>QXEO01002104.1:0-2400000 GCA_007115705.1 Dactylis glomerata | reverse complement strand
ATATCGAAAGTAAATTTGGGCGTTCAACCTGGCTTGCTTTCAATCTGGCCTACTCCGTCCCCTCCTGGCCCCGATATATAGAAGGCCAGGTCTCGAGGATCGGGTAGGGTCCGATACAGTTTACAATATCGACATACGGTAAGAACTCGTATTCGACTATCATTACAATTGGGCCTAGCTATATGGGCCTTAGGGGTACTCAACTAACGGGTTCTATTAACTATACCCTTGTCAGTAGCCCCTGAGATTCTTCCAGAATTGCAGATTCGAGTCGAATCTCTAATCTTTAAATCTTCGACTTGATCAATTCTTTGACTTCTTCTTATCTTCAAATCTTCGACTCGGTCTTTCGACTTATTTTCATGACATTTTTTCGCAAGGGGTTTTGATGAACAAGCCTGACAGCTCTGACGGATCAAGAGGTCAGTTAACTGCCGGAACAGATACTTGCCACCTACTTCAAATTCAATCCCCTTTGATTTGAATTCGGGATACCGGTCAAACCCATTCTTTTGCCGAATTTAGGACTTACAAAGAATGAATCCCAGTGATTCTCAGGGTACCCAGTGCATCCACCAGGATTTTCTTCGCGTCGTAGACATGGATACATACCAGCAGAGCGCATCCATGTGCGTATACCAGGCCACACAGGACGGATCCCAGGGTCTTACCTTCGTGACAAGTCACGACATTCGAGTTGTGTTGCGATAACATAAGTCGAGAATCTTATGTCGCAGCCAAATGTTGACTGAAAATATTCGGGTTTCAACAACCATAGAACTCGCTCCCGATGGGAGTAATCTCTTTGCATTTTATCGACTATATAGTTGAAGTTTGTATGATATACTTTCTTCTTCCTCGATATTGAATATCTCATCCTCTATCGGGTGCGCGCTCAGCGCTCCCGATGGGAGTAGCCCCCGAGGCTATGTTTGAATACTTGTAGACAAGCATAGGCTCAAAATTCACTTCGTCTTTTTCCTTGTAATATCTCCTGTGTACAAGCCCCCGAGCCCAAAGTGAGGTCTTTTTGTATCGTGCAACCACACTCTCCCCTTCTTATTTTTTTCTCCTTTGGTATTTATCGTCTGCTACGTGCAGAATTTAACTCTTTTGTAGAATACGTTGATGGGCTTTGCTTATCATGGGGGCCCGATAATACGTGCTTATAAATAAAGCACCTTATGGCAAGGGTAAAAACCCTAATCAGATTCCTCCTCCGCCGCATCATCTTCTCTCTCTCATCTAGGGTTTTCTAGCCTTTTCCCTGGCCGACGCAGATGGTTCTCGTCTGAACCTTGGTTCTCCGGTGGCGCTGCGAGGTTGGGGTCGCCCTCGTGGAAGCAAGAACAAGAGCAACACAACTCCGGCCGCCGCAGGATCGTCATCAGCCGCTCCGGTCAAGCGTCGTCCCGGCCGCCCACCCGGTAGCAAAAACAAGCCCAAGGTGACTGGCGCTGCCCCAGGTCCGAGCGCTCCTCCTCCTGCTGCTCCTGCTGCTCTTCCTAGGATCTTCTCTTTCTTCTGCATTGCCATGGCGCAGTGCCGCGCGATTCAGCATCTGTCGCTGAATTTCACAAAGTTCATGGATGGGCGTGAACTGCGAGAAGCTGTTCTTCGTGAGCAATCTGGCAGTCGGACTCCATATGAAGTGGAGGTTTCGTATGATGGCAATGGCAAACAGTACTTTAAGGGTGGCTGGTCACAGTTTGCAGAAGACCACAACATCCACCAAGGCTTCTTCATGGCCTTCGACTTCCACATCGGCACGTTGAAGTTCGACGTAAAGATCTATGATGGCACCCAGTGCCAGAAGAAGTATGAAGCTGAAGTCCACTTCCATTAGGATCTGTTTTTTTTATGTAACTTCGTTTGATAACGCCCTTGCTGCCATGTTATCTGTAATGAATATCCGTACTCTGTTTTGATGTTTTTACTAGTACCATGAAAACAAGTCATTGTTCTGAGGTATGCTTTCCATATATCGGGTTCTTTGCGAACCAATTGATATGGAGAATATTGGGTTCTTTGGTGAACCAAGTTGTTTGAATATTTATCGGGTTGTCTGCACAACCTTATAGTGAAAAAAGATCTCCAAGTCGCGATAAAAAATTCCTTTCGTACGACCCGAGGGTTGAAGCCCCCGAGCGGAGAAGTAAAAATATTTGTACAATTTTGTCGAGTTCAACCCAAAGAGCCCGACCTGTGGCCTCATGTTCTGGGTTCAGAAGGTTAACTCGAGTTCACTGATACCACTAGATTTATTCTACGCGTAAAAACGTCGTAGCTGCTCCGCATTCCACGGGTTGCCCTCATCTTTCCCTATCTTCTTGTCTTGTAGTCGATAAGCTCCTCCTAGTATGACTTCTGTAACGATGTAAGGTCCCACCCAAGGGGACTCTAATTTCCCATGGCTGTCTTGCCTGAGTCGCAAAACTAGATCTCCCACCACAAAGGATCGTGGACGAACTCGACTACTGTGGTAGTTTTTTAGACTCTGTTGATACTGCGTGGCCCTTTCTAATGCCTTGTCTCTTGCTTCATCTAGTGCATCGACATCGTCTTGCAGTGCTTCTGTTGATGTTGTTTCGTCATATGCCATCACCCTTGGAGCCTCGTGCGTAACTTCGACTGGAAGCACGGCTTCTGCGCCATGGACCAGGAAAAAAGGAGTTTCTTGAGTTGCTGCGTTGGGCGTGGTTCTTAAACTCCAAAGAACGGAGGGCAATTCATCTACCCAAGCGCTCTTGGCTTTCTCGAGAGGTGCTAAGAGCCTCTTCTTTATCCCACTACATATCATGCCATTTGCTTTTTTGACTTGCCCATTTGTCTTTGGGTGCGCCACAGATGCGAATTTGAGTTTGATTCCTAGTCCTTCGCAGTAACTCTTGAATTCCTTGGAAGTGAAGTTTGTCCCATTGTCCGTGATGATGCTATATGGTACGCCGAAACGAAACACTATTGACTTGATGAAGTTAATCGCTGCTGTTGAATCTTGAGTTGTTACCGGGGCTGCTTCCACCCACTTGGTAAATTTATCAACTGCCACTAACATGTAAACATGCCCTCCTGGCCAGGACTTGTGTAATTTCCCTACCATATCAAGGCCCCATTGTGCAAAGGGCCAGGACAATGGTATTGGCTGTAGCTCTGCTGCTGGTGCATGTGGTTGAGATGCAAATCTTTGACATGCTTCACACTTCCGTACTATATCTTTTGCATCTTCGATGGCTGTTAACCAATAGAATCCTGCACGGAATGCTTTTGCAGCTATTGCCCTACTGCTTGCATGATGGCCGCACACTCCTCCATGTATATCTTTTAGTATTACTTGTCCTTCCTGAGGCGTTACACAACGCTGCAAAACACCGGTAATACTTTTCTTGTATAATTTCCCCTGCAACACGACAAACGCTTTCGATCGTCGAGTTATCCTCTTGGCTTCTACCGCATCTTCTGGTAATTGTTTATTTATCATGTATGCAAGATATGGCTGCATCCAAGTTTCTTCTATCATCATGACCTCCTCTGGTTCCGACGTAGCCCCCGAGCCTGCTGCAGTAGTCGAACTTTTGACACTTTTTATTGACCTTTCCACAATTTCCTCCCAGAATACTCCAGATGGCATGGGTAAGCACTGGGACCCGATATTCGCTAAGGTGTCGGCTTCTTCATTGTTGTTTCTACTAATGTGCGAGACTTCGCATCCATCAAATGTTCCTTCGAGATAATGATATAAGTTCTTGTAGGCCATCATGTTGTCATTGATTGTGTCGCATCTATTCATAACTTGCTGGACAACAAAGTTTGAATCCCCAAATATTTTTAGTCGAGTTGCTCCACATGCTTTGGCCATCTTCATTCCATGTAACAGAGCCTCGTATTCTGCTTCATTGTTAGAAGCCTGTGAAAAACTCATCCTTAAGACGTACTTTAGTTTGTCGCCATGCGGCGATATCAAGACTACTCCCGCGCCTGCGCCTTGCACTCTTTTGGAGCCGTCGAAGTACATTGTCCAGACACTCGATAGATCTGGCGGTCCCGTGCTTTGTAGCTCCAGCCATTCTGCTGTGAAATCTGGCAGGATTTGCGACTTTATTGCCTTCCTTTTTTCATACGTGATGTCCATGGGAGATAATTCAATTCCCCACAAAGAGACACGTCCTGTTGCTGAAGGATTGTTCAATATGTTCGATAGTGGCGCTTCATTGACCACTATAATTGGGTGCACCGCAAAGTACTGTCGCAATTTTTGTGCTGTTGTAAAGACACTATATGCGAGTTTTTGATAATGCGGGTACCTCTATTTTGTTGGGGATAGCACTTCACTGATGAAATACACCGGCCTTTGGACACCGTGGGCTTTTCCTTCTTCACTTCTTTCAACTACCAATACTGTACTCACCACCTGATGAGTTGCGGCGATGTAGAGTAGTAGTGGTTCTTTCTCTTTTGGTGCGACCAGCACTGGCAGCGTGGAAAGCACTTTTTCAGTTGTGCAAAAGCCGCGTCTTCTTCTTCTGTCCATTCAAATTTATCATCTGACTTTTTCATAAGTGCATAGAAAGGAAGCGCCTTTTCTCCCAATCGGGCAACGAAACGACTTAACGCCGCGATGCATCCTGCCAGTTTCTAGACGTCGTGTAGTTTCGTGGGTTTTCCCATTGTTAAAATTGCTTGAATCTTCTCTGGGTTTGCCTCTATTCCTCGTGCTGACACCAGGAACCCCAATAGTTGTCCTGCTGATACGCCGAAGGAACATTTTGTCGGGTTAAGCTTAAGCTTATACCTGCTCAGGTTGTCGAAGGTTTCTGCCAAGTCGCTGATTAAAGATTGCTCCTCTCTTGTAGTAATGACCACATCATCAATGTAGACTTGGATGTTGCGTCCTATTTGGCTTCTGAGGCAGTTTTGCATCATCCGTTGATAAGTTGCTCCTGCATTTTTTAGGCCGAACGGCATTACTTGGTAGCAAAAAACTCCGTATGGTGTGATGAAGGCCGTCTTTTCTTCATCCTCTTTCTTCAATTTGATCTGATTGTATCCAGAATATGCATCCAAAAAGGAAAGCCTCGCGCATCCCGCTGTTGAATCGATTATCTAATCAATGCGGGGTAGAGGGAAGGGATCCTTTGGACAATGCTTATTGAGAGATGTGTAGTCGACACATACTCTTTGTACGTCTGTGTTCTTCTTGGGTACGATGACTGGGTTCGACACCCAACTCGAAGTTTTGATTTCTCTGATAAATCTGGCATTTTCTAGCCTGTGCAATTCTGATGCTATCGCCTTCCTTTTAGGTTCATCAAATCATCGCAATGGTTAATTGACTGGCTTTGCCTTGGGATCTACATTTAATGCGTGCTCGACGAGTTCCCTGGGAACCCCTGGCATGTCTGATGGACACCAGGCGAAGATTTCCCAGCGCTCACGGAGGAACTCGACGAGCGCGCTTTCCTATGCGGGATCCAAGTTCACCGCAATTGATGTTGTCTTGCTTAGATCTGTAGGGTGGACCTGGATTTTCTTCGAGTCCTGAGTTGTGTCGAAGGCCTGATCTGGCAGGGATCGTCCAACATCGGGTAGTACATTATGATCTGTTTCTCCTTTTAGCCTCTCATATTCCGCTGTCATGCCGAAGGTTTGTGCCATCCTATTGAATTCTCTATCACATGTGTTGGCTACTTCAAAGCTCCCTTGCACTATAATTGTTCCTTTGGGTCCTGGGATTTTTAACGTAAGATACACGTAATGAGGTACTGCCATGAATTTTGCAAACGCCGGGTGCCCCAGCATTGCATGGTATTGTGACTGCCAGTCCATAACTTCGAATTCCAGCTTCTCTCTGTGGTAGTTGCTGCTACCGCCAAAGCAGACATCGAGTTCTATTCTTCCCAAAGGATAATTTGCGGCTCCTGGTACTATTCCATGGAAGGAGCAATCTGTTGGCTTCAGACTCGACAGCGAGATGCACATTGCCTTTAGGGTTCTAGCATATATTAAGTTTATGCCACTCCCTGCATACATGAACACTCTTCCGATGTCGTACCCTCCTATTTGCGCCTTTAAAACCATAGGCGAGTGGCCTGGCCTGGGAACTTTCTTTGGGTGGTCTGCTCTGCTGAACTTAACTGGTTGATCTGACCACCATAGGTACTCTGTAGTGGCTGGTGGTGACGATATTGCTAGGTTTACTTGCCTGGATATGCTCTTTCGCTCTTTCTTCGACTTAGGCACCGGTTGAATCATAGCTGACATGTAAACTTTTGACTCTAGGTGCCTTGCTAGCCTTTGCATTTGATACCCTTGACTTCTATGTTTTTCTCCTTGCCACCCTCCTTTGCTTGAGCCCATGGCGCTTTGCAGCCTTAGGAATGTTCTACAATCCTTCATCTGGTGATTTGAGACTCTTTTCCCGTCAAGATACGCGTAGTGCATTCGACAAGGTCTGTATAGTATATCCCCGGCCGAAGGACCGGAGTATCTCGATTTTTCTACTCCTTTTGACTGAAACCTCCTTTTTTCATAACCTTCCTCTTCTTCTGCTACGTAGCCCGCGGCTACCTGATTTCGCCTTCCTTGGTTATCCCTGCTGCGGTGTCGTCTCCTCTGTTTACTTATTCTGTCGACTTCTGGTGAACGTCCTCTTTTGTTATTATACGCGTCCTCTCCATCAGCGAATTTGTTGGCTTGTTCCATTAACTCGGCTACTGTCGTAGGTCTTGCTCTTCCTATTTCTTCCACGAGATCTGAGCGACGAAGTCCGGCCGTAAAGGCGTCTATTGCTCGTTCGTCGGAGACGTCCTCTGCTGAGTTTTTGATTATACTCCAGCGTTGTATATAAGAATGTAAAGTTTCGCCTTTCCTTTGCACACATGCCTTAACTTCCTCCAGTGATGCTGGGCGCTTATATGTTGAGCAAACATTTCTTGCGAATTGACTTTCGAGTTCTCCCCAACTTCCGATGGATTCGTTGGGTAGGGTATTCAACCAGGACCGTGCTGCGCCGGTGAGGTGTAGCTGCAAACTTTGCATTGCAGTCGCTTTTGTTCCCCCTAATATCTGTACTGCCTACAAATAGTCTGATAACCATAGGGTAGGTTCTTGCGACCCGTCATACTTATGCTGGTCGTGTGGCAATTTGAATCCTTTGGGTACCCGCGTTTTGCAAACCCTGTGGGTAAAGCATAATGCGCCCATCTCTTTATCGTCGTCTTCATAATTTTCTTCCCTCCAGGCGTGACGTGATTTATTTACTTGAGCTTGCGCTATTATACTTCTTGCGTCCTCCTTCCTCTTATGTCGCCTTTCCTCTTCTGATGATTCGCTATACTCGTTATCTATGAAGTTGTACCTGAACTTCTCTTTTTGATTTTCCTTGTAGCTTGTCGACTTTGTCTCTGGGCCTTTTTCCCTGATCTTGCTCTCCACTATTCCGAGGCTTCGTATCGCGGCTCGGTGCATATCTTCTCGCGGATCCCCAGGTGTAGATACGCATGTGCTGCTACTAACGCTGCTTCTGGCGTTTCTTGTATGAAGTCATCTTCCTCCTCTTCTAGCTGTGGGGTAGGGCTTCTTGAGTACCTTTCTTCTCTGCTGCGTGCTGTCGCCCCCCTGTTGTGTTTTGGGTCTCCGCGCCTTTCTCTGCTGTACTCTGAATCCTCACTATAGTCATCCCAGTATTCTTCCCTTGATGCACTGTTATTGTTTTGAAGAACCGTGTTTCTTTCCTACCTTAGTTTCTTCCTATGTTGGTATAATGCGTACTGATATCCCATTAGAACTTCTCTTCTCGATCCTTTGGGTACTTCTGTACCATGATTAATAGCTGACTTGATCATTCTCCATTCGCCAGCCGAAACATGGACTTTCTCCTTTTCCTTTTTGCTGTGTTCTTTTATTTTGTCGACTTGCCTGTCGACCTTTTTACTTCCTTCGTTATTGTTCTCTTCTTCTGCCTCGGTGATAATGACGCATAGCTGATGCACTTTGGAGACGCCATTGCTTCCAACGGCGAAGTCCCTTGCACTGTTGTATGTTTGACTTACCCTTTCTTCTGAGTCGAAATTTTCCCAAATTTTGTCGCCTTCTGCGATTGGTGCTTTTTCCAGGCTGACCGGCGAGTTTACCTCGCTTGAAGAGCCTTCTGATGATTCCAGTATTACCTCTGTTTCGGGCTTGCTTGCCGACGGATCTGGTTTCGTCGAATTTGAGAGGCGGGACGAACCTGATGGTCCGACGAAGATGCTCAAACTTCCAATTGTTAACTCCATCTCCTGACTTCCTTCGAGTTCTGAACTGCTGTTGGCTAAAAGCAAAAAAGTCGTCAAATTCATGACTCCAACGCCCAGGGTCCCCACGGTCGGCGCCAATTGACGAGGGTTAACTCGGCAAATGTCCTAGATGAAGGACTTAGGATCGGGGCAATAGGGCGTCGGATGAACTCGAAGGTAAAGATTAGTCGAAATAGGTGTATATCGAAAGTAAACTTGGGTGTTCAACCTGGCTTGCTTTCAATCTGGCCTACTCCGTCCCCTCCTGGCCCCTATATATAGACGGCCAGGTCTCGAGGATCGGGTAGGGTCCGATACAGTTTACAATATCGACATACGGTAAGAACTCGTATTCGACTGTCATTATAATTGGGCCTAGCTATACGGGCCTTAGGGGTACTCAACTAATGGGTTCTATTAACTATACCCTTGTCAATGACCTTTGTTAAAATCCTTGTTTTGGGTAGTGATAGTTACAACAACTAAAAGAGAGTAAAAAGAGATAGAACTAAAATGCTAACACACCATTTTAGGATTTACCATGATCATCATGGTATTCTTTAAACCCTAATTCTTGAACTCATGCTAGAGGAAGTCAACACAAGTCTTATACTTAAAACATGATCTATTCTAATTTCCCATGTCCTTATGTTGTGAGTCCAAATCTTAGAAGGGAGAGAAAGCCTATACCTAGTCAAGTATTGTTACCATATCTTAAGATAGAGCCTAGATTAGATCTACCATACGTTGGGTGTAATCATTTTCTTCTAATGGAAAAGTTATCATCCTACTCAATCCCATATCTTACACCCATTCATTTGGAACCTTATTCTATAAATTGAGTTCCATGAACTATTCTTATAGTTGAACCAAAACCATTCTCGTGTGGTCAAGCCACATATCAATGTGTATCTGGATCTTAATGTCAAATAAATCTTTCTTGTGGGGGTGGAAATTATACTCAAGCAATTCAAAGCAAATAATAAATAAACTATTAAAGACCATGGATAAGACCATAGGACATTTTTTTAAGACAATAGGAAACTATGGTAAATATCAAACCGTGTTCTACAACTCATAACCACTCTTAAGAAGTTCAATTCTAATATAAACTCTAGATAATTGCTTCTTACCACCTTAATATAAGTTCATGTTCATATACATTACTAGTAAGGTATCCAAGACTTTATCAAAATAAGTGAACTCCCAAAATATTAATCTTGGACATTATCTCCATTAGTACTCCTAATTAACATTTTAACTATATTCAATTAATAAATAAGCTAATGCACATAGATATATAAATGATACATTATACTAACCTAGTAAATAACATAGAAGAATTTTGGAAGATTCATGTGTTCCATATCATTCAGAACAGATTCGAATTCCAACATAGAATTAGAAAAAGGTGAGAGAAAAAATACAAAAGAGAACCGGCCAGACCAGCTTGTAGACCGCAGCCCAATAATCGCATGCCATCGGGAGCCCAAGCCCCGTACCGCTTTTTCACATCAGCGATAGTTAGAATCCATCGAGGTAAGTGTCATCTTCAACCTGGCGTCCAACGCGAGGTCGACACCGCGACGAGGTGAGTAACGCCCCGGCCGGCGTCCTTGACCTCGCGGACGCCACTGACCGTCCCAAAGCAGCGTACAAGTTCAACCGCGTATGCAGCCAGTCGGAGCTCAATGATTCATGCCCGAAATACATACTCCGACCGCCGCCAGATCCCGACCGTCGCCGCCGTTTAGACGTCGGTGCTGACCACCTCCTACTCTATAAAATCACTGGACGAACTATACTGGAACCCTAAATCTCCGCTGCCTTCTCAATCTCTCTCTAGTTCTCTCTCACACTCGTAGTCGACCGGAGCCTATCGCCGGTGTCTAGCATGTCGTCGTCGATAAAGATCACCCCGGAGTCCCTGGACAACTTTATGAGGAGCACCGCTTCGAGTAGATCATCCTGGAGAATCATCCCGGAGTCCCTGTTTCATTGTTCAGAACATCAAGGGAGGCTTGAAGTGATGCGAATCAACGAATTCCTCTCCGCCGGAGTTCGTCAAAAATATTGACCTTGCACTGCTCTCCGTTCATCTTCGTCTCTTTCAAGCCACTCGTCAGAACAATGGTTAGAATCCACATCCATATAACCTTTTACTGCATCCTCTAGTAGTCTGTAGCTTCCGATTACGTCTTAGCCGGAGATATCGCCACAGCCGAGCTCGCCGGAGAGATCTCCGGTGGCCAAAACTTGGGGGCTCCGCTCCTATCTTGTTTAGCGTAGAGTCGTGGTTCGGTTGAGCCCAAAATCGCAGTCCCGCGAGCCCCGGAGCGATGTCGCCGTCGTCAGTAGCCTCGCCGGCGGTGAGCCACTGCATAGTCAACATGTTGACCTCATCAATGCCTCCGTGGTAGCTGACGTGGCTCTAGTCCCACTGGTCAGTGTTCGTGGCTAGATCTCTGTAAGTATGGAAGGTATCGTCTGTTAGTTCTACATTTCAGAAAATATCAGAAAATGCTGGAACCTTTAGAAATTCATATCTAATTCAAATAAAGTCATAAAAATACAAACAATATACCAAAATGATCACAAAATATGATATAGGTGTTTACATCATACAATTGTATTCTTGTGTAGAACAAAATTGAATCAAATTATAAAACATGTTTAAGTATTATTTTCAAATTATGGATTTAAATCAAATTTAGGAATCAAATAATTTTCCAAATATAAGATCAATGTTTATATACTCAAATAAATTTGTTGTACTGACATTTCTTTGTTCTAAGATTGTAATTTAAAACTTTACTATTAGGATCCTAAAATCCTAAAACTGTTTTTCCTAAATAATTTTAAAGTGCTAAATCAAGGGAAAATCCTATCTTATTATTATTTTTTGTATTAAAATTATTTCGTAACTTTAAAACATTAATCAACAATTGTTTCATTAAAAACTAATTTTAAAACTTTGAAGTCAATTTTAAATCATTTAGAATTTGACTTAAACCTTGAAACCATTTTTTCTTAAAATACTATTTTTTTAGGAAAATCTTAAATAAGTATTAATTTGTGTTTAAACTTTATTTTAAACTATAATTCATTAAGGTATAATTGTATTATTAAGAGTCACCTTTAATTATTGGAATGTCTAAACTATTTTAGAAGCCATTTAAAATTATGATCCAAACCCTAACAACTAATCGTAAAGGACGTTATGTTTTATTAATTACTCACATATTCCTAAAAACAAATTCAATCTAGCAAAACTTGGGAAAAATCATAAACTTGAAAAATAATTATTTCCTAACTCTAACCTTGTTTCCCCAATATTTGTTTCATAAAATTTAATTTGAAAACTTATAGGTCAATTTTAGAACATCTAACATTTGACTTAAACTCTAAAAATTATTTTCTTAAATGATAAGAAACTAGGATAAACCTTAATGAAGGATTAATTTGTGTTTAGACTTCATTCTCAACTATAATCCACTAACTGAATCTTGCTTACTTAAGATTCATATTCCATTATAAGAAGTGCATGTATCACATTGTTGATCATTAGAAATTAAATTCCAAACTTTAGCAATTAACCCTAAATGGAATTGTGCTAGCCTTGCTATACACCTTAATTCAACCATGAGTGGTTAGTTTGATATTCTATTTCAACATAGTATACTTCAGTTAACTAACTAATTGCAACACTTTTGATACAACATAAAAACTGTTATCTTCCTGACATCACCTAATCACTATTCCTTTAAGTAATAAAAATATCCATTAAGGATTATGTTCTTCAAAAGTAATTCTTTTTAAGAACATATCAAGTAAGCATCACCTCAATCCCTATGTCCTAGAATAAGCAATGACTTACGCATGTTAAGAGTATTAACAACTCTAGAATCAACTATGATTTGTTTCCTTCAACACTACTTGTTCATGACTTGCTAATTGAGTGTGAACCATAATTATGCTTCACTAAAACTCTTCTAATATTAAATAAACTTTAACTGGTTTCTTTGTTATGATTCACCTAATAACTACTTCCTGAGTAATGGCCAATTATGCTAAACCCTAGAACACTAAACCTTAGGTGTAGTGCTTCTAATCAATAATTAACATGTTCTTCAAATGTTATTCTTTCATGAGACATTTAAAGTAACAAATCATTCCATTAAGCTTGAACATAAATAACTCTATTTTGTGTTAAGATTGTTGTCAACCCTAAGATTAACTAGGTATTCTTATCAAATAAGAATTACTTCCATTTTGCTTGTCCCTAACCAACTACTTGTTTGCTAAAAATATGATACCACTTAAAAGTGCTACTTTCAAGTTTTCACTCATTGCTATAATAGTCTTTTGCAATAACTCTGATGAGGACATCCCTATTACACCACCATTATCTCCTGCTCCTTTTGATGATGAAGATGTTGCTGCGAAGAAGTCCAACGAGATTAGGATTGGACCAATTACAAGAGCACGTGCAAAGCTATTGGAACAACAGGTGAACTCACTCTTAATTGAACCTGATGTTTTATTTAATGAGAGCTTTATACTACCTAAGTCTATGCATCTATGTATGATTATGTTTGTTGATAACACAAGCATTGCACGAGGAGGAGACGCGTCGCAGCGAGATGAGCAAGACTTGAAGATCAAGTGCGCGAGGGAGGAGAGGGAGGCAGGCGCACCCGGAGATCACCAGAGCATCAAGTCTACATGAGAGAGAGCATGAGATGGCGCGCTAGGACAGCCTTCGACGCGATGTCTTTGAGTCTAAGGCGCGCTACACTCATGGCCTGCGTGCCAAAATGAGCCGAACCCATGTATGGGTCGGTATGTACCAGTTTGAGTCGAACCGAGTCCGTTTAGGCCCAAAACAGGTTGGTTTTGGGCCAGGTCTTTGCCCAGGTCGCCCCGACCCCTTTAAGTACCCCTGGGGCGCCCCCTTCTGTCGTTTAGACTACGTTTAGATTACCCCCAAACATCAGAACGAAATTGCTTGTAAGCTTTCCTCTGAAATCATATATTCCTCTGTGTTTCGCTCGGAATATCTACCCCACTCCAAGTTTGTTTCGATCTGGAGTTTTGCTACTGAGAATTCAAGTGTGATCTGCTGTTCCATTGGGAATTAGGAGATTGCAGAACCGCTTCGTAGTCGCCGGCTACGTGCGCAGGTGTGTGGTGTCTCGAATATCCATAGGGTTGAAGATCTGTTGCATTGGCAACGGGGGAACAGCCGGAGAGTTCGTGTGTGTCTCACAGATTATCTACCAAGTTATCATCCATCTACATCGGCTCACTGAGAAGATCGGGCAACCCCTTATCATCTTGGTATCAGATTCCAGCGTTTCCTCGGTGAGCATCCACAAATCCATCCCCGTAGATTCGTTTTTGTTTTTGTCCTATACAGAAAAAGCCACAAAAAAAATTAGGGTTCTTAGTTCGTGCCATAGCCTAGATTGCATCGAGGTACTGGTTTTAGTAGCTGATAGTCTTTTCGCGTATCTTTTCTTCCAACTTGTAGGAGTCTAGGATCCTCGTTCTTTTCTGCATCTTCGTTTCGATTTTCGTGTTTATTTGATCCCTGTTTGATCTTCTTCCCGCCGGCGGCTGTGCACGTGATGTTCTTCACGAACACTCCTTGCAGATCCGATCGATCTCTCGCAAAAGTCAAAAAAAAAAGTCTGTGGTCGCGCCTCACCACAGAGAGAGTCTGCGGTCGCGCGAGGCGCAGACTCGCTCGCCCGGATCGGCCGCTCCTCCCGCGCGCCTAGGCGCAGAGGGCGTCTGGGGTGCAGCGACGCCCAGCCTCCAGCGTTGCTCGCTCGCTCGGCCTCGGGGCGATTCCCGATCGCGCATCCTCGCGCCGCATCAGCGCCAAGACCGGCCCAAGTGCTGGCCCAGTTTGTTTATTAAAAAAAAAGTAAAAAAAAGGAAAAAAAAACGCAGCGCGCCTCGCGCACAGGGACGGAGCCTGTCTGGGCTCCAGCGGCCGCAGCGCTCGCGCGTCCCGCGCCTGCTCGGGCCAGCGCGCGGAGGCTGTCTGGGGTCAAGCGCCCCAGCTCGCCCAAATTTTTTTTGTCCGTTTCGCAGCGCCGTCGCACTGCCGTGTGTTTCCGGCGTTGTACATCGCTGCCGTTGACATATTTTGCGTCGTTTTCTCATCCGCGACAGCGTGTTACCACTGTGTCCACATAGCGTCCTTTTTACACGATTTTGATCGCTTTAGCTACAGCCTATCTACAGCATCGTGTTAGGAGCTTACCCATACGAGACTAGCTACTTCGTGCTCATCAGGCTGCTGCCGTGTGCGCAATTTTGTGCCTGTTCGTCGAGCCAGTGCTAGCGTCTCTCTTGTGCATTGCAACACGAGCTACTGTGCGTCGTCACTTATATCTTTTTGAGCTCACTTTTCAGAGTTGCTTTGCCCCGTTTATCTCCACTGTGTGTGTTTCCGTGGGTCTTTGTCATACGATCAGCACTAGGACTTGTACTTTGGTGTAGTTAGGTATCCCTACCAAGCCCCACCATATACCCTGGTTGTCGTGTGATAGTCTTTCCCTCGGTATTTGTTACATCACATCCGTGCACGTTTTTGCCTCTACAAGTCGGTAAGCTCTTCTATTCACTTTGGAACGGTAAGATACCTCGTTTCTCTCAGTTTCGAGTGAGTTGTGAGAGTTCCACCATACACCTATTTTTGTTTGCACTAACCTACTAATCATGTCTGAGTCTGATGCTGTGCAGCAAAAAAAGGATCCAAATAAGTTTGTGCATTGGAATGAATACGAAGCTCTTCGTGATACTTTGTCGAAGAGGTTCAATGCTGTTTGTGATAGTTTACATGACGATGTGCTTGCTGTTGACAATAAGCTGAATGCAACACATGATATAGCCACTGCGACACAAGAAACTGTGACCACACTTCAGCGTTCTATTGCAGATTTGACACAAGCTGTGCATACGTTGCAAGTTTCATTTGATCGTCTACCTCACCGTGATGACGCTAATGCTGCAGCTAATGCTGCAGCTGCTGCTGGTCGTCGTGATGGATTGCTTCTTGGTGGTCATGGTGGTCGTGGGAATGGAGGCCGAGGTGCTGGTATTCCGCCTGGTCGTGGTTTTGCTCCTCTCGGCGCACGTCGTCGCTTTGATGATGATTTTGCCCAACCAGCCAACCGTGATGATGATGGGCTGGGCAAACCGAAGTTCACTGTACCCAAGTTTGTTGGTTCTACTGAGGTGGAAGAGTACCTCAATTGGGAGCTGAAGGTGGAAAAACTATGGCGCATGCATGAGTACACCGAGGATAGAAAAATAAAATTTGCATCTTCAGAGTTTGATGGATATGCATTGCTTTGGTGGGATAATATTGTCCAGTCGAGGCTTGAAGCTCGAGAGCCACCTATTACTACATGGAGGGGTATGAAAGAAGCGATGCGTGCTCGTTTTGTTCCCCGCAATTATATTCGTTCTCTCTATGATAGATTGACGAATTTGAAGCAAGGTCTTAAGTCTGTTAATGACTATCATCAGGAGATGGAGTTGATTATGCAGCGTGCTAGGGTGCGTGAACCAGAGGAACAAACAATGCAGCGTTTTCTTGCTGGTTTAACGTACAACATTCGACGCATTGTTCGGCATCACCAATACTTTGATATGACAGATTTGTTTCATCAAGCACGTGAGGCAGAATTGACATTGGCTGAAGATGCTAAATTTGGACCTCGTTCTACAGCAAGTAGAGGTCGTTTTTCCCCACGGACAGACCCTAGTGTGCCTACCTCTAGTGGTACTTCTGGTTTCCGTGGCAATGCTTCCTCAAAACCTGATTCAGTTATTTCTAATGCCAAGAAAACATCTCAACCTGCTGCAAGTGGTACTGGTTCCTCCAACTCTACAGCAAGAAATAGGGATATGAACTGTCATACATGTGGTGGCAAGGGTCACTTCTGGCGAGACTGTCCCAATAAAAAGGTTATGTTGATCAATGAGGAAACTGCAGAGTATGAGACAGGTGATGATGCTGATCCAAATTCGGATGAGGAGGATGATGATATGCTCTATGGTGATGCGTCATCACTGCCTACCATTGTTTGTTCGCCTAAGGTGCTGAGTGTGAGCCCAGATTCTGCGGAACAGCGGTGTAATTTGTTTCAAACAAAAGCTACTGTTGGTCCTGGCAAGGCGTGCAAGGTTATAATTGATGGTGGGAGTTGTCGCAATTTGGCTAGTAAAGAGCTCTGTACAAAACTGAAGCTCAAATATATCCCGCACCCCAATCCATATTTTATTCAGTGGCTAAGTGATAGCGGAGAGATGAAGATCAGCCACATGGTGCGTGTTGAGTTTCAGATTGGACCATACAAAGACACCGTCGAGTGTGATGTGGTTCCTATGACAGTATGTCATTTGTTGTTGGGCCGCCCATGGCAATATGATCGTGATGTCCGTCACAATGGGAAAGCCAACACATATCAGTTACATTGGCGTGGCAAGGATGTTACCTTGAGACCTATGACACCGCAAGCTATTGTAAATGAATCTCGTCAAAAAATTGAAGTAAATCTTGAAAAAGAGAGTGAAAGAGTAGATAGACGAGAGCCTACACTTCCGGTGAGAGAGAGCCACAAGCCAAATCTGAGTGGTAAAAGTATGAGTGAGGGAGCGCATTCTTTAGTCATGTTAGCCACCAAATCTGATCTGAGAGAGTTTCGTGAGGATCCTACAGCTGTTCCTCTTGTGCTTATGTACAAGGGTAACATTTTGGTTTCTATCGACATGACCCCTCTATCTATTGGTGTTTCTAATGTGTTACAGGAATTCAGCGACGTGTTTCCGGACGAGGTGCCTGCAGGTTTGCCACCTTTGCGAGGCATTGAGCATCAAATAGACTTGATTCCAGGAGCATCGCTGCCCAACCGAGCACCATACCGCACCAACCCCGAGGAGACAAAAGAAATTCAGAAACAAGTACAAGCGCTTCTCGACAAAGGTTATATTCGTGTGAGCTTAAGCCCTTGTGATGTTCCTGTTATTCTAGTTCCTAAGAAAGATGGTACTTGGCGCATGTGTGTAGATTGTAGAGCAATAAATAACATCACTATTCGATATCGTCACCCTATTCCACGCTTGGAAGATATGCTTGATGAATTGAGTGGTGCTGCTGTTTTCTCTAAAATTGATTTGCGTAGTGGTTATCATCAAATTAGGATGAAAGAGGGGGATGAGTGGAAAACAGCCTTTAAAACAAAATTTGGTTTATATGAGTGGTTAGTCATGCCATTTGGGTTAACTAATGCACCTAGTACTTTCATGAGATTAATGAACCATGTTTTGCGTAATTTTATTGGCAAGTTTGTGGTTGTATATTTTGATGATATATTAATCTACAGCCGCAATGAATCTGAACATAGTGATCATATTCGACAAGTTTTGCAAGTGTTGCGTGATGCTAAGTTATATGGTAACCTTGAGAAGTGCACATTTTGCAAAGATAAGGTCATATTTCTGGGATTTGTTGTTTCTAAGCATGGAGTAGAGGTAGATGCAGCTAAAATTGAAGCTATTCAAAATTGGCCTACTCCTATGAATGTTAGTCAAGTACGAAGTTTTCACGGTCTTGCTGGTTTTTATCGCCGTTTTGTGAAAGACTTTAGTACTATTGCTGCACCTTTGAATGAGTTAACTAAGAAAGGTGTAGAATTTGTTTGGGGCGCAGCCCAAGATAATGCCTTTGATGAGCTGAAACGTTTGTTAACTTCTGCACCTTTGCTTGCACTACCAGATTTTACTAAGCAATTTGAGATTGAATGTGATGCTAGTGGTATTGGTATTGGTGGTGTTTTGATGCAAGAGGGTAGGCCTATTGCCTAATTTTCTGAAAAACTTTGTGGTGCGAGGTTGAACTATCCAGTTTATGATAAAGAATTGTATGCACTTGTTAGAGTTCTTGAGGTTTGGCAACATTATTTGTGGCCAAAAGAATTTATCATACATTCTGATCATGAAGCTTTGAAATATCTGAAAGCTCAATCTAATTTGCATAGGCGTCTTGCTAAGTGGGTTGAGTTCATTGAGTCTTTTCCATACATAATTAAACATAAAAAGGGTAAAGACAATGTGGTTGCTGATGCTCTATCTAGGAAGAACATGTTGTTGACACAATTAGACATTAAGGTTCCTGGTTTAGAGAGTTTGTGAGATTTATATGCTACTGATCATGATTTTTCAGCGCCATATAGCATGTGTACTGGTGGGAAAGCATGGGATAAATATCACATCCATGATGGGTTTTTGTTTCGTGCTAACAAACTATGTGTTCCAGAATCGTCCGTGCGTTTGCTATTGTTGCAGGAATCACATGCCGGCGGTTTGATGGGTCACTTTGGGCGTGAGAAGACGCTACTCATGCTCGCTGATCACTTTTATTGGCCTAGGATGAGGCGTGATGTGGACAGGTTTGTCAAGCGTTGCATTACGTGCAACAAGTCGAAGTCCAAGCTAAAGCCTCACGGTTTGTATACTCCATTACCTGCACCTACTACACCATGGGAGGACATTAGCATGGATTTTGTATTAGGTTTGCCTAGGACTAAAAGAGGCCATGATTCTATATTTGTGGTAGTGGACAGATTTTCTAAGATGGCTCATTTTATTGCCTGCCACAAAAGCGACGATGCGTCGCATATTGCAAACCTGTTTTTCAGGGACATTGTACGCTTGCATGGAGTACCCAAGACAATTGTCTCTGATCGTGATGTGAAGTTTATGAGCTACTTCTGGAAGACACTTTGGGGAAAGCTGGGCACAAAGTTATTATTCAGCACTACATGTCATCCCCAAACTGATGGTCAAACGGAGGTGGTAAATCGCACACTTTCAACAGTGCTGCGATGCATGATCAAGAAGAACCTGCGTGAGTGGGAAGATTGTTTGCCGCATTTGGAGTTTGCATATAACAGGGCGGTTCACTCTACCACGCAGCTATGTCCTTTCGAGGTGGTCTATGGTTTCAAACCCATTACGCCTCTTGATTTGTTGCCTCTTCCTATCCAAGAGCGAGTCAATATGGAGGCATCAAAGAGGGCAGATTTTGTGAGGAAGATTCATGTGAAAACTAAAGAGGCTATTGAGAAGAAAGGCAAGTATACTGCAGATCGTGCAAACAAGAAGCGAAAGGAAGTCTTGTTCCAGCCCGGTGATATGGTTTGGGTACACTTTCGCAAGGATAGATTTCCACAGCTCCGTAAGTCCAAGTTGCTGCCCCGTGGTGCTGGTCCTTACAAGGTTCTTGCCAAGATTAATGATAATGCCTACAAGATAGATCTTCCTATAGCAGAGTATGGCGTGAGCAATAGCTTCAACGTTGCTGATTTGACACCATATGAGGGTGAAGACGTTGCAGCGTCGAGGTCGACGCCTTTTGAAGGGGGGGAGGATGATGAGGACATCCCTATTATACCACCATTATCTCCTGCTCCTATTGATGATGAAGATGTTGCTGCGAAGAAGTCCAACGAGATTAGGATTGGACCAATTACAAGAGCACGTGCAAAGCTATTGGAACAACAGGTGAACTCACTCTTAATTGAACCTGATGTTTTATTTAATGAGAGCTTTATACTACCTAAGTCTATGCATCTATGTATGATTAGGTTTGTTGATAACACAAGCATTGCAAGAGGAGGAGACGCGTCGCAGCGAGATGAGCAAGACTTGAAGATCAAGTGCGCGAGGGAGGAGAGGGAGGCAGGCGCACCCGGAGATCACCAGAGCATCAAGTCTACATGAGAGAGAGCATGAGATGGCGCGCTAGGACAGCCTTCGACGCGATGTCTTTGAGTCTAAGGCGCGCTACACTCATGGCCTGCGTGCCAAAATGAGCCGAACCCATGTATGGGTCGGTATGTACCAGTTTGAGTCGAACCGAGTCCGTTTAGGCCCAAAACAGGTTGGTTTTGGGCCAGGTCTTTGCCCAGGTCGCCCCGACCCCTTTAAGTACCCCTGGGGCGCCCCCTTCTGTCGTTTAGACTACGTTTAGATTACCCCCAAACATCAGAACGAAATTGCTTGTAAGCTTTCCTCTGAAATCATATATTCCTCTGTGTTTCGCTCGGAATATCTACCCCACTCCAAGTTTGTTTCGATCTGGAGTTTTGCTACTGAGAATTCAAGTGTGATCTGCTGTTCCATTGGGAATTAGGAGATTGCAGAACCGCTTCGTAGTCGCCGGCTACGTGCGCAGGTGTGTGGTGTCTCGAATATCCATAGGGTTGAAGATCTGTTGCATTGGCAACGGGGGAACAGCCGGAGAGTTCGTGTGCGTCTCACAGATTATCTACCAAGTTATCATCCATCTACATCGGCTCACTGAGAAGATCGGGCAACCCCTTATCAAACTCTTGTATGAAGTTTTATTCTATTACCTTCAAAGTTTGTCAGCCAATCTAAAATCCTTAACAACCTTGTTGTGGAGTGAATCTAAAAGTGCAACTCATTATCAAGAAGTCATCACAACTTTTTATACTAAACCATCGGGGGTTAGGATACGCTTAGAGCGATGCATAGCATATAATTTGCATATCATGCTGCAGTTCTTTTAACATCATCTTTACCAGATGATGGTGCTACTTCAATATTTGGATTTCCTACATATCGAAGACCATGACTTGCATAATCTTGCAGTCAAAAAGGCAAGTTTATCTTGCTCATATCTCTTGATTGCACTGATTTTGAAACTTCTTGCAAAGTGTTGATTTCAAACTCTAACATTTCAAAAGGGATGGAAAACCTATTTTCATAAATAAACATGACTAGAGGTTATCGACCAGTGGTGATAACCTAGGAAGGCTGGCAGGTGGAACCACGGTAAGATTGTGGTGGTGGAGGTTCCACTTGCACAGGAAAGTAAACCTAGGATTAACTACCAATGCCACAGTTATTCTTGTGCCGTAAAAACCATGTCATCCAAGAGACTTGGAATGGGACGGGAAAGTCAGCTGTATCTTCTCTCATTCGCATGTCAACGGGCACTCAGCTACCGTTCGCCGTATGTCTTGCGAGAATACGTGCACATGGGTGGGACCCACGCCTAGGTACTTCATTGTTGGGGGTGAATATCAGGGGCATAACCTGCTATGCGTGAATTGGGTGGGCATGCGTTGTGCGGAGAAGGCAGTGATTGGCTTGGATCAATGACTGGACCCCACACCAAGGAAGTGTGGACGGGAAAGATCGCCCGGTTGTGCAACAAGGCTTTGATCTCTTTTGGAAGGACACACCTCTGCAGAGTGTAAAAGGATGTGACATGTTACCCCTTGTTTCAGGAAGGAGCTGCGAACGCGGCAGGAAAGGTGCTCTCAAGGCACTAATACCCTGTGTTGGCTGTTGGGCATAGTTTTCATAAGTAAAAGCAATCTTTCAAGAAACTTTGATAAAACCTTACATTGGCCTACAACTCTTTTGGGTCCATGGCTTTAGTTAGTGCATATCACACAACTTCTTTCTAAAGAAACTTGCTTGGTAACGCTCGTTACTCATCCGAATCTCTTAAACCCTTGCTAGACTATGAAGAATTAGATGGAAGGCAACTCAAGGAGACAACCTCAAGACCTAAAGATGAAGATGAAGAATTCTACCAATGTCAGGATTATCAGCGGAGTCAACAATTATTGCGAAGCTTGGTGGAAAACTAGAATAGGGATAGAAGGGAACCAGTTTCCCTATTCCTAGAACCTAAGTAGCTAGGATATTTCTCTAGCTAGCCAACTGCATTAGTTGTAGTTTAGTTTAGTCTTCCTTGTTTCTTTCTCGATTGTAGTCGCCAGGACTAAACCTCTACCTGTTAAGGAGGTTCTGAAGATCTTCTGTATGCTGAAAATTGTAATCCTATAGTCATACCGTGGACCTGCGATATTTCTGTTGTACCACTCTGATGGATGTAATACTAGTGAGACGGTGTTTCAATAGTGTTATGTCAACGACTTGCATACTACACATGAAGTGGTATGCTGGGTCACCACAGCTGGTATCAGAGCCAACGCTTTGACCCTAGGATTAAAACCCTTTAATAGGAGACCTGTAGGTTTGGTAGTGCTTATAGGAAGCTTTCTTATCTAAACTAATTCTTCTTAAGACTCAGGATGGATATTCAATAAAAGAATAATCCTGACACACTCGAGTCAAATTTCTTACCTGTTTTTCCTAAGTGAAGTTAGATATCTTGTTCCATACCTAGTAGATATGACATCACTAGAGCCTTACATAAAAGATGGAAATGGATTATATTTGGTATACAATACATGGTAGTCCAAAGAGAGGATACAACCGGAAAGGAAAATATCCTATTGGAAGAAGTATACCAAAGTCGTTATGTTAAACTTAAGCCATCCGAAACTGTAGTAGGGTGATGTTAAGTGGTGAAGTGAGTCTGTATGAGGTAGTAAGACCTTAGGTTTTAGTCCTGTATATGGATACTCAAGAATGCCATATACAAGTAAGATGTACTGGCAGTATAAAAAACTTAATCATGTTGGGTTCACCTGAGAATATTTACATGATGGAGTAGAAATTTTAGTGAACCAACAGTTTCAAGGTGAGGAGGAAGTTACAGAATAGAGAAACTCTGTAAAAGATATGGAGTTATGGGAACCATGTCTGGTGAAGTACTACAAGGTATAGGAAAGTAAGAAGTTTTGAGAGATCATGTGAGATTCATCTTCAATAAGATGGAAGGTAAGCTAGAAGTAGTAGTCTTAAAAGGAATATGAATCCGTTAGAATGGTTTCCAAAACCCTTTGCTCAAATTTATTCGATTGCAACTGGGCAATTGAGGTAAATATTGAGACAAAGAGTAGAAGTCCACCACTATGTGCAATATAGCACAATATAAACCTATATTATTTGGTGCCATAAGGTACACATGTAAGCCTGAATTCTTGAGATGTTTTACTCATTACTATCTCACAGGCTTATGATGATGTATGTTGCCTGCACAAATTTGGATTTTCTTGGATTTTATTGTGAGACTAGATCTATGCATGAAGTTTGACTCTGATGTGCAAGTGCATGTTGCGTCATCGAGTTCTTACTTGATGTTTTAGTTCTAGATGGTTAAGGGATTCGTGTGAGGGAGAGATGAATTCCGATGGAAACCAAGCCAGAAGATGAAGAATCACCAGATAATGGAAGCCAAAAGAAGGAAGCTATCAACTGATCTTCATGGAAGCATCATGAAGTGGTAGTAAGATGAAGTATTGGAATTTAGTAGTAGTACTCTAGGTCTTAAAACACTAGAGGTAACTCTAGATTATTGAATAGAACCACTAATTAGGTAGCCGCAATTGAGTTTAAGGTATTTGAGCTCGTTGTTATGCAGCCTTGGTTATGCTTAGTACATCACGGGTTGATTGAGGTGCTGTGATACCGATGATCCATTCCGGTATTGCCTGCTGCTTTATTCAACCTGGGAGTGGTAACCCCAGTAACCCTCATTGATAGCGTGACTATGACACATAACATTTCTGTATAACTTTGATCTCTAGTCCCGAAACCTTGAATTGTTGATTGGTGGTTAAGACTTCAGCAATACTTTTCCTTATCTTAGAGTTGTAGTCTTTGTCTACGGACTAAGACTTGTGAACACTCATGTCAACAATGATCCGTTGAGACCATTGGTTCGTTTATGGCCCTGTTATTTCATAATTTTGATCAACTTGTACAATTGCTTGTCGTGGATGTCCTCCGGTACAAGAGAAACTCTGCCGGATTTCTCTCGTGGCCTTGTATAGACCTTATGATTTGAATTAGGATAAATAACAATGAGAATACCCAATTCTCATCAACCTTGAGAACTTTTGGGTAAGTACATACATCCAAAAGTGGAATAGAACACCCTACCTAAATGATTAACCGAAGAATTCATACCGGTTCTCCACAATTGTGTGGGTACACCGCAGATTTCTTCGAGAAACCCTTAGAAAGATGTTGTAGTAAGACCGACCAAGGCTTGTAGTCTAACCATTGAGTTCAATTGGTTAGAGATCAATATGTTCAAGGACCATTAGAAAAGTCTAAGGGGAGAGTCCAGGAAACTTAAAAGTGTTGAAAGTTGGATGAAGTATGTCGGAAGTAAATTCTTTCCAAGATCTGTCGTAACCTTATGGAGTTCGGCAAAGGAGTGGGATGATTTTGACCCTAATCACACCAAGTATGAACCGCAGTTGGTATCATGAACCGCCGCTGGTGAAGATTGAGATTTGAGTTAACCATAATATTTAACCTAGAAAACCTAATAAAACTATAGAGATGGATCAGAAACTTCGATTGGACACCCCAAATGTGTTTAATCCATTCTTAGGTGGTAAAACCAAGGACCAATTAGGAAGATTCGTTGGAACAATTAGTAGGACCCTATGATCCATAGAAGGTGTTGAAAACATGGATAATCCAAGAGAATGACCAAGAAGAGACCAAGATGGATGGAATTCAAGTGACTATTATTCAGAGTTAGACAACAGAAGATTTGAGGAACACTCTGGATAAAGGATACCATCTATATCCCAATTAGTTGGTGAAGGAACTTCAAGATATATGATACCAACATCAAGTTCGTCCAACAACGTATGAGAGCGAAAACTTCGGGACAAAGTTTAGTTTAAGGGGGGGAGACTGTAATATCCCAAGATTATAGGTCATAAAATTAGAGACAACAGATATGTGCATTGCATTTCATGCATAGAAAATCCGGGTAATTTTCGCGCATTTAAATAAAACATGTCAAAGTGATTGGAGTTTCACTTAAGTTGATGGAATTGAAGTAGCTCATCAACTAGAGCGCGATAAACTTCAATATGACCTTTGTTAAAATCCTTGTTTTGGGTAGTGATAGTTACAACAACTAAAAGAGAGTAAAAAGAGATAGAACTAAAATGCTAACACACCATTTCAGGATTCACCATGATCATCATGGTATTCTTTAAACCCTAATTCTTGAACTCATGCTAGAGGAAGTCAACACAAGTCTTATACTTAAAACATGATCTATCTAATTTCCCATGTCCTTATGTTGTGAGTCCAAATCTTAGAAGGTAGAGAAAGCCTATACCTAGTCAAGTATTGTTACCATATCTTAAGATAGAGCCTAGATTAGATCTACCATACGTTGGGTGTAATCATTTTCTTCTAATGGAAAATTTATCATCCTACTCAATCCCATATCTTACACCCATTCATTTGGAACCTTATTCTAAATTTCAATTCCACCTGTACTTATGCATCACTTGTGATCATAAGCAACTCTTGGAATCATGTCATATCTTCAAGCCAAGAATAGAGTTCCATGAACTATTCTTATAGTTGAACCAAAACCATTACTCGTGTGGTCAAGCCACATATCAATGTGTATCTGGATCTTAATCTCAAATAAATCTTTCTTGTGGGGGTGGAAGTTATACTCAAGCAATTCAAAGCAAATAATAAATAAACTATTAAAGACCATGGATAAGACCATAGGACATTTTTTTAAGACAATAGGAAACTATGGTAAATATCAAACCGTGTTCTACAACTCATAACCACCCTTAAGAAGTTCAATTCTAATATAAACTCTAGATAATTGCTTCTTACCACCTTAATATAAGTTCATGTTCATATACATTACTAGTAAGGTATCCAAGACTTTATCAAAATAAGTGAACTCCCAAAATATTAATCTTGGACATTATCTCTATTAGTACTCCTAATTAACATTTTAACTATATTCAATTAATAAATAAGCTAATGCACATAGATATATAAATGATACATTATACTAACCTAGTAAATAACATAGAAGAATTTTGGAAGATTCATGTGTTCCATATCATTCAGAACAGATTCAAATTCCAACATAGAATTAGAAAACAGCAAAATAGAAAAAGGTGAGAGAAAAAAATACAAAAGAGAACCGGCCAGACCAGTTTGTAGACCGCAGCCCAATAATCGCATGCCATCGGCAGGCCAAGCCCCGTACCGCTTTTTCACATCAGCGACAGTTAGAATCCACCGAGGTAAGTGTCGTCTTCAACCTGGCGTCTAACGCGAGGTCGACACCGCGACGAGGTGAGTCACGCCCCGGCCGGCGTCCTTGACCTCGCGGACGCCACTGATCGTCCCAAAGCAGCGTACAAGTTCAACCGCGTATGCAGCCAGTCAGAGCTCAACGATTCGTGCCCGAAATACATACTCCGACCGCCGCCAGATCCCGACCGTCACCGCCGTTTAGATGTCGGTGCTGACCACCTCCTACTCTATAAAATCACTGGACGAACTATACTGGAACCCTAAATCTCCGCTGCCTTCTCAATCTCTCCCTAGTTCTCTGTCACACTCATAGTCGACCGGAGCCTGTCGCCGGCGTCTAGCATGTCGTCGTCGATAAAGATCACCCCGGAGTCCCTGGATAACTTTATGAGGAGCACCGCTTCGAGTAGATCATCCTGGAGAATCATCCCGGAGTCCCTGTTTCATTGTTCAGAACATCAAGGGAGGCTCGAAGTGATGCGAATCAACGAATTCCTCTCCGCCGGAGTTTGTCAGAAATATTGACCTTGCCCTGCTCTCCGGTCATCTTCGTCTCTTTCAAGCCGCTCGTCAGAACAATGGTTAGAATCCGCATCCATATAACCTTTTACTGCATCCTCTAGTAGTCTGTAGCTTCCGATTACATCTTAGCCGGAGATATCGCCGCAGCCGAGCTCGCCGGAGAGATCTCCGATGGCCAAAACTTGGGGGCTCCACTCCTATCTTGTTTAGCGTAGAGTCGTGGTTCGGTTGAGCCCAAAATCGCATTCCCGCGAGCCCCGGAGCGATGCCGCCGTCGTCAGTAGCCTCGCCGGCGGTGAGCCACTGCATAGTCAACATGTTGACCTCGTCAATGCCTCCGTGGTAGCTGACGTGGCTCTAGTCCCACTGGTCAGTGTTCGTGGCTAGATCTCTGTAAGTATGAAAGGTATCGTCTGTTAGTTCTACATTTCAGAAAATATCAGAAAATGTTGGAACCTTTAGAAATTCATATCTAATTCAAATAAAGTCATAAAAATAAAAACAATATACCAAAATGATCACAAAATTATGATATAGGTGTTTACATCATACAATTGTATTCTTGTGTAGAACAAAATTGAATCAAATTATAAAACATGTTTAAGTATTATTTTCAAATTATGGATTTAAATCAAATTTAGGAATCAAATAATTTTCCAAATATAAGATCAATGTTTATATACTCAAATAAATTTGTTGTACTGACATTTCTTTGTTCTAAAATTGTAATTTAAAACTTTACTATTAGGATCCTAAAATCCTAAAACTGTTTTTCCTAAATAATTTTAAAGTGCTAAATCAAGGGAAAATCCTATCTTATTATTAATTTTTGTATTAAAATTATTCCTTAACTTTAAAACATTAATCAACAATTGTTTCATTAAAAACTAATTTTAAAACTTTGAAGTCAATTTTAAATCATTTAGAATTTGACTTAAACCTTGAAACCATTTTTTCTTAAAATACTATTTTTTTAGGAAAATCTTAAATAAGTATTAATTTGTGTGTTAAACTTTATTTTAAACTATAATTCATTAAGGTATAATTGTATTATTAAGAGTCACCTTTAATTATTGGAATGTCTAAACTATTTTAGAAGCCATTTAAAATTATGATCCAAACCCTAACAACTAATCGTAAAGGACGTTATGTTTTATTAATTACTCACATATTCCTAAAAACAAATTCAATCTAGCAAAACTTGGGAAAAATCATAAACTTGAAAAATAATTATTTCCTAACTCTAACCTTGTTTCCCCAATATTTGTTTCATAAAAGTTAATTTGAAAACTTATAGGACAATTTTAGAACATATAACATTTGACTTAAACTCTAAAAATTATTTTCTTAAATGATAAGAAACTAGGATAAACCTTAATGAAGGATTAATTTGTGTTTAGACTTCATTCTCAACTATAATCCATTAACTGAATCTTGCTTACTTAAGATTCATATTCCATTATAAGAAGTGCATGTATCACATTGTTGATCATTAGAAATTAAATTCCAAACTTTAGCAATTAACCCTAAATGGAATTGTGCTAGCCTTGCTATACACCTTAATTCAACCATGAGTGGTTAGTTTGATATTCTATTTCAACATAGTATACTTCAGTTAACTAACTAATTGCAACACTTTTGATACAACATAAAAACTGTTATCTTCCTGACATCACCTAATCACCATTCCTTTAAGTAATAAAAATATCCATTAAGGATTATGTTCTTCAAAAGTAATTCTTTTTAAGAACATATCAAGTAAGCATCACCTCAATCCCTATGTCCTAGAATAAGCAATGACTTACGCATGTTAAGAGTATTAACAACTCTAGAATCGACTATGATTTGTTTCCTTCAACACTACTAGTTCATGACTTGCTAATTGAGTGTGAACCATAATTATGCGTCACTAAAACTCTTCCAATATTAAATAAACTTTGACTGGTTTCTTTGTTATGATTCACCTAATAACTACTTCCTGAGTAATGGCCAATTATGCTAAACCCTAGAACACTAAACCTTAGGTGTAGTGCTTCTAATCAATAATTAACATGTTCTTCAAATGTTATTCTTTCATGAGACATTTAAAGTAACAAATCATTCCATCAAGCTTGAACATAAATAACTCTATTTTGTGTTAAGATTGTTGTCAACCCTAAGATTAACTAGGTATTCTTATCAAATAAGAATTACTTCCATTTTGCTTGTCCCTAACCAACTACTTGTTTGCTAAAAATATGATACCACTTAAAAGTGCTACTTTCAAGTTTTCACTCATTGCTATAATAGTCTTTTGCAATAACTCTTGTATGAAGTTTTATTCTATTACCTTCAAAGTTTGTCAGCCAATCTAAAATCCTTAACAACCTTGTTGTGGAGTGAATCTAAAAGTGCAACTCATTATCAAGAAGTCATCACAACTTTTTATACTAAACCATCGGGGGTTAGGATATGCTTAGAGCGATGCATAGCATATAATTTGCATATCATGCTGCAGTTCTTTTAACATCATCTTTACCAGATGATGGTGCTACTTCAATATTTGGATTTCCTACATATCGAAGACCATGACTTGCATAATCTTGTAGTCAAAAAGGCAAGTTTATCTTGCTCATATCTCTTGATTGCACTGATTTTGAAACTTCTTGCAAAGTGTTGATTTCAAACTCTAACATTTCAAAAGGGATGGAAAACCTATTTTCATAAATAAACATGACTAGAGGTTATCGACCAGTGGTGATAACCTAGGAAGGCTGGCAGGTGGAACCATGGTAAGATTGTGGTGGTGGAGGTTCCAATTGCATAGGAAAGTAAACCTAGGATTAACTACCAATGCCACAGTTATTCTTGTGCCGTAAAAACCGTGTCATCCAAGAGACTTGGAATGGGACAGGAAAGTCAGCTGTATCTTCTCTCGTTCGCATGTCAACGGGCACTCAGCTACCGTTCGCCGTATGTCTTGCGAGAATACGTGCACATGGGTGGGACCCCTTAGTGCCCACGGCCACTGGTGTCTATGATGGTTCGCAAGGGGCGCCTAGGTACTTCATTGTTGGGGGTGAATATCAGGGGCATAACCTGCTATGCGTGAATTGGGTGGGCATGCGTTGTGCGGAGAAGGCAGTGATTGGCTTGGATCAATGACTAGGCCCCACACCAAGGAAGTGTGGACGGGAAAGATCGCCCGGTTGTGCAACAAGGCTTTGATCTCTTTTGGAAGGACACACCTCTGCAGAGTGTAAAAGGATGTGACATGTTACCCCTTGTTTCGGGAAGGAGCTGCGAACGCGGCAGGAAAGGTGCTCTCAAGGCACTAATACCATGTGTTGGCTGTTGGGCATAGTTTTCATAAGTAAAAGCAATCTTTCAAGAAACTTTGATAAAACCTTACATTGGCTTACGACTCTTTTGGGTCCATGGCTTTAGTTAGTGCATATCACACAACTTCTTTCTAAAGAAACTTGCTGGGTAATGCTCGTTACTCACCCCAATCTCTTAAACCCTTGCTAGACTATGAAGAATTAGATGGAAGGCAACTCAAGGAGACAACCTCAAGACCTAAAGATGAAGATGAAGAATTCTACCAATGTCAGGATTATCAGCGGAGTCAACAATTATTGCGAAGCTTGGTGGAAAACTAGAATAGGGATAGAAGGGAACCAGTTTCCCTATTCCTAGAACCTAAGTAGCTAGGATATTTCTCTAGCTAGCCAACTGCATTAGTTGTAGTTTAGTTTAGTCTTCCTTGTTTCTTTCTCGATTGTAGTCGCCAGGACTAAACCTCTACCTGTTAAGGAGGTTCTGAAGATCTTCTGTATGCTGAAAATTGTAATCCTATAGTCATACCGTGGACCTGCGAGATTTCTGTTGTACCACTCTGATGGATGTAATACTAGTGAGACGGTGTTTCAATAGTGTTATGTCAACGACTTGCATACTACACATGCAGTGGTATGCTGGGTCACCACAGCTGGTATCAGCGCCAACGCTTTGACCCTAGGATTAAAACCCTTTAATAGGAGACCTGTAGGTTTGGTAGTGCTTATAGGAAGCTTTCTTATCTAAACTAATTCTTCTTAAGACTCAGGATGGATATTCAATAAAAGAATAATCCTGACACACTCGAGTCAAATTTCTTACCTGTTTTTCCTAAGTGAAGTTAGATATCTTGTTCCATACCTAGTAGATATGACATCACTAGAGCCTTACATAAAGGATGGAAATGGATTATATTTGGTATACAATACATGGTAGTCCAAAGAGAGGATACAACCGGAAAGGAAAATATCCTATTGGAAGAAGTATACCAAAGTCGTTATGTTAAACTTAAGCCATCCGAAACTGTAGTAGGGTGATGTTAAGTGGTGAAGTGAGTCTGTATGAGGTAGTAAGACCTTAGGTTTTAGTCCTGTATATGGATACTCAAGAATGCCATATACAAGTAAGATGTACTGGCAGTATAGAAAACTTAATCATGTTGGGTTCACCTGAGAATCTTTACATGATGGAGTAGAAATTTTAGTGAACCAACAGTTTCAAGGTGAGGAGGAAGTTACAGAATAGAGAAACTCTGTAAAATATATGGAGTTATGGGAACCATGTCTGGTGAAGTACTACAAGGTATAGGAAAGTAAGAAGTTTTGAGAGATCATGTGAGATTCATCTTCAATAAGATGGAAGGTAAGCTAGAAGTAGTAGTCTTAAAAGGAATATGAATCCGTTAGAATGGTTTCCAAAACCCTTTGCTCAAATTTATTAGATTGCAACTGGGCAATTGAGGTAAATATTGAGACAAAGAGTAGAAGTCCACCACTATGTGCAATATAGCACAATATAAACCTATATTATTTGGTGCCATAAGGTACACATGTAAGCCTGAATTCTTGAGATGTTTTACTCATTACTATCTCACAGGCTTATGATGATGTATGTTGCCTGCACAAATTTGGATTTTCTTGGATTTTATTGTGAGACTAGATCTATGCATGAAGTTTGACTCTGATGTGCAAGTGCATGTTGCATCATCGAGTTCTTACTTGATGTTTTAGTTCTAGATGGTTAAGGGATTCGTGTGAGCGAGAGATGAATTCCGATGGAAACCAAGCCAGAAGATAAAGAATCACCAGATAATGGAAGCCAAAAGAAGGAAGCTATCAACTGATCTTCATGGAAGCATCATGAAGTGGTAGTAAGAGGAAGTATTGGAATTTAGTAGTAGTACTCTAGGTCTTAAAACACTAGAGGTAACTCTAGATTATTGAATAGAACCACTAATTAGGTAGCCGCAATTGAGTTTAAGGTATTTGAGCTCATTGTTATGCAGCCTTGGTTATGCTTAGTACATCACGGGTTGATTGAGGTGCTGTGATACCGATGATCCATTCCGGTATTGCCTGCTGCTTTATTCAACCTGGGAGTGGTAACCCCAGTAACCCTCATTGATAGCGTGACTATGACACATAACATTTCTGTATAACTTTGATCTCTAGTCCCGAAACCTTGAATTGTTGATTGGTGGTTAAGACTTCAGCAATACTTTTCCTTATCTTAGAGTTGTAGTCTTTGTCTACGGACTAAGACTTGTGAACACTCATGTCAACAATGATCCGTTGAGACCATTGGTTCGTTTATGGCCCTGTTATTTCATAATTTTGATCAACTTGTACAATTGCTTGTCGTGGATGTCCTCCGGTACAAGAGAAACTCTGCCGGATTTCTCTCGTGGCCTTGTATAGACCTTATGATTTGAATTAGGATAAATAACAATGAGAATACCCAATTCTCATCAACCTTGAGAACTTTTGGGTAAGTACATACATCCAAAAGTGGAATAGAACACCCTACCTAAATGATTAACCGAAGAATTCATACCGGTTCTCCACAATTGTGTGGGTACACCGCAGATTTCTTCGAGAAACCCTTAGAAAGATGTTGTAGTAAGACCGACCAAGACTTGTAGTCTAACCATTGAGTTCAATTGGTTAGAGATCAATATGTTCAAGGACCATTAGAAAAGTCTAAGGGGAGAGTCCAGGAAACTTAAAAGTGTTGAAAGTTGGATGAAGTATGTCGGAAGTAAATTCTTTCCAAGATCTGTCGTAACCTTATGGAGTTCGGCAAAGGAGTGGGATGATTTTGACCCTAATCACACCAAGTATGAACCGCAGTTGGTATCATGAACCACCGCTGGTGAAGATTGAGATTTGAGTTAACCATAATATTTAACCTAGAAAACCTAATAAAACTATAGAGATGGATCAGAAACTTCGATTGGACACCCCAAATGTGTTTAATCCATTCTTAGGTGGTAAAACCAAGGACCAATTAGGAAGATTCGTTGGAACAATTAGTAGGACCCTATGATCCATAGAAGGTGTTGAAAACTTGGATAATCCAAGAGAATGACCAAGAAGAGACCAAGGTGGATGGAATTCAAGTGACTATTATTCAGAGTTAGACAACAGAAGATTTGAGGAACACTCTGGATAAAGGATACCATCTATATCCCAATTAGTTGGTGAAGGAACTTCAAGATATATGATACCAACATCAAGTTCGTCCAACAACATATGAGAGCGAAAACTTCGGGACAAAGTTTAGTTTAAGGGGGGAGACTGTAATATCCCAAGATTATAGGTCATAAAATTAGAGACAACAGATATGTGCATTGCATTTCATGCATAGAAAATCCGGGTAATTTTCGCGCATTTAAATAAAACATGTCAAAGTGATTGGAGTTTCACTTAAGTTGATGGAATTGAAGTAGCTCATCAACTAGAGCGCGATAAACTTCAATATGACCTTTGTTAAAATCCTTGTTTTGGGTAGTGATAGTTACAACAACTAAAAGAAAGTAAAAAGAGATAGAACTAAAATGCTAACACACCATTTCAGGATTCACCATGATCATCATGGTATTCTTTAAACCCTAATTCTTGAACTCATGCTAGAGGAAGTCAACACAAGTCTTATACTTAAAACATGATCTATCTAATTTCCCATATCCTTATGTTGTGAGTCCAAATCTTAGAAGGGAGAGAAAGCCTATACCTAGTCAAGTATTGTTACCATATCTTAAGATAGAGCCTAGATTAGATCTACCATACGTTGGGTGTAATCATTTTCTTCTAATGGAAAAGTTATCATCCTACTCAATCCCATATCTTACACCCATTCATTTGGAACCTTATTCTAAATTTCAATTCCACCTGTACTTATGCATCACTTGTGATCATAAGCAACTCTTGGAATCATGTCATATCTTCAAGCCAAGAATAGAGTTCCATGAACTATTCTTATAGTTGAACCAAAACCATTACTCGTGTGGTCAAACCACATAACAATGTGTATCTGGATCTTAATCTCAAATAAATCTTTCTTGTGGGGGTGGAAGTTATACTCAAGCAATTCAAAGCAAATAATAAATAAACTATTAAAGACCATGGATAAGACCATAGGACATTTTTTTAAGACAATAGGAAACTATGGTAAATATCAAACCGTGTTCTACAACTCATAACCACTCTTAAGAAGTTCAATTCTAATATAAACTCTAGATAATTGCTTCTTACCACCTTAATATAAGTTCATGTTCATATACATTACTAGTAAGGTATCCAAGACTTTATCAAAATAAGTGAACTCCCAAAATATTAATCTTGGACATTATCTCTATTAGTACTCCTAATTAACATTTTAACTATATTCAATTAATAAATAAGCTAATGCACATAGATATATAAATGATACATTATACTAACCTAGTAAATAACATAGAAGAATTTTGGAAGATTCATGTGTTCCATATCATTCAGAACAGATTCAAATTCCAACATAGAATTAGAAAACAGCAAAATAGAAAAAGGTGAGAGAAAAAAATACAAAAGAGAACCGGCCAGACCAGTTTGTAGACCGCAGCCCAATAATCGCATGCCATCGGCAGGCCAAGCCCCGTACCGCTTTTTCACATCAGCGACAGTTAGAATCCACCGAGGTAAGTGTCGTCTTCAACCTGGCGTCTAACGCGAGGTCGACACCGCGACGAGGTGAGTCACGCCCCGGCCGGCGTCCTTGACCTCGCGGACGCCACTGATCGTCCCAAAGCAGCGTACAAGTTCAACCGCGTATGCAGCCAGTCAGAGCTCAACGATTCGTGCCCGAAATACATACTCCGACCGCCGCCAGATCCCGACCGTCACCGCCGTTTAGATGTCGGTGCTGACCACCTCCTACTCTATAAAATCACTGGACGAACTATACTGGAACCCTAAATCTCCGCTGCCTTCTCAATCTCTCCCTAGTTCTCTGTCACACTCATAGTCGACCGGAGCCTGTCGCCGGCGTCTAGCATGTCGTCGTCGATAAAGATCACCCCGGAGTCCCTGGATAACTTTATGAGGAGCACCGCTTCGAGTAGATCATCCTGGAGAATCATCCCGGAGTCCCTGTTTCATTGTTCAGAACATCAAGGGAGGCTCGAAGTGATGCGAATCAACGAATTCCTCTCCGCCGGAGTTTGTCAGAAATATTGACCTTGCCCTGCTCTCCGGTCATCTTCGTCTCTTTCAAGCCGCTCGTCAGAACAATGGTTAGAATCCGCATCCATATAACCTTTTACTGCATCCTCTAGTAGTCTGTAGCTTCCGATTACATCTTAGCCGGAGATATCGCCGCAGCCGAGCTCGCCGGAGAGATCTCCGATGGCCAAAACTTGGGGGCTCCACTCCTATCTTGTTTAGCGTAGAGTCGTGGTTCGGTTGAGCCCAAAATCGCATTCCCGCGAGCCCCGGAGCGATGCCGCCGTCGTCAGTAGCCTCGCCGGCGGTGAGCCACTGCATAGTCAACATGTTGACCTCGTCAATGCCTCCGTGGTAGCTGACGTGGCTCTAGTCCCACTGGTCAGTGTTCGTGGCTAGATCTCTGTAAGTATGAAAGGTATCGTCTGTTAGTTCTACATTTCAAAAAATATCAGAAAATGCTGGAACCTTTAGAAATTCATATCTAATTCAAATAAAGTCATAAAAATACAAACAATATACCAAAATGATCACAAAATTATGATATAGGTGTTTACATCATACAATTGTATTCTTGTGTAGAACAAAATTGAATCAAATTATAAAACATGTTTAAGTATTATTTTCAAATTATGGATTTAAATCAAATTTAGGAATTAAATAATTTTCCAAATATAAGATCAATGTTTATATACTCAAATAAATTTGTTGTACTGACATTTCTTTGTTCTAAGATTGTAATTTAAAACTTTACTATTAGGATCCTAAAATCCTAAAATTGTTTTTCCTAAATAATTTTAAAGTGCTAAATCAAGGGAAAATCCGATCTTCTTATTAATTTTTGTATTAAAATTATTTCTTAACTTTAAAACATTAATCAACAATTGTTTCATTAAAAATTAATTTTAAAACTTTGAAGTCAATTTTAAATCATTTAGAATTTGACTCAAACCTTGAAACCATTTTTTCTTAAAATACTATTTTTTTAGGAAAATCTTAAATAAGTATTAATTTGTGTTTAAACTTTATTTTAAACTATAATTCATTAAGGTATAATTGTATTATTAAGAATCACCTTTAATTATTGGAATGTCAAAACTATTTTAGAAGCCATTTAAAATTATGATCCAAACCATAACAACTAATCGTAAAGGACGTTATGTTTTATTAATTACTCACATATTCCTAAAAACAAATTCAATCTAGCAAAACTTGGGAAAAATCATAAACTTGAAAAATAATTATTTCCTAACTCTAACCTTGTTTCCCCAATATTTGTTTCATAAAAGTTAATTTGAAAACTTATAGGACAATTTTAGAACATCTAACATTTGACTTAAACTCTAAAAATTATTTTCTTAAATGATAAGAAACTAGGATAAACCTTAATGAAGGATAAATTTGTGTTTATACTTCATTCTCAAGTATAATCCACTAACGGAATCTTGCTTACTTAAGATTCATATTCCATTATAAGAAGTGCCTGTATCACATTGTTGATCATTAGAAATGAAATTCCAAACTTTAGCAATTAACCCTAAATGGAATTGTGCTAGCCTTGCTATACACCTTAATTCAACCATGAGTGGTTAGTTTGATATTCTATTTCAACATAGTATACTTCAGTTAACTAACTAATTGCAACACTTTTGATACAACATAAAAACTGTTATCTTCCTGACATCACCTAATCACCATTCCTTTAAGTAATAAAAATATCCATTAAGGATTATGTTCTTCAAAAGTAATTCTTTTTAAGAACATATCAAGTAAGCATCACCTCAATCCCTATGTCCTAGAATAAGCAATGACTTACACATGTTAGGATTATTAACAACTCTAGAATCAACTATGATTTGTTTCCTTCAACACTACTTGTTCATGACTTGCTAATTGAGTGTGAACCATAATTATGCTTCACTAAAACTCTTCCAATATTAAATAAACTTTAACTGGTTTCTTTGTTATGATTCACCTAATAACTACTTCCTGAGTAATGGCCAATTATGCTAAACCCTAGAACACTAAACCTTAGGTGTAGTGCTTCTAATCAATAATAAACATGTTCTTCAAATGTTATTCTTTCATGAGACATTTAAAGTAACAAATCATTCCATTAATCTTGAACATAAATAACTCTATTTTGTGTTAAGATTGTTGTCAACCCTAAGATTAACTATGTATTCTTATCAAATAAGAATTACTTCCACTTTGCTTGTCCCTAACCAACTACTTGTTTGCTAAAAATATGATACCACTTAAAAGTGCTACTTTCAAGTTTTCACTCATTGCTATAATAGTCTTTTGCAATAACTCTTGTATGAAGTTTTATTCTATTACCTTCAAAGTTTGTCAGCCAATCTAAAATCCTTAACAACCTTGTTGTGGAGTGAATCTAAAAGTGCAACTCATTATCAAGAAGTCATCACAACTTTTTATACTAAACCATCGGGGGTTAGGATACGCTTAGAGCGATGCATAGCATATAATTTGCATATCATGCTGCAGTTCTTTTAACATCATCTTTACCAGATGATGGTGCTACTTCAATATTTGGATTTCCTACATATCAAAGACCATGACTTGCATAATCTTGCAGTCAAAAAGGCAAGTTTATCTTGCCCATATCTCTTGATTGCACTGATTTTGAAACTTCTTGCAAAGTGTTGATTTCAAACTCTAACATTTCAAAAGGGATGGAAAACCTATTTTCATAAATGAACATGACTAGAGGTTATCGACCAGTGGTGATAACCTAGGAAGGCTGGCAGGTGGAACCACGGTAAGATTGTGGTGGTGGAGGTTCCACTTGCACGGGAAAGTAAACCTAGGATTAACTACCAATGCCACAGTTATTCTTGTGCCGTAAAAACCGTGTCATCCAAGAGACTTGGAATGGGACGGGAAAGTCAGCTGTATCTTCTCTTGTTCGCATGTCAACGGGCATTCAGCTACCGTTCGCCGTATGTCTTGCGAGAATACGTGCACATGGGTGGGACCCCTTAGTACCCACGGCCACTGGTGTCTATGATGGTCCGCAAGGGGCGCCTAGGTACTTCATCGTTGGGGGTGAATATCAGGGGCATAACCTGCTATGCGTGAATTGGGTGGGCATGCGTTGTGCGGAGAAGGCAGTGATTGGCTTGGATCAATGACTGGGCCCCACACCAAGGAAGTGTGGACGGGAAAGATCGCCCGGTTGTGCAACAAGGCTTTGATCTCTTTTGGAAGGACACACCTCTACAGAGTGTAAAAGGATGTGACATGTTACCCCTTGTTCCGGGAAGGAGCTGCGAACGCGGCAGGAAAGGTGCTCTCAAGGCACTAATACCATGTGTTGGCTGTTGGGCATAGTTTTCATAAGTAAAAGCAATCTTTCAAGAAACTTTGATAAAACCTTGCATTGGCCTACGACTCTTTTGGGTCCATGGCTTTAGTTAGTGCATATCACACAACTTCTTTCTAAAGAATCTTGCTGGGTAACGCTCGTTACTCACCCCAATCTCTTAAACCCTTGCTAGACTATGAAGAATTAGATGGAAGGCAACTCAAGGAGATAACCTCAAGACCTAAAGATGAAGATGAAGAATTCTACCAATGTCAGGATTATCAGCGGAGTCAACAATTATTGCGAAGCTTGGTGGAAAACTAGAATAGGGATAGAAGGGAACCAGTTTCCCTATTCCTAGAACCTAAGTAGCTAGGATATTTCTCTAGCTAGCCAACTGCATTAGTTGTAGTTTAGTTTAGTCTTCCTTGTTTCTTTCTCGATTATAGTCGCCAGGACTAAACCTCTACCTGTGGAGGAGGTTCTGAAGATCTTCTGTATGCTGTAAATTGTAATCCTATAGTCATACCGTGGACCTGCGATATTTCTGTTGTACCACTCTGATGGATGTAATACTAGTGAGACGGTGTTTCAATAGTGTTATGTCAACGACTTGCATACTACACATGCAGTGGTATGCTGGGTCACCACAATCTCCTTCGACAAAGTAGACCACCCGATATCCACTCGGCCCATGGGCACCATCCCTATCGTGTGCACGCCGACCATCAACAACATTGCCATTAATCATACCCTCATCGATGGATGGGCTGGCCTCAACATCATCTCCATGGAGATATTCAAGAAGATGCAATTGCCCTACCGTAGTCTAATGCCAACCAGGCCCTTCTTCAGGGTGACCGAGGTCTCCACCACGCCCATCGGGCAGGTGTGCCTTCTCGTAACCTTCGGCACGCGAGAAAAATACCGCACAGAGAGCATCGACTTTGATGTTGCCTACATCTCCCTGCCCTACAACGCCATCCTCAGCTACCCAGCTTTGACCAAGTTCATGGCCGCAACTCATCATGGCTTCAACGTCCTCAAGATCCCAAGCGACCGTGGCACCACCACCATACGGTGCAATGAGAGGGATGCCCTACACTCTGTAGAGCACGTCTACCGCGAGGCCACCTCAATGTTCCTGGCTCATGAGGATCTCATCGAGCACTTAGGTGACCTCGCGAGGAAAAAGCAGCTGGTTTCTCAAGACCGTGTCGCCACTAAGAGGGCGAGATTTGTTGTTGCGTATCCTGACAAGCATCCCACCGACATGCCGAGAAGGAAGCTAGGCGCCACCTAGTCTGATAAGGGGAGCATAGCTACTACTCCTACTATTTTACCACCTCCTTATGTTCTGAAGCTTGGACAATTCTGCTTTGAAGTGCCTCCACAAGATGATGTGAAGCCCAACTTTCGTACACCTCCAATGGAGTTTCATGTTCGCCGAGGCGCTGCAGCGAAGGATATTTAGTTGTTCTATTTTAATTAAGTTCGTGTCATGTTTTTATTTCAGTTTGGTTTTGGGCCTGTCCAAAATCAAGTGTGTTTTGGCCATTTGGGCTTTTAGTTTGGTTTGGGGCCTAGCCCAGCCAAGGTAGCGTTCAGAGTCACCCATATAGGGATATGGCAGCCGCCTTGTATCGATCAGACTTGTTATTTTCGAGCTCAGAAAGAGACCAGAAAAGTCCCAATGTTTGGGGGCGCATATCGGTGTGTTTGATTGCTGATCTTCGAGATCTGATGTTATGCCATGCGTGGGAATTGATTCCGGTCAGTTTCATCGCGAGGAATTGAAGAGAGATTAGTTTGATCTATTTCAGATTGAGTTCTCTTTTGTATCTTGCTGTTTGTTTGATCGCCGTGAAAGATTGGGCCAAACCCCCTTCGGATCACGCTGATCCGTATCATCTTGGTATCAGAGCTGCTATTGGAGGCGATCTGCTGTTGGAGGTGACCTGCTGTAGTCGATCTTGACGAGATCCTTTTATTCCTGGCGCCGCTCGATTCTTGTGCAGGTATTTGTTTTCGATTGCTCGGATCGGTGTGCAGAGTTCACAGTCACCACGGTTTGGAAGGTCGCCTCGTTGACATCGACGAGATCAGATCGAGGCAGTACGAACAGCAAGCCGATCGAAGGAATCAAAAAAAAAAAAACAAAGTTGCAGCGATCCGCTCGCCCAGGCGCAGAGAGCGTCTGGGGTCGGGCGTCGCTCCCCGGCGCTCCGCTCTCGCTAGCCTCGTGCGCCCCGCCTCGACGGGATCGCAGCCTGGCGTCTCGCCCGCCTGGGCTCGCGAGCTGTCCCGCGCGCCCCTGCCACCTTCTTGGGCCGGCCCAATTGGCCTGGCTCCCCTAGCCCCGCACGCGCGCCTCCATCGCCCGAGACAGCGCGCTTGCTTCGCTCGCCCACGATCGGCCAGGCGCCTCGCTCGGCCACAGCTCGCGGGATCGGCCGCCGCGCCAGACCACAGACGCTGTCTGTCCTCCAGCGCGCTGCCTCCGCCTCCATTTGTTTCTCAGTTCTCTGCTGCGACAGGACGGGTCAAGCACAGTGCGTGGTATAAAGGCTAAAATCAAGAACCAAGGCACAGGTGAACACAAGATTGGATTGGAGTTTGGAGACAATGGTGAACTCTATTGACGGAGAGAATTCCGTTGCTGCTGGAGAGAAGAAAGACGAGCTTGTTCCACCGGTTTTTGCTGCAGATTTGGCTCCTAATGTTCGGGCTGGGTTTGATAGTACATGTGGTTTTATTATGCGGAGTCATGCCGCATTGACCGCACAAATTGCACAGCTAGCTACCCGGATTGATGCAATGGGCGATGCTACTGCCCGTGCACCCGTGCAGCCCCCTCTTGCTGCACAACCTCGCGACGTGGTTCCACGCCGCCCTGCTGCAATTCATGATCATCGACACGTTGCACCCGCTTATGACGGAGAACTTGCCGATGACGCTGATTATGCACCACAACAACGACAGTTTGCTGCTCGTCCTGCAGGTGCTCATCGTGTACAGCCACATGATCGTGACCGTCTTGGCCATGCTGGTCGTGTTCCACATGATGATGGTGGTCTTGGACGCATCAAATTGTCCATACCTCCTTTTTCCGGTGACCGCGGACCTGATGATTATTTGGAGTGGGAGATGCGCATGGATCAGATTTTTGATACTCATTATTACACTGAGGCGAAGAGACTTCAACTTGCTGCTGTTGAATTCACCGGTTATGTGCTGATTTGGTGGAATCAAATTCTGCGTATGCGTACTCGCCCAACATCATGGACAGGTATGAAAGATCTTATGCGACATCGCTTTGTTCCTGAACACTACAAGAGAGACATGTATAATAAGTTGCAGCAGCTCACTCAAGGTACTAAATCTGTGGATGAGTATTATAAAGAGATGGAGTTGTTGATGATACGTACAGGGACAAGGGAGGATACAGAGGCCACGATGTCTCGGTTTTTGAATGGACTGAATTTTGAGGTGCGTGATCGTGTAGAGATGGTTTACTATCATGATCTTCAGGATCTTGTGCACCAAGCTGAGCGTGCGGAGCAACAAATTAAACGACGCCAAGCTGCCACACCTACCAAATCATGGCATCGTTCTCATACCGAGGCTGCTGGTCCTAGTGTTCCGACTACACCTTCTACACGTTCTCATAGTGTTTCTCATAGCGAGGCACCCAAATCTGGGGTGTCTAAAACTGCATCTGCGCAGTCCACAACAAACATCGAGTGTTTTACTTGTGGAGGACGAGGACACATGAAGCGTGATTGCCCTAATAGAAAAAGGGTGATGCTCACACATGATGGCTATGTTTCTGCTAGTGATGATGAGAAAGCTGATGCGTCATCAAGTGAGGAATCTGAGGAAAATTCTGAAGTGATCGTGGATGGGTATGAACTTGCTGCAAATTTAAAAAATCTAATGGTGCATCGCGTACCAGAAGATCGCATTCACGACCAAGGGCAGCGCTGGAATATATTTCAGACCCAATGCATCGTCAAGGACACCACTTGTAAACTGATTATTGATGGTGGCAGCTACACCAATATTGTTAGCAAGAGTTTGGTGGATTCTCTATCATTGCCTACATGGAAGCACCCACAGCCACATTGTGTTGAGTGGTTGTATAATTCAGGGAAGCTGAAGGTCACACATAAGGTGCGCCTGAAATTTTCAGTAGGTAATTATGAGGACACAGTGGTCTGTGATGTTTTGCCTATGGATGCATGTCATGTGCTGCTAGGACGCCCGTGGCAATTTGATAGGCGTTCCACTCATGAAGGCAGGTCCAATGTTTATTCCTTGTGGCATAAGGGAAAGCGTCATGTGTTGCAGCCTATGCTCGATAAGGATATCAAAGTGGACGTGCTTGCTGCTCAGAAAAAGGTCCAACACATTCAGGCGAAACCGAGGACGGTTTCCTTTCAAGTTGGGGGGGATGATAAGGGGAGCATAGCTACTACTCCTACTATTTTACCACCTCCTTATGTTCTGAAGCTTGGACAATTCTGCTTTGAAGTGCCTCCACAAGATGATGTGAAGCCCAACTTTCGTACACCTCCAATGGAGTTTCATGTTCGCCGAGGCGCTGCAGCGAAGGATATTTAGTTGTTCTATTTTAATTAAGTTCGCGTCATGTTTTTATTTCAGTTTGGTTTTGGGCCTGTCCAAAATCAAGTGTGTTTTGGCCATTTGGGCTTTTAGTTTGGTTTGGGGCCTAGCCCAGCCAAGGTAGCGTTCAGAGTCACCCATATAGGGATATGGCAGCCGCCTTGTATCGATCAGACTTGTTATTTTCGAGCTCAGAAAGAGACCAGAAAAGTCCCAATGTTTGGGGGCGCATATCGGTGTGTTTGATTGCTGATCTTCGAGATCTGATGTTATGCCATGCGTGGGAATTGATTCCGGTCAGTTTCATCGCGAGGAATTGAAGAGAGATTAGTTTGATCTATTTCAGATTGAGTTCTCTTTTGTATCTTGCTGTTTGTTTGATCGCCGTGAAAGATTGGGCCAAACCCCCTTCGGATCACGCTGATCCGTATCATAGTCAGCTGAGCCTGACGAGGAACTCACCAGCCCATTGTCGGACATGAGCATCGGCAAAGCCTCGGCGGGGTCGGCGAGGAGACCGCAGTTCACTCAAGAGCGCTCCACCACAAAAAAGATTCCACGGAAGGCTAGGGGCTGCAAGGATTTCCTCACCATCGGGTCGGGCCTTTCCCCCAATAGGAAAGCGTGCTCGTCACCTTCCTGCAAGCAAATGCTGACATGTTAACTTGGATACCGTCATACATGCTTGGTGTTCCCAAGGAGGTGATTGAGCACCACTTAGCCGTGTTCCCACAGGCACGCCCCGTGAAGCAGAAGACCAGATGTCAAGCTCTAGAAAAACAAGACTTCATCATTCAAGAGATCGAGAAGCTCAAGCAGGCTAAATTCTACCTTTGCGTGGACTTCACCAGCCTCAACAAAGCTTGTCCGAAAGATCCATACCCGCTTCCAAGAATCGACTAAATCATGGACTCAACTGCCGGATGCGACCTCCTTTGCTTTTTGGACGCCTTCTCAGGGTATCATTAGATCAAGATGCAAAGTTGGATGAGGAAAATACATATTTCATTATGCCCTGCAGCCATTTGGCCTAAAGAATGCAGGCGCCACATTCCAAAGGTTGATGCGTAAGGCCTTGGGTGAGCAGATGGGAAGAAACGCTGATGCCTATGTCGACAACATCGTTATCAAGTCTCGTGAGGCACGGACCCTCGTGGAGGACCTAGAAGAAATGTTCACCAATATTTGGAAGGTAAACATCAAGCTGAACCCCGCCAAGTGCGCCTTTGCCACACCATCGAGAAAACTCCTGGGTTTCCTCGTTTTGCACTACGGAATCGAGGAAAGCCCCAACAAGGTCAAGGCCATCGAGGAAATGCATCCTCTGTGCAATCTTAAGGAAATGCAACGCTTCGCGGCATGCATGGAGGCGCAGGGGCACTTCATCGCTAGGAGCAGGGAGAAGGCCCTGCCTTTATTCAAGCTCATGAAGCATACTAGCAAGTTCGAATGGACTCCGAAGGCTGATAGGGCCTTCATCAAGGTGAATAGGTACCTCACCAGTCCGCCAATCATGGTCGCCCCAAGGACCCACGGCCGCTGCTTCTCTACATCGCGGCCACACCAGGAACAACAAGTGTTGTCCTCATCGTCGAGCGAGAAGGTCAAGTACTCGCCAAGGAGGCGGTGGGGGATCCATGCTCTGGGGCTTCCCCCCAGAGAGGAGTCCTCACCCCTTAACCTACCTCACGAGGGACTGACTCCAACACCACCAGCTCCCAAGGAGTCCTCGTTTGGGGTCCCCAGGGACCTCCCGGGGAAGCTGATGAGGACATCCCATCTATTGATACACCCGCTGCACATAGAGGGTCACAAATACAAGGACCTACCACTCGAGCTCGTGCTAAGCAACTAAACTATCAGGTACTTTTGTTTCTTGGAACTCTTTCTCATATACATGAGAATATGATGCTGGCTAAATCAGATGTGTTTGTTACTCTCAGGAATGATGGACCTAGCATGTATGAGAGGGACAAGCATATGAGCATGATCATGCAGGGAGATGGCAGCAAACGTTTGAGGATTGAAGAAGATGCCACAAGTGGACATTTCAGAATTTTGAAGCCACTATAATGATGAGTGAAGACTTGGATGAAATATACAAGGATTTACTTCATCATTTTGTCCATAGAGAGATATGGTGATGCATCATCTTTATTTTTTGCCAGGCCCTTGTAATTTTCGTAGCAATTAAGAAAGCCACTTTTAGGAGTCAGAATTGAGGAGAAAAGGCCCGTTAGGGTTTGGTTCGACCGCCATACCCATGGCTGGATGCACCCCTACCTTTTCCTCCTCAAATACCCCCCATAGCTATCACTTTAGACTTGGATTTTGCTTAGATTAAAACTTAGCCATTGCTGCAACTACGAGCTCAGCTTTTGAGGCCAACACCGAGAAGAAGACTGATTATTCAGAATCCACCTCTATAACAAAGCTTTCATCATTCATCCGCAATATTTTGATTGCAGTATTAGTTCTTACTTGTTCATGATTTTAGGTACAAATTAAGACCGTCGCGGCTGATCGTGCATCCACAAGATCAGTAACTCCCAGAGATTGTCCTAGCGATTGCATTGGTGCACGAGCTTTGCACATGTAGTCGGACCGTCAAGCATGAACTCCGCCCACCAAATCGATGTAAAAAGATCTCATCAAAAGATTGAACACCTTTGCCCTATCAAGTGGTATGAGATTTCACGTTGCTCGGTGAGATTTAATGTTTTCCTAGTGTAGATTGCAACTGCCTTCATACCTATCTACAAGGGTATGACTACTGAGGCCCATGACATTGGTACCCCTTGATGAGGACCGATTCATAGATTATGATGATTCTATACCTGTTTGAGCTGGAAGGAAATATTGAGTCTCGTTGATGATTATTATGAGGTGAATTCTTTCCTAGCTAAAAATAATGTTTTGATAACTCCGAATTATATACTACCTAAAGCGATGTACTAGTATTTAGGTATGTCATTTGTCAAGATATCGCCAGTGGGAGGAGATTAGGAAGGCAAGCGAGAGACAAGTAGAGATCAAGTTTACATGAGAGAGCACGTGATGGCGCACTAGGACATCCTACGACACAATGTAAAGAGTCTAAGGCACGCCACACTCATGGCCTGCGTGCCAAATTAGGCTGAACCCATGTATGGGTCGGTATATATCTGTTTGAGTCGAACCGAGTCAGTTTGGGCCCAAACCAGGCTGGTTTTGGGCCAGGTCCATGCTGAGGACGCCCCAGCCTCCCTTAAGTAGCCAGGGGCGCCCCCTCTAGTCCCTTAGACCACGTTTAATAAAAATGAAGTTTCCAGACAGAACCAAGTGTTCCTCTGAAATTATTTGCACCAATTCATATCGATAGGGTGTTTGTTCTATTGAAAGTCTGAGTGTGATCTGCTGTTCCATTGGGAATTAGTATATTGCATAGCCTCTTCGTGGTCGGCGGCTACGTGAGCAGGCATGTTATGTTGCGAATATCCAAAGGGTTGAGAGATGTTGCACTGGCAGCAGGGATTAGCCAGAGAGTTCTCTGCGACACTTTGGATATTAGTGCGCAAGCATGGACACTCTGTTGAAGATAACTCTCCAGCTAATCCCTACTGCCAGCGCAACAGCTCTCAGCCCTTTGGATATTCTCAGCGTCACATGCTTGTGCACGTAGCCGCCGACCATGAAGCGGCTATGCAATATACTAATTCCCAATGGAACAACAGATCACACTCAGACTTTCAGTAGAACACACACCAGATCAATACGAATTGGTGCAAATAAATTCAGAGGAACACTTGGTTTTGTCTGGCAACTAGGGTTTTTATTAAATGTTGTCTAACAGACTGGAGGGGCGCCCCTGGCTACTTAAGGGAGGCTGGGGCGTCCTCAGCATGGACCTGGCCCAAAACCAGCCTGGTTTGGGCCCAAACTGACTCGGTTCGACTCAAATAGATACATACCGACCCATATATGAGTTCGGCCTAATTTGGCATGCATGCCATGAGTGTGGTGCACCTTAGACTCTTTACATCGTGTCATAGGCTATCCTAGTGCGACATCACGTGATCTCTCATGTAAACTTGATCTTCACTTGTCTCTCGATCTCCCTCCTCCCTCTCCTCCCGTTGGCGATATGTAGACAGATGACATACCTAAATACAATACAGTGCATCTCTTTAGGTAGTATATAATTTAAAGATATTAAAACATTATTTTCATCTAGGAAAGAATTCACCTTATAATAATCATCAATTAGACTCAATATTTCCTTCCAACTCAAAGATGTAGAATCATCATAATCCATGAATCGGTGCTCATCACACCTGAGGTCTGTTCGGGTTAAGGCCCATAGAAACATATGCCCGAGATAAAAGGCCAAAGTATAGTTGTAGTAGAATATAGAAACTACATTGTAAAACGTTGTGTATGACTAATATGTATCGAACTCGACCGGATCCTCGAGACCAGGCCACCTATAAGTAGGTGCCAGGAGAGGCCGACCTGGGACACATCAAGATTAAGCTCATAATTCCATGCTTTGTCTCAATACACATCAAGTCTCACCTTGTTTGTCTGAATCCTTACATTTGATTTCATCCGATGCCCTCTTCCCCCGATCCTAATCCTTAATCTGGAACATTGCCGAGTTAAACCCTCATCAATTGGCACCGACCATGGGGATCTTGGGTGTTGGAATCATGAATTTGACGGCTTTTGCGCCTTCATCCCAGAAAACTTGAAGATCGACGGAAACTAGATCACCTTTGGAGCTATAGATTTTCAACCACACCCACATGCCCTAGCTCCAGGCTTTGCAAATCTAGACCAGGAGATGGATCTGCCGATCAGAAGCTTCAACTTTCGTGTTGGATCTCTAGGCTCTGTTCGCCTTTCAGATCCGATAAATTTAGGTCCGCCCGCAGGAAATACCTAAATTGCGGCTACTTCAGAAACTTCCGTTGGCTCATCCAGCTAGGTAAACTCGCCAGTGAGCATCAAAAAGACAAAAGGAAGCATAGTCGAGGAACTCAATGAAATCATGGAAAATCTAGACCTAGAGGAATCATCGGGTTACTCGGATATGGGCTCTAACGAAAACATCAAAAAATCAAGCAAATATTCAGAAGAGGATTTCATGGCCTATTATGGCAATGTCTCCGGCAATTTTGAAGATACATGGAGGTCAGGTTGGAACTCCACAATGACGAGCAAACCATCTTCTCCTCGGGTTCCAGTGGAGATATCCATTGCCAGTACCAAGTGTATGTGATAATCGATGTTACTTGATAGGAACTCGATGCTATCAACAATCCCATCATCAACCCAGAGAATGTTAAGAGAGGCGCAAACCATATGGCAGAAGGAGACACCAAAGAAACTGTGGCAGCAAGAATCAAAGTTTAGCTTAGAATAGCAGAGTGGGACACAAGAAAGGCAACAATAAATACCAGGGCAGCCATACACGTCAACGCAAGAAGATAAGTATTACTGGGATACCACTACACCCTGCATTGGCAGTCACGAAAATTAGAAAAGGAAAAAAGCGAAATCAGAAAAAGAAGAGAGTCAGTTAGCGCAGCAAGCAAAGCTTTTCGAGCAGAGTGCAGCAACATGTCACATACAAATAATGGCAGGCATCACTGGCACGGCTCTTCTGTAGACAATCTCGAGCATGTCGATAGAAGAAGTTTATCATGAAATCTCGACTTATCTTTCTTATTAGTCGATGAACGAGGGAACATCATACCAAAGACGCCAGAAGTAGCGCTTGTAGCAGCTCAAACCTACCTATTCACCACGCAGCCAACACCTAGAGACCCTAGGGAAAGCATGTATCGAGCTGCATTGCAGGGACTAGGACTAGTAGGCAACAGACTGAAACACAGAGAAGAAGTGCCACGTCGGCACGTCAGTCCTAGACACGAAGAAAGAACCCAAAGATCTCGGTCCCCGCAGGCCAAAAGATCACCACGCCATTACAACAGTCCTTGGTGCGAGCAGAGGCCAACGATCCAGATCCCTGTCACCATGACAGTACAATAACCCACGGTATGGAGGAAGCCGAAGATCTAATCATCAAGATATACATACGACTATGAAGACAATGAAATAGAGATGTGAGCATCATGCTTTACTCGTAGAGTTCGCAGGACGCTAGTACCCAAGGGATTCAAGTTACCCCATGATCAACAAAAATATGACGGGTCATAGGAACCATAGTCATGGCTGTCGGATTATTTGCAAGCAGTGAAGATACTTGGGGGATCGAAGGAAATAGCAATGCAAAGCCTACAATTATACCTCACTAGGGCAGCACGGTCATGGTTAAGTCAACTCGGTAAGGAAACAATCAGAAGCTGGGATGAGCTTTCCAAGCAATTCATAAGCAACTTCAAGTCAACCTACAAAAGGCCAGCATCAACCGAAGAAGTAAAAGCTTGCACCGAGAAACTAGGAGTCACTCCGCTCATATATACAACGCTGGAGTATAATCAAAACTTCAGCCGAAGACGTCTCTGATGAGAGAGCAATCATTGCATTTACAGTCGGGCTCCATCGAGATTTCTTCGAGGAGATGGGCCGGATAAAACCAAAAATAGTAGCTTAACTCATGGACGTGGCAAATAGATTTGCAGATGGAGAGGATGCCTATCACAACAAAAGAACAAGTTCACCCGAAGACGATAGGTCGCATCGGTACAACAATCAGAGATGAAGATCTCAAAACTACGACAACTATAGCTCTCACAGCCAGGTAGCCGCAGGATACAAGGACAACAACAATCAAGGAGATGATCGCCCAAATAGCGGGTACCACAACGACAACAGAGATGATTCGGGTAACAATAGGCAATTCAGGCCAAGAACCTCAAGAGATTTCAACCAATCACCCGAAGATATGCTCAACGGACCATGCCACATGCATTACAATTACATCGACAGGAAGAGAGTCTCAAACCACGCAATGAAGGACTACTGCACTTTCATAAAACTGCAGGAGGCAGCAGGAACAAAGCAAGCAGAAGCAAGGAACCATGGGTACAGAGGAACCCCCGGATCAGCCGCAAATAACGCGCCACCGCCAAATCAACCATCAGTAAACGGAGCCGCGCAGGGACAAGGATAGCAAAACCAAGGCAATCAGAACGATGGAGGATATATCACATCAAAAGGTCACATCACCGCAATGATTCAACCCATGCCTAAATCCAACAAAGAGTAGAAAAGCATATCTCGACAAGTCAATTTGGCAATAACCTGGGCTCCATCATATACAGAGTACCTACACTAGTCCGAGCAACCAATAGAATTTAGCGGAGAAGACCACCCAATAGTAGTGCCTCGGCCAGGAAACGCGCCTTTGGTACTCAAAGCTTAGATCAGAGGATATAATGTTGACAGAGTATTCATGGATGCAGGAAGCGGGATCAATCTAATCTACATGAAAACCCTTCAGGCGATGCATATTTCACTAGAATTCCTTAAGCCGAAAGATTGCTCCTTTCTCGAAATCGTCCCTGGAAGCACAAATTACCCACTGGGTCGAATTGCACTCGACGTTTGCTTCGGCAATTGTCAGAATTTTAGGCAAGAAAAATTGGAATTTGAAGTCATGGACTGACCATCCCAGTACCACGCAATCCTTGGGCGACCCGCGTTTTCACGCTTCATGGCAGTACCTCACTCCACATACCTGGTACTCAAGATGCCAGGACCCATTGGAATTATCACAGTCAAAGGAAGTTTCAAGCTATCTGATATATGCGACAAAGAATTTCATAAGATGGCACAAACATTTGGCGCGATAGTGGAATATGGAGGAGCAAAGGAAGGAGCAGAGCGCAGCACATCATCCACTCAAATTCAATCAGCGCCAGAAAAAGTTATAGACAACATACCCGAAGCAAAGAAACTTCAGGTCCATACCAAGGACCCGAACAATCTTACACTTAGGCGACATTTTTTGTTAAAAGGCTTTTCAGCCAGAAATTTCGAGTTAGTTAAAACAAGGCTACTCAGCCACAAGCTATAGCGTCAAGGCCTTCCGAACCCAGAACACAGGCCACCGGTCAGGTTCCTTGGGCCAAACTCCCCCCAACATGCATCTTTATATTCAGCATATAAATAAAAGATAAGTTCCTCATACTTTGTATTCAAATTTTTCATATCTATGCTCGGGGGCTCCAGCCCAAACATATACAGATAAAAACATAAAAATTTGTGGCAAACACACAAAGTGCGGTAAACACACGAAAACGCGTCTTGAGTCGAATAGTTGATACAGCTGCAAAGGCATCAGACTAAGTGAAAGATTCTCACGTGATAAAACATACTCAGATAAAAATACACAATACATTGTATACAAAACATTATACATGTCTCATACAATGTTTATTATTCTGCAGGACCTGACAAAAGTGGATGTAAATAGTGATGCTCTTGAAAGAATCTAGCGTCGGCTTCAAGCATCCGATTGATCATCCTCTTTGCGGGCTCTAGAGTGGCATTGACATGCGCTCGCATTAAAACTCCCCTGGATCTATGAGGAGGGAATCTCCAGGAAATTACTTCAAAATCAGTCTCTGGCTTACAATTCCAAATCCAGGAGAGCGCAAAGTTAGCACCAGCCACAAGGTTGAGCCTTATCAAGTGATGTATACGATCACTGGATCTAAAAGTATCAAGTAGCTGGTGGAATTTCTCAGGAACGGATTCCACGGGAGCATCACCGAAAACATGGTCGTCAGAGCTCTTTGACAACGCTCCACGACCTCTTCAATGTGGTGAGTACGATCTTGCAGCCGATCTACAACTTGACGATGACAAGCATCACACCAGAAAGTATCAGGATCAGCCAAAACCCATTCAAGGGGTGCAATTCGCTCGCTCACCCGACGATCTTCGACAACAGTATCTAAGGAAGTACCTAAAATAAGAGGGTAGTCAGGCAAGCACGGATAAATATCAACAAGAATACTCGGGGGCTCCGAGCAACTGACAAATTAGTTGCTTGCTAGCTACTTCAGTAATCTCAGTCATATAGAGATCGCCATCCTCAAGACGAACAATCTTTGACCTCAAAGAAGACATCTGTTCTTCCAGAGAAGACACTTTTCGGGATAAAGCAGCAGATTTCTCAGCTTGATCCATAGCAGTCATAACTTGTTGTTTCAAAACCTTCACCCGACCTTCGAGGTCTATAATTCTCAGGATGTGTTTAGCAGTACGATCAGGAACTTTGGGTTCAGGAGCAATTTCGGGCGCCTGGGACTGGCCATATCTATTGACAGCAAGTTACGGTCCACTTTCGGCACATCAACATCAGGAAAATTCAGCTGGAAAGCAAAGGAGACAACTTCAATATAAGAGGACAAAGAATAACATGATTTCTGACAGCACATCACATATTTACAAAAAAGGAGACAATTGTCTGAATCAGAAGGGAGAGATTCGGCTATAGCAAAATGGGTAAGACATTGTCTGCAAAATTAGCTAAAAAAAGAAGTAGAAATCTATGACACCTAAGTAGGTGCGAGATCCGTCGCAGGAGGAGCACTCGAAGATGGAGTCGTTATCGAAGGAGTCGGCGCAGGCAACATCAGCGAAACAAGGTTCTGCGAGTATTTCTTCAATGCTATCGTAGCCTTGACACCTCTTTTCACTGAGGACCTCTTCAACAGAAGGGTAGGGTCCTTGAGAGTATCAAAGGTGTCGACCAATTTCCTCCGGTTCCCGTCTGGCATGTCCTTCTTCTTCTCGGGAAGAACTCGAAAAACAAGCGCGTTAGCACATGTCGAGTTCGTTGGAGCACGTTCCTGGTGTTCCTACTGTTGGACTCCAGAATGCCAACGACATTGAGTACAGGGTCCTTGGCTTTTTCTTCACGAAAGATTATAGACCTCTCCAATCTATTCTGCCGTATCATGAGAATATCATAGTTAGCACACATATCAGCAAAATAAGACAAGTAGAGTCAGAAAGCAAGATGACACTTACTGCAAAAGGAGGTCGACAAGGTGTCAATACGCTCGACAGCTGCTTGTTCGCGCTTGGATTCCCATTGGTTCGCCTCGACCAGCACCTTCTTAGCCTTAGCAGTTCTTGCCTCCACTATAGTCACCTCTTATATGCGCTTGGCTTCAGCAGCCGCAAGGCAGGTTTTAGCTTCCTCCAAAGCTTTGTTACTGGCAGAGAGTTTAGCTTTTGATTCATCGGCAGCTGCCTCGAATTCAAGACACTCAGCCCCAAGTGCCAAAAACCTTTGAATAAGAGGCTGAGAGAAAAGGAACTCAAGTCTAATTACTGTAGCATGCTCAAAAAAGTGCGAGAAAGAAAATAACTTACATCAAGCTTGGTGCTTCTTGAGTGACATGTCTAGAAATTGTACATTCTTCTTGTGGCACTTGGCTTTCGTCTCCGCCATACTTTTTACTTGGGCCTTTGCCATGGGTGCTTTGTTGGCAGGCTTTTTGGCGGGTTCTGCTTTCCAGCCAAATAAATGGAGGGTGAGGGAACTCAAACTTCAGTCCCTTCACCAACAGTCTCCTTGCTAAAATAGAACATTCGAGTCGTCAAGGGAAATCAAATGAATGAGGGAAAGCAACAGGAAAATTTACCCACAAAGTCTCTTCACAAAGTAAGACTATTTGCTTGTATTGGGTTAACCCGAGTTTCCACGTACATACGCAAGTAAGCATGTAACTCAAGCATCCAAAACAGATAATGCGCCCAACTTGCATAGATGCGTATCTTATCATGACAAACAATATTACCAACTAAATATACAAACTTTTTCACATAATTTAGTAGGTGACTGTAACACCCCGACCACCCCGTGGACGGGCCTGTTACCCCTGGCAGCTCTCTAGGATCTCTAGACTAGCCCCACAGACCAACAATAGTCTTTCCTGCGCACTTTGTCCTCACTCGTGCGCACCCGGAAAGGACTTCCCAGTCGGTCACCCATCCTCAAATCACTCCAAGCCAGGCATGCTTAACCTAGAGTTCTTTTCAGATGAGCTTCCGAAAAAGAAGGTATACCTTGTTGATATGAGTATCCTATCAATCCTATTAATCCCTGAGCCAGGATGTCACACACTCACCCCCTTAGAAGACTGACGTCCTCGTCGGTCAACCCCAGTCTAGGAACTTCCCCTATTGGACACTTCCATGCGTCCAGTGCCGACCCATGTGCCACGACAGGCCACATGTCCACACACCTAACCCGCACACGCCCGTGTTACCACAAGGTTTGGCTCTGATACCAAATGTAACACCCCGACCACCCCGTGGACGGGCCTGTTACCCCTGACAGCTCTCTAGGATCTCTAGACTAGCCCCACAGACCAACACTAGTCATTCCTGCACACTTTGTCCTCACTCGTGCGCACCCGGGAAGGACTTCCCGGTCGGTCACCCATCCTCAAATCGCTCCAAGCCAAGCACGCTTAACCTGGAGTTCTTTTCAGATGAGCTTCCGGAAAAGAAGGTATACCTTGTTGATATGAGTATCCTATCAATCCCGTTAAGCCCTGAGCCAGGATGTCACAGTGACTCCATTTTCTTAGCGCAAAACGTGACCAAAATATTTTATGTTTTGAAGAAGCTAGCTACAAGAATAACACACAATATGCCACCACAATAGTTATTATAGTAAGTATACATACCCGTCTTTTAAAAAAAAATTATGAGTTTATCCGTGTTCCACTCAAATGTTTCTAATGTAGGTATCGTAAACATTGGACTTATAATTTGGTGGAAATATACTCGGAGGTACGATGCCCTGGAAGAGGTGTATGCATGATGAAACTTCCAGTTTTCAACACCTTGTGCGAACGGCAGTATTGCTGACAAATTTGACCTGACTTTGAAATGAGACTATCTTATGTATGGGTACCTTTGTAAATATCAGCTAGTTCCTAGCTTGCAATATGGTGGTTTATATAGAATCTCTTCACAAAAAAGTCTATCATAAAGTATAGGGACTTTGTAAATATGAGCCACTTTCCTATATTACAAAAATCTTAGACTCCCCTAATGAAATCTGCCCTAAAAATTGCCCAACTCCAGTAGTTCCCCTAAAACATCTCCCCTATTCTATATTTTGAGAACTTCTTGTCACTACCATTTGAAACCCAACACGGGAGCAAGAATCTGGGAGCCAATTGTTGCTCCACGCATGGATAGGGGAGGCCTCCACCACCCCGATTTATATATAGGGGAAAGGAGGGGTTGAATCTGGGACACCTATTTTTCAGGGAGGTGATAGGGGAACTGCTGGATCGACATTTTTGCCTTTTCTCCCCTAAAATCGCTAACAGGGAAGTGATAGGGGAACTGCTGGACTTGCTCTTGTGTGGTACTTTGGTTGAGCTTATTTCTAGCATTTGGATTTTGGCTGGATATTGTCACGTCATGTTATAACCCAAAAGCAAAAAAATAAACAAAAGCAATGGTTTATAAGCCTAATGTGTAATGCCAAAAAATAAGCCTAACCAAATCTTAACCACCGGCTAAGCTTTGTTCCACTCCCTATGCACACACGTGGCTAGCCAGAAACTTTTAGAATCAGGACGAAAAAAGGAATGTTCTAGAGTCGGTCTTTGATTGGTTGACGTAGCACATGCTAAATTGTTTAACTGCATTCTGGGCCCAAGGAAGTGGAACCCGGAGATCAGTGACCCACATATAGTATCTTGGGCATCTCCAATGTACAATCAAATTTGTGTCTTAAAAGTCAGCGAATCTGAGCCCCCAGATAGTAGTTCTTCCTTTTCTAGCCTTTAGGCCTCAGCCCGCTTCTACCTCTGCTCCCAAAGAAGGAAGACGCGCGCGGTACACCCAAGCCAGTCCGGCGGATGATGGGGGATCTAGATTCGCAAGGCGGCCGGGCTACGTTTCGTACGCGAGCGTGCACCAGATCAATTTATTTTCTCGCATTTAGCTTTATCTGGGGTTTTGTGTTTTATCCAGATTTGCCCATCTCGACAGAGATCATTTCTCGGCATGGATGCCAGAAGCCATGTGGCATGGCATCGAAACAAATATTGTTGCTGCTGTTAAAGCATGAGATATGAAATAAGCTTCATGGGGCATGATTAGTTCGCCAAACCGGCGATAGCAAAGCAAGAGCTCAAAAGGAAACCCAGGAGCTCGAGCAGATGCATACTGATGAGAGGGCTGCGCTGACGGTGGAGTTAGCGGTTGTGTCCAAGTCGCTGCGCTCGGTTATGGCTAAGCTAGATGCCCTTCACTTAGCATAATTATAGCTGGGAAAAATTGGCATAATTATAACTGGCTAGGAATTAGGTTGTTAATCATGCAAGGCATGCAATAGTGTATGTTGATCATGCAGTTTTTGTTGGCGGTATCATGGTATTGCCACTAATTAAGTAGCAACTCTTTTGTGTAATTCTTCCATCTCAATATAGTATGGAAGTAGTACCATTTCAAAAAAGTATAGAGAAGTTGACCGCGTTCTTATTGCCTGTGAAAAGTGAATGAATTATTCTGGGCACATTTTTGCAGCACTAGCTGGACCACTTGTAGCAAAAATTTGTTTCCCACACTCATCCAGTTTTGAAACCCATTTAGTTCACCCCGCCACTCAGCAATTCCCATAGTTTATTGCCACCATTTCCTGCAGTACTGCTCTCTCTCTCCAGCTCTTAAATTTTATCATCGCTAATACATTTCTTCTTTGCATCATCCTCATGGCTTACTTGAATCAGCATTCCATTTTAGGATGAACAGATTATATGTAGTGACCTCACCCGGTAGTGTGCCGATCCATGTACTTTTCAGTGCTAGTCCCTGGATCAAATGCTAGCACACACAATTTAAGATGTAATATCAAGAAAAAAGGTCATTTTATTACATTGCATGATCTGGAAAATTAGATAATGAACCCAACAACTTTTATAGCACAAGGCTATCTCAATAACAGAGTTTACAACAAAATCATAAATAGCATGGAGTCCTTTGTCTTCATGTGCCACAGGCGAGCATGTTGAGGATAGACTCGTAACCCTGTCGTACCTTACTTGTCGTCAAAATCTGCAACATAAAACATTGCAGCCACAAAGGGTCAATACACTTGAATTGTATTGGCAAGATGTCACTTTTGGTGGACACAAGTGGAGCCTAATACTTAAATGAATATTTGGCTAAGTGGAGCTTCAGGCTTATTTTGCAGTAAAGCAATTGTTTTATCCTACTTTTCAACCTGATTTTATTTATTTTAAAGCACTATTGGACACACTGGAATCTACCAGGTGCTCCTAATTATGAACACACTGGAATCCACCAGGTGCACATAAATATGATCACACAATAATCCCTTGTTAACCCCTCAAGTTTTAATTTAAGAAGTTGGGATGAGGACATTCTTGAATAACTTCAAAATCATGTCGCTTAGAATTGTCCGTAACCGGGGACACGGCTAAGTACTTAGTTTTAACACTCTGTAGAGGTTGTGCACTTTTTCGACAAGACTCAGTCAACCCCTTTTTCCATGATGCTCGTTTTGCTCGAATGGCCAGGTGAAGACTAAGACGAGACCTTTCAGAAGCAATACTTCAGACCAACCTAGACACGCTCCGTCCTACAAACACTACCACCCTCTGTCCGTCTGGCTAAGTTCTTGCAACTTAATTGGTCAAGACAAAGCCCATATGACTTGTGGTTGCACTGGAAGCTTCACAACTTGAACGTCTCCAATCTATTTGTTCCTGGGTGGCCGTCATTCAAGTGAGATACACGCGACCACCATAGAGATGACTCTGGTGTAACCACTCAATATAATCCATCTTACCACTTCCACCCAAGTGTTTCATTAACTTAGTTGTTTTCCTTAGTTTTTGCAAAACATAGTTTTCATACTTAGTAAAACAAGTGGAATCCCACCCACTAAATCTATAGCACAAGTAAGCAATCTACACTTATGGTGTTTTCTTCTAACAGGATAATCAGGGATATTCTACATAGGACATAGCAAGCATAATAATCTACATGCATATTATTAAACGAAAGGAAACACTATATGCATAATAAAACACTGAGAATTTTATGAACAAGAGTGACACTTGCCTTAGTAATTTCTGAAGATCGTACTTCTCTCAATCAACACACATAGCTCTCCGTTCAAAGCAACATAATCAAGCAAGACAACAAAGATGTTTATTTGTTTTAGCTTAGTCTTCAACTGTCTTAGTGATAAATGGACAAAAGGTTGTGGCATGAAGTTTACTTGACATGGATGGAGAGAATAGCTAAGTCAAGGACTTTTAAAGGTTGATAGGGGTTTTCTAAATTGTTAGGAAGTGTCAAACACTTAGTAAAATAGGTCAGGCAATTCGATCTTGGGCTTGAGTTGGGAAGTTAGATGGATAAATTTCTAAGTCATGAGGTTTATCACTTCCATCTTCTTGACTTGGACTCTGTTCTCTTGAACTTGTTGTTTTTCCTTCATCTCTTTGTCTTATCTTCAACTTCTTCTCCATGTTCTTGATATGGGAAAACTTCTATATCATTTTGTTGGATGGGGTAAGGGTCAAAATACTTAGAAGAATTTAGATAAGTTGGAGTTGATAGTTTTGCATTTGGGTAAGAATAGAGAGTATATTTTCACTAAGCCATGGGTAGAGTTGAGTGGTCCTTAGGACTTATGATATTTCACACCATTTGTAGAGCGAGACATCAGTGAAATAGCACACAGTGCACAATAGGTATTAGGATTTGATATTTGCAAGGTGCTCAAATAACACAACTACGGCTTGCAAATAGGATGAACTAGTGGAGTTGACTTTTTATAAGTGTGAAAGTGTGTGAAGTCTTTTGGTGGGTTGGCATGATCACAAGAACCTATTTTAAAATAGGAAATTTTCTCATACTAATTATAGAATGTGAACTATTTCAATTATACCCAAATTTACACTTTAATTTTGAATAATTAAAAAATTGTTCGAAATTTGTGTTTCTCTATTCTGAAGTGTTCCTCTCATTTTTCTGAATCCAGTGATATAAAATTTACTAAATTTTAGATCTATAAAACTAAGGATATGAATTTTCAAACTTTGACATTAGCTAGTACAAAGTATAACCGATCTGATCCATCCAGTCACTCCCTCGCGCGTGGATGGAAAAAAATGATGAAACGTGCCCAGATATTATAGGCTGCTACCAACTCACGATTATAGCTGATCTAATCTGGGCCAAATATTGTACCAAAAAGATCGAGCACATACCACAGCGTGACTGGCTGAAATCAGTTTAATAATAATAAAAAATGAATCTAATCTGGGGATGATGGCTGCATTACCACGTCGGGAATGAATGACGAAGTAGACAGTCTTGATTGAGGATGTCGGCGATACTCCGGTGATCTTCGAAGTCCTTGGAGTTGACGAAGGATCGGCGCTCATCATGTCACGGTGAAGCCGGTGTTGTCCTCGTGAAGCTCAGAGAGGTCTCTCGCGCTGGTGTCAATGTACGGAGTAGCGGTCAGATGATGGGCGGCACGGCCAATAGAAATAAGATGACACAAGATCATGTTCTGGAGTTAGGCGATGGTGAGAGGAGTCCACGGATAAAAGGAAACAAGCCAGAAATTTACCTACACGACGTACCGGTCCGATGAACTCCAATGACGTGGCGACCAACAGTGAGAACGTGATGAAACGCCATGTCCTGGATGTGGCCCTTGAAGCGCGGAATCTTCTGGCGCAAGGATTTTACAAGGTTTTCACTCATGGAGACGGCATCTGGTGATGAACTCAAATTTATGGCTAAGATTGGCACGGTTGGTATGGGCTGTACAGATCTCCTCTGGAGAAAGTTTTATAACGAAAGTGAGAGAGGAAGACAAGGGACATGATATGGGGTGGCCCGATCTTCTCGTGAGTGACGCGATGGTGATGATGGCAGCGGATGATTGTCGGGGATAACTTGGTGTCACCGATGAACTCTCCTCGCTTGAACCCTGATGTCAATGCAACAGCTCTCAAACCCTGTAGGATATTGATGACTCCACACACTTGCGCACGTAGCTGTCGACCACGAAACGGTAGTTTGCAATCTACTGATTCCCAATGGAACAACAGATCACACTAAACTTGCAGCAGTATAACACCAAATCCAGAAGAATTGGTGCGGAGGAATTCAGATGAATGCTTACAGCAGTTCAACGAAGCAATCTTTAGTCTAAACGTGGTCTAACCCTAATTGAGGGGGCGCCCAGGGGTACTTATAGGTGGCCGGGTGACCTCAGCAAAGACCTGGTCCAAAACATGTCTGGTTTGGGCCCAACTGACTCGGTTTGACTCAAACGGGTACATACCGACCCATATATGGGTTCGGCCTAATTTTAGCACGCAGGCCATGTGTGTAGCGCACCTTAGACATGTAGACATCGTGTCGTAGGCAGTCCTAGTGCGCCATCATGTGCTCGTGCTCATCCAGACTTGATCTTCTTCACGTGGTGATGTTCTCCATGCTTGTGGTGCCGGCCTCCCTCTCCTCCCTCACGCTCTCTTGCTTGATCACCACGTCGTGCTCCATGTGTTGCATCTCCTCGCTCCCTCGAACCCCTTCTTCTCCAATGAACCTGATCATACATATGAACAAAGACTTAGGCAGTATAAAATTCTCATTACAATAAATATCAGATTCAGCAAGGAGTGAGTTCACCTGCTGTTGTAACAACTTAGCACGGGCTCGAGTAATTGGTCCAATCCTAATATCGTCATTGGACTTATCTTGATCAGCAACAATAGGATCATCAACAGTAGGTGGAGATGGCTGTGTAGTAGGGATGTCCTCATCATCTCCCCCCCCCTTCAAAAGGCGTCGACCTCGACGCTCCAAGGTCATCTCCATCACATGGTGATAAATCAGCAACATTGAAACTGTTGCTAACACCACCAAACTCAGCAATAGGAATATCAATCGAGTAGGCATTATCATTGATCTTGGCAAGCACTCTATAGGGACCAGCACCTCGGGGACTCAACTTGGAACGCCGAAGCAAAGGAAATCTGTCCTTGCGCAGGTGCACCCATAGCATATCACCGGGCTGAAAAAGAACCTGCTTTCTTGACTTGTTGCGAGCAGCAGCAGTATTCTTCCCTTTCTTCTCAATAGCCTCTCGAGTCTTCTCATGAATTTTCTTCACAAAATCAGCTCTCTTTGATGCCTCCATATTAACTCTCTCATGCAATGGAAGAGGCAACAAATCTAGTGGTGTAATAGGTTTGAAGCCATACACCACCTCAAACGGACTGATAAGGGGAGCATAGCTACTACTCCTACTATTTTACCACCTCCTTATGTTCTGAAGCTTGGACAATTCTGCTTTGAAGTGCCTCCACAAGATGATGTGAAGCCCAACTTTCGTACACCTCCAATGGAGTTTCATGTTCGCCGCGGTGCTGCAGCGAAAGATATTTAGTTGTTCTATTTTAATTAAGTTCGCATCATGTTTTTATTTCAGTTTGGTTTTATTTGTGTGTGATGGTTTTGGGCCTGTCCAAAATCAAGTGTGTTTTGGCCATTTGGGCTTTTAGTTTGGTATGGGGCCTAGCCCAGCCAAGGTAGCGTTCAGAGTCACCCATATAGGGTTATGGCAGCCGCCTTGTATCGATCAGACTTGTTATTTTCGAGCTAAGAAAGAGACCAGAAAAGTCCCAATGTTTGGGGGCGCATATTGGTGTGTTTGATTGCTGATCTTCGAGATCTGATATTATGCCATGCATGGGAATTGATTCCGGTCAGTTTCAACGCGAGGAATTGAAGAGAGATCAGTTTGATCTATTTCAGATTGAGTTCTCTTTCGCTATCTTGCTATTTGTTTGATCGCCGTGAAAGATTGGGCCAAACCCCCTTCGGATCACGTTGATCCGTATCATCTTGGTATCAGATTCATCGGGTTTCTCACGGCGGTTCTTGCTGAGCTTTATCTACTGAAATTCGATCTGATGTTGGAGGCGACCTGCTGTTGTCGATCTTGACGAGATCTTTTTATTCCTGGCGCCAATCGATTCTCGTCCAGGTCTTTGTTTCGATTGCAACACTCGCGATCGAGCAAGATCGATTCCTGGCGCCGACCACTCATGATCTGACAACACTCGTGATTGCAACACTCGCGATCGGGATCGAACTGAGACCAGGCCAGCCAGGCACGTTTGCAAATCCGATCGAGCAAACAAGAAAAAGGACAAAAAAAAACAACCGGATCGTGCGCATCAATCGCGGGCATCGCGGATCGAGGCGCTCTCCTGGAGATCGCTCGCGATCGTGCTCGCCCGGTTGCTGGCCACCGTGGGCCGGCCCATTGGCCGCTACCGCACGCGCTTGCGGGGATCCAGCTCGCTCGACCACAGACGGTCTCTGTGGTCAGGCGCGCGGTCACTTTCTAGTTTTTGTTTTTTCTGGTCAGTTTCAGTTTGCTGGTTTGACTGCAATTTAGACAAATACTACTCAATATTCATAGCTGCAAGGAAAATTACTGGTGAAATTGTTTTGGCTGTTGTTTGCACACCATGGTGAACTCTGTTGACGGAGAGAATTCAGTAGCTGCTGGAGAGAAGAAAGAGGAGCTTGTCCCGCCTGTTTTTGCTGCAGATTTGGCTCCTAATGTTCGGGCTAGTTTTGATAGTACGTGCGATTTTATTATGCGGAGTCATGCCGCATTGACAGCACAAATTGCACAGCTAGCTACCCGGATTGATGCAATGGGCGATGCTACTGCCCGTGCACCCGTGCAGCCCCCTCCTGTTGCACAACCTCGCGACGTGGTTCCACGCCGTCCTGCTGAAATTCCTGATCATCGACACGTGGCACCCGCTTATGAAGGAGAACTTGCCGATGACGCTGATTATGTGCCACAACAACGACAGTTTGCTGCTCGTCCTGCAGGTGCTCATCGTGTACAGCCACATGATCGTGACCGTGTTGGCCATGCTGGTCGTGTTCCACTTGATGATGGTGGTCTTGGACGCATCAAATTGTCCATACCTCCTTTTTCCGGTGACCGCGGACCTGACGATTATTTGGAGTGGGAGATGCGCATGGATCAGATTTTTGCTACTCATTATTACACTGAGGAGAAGAGACTTCAACTTGCTGCTGTTGAATTCACCGGTTATGTGCTGATTTGGTGGAACCAAATTCTGCGTATGCGTACTCGCCCAACATCATGGACCGGTATGAAAGATCTTATGCGACATCGTTTTGTTCCTGAACACTACAAGAGAGACATGTATAATAAGTTGTAGCAGCTCACTCAAGGTACTAAATCTGTGGATGAGTATTATAAAGAGATGGAGTTGTTGATGATACGCACAGGGACAAGGGAGGACATAGAGGCCACGATGTCTCGGTTTTTGAATGGACTGAATTTTGAGGTGCGTGATCGTGTGGAGATGGTTTACTATCATGATCTTCAGGATCTTGTGCACCAAGCTGAGCGTGCGGAGCAACAAATCAAACGACGCCAAGCTGCCACACCTACAAAATCATGGCCTCGTTCTCATACCGAGGCTGCTGGTCCTAGTGTTCAGACGACACCTTCTACACGCTCTAATAGTGTTTCTCATAGCATGGCACCCAAATCTGGGGTGTCCAAAACTGCATCTGCGCAGTCCACAGCAAACATCGAGTGTTTTACTTGTGGAGGACGAGGACACATGAAGCGTGATTGCCCTAATAGAAAAAGGGTGATGCTCACACATGATGGCTATGTTTCTGCTAGTGATGATGAGAAAGCTGATGCGTCATCAAGTGAGGACTCTGAGGACAATCCTGAAGTGATCGTGGATAGGTATGAACTTGCTGCAAATTTAAAAAATCTAATGGTGCAACGCGTACCAGAAGATCGCATTCACGACCAAGGGCAGCGCTGGAATATATTTCAGACCCAATGCATCGTCAAAGACACCACTTGCAAACTGATTATTGATGGTGGCAGCTACACAAATGTTGTTAGCAAGAGTTTGGTGGATTCTCTATCATTGCCTACATGGAAGCACCCGCAGCCACATTGTGTTGAGTGGTTGTATAATTCAGGGAAGCTGAAGGTCACACATAAGGTGCGTCTGAAATTTTCAGTAGGTAATTATGAGGACACAGTGGTCTGTGATGTTTTGCCTATGGATGCATGTCATGTGCTGCTAGGACGGCCGTGGCAATTTGATAGGTGTTCCACTCATGAAGGCAGGTCCAATGTTTATTCCTTGTGGCATAAGGGGAAGCGTCATGTGTTGCAGCCTATGCTCGATAAGGATATCAAAGTGGACGTGCTTGCTGCTCAGAAAAAGGTCCAACACATTCAGGCGAAACCGCGGACGGTTTCCTTTCAAGTTGGGGGGGATGATAAGGGGAGCATAGCTACTACTCCTACTATTTTACCACCTCCTTATGTTCTGAAGCTTGGACAATTCTGCTATGAAGTGCCTCCACAAGATGATGTGAAGCCCAACTTTCGTACACCTCCAATGGAGTTTCATGTTCGCCGAGGCGCTGCGGCAAAAGATATTTAGTTGTTCTATTTTAATTAAGTTCGCGTCATGTTTTTATTTCAGTTTGGTTTTATTTGTGTGTGATGGTTTTGGGCCTGTCCAAAATCAAGTGTGTTTTGGCCATTTGGGCTTTTAGTTTGGTATGGGGCCTAGCCCAGCCAAGGTAGCGTTCAGAGTCACCCATATAGGGTTATGGCAGCCGCCTTGTATCGATCAGACTTGTTATTTTCGAGCTAAGAAAGAGACCAGAAAAGTCCCAATGTTTGGGGGCGCATATTGGTGTGTTTGATTGCTGATCTTCGAGATCTGATATTATGCCATGCGTGGGAGTTGATTCCGGTCAGTTTCAACGCGAGGAATTGAAGAGAGATCAGTTTGATCTATTTCAGATTGAGTTCTCTTTCGCTATCTTGCTGTTTGTTTGATCGCCGTGAAAGATTGGGCCAAACCCCCTTCGGATCACGTTGATCCGTATCACGGACAAAGCTGAGTAGTAGGATGTACCGCCCTGTTGTAGGCAAACTCCACATGCGGCAAACAATCTTCCCACTCCCGCAGATTTTTCTTGATCATTGTCCTCAACAACTGTGACAAAGTTCGATTCACCACCTTGGTCTGGCCGTCAGTCTGGGGATGACATGTAGTGCTGAACAGCAACTTTGTTCCCAGCTTTCCCCATAAGGTCTTCCAGAAGTAGCTCATGAACTTGACGGCCCTGTCAGAAACAATAGTCTTGGGCACTCCATGCAAGCGTACAATATCCCTGAAAAACAGGTTAGCCACATGCCACGCATCGTCGCTCTTATGACATGCAATAAAGTGTGCCATTTTAGAGAATCTATCCACTACCACAAATATAGAATCATGACCATGTTTAGTTTTTGGCAATCCTAGCACAAAATCCATACTAATATCTTCCCATGGTGTAATAGGTGCATGTAGTGGTGTATACAAACCGTGAGGCTTCAGCTTGGACTTGGATGTGTTGCACACAATACAGCGCCGCACATACCTGTCCACATCACGCCTCATCCTAGGCCAAAAGAAGTGATCAGCAAGCATGAGTAATGTCTTCTCACGCCCAAAGTGACCCATCAAACCTCTAGCATGTGATTCCTACAATAAGAGCAAACGCAAAGACGACTCCGGAACACATAGTTTGTTAGCTCGAAATAGAAACCCATCATGTATGTGATATTTCTCCCAAGCGTTTTTCAAAGCACACAAACGATATGGTTCAGCAAAATCATGATCAGTTGCATAAAGCTCACAAATACTCTCTAAACCAGGAATATTTATATCAAGTTGTGTCAATAACATATTCTTCCTAGAGAGAGCATCAGCAACCACATTATCTTTTCCCTTCTTATGTTTAATGATGTACGAAAAAGATTCAATAAACTCAACCCACTTAGCGAGACGCCTATGCAGGTTGGATTGTGCTTTCAAATATTTCAAAGCTTCATGATCAGAATGTATGATAAATTCTTTTGGCCACAAATAATGTTGCCAAACCTCAAGAACTCTAACAAGTGCATACAATTCTTTATCATAAACAGGATAATTCAGTCTAGCACCAGATAATTTCTCAAAAAATAAGCTATAGGACGACCCTCTTGCATCAAAACGCCACCTATGCCTATACCACTAGCATCACATTCAACTTCAAATTGCTTTGAAAAATCAGGCAATGCAAGTAAAGGTGCAGAAGTAAGCAAACGTTTCAATTCATCAAATGCATGATCTTGGGCTGCGCCCCACATAAAAGGAACACCTTTCTTCGTTAACTCATTTAATGGTGCAGCAATAGTACTAAAGTCTTTCACAAAACGGCGATAAAAACCAGCAAGACCGTGAAAACTTCGTACTTGACTAACATTCATGGGAGTAGGCCAATCTTGAATAGCATCAATTTTAGATTGATCTACCTCTACTCCATGCTTAGAAACAACATAACCCAGAAATATGACCTTATCTTTTGCAAATGTGCACTTCTCAAGATTAGCATACAATTTATTATCACGCAGCACGTGCAAAACTTGTCTAATATGAGCACAGTGTTCAGTTTCATTGCGGCTGTAAATAAGTATGTCATCAAAATAGACAACCACAAAACGACCAATGAACTCTCTCAAAACATGATTCATTAAGCGCATGAATGTACTAGGTGCATTAGTAAGACCAAAAGGCATGACTAGCCACTCATATAAGCCAAATTTAGTTTTGAAAGCAGTTTTCCATTCATCTCCTTCTTTCATGCGAATTTGATGGTAACCACTACGCAAATCAATTTTAGAGAAAACAGCAGCACCACTCAATTCATCTAACATATCCTCGAGACGGGGAATAGGATGACGATATCGAATAGTAATGTTGTTTATAGCTCTACAATCTACGCACATGCGCCATGTACCATCTTTCTTAGGCACCAAAATCACAGGAACAACACAAGGACTAAGAGATACATGAATGTACCCTTTATCCAGAAGAGCTTGCACTTGTGCTTGTATCTCCTTTGTTTCGTCGGGGTTGGTCCTATAGGGGGCGCGGTTGGGCAAGGAGGCACCAGGGATCAAGTCGATCTGGTGCTCGATGCCTCATAATGGTGGCAGCCCAGCAGGTACCTCCGCCGAAAAAACATCATCAAAGTCCTGCAAAACAGTGGAGACACCAAGAGAAACAGGTTGCATATCGTTAGAAACTAAGACCTCGCCCTTGTACATGAGCACAAGAGGCATGGCTGTAGGATCCTCACAAAATTCTCTCATGTCTTCTTTGGTGGCTAAAACTAACAAGTTGGGCACTCCCTCACTTTTCGTTATATCACTCACGGCTGTTACATTATCTCGTGGAGGTGGCTGTTCAAGTTTCACTTCAGTCTTCTGACGAGATTCATTAACAATTTGCTGCGGTGACATAGGCAGTAGGTTGATTTTCTTGCCCTTGAACTCCAAGTGATAAGTATTGGCTCGACCATTGTGTTGCACATGTCGATCATAGAGCCAGGGCCGACCCAACAAGAGATGACAAACCATCATAGGAACCACATCAAAATCTATAGAATCCTTGTATGGCCCTATCTCAAAGTTCACACGTACCATGTAGTTTACCTTCATCTCACCATTGTCACTTAACCACTGAATATAATATGGGTTAGGATGAGGTAAATATTTCAAACCCAGCTTGGCACATAACTCCTTACTTGCGAGATTGCGACAGCTTCCGCCATCAATGATCACCTTGCAAGCTTTATTGGGACCAACTAGTGCCTTGGTTTGAAACAGGTTGCAGCGTTGAGAATCAATATTGGGCTGCACACTCAATGTACGTGGAGAGACAACAATAATAGGAGAAGAGTCAGCATAAGCATCTTCACCTTCATCATCAGAACCAAACGGATCAGCATCTTCTCCGGTCTCATATCTGTTCTCAGTAACCACTATCACTTTGTTGTTGGGACAATCTCTTTTAAAGTGTCCCTTGCCTCCACACGTATGACATAGTTTCTCAGTAGCACGAGTCACGGAGGCACTCGAACCAGAACTAGCGGCTGGTGTGGGAGTGGGACATCTGGACTGAGCTCCAGAGGTCGCTGGCCTAGTGGACGAGGAGGGGCGAGTAGGAGTCCCCTCAAGTGGCGCTGGGGCAGGGCTAGAAGGCGCCCTGGCAGTGTATCGACTGGCAGGTGAAAAGCGATATTTTTGTTGCGCCTCTTCAGCAAGCTGTGCCTCAGCCTCCATAGCATGGTGAAGCAACTAATTCATATTATTGTAAGTATGATGCCGGACGATGTTCTTGATAGGAAGTCTGAGTCCGTGCAAAAACCGTTGCATAGTCATCTGACTAGACTCTTGAACTCGCGATCGCTGCATTAACAGTTCCATCTCCTTGTAATAAGCATCAACTGTCAAAAATCCTTGCTTCAGCTATGTCAATCTATCAAAAACTGAACGCAAATAATTGGTGGGTACAAAACGAGCCTGCATGATTTCCTTCATCTCTGTCCATCGCAAAACAGGAAGCTCATGAGCTGCTCGTCGTTGTGACTGAATATTATCCCACCAACGCAGGGCATAACCATCAAATTCTGAGGATGCAAGTTTGATCTTCTTATCGTCAGTGTAAGCATGCAAACGCCACAGGTTGTCGATCTTGAGCTCCCAAGTGAGGTAATCCTCCACGTCACCTTCACCATCAAATCTGGGTATCGAGAACTTTGGCTTCCCTAGAAAATCATCCTCAGCAGGTATTACACGTCGGGCACCAACGCCATGTGGTGGCCGACCATGTTGTCCAAGACCACGCCCACGAGCATTGGGGCCTAGTAGATTGGCATTGTCATGGACACTGTCATCATCAGCAAAGTCAGCAGCAGGCTGCACAGGCGGTGGTACCATGGGTCGACGCAGCTCCGCTAGGGATTGGTTCAACTGATCAATGCCGTGCTGGAAAGTAGTGAACTGAGCTTGCATAGCTTGAACAGTATCTGCGGTGCCTTGCACTTTGAACTAGAGTTGCTGATGTGCAGTCACAGCATTGGCAGTAGAACGATCCAACACCCCCTCCAGATGAGTGCGCAGTCCAACAAAGTCTGTCCAAACCATAGGTGTATCCCCATCTTTTTCCGGCATCACATCATAACCATTAGTAGACATGATTAGTAGATTAGTGCACGAAATCAAAAACGTGTGGTGCCGCTCACAACTCACTCAAAAACTGACAAGAAAAGGTAATCTTACCGTTCCAAAGTGAATAGTAGTGCATACCAGAATGAAGTATCAAGCTCGTGCACGGATGTGATGAAGTGAATACCGAGGGTATAAGAGCGATCACACGACAAACCATGAATATATGGTGGAGCTGTAGGTATGGTATCCTAAGTACACCGCAAATAAGTCCTAGTGCTGATCGTATGACAAGACCCACGAAACACACACGGTGGAGATAAGCGAGGCAAAGCAACTCTGAAAAAGAGCTCAAGAGATATAAGTGACAACGCACAGTAGCTCGTGTTGCAATGCACAAGAGAGACGCTAGCACTGGCTCGATGAACAGGCACAAGATTACGCACACGGCAGCAGCCTGATGAGCACGAAGTAGCTAGTCTCGTATGGGTAAGCTCCTAACACGATGCTATAGACAGGCTGTAGCTAAAGCGATCAAAATCGTGTAGAAAGGACGCTATGTGGACACAGTGGTAACACGCTATCACGGCAGAGAAACCGACGAAAAACGTATCACGGCAGAGATATACGACGCCGGATACGCACGATAGTGCAACGGTGACGCGAAACGGACAAAGTAGTATGTCTCTTTTTTTCTATATAGGTGCGGCGTGGAGTGCACGTCCCCTTTTTTTTTGCTTCTTTTTCTTTTTTTAACTGAAAGGGGCCAAAGCTTGTTGGGCCGAAAACGCTGAAAACTGGCGGGCGAGCGTGGGCGCTCGACCCCAGACAGTCTCCACGCCGAGGCGCGCGTGAGCGGGACGAGCACTCGACGCAGACGTCGAACCGCAGAAGATCTCCGCGGACAGGCGAGGCGTGCTGGCTCTTTTTTTTATGATTGCGATCGGATCTGGAACAAAGCGTGGGAGTAGCGATCGGATATGGCTAGGATTCGGGAATTAGCACCTGGCATCGGAACAATTGCAGCGACTCCAAGCGTGTGGCGATCTGTGTCCTCTTTTTTTTTACCCTGACTTCCGATCGGATCGGCTTATGGATGCTGGACGTGAAGAAACAGCAGCACAAAACAATTAAGAAGATGACGATCCCAGGCGATGCAAAAGACGACCAAAAGTAAAACTAAGATGCAGAAAAGATTGCCAGACTTAGACTCCTACGGGTGGAAGAAAGAAAACGCAAAAAACGATCAGCGACTAGAACTCAAGAACGGTGCAATCTAGGCTATGGCAGAAACTAAGAACCCTAAATTTTTTTTGGCTTTTTCTGGATAGGACTGAAAACAAAAACGAATTGCAGGGATGAATTTGTGGATGCTCACCGAGTAAACCATGGAAATCTGATACCAAGATGATATGGGGTGGCCCGATCTTCTCGTGAGCGACGCGATGGTGATGATGGCAGCGGATGATTGTCGGGGATAACTTGGTGTCACCGATGAACTCTCCTCGCTTGAACCCTGATGTCAATGCAACAGCTCTCAAACCCTGTAGGATATTCATGACTCCACACACTTGCGCACGTAGCCGTCGACCATGAAACGGTAGTTTGCAATCTACTGATTCCCAATGGAACAACAGATCACACTAAACTTGCAGCAGTATAACACCAAATCCAGATGAATTGGTGCGGAGGAATTCAGATGAATGCTTACAGCAGTTCAACGAAGTAATCTTTAGTCTAAACGTGGTCTAACCCTAATTGAGGGGACGCCCAGGGGTACTTATAGGTGGCCGGGCGACCTCAGCAAAGACCTGGCCCAAAACATGTCTGGTTTGGGCCCAAACTGACTCGGTTTGACTCAAACGGGTACATACCGATCCATATATGGGTTCGGCCTAATTTTAGCACGCAGGCCATGTGTGTAGCGTGCCTTAGACGTGTAGACATCGTGTCGTAGGCAGTCCTAGTGCGCCATCACGTGCTCGTGCTCATCCAGACTTGATATTCTTCACGTGGTGATGTTCTCCATGCTTGTGGCGCCGGCCTCCCTCTCCTCCCTCACGCTCTCTTGCTTGATCACCACGTCGTGCTCCATGTGTTGCATCTCCTCGCTCCCTCGAACCCCTTCTTCTCCAATGAACCTGATCATACATATGAACAAAGACTTAGGCAGTATAAAATTCTCATTACAATAAATATCAGATTCAGCAAGGAGTGAGTTCACTTGCTGTTGTAACAACTTAGCACGGGCTCGAGTAATTGGTCCAATCCTAATCTCGTCATTGGACTTATCTTGATCAACAACAATAGGATCATCAACAGTAGGTGGAGATGGCTGTGTAGTAGGGATGTCCTCATCAGGACACTCGGTTCTCTCCTAGTTAGCCCATGAAATGATCTGAGGACGGAGATCGGGAGACGTATGTCGACGGATGGCATTCGATGCACCTAGACGGTTTTAGAGATTAAGGAAACTAAATGAGATTTTAATTCCGTGAATAGGACCATGATTCAATGGGGAGTAAATTTTGTATTGAAGTCTATGCGAAATAGTCGCTATAGTAGGGTAAAAGAAGAGGAAAGTTTGACTGCCATGACTACAGGTGCGTGCAGTATGTCAACGCTCGAGGTGGAAGACGACCAGGTCAATCAGCCTAGATGGGCCAAAATGACTCAATCAGCCTAGATGGGCCAAAATGACTCAATCAGCCTAGATGGGCCGGCACAGTTCTGGTCCTTCATTTTTTTCTTTATCTTTATCTTTTTTCTATTTTTGATTTCTTTTATATCTTTTGCATTTGAGTTTCAAATTGATTCAAATCGATTTGTAAAGTTTTCCAAAATTCAAAATATCAATACAAAACAGCAAGGAGCAAGTTTTCATGGTAAAACAAATTTTCAAAAATATTTTATATGTCTGGCTAATATGGCTTTATTTGCATATTCCAAAATAGAAATGAGGTTTAAAAATAATCCTTTAAAATTCAGAGAATAAACTCTATACAGCTTTATTTTCAAATAAATTTTTGGTAATGCAAACTTCATTTAATATAAATCATTTGGAAATATTTCCTTTGCAAATAAGCTTGCATAGGTTTGAATGAATTCAAAATAGTATTTTGAAATTATATTTCCTCAAAAGAATTCTTTCAAGGATTAATACCAAATTTGGAAATAGTTTTTCTATCAAAATATTTGAATTCTCTTTGTATTTTGTCAAGGTTTGATTTGGTTTTAAAATTTTCATTTCTTTGTGATTTTTGGGATGTGACAGACTACCACCCTTAAAAGGAATCTCATCCCCGAGATTCGGAGAGACTAGGCAGAAGGATAGGTTTGGGATACCTAGGTGGGCTACCACCCTTAAAAGAAACTTCTATGGATAGTCTAGGTCTTGGGTTCATAGTAAGCACATCTGGGATACAACTTGACATTATGTCATCTTTTGTACCATATGTAGCTTCTATCTTCATTTCCTATAGGTGGGTGTCTATTCACATACTATCGCATCAAACCTTCCTCAAGATGACTTGAGTATAACTTTTCTCCATTTTAAGGCTTCAATCCAACAATGAAATTTGTTGAACTACTTTGGAAAATGGAGGGTCGCTCTTTGGGTCAATTAGAAGATCAAGCTAAGGTGATCTATATCTTCATTTCATCCTCTTGTTGACATCCTTGGAAGTCTTCCATCTCAAGGTTAAAACTCCTTTGCACACAAATTTTGGATAGAACAAAACTCCTAGTGTCATCTTTCATTGCAAGTCATCTACAATGGTAAGCTTGTGGTTCATCCTCACTGTATTCCTATGTTTCAGCAGCACTTGCCTATTATGAAGGTATAATATCTTATCCTCCTAAGGTTCAGGCTTAACAAAGTCATCACACTTGTAGGAATATCTCTCTAGATTTACCATTCCTCATACCAAGAGCGAACAATATGAGTAGTCGTCATTGGGGCCAATCCATAATGCACCCAATCGTTACCTTGTATTTCAGTTTGGTACATCTCATACACTAACTCTTGGTCAACCTCACTAGGTTTGACAAAAACTTCCATCGAAATCAGATCGATATTTCAAATACCATTTTTGAATTTTAGAAAACATTCTATCGATCCTAAGCTACAGATTTGCGTAAACTTGCATATAGCATTAACTCTTAGATTGCAGATCCTTCGGTTTGCCATCTCTTGTTCTATGCTTCTTCTTGATATTGAGCATCTTAGCTGTAGCCGATAATGTAGTGGTCTTCGTAGTGGCTTATCAAGGAAACATCGGTTGGGTTGAGTACAGATGCGAAAGATAGAGGGGATCTAAAGAAAGTTTCTACCCAAACACAATAGATCAAGGCAATTCATCTTACAAACAAGATCTAATAAGCATTTGTCACATCAAACAATATGGTTCAACCACAAACAAACTAGTATGGTCATACCACAATTTGATATGATCATAACATATCACGATGTCATTCTTACATATAAAGATCTTAAATGGAGGTCCAACGAAAGCTTCTTGGTTGTCTTGAGGTAGTGGTCAAATCTTTTCATCTTTGTGGTACTTCAGTTTATAGTTGAGTCTTTCTCCAACTTCTGCGAGAGCTTCCATCTAGTGCATTGATATTGCATGTTAGGCACCCAGTTGGGAACCCCAAGAGGAAGGTATGATGAGCAGAGCAGCAAGTCTTCCCTCTGTATGAAACTAAGGCTTAATCGAACCAGTAGGAGAAAGAACCAACTTCTGAAGGTTGATGCTAGCTGGCTTGGCGATTGCTCCAAACAATTTATACATGGCGCTTTATCTGGGGTGTAGCTTTGCACCAGCAGCAATGTGGAACATGCACACAATACAACCAAAGTACTTTTCCCCAACTTACAGTGAGGTTGTCAATCTCACCGGTTTGCTATAAACAAAGGATTAAACATATCATGCGGTAAAAGATAGTTGTTTGCAAAAAAGTAAATAATGTATGTAAAAGTAAACGGTAATAAGAATGTAAAAGAATGGACCGGGGTCCATAGTTCACTAGAGGTGGCTCTCCATAAAGATAAATAACATGTTGGGTAAACAAATTACAGTTGGGCAATTGACAGAATAAAGAAAGCATGCACATGTCATCAGGATCACTATGAGATTCACTTGGGAATTACAACATAATACATAGACCGTAGTCCAACTGCATCTATGACTAATAATCCACCCGCATGATATCATTTGAACAACCGTTGGGTATTAAGTTGCAAGCAACAGATTATCGCCTTAAGCAAAGTGTGTAAAGTAAACAATACGAATGTCCTTGGACACAAGATTGTTGTTTTCTCCCTAGTAGCAACAACACATCTACAACTTTAGAGGTTGTTGTCACTCCCCCAAGTTACCAGAGGCATGAACCCACAATCGAGCATAAATACTCCCTCTTGGAGTCACTAGCATCTACTCGACCAAGATATCTACTAGCAACGGAGAGCATGCAAGATCATAAACAACATAGAGATGATAAATCAATAAATCGACATGACATAGTACTCAATATTCATCGGATCTCAACAAACACAACATGTAGAATTACATAACGATGATCTTGATCATGATAGGCAGCTCACAAGATCTAAACATGAAGCACACGGAGGAGAAGACATCCATCTAGCTACTGCTATGGACCCATAGTCCAAGGTAGATGTAACACCCCGACCACCCCGTGGCTTGGGCCTGTTACCCCTGGCAGCTCTCTAGGATCTCTAGACTAGCCCCACAGACCAACACTAGTCTTTTCTGCGCACTTTGTCCTCACTCAAGCGCACCCGGGAAGGACTTCCCGGTCGGTCACCCATCCTCAAATCGCTCTAGGCCAAGCACGCTTAACCTGGAGTTCTTTTCAGATGAGCTTCCGGAAAAGAAGGTATACCTTGTTTATATGAGTATCCTATCAATCCTATTAAGCCCTGGCCAGGATGTCACACACTCACCCCCTTAGAAGACCGACGTCCTCATCGGTCAACCCCAGTCCAGGAACTTCCCCTATTGGACACGTCCATGCGTCCAGTGCCGACCCATGTGCCACGACGGGCCACATGTCCGCACACCTGACCCGCACACGCCCGTGTTACCGCAAGGGTCGGCTCTGATACCAAAACCTGTGGGGACCCCTGGGATCTAAGCTATACAGAGATGTTATGTGTATTAGTCACGCTAGCAACGAGTGATACTGGTGTTACCAGTCGCAGGCCGGAACACCATCGGCAGGCAGGCCGGGATTAAACATCGGCTCTACACATCTCGAAGCGCCGTGAAACTAATCATAACCAAGACTGCATAACAGAGAGCTCGAGAATCTTAAACCCCTCTCGTGCACATTATATCCATACACGCATCATGCACGAGATGGGCAACCAAAGTTGGTACACAACAGTGACTCTACGACTCAAAGGTAATATTGTAAAGCTCTTACCTGAGCAAAGATCCAAAGGATTACAAACAGAGGTCACTGACCAACATTTCATCAGACAATGGAAGGAGGTTATGCTATTAGACATAGCAAGGATAACATGGCCTAAGAGGCCAGAAGCATAACAGCGACAACCCATTCCGCAGCCCCAAGCTGCTGTCTGGGAACCCCAAGCTACTCGTCGGTGTCGATCTTCATACGGAACTCATCTTTGTTGTGGAACTTACTCTGCAGCAAAAATATCAACAAAGGGGGGTGAGTACATAGGGTACTCAGCAAGACTTACGTATCCTATTAGCTAAACCTGGTTAAGAAAGGCTTTCTGTGGAGTTGTTTGCATAAAGCAATCTTTATTTGCATAAAACAAGTAAGAGTAGAAGCTCGACTACTCAGAATATTTAAAAAGGGTAGGAAAGCGATATCTTTGATCATTGAGACAACCACCGAATCATCATCAGCTGAACCTATCCACTAGGATTACATCCTCGAAACCCAGAGGAAAGCAATCCTATTCACACTTTGCTTTTCAAGTTTTACGATGAGATTAAAGTTCTCTATGATCAAGCATCTGTCTCCAAGTCGCCCATAACCGTGGACATGGCTTTTCGAAATGATTTAACCCTGCAGGGGTGCACAACTTTACCCACACGTGACGACCGTCCCCTGGACCCTCCGGAAGGATCTTAGCGGAGTGATGGTCGCCTACAACCTTTACCTCATGTCGACCTATTCCATGAGCCATGCCAAAAGGTTTTAGTCCGCCATCGCAAGTCGGCCGTTCTCCGACGCGGAACCGTTTGTTGCACGGCGAGGTTGGTTTACCAGAGGAATCCGCCTCAAGCAACCTCGACTGCATTCCTGTATGATGCACCTCTTCTCTTTTCCATCTCTTTCCAAAACATTTTCAATGCGTATGCCAAATGGAAAGCCCGAACTAGGTAGCTCATGGATAGATCTAAGCAAGTTAGTGAGTCGACGGGAGTCCCATACCTCCACGTGTGGTCGTACGCTTAGTCTTGGATCAAGAGACAATAACTCGGGTCCTAGGGCGACAAGAATGAGTCAAACAACCACATCCCAATGTGGCGGCTCATCCAAGCCTTTTAGCATGTTTAAACACACAATTCTCATCATACCACGTCATCCTGTCATACTAGATTCATTTGCAGCTCTGATTCATTAACCATATGTACCAGAGTAAAAACTAAGCATGGCTAAGCATTTCAGATATAAAGCTCTAGCGACGCACACAAGCAAAACCTAGTCATGCTAGGAGCAGTGGATCAGGGTATTTAGGCGACAAGAATTGAACATGCTTTAGATAGGTTAACTCTACCTATCGATAAAAGACAGTTGAAGCATGTGGTCCAAAATAGTAAGTTTTGAAATACTTTGAAACATAGGTTCAGAGGGGGGCTGCTTGCCTTATTGTTGATAACCAAAATATAATAGATATCTAGGGTTCTTCTTCTTGACTTGTTCATTGATGGACAAGTATTGGTCCTTCGTGTGGTCGATCTTGACATCGAAATCGTTGCTCACATCAATCTCCGGAACCTACCGGGGAGAGGGAGAAACACACCGAAAAAGGAATAGCATTCAATACATGGCATCAATGCGCAAACAAATGTGATGATATGACAGGTTTATGTTACTCAAAATAAACCCTAATACTAGCTAGTCAGATAGCGGGGTTTTCGGACGACTCCGAAATGGGGATCCGATAAACCCTACATTTCACCGGAGGGGGTATAATTGGTTCTTCTAATTAGGCAAGGGTTAAAGTTGTTTATAAATGCATGATATTGACACAAACAGGTAGAGTTCATTTTTCTGAGCATTTTGATAGGTCATACACCTTTTTCTGATAAACAGGTAATTTGTTATGCATTTAACAAGATTTGCACTATTTCTGAAATGTTTCTGGAAATAAAACTAAGGCGCAGGGACTTTTTGTATTGGGGTCTTTTTGACCCAAAGCCACTGACAGAGGGGCCCCAGGCCCACATGGTAGGCCACGCTGGCCAGAAAGGCCCAGGCCACCCCGGCCGTGCTGGGCAGCCATGCCCGGAGGCTATGGCCGCCGGCCACTGATGAGGACATCCCATCTATTGATACAACCGCTGCACCTACAGCGGAACACATACAAGGACCCATCACTCGAGCTCGTGCCAAGCAACTTAACTATCAGGTACTTTCATTTCTTGGAACTCTTTCTCACATACATGAGAATATGATGCTGCCTAAATCAGATATGTTTGTTACTCTTAGGAATGATGGACCTAGCATGGATGAGAGGGACAAGCATTGGAGCATGATCGTGCATGGAGATGGCAGCAAGCGTTTGAGGATTGAAGAAGATGCCACGAGTGGAGATTTCAGAACTTTGAAGCCACCATAATGAAGGATGAAGACTTGGACGAAATATACAAAGAACTACTTCATAAATTCGTCCTTAGATAAATATGGTGCTGCGTCACTTTTATTTTTGGGCCAGGCCCATGTAATTTTCGCAGCAAATAAGACAGCCACTTTTAGGAGTCCGAATTTGAGGAGAAAAGGCCTGTTAGGGTTCCGTTCGACCACCATACCCATGGCTGGTCGCACCCCTACCTTTTCCTCCTCAAATACCCCCCGTAGCCGTCATTAGAACTCGGATTTTGATTAGACTAAAGTTAGCCATTGCTGCAACTACGAGCTCAACTTTTGAGGCCAATCGCCCAGAAGAAGACCGCCTATTCGGAATCCCACCTTTTGAATAAAGCATACATCTTTCATCCGCAATATCTTGATTGCAGTATTAGTTCTTACTTGTTCTCGATTTCAGGTAGGAATTAAGACCCTCACTGGTCAGGCTGATCGTGCATCCGCAAGATCAGTAACTCCCGGAGATTGTCCTAGCGATTGCATTGGCGCACGAGCTTCGCACGTGTAGTCGGATCATCAAGCACGAACTCCACCCACCAAATCGACATATCAAGATCTCATCGAAAGATCGGACACCTTTGCCCTATCAAGTGGTATCAGATTTCAGGTTGCTCGGTGAGATTTGCTATTTTCGTAGTTTAGATTGCATCTGTGTTCATACCTATAAACCACGAAAAAGCCAAAAATACAGTTAGGGTTTAGATCATCTCGTCCCATAAACCATCTGAGCCTTTGCATTGTCTTTTCAGTTTGTATCGTTGAATTTGTGTCTGCATCCGCGTGTCAAGTTCCTGGTCTTAGTGTCTGTTCCTTTAGAGTTTCGAGTTCGAATCACCATAGTCCCACCGCCACCGCACGCTTGCACCACTGCTCCACCATATCCTTCCGCCACCACGCCATATACTTCCGCCACCGCCTTTACATAAGTTTTTGTTCGTTCCTCCCAATTTCATCCGTGCCTTTTTCAGAGTCCGTGAGTTAGGTTTCGGTCGCCAGTCAAGAGGAAGAAGAAGAGCAAAAAAAAAAGTCAAATCCGCATCCAAGTCGGGTTGACCCGTTCCTACTAGTCCAGTCCGATTTCAGTCTGAATTGGACAGTTTTGTCAGTTTTTTACAGCAAATTTCAACTGGCCATAACTTTTGCATACGAACTCCGTTTTCGACGTGCGACCACTCAAAATGCTCAGCACGAAAAGATCTATGTGACCACTCAGAACTCCCAAAAAAGGCCGGGAAGGCCGAGTTTTTGCCCTCTAAAGTTTCGGACCCGAAAATCCCTGTAGATCTTCACTTATATCTTGCTTTGGAGCTGTTTCTTTCTGCTTGTTGTGCCACGCCGTGACTTTCTTAGTGTTCTCGGCTCGCGTCTCTAGCACAGTATAGCCTAGGACCAGCACAGTACAGTGGTTGAGTATTCTTTCAACGTTGCATTGCTGTTTTGATATTTGCTGTGTTTTTGCTACCATATAAGCCTTCCTACAGCTCCACATATTTCTGCACGTGCTTTGTATCGACACCTGGTAATCGCTTTGTGCAATCTTGGGAGTCGCTGCTTTTTGCTGGTTGCATATCACCTTCCTCCTGTTTGGTAAGAACTTGTAAGAGCTTTGTATACCGCTTGACGGATTACGCGTGATTCCACCATATTCCGTAGTGCGTAGGTATATATATTTGTGCTTGCTTCTACGCTAACCATGACAAGAACCACGAAGGATGATGTTGATCCGGAGAAGATGACTAATGCAGAGTTGCATGCCCACTTCACTCGGCTGTTGGTGGGGCGTGCACAAGATGTGGACACACGCTTGGGTGATGTTGATTCCAAGCTTTCTGATGTGATGGACAAGATGGCTGGTCTTGAGGCATCCTTCAACACCAAGCTCGACACCCGGTTCCAGGAAGTCCTGGCCCGTTTACCACCACTGCCATAGCCGGGCATCCCAGAACCACGTGCTCGTCGTGTTCCTCTCATACCGCCATCTACGGGTACCATTGCAGCCGCGACAGCTGCCGCGGCCGCTACGGAGGCGGCCACCCAGGATGGATATGATGCTGACGAGGGGGTAAACAAGTTCGAAGATGAAAACGAGCTCGACGAGGATGAGGTCCAACAACCTGCACCTGGCCGTCCGCGGCAATACAACCACAACGCTCGTCCACCTCCGCGTCCGGTACGTGATGATGAACATGTGGCCAAGCTGAAATTAAATATTCCACCATTTGAGGGTAGATATAATCCTGATGCATATCTCACTTGGGAGTTAGAAGTAGAGCAATGTTTTGCATGTTTACGCTACCCTGAGCATTTGCGTGTTAGTACTGCTACATGTGAATTTACAGATTTTGCTTCTCTCTGGTGGTCTGAACATTGTCGAGTCAATCATGCTAATATTCCTGCTACTTGGCTTGGTCTAAAACATGCCATGCGTACTCATTTTGTACCTCCACATTATCAATGGGACTTGCTTAAAAAATTAACTCGTTTAGAACAAGGCAAAAATTCGGTACAAGAGTATTATCAAGAGTTACAAACAGGCATGATTCGTTGTGGTATTGTAGAAGATAATGAAGCTATGCTTGCACGTTTCTTTGGTGGGTTAAATAAGGAGATTCAACATATTTTAGACTACAAGGAGTACAACACTATTACTCGTTTATTTCACCTTGCTTGCAAAGCTGAACTTGAAGTGCAGGATCGTCAACCATCATGGAGAAGAGCTAATAATTCTGCAGGCCGTACTCCTTCATGGTCTGCGCGCCAATCAGCTCCACCTTCTCATGGGGATGCACCAGGTCCTTCCACCTCCAGGTATACCACGCCGACGTCAAGAACGCCACCTGCTCCTGCTCCTGCTCCATCACCATCTGCTGGTCCGACACGGAGTTCTTCTTCCATGGCCTCCACGGGGAAGACTCGCGATATTCAATGTCGCAAATGTTTTGGGTTTGGTCACATTGAAAAAGAATGCCGAACCAAACGTGTGATGGTGGTGCTTGAAGATGGCGAATATGACTCTGCGAGTGATTTTGATGATGATACATTGGCACTTATTGCTGCACGTGATGGTGCCAATTCTGATTCTGACAAGGAGATGGAGGTAATGGGAGCTGAAACTGCTGATCAATACAAGAGTTTAGTTGCACAACGTGTCTTGAGTGTGCAATTGAGCAAAGCTGAGCATGATCAATGCCACAATTTGTTTCAAACAAGAGGCGTTGTTGAGGAGAGAGCTATCCGGATCATCATTGATGGAGGGAGTTGTAACAATCTGGCTAGTATTGACATGGTGGAGAAGCTTGCTCTACCCACACGACAACGACCTCATCCCTATTACATTCAATGGTTTGAGAGCTCCCGTAAGCTCAAGGTAACAAGAACTGCACGCGTGCATTTTACTATTGGTACTTATTCAGATTTTGTTGATTGTGATGTTGTACCTATGCAAGCTTGTTCTTTGTTACTTGGTAGACCATGGCAATTTGATAGAGAATCTGTACATAATGGTAAAACTAATCAGTATTCTCTTACACATGCTGGCAAGAAAATTGGACTTAAACCCATGACTCCGGAACAAATTTTGAAAGATGATCTTGCTAGAGCTAGTAGATTAAAAAACGAGGACAAACATAAGAGTGAGAATCAGATTATTGCTGCAGATTTTGTACCCCCTAAGCATTCTTCTAAATCTGATTCTAACCATGCTACTGAAATTCGTTTGAAGAATCCTTGTTTACTTGCTAGCAAATCTGATCTTGCTGAAATTGATGTCAATATTACTCCATGTTATGCCATTGTTTGCAAAGAAGTTCTGTTTTCATTTGAGGATATGCCTCCTTCTTTGCCACCTGCGGTTGCTAACCTTTTGCAGGAATACATGGACGTTTTTCCACAAGATGTTCCACCTGGACTTCCACCTATTTGTGGGATAGAACACCAGATTGATTTGATTCCAGGAGCCTCGATGCCCAACCGTGTGCCATATCGCACCAATCCTGAAGAAACAAAAGAGATCCAACGACAAATCCAGAGTTTATTGGACAAAGGTTATATTCGTGAGTCTCTTAGTCCATGCGCTGTTCCTATTATTTTAGTACCTAAGAAAGATGGTTCTCCGCGCATGTGTACTGATTGTCGAGCTATTAATAATATTACCATTCGATATCGTCACCCTATACCTCGTTTGGATGACATGCTAGATGAGTTGAGTGGTTCTATTATGTTCTCTAAAGTTGATTTGCGTAGTGGTTACCACCAAATTCGTATGCAATTAGGAGATGAATGGAAAACAGCTTTTAAAACTAAGTTCGGTTTATATGAGTGGTTAGTAATGCCGTTTGGTTTAACTAATGCACCTAGTACCTTTATGAGACTGATGAACGAAGTTTTACGTGTTTTTATTGGTCGTTTTGTGGTGGTATATTTTGATGACATTCTCATATATAGCAAATTTTTAGAGGACCATTTGGATTATTTACGTGCTGTTTTCAATGCTTTACGTGATGCACGTTTGTATGGTAATCTTGAGAAGTGCACCTTTTGCACAAACAGAGTTGCTTTTCTTGGTTATGTTGTTAGAGAACAGGGAATTGAAGTTGATCCAGCCAAGATTGAAGCTATTGAGAATTGGCCGCAGCCCAAGACGGTCACACAAGTGAGGAGTTTTCTTGGTCTCGCTGGGTTTTATAGGCGCTTTGTCAAAGATTTTGGTTCTATTGCTGCGCCATTGAATGAGCTCACAAAGAAGGATGTGCCCATTGTTTGGGGCGATGCACAACAAGAGGCCTTCATGATACTGAAAGATAAGTTAACACATGCTACATTACTCCAACTTCCTGATTTTAATAAGACGTTTGAACTTGAATGTGATGCTAGTGGAATTGGTTTGGGAGGTGTGTTATTACAAGAGGGCAAACCTGTAGCATATTTTAGTGAAAAATTGAGTGGGCCTAGTCTAAACTATTCTACTTATGATAAAGAATTATATGCACTGGTTCGGACATTAGACTCTTCGCAACATTATTTATGGCCTAAAGAATTTGTTATACATTCTGATCATGAATCTTTGAAGCATATTCGTAGTCAAGCAAAACTGAATCGTCGACATGCAAAGTGGGTTGAATTTATTGAGTCTTTTCCTTATGTTATCAAACACAAAAAGGGTAAAGATAATGTTATTGCTGATGCTTTGTCGCGCCGCTATACTATGCTATCTGATATGGGCACGACGGAGGAGGTGAAGCCCAATTTTAGGACTCCACCAAGATGAGGGAAGCTCGTTGCATATTGGCACGCCAGGACGACCTACGATATGTAATAATTAGTCTAAGGTTGTGTCAGCAATTTATATTCATGCCTATGTTATTTCGTAGCTAGGTTTAGTTGTGGGCCACCTAGGTTTTATTGTGTGTTTTGGGTTTGGGCCTGTCCAAGCCCAACAGTTTTCTGGCCATCTATATAAGGAGGCCAGCAGTCTAGGGTTTAGGGAGTTCAGTTGTTTAGTCTAAAACTATCGTGTGCTCCACTGTGTATCATCCCTCCGGGGAAACGGCGCTGCCATGTTTATCAAATACATTGCTGTGAAGGTTCTTGTGTTCATCAAGGATTATCAGGCTCAGGTTTGAGGCGTGTTGATTCTCTTCACGTTGCTTGCTGGATTCGTCCTCGTCTTCAGGTGACGTTCTTCGCGTTATTGGAAGATTTATATCCGGGTAGACTCGCTGTGAAAGATCGGGACAAAACTCGTCTTCCAATTACATGATAAGGATCACGCCGGTGATCCTTGAGTTTTGTCCCGATCTTTCACAGCGAGTCTACCCGGATATAAATCTTCCAATAACGCGAAGAACGTCACCTAAAGACGAGGACGAATCCAGCAAGCAACGTGAAGAGAATCAACACGCCTCAAACCTGAGCCTGATAATCCTTGATGAACACAAGAACCTTCACAACAATGTATTTGATAAACACGGCAGCGCCGTTTCCCCGGAGGGATGATACACAGTGGAGCACACGATAGTTTTAGACTAAACAACTGAACTCCCTAAACCCTAGACTGCTGGCCTCCTTATATAGATGGCCAAAAAACTGTTGGGCTTGGACAGGCCCAAACCCAAAACACACAATAAAACCTAGGTGGCCCACAACTAAACCTAGCTACGAAATAACATAGGCATGAATATAAATTGCTGACACAACCTTAGACTAATTATTACATATCGTAGGTCGTCCTGGCATGCCAATATGCAACGAGCTTCCCTCATTTTGGTGGAGTCCTGAAATTGGGCTTCACCTCCTCCGTCGTGCCCATATCATCCATGATAAGGATCACGCCGGTGATCCTTGAGTTTTGTCCCGATCTTTCACAGCGAGTCTACCCGGATATAAATCTTCCAATAACGCGAAGAACGTCACCTGAAGACGAGGACGAATCCAGCAAGCAACGTGAAGAGAATCAACACGCCTCAAACCTGAGCCTGATAATCCTTGATGAACACAAGAACCTTCACTACAATGTATTTGATAAACACGGCAGCGCCGTTTCTCCGGAGGGATGATACACAGTGGAGCACACAATAGTTTTAGACTAAACAACTGAACTCCCTAAACCCTAGACTGCTGGCCTCCTTATATAGATGGCCAGAAAACTGTTGGGCTTGGACAGGCCCAAACGCAAAACACACAATAAAACCTAGGTGGCCCACAACTAAACCTAGCTACGAAATAACATAGGCATGAATATAAATTGCTGACACAACCTTAGACTAATTATTACATATCGTAGGTCGTCCTGGCGTGCCAATATGCAACGAGCTTCCCTCATCTTGATGGAGTCCTGAAATTGGGCTTCACCTCCTCCGTCGTGCCCATATCATCCTCCCCCCCTTCAAAAAGCGTTGTCCCCAATGCGTGAGGGTCTGCTCGAAAGGGTGGCAGAGTATCAACAATAGCACCACGCATATTCACTGTCTTCAAGTCTTGCTTGCCTACCGCACCACATCCTCCCTCTTGGCCTGCTCGACTTGATACAGCCCTGGGTGGCTGCACCTCTTTTCTTCGCCAAATGAACTTGTACTTAGGCGCCTCCACCTTCTTCTTCTGCTCAACTCTTGATGGAGCTTTGTGCTGCTGAACATGAACCTTCTGTGCACGACCCTGCAAAGTAGTAATGCCTGGGCCACACAACTGACGAACACGTCCATCCTTGCCTTTGTGCACACGTACTGCTGCTCCAACAAAACGTTTCCGAGGTGTTCTCACAAAACTGTGGCTGACTACCCGCGGCACCATATGCACCGGAACACGATCAGCACCACCGTCATCGGTCTGAACACCCATGTCAACACGAACTAGAAGTGGAACACATGGAATGCACGGTGACATATCCTTCCCTTCATCTATATGAGGCCTGACTTCAACCGGCTTGTCACTAACAAGAACAACTGGCTTGTCATCTACAGGCTTGGCTGAAACAATATCACCACTGACGCTCTTCGCATCATGCTCCTCATGCTGCACCTGAGCTAGCCCGGGTTGTGGCTTAGCTTTATGCAACTTCTCCTTGCGAACCACCAACACAACATCGGACTTTATGTGATCATCCTGCATAGGTTTCAAAGTCCGCTGTTTGCCATCATGCACAAAAGAATATGTATTTGCTCTCCCAGCATGAGTAACATTGCGATCATACTGTCATGGACGTCCAAGTAACAGTCCACACACCTCCAATGGCAACACATTGCATTCCACCTCATCAACATAGTCACCAACTGTAAATGACACACGTACCTTATGAGTAACCTTCAGCATACCGCAGCTATTCAACCACTCAACATGCTTAGGTTCAGGAATACGCCATGTGGACAACCCCAATGATGCCACCATAGCCCTACTGATGCCATTACAGTAACTACCACTGTCAATAATCAGTTTGCATGCCTTCTCCTTGATGGTGCACTGTGTTTGAAAAAGGCTGCATCGCTGATTCCTCCTTACCGCCTCATCACCATTGGACAATTTGTGAAGTTGTATACTCATACCTCTCAATGGTGTGTCATCTCCATCAACTTTGGCTTGTACCATTGGAACAACTGCCTTGTCTGATTCCACAGTCTTGTCCAAAAATCGAGTACGCAGAAATTGCTTAAAAACCTCCCAATGAGATGTTTCAAGTGTGATGCCCTTTGCGCACCGTTCTTCACGCCACCAACCAGCCACCTGCGTATCCACACGCCGATGGGCAAGTACAAATTCAGTAAAACCGCCAAACTTGCTATCATGGGTACGACATTGTGCAAAGCCCCGCTCCATGTGAGATTCCCAAGACTCATACTCTGCGAACTTTGCAGCACTGTTCAAACTCCACGTGATTTTAGTTGCATCATACCGAAAACCAGCCAAGATCTCTAAATAGTCACTGTAGATATCGTCCGCTTTGTCAGTCAAACGGACAGGCCTTGATGAACCCATACCTGAATATTTCCGACCACGTGATGCGTCCGCCTAAGCTGTCCAGCTGAATTCAAACAATAACGGAAGAAAACGCTGCTACTGAAGAGAGCAGCGCGCGGCAATGCAACGCACACAGCCAGACAAAAATTGCGCCTAGTCTGATCGATCCGCGGAGCCTCGAGCGATCAACTCCAGGTAGGCTTGTATGTTGTTCCTTGTATTTTTATTCGGGGCTCTCGGACGTGTGCCAGACCAGCCCACGCGTAAGCACAGACCAAGTCTGTGGTCCAGCGCGCTGACGGGATCGAGCAAGCCAACGATCGCCCGATGGCAGACGCTCTCCGTCCTCAGGCGCGCGCGGGTGATGCAATTTTTTTTTAATTTCTATTCCCGATCGGATCTGGCCAGCGCTGGATACTGGGAGTCGATCCCGGTCGATTCTGCGGGCAACGATCCAGCAATTGGGCTGGCCCACGCTGGAGTGGTCGAGCGCAAAGGGCAGGATCGGGCGCCTGGCGCGGGCGTCGATGTTCTCTGCAGCGATCGACGGATCTGAGCAGGCCCACTAGCACCGAGACCAGCGCCAGCACTCGGTGCCTCGATCCCGAGAGATCCCCAATCCTCAAGCTGCCCTTATTCCTCACGCGTGATGGCAGGAAACTCCCTGGTCCCTGGCGGCGTGCGTGTACGTGCCCAAGTGCTGCTGCCTGCCCAAGTTCAAGTTCAAGCTCCAGCCACGATCTGCTCTTTAGGAAAACAGCCGCCAACAATTCTCTTCCGAAGACCAAATCACAAAAAGCAAGTTGATCAACAAAATTCGCTTCAATCTGCAATTTACCACGTGCAGACCTTGCAGAAACTGATCTACAAATTGTAGCTAATCTGCTTCAATCTCTCTGATCTGACAACTGCTCGTATGATGAACAATCAGCAGATCAATCTCACCGCGAGCAACCCAGTAATCTGATACCACATGATAAGGATCACGCCGGTGATCCTTGAGTTTTGTCCCAATCTTTCACAGCGAGTCTATCCGGATATAAATCTTCCAATAACGCGAAGAACGTCACCTGAAGACGAGGACGAATCCAGCAAGCAACGTGAAGAGAATCAACACGCCTCAAACCTGAGCCTGATAATCCTTGATGAACACAAGAACCTTCACAGCAATGTATTTGATAAACACGGCAGCGCCGTTTCCCCGGAGGGATGATACACAGTGGAGCACACGATAGTTTTAGACTAAACAACTGAACTCCCTAAACCCTAGACTGCTGGCCTCCTTATATAGATGGCCAGAAAACTGTTGGGCTTGGACAGGCCCAAACCCAAAACACACAATAAAACCTAGGTGGCCCACAACTAAACCTAGCTACGAAATAACATAGGCATGAATATAAATTGCTGACACAACCTTAGACTAATTATTACATATCGTAGGTCGTCCTGGCGTGCCAATATGCAACGAGCTTCCCTCATCTTGGTGGAGTCCTAAAATTGGGCTTCACCTCCTCCGTCGTGCCCATATCACTATCTCAGCTTGACTTCAAATTTTTTGGGTTGGAAACTATAAAGGAACAATACTTGCATGATGCTGAATTTAAAGATATGTTGCAAAATTGTAGAGATGGTAGAACATGGAACAAATTCATCCTTACTGATGGATTTGTGTTCCGTGCTAACAAACTATGCATCCCAGATGGTTCCGTTCGTCTTTTGTTGTTACAGGAGGCGCATGGAGGAGGATTAATGGGACACTTTGGTGTCAAGAAGACGGAGGATGTTCTTGCTGCACACTTCTTTTGGCCACGCATGCGGTGAGATGTTGAGAGATTCGTGGCACGCTGCACTACTTGTCAAAAAGCTAAGTCTCGCCTTAATCCACATGGTTTATATATGCCTCTTCCTGTTCCTAGTGTTCCTTGGGAGGATATTTCGATGGACTTTGTTTTGGGATTACCTCGTACACAGAAGGGGAGGGATAGTATTTTTGTTGTTGTGGATCGGTTTTCTAAGATGGCACACTTTATTCCTTGTCACAAGACCGATGATGCTGCGCACATTGCTGATTTGTTTTTTCGTGATATCATTCGTTTGCATGGTGTGCCAAATACTATTGTTTCTGACCGTGATACTAAATTTCTTAGCCACTTTTGGAGATGTTTATGGGCTAAGTTGGGGACTAAATTGCTGTTTAGTACTACATGTCATCCCCAAACTGATGGACAAACTAAAGTAGTTAATAGAACTTTATCTACCATGTTGCGGGCTGTTTTAAAGAAGAACTTAAAATTGTGGGAAGAGTGTTTGCCTCATATTGAATTTGCTTATAATCGTTCGCTGCATTCTACCACAAAGATGAGCCCTTTTCAGATTGTCTATGGTTTTGTTCCACGTGCACCTATTGATTTGTTGCCTTTACCATCTTCAGTGCAAAATAATTTCGATGCTACACAACGTGCTGATTTGATTTTAAAATTGCATGCAACTACTAAAGACAACATCGAACGCATGAATGTTAAGTATAAAGTTGCTGGGGATAGGGGACGAAAGCATGTTGTGTTTGAGGTTGGTGATCTTGTTTGGTTGCATTTGCGCAAAGATCATTTTCCTGATTTGCGCAAGTCTAAGTTAATGCCACGTGCTGATGGTCCTTTTAAGGTGATAAAGAAAATCAATGATAATGCATATAAACTTGAGCTTCCTGCAGATTTTGGTACGGTAAGTCCTACATTTAACATTGCAGATTTAAAACCTTACTTCGGTGAAGAAGTGATAGGGTAAAGGTGCCCGATCTTTCGATGAGACGATAACTATCGATTATGGTGGAGGTCGACGTTGACGATCCGACTACAAACGTGCGAGACGTTGCGCCTTAGCAATCGATACACCAACTTCCGAGGCTATTGATCACGCCGGAGCTAGATCAACCTGATCACGAGGATCAATTCCTGCAAGCAATCGAAGAACAAGCAAGAATTATAGTTGCAATCAAGATATTGCGAATAAGGATGAAGGCTTTATTAAAGAGGTGGGATTCTGTCTGTGCGTAGTACAAAAGGTCGATTTGACACTTGTGCCTATGGCGAAGAGTAGCTCGTGGCTAAGTCTTTAACTAAACAAAATCCACGTTCTAATGACGGCTAGGAGGAGGTATATATGAGGGAAAGGGCAGGGATTTTCGTATAGCCCTAATGGGCCATCCGAAAATAACCCTAGATGGGCCAATTTCCACTCAAACAGCCTCCAGAAAATCCCTAAAATACCTATGACGAAAATACATGGGTTTAACCCATAAAATAAGGTGACGCAGCACCATATAAAGCCTTGGACGAATTTTATGATTGAGTAACTTGTGAATTTCGTCCAAGCATCCTTGCAGCATTATGGTGGCTTCAAAGTTCTGAAATCCTCACTTGTAGCGTCATCCTGAATCCTCACACGATTGCTGCCATCCTCTCCATGCACGATCATGCTCCAATGCTTGTCCCTCTCATCCGTGCTAGGCCCATCATTCCTAAGTAATATAAACACATCTGATTTAGGCAGCATCATATTCTCATGAATATTAGGAATAGTTCCTAGAAACGAAAGTACCTGATAATTTAGTTGGCGTGCACGAGCTCTTGTGAGAGGTCCTTGGAATTGTGGAATGTGAGGAAGTGTGGCTGTAGGTGCAACGGTTGTATCAACCGTAGGGATGTCCTCATCATCCTCCCCTTCTTGAATTGAAGTCATCCTCGACGTAATCTCATCTTCTTCTCCAACATATGGCTTCAAATCTGCAATGTTAAATGAAGGACTTACCGTGCCCATCTCTGCAGGAAGCTCAAGTTTATATGCATTATCATTCATTTTCTCTAACACTTTAAAAGGACCAGCAGCACGTGGCATTAATTTAGACTTGCGCAAATCAGGAAAACGATCTTTGCGCAAATGCAACCAAACTAGATCTCCCACATCAAACACAATATGCTTTCGTCCTTTATCACCAGCAACTTTATATTTAGCATTCATACGTTCTATATTTTCCTTAGTAATCCTATGCAACGTAAGAATCTGTTCAGCACGTTGTGTAGCATCAAAATTATGTTGCACCGAAGATGGAATAGGTAATAAATCAATAGGTGCACGAGGAACAAAACCATACACAATCTCAAAAGGACATAACTTACTTGTAGAATGCACGGAACGATTGTAAGCAAATTCAATATGAGGTAAATAATCTTCCCACATTTTTAAGTTCTTCTTTAAAACAGCCCTTAACATGGTAGATAAAGTTCTATTTACTACTTCAGTTTGTCCATCAGTTTGGGGATGACATGTAGTACTAAACAGCAATTTAGTCCCCAACCTAGCCCATAAACATCTCCAAAAATGACTCAGAAATTTAGTATCACGATCTGAAACAATAGTATTAGGCACACCATGCAAGCGAACAACTTCGCGAAAGAATAATTCAGCAACATGAGCAGCATCATCACTCTTATGACAAGGAATAAAGTGTGCCATCTTAGAAAATCTATCCACAACCACAAAAATACTATCCCTCCCCTTCTGTGTTCGAGGTAATCCTAACACAAAGTCCATAGAAATATCCTCCCAAGGTACACTAGGAACAGGAAGAGGCATATATAAACCATGTGGATTAAGGCGGGACTTAGCTTTTTGACATGTTGTGCAGCGAGCAACAAACCTCTCAACATCCCTTCTCATGCGTGGCCAAAAGAAGTGTGTAGCAAGTACGTCTTCTGTCTTCTTTACTCCAAAGTGACCCATTAATCCTCCTCCATGCGCCTCCTGCAACAACAAAAGACGAACGGAACCTTCTGGAATGCATAGTTTGTTAGCACGGAATACAAACCCATCATTGAGGACGAATTTGTTCCAAGTTCTACCCTCTAAACAATGCTGCAAAACATCTTTAAAATCTGCATCGTTCACATATTGTTCTTTGATAGTTTCCAATCCAAAGATTTTGAAGTCAAGTTGAGATAACAAGGCATCACGACGTGACAAAGCATCAGCAATAATATTATCTTTACCCTTTTTGTGTTTAATAACATAAGGAAAAGATTCAATGAATTCAACCCACTTTGCATGACGTTTATTCAACTTAGCTTGACGACGGATATGCTTCAAAGATTCATGATCAGAATGTATAACAAATTCTTTAGGCCATAAATAATGTTGCCAAGTTTCTAATGTTCGAACAAGAGCATATAATTCCTTATCATAAGTAGAATAGTTCAAACTAGCTCCACTCAATTTCTCACTAAAATATGCAACAGGTATACCCTCTTGTAACAACACTCCTCCTAAACCAATTCCACTAGCATCACATTCCAACTCAAAAGTCTTATTAAAATTAGGAAGTTGGAGTAAAGGAGCATGTGTAAGCTTATCTTTGAGTAACATGAAGGCGTCTTGTTGTGCATTGCCCCAAACAAAGGGCACATCTTTCTTAGTAAGCTCGTTCAGCGACGCTGCAATGGAATCAAAATCTTTCACAAAGCGCCTATAAAATCCAGCAAGGCCAAGGAAGCTCCTGACTTGTGTGACTGTTTTGGGTTGTGGCCAACTCGAAATTGCTTCAATCTTGGCGAGATCAACTTCAATACCCTGTGCTGTAACAACATAGCCAAGAAAAGCAACTCTATTCGTGCAAAAGGTGCACTTTGCAATGTTACCAAACAAACGTGCAGCACGTAAAGCATCAAAAACAGCACGTAAATGTTCCAAATGTTCTTCTACAGATTTGCTATATATCAATATATCATCAAAATATACCACCACAAAATGTCCAATAAAAGCACGTAAAACTTCATTCATTAATCTCATGAAAGTGCTGGGCGCATTAGTTAAACCAAAAGGCATCACTAACCACTCATATAGGCCAAATTTACTTTTAAAAGCAGTTTTCCATTCATCTCCTAACTTCATACGAATTTGGTGGTAACCACTACGCAAATCAACCTTAGAAAACATGGTAGAGCCACTCAATTCATCAAGCATGTCATCTAAACGAGGAATAGGATGACGATAGCGAATAGTAATATTATTGATTGCTCTACAATCAGTACACATGCGCGAAGAACCATCTTTCTTTGGTACCAAAATAATAGGAACAGCACAAGGACTAAGAGACTCACGAATATGACCCTTGTCAAGAAGTTCTTGAATTTGTCGCTGAATCTCTTTCGTCTCCTCCGGATTGGTACGATATGGCGCACGGTTGGGCAAAGATGCTCCAGGAATCAAATCAATTTGTTGCTCAATTCCACGAATAGGTGGCAGTCCTGGAGGTACATCTTGTGGAAAAACGTCCGCATACTCCTGCAAAATGTTAGCAACAGCAGGTGGCAAAGAAGAAGGTATCTCCTCAGCTGAAAACAACACTTCTGTGCAAATGATAGCATAACAGGCAGTAGTACTCACATCAATTTCAGAAATATCAGATTTGCTAGCTATCAAACAAGTACTTTTCAAACGAATTTCATTAGCATGTTTGGGAGCAGATTTAGAAGTACTTGTAGAAGGCATAAGTTCCTTAGCAACAATCTGATTTTCGCTCAGCTTTTTCCCCTCATTATGTGCTCTACTAGCTTTAGCAAGATCATCTTTTAAAATACTTTCAGGAGACATGGGAAGTAACACAATTTTCTTAGCATTATGAACAAGAGAATACTGATTTGTGCTACCATAGTGTATAGAATTTGTATCAAATTTCCATGGTCTACCAAGTAAAAGAGCACATGCTTGCATAGGGACAACATCACACTCAACATAATCAGCATATGCAGCAATAGTAAAATGCACACGAACTGTACGTGTTACCTTAACCTTGCCGCTGTTATTAAACCATTGAATGTGATATGGACGAGGATGGGGTCGTGTCGTAAGAGCAAGCTTATCAACCATCTCCATGCTCGCCAAGTTGTTGCAGCTTCCACCATCAATAATAATGCGAATATAGCGATCTTTAACCACGCCCTTGGTATGGAACAGATTATGGCGCTGGTCAGGCTCAACCTTGGTAATTTGTGCACTCAAGACTCGCTGTGCAACTAAACTCGGGTATTTCTCCGCATGTTCTGCAGCCATATATTCAGAATCTTGCTCCGTGGATGCAGCAACACATTGTTCATCAGATGCAATAAGAGCCAAAGTATCTTCATCATAATCACTGGCGGAGTCGTATCCACCATCCTCAAGAGCAATCATCACGCGGGAGGAGGCACAATCGCGTGCAAAGTGACCAAGTCCACCACATTTGCGGCACTGAATTTGGCTGGACTTGCCTGTAGATGCCATGGAGGACGCAGCGCTCGGGGCTGTTCCCGTAGTAGTCTTCCGTGCAGCAAACGGAGGTGGTGCAGATGCTGCAGATCGCATGGATGTGGTCGCTGGAGGTGTAGGTGCAGCAGGTCGTGACGCCGAATTCTGTGATCTCCAAGAAGAACGCCCTGCAGAAAAATTAGTTCGCGTCGCCTCGCGTCGATCCTGCACTTCACATTCAGCATTGCAAGCAAGATGGAACAAACGGGTAATAGTGTGATAAGATTTATATCGAAGAATGGCCTGAATTTCCTTATTTAACCCGCCTACAAAACGTGCCATTAATGCTTCATTATCCTCCTCTATACCACAACGTAGCATGCCAGTTTGCAACTCCTGATAGTAATCCTCTACCGAATTTTTGCCTTGATCTAGACGTGCTAATTTGGTAAGCATGGAACGCTGATAATATGGTGGAACAAAACGAATACGCATAGCCTGTTTTAAAGCATCCCATGTAGTGATTGGATTAGCATGATTAGCACGACAACATTCAGACCACCATATGGAAGCAAAGCTAGTGAACTCACAAGTAGCAGCACTAACACGTCTATCCTCGGGATAATGTAAACATGCAAAACGCTGGTCTAATTCTAATTCCCAAGAGAGGTATGCATCAGGGTTATAGCGACCATCAAATGTAGGAACATGTAATTTCAGCTTAGCAACATGGTCATCATCACGTACCAGCGGGCGAGGAGGTGGACGGCGAATGTAGGGCCGAGGACGACCAGGTGGCTGATCAACGGTGAAGTCATCCGCGTAGTCGCCCTCGTACTCATCTTCCCCGTAGTAATCATCCTGCTGTGCATCGCGGGCCTGTGTAACACCCGTAGCTCCCGCAGCAGCACCCGCAGCCGAAGTTTGGGCCGGGTGATGTAGAACGCGTTGTGCACGTCCCCCAATGGCCGGTGTAGGAGCCACGCGACTCGGTTGTGGCGGAGGCGCGCGAGCCGGCGGTGGAGGTGGTAAGCGTGCGAGCACCTCCTGGAATTTAGCGTCGAGTTTGGCGGTGAAGGCGGTCTCGAGTCCCTCGAGTTGCTCCATCGTGTCACTAAAACGCTTGTCCACATCCTGCATATGATCAGACAAAAGTTTGGTGACGTGAGCCTGCAAGGCTTCACCCTCCAGTGGCTGTGGCGCGGTGTTGTCTGATGGCATGATTAGTACTCAAAAGCACAGTTGTAGGGTATGGATAAAACAGGAACAGGGGTGGAAAACGCTTAATCTGTCAAGCAAACCAACACTCTTACCCGTTCTTACCCTGCAGCAGGTGGCGATCAGCAACCGTCGTGACAAAACTTCAGGAAGATTGAATATAGCAATTGCCAGGTGGTGTCAACGCACGGTGTAGGAATATGTGGAGCTCTGGGTGGCTGCAATATCTGTAGCAACAATTTCAAAACAGCAATGCAATAACAGCTCAACGACGGTACTGTGCTGGTCCTAGACTAGCCCAAGCTAGAGACGCGAGCCAAGAACACTAAGGAAGTCACAGCGTGGCACAACAAGCAGGAAGAAACAGCTCCCAAGCAAGATATAAGTGAAAATCTGCAGGAATTTTCGGGTCCGAAACTTCAGAGGGCAAACACTCGGCCTTCCCGGCCTCTTTTGGGAGTTCTGAGTGTCGCACAATGACATAGATCTTTTCATGCGGAACATTTTGAGTGGTCGCACGTCGAAAACGGAGTTCGTATGCAAAAGTTATGGCCAGTTAAAATTTGCTGTCGAAAACCGTGTTGTGGTCACGTAGATCTTTTCGTGCGGAACATTTTGAGTGGTCGCACGTCGAAAACGGAGTTCGTATGCAAAAGTTATGGCCAGTTGAAATTTGCTGTCGAAAACCGTAAAAAACTGACGAAACTGTCCAATTCGGACTGAAATCGGACTGGACTAGTAGGAACGGGTCAACCCGACTTGGATGCGGAGTTGACTTTTTTTTTTTTTTTGCTCTCCTCTCCTCTTTCCTTCTGGCCAAAAACTGTCTGGAAGTCTGATCAAGTCACAACTTGGATCGGATCTGCAAAGATGGGAAACAAGAGTAGGAAAACGAAAGGGTGTATGGCGGTGGGGATAGCGGAAACGGTGGTGGCGGTGGTGATGGCGGAATCGGTGGTGGCGGTGGTGATAGCAAAAATGGTGGTGGCGGTGGTGATGGTTGTGACCTGAACTCGAAACTCTAAAGAACTAGACGTAAAACCAGCACTGGACACGACGATGCAGACTAGAATTCAACAATGCAAATACTGAAAAGAAAGGATGCAAAGGCTCGAACTGTTTCTGGGAAAAGATCTAGTCCTAATATTTTTGGCTTTTTCGTGGATTCTAGGTATAAAGATGCAATCTAGACTACGAAAACAGTAAATCTCACCGATCAACCTGAAATCTGATACCACTTGATAGGGTAAAGGTGCCCGATCTTTCGATGAGATGATAACTATCGATTATGGTGGAGGTCGACGTTGACGATCCGACTACAAACGTGCGAGACGTTGCGCCTTAGCAATCGATACACCAACTTCCGAGGCTATTGATCATGCCGGAGCTAGATCAACCTGATCACGAGGATCAATTCCTGCAAGCAATCGAAGAACAAGCAAGAATTATAGTTGCAATCAAGATATTGCGAATAAGGATGAAGGCTGATGAGGACATCCCTATTACACCACCATTATCTCCTGCTCCTATTGATGATGAAGATGTTGCTGCGAAGAAGTCCAACGAGATTAGGATTGGACCAATTACAAGAGCACGTGCAAAGCTATTGGAACAACAGGTGAACTCACTCTTAATTGAACCTGATGTTTTATTTAATGAGAGCTTTATACTACCTAAGTCTATGCATCTATGTATGATTAGGTTTGTTGATAACACAAGCATTGCACGAGGAGGAGACGCGTCGCAGCGAGATGAGCAAGACTTGAAGATCAAGTGCGCGAGGGAGGAGAGGGAGGCAGGCGCACCCAGAGATCACCGGAACATCAAGTCTACATAAGAGAGAGCATGAGATGGCGTGCTAGGACAGCCTTCGACGCGATGTCTATGAGTCTAAGGCGCGCTACACTCATGGCCTGCGTGCCAAAATGAGCCGAACCCATGTATGGGTCGGTATGTACCAGTTTGAGTCGAACCGAGTCCGTTTGGGCCCAAAACAGGTTGGTTTTGGGCCAGGTCTTTGCCCAGGTCGCCCCGACCCCTTTAAGTACCCCTGGGGCGCCCCCTTGTGTCGTTTAGACTACGTTTAGATTACCCCCAAACATCAGAACGAAATTGCTTGTAAGCTTTCCTCTGAAATCATATATTCCTCTGTGTTTCGCTCGGAATATCTACCCCACTCCAAGTTTGTTTCGATCTGGAGTTTGCTACTGAGAATTCAAGTGTGATCTGCTGTTCCATTGGGAATTAGGAGATTGCAGAACCGCTTCGTAGTCGGCGGCTACGTGCGCAGGTGTGTGGTGTCTCGAATATCCATAGGGTTAAAGATCTGTTGCATTGGCAACGGGGGAACAGCCGGAGAGTTCGTGTGCGTCTCACAGATTATCTACCAAGTTATCATCCATCTACATCGGCTCACTGAGAAGATCGGGCAACCCCTTATCATCTTGGTATCAGTTTCCAGCGTTTACTCGGTGAGCATCCACAAATTCATCCCGTAAATTCGTTTTTGTTTTTGTCCTATCCAGAAAAAGCCTACAAAAAAATTAGGGTTCTTAGTTTTGCCATAGCCTAGATTGCATCGAGTACTGGTTTTAGTAGCTGATCGTCTTTCGCGTATCTTTTCATCAAATCTGTAGGAGTCTAGGATCCCCGTTCTTTTCTGCATCTTAGTTTCGGATTTCGTCTTCGTTTGCTCCCTGTTTAATCTCCATAAGCGGCGGCTGTACACCTTGTTCTTCCGATCAAGGCAATCAGCAGATCAGCAGATCCGATCGAAAAGGTTAAAAAAAAAAACGCAGCCGCGCGCTCGGCGCCCCAGGACGGAGACCGTCTGGGGTCGAGCGTCCCGAGCGGCCAGCCTCGCGCGCGTCCCCAGGCTCGATCCCCAGGCGAGCGAGCGAGCGCTCCCCAGGATCGATCCCCTCAGCGCCAAGCCGGCCCAGCTTCAGTTTGGCCCAATTTGATTCAGTGCAAAAAAAAAAGAACAAACAAAGAGCAACGTCGCCTGCGCAGATTGGATCACGGGCTGTGAGAGCCACGCGTGGCCACGATCTGCTCAATCTCCTTGGGGTCCCGCGCCTGCAGCTGTTCCTAGCACCGATCGTGTTGAGAAATTCCTGCCGATCGGAAAAAGTCAAAAATCCAAAAAAAAAAAAGAATCGATCGCTGGCCGCGCTCCAGCACAGAGACTGTCTGGCGTGCAGCGTTGCCCGGCCGCGCTCGCTCGCTCAGGCGCGGAGAGCGTCTGGCCTCTAGCGCCAGCCCGGTTTAGTATAAAAAAAAGAGACAAACTTTTTTGTCCGTTTCGCATCGCCGTCGCACTGCCGTGTGTTTCCGGCGTCGTACATCGCTGCCGTTGACATATTTTTTGTCGTTTTCTCTTCTGCGACAGCGTGTTACCACTGTGTCCACATAGCGTCCTTTCTACACGATTTTGATCGCTTTAGCTACAGCCTATCTACAGCATTGTGTTAGGAGCTTACCCATACGAGACTAGCTACTTCGTGCTCATCAGGCTGCTGCCGTGTGCGCAATCTTGTGCCTGTTCGTCGAGCCAGTGCTAGCGTCTCTCTTGTGCATTGCAACACGAGCTACTGTGCGTCGTCACTTATATCTTTTTGAGCTCACTTTTCAGAGTTGCTTTGCCCCGTTTATCTCCACCGTGTGTGCTTCCGTGGGTCTTTGTCATACGATCAGCACTAGGACTTGTACTTTGGTGTAGTTAGGTATCCATACCAAGCCCCACCATATACCCTGGTTGTCGTGTGATCGTCTTTCCCTCGGTATTCGTTACATCACATCCGTGCACGTTTTTGCCTATACAAGTTGGTAAGCTCTTCTATTCACTTTGGAACGGTAAGATACCTCGTTTCTCTCAGTTTCGAGTGAGTTGTGAGAGTTCCACCATACACCTATTTTTGTTTGCACTAACCTACTAATCATGTCTGAGTCTGATGCTGTGCAGCAAAAAAAGGATCCAAATGAGGTTGTGCATTGGAATGAATACGAAGCTCTTCGTGATACTTTGTCGAAGAGGTTCAATGCTGTTTGTGATAGTTTACATGACGATGTGCTTGCTGTTGACAATAAGCTGAATGCAACACATGATATAGCCACTGCGACACAAGAAACTGTGACCACACTTCAGCGTTCTATTGCAGATTTGACACAAGCTGTGCATACGTTGCAAGTTTCATTTGATCGTCTACCTCACCAGCAACCACTTGATCCTAAGGCTGCTGCGAGTGTCCAGGATGACAATCATGCACATGATGACGCTAATGCTGCAGCTGCTGCTGGTCGTCGTGATGGATTGCTTCTTGGTGGTCATGGTGGTCGTGGGAATGGAGGCCGAGGTGCTGGTATTCCGCCTGGTCGTGGTTTTGCTCCTATCGGCGCACGTCGTCGCTTTGATGATGATTTTGCCCAACCAGCCAACCGTGATGATGATGGGCTGGGCAAACCGAAGTTCACTGTACCCAAGTTTGTTGGTTCTACTGAGGTGGAAGAGTACCTCAATTGGGAGCTGAAGGTGGAAAAACTATGGCGCATGCATGAGTACACCGAGGATAGAAAAATAAAATTTGCATCTTCAGAGTTTGATGGATATGCATTGCTTTGGTGGGATAACATTGTCCAGTCCAGGCTTGAAGCTCGAGAGCCACCTATTACTTCATGGAGGGGTATGAAAGAAGCGATGCGTGCTCGTTTTGTTCCCCGCAATTATATTCGTTCTCTCTATGATAGATTGACGAATTTGAAGCAAGGTCTTAAGTCTGTTAATGACTATCATCAGGAGATGGAGTTGATTATGCAGCGTGCTAGGGTGCGTGAACCAGAGGAACAAACAATGCAGCGTTTTCTTGCTGGTTTAACGTACAACATTCGACGCATTGTTCGGCATCACCAATACTTTGATATGACAAATTTGCTTCATCAAGCACGTGAGGCAGAATTGACATTGGCTGAAGATGCTAAATTTGGACCTCGCTCTACAGCAAGTAGAGGTCGTTTTTCCCCACGGACAGACCCTAGTGTGCCTACCTCTAGTGGTACTTCTGGTTTCCGTGGTAATGCTTCCTCAAAACCTGATTCAGTTATTTCTAATGCCAAGAAAACATCACAACCTGCTGCAAGTGGTACTGGTTCCTCCAACTCTACAGCAAGAAATAGGGATATGAACTGTCATACATGTGGTGGCAAGGGTCACTTCCGGCGAGACTGTCCCAATAAAAAGGTTATGTTGATAAATGAGGAAACTGAAGAGTATGAGACAGGTGATGATGCTGATCCAAATTCGGATGAGGAGGATGATGATATGCTCTATGGTGATGCGTCATCGCTGCCTACCATTGTTTGTTCACCTAAGGTGCTGAGTGTGAGCCCAGATTCTGCGGAACAGCGGTGTAATTTGTTTCAAACAAAAGCTGCTGTTGGTCCTGGCAAGGCGTGCAAGGTTATTATTGATGGTGGGAGTTGTCGCAATTTGGCTAGTAAAGAGCTCTGTACAAAACTGAAGCTCAAATATATCCCGCACCCCAATCCATATTATATTCAGTGGCTAAGTGATAGCGGAGAGATGAAGATCAGCCACATGGTGCGTGTTGAGTTTCAGATTGGACCATACAAAGATACCGTCGAGTGTGATGTGGTTCCTATGACAGTATGTCATTTGTTGTTGGGCCGCCCATGGCAATATGATCGTGATGTCCGTCACAATGGGAAAGCCAACACATATCAGTTACATTGGCGTGGCAAGGATGTTACCTTGAGACCTATGACACCGCAAGCTATTGTAAATGAATCTCGTCAAAAAATTGAAGTAAATCTTGAAAAAGAGAGTGAGAGAGTAGATAGACGAGAGCCTACACTTCCGGTGAGGGAGAGCCACAAGCCAAATCTGAGTGGTAAAAGTATGAGTGAGGGCGCGCATTCCTTAGTAATGTTAGCCACCAAATCTGATCTGAGAGAGTTTCGTGAGGATCCTATAGCTGTTCCTCTTGTGCTTATGTACAAGGGTAACATTTTGGTTTCTAACGACATGACCCCTCTATCTCTTGGTGTTTCTAATGTGTTACAGGAATTCAGCGACGTGTTTCCGGACGAGGTGCCTGCAGGTTTGCCACCTTTGCGAGGCATTGAGCATCAAATAGACTTGATTCCAGGAGCATCGCTGCCCAACCGAGCACCATACCGCACCAACCCCGAGGAGACAAAAGAAATTCAGAAACAAGTACAAGCGCTTCTCGACAAAGGTTATATTCGTGTGAGCTTAAGTCCTTGTGTTGTTCCTGTTATTCTAGTTCCTAAGAAAGATGGTACTTGGCGCATGTGTGTAGATTGTAGAGCAATAAATAACATCACTATTCGATATCGTCACCCTATTCCACGCTTGGAAGATATGCTTGATGAATTGAGTGGTGCTGCTGTTTTCTCTAAAATTGATTTGCGTAGTGGTTATCATCAAATTAGGATGAAAGAGGGGGATGAGTGGAAAACAGCCTTTAAAACAAAATTTGGTTTATATGAGTGGTTAGTCATGCCTTTTGGGTTAACTAATGCACCTAGTACTTTCATGAGATTAATGAACCATGTTTTGCGTAATTTTATTGGCAAGTTTGTGGTTGTGTATTTTGATGATATATTAATCTACAGCCGCAATGAATCTGAACATAGTGATCATATTCGACAAGTTTTGCAAGTGTTGCGTGATGCTAAGTTATATGGTAACCTTGAGAAGTGTACATTTTGCAAAGATAAGGTCATATTTCTGGGATTTGTTGTTTCTAAGCATGGAGTAGAGGTAGATGCATCTAAAATTGAAGCTATTCAAAATTGGCCTACTCCTATGAATGTTAGTCAAGTACGAAGTTTTCACGGTCTTGCTGGTTTTTATCGCCGTTTTGTGAAAGACTTTAGTACTATTGCTGCACCTTTGAATGAGTTAACTAAGAAAGGTGTAGAATTTGTTTGGGGCGCAGCCCAAGATAATGCCTTTGATGAGCTGAAACGTTTGTTAACTTCTGCACCTTTGCTTGCACTACCAGATTTTACTAAGCAATTTGAGATTGAATGTGATGCTAGTGGCATTGGTATTGGTGGTGTTTTGATGCAAGAGGGTAGGCCTATTGCCTATTTTTCTGAAAAACTTTGTGGTGCGAGGTTGAACTATCCAGTTTATGATAAAGAATTGTATGCACTTGTTAGAGTTCTTGAGGTTTGGCAACATTATTTGTGGCCAAAAGAATTTATCATACATTCTGATCATGAAGCTTTGAAATATCTGAAAGCTCAATCTAATTTGCATAGGCGTCTTGCTAAGTGGGTTGAGTTCATTGAGTCTTTTCCATACATAATTAAACATAAAAAGGGTAAAGACAATGTGGTTGCTGATGCTCTATCTAGGAAGAACATGTTGTTGACACAATTAGACATTAAGGTTCCTGGTTTAGAGAGTTTGTGTGATTTATATGCTACTGATCATGATTTTTTAGCGCCATATAGCATGTGTACTGGTGGGAAAGCATGGGATAAATATCACATCCATGATGGGTTTTTATTTCGTGCTAACAAACTATGTGTTCCAGAATCGTCCGTGCGTTTGCTATTGTTGCAGGAATCACATGCCGGCGGTTTGATGGGTCACTTTGGGCGTGAGAAGACGCTACTCATGCTCGCTGATCACTTTTATTGGCCTAGGATGAGGCGTGATGTGGACAGGTTTGTCAAGCGTTGCATTACGTGCAACAAGTCGAAGTCCAAGCTGAAGCCTCACGGTTTGTATACTCCATTACCTGCACCTACTACACCATGGGAGGACATTAGCATGGATTTTGTATTAGGTTTGCCTAGGACTAAAAGAGGCCATGATTCTATATTTGTGGTAGTGGACAGATTTTCTAAGATGGCTCATTTTATTGCCTGCCACAAAAGCGACGATGCGTCGCATATTGCTAACCTGTTTTTCAGGGACATTGTACGCTTGCATGGAGTACCCAAGACAATTGTCTCTGATCGTGATGTGAAGTTTATGAGCTACTTCTGGAAGACCCTTTGGGGAAAGCTGGGCACAAAGTTATTATTCAGCACTACATGTCATCCCCAAACTGATGGTCAAACGGAGGTGGTAAATCGCACACTTTCAACAGTGCTGCGATGCATGATCAAGAAGAACCTGCGTGAGTGGGAAGATTGTTTGCCGCATGTGGAGTTTGCATATAACAGGGCGGTTCACTCTACCACGCAGCTATGTCCTTTCGAGGTGGTCTATGGTTTCAAACCCATTACGCCTCTTGATTTGTTGCCTCTTCCTATACAAGAGCGAGTCAATATGGAGGCATCAAAGAGGGCAGATTTTGTGAGGAAGATTCATGTGAAGACTAAAGAGGCTATTGAGAAGAAAGGCAAGTATACTGCAGATCGTGCAAACAAGAAGCGAAAGGAAGTCTTGTTCCAGCCCGGTGATATGGTTTGGGTACACTTTCGCAAGGACAGATTTCCACAGCTCCGTAAGTCCAAGTTGCTGCCCCGTGGTGCTGGTCCTTACAAGGTTCTTGCAAAGATTAATGATAATGCCTACAAGATAGATCTTCCTATAGCTGAGTATGGCGTGAGCAATAGCTTCAACGTTGCTGATTTGACACCATATGAGGGTGACGACATTGCAGCGTCGAGGTCGACGCCTTTTGAAGGGGGGAGGATGATGAGGACATCCCTATTACACCACCATTATCTCCTGCTCCTATTGATGATGAAGATGTTGCTGCGAAGAAGTCCAACGAGATTAGGATTGGACCAATTACAAGAGCACGTGCAAAGCTATTGGAACAACAGGTGAACTCACTCTTAATTGAACCTGATGTTTTATTTAATGAGAGCTTTATACTACCTAAGTCTATGCATCTATGTATGATTAGGTTTGTTGATAACACAAGCATTGCACGAGGAGGAGACGCATCGCAGCGAGATGAGCAAGACTTGAAGATCAAGTGCGCGAGGGAGGCAGGCGCACCCAGAGATCACCGGAACATCAAGTCTACATAAGAGAGAGCATGAGATGGCGCGCTAGGACAGCCTTCGACGCGATGTCTATGAGTCTAAGGCGCGCTACACTCATGGCCTGCGTGCCAAAATGAGCCGAACCCATGTATGGGTCGGTATGTACCAGTTTGAGTCGAACCGAGTCCGTTTGGGCCCAAAACAGGTTGGTTTTGGGCCAGGTCTTTGCCCAGGTCGCCCCGACCCCTTTAAGTACCCCTGGGGCGCCCCCTTGTGTCGTTTAGACTACGTTTAGATTACCCCCAAACATCAGAACGAAATTGCTTGTAAGCTTTTCTCTGAAATCATATATTCCTCTGTGTTTCGCTCGGAATATCTACCCCACTCCAAGTTTGTTTCGATCTGGAGTTTGCTACTGAGAATTCAAGTGTGATCTGCTGTTCCATTGGGAATTAGGAGATTGCAGAACCGCTTCGTAGTCGGCGGCTACGTGCGCAGGTGTGTGGTGTCTCGAATATCCATAGGGTTGAAGATCTGTTGCATTGGCAACGGGGGAACAGCCGGAGAGTTCGTGTGCGTCTCACAGATTATCTACCAAGTTATCATCCATCTACATCGGCTCACTGAGAAGATCGGGCAACCCCTTATCAAAGGCTTTATTAAAGAGGTGGGATTCTGTCTGTGCGTAGTACAAAAGGTCGATTTGACACTTGTGCCTATGGCGAAGAGTAGCTCGTGGCTAAGTCTTTAACTAAACAAAATCCACGTTCTAATGACGGCTAGGAGGAGGTATATATGAGGGAAAGGGCAGGGATTTTCGTATAGCCCTAATGGGCCATCCGAAAATAACCCTAGATGGGCCAATTTCCACTCAAACAGCCTCCAGAAAATCCCTAAAATACCTATGACGAAAATACATGGGTTTAACCCATAAAATAAGGTGACGCAGCACCATATAAAGCCTTGGACGAATTTTATGATTGAGTAACTTGTGAATTTTGTCCAAGCATCCTTGCAGCATTATGGTGGCTTCAAAGTTCTGAAATCCTCACTTGTAGCGTCATCCTGAATCCTCACACGATTGCTGCCATCCTCTCCATGCACGATCATGCTCCAATGCTTGTCCGTCTCATCCGTGCTAGGCCCATCATTCCTAAGTAATATAAACACATCTGATTTAGGCAGCATCATATTCTCATGAATATTAGGAATAGTTCCTAGAAACGAAAGTACCTGATAATTTAGTTGGCATGCACGAGCTCTTGTGAGAGGTCCTTGGAATTGTGGAATGTGAGGAAGTGTGGCTGTAGGTGCAACGGTTGTATCAACCGTAGGGATGTCTTCATCAAGAAGATGAGGTTGCGTCGAGGACGACTTCAATTCAAGAAGGGGAGCATGATGAGGACATCCCATCTATTGATACAACCGCTGCACCTACAACGGAACACATACAAGGACCCATCACTCGAGCTCGTGCCAAGCAACTTAACTATCAGGTACTTTCGTTTCTTGGAACTCTTTCTCACATACATGAGAATATGATGCTGCCTAAATCAGATATGTTTGTTACTCTTAGGAATGATGGACCTAGCATGGATGAGAGGGACAAGCATTGGAGCATGATCATGCATGGAGATGGCAGCAAGCGTTTGAGGATTGAAGAAGATGCCACGAGTGGAGATTTCAGAACTTTGAAGCCACCATAATGAAGGATGAAGACTTGGACGAAATATACAAAGAACTACTTCATAAATTCGTCCTTAGATAAATATGGTGCTGCGTCACTTTTATTTTTGGGCCATGCCCATGTAATTTTCGCAGCAAATAAGACAGCCACTTTTAGGAGTCCGAATTTGAGGAGAAAAGGCCTGTTAGGGTTCCGTTCGACCACCATACCCATGGCTGGTCGCACCCCTACCTTTTCCTCCTCAAATACCCCCCGTAGCTGTCATTAGAACTCGGATTTTGATTAGACTAAAGTTAGCCATTGCTGCAACTACGAGCTCGACTTTTGAGGCCAATCGCCCAGAAGAAGACCGCCTATTCGGAATCCCACCTTTTGAATAAAGCATACATCTTTCATCCGCAATATCTTGATTGCAGTATTAGTTCTTACTTGTTCTTGATTTCAGGTAGGAATTAAGACCCTCGCTGGTCAGGCTGATCGTGCATCCGCAAGATCAGTAACTCCCGGAGATTGTCCTAGCGATTGTATTGGTGCACGAGCTTCGCACGTGTAGTCGGATCGTCAAGCACGAACTCCACCCACCAAATCGACATATCAAGATCTCATCGAAAGATCGGACACCTTTGCCCTATCAGCCGCCCTCACCGGCGGCACCACCCCGTGGCTCGGGCCTGTTACCCCTGGCAGCTCTCTAGGATCTCTAGACTAGCCCCACAGACCAACACTAGTCTTTTCTGCGCACTTTGTCCTCACTCAAGCGCACCCGGGAAGGACTTTTCGGTCGGTCACCCATCCTCAAATTGCTCCAGGCCAAGCACGCTTAACCTGGAGTTCTTTTCAGATGAGCTTTCGTAAAAGAAGGTATACCTTGTTTATATGAGTATCCTATCAATCCTATTAAGCCCTGGCCAGGATGTCACAGTAGACCACTCACACATCACTCTAGAGGCAGGCATCGTGATGAAGAAGGCCTCCGGTGGTGATTCCCCTCTCCGACAGGGTGCCGGGAAGAGCTTCTGGACCCTCCCGATCTTGCGTCGACGACGCCGTTGGCTTACAGTATGTTTTCTGGTAAATTGATCGGGTGCTTAGGCTTTTCTCATCGAGGAGAATATATAGTCAGAAGGGCGATGTCAGGGGGTGGACCAGGGGTCCACACCACCTGGTGGCGTGGGCCAGGGGTAGGCCGCGCCACCCCATGGTGCGGCTGCCCTCTGTCCCCCCTCCATCTCTGCTTTGGACTATGTCTCGTGTCAGGAAAATAGGAACTTCGGCTTTTGTTTCGTCCAATTCTGAGAATATGATTAAAGTATTGATAAGATCTGGATGTCGATACGATCCTCTTCTGTTAACTTCTCACTACTAGCAGAAATATAGGTACCTACTCTGATATCTTGTCGCTTCATAGATTAGTCTGCATGAGCCTCTCCTGTTGACTGCTTGCTTTCTTATATCATTCCCAATGATGTATTCCAAATTATCTGACAATGGACTGTATAATGTTTGGTCTCCTATTAAAACTTGTTTTGTCTTAGTTTTAGAATGCTCTCTTTTTTATAATATCAGGCACAAGGGAGCGCCCACAATATCAAGTGTTGAGGTGTTTTACAGAGCAGCCTGTCCTGTTACTCGTTTGTCCAGTTGCAATTGTTTTTCAATCTCTCTACCAGAAGATAGATAGGTAGATACTCTGATATTTTGCTGGTTCAGTTATACAGGAAAGGAAGGAATCAATAGTACTGCTCAATAAAATAATCCGATGGCTTAAAAATGTCATTGTCCTGGATGATTGTCTGCCAACCTGATCCCTTTGAAGCAGCGGTTCAGTTTTTATTCTATCTTCTAGAACCCCTTTGTGAGTGTATTGTTGTAGCCAATTCCCATTTAATTTGTCAAAAACATGTAATACTATTTCTCAAACTGTGCAGCTACTCAACTGCTATATTTACATGTTACGTGCTTCTTGATAGGATAGGCCAATTGTGATGCCATGATAGGATCTAGATAGGCCAAAAGTATGGGCCTTTACGAGCCAAGAGAATATGTAAAGTATTGGGCCAAGGTGGGCCATGTTAGTGGAACGATATGGACAAACGCAATGAATAGTAATGGGCCTAATAGGCCCCAACTAACGGTCTACGGGCCCATTAGATGGAGGACTGCTGGGCCTACAGAAGGCCCAAACACTACTATGCCTGATATGAGTTCCTCCTTCTAACGGGCCATAATTGGGCTCAAAGTTAAATGGACTAGATAATTGGCAAACCTTGGATGTGTTGTACAGTCTGGATAATGTAAAACCTTACTAGGCCATTATTAGGCCTAAGATTTAACGGGATGGACATTTAGCAGGCCTCTTGCGAGATCTTTAATGGGCCGACTGTCTGAAGGCCATAATTTTTTAAGGGCCGGCCCGTTTGTACCAACTGAATGAGGTGGGATGGCCCACCACCAATAGCAGGCTTTAGATAGGCCAGCCCGCCAGTATTACATGGAATTTCTATGGGCCGGCCCGACAGAAGCAGATGGGCTTAGACGGGCTGGCCCATTATGTCTTTCCAACTTGACATGGGCCGGCCCACTAGCAGTAGCATGCCGTAGATGGGCCGAGCCTTTAGCTTTTGTCAACCTTAGGTGGGCCGTCCCGCTTAATATATAGAAGGCCTTGAGTGGGCCTGCCATCTACCACGATATAGGACCGTGGCCAAAAAGTCAACAACGGATGCCATGTGTCGATTAGGATGATGTCAACAATTTGGTGGCCCGGTGAAACCCATCTACCAAGAAATAGATTTTCGTGGCTAAAGACTCGCATCTACCACAGTCGTCACAACCATGGCAGAAAGATCCGTTACGGTTGATAGACCACAGTAGGCAAATCGTGGTTGAAGAGTCATTAACCATGAAAAACGAGCCTTTAACCATGATTTTTGACCGTGTTAGATGGACACTTTTCTTTTAGTGCTTTGTTTTGCTGCTGTGCCAGATCTTGCGCAAACTTGTACCACATCCACCGACGCACCATACGTGCTGACTGCCCCTGCTGTGCCAACCGCCCCTGCCGCGACTAGTGCTCTGCCACAACTTGGCGATGCTGATGGTCCAGCCCATGCTGCGACCGCGGTGACTGCTGATCAGCCATTATTTGGCGATGCCGATGGTCCAGCTCCTGCTGCGACCGCGATGACTGATACGGGAGCATAAATCTTGATGGCCACCAAGGAGGATTTAAGAGAGTTTGGCAATGATCCGATAGCGATCCCTCTTGTGCTTGTGTAAAAGGGAGAGATTTTGGTTTCTAACAATAATACTCCACTTTCTCTTGTTGTTTCCTGATGAGGATCTATCCATGGAATATGATGATTCTACTTGTTTGAGCTGGAAGGAAATATTGAGCCTAACTAATAATAATGATAAGGTGAATTCTTTCCTAATTGAAGAGAATGTTTTGATATCTCCGAATTATATACTACCTAAGGCAAAGTACTGTGTTATATTTAGGTATGTCATCTGTCAAGATATCGCCAGCGGGAGGAGAGGGAGGACGGCAATCAAGAGACAAGTGGAGATCAAGTCTGCATGAGCACGAGCATGTGATGGCACACTAGGACTGCTCACGACACGATGTCTACACGTCTAAGGCGCGCCACACACATGGCCTACGTGCCAGAAATAGGCCGAACCCATATATGGGTCGGTATGTACTCGTTTGAGTCGAACCGAGTCAGTTTGGGCCCAAACCAGGTTGGTTTTGGGCCAGGTCCATGATGAGGATGCCCCAGCCTCCCTTAAGTAGCCAGGGGCACCCCCTCAAGTCCCTTAGACCACGTTTAAACAAAACCCTAGTTTCTAGACAGAACCAAGTGTTCCTCTAAAATTATTCGCACCAATTCGTATCGATCTGGTGTTTGTTCTTCTGAAAGTCTGAGTGTAATCTGCTGTTCCGTTGGGAATTAGTATATTGCATAACCGCTTCGTGGTCGGCGGCTATGTGCGCAAGCGTGTGACGTTGCGAATATCCAAAGGGTTGAGAGCTGTTGCGCTGGCAGCAGGGATTAGCCGGAGAGTTCTCTGCGACACTCGAGTTATCTTCATCACCATCATCGCCATCTACATCGCGCTCGCTGAGAAGATCGGGACACCCCCTATCATCTTGGTATCAGAGCTCTAGGTTGACCACGGTGCAGTTGAATTGATGGCAAGTCGCGAGTTGGCATGTTTTGCATCTCGGTGAGTTGGATGTGCTGCAAGTCGACAATTCTCAATCATGTAGCTGGTGTGTGTAGAGATCGATTGGTTTTCGATCCATTTTCGATCACTATTTGTGAAAGAGCCTGGCCAGATCCGATCGTGCAAGAAAAAAAGAAAGAGAGGAGGAAACCGGGCGGCGCACAACAGGCAGCCTTGGTGAGATCGGTTGGTACATGATCATTTTGGGCTGAGATTAGGTCGGCCGTGATGGGAACAGAAAAAAAATAAGGAAAGTGTAGATCCGATTGATTTAATACTGCTTGATTTCCGCCCGATCGTTTTTGTCAAGTGTCCAGCCAATCCCAGGCCTTTGAATCCACGTACGTTTTCCTCCAAGACTAATCGAGCCGATTGAAAAAAAAGGGTGACAGGAGATCTCGCCTGCAGTCTCGCCGCACGATAGACATAGTCTGTGCTCGAGCGAGGCAGGATAAAAAAAAGGGGAAAGAATTCAGGTGTGGTTAGGCAGCGACGGAGAGAAGGCACGGCCAGCAAAAGAAAGGAAAGAAGAGGATTTGATCGGTACTTTAATTGGTATGTGAATATTCCAGCTCAAGCGATTTGGAAGGAATCGGTACAGATTGATCGTTTATTATAGCTGGATTAAAAAAAGTCAAGAAGAAAAGTACAGTTTGCGCGTGGTGTAGAAGAAGGACGGACGAGTTTGTTTGGGTATCCATCATGCATGGCGTGACTAGTGTCCACGCTGGGCTAGTATTGTTTGGATCGCACGTATCTGTTTGTTGCAGTTTTTGCATGACAAAAAAAAGAGATGAGGAGATTGCAACGAATTTGGTAGATGAAAATCAAATTGGAGTCCAACTGTATTATAGAAAATTATGGAGAGAGACATCACGTGGTGGTGAGGTTGTACTAATTGCATAGAGACACTGTTAGCCATTTCAAAGAGGTGGCAGATTCAGTACGTTTGGATCCTTGGCGTGCAGGAATTTGTTCTGTTCGTTTTGGGTGATGTGCTTTGTTTGCTTAAAAAATTCAGTTTGCGTCTGCGGGTATATTCAGCTCATTTGGACCCTCAGTGTGCAGGAGTATGTCCTGTCCGTTTTGGGTGATCTGCTCATGTGCTTCGAGATTGCATTTCGATGATCGTTTGTGTCTCAATCAAGCTGGTGGTGCTGATAACGGGAGTGGCGCCAATGGCAAGTCAAGCTAGCCGAGAGGGAGGTGTGGTGTGGCAGGCTGGCAAGGCTTAAAGACGGAGAGTGGCGATATTGCTGATTTGTCGCCACGTGCAAGACAAGACTCTCTGGCGTTGAGGACAACGCCTTCCCAAGAAGGGGAGGATGATGAGGATATTGGCACGCCAGGACAACCTAGGATATGTGATAATTAAGTCTAAGGGTGTGTCATTAATTTGTATCTGTTCATATTATTCCGTGTGCTAGGTCATGTTATGGGCCACTTAGGTTTTATTTTATGTTTTGGGTTTGGGCCTGTCCAAGCCCAATAGTTTACTGGCCGTCTATATAAGGAGGCTGGACGGCTAGGGTTTAGGGAGGCAGAAAATTATGTAGAACATTGTGTTCCTGCGTGTGTTCCATCCCTCCGGGGTTGGCGTATTGAGACGGCGTCTCCGACGTTTGTCTAGTTATCCAGTATACTTTGCGTGAAGGTGCTTGTTATACAAGTATTGTCGTGCTTCGGCGTGATGCTCGCTGTTCATCATCGAGTTGCTCATTGGATTCATCTGTTTGGTGTGAGGTTCGTCTACAACGACGAGTTGCTCGCAGGATTGATGTTCCCCCGTCTTCAGGTTACGTGTATCGCTCACGTGATTGGAAGATCTTATCAGATCCATTGGATCAGGAGGTGCATCGTAAAAGATCGGGCCAAACAATTTGTATCATCTTGGTATCAGATTCCAGCGTTTACTCGGTGAGCATCCACAAATTCATCCCCGTAAATTCGTTTTTGTTTTTGTCCTATCCAGAAAAAGCCACACAAAAAAACTAGGGTTCTTAGTTTCGCCATAGCCTAGATTGCATCGAGGTACTGGTTTTAGTCACTGATCGTCTTTTCGCGTCTCTTTTCATTCAATCTGTAGGAGTCTAGGATCCTCGTTCTTTTCTGCATCTTCGTTTCAGTTTTCGTGTTCGTTGGGTCAATCTTTGATCTTCTTCTTCTTCTATAAACCGGCGGCTGTACACTTTAGAAGATCTAGCAGTCAGATCCGATCGGAATACAGTAAAAAAAAAATAAGTGCCTCGCCCCGTGCGCCGAACCACAGAGGTGGTCTGTGGTGGAGCGAGCGTAGCGCATCCGATCTCCCAGCCTCGAGAGCTGTTGTCGCTCGCGTGGTGCCTGGCCCAAGCTGTTGTCGCATCCGATCTGTCCAGGAACGATCTCACCAGCAAGATCCGTTGCTAGGCCGAGCGGCAGCAAAAAGCAAAAAGCAAAAAAAAACAAAGAGCGAGCCCTGTGCAGATCAGATCAGCGTGGCCACTGTTCAGATTGTTTTCTAGGACAGGCCCTGACATCGATCGCTGTTTGCAAAATCAAAAAAAAAAGACAAGGAAACCGATCGCTTTTGCTCTCACGCGGCCGACCAGACAAATTAACGTTTTTGTCTGCTCCCGCGCGTACCACCATACACGCTCTGGATCAGACATTTTGCAAATTTTGTCTGCCCGCGGTATACACTGTGTCTGTTCGTAAGAGATAGTATATAGTATAAAAAAAAGAGACAAACTATTTTGTCCATTTCGCGTCGCCGTCGCGCTGCCGTGTGTTTCTGGCGTCGTACATCTCTGCCGTGACATTTTTTTCGTCGGTTTCTCTGCCGCGACAGCGTGTTACCACTGTGTCCATATAGCGTCCTTTCTACACAATTTTGATCGCTTTAGCTACAGCCTGTCTACAGCATCGTGTTAGGAGCTTACCCATACGAGACTAGCTACTTCGTGCTCATCAGGCTGCTGCCGTGTGCGCAATCTTGTGCCTGTTCGTCGAGCCAGTGCTAGCGTCTCTCTTGTGCATTGCAACACGAGCTACTGTGCGTCGTCACTTATATCTTTTTGAGCTCACTTTTCAGAGTTGCTTTGCCCCGTTTACCTCCACCGTGTGTGTTTCCGTGGGTCTTTGTCATACGATCAGCACTAGGACTTGTATTTCGGTGTAGTTAGGTATCCATACCAAGCCCCACCATATACCCTGGTTTGTCGTGTGATAGTTTCATATACCCTCGGTATTCGCTTCATCACATCCGCACACGTTCTGCCACTACAAGTTGGTAAGCTTTCATAATTCACTTTGGAACGGTAAGATACCTTGTTCTTTCAGTTTTGAGTGAGCTGAGAGTTCCACCATATATATATTGCTGCCGTTTCCTTTGTCTTTACTAATAATGGCAGATGATGACGAGGAGGATCCATTACCATTGCAGTTTGATTGCAGCAATACATTTTGGGAGGAGGATTTTGGAGTGGTGCTTAATTCGGGTTTGTTCCACTTCACTGCAGATATTAATGGAAGACCTGCTGCTGTTACCATTGATAACTGTTCTTTACCGAACTTGGTTAGTATTGAGGTTGTTGAAAAGATGCAGTTGCGTACTTATCGAAAAATTAAACCATATATGTTGGCTTCTTATGATCATGCACTACCGATTACGCGAACCACCCATGTTCCTCTCACCATTTATGGCCATACAGTTCATATTCGTTGTGATGTGGTTCCTAGAGCGCTGAATTTTTGCCATATTTTGTTGGGAAAATCTTGGTGTTCTCAGTTTCAAGTTGTTTTTGGTAGTGATCATCCTGACCCCTCCATCTTTTGGAATAGTAAGCATACATGGTTGTCATATATTTGCATTAAGGACTTTCAGGAGGTTAGGCGTCAAAACCTACGTCCACCTGCAGCCCTCCCAATAAAACCACATGTTGCTCCTGTTCCTACACCACCCGACCTACGTATTCCCACCATGTGTACACCTCAGCCACCTAAAGTTAACTTGTATGATTCCACATTATGTGTAGATACGAGTGTGCACCAGAGTGAGAATGTCATTGTTCCAGAAAAACTGAGTGAGGGAGTTGCTAGGACATGTGAGGACATTTCAACTAATGTAACCATGTCTCCTCCTAGTGTTGTTTCTTGTGAAATGCAGGTTGCTTTTGAAGAAAGGGAGCCGCCTATTTTACAACCTGCATCACCGGTTTGTGTATTATCACTTGAGGAGGACGTTCCAGTGCCTACTACATCCGAGGAGCCTATCATTGCAATAGGCAGTGTTTTGGAACAACAACCAGCCATGGAAAATCTTTGTGAGTCTACTCCTTTGCTGGTTCCTTCTTGTGATTTCTCTTGCACTACTGTCTCAGCACCTTGTGATACTTTGCTAAATTCGAAATTTGATCATGTGGTACTGATGACACATAAAGAAGTACTTGCTCGAATACCACCTATTCGTATTGTGTATTCCATCATGCTAAATAAACCTATTAACTTGAGTTGTGCTATGAATAAGATTTCTGAAATTTCATATTTGAATTCTAGCACATATGCCTATTGCTTCACTTTTAATTTAGTCGGTGAATATAGCATGAGTGATGATTTTATGGTGGACCACATATACATTACATGTGATAGAATCGCTGAACTAAAACTTGCTGTTTTTGCTCTGGGAAAATAGTAAATTTTTGAGATAGTATAATGTATTCTGGTCTACTTGATGCGTTTCAGCTCACCAATCATGATATGTTGGGTTGCTCTATTTTTGCCGGTTTGCACTCGGATTTGCTATGTTTATTATGGTTGTCCCACACTTCGTTGCCTAAGTGTGGTACTGATCCATACTTCACTTATATTTGCAAATTGCGTTGCATATTACCTATAGGACATGCTGATCATGCATATATAAATGAATACTTCTTTGTCCGTTCATCACTTGTTCATCATAATCAGAGTAGTGCAGTTGGAGCCTGGTATAAACCTATTTTGTTCTCATATTTGTTGGAATGGTTTGACCTTGCTCATAATAAATTTGATCATAGAGCTTCTGTGAGGACACTTGCTTTAATCTTGCACTATACGACTATATACATATATCGTCCTCACTGTGCTCATGCTTATATGAATTTCACTTATATTTGCAATTTCAGTTGCATCTTGTCTACTGGGAATACTCATCATGTTCACAAAACCGATACAACATGTTATATATACATATATTGTGCGTACACATTGCTCTTTTTGTTTCTTCCACTTTCAGCTTACCCAAAGCCGAGGACGGCTTTTCTTGAAGAAAGGGAGGATGATGAGGATCTATCCATGGAATATGATGATTCTACTTGTTTGAGCTGGAAGGAAATATTGAGCCTAACTAATAATAATGATAAGGTGAATTCTTTCCTAATTGAAGAGAATGTTTTGATATCTCCGAATTATATACTACCTAAGGCAAAGTACTGTGTTGTATTTAGGTATGTCATCTGTCAAGATATCGCCAGCGAGAGGAGAGGGAGGACGGCAATCAAGAGACAAGTGGAGATCAAGTCTGCATGAGCACGAGCATGTGATGGCACACTAGGACTGCTCACGACACGATGTCTACACGTCTAAGGCGCGCCACACACATGGCCTACGTGCCAGAAATAGGCCGAACCCATATATGGGTTGGTATGTACTCGTTTGAGTCGAACCGAGTCAGTTTGGGCCCAAACCAGGTTGGTTTTGGGCCAGGTCCATGATGAGGACGCCCCAGCCTCCCTTAAGTAGCCAGGGGCGCCCCCTCAAGTCCCTTAGACCACGTTTAAACAAAACCCTAGTTTCTAGACAGAACCAAGTGTTCCTCTGAAATTATTCGCACCAATTCGTATCGATCTGGTGTTTGTTCTTCTGAAAGTCTGAGTGTAATCTGCTGTTCCGTTGGGAATTAGTATATTGCATAACCGCTTCGTGGTCGGTGGCTACATGCGCAGGCGTGTGACATTGCGAATATCCAAAGGGTTGAGAGCTGTTGCGCTGGCAGCAGGGATTAGCCGGAGAGTTCTCTGCGACACTCGAGTTATCTTCATCACCATCATCGCCATCTACATCGCGCTCGCTGAGAAGATCGGGACACCCCCTATCATCTCCACTGTTTTGCAGGAGTTCAATGACGCTTTTCCGGAGGAGGTACCAGTAGGACTACCACCATTGCATGGTACCTGAGCATCAGATTGACCTTATTCTGGGTGTGACGTTGCTGAACCGAGCACCGTATAGGACAAATCCCGATGAAACAAAGGAAATCCAGAAACAAGTACGAGCGCTACTTGGCAAAGGTTATATTTGCGTAAGCTTGAGCCCTTGTGTTGTTCCTGTTATTTTGGTTCCTAAGAAAGATGGTACATGGCGCATGTGTGTAGATTGTATAGCAATTAACAACATCACTATTCAATATCGTCATCCTATTCCATGTTTAGAAGACATGCTAGATGAATTGAGTGGTGCTGCTGTTTTCTCTAAAATTGATTTGCATAGTGGTTACCATCAGATTAGGATGAAGGAAGGGGATGAATGGAAAACTGCCTTTAAAACAAAATTTGGTTTATATGAGTGGTTCGTTATGCCATTTGGATTGACTAATGCACCTAGTACGTTCATGAGATTAATGAACCATGTTTTGCGTGATTTTATTGGCAAGTTTGTGGTTGTGTATTTTGATGATATATTAGTCTACAACCACACTGAATCTGAACATTGTGATCATCTTAAACATGTTTTGCAAGTTTTACGAGATGCTAAATTGTATGGTAATATTGAGAAATGTATATTTGAAAAAGATAAGTGTATATTTCTGTTGATGTTTCTAAGATAGAATCTGTGTAAAATTGGCATGTTCCAATTAATATTATTCAAGTTCATAGTTTCCTAGGACTTGCCATTTTTTATTGTCATTTTGTGAAAGATTTTAGTACTATCGCTGCGCCTATGAATGATTCGACTAAGAAAGGTGTTCCTTTTGAGTGGGGCGCAACACAACAATATGCATTTGATTGCTTGAAAAATCTGTTAACTTCTACACTATTACTTGCACTACCTAATTTTGCCAAACCGTTTCAGGTTGAATGTAACGCTAGTGGCATAGGTATTGGTGGTGTGCTGATGCAAGTGGGGTGACCCATTGCAAATTTTTCTAAGAAAGTTTCTAGTGCACAGTTGAATTATTCTATCTATGATAAAGAATTGTATGCATTTGTTCGAGTTCTTGAGGTTTGGTAACATTAGTTGTGGCCAAGAGAACTTATCATGCATTCTGATCATGAGGCTTTGAAATACTTGAAAGCACAATATAACCTGCATAGGCACCTAGCTAAGTGGGCTGAATTTATTGAGTCGTTTCCGAACATCATTAAGTATAAAAAAGGGAACGAGAATGTTGTTGCTGGTGCTCTATCTAGGAAACATATGTTGCTAACACAACTTGATGTTCAAGTTCTTGGTTTAGAGAGTTTGTGCGCTTTACATGCTACTGATGTTGATTTGCGGAACCATATCGTTTGTGTTCATTGTGGAAAGCATGGGATAAGTTTCACATTCATGATGGGTATTTGTTTCGTGCAAACAAATTATGTGTTCCAGAGTCATCGTTGCGGTTGCTATTGTTATAGGAATCACATGCAGGAGGATTAGCGGGTCACTTTGGCTGTGATAAGACATTGCTTATGCTTGCTAGCTGGACTAGGTCGCTTCCCTTCTTTTATTAGATTCCTTCTCATCTTCTTTCAGCCAGCCACCGGGTTTCAAGGAAACAGAAAGAAGGGGAGAGGAAAAGGTTTACGAGGGTTCCAAAACATGTTTCAAACATATTAAAAAAACTGAATTTTGTCTCAAACAATTTACAAAGATTTGCAATATTTTTAAATAAGGAAAGAGAGAGGAGGCATTTTAGTAAAACCATACGAGCCAAAAATTAAAATAGAGTTTAATCCAATTAATTTTAGATTTGATAAAAACATGCAAGATGAAAGATGCATGATGATGCACATGTCACGATGACGCGAAAAAGAAAATAACAAGCAATTCTAATATTGGGGATTTTTCCAGGTCGTTACACATGTCGTGGTTTCGTCAACAAATCTGCCATAGGGGTAGGTGTATGGCGGTTTGTGGAAGGGGGTGAACACGGCGGAGCAATCCGGGACGGTGGTAGCACGAGTTTACCCAGCTTCAGATCTCGCAACGGTGGCGAGATCCTACGTGCTGCTATAAATCACTATATGGCAACAAGTGCTCGGTTACAATGATGAGGTTGGCTGTTTCGCTGTGCGATTGGCCGTATGTCTAAGTTGTGCCTCAAGGGCCTCTCCACGCCGGCTTATAAAGGCGCCTGGCGTGGGCTACACGATGGTACCAGAGCGGATACAACTTGGAGTCCTAGACTAAGTCCTATGCGTGTACTACAAGGCAACCCGCCATGGGCCTGTCTATGGATCCGCCATGAGCTCCTGCGTCCAGTACCGCCATGGTCTCTCCAGCTACTGGGCCGCCCGGTAGGCAATCCGCCATACCACCCTGATGGGCCACCCTGGCTTGCTGGCTTAGGACTATGTCGCTGGTATACCTATTTGGTATATCCCCAACAGTAGCCCCCAGGGAACTTCAAGACCGCCATTTCCATCCGCCATGCCTTGTTTTTGGTGAAGTCCATCCACCATAGCTCATCTTCTGTTCTGCGTCTGGATGGCGGTTCTTGATGTTCCTCTTTTCTCCATCTATCAATCCGCCGTAGATAGCGGATCATGCGACGTAGTTTCATCTTAGCGAGATTTTTGGGATCCGTTGGATCATACCATAAAAATCCGCCGTGATTTTTGGCACGTAGTTCCTTCTAGGGCAAGATTCACAGCTTGCACACTGTTTCATTGAAGTTACTTTTTTACCCTTGGACACGTGTCGCTGAACTAGGGTTTCCGTGATCAAGATGAGCGGTTCTGATGGCGGGCACGAATCTTGAGGCATGGGGTCTATATATACCCCGGCCTCTCACCCCCAGCCGGTTCACACCTCATTTAGCCCCCACGCCTTCTCTCTCCTCAGCGCCTCCACCAAAGCTCCGTGATCTCCGATGAGCCGCCGTGAGATTTCTTCGCCGCCAGTGACTTTCCCGCCACAAACTGGCTTCGTCTTCCTCTTCCTCTTTTGAGGTTTTGGAGATCATTTCCGCCACACCTCTAGCCGCCATGGAACCAGAATCGCCTTGCCAGGCCACAAAATCTGAAGCTGCCGAAAGCTCAGCAATGTCATCTGACACAGAATCCGCCATTCCCGAGACCTCGGGAGGTAGATGGGATCCCTGCAACCTAGATGAGGGAACTCTATCTTCCTTGGAGCAGGAGGGACGGATAGCGGCCAAGGAGATTTCCAGATGGCGGGTAGATCCTGGTGCAGCAATGCCAGCCCTTCCGATGGAGAGATCGTGATGCTTAAGTCTCTTATCGACCGAGGCTTCAGCCTTCCGCCATCCTAGTTCTTGAAGGGCATTGATGAGGGGTTAACTCGACAAATGTCCTAGATGAAGGACTTAGGATCGGGGGAAGAGCAACGACTAGAGATTCCGGGATCGAGATTGGCACACGATGTACCCAGGTTCACGTCCCCGCGGTGGAGGATCGCTACATCCTGCTAGCAATCTAGTAGATAATCACAATGGTGTTTACATGGTGCCGCCGTAGACGGAATATTGTATCTAGTCTATGTCTAATCTATCTTGTATCTCTAATATTGCTTGTCTATGATATTCGATGTCTATGAGATTGTCTCAGATATCTCTCTAGGGGCGCCCTTGCTTGGCTTTATATATGCAACCGGGCTAAGGTTTTACAAGTGTTCTAGTCGAATACGGATTAGAGTCTTTCTTCTTCTACTCCAAGTCATCTTCGAGTCCTTGTTCTGATCCATCTCCATCATGGGCCGGACCCGGTATACTAATCTGCGAGTACCCGAAGGGCATTCCCTCGTCAGTAGCCCCCGAGACTCTACTTGAGTCGCAGACTCCGGTTGAGTCTCCAAACTTCAAATCTTTGACTTCATCAATTCTTCGACTTCATCAATTCTTCGTCTTTGACTTCTTCAAACTTCAATTTCTTCAATCTTCGACTTTGATTTTTCGACTTCCTGAAATCTTCTGGTTCTTGAATATGTACTCCCGATGGGAGTGAAATATCGAGTCGATGTCTTTGGTGTTTACCACCGACAATGGACTCGAATTTTTCTTCCTCGCTCTTCTTGAAGTAATTCTTCATCTCTTTTTCCCTTCTTGTCAAATTTTTCCTCGAAATTGATTTTCTATCGGGTGCGCGGCCAGCGCTCCCTATGGGAGTAGCCCCCGAGTCTATGTTCGGATACTTGTAGCCGGGCATAGACTCAAGTTGTACTACTCGAAGAAATTTGGCTCCTGTTGAAGGACTTGATGATTTTGTCGACTCCTGCAGAAAATATGAATAATTATGAAATAATTTGTTTCTCGAAGAAATATTGCGTTTGCATATTGCAACGATGATGGAGTATGTAAAATAAAAACTCGATGTTTTTTGTGCAATTTTGTTGCTCGTACGTAAGACCCTTTCCTTACCCTGATGCACTTCACGGCTCGATCAGCTACTCAGGTCAGACGTAAATCGATGCGTGTGCCGCATTTGAATTTCAAGATACTTGCTAAGCCTTTTCGTTAGCCTGACGCCCAAGATTTTGGCCTTGCCAACCGTTAGTCGAGCTTCATGCGACTGTAAACTAAATTGACAAGTATTCGACAAGGAACGCCAGCTAGCTACTAGGGCTTTCACAATTTTTTTTGAAGTCAATGATATGCAAGATGATTGTTCATAGCGGACCCCCGAGCGTCGGGTGCAGCGAAAGTAAATGATAATTGACTCTTGGAAGAGGAAAACTTAGCTTTTATCGGGTGCGGCGTGGTCGGCGCGGCATAGTCGACGATGACGTAGTCAAGTTGTTGTCGTAGAATCACAATCACGATCGGAGGCGAAGTTGTTGTCGAGCCCCCGAGCGTTGTTGGGATCGTCCCGTTGCTGATGTCGACAAAATCGCAGGTCTTGATGGTGATTTTCTGCACTCCGAGGCGAGTTGATGTCGAGCCCCTGAGCGTTGCTGATAGTTTGCGTGAGTGCGCGGTGGTGAGCCCCCGAGCGTAACAGGCCGCAGTTTATGCCGTAGTCGACGATGTTGAAGACGAAGTAGTCGAAATATTTTCCTCCGAGTTGTTTGCGCAGTCCTCATAATTTGCTTGGTAGAATCTTTTTACTGACTCATAATCTTTATGCCCAATACGTACTCGTAGACGCCGCAGGCTGCTTGAGGGATCGATTCGGAAGTAACTTTGCTTGTAGAATCTGGACGGTGACCGGTTTGGTAGCTGAATCCTTGCCTTCTTAGTCCAAAGTGCTAGCGATCAACTTTTTTTTTAACTCCACGTGAAGTCCCTTGTCTTCTTGAATCTCAATTAGCTGAGCTCCTCTTCTCGCTCATGAAGCTTCGGATACAATCTGGCCACCATCCAAGGCTGAAGCGAATCGCCGAAACTTTTTGGGCCGTGCGAGTTGCTGCTGCCGCACACGCCAAATCTTGTTGCCGATGGAAAACGAGAACAAGTCGCAGCAGACTGCCGATCCGATCCGAACTCGAAAAAATTGCCAAAATTGCTGGTTCCAAGGCAAACTTGGACTGCTGAATTGGATATTGGAGACCACGCAGATTTTTCTTCACGGTCGTTGCGTGATTTCTTCATACTGTTCTGTATCCTTGCTCCATGAATCTTCGGCTGTGTACGTGTTGTTGATCTTGATGATGTAGAAAAAATTTGTTGATCTTGTCGATGAAAAAAGTTGAAGGATCCCGCCCGGATAACAAAATCCAGTCGCCGCGATCCCCACGGTCGGCGCCAATTGACGAGGGGTTAACTCGACAAATGTCCTAGATGAAGGACTTAGGATCGGGGGAAGAGCAACGACTAGAGATTCCGGGATCGAGATTGGCACACGATGTACCCAGGTTCACGTCCCCGCGGTGGAGGATCGCTACATCCTGCTAGCAATCTAGTAGATAATCACAATGGTGTTTACATGGTGCCGCCGTAGACGGAATATTGTATCTAGTCTATGTCTAATCTATCTTGTATCTCTAATATTGCTTGTCTATGATATTCGATGTCTATGAGATTGTCTCAGATATCTCTCTAGGGGCGCCCTTGCCTGGCTTTATATATGCAACCGGGCTAAGGTTTTACAAGTGTCCTAGTCGAATACGGATTAGAGTCTTTCTTCTTCTACTCCAAGTTGATGTCTACGCACTTCTATTCTTGTAGACACTTGTTGGGCCTCCAAGTGCAGAGGTTTGTAGAACAGCAGCAAGTTTCCAATCCTTGATGAACACAAGAACCTTCACAGCAATATATTTGATAAGATAGATGACGGCAACGCCGTCCCCGGAGGGATGCTACACGCAGCACACAACTCTTTGGTTTAACTCTAATTTCTGAACTCCCTAAACCCTAGATTGCTGGCCTCCTTATATAGATGGCCAGAAAACTGTTGGGCTTGGACAGGCCCAAACCCAAAACACAAATAAACCTAAGTGGCCCATAACATGACCTGACACATGAAATAACATAAGCATGAATATAAATTACTGACACAACCTTAGACTCAATTATCTCATATCGTAGGTCGTCCTGGCGTGCCAATCTGCAATGAGCTTCCCTCATCTTGGTGGAGTCCTGAAATTGGGCTTCACCTCCTCCTTCGTGCCCATATCATGTCGTGTCGTAAGAGCGAGCTTTTCAACCATCTCCATGCTTGCCAAGTTGTTGCAGCTCCCGCCATCAATAATAATGCGAATACAGCGATCTTTAACCACGCCCTTGGTATGGAACAGATTATGGCGCTGGTCGGACTCGGCCTTGGTAATTTGTGCACTCAACACTCGCTGTGCAACTAAACTCGGGTATTTCTCCGCATGTTCTGCAGCCATATATTCAGAATCTTGCTCTGTGGGTGCTGCAGCACATTACTCATCAGATGCAATAAGAGCCAAAGTATCTTCATCATAATCACTGGCGGAGTCGTATCCACCATCCTCAAGAGCAATCATCATGCGGGAGGAGGCACAATCACGTGCAAAGTGACCAAGTCCACCACATTTGCGGCACTTTATTTGGCTGTACTTGCCCGTAGATGCCATGGAGGACGCAGCGCTCGGGGCTGGTCCCGTAGTAGTCTTCCGTGCAGCAAACGGAGGTGGTGTAGATGCTGCAGATCGTGTGGATGTGGTCGCTGGAGGTGTAGGTGCAGCAGCCCATGATGCCGAATTCGGTGATCTCCAAGAAGAATGCCCTACAGAAAAATTAGTTCATGTCGCCTCGCGTCGATCCTGCACTTCACATTCAGCATTGCAAGCAAGATGGAACAAACGGGTAATAGTGTGATAAGATTTATATCGAAGAATGGTCTGAATTTACTTATTTAACCCGCCTACGAATCGTGCCATTAATGCTTCATTATCCTCCTCTATACCACAACGCAGCATGCCAGTTTGCAACTCCTGATAGTAATCCTCTACAAAAATTTTGCCTTGATCTAGACGTGCTAATTTTATAAGCATGGAACGCTGATAATATGGTGGAACAAAACGAAGACGCATAGCATGTTTTAAAGAATCCCACGTAGTGATTGGATTAGCATGATTAGCACGACAGTATTCAGACCACCATATGGAAGCAAAACTAGTGAACTCACAAGTAGCAACACTAACACGTCTATCCTCGGGATAATTTAAGCAGGCAAAATGCTGGTCTAATTCTAATTCCCAAGAGAGGTATGCATCAGGGTTATAGCGACCATCAAATGCATGAACATGTAATTTCAGCTTAGCAACATGGTCATCATCACGTACCAATGGACGAGGAGGTGGACGGCGAATGTAGGGCCGAGGACGACCAGGTGGCTGATCAACTGTGAAGTCGTCCGCGTACTCGCCCTCGTACTCATCTTCCCCGTAGTAATCATCCAGCTGTGCATCGTGGGCCTGTGTAACACCCGTAGCTCCTGCAACGCCAGCAGCCATAGTGCCCGCAGCAGCACCCGTAGCCGAAGTTTGTGCCGGGTGATGTAGAACGCGTTGTGCACGTCCCACAAAGGCCGGTGTAGGAGCCACGCGAGTCGGCTGCGGAGGAGGCGCGCGAGCTGGTGGTGGTGGTAAGCGTGCTAGCACCTCCTGGAATTTAGCGTCGAGTTTGGCGGTGAAGGTGGTCTCGAGTCCCTCGAGTTGCTCCATTGTGTCACTGAAATGCTTGTCCACATCCTGCATATGATCAGACAAAAGTTTGGTGACGTGAGCCTGCAAGGCTTCACCCTCCAGTGGCGGTGTGTCGGTGTTGTCTGGTGGCATGATTAAGACGCAAAAGCACAGTTATAGAATAGATACAACAGGAACAGGGGCGGAAAACGCTTAATCTATCAAGCAAACCAATACTCTTACCCATTCTTACCCTGCAACAGGTGGCGATCAGCAACCGTCGTGATCAAACTTGAGGAAGATTGAATAGAGCGATTGCCAGGTGGTGTCAACGCACGGTGTAGGAATATGTGGAGCTCTGGGTGGCTACAATATCTGTAGCAAAACTTTAAAACAGCAATGCAAGGTTGAATAACAGCTCAACGACGGTACTGTGCTGGTCCTAAACTAGCCCACGCTAGAGACGAGAGCCTAGAACACTACAAGTTACGCCGCGACACCGAAAAGCAACAGGCAGCAGTGCTCGGAACAGCACGCGAAAGAGGCGAAAATCACTATGATGGAAAGTGTCTCAAAACGATCAGCAAGGTGAAATATCAGTATAGGATTTCGGATTTTTTTTTTGAAATTTCCGAAATCTGCACGAAACTGCTCCGGAAAGCATGCAGACGCCAAATTTTTTTCACTATAATGGCGTATAGCTCAAAACGATCCCAGAAGCCTAAAAACAGTATAGGCCGGAAAAAAAATTCGGAGGAGTTTCCAGACTCTTTTTTTTTGCTCTCCCCTCCTCTTTCCTTCTGGCCGAAACTTTCTGAAACTCGGATCAAGTTACAACTCAAATCGGATCTGCAATGATGGGAAACAAGATTAGGAAAACAAAAACAAGGATATGTGGTGGCGGAGGCGGTATGTGGGGGCAGGGTTGTAGCAAGGGTGTGGCGGAATCGGTGGTGGCGGTGGTGATTGCGGAATCGGTGGTGGCGGTGGTAAGCGCAGAATCGGTGGTGGCGGGATCGGTGGCGGTGACCAGACTCGAAACTCTAAAGAGCTAGACGTAAAACCAGCACTAGACACGATGATGCAGACTAGAATTCAACAATGCAATTACTGAAAAGAAAAGATGCAAAGGCTCGAACTGTTTCTAGGAAAAGATCTAATCCTAATATTTTTGGCTTTTTTGTGGATTCTAGGTATGAAGATGCAATCTAAACTACAAAAATAGTAAATCTCACCGATCAACCTGAAATCTGATACCACTTGATAGGGTAAAGGTGCCCGATCTTTCGATGAGATGATAACTATCGATTATGGTGGAGGTCGACGTTGACGATCCGACTACAAACGTGCGAGACGTTGCGCCTTAGCAATCGATACACCAACTTCCGAGGCTATTGATCATGCCGGAGCTAGATCAACCTGATCACGAGGATCAATCCCTGCAAGCAATCGAAGAACAAGCAAGAATTATAGTTGCAATCAAGATATTGCGAATATAGATGAAGGCTTTATTGAAGAGGTGGGATTCTATCTATGCGCAGTACAAAAGGTCGGTTTGACACTTATGCCTATGGCGAAGAGTAGCTCATGGCTAAGTCTTTTAACTAAACAAAATCTAAGTTCTAATGACGGCTAGGAGGAGGTATATATGAGGGAAAGGGCAGGGATTTTCGTACAACCCTAATGGGCCATCCGAAAATAACCCTAGATGGGCCGATTTCCACTCAAACAGCCTCCAGAAAATCCCTAAAATACCTATGACAAAAATACATGGGTTTAACCCATAAAATAAGGTGACACAGCACCATATAAAGCCTTGGACGAATTTTATGATTTGGTAACTTGTGAATTTCGTCCAAGCATCCTTGCAGCATTATGGTGGCTTCAAAGTTCTAAAATCTTCACTTGCAGCGTTATCCTGAATCCTCACACGATTGCTGCCATCATCTCCATGCATGATCATGCTCCAATGCTTGTCCCTCTCATCCATGCTAGGCCTATCATTCCTAATTAACATAAACACATCTGATTTAGGCAGCATCATATTCTCATGAATATTAGGAATAGTTCCTAGAAACAAAAGTACCTGATAATTTAGTTGGCGTGCACGAGCTCTTGTGAGAGGGCCTTGGAATTGTGGAATGTGAGGAAGTGTGGCTGTAGGTGCAACGGTTGTATCAACCGTAGGGATGTCCTCATCACTGCCACTGCTCCTTCTGCCGAGACTATGGCTGCCGGTGAACCTTCTGTGCAAGAGGTTGAGCCGGTCGTGAAGTCTCCAAAGGCTCCAAAGGCTTCAAAGGCTCCTGTTAAAAAGGTCATTGTTACTCATGGTTCTAAGCGCTTGAAGAAGTCGATAGACGCCGGTGCTGCCCTTGAGATCCATCAGTCCACAAGCTCCTCCGACGATGTGTGTGTTGATCCTGGTACTTTGCTTCTGTTCCTTGCGTGATCTTCATACTCACGTGTTTTTCTGGATAGGTCTTGATGAAGAAATTTGTCACTTTGGGCACTGAATGTGTCGAGTATTTGAAGGCTGCTAAGGCTTCTGAAGGTAATCCTATTTCCTATACTTTGCTTGTCCCGAGTGCCTTTCTTTGCTTCTTTATTCGATTTTCTTCACCCTTTGTTTGAACTATAGATGCTTTGGAGGCAGCTAATGCTCGCATTTCTTCTCTAGAGGCTGAACTCGGAGCTTCCAGAAAAGCTTGGGATGCTGCCACTGCTGCCAAAACCAATGCTGAGAAAGCCACGAAATCAGCATTGGCTAAGGCGAAGAAAGCGGAGAAAGCCCTTTCTGACGCTAACAAGGGGTACCTCCAGCGGGAACAGGCCGTGACTGAACGGCTTAATAAAATGTTAGCTCTTGCTGGAGGTGAGTATCAAGCCTTTCCTCCTTTTTCGTCAAGTTGCCCACTCTTATGCTTACTGACATGTGCTTTTCCCTCTGTATTCGTTTCCTTGGTTGCGTAGAACATACTGGGGTGTCTTCGTCATCTTTGCCGCCAGACGATGATTCTCTCATGGCCGCAGTTAACTTTCTGGAGGTGAACTGGATTTCTATCCAGGACATCTTTGAGTTGGCTAGCCGCGTGCTCACGCGGATTTTCGTCGGGTTGTGGCCCAAGCGGAAGGCGGAAGTGTGGGACAGTGATTTGAAGAAGCTTGCCAAGGCGTTCGACACCCCTGACGACCCTATTCTTCTAATGAAGGGCCACTCCGTGAAGCGAGGTGCAGAGGGGGCCATTGCGCTCGCTTACGCACATGGCGAAGAGGTCAATTGGGAGAAGGTGAGCTCTTCCCGCGGTCGACCTCTTTCGGAGCTGTGGGTTTTCTTCGAGAAGGCGAAGAAGTACGCGCCAGGCATTGTATCTATAATTTCTCCTTCGGCGGCTTCTATGACTTCTGCGACACCGGTTTCTTCGAATCCAGCAACAAGTGGAACCATGCCTCCTCCAAATGCTGGTGCTACGCCTACTTCTGCCACAGAGCATGATGCTGAGGTGGCATAGACTTTAGTCTTTCTTTGTAATCCTCGTTTCTTTTGTTATAGTGAACTTTTAGTCATATTGAGCCCGAGAACTAGTCAGAGGACTTGTGCTTTTTGTAAATATTCCTCCTTTGTGAAATATCATGTTTAGTTTCTGAGATGCTCTTTTTCCTCTCTTTTGGATTCCAGCCTATGCATGCTGGTGGGTTGCCGGGTCACAATCGGGCTTCATCTCCTATCAATATTTTTGACTCTGGAGCTTCCTCGCCTCCTCATCCTTCTTGTCGATGTAATGAGTATTTATTGAGGATTTCAGACCTTGAAGGTCGTTTATCCTTGCTGAAGCGCTAGGCACAGATGGCTATCGACAAGGCCAGCAAATCTTGCGGCTTTATGAAACAGATATCCAAACTCGAGGATAAAGTGTCGGGTCTGACGGCCCAAGTTGTGCATCTTGAAGAATGTGACTCTTTTCTTGTTGGTATCGTTGAATCTGTCTGTGAGATGTTGCGATGTAAGATTCCTTGCAACCTTCCTCTTTCCCCTTTTACTCCATTATTGGTGGCTAATGACTTCTCATTGGTGCAGGCACTTGCTTGGATTTCATTGGTGAGACACGTCGGGTTTCTAAATGAATTGCGGCTCTCAAGAAATCATCAGAGGGAGTCGCAAGTTTGTGGTGTGACCCCCGGCGCCGCCGTGCTGTTGTGGTGCTTCAAGATTGTGCTCAGCACATTGGAGAAGCTGTTGACGGTTGTCGAAGATCCTTGACTACCATGTATTCCGTGATGCTCCCTCGCAATCCTCTCCCTAGAAGCTTTCCACAACTGCTCGATGTTTTTAGATCTAGTCAACGAATTCATCGACTGATAGAGCTCAACTTAGTGGCTAGTGCCAATTTTGCTCTTAGTTGGATACGCAAGTGGCATCCAAGTCTTAATTATAGTTCCATGTCACTAAGTTTGCCTCCATGGGGAGCTATGTTGCGAGTCCATATGGATGCTACTCTTCAGCCAGCAAGGAGGCTCATAGCTAGGTTACTTCAGGAGGATGTTTTTCCGCGAGCATCATTATTTAGATCCTTTCGGTGTAGATGATTCTGACCAGCCACTGCTGTAATATTTATGTGTTTTTATGTGCAGGACGCGAGAGTTGTTCTTTTCTGACCTCTTCTGTCAGAATTTATTCTCAGAGCGTTTCATTTTAGTGCGTTTGCCGCAATTACTGTTTAAAGACACGTAAACTCGAATAAGAGGAACTTTGTCTTTGCTTATGATATAAGATATATAGGGTGACCCCAGAGATCCGGCCAATGACCTATGTTCTGGATCTAGAGGGCATTGCCCTCTAACAGCTCGTGGCTTTTAAAGCCTTATTTTTCTACTCTATTTCTGACGTACTTTGTCGCCTATGCCTCCGATGATGCGGCGCCGCCTATATTTGAAGTTGTTCACAAGATAGTGTCGCAAGTCATTCACGAGCTAAATTTTCTTCAGTTTAAACAGAATGCTCAGAGACAAACTAGCAAGGTGGAGTCAAAGGCTACATCAGCTGAACGTGCATATGCGTCCGTGATGGACGTGGGACTCTTCTTGGTTGACCCATGGGAAAAGAAGATTGGCTCACCCACGTACATAGAATATAACAAGGCAAGTCAGCTTAAAAAGGGAAGTGATCAAAGGAGACATGAATATCAAGGCCATTATTATTTTGCTCGGTCACGTCCACCAGAGTTTACAGATGCTGCAAGGAGGATTCAACAATGGAGTTTCCTTACCTTGCATGAATTAGGTTGGGGCCCACCTGTATGCGTCGATGCATCAGGATCATCAAATTTATTGGGCTATTTTAGGCATCAGGCGTCTTTCCTTTCTTATTTTTTTTAATATTTCCGTAACGTGCGCGTGTGTTATTCTTTCCAAGTTTGTTAGGATTGTGCGGCTATTATATAAAGCCTAAGGTATGCATAATGTAAGGGGTCAGAAAAATTATGTGAGTTTTATACAGGAGAGTTTGTCCATGAGGATCGTCGCACCCATGAGTATTGTTGGTTTTGCTTGCTGATTCGTAAGAATCTGTTGTGTCATTTGTGGAGTAGATCTAATCTGCTCAACGATTGATTTTGTCTATTGTTTATCTCGATCGCCGTGAAAGATTGGGCCTAAAGCCCCTTTGGATCACGTTGATCCCTATCATCTTGGGCCAAACCCCCTTCAGATCACGTTGATCCGTATCATCTTGGTATCAGTTTCATCGGGTTTCTCACGGTGATTTTTCTACCGAGATTTATCTACCTGCTATGGTCGATCTTCTAGTTTTATATAGAGGCTGGAAGATCGGCGAGTTTTGTTTTACTATTATTGATCTGCTGGTTTTCTTCCGAGAACTCGAAGATCTGCTAAGAAGTTTTGTCGTCGGAGGCAATCTTCCAAAATGCCAGTCCGGTTGTGGTTATCCGCTGGTTCCTCGAGTTCTGCTATTCTATTTCGCCGCCAACACTCTGTTGGATCTAGTTGCGATTTATCTTGCTGCTTGGTATCGGTGATTAGAAGATTTCTTTGGTTGTATTGGAATCGGGTGTTGAGTAGAGTGCTACTTCCATTCAGTTTTGATTTCTCTAGTGCCTTGCACGTGAAGGTTCCAGATTGATCGGTCTTGGGTTTGGTGTTGATCCTATACCGCAGCATTGGGTCGCATTAATTTTCTTTTGCTGAAGGAGACTAACACATTGTGAAGCTGCACTACCGTTCTCTGCCGCCGAAATACTGGCCTCCATTGCTGCTACTGTTCTGCTCAGCTGCACCTTGTTGACTGAATATATTCTTCTGAAGTTCAGATATTTTCCACGACGGCAAACTTCCATTTGACTGCAATTTTTCTTGGGAAGGGATGATTTTGTTTGCTGCACTGAATTAATCAGTTGTCACACAATGTACTGCTGCAATCCGTGTCCTTTGCCACGAACTATGGACGATTGTGCCGTCATGTCTGCAGGTTTTTGGCTTGAAGAGAGAGGCTACCATGATAAACTCTTTCACACGAAGATAGTTGTGCGTGACAGAGCGTGCGCTTTGACGATCAATCATTGGAGTTTGATCAACGCTGCTAGCATCAAGATGGTGGACAAGTTGGGGTTGCCGAAGACGTTACATCCGCAACCATATTATTTGCGTTGGGGTTCCGACGAGTTCCTTGTCACCCACCAGACCAAGGTACAATTTTGTATGGGAAAATTTTCTAGCGAGGTTTGCTGCGACATTCTTCCGGTGTACATGGTCTCATGTCATTTGCTCCTAGGAAAGCCATGGTGCAGTGAACAAGGAGCAGTTCCCTACCTCAATCACATCAATAATTATTACTATAAATATGTTGTTAGATGTGGTCGGGTCGAATATACTTTGGTGTCCATGAATATGGTTCTATTCAAGTCATGGAGAGATGAACGGCTGCAGACAAAGAAAGATAAAGAAGAAGTGAAGAAGAAAGAAGCTAAGGCTGCTACAATTTATACTTCAACTATCCAGTGTACAAATGAAGACGCTATAACTACTTCAATTTCTGTTGCTATTTCTGTTGCTACTGTTCCATCTGCAGAGCAAGTTCTTGCCAATGATTCTATTCCTGCTGATGATGACTTGAAACCGAGGACGGTTTCGTTTGAAGAAGAGGAGGATGATGCGGCACCGCCTATATTTGAAGTTGTTCACAAGACAGTGTCGCAAGTCATTCACGAGCTAAATTTTCTTCAGTTTAAATAGAATGCTCAGAGACAAACTAGCAAGGTGGAGTCAAAGGCTAAATCAGCTGAACGTGCATATGCGTCTGTGATGGACGTGGGACTCTTCTTGGTTGACCCATGGGAAAAGAAGATTGGCTCACCCACGTAAATAGAATATAACAAGGCAAGTCAGCTTAAAAAGGGAAGTGATCAAAGGAGACATGAATATCAAGGCCATTATTATTTTGCTCGATCACGTCCACCAGAGTTTACAGATGCTACAAGGAGGATTCAACAATGGAGTTTCCTTACCTTGCATGAATTAGGTTGGGGCCCACCTATATGCGTCGATGCATCAGGATCATCAAATTTATTGCGCTATTTCAGGCATCAGGCGTCTTTCCTTTCTTATTTTTTTTAATATTTCCGTAACGTGCGCGTGTGTTATTCTTTCCAAGTTTGTTAGGATTGTGCGGCTATTATATAAAGCCTAAGGTATGCATAATGTAAGGGGTCAGAAAAATTATGTGAGTTTTATACAGGAGAGTTTGTCCATGAGGATCATCGCACCCATGAGTATTGTTGGTTTTTCTTGCTCATTCGTAAGAATCTGTTGTGTCATTCGTGGAGTAGATCTAATCTGCTCAACAATTGATTTTGTCTATTGTTTATCTCGATCGCCGTGAAAGATTGGGCCTAAACCCCCTTTGGATCACGTTGATCCCTATCATCTTGGGCCAAACCCCCTTCGGATCACGTTGATCCGTATCATCCGAGGTCTTCTCTTCTTCTCCTGTGGGCTTGTCTTGCTCTGATAGCTGTACCCGCGGTTTTTTCACCTCCGGTTCTACTGGGTGTACTTCGGGTTGTTGTACGGTTCCTGTAGTCAAGCTTTTCATCTTGTCTTTGGGTTCCCCATAGTTCGCCATTATGCCAAAGTTTTGAGCCATCTTGTGGAACTCCTTGTCGCATTGATCTGAGAGTTCGAAGCTTCCTTTGACTGTGATGATTCCTTTGGGTCCTGGCATTTTGAGTACTAGGTAGGTATAGTAAGGCACTGCCATGAATCGCGAAAACGCGGGTTGTCCGAGGATCGCGTGATATTGTGATGGCCAGTCCATGACTTCAAAGTCGAGTTTCTCTCTTCTGTAGTTTTGCCGATTTCCAAAGCAAACGTTGAGTGATATTCGACCTAGTGGATAGTTAGCGCTTTCTGGGACTATTCCGTGGAAGGAACAATCAGTTGGTTTCAGGAACGCCAATGAGATGTGCATTGCTCGTAGGATCTTTGCATATATAAGATTTATGCCACTTCCTACGTCCATGAATACTCTGTCGACATCGTAAGTCCCAATTTGGGCTTTGAGTACCAAAGGCGCGTTTCCTGGCCGAGGTACTGTTATTGGGTGATCATCTCTGCTGAATTCTATAGGTTGCTCTGACCAGTGTAAATATTCCGTTGTTGCTGGAGGCGAAGTCACTGCTAGGTTAACTTGGCGAGTTATGCTCTTTTCATCTTTGTTCGACTTTGGCACATGTTGTATCATTGCTGTGATGTGCCCTTTGGATGGAACATATCCTCCATCGTCATTGCGTCCCTGGTCCGGCTGGTCTTGATTTTGAGGAACTCCATTGTTTCCTTGCTGATTTGAAGGCGCACTGCTTGTGTTTCCTTCGTATCCCTGCCATTTTGCTTCGGCTTGCTTGTTTAGCACTGCTTCCTGCAGTTTCAAAAACATCGTGCAATCTTTCATTGCGTGCCTGGATACTCATTTCCCATCAACAAACGCGGAGTGTATATGACATGGTCCGTTTAGCATATCTTTAGGTGATGGGTTGTACTCTCTGGATTCTCTTGTCTGAAACTTTTTGTAGTCTTCCTTTCTGTAGCTGTGATATCCTGAGCTTTTACGGTTGTTCCCTTGATAGCTATTATCCTTGTACCCTGCGACTACTTGGCTGTGAGAGCCATAGTTATCGTAATTGCGGGATCTCCTCCTTTGACCTCCATATCTGTTTTCTCTATCATCCTCTGGTGATCATGTTCGTTTGTTGTTGCACGCATCTTCTCCATCTGCAAATCTATTTGCTATATCCATTAAATCTAATACTATTTTCGGCTTGATTCTGCCCATCTCTTCAACTAGGTCTCCTCGCCTTAACCTGACTATGAATGCGTCTATTGCTCTTTCGTCTGATACTTTGACTGCTAAATTTTTGATGATGCTCCATCTTTGGATATACGCCCTTAATGTCTCGCCGTGTTGCTGTACGCAGGCTTTGACTTCTTCTATGGATGCTGGCCGCTTATATATCGACTTGAAGTTACTCGTGAATTGCTTTGTGAGCTCTTCCCAGCTTCCAATTGTTTCTTTTTCTAATTTGCTCAACCATGACCTTGCCGCGCCGGTGAAGTGTAATTGCAAACTTTGCATAGCTGTTTCCTTGGTTCCCCCCAATATTTTTACTGCTTGCAGATAATCCGAGAGCCATGATTGTGGCTCCTGGGATCCATCATATTTTTGCTGATCATGAGGCAATTTGAAACCTTTGGGTACTGGCGTGGTGCGAACCCTATGGGTAAAGCATGATGCCCCCATCTCTTTTTTGTCGTCTTCATAATCGTACGCCTTGTCTAGAGACCTGGATCTTCGGGTTCCTCTATACTTCGGGCTTTTGTGTCGCCCTGGTGACGGTGTTCTAGATCATTGACTGCCGCTCCTGTGCCGAGGACTATTGTGACGGCGTGGTGATCTTGGCTTATGGGTCCCTTTGTTACGATATGCCTCCTCTTCTTTTGCTGACAATTTGTTGCCTACCATCTTCAATCCATTTAGTGCTGCTCGGTGCATATGTTCCCTCGGGTCTCCTGGATTTGGTCGTGTCGTATGTAAGTATGCTTGGGCTGCCACCAGCGCAGCTTCAGGAGTTTTTGGTATAATGTTTCCTTGCTCATCGACCGATAGGAAAGACGAGTCAAGGTTTTTGGAGATGCTTTTCCTTTCTGAGTACTCGAGGTTTTCATACCTTGATCCATGTCGACGATGTCTTTTGTTTGCGTATGACGCGTCACTACATGCTCTGCGAGCAGTGTCGCTTGCTGCAATGGCTGAGTCTTTCCTCTTCTGTATTTCAATCCTCTCCTTTGCTAATTGCTTTGCCTGCTGCCTTAGGGCATAGTGGTACCCCAAAAGCATATTTTTGCTGGAGTTTGTTGGTATTGGCGTGCCGTGCTCCACGGCTATCTTGATTATTCTCCACTCGTCGACTGATAGTCGAACTTTCTCCCTAGTTGTTAGGGAGTCTGCAGTCTCTCCTTCTACTAAATGATTCGCTCTTCTGTTTATATTTGCTGGATTGAGCACTAGATTGTTGTTTTCGTCGAGTTCTTCTGAGTTGTCTCCTGTGATGGCGAATACCTGGTATCGATTGTCGAGTTTGCTGTCGGAACTTGAGAAGATCGAATTATCATCTTCAGAAAGCTCTAATCATGTCTTCCAGGTGTCTGTCGATTTGTCTAAGGTATCGTCGTGGCAGATCATGAGATCTTCGAGTTGAACCTCTAAGTCGAAATTCTCCATGGTTTCATCGCCTCCTGTGATTTTTCCTTCTTCTGTTTCTGCTAAGCTGACCGGCGAGTTTACCTCGCTGGAAGAGCCTTCTGATGATTCCGATATTGCTACTGTCTTGGGTTCACTTGCCGATGGACCCGGTTTCGCCAGATCTAAAAGGTGAATCGAACCTAGTGATCCGATGCGAAAGTTTAGACTTCCGATCGTCAAATCCATATCTTGATCCATGTTCTCGAATACTTGCGTGAAACTGAACTAGTGAGGTTGAAAATTGATGGTTTGAAAGGGTATCTGGATTTCGTCGACTTCCGGATTGCTGTTGGCTAAAAGCGAAAAAGCCATCAAATTCATGATTCCAACGCCCAGAGTCCCCACGGTCGGCGCCAATTGACGAGGGTTAACTCGAAAAATGTCCTAGAAGAAGGACTTAGGATCGGAGATAGGGCGTCGGATGAACTCAAAGGTAAAGTCAGTCAAACAAGGCGTGTATCAAAAGTAAACGTGGGTGTAGAACCTGGCTTGCTTTCAATCTGTCCCTCACCATCCCCTCCTGGCCCCTATATATAGATGGTCAGGTCTCGAGGATCGGGAGGGATCCGATACAGATTACAATATTGACATACGACATGAACTCATATTTTGACTAGTATTACAATTGGGCCTAGCTAAATGGGCCTCAGGGGTACTCAACTGACGGGCTTTATTATCTATACCCTTGTCAGGCACCATCTGATCACACATGAGATGTTCATTCTTGGCAAGTTTCATAGACATAGGTTTGGTCAGCTATATTGAATATTGTAGACGTTGCACCATTGAAGAATTCAGAAAACTGCCAGTACTCCCAGAATCTACAAGTATCAGAAGTACTTGATTTCCCACCAATGTACGCAGATGAATGGTGTCGTTGGCGTCAGTGCCTGTAAGAGCATGGATCGACAAACTGAGTTGTTGGGCTTCAGCCTAATCCTGGAGCTCTAGCATATTAAGCACTTCCTCCGACAGCTGCTCAGGTGTCTCTTCAGTATGTATAGCATGTAACTCTGCCGGGTGCTTGCGTGCACATTGAATCAGGGGATCGAACTTTACGTTGCATTTCAAACATAACCCATTAGCTCTTCAATAATCCTGCAGTTGCGGATCCTTCCACAACTCGCCGTCACCCAATTTGAGTGCAGGACGAACAACTTCCTGACGTTGTCCCGGAGGTTCAGCTCGAGGGGCGTGATACATTGCAAACGTATCTATAATTTTTTATGCTCCATGCTTGTTTTACTGATAAGGGGTGTCCCGATCTTCTCAGCGAGCGCGATGTAGATGGCGATGATGGTGATGAAGATAACTCGAGTGTCACTGTAAACTCTCCAGCTAATCCCTGCTGACAGCGCAACAGCTCTCAACCCTTTGGATATTCGCAACGTCACACGCTTGCGCACGTAGCCGCTGACCACGAAGCGGTGATGCAATATACTAATTCCCAATGGAACAACAGATTACACTCAGACTTTCAGTAGAACGAACACCAGATCGATACGAATTGGTGCGAATAATTTCAGAGGAACACTTGGTTCTGTCTAGAAACTAGGGTTTTGTTTAAACGTGGTCTAAGAGACTTGAGGGGGCGCCCTTGGCTACTTAAGGGAGGCTGGGGCGTCCTCAACATGGACCTGGCCCAAAACCAACCTGGTTTGGGCCCAAACTGACTCGGTTCGACTCAAACGGGTACATACCGATCCATATATGGGTTCGGCCTAATTTTAGCACGCAGGCCATGTGTATAGCGCGCCTTAGACGTGTAGACATCGTGTCGAAGGCAGTCCTAGTGCGCCATCACGTGCTCGTGCTCATCCAGACTTGATCTCCACTTGTCTCTCGTTCGCCGTCCTCCCTCTCCTCCCGCTGGCGATATCTTGACAGATGACATACCTAAATACAACATAGTACATCGCTTTTAGGTAGTATATAATTCAGAGATATCAAGACATTCTTTTCAACTAGGAAAGAATTCACCTTATAATAATCATCAATTAGACTCAATATTTCCTTCCAGCTCAAACACTCAAAATTAGCATGATCCATGATTGTATCCTCATCATCCTCCCTTTCTTCAAGAAAAGCCGTCCTCGGCTTTGGGTAAGCTGAAAGTGGTAGGAACAAAAAGAACAAAGTGTACGCAGAGTATATGTATACATAACATGTTGTATTATTTTTGTTCACATGAAAAATATGTCTACTATTCATCAAGCAACTTAAATTGCAGGTATAAGTGAAGTACATTTTAGTAGCATATAAATGCAGCATGGGTTGGAACAAAGATAACGGATATGAAAAATCTGATTCAATTCTAGCAGAATTAGAACACTCCAACACAGGTAAAAGTAAGTTGGTTGGTTGTAGTAGATCAACTAGGCCAGAATATAGTTGCATACTATCTCGAACATAATCTAGTGTCCCACAACAAAAGGACTGCGACCCATAGCATATAGGACTGAGAACATCAAGTTTTAGTGCATTAATTCTATCACAAGTTATGCATATGTGATCGACAAGAAAATTATCATTCATGCTATATTCACCAATCAAGTTAAACATGAAGCAATAGGCATGTGTGCTAGAATTGAAATATGAAATTTCAGAAATCTTATGCATAGCACAACGCAAACTAAGAGGTTCTTTTAGCATGATGGAATACACAATGTGATTCGATGGTATTCTAGCAAGTACTTCCTTATGTGTCAGCACTACCACATAATCAAAATTCGAAATATGCAAATTATCACATGGTGCTGAAACATTAGTGCAAGATAAATCACTAGAAGGAACCAACAAAGGAGTAGACTCACAAATATTATCCATAGCTGCTGTTTGTGGTTCCAAATAAGTACCTATGTCAATGACATGCTCCTCAGAAGAAGTAGGCACTGGAATATCCTCCTCAAGTGATAATGCACAAACCGGTGATGCAGGTTGTAAAATAGGCGGCTCCCTTTCTTCAAAAGCAGCCTGCATTTCACAAGAAACAACACTAGGAGTAGACATGGTTACATTAGTTGAAATATCCTCACATGTCCTAACAACTCCCTCGCTCAGTTTTTCTGGAACAATGACATTCTCACTCTTGTGCACACTCGTATCTACACATAATGTGGAATCATGCAAGTTAACGTTAGGTGGCTGAGGTGTACACATGGTGGGAATACATAGGTCAGGTGGTGTAAGAACAGGAGCAACATGTGGTTTTATGAGAAGGGCTGCAGGTGGACGCAGGTTTTGACGCCTAACCTCCTGAAATTCCTTAATGCAAATATATGACAACCACGTGTGCTTACTATTCCAAAAGATGGAGGGGTAAGGATGATCACTACCAAAAACAACCTGAAACTGAGAACACCAAGATTTTCCCAACAAAATATGGCAAAAATTTAGCGCTCTAGGAACCACATCACAACGAATATGAACTGTATGGCCATAAATGGTGAGAGGAACATGTGTGGTTCGCCTAATCGGTAGTGCATGATCATAAGAAGCCAACATATATGGTTTAATTTTTCCATAAGTACGCAATTGCATCTTTTCAACAACCTCAATACTAACCAAGTTCGGTAAAGAACAGTTATCAATGGTAACAGCAGCAGGTCTACCATTAATATCTGCAGTGAAGTGGAACAAACCCGAATTAAGCACCACTCCAGAATCCTCCTCCCAAAATGTATTGCTGCAATCAAACTGCAATGGTAATGGATCCTCCTCGTCATCATCTGCCATTATTAGTAAAGACAAAGAAAATGGCAGCAATATATATATGGTGGAACTCTCAGCTCACTCAAAACTGAAAGAACAAGGTATCTTACCGTTCCAAAGTGAATTATGAAAGCTTACCAACTTGTAGTGGCAGAACATGTGTGAATGTGATGAAGCGAATACCGAGGGTATAAGAAACTATCACACGACAAACCAGGGTATATGGTGGGGCTTGGTATGGATACCTAACTACACCGAAATACAAGTCCTAGTGCTGATCGTATGACAAAGACCCACAGAAACACACACGGTGGAGATAATCGGGGCAAAGCAACTCTGAAAAGTGAGCTCAACAAAATATAAGTGACAACGCACAATAGCTCGTGTTGCAATGCACAAGAGAGACGCTAGCACTGGCTCGACGAACAGGCACAAGATTGCGCACACCGCAGCAGCCTGATGAGCACGAAGTAGCTAGTCTCGTATGGGTAAGCTCCTAACACGATGCTGTAGACAGGCTGTAGCTAAAGCGAGCAAAATCGTGTAGAAAGGACGCTATATGGACACAGTGGTAACACGCTATCACGGCAGAGAAACCGACGAGAAACGTGCCACGGCAGAGATATACGACGCCGGATACGCCCGACAGTGCGACGGCGACGCGAAACGGACAAAGTAGTATGTCTCTTTTTTTTATAGGTGCGGCGTGTGCAGGCACGTCCCTTTTTTTTAAAACTACTCCGATCGGATTGCCTGCAGCAGCTATGGATTCCACGATGATTGCTGTCCTTGCGCGAGAGCGATCGGCAACGCGCCCAAGACCAGACGGTCTCCGCGGCCAAGCGAGAGCGAGCGGGCGCCTGGCTTTTTTTTGTGTTTTCACTAATCAAGTCGGCCTGTATGATTGGGCCGGCCCAGGCGCTGGACACCAGACGAGTGCACGTGGGCGAGCCGAGCGAAGCCAGAAGCAGCGCGCGATCGAGAGTTCCCGCGACCCTAGCGATCACGCACCCGCACGGAGCGTGTCTGGGGTCGGGCGCGGGGCTGCTCGAGACTTTTTTTTTGACTAGATCGGATCCCCAACGAGCGAGACTCCTCAGCGATCGACGAAGAAACGTGGCCACGCTGGACACTCAGCCAGGGATCCGATCTGCAGGCGATGGACGCCCTCGCTCGTTGTTTGTTTTTTTTTTTGCTTATGCGATCGGATCTGGTAAGACACGTGTGTCGATTGGATCTGGACGAAGCCTTCCCAATCCGGACTCCTCCTCGATCTCCAAATCGCCAAGAACAGGAGAACATGGCGCATGAACCAAGGAAGAAGAAGGAGATCAACGAGACTCAATACAAGATCCAAATTCAAAACTACTATGCAGAAAAGATCGAGGAACCTAGACTCCGACAAATTGGATGAAAAGATACGCGAAAAGACGATCAGCGACTAAAACCAGTACCTCGATGCAATCTAGGCTATGGCAAAACTAAGAACCCTAATTTTTTTTGTGGCTTTTTCTGGATAGGACAAAAACAAAAACGAATTTACGGGTATGAATTTGTGGATGCTCACCGAGTAAACGCTGGAATCTGATACCAAGATGATAAGGGGTGTCCCGATCTTCTCAGCGAGCGCGATGTAGATGGCGATGATGGTGATGAAGATAACTCGAGTGTCGCTGTAAACTCTCCGGCTAATCCCTGCTGCCAGCGCAACAGCTCTCAACCCTTTGGATATTCGCAACGTCACACGCTTGCGCACGTAGCCACTGACCACGAAGCGGTGATGCAATATACTAATTCCCATTGGAACAGCAGATTACACTCAGACTTTCAGTAGAACGAACACCAGATCGATACGAATTGGTGCGAATAATTTCAGAGGAACACTTGGTTCTATCTAGAAACTAGGGTTTTGTTTAAACGTGGTCTAAGAGACTTGAGGGGGCGCCCCTGGCTACTTAAGGGAGGCTGGGGCGTTCTCAACATGGACCTGGCCCAAAACCAACCTGGTTTGGGCCCAAACTGACTCGGTTCGACTCAAACGGGTACATACCGACCCATATATGGGTTCGGCCTAATTTTAGCACGCAGGCCATGTGTATAGCGCGCCTTAGACGTGTAGACATCGTGTCGAAGGCAGTCCTAGTGCGCCATCACGTGCTCGTGCTCATCCAGACTTGATCTCCACTTGTCTCTCGTTCGCCGTCCTCCCTCTCCTCCCGCTGGCGATATCTTGACAGATGACATACCTAAATACAACATAGTACATCGCTTTTAGGTAGTATATAATTCAGAGATATCAATACATTCTTTTCAACTAGGAAAGAATTCACCTTATAATAATCATCAATTAGACTCAATATTTCCTTCCAGCTCAAACACTCAAAATTACCATGATCCATGATTGTATCCTCATCATTTACACAATTGCTTTATGTTTTGTTTACACTTCATGGCGTTTTTATGCATTTTCGGGAACTAACCTATTAACAAGATGCCATAGTGATATGGGCACGAAGGAGGAGGTGAAGCCCAATTTTAGGACTCCACCAAGATGAGGGAAGCTCGTTACAGATTGGCACGCCGGGACGACCTACGATATGTAATAATTAGTCTAAGGTTGTGTCAGCAATTTATATTCATGTTTATGTTATTTCGTAGCTAGGTCAAGTTGTGGGCCACTTAGGGTTATTTGTGTTTTGGGTTTGGGCCTGTCCAAGCCCAACAGTTTTTTAGCCATCTATATAAGGAGGCCAGCCGTCTAGGGTTTAGGGGGAGTCAGTTGTTTAGAGTTAAACTATCACGTGGTGTTCCACCGTGTATCATCTGTAACGACCCAAGATTTTTCAAATTTTGGGGGAAATTTTTTGCTTTTGTTTTGCTTGAGATGATTGGAATTTCAAAGGGATTTAAAACTTTTGAGTCTATTTGAAGGCTTTATTAGAAAACTATTTTAAACCTTCTATTACTTTCTTAAAGAACCTCTTTGAGAAAAACCAAAAATCAAAATACTATTTTCTTGCTTTTAATCAGCTTTATGCAAGCTTGCTTGCAAAAGATGGTTTTACAAAATTTGCTTTATTCAATATGGGTTGCCTTTTCAAACCATAATTGAGTGTGTTTCTCAATCATTATTTTATAAACTATTATTTTACTATTTTAGAAAGAAATCAAGTTCAAACTCTATTTCTATTATTTTATGCAAGAAAAGCCTTTTGCTAATTTTATAAAGCCTTTTGAAAATCTTGTTTTATTTTGGGAAAACATGTTTGTTACTATTCTAGAATGTTGCTTGGAATTTTAGAAAATTTTACATTTTGGTTTGAAGTCATTTGAGTAACAAATGCAGAAGTTATGGAAGAAAAAGAAAACAGCAAAGGGAAAATGAATCAGAACAAAAAAAAATAGAAAAGAAGACAACAGCCCACCTGGGCCGTGCCCGTGCCCGGAGCCCAAGTCACCCGCACCCGAAGCCGGCCCAACCAGCCCCCTGCCTTTCCCTCTCTTCCTCTCGCTGCCAGGTGGGACCCACCTGTCGGCTCGTTCTTCTTCGACGGTTTCTCCTCCCTCTCCAGTAACGTCGCCGGAGTTACTCCCTCGCCATCACCGCGACCTAATTGTCCATCAAGACCCGTCTATAAAAGGCCCCGACACCCCCTCCCTCGCCTCTCTCCATTCTGCGCGAGATTGTGCCCCCAGGCTGCCCAGATTTCTCACCGATTTCCGCCATTGCTGGGAGCTTGAAGCTCGAAATTCCGGTGAATCCAGGCCGTTCCGCCACTCCTCTCTGCTTCCCCCTCTCTCCCTCTTCCGTGCACTCACGCTTCTCAACTTGGTTTGACTTAGGAGGCCCCAGAACAACGACCACGCCATCAACCGAAGCGCCGGACTGCCAGGAACCGTCTCCAGCTGCCTCCCTTCCCCTTGTCTGGAAGCAATCAAGGAAGGTGACCACGCACCCGAGTCCGCCGCGCCCTCCTGCATCTTGTCGTGACGACGCCGTCGACCAGGAGCCGCCAGAAGTTCGCCGGAGATCAACCAGAGCCACCTCGCCGGACTTAGCTCACCGGAATCCTAGCTCGAGCTGGTGAGCACCTCCTCCTTCTACTCGTGGCCGTTCAATTGAGATCCAGTGGATCTGATCAATCCACTTAACCGAAAGGGTATAGATCAATCTGGTCCACCCAATCACCTTTAGATCCGACGATCCACAGGCGTGATCCGGTCGAACCGGTACGCACCAGTAGAAATCTGCCACGTGGCCAGCCTCGGATCAAACAGAAACCAAAATAGAAAATTGAAATCAGATTTAGTCCAAATCTTGTGAAATTCATATCTAATGTTCTGTAAGTCCAAAAATTGCAAATAATACCTCGTTGGAATCCTTGAGACTTGTAGAATCCAGCAGTACCATAAAATCTTATATTTTATGGGTTCAATTTGAAACTATTTTCAAATTGGAATCAAACTCTCTGTTAGCATGATTAATTCATATCTTTTGTTCTATCCATCCAAAAATTACAAAATTGTAGTCTTTGGATTCCTCTCAACTTGTAGAACATAATAGGATCAAGAAATGTCAAATTTGATACGTGCACACACTTTGTGCATTCAAATTTATCCAAATCACTATTTCGGTGATAATTTAATTTCTATAACTTATTTTGGAGTGAAACCACTTGTAGTGACTTTGTATTACTGCAAGCTATCTAGTAGCATCACTCCCATATTTTATTGAACCATTTCGCAATTATTCAAATTCTAATATGAGAACTTGAGTATTCCTATATAGATTAATTCTATTTCAATCAATGATTCCTTCTACTTTAAAAAAAACCCTATGATCATGCCTAGCTATCAGATATCTTCTTGAGATCACTTTGATCCAATGTCATATCTATCTAAACAACATCTTGATCTAGATCATATTCACTTAGACCTATCTTGTATAGTACCCACTTATTCAAATTATAAATGTGTCATTGAGTAAAGTGTGATACTTTCTATCTTAGTTTCTACCTTTGCTACTATGGTATTGATCAAATCAACATCATAGTACTTAACCCAATCCCATTTTACTCATTAGGAACCTTAAGCCATGTTTTCAAACATCATCTATACATATCCATTACCTATAGCCATTTATTCATGTCTACTCAATCTTAGCCTTGCATTGAACTATTCAATTTGCTTTTGAGTTAATTGAGTATTTCAATGTTATAAGAATCCTAGCCTAAGCTTAAGTGTAATATATACTATTTAAGAATAATTGTTATCACACTTATTCAATAGTATTGCTATTGCACTATTTTGTCTCCTATGTGATTTACCCACATGAGATATTCCAAGATTCAATATGCTTTAATAAAGCATAAGGATCTCACTCATCATATTTTGTCTAAATCATATATATACTCAAATTGCAATTGTGCTACTTGAGTAGAATATGAATTCATCTCAAACCTAGATTTTGTTAATGTGGTGTTGTTATAACCCATACCATAGTATGTGTTATACACCATGTTGATCAATGAAACAGTTGAGCCATGTCCTCAAATATCAATCATTCATACCCAATCCAATGCCTACTTAGTTTTGTTCACATGTATTGAACTATTCAACCTGCAAATATGCTAATTGAGTAGTTCAAGCATTCTTAAAACCTAGCCTAGTTCCTAAGTGCAGTAGCTGCTATTTAAGAGTAATTGTTGTCACATTCACTCAATAGTATGGTTGTGCACTATTTGACACTTGTGTGATGTAGTTCACACGAGTTATTCCAAGTTTCATTCATGCCTTGTTAAAGCATAAAAACTTCATCAATTATATGCTGCCTAGTCCAATTATCTCTCAAATCATATTGATCTTCCCCAGCTAAGCTCTCAAATCCATATCTCACAAATCATGATCCTTTGCCATATCTTTCAATCATAACATATCAATAAATCTAAATTGTTAAACAAACACTTTTCAATTGTTTGTTTGTTTGATTGTGTCGAATGGATTGTTTATGGTATACTATTTCTTGTGCTATAGTTTGTGCGAAGAGCTACGTGCTTAGTTGAGAGAAGTGGAAAGATCGTATTCTTCAAAAAGGCAAGTGACACACATGTCCCTCACCCATTTTATTTATGCATTAGTATATTCACCTCTTGTAGTATGCATGATAGGTGTTTTACTCAACTGTTTTATCAAATGCTTAGATCCTAGTAGTGTGTAGCTATCCCTCAAACCCCACCTGATAGGATGCTAAATACTTTGAAAAATACTGATGCCATGCTAAGGTCACTTGAAAAGTGTTTCGTGAAAAGTTAAGAACTTCAACTAAAATGAAACACCTGGGTGGATTGGTTTGATAATGGAGGTGGTGTTGAGTGGCGACCTGGGGCTACACTTTGTGTAGTTGCTGCCTGGGCGTACACTTGTGGTTGGCCACCCAGGAACAAAGAGATGGCTATGTCTTCCATGCTTAGTGTACTTCCAGTGCAGCCTTATGACATTATGGGCTCTGTCTTGACTGATTAGATGTGGGAGTGTAACTTTGTGCAAGAAGTTGGTGGTAGAATAATTATAGGTTGGGAGCGGATCTTGCCAGTTAGTTGCCCTCTCCTCTAAAAGGTCTCGTTTCATTTTATGTATGGGCATAAAATGAATCGTAAGGTGAAAGTGCACAACCCTTGCAAGGTGTTTTTAAACTAATCGATTAGCCGTGTCCTCGGTTATGGACAATTGAGTCTCTAGACATGGAATGTACGGAATAATCTCATCACCGTTTCTGAATTATTAAAATTTGTCTAGAAACCCCTAGGTAGGAACTAAGGACCATACACTCCAAGAAGTGGTGGTGCCTGAGGTTCCGAACTTTGTTGAGTTACGCCCAGAACTACATACCGGCCAGTATGTAGTGTATGGGGGTTGTCTTGACCCTTGAAAAATAAAATATGTTGAAAGAAGTATTAAAATGGTTTATAGGATAAAATTGGCTTTATGCAATCAGCCTATGAGATCCACCAGCCAAATGTCATGTAGTATAGTCTTTCCACAAAAATGCCACCAAATATGTGTCAATTGCCAGTACATCATTGTACTGACCCCTCTGGGGCTGCATATTCAAACGTGCAGGTTTTATTTCGAGTAAGGAACCAGGAGTAGGATCTCGAGCTTACATTCCAACACGTCTGCCTGTGGCACTTGATGAAGATGGAAGCTCACTGCAATCTATGCTTTATGCTGTGTACTCATAAGGTAGAAGACCTATGTAACTGGTTTTACGTTGTAATATTGATGCTATTGCAATGATTACTATATTTTGTACTATGGTGCTATCTACTGATCCAGGGAATGGCACAATACACAGGAGTTCTGCCTTTAGTAAAAGGCGGGGCGTCACAAATGGTATCAGAGCATAGTGTTGCCTGTAGGATCGAGACCCTAGGTTTGGAATAGACTAGAAAGCCCTAGGATTCTTTCCTCTCTCTTCAAAAAGAAAATCAATTCAGTTTTCTAAATGAGATCAATCTATATACTCTCAGTTGAAATTTTCTTGTAAGAACTTACCCCATTCGTTTGTTTTACACTACTCTCCTTTTCTGATTTAGATGACCAGCCTCATTGAATCACTGAAGAAAGGCCCAGTGATGATCATGACTCTGAAGTGTGAGACTGAGTTTCCCAAAGCATTGAAGAACCTCATGTTATGTATGGGAATGCAAGGAGAAGCTGTTTACAAAGGATTTCCCGTGATAGAAGAAGGTGAAGAATATTGGTGGGTACAGCTTCATTTATACAAGAACAAGGAAGATGACCACAAGAAGATGGGACTTTGGATGTTCACCAACTCCGAGATGTATCCATCATTTCTTGACTCAGCAAGATGTGCTGCTTGGTCCGCTATAAAGGAACTTGGAGAAAGACTCAAGTGGAGACTTCATAATACTCAGCAAGACCTCAAAGAAGAAAAGGAAGACACTACTACACTGAAGGAAACCATAAACCAACTTCAAGGTGACAAGGAAAAATTAGTATCTGAACTTAGTGTTCAAGGAGACCTCATCAAAACCAAGGACGAGCAAATTACCAATCTACTGAAGCAGCTGGACCAGAACCGTGGATCTACCTAGAAGAGTACCAAGAAGCCTTAGTTGGACTTCCATTTAGTAAATTTTATAAGAGACGACGTGTAATAAACGTTATGGTCATACCGACTTGTGGATGATCGTACCTTGCCGTTTGTTTGAAAACTAGTTCGATTGTTATGATGAATGTTTGTTAGATATTGCTTGATTTTATGAATAGTTTTGATCTGTTTTGTTTTGGGTAAGATTTTCTTCTTTAGATCTCATCTATCTATTTCTCATCTATACTAAGACCTAAACTTGTCCAAAAACCCAATCAAAGTTTTCTCAACAACAGAACAACTATAATAACCCTCAGTTGGAGATAAGGATACAGAGAACAACAACATGAGGTAGTGTTTCAAGTACAAGAGACTAGAACATTATGCAAGAGGTTGCACAAAGGATGAAACCCCAAGACTCTAGTAAGCTAGGATAACTGAAGGATAGCACGCAAACAATAATAAGACACCCCAAGGTGTAGCTAATGTGGAAGTAATACTATTCAACCACCTCATGCAAGAAAGGTGGAAAGGACAAACAGAGCAATGGAAAGAGCAAACAGAGCAATGGAAAGAGCAAACAGAGCAATGGAAAGGATTTTAATTCCTCTTAAATGGCAAACCAAAGGATCTATAACTTAAGGATTATTGCCATGAGCTTTGTTGAAAACCTCTAGCTAGGAACGATAGATTTTGTTTTTGAAATTCAAAAATAAGATTTGAGAACTTGGTTCCAATTTCAACAAAACTTTTGTTTAAAAGCTAGTGAGGTTGACCAAGAGTTAGAATGCGAGATGCACCAAACCAAATACGAGGTAATGATTGAGTGCGACATGGATTCGCGCCCATGACGACTACTCATATTGTTCGCTCTTGTATGAGGAATGGTAAATCTAGAGAGACATACCTACCTAAGAGACGACGTCTTTAAACCATAACCTTAGGAGGATAACATATTACACCCCTTATAGTGAGCCAGTGTGGCCAAAGCGTAGGAATACGGTGAGAACTTTGGTTTTTGAAAGACTACACGAATCAGGAACGTTTTACTCAGTGGGCTTTGAAGACGGAGACTGTTCAGCTTCGGCTACTGCCTATTCAGTTCACCTTCCCCGACTCTTCGTTTCGACTCCACCCTGAGCCTATAAAGGAGAGATCACTCCTCTCTAGAGAGTCACAACAAAGACAACCACCACTACCTATGAGATTGCCTCCTGATTCCAAAGCTTTACGCCACCGAAATCTACCCCATCCCGACCTGAGATGTTATGAAGCAACTCTCCAAATCCATGGAACTATTTTTCCTGGCCATGAGAGCTTCGTTAGATCCTTTTCCCCCGCAAAGGAATTCATCTTCGAGATATGATCAAGTTGTTCAGCGCCTTTCAACAACTATGAAGACGGTTGCTAAAGGAATTCTTAAGGACCATCTGGTACCTGTGGCAAGTAGCACGACTTGCTCCGGTAACTTGAATGGGTTCAACAATGCTGGTTATAAGGCGACCTTCCGTCCCTTAAAGGTGCAAGTACCTCTTACAGAGTCCACCTTGTTTACCCCTATGAAATGCATGAGAAGACTGCAGAGAGATGCCATCCTAATTCATTGGGATGTGTGGTCTCATCATGTTCGTGGGGCAAGCATGCAGTACTTGGCACTGAGTTATCTTTTGAGATTCTGCAATGAAAATCAACTAAAAAGCAACAAGGAGTATGGTGATAGCCTGCATACTATCTTGGCCTTGGTGTGGACCGACCAAGAAAAGGCTAGATACACATTCTTGGAAGATGTGCAACAACCAGGAAGATTACCAGAACAGAATGGTATCGCGGAAAATCGAAGAGCAAAATGATATAAGGAAGCAACCATGAGATGAAGAACCTCTAAGGATGATGATAAGGAAGTTGAGATGATGAGAGGATACCCTCTCAGCTTGGTCTTCTGAATGACCCAAAGAGGAGACAACTCAGCTTGGTCCTCTGATTGAACCAAAGAGTGACTCCTCAGTGTCCAAAGTAGTTCAACAACTACCCCGCTGGATAGAAAGCTCTACAATAGAGTAAGGTTACCTCAAGCAACCCCATAAGGAAGGTTGGTGCCCGGATTTGTGAATACACACCCGCCTATTGTAAATGAAGATGTGGACTACCTTGTTGAAGACAACGCGATGGATGATATCTGCTTATCACCAGAATTGGATGGAACCCTTGGTATGCCCACTTTTGGAGCATAGTATTGAACATCAAAACTTCTGAGAAGAGCGATTCAAGGAAAATCGCACAACAGTGAATGCAAGCTGGGAACAAAATGCAAGTGCCCAAGGAAGCATGAAGATACCACCAAGAGGAATTTTCTTTTAAGGGTGGTAGCCACCCAGATACCTAAACCCAAATAACCTAATACCTACCTTCTTTCTAGCCTCTCCAATCTCGAGGACGAGATTTCTTTTAAGGGTGGTAGTCTGTAACGACCCAAGATTTTTCAAATTTTGGGGGAAATTTTTTGCTTTTGTTTTGCTTGAGATGATTGGAATTTCAAAGGGATTTAAAACTTTTGAGTCTATTTGAAGGCTTTATTAGAAAACTATTTTAAACCTTCTATTACTTTCTTAGAGAACCTCTTTGAGAAAAACCAAAAATCAAAATACTATTTTCTTGCTTTTAATCAGCTTTATGCAAGCTTGCTTGCAAAAGATGCTTTTACAAAATTTGCTTTATTCAATATGGGTTGCCTTTTCAAACCATAATTGAGTGTGTTTCTCAATCATTATTTTATAAACTATTATTTTACTATTTTAGAAAGAAATCAAGTTCAAACTCTATTTCTATTATTTTATGCAAGAAAAGCCTTTTGCTAATTTTATAAAGCCTTCTGAAAATCTTGTTTTATTTTGGGAAAACATGTTTGTTACTATTCTAGAATGTTGCTTGGAATTTTAGAAAATTTTACATTTTGGTTTGAAGTCATTTGAGTAACAAATGCAGAAGTTATGGAAGAAAAAGAAAACAGAAAAGGGAAAATGAATCAGAACAAAAAAAAATAGAAAAGAAGACAACAGCCCACCTGGGCCGTGCCCGTGCCCGGAGCCCAAGTCACCCGCACCCGAAGCCGGCCCAACCAGCCCCCTGCCTTTCCCTCTCTTCCTCTCGCTGCCAGGTGGGACCCACCTGTCGGCTCGTTCTTCTTCGACGGTTTCTCCTCCCTCTCCAGTAACGTCGCCGGAGTTACTCCCTCGCCATCACCGCGACCTAATTGTCCATCAAGACCCGTCTATAAAAGGCCCCGACACCCCCTCCCTCGCCTCTCTCCATTCTGCGCGAGATTGTGCCCCCAGGCTGCCCAGATTTCTCACCGATTTCCGCCATTGCTGGGACCTTGAAGCTCGAAATTCCGGTGAATCCAGGCCGTTCCGCCACTCCTCTCTGCTTCCCCCTCTCTCCCTCTTCCGTGCACTCATGCTTCTCAACTTGGTTTGACTTAGGAGGCCCCAGAACGACGACCACGCCATCAACCGAAGCGTCGGACTGCCAGGAACCATCTCCAGCCGCCTCCCTTCCCCTTGTCTGGAAGCAATCAAGGAAGGTGACCACGCACCCGAGTCCGCCGCGCCCTCCTACATCTTGTCGTGATGACGCCGTCGACCAGGAGCCGCCAGAAGTTCGCCGGAGATCAACCAGAGCCACCTCGCCGGACTTAGCTCACCGGAACCCTAGCTCGAGCTGGTGAGCACCTCCTCCTTCTACTCGTGGTCGTTCGATTGAGATCCAGTGGATCTGATCAATCCACTTAACCGAAAGGGTATAGATCAATCTGGTCCACCCAATCACCTTTAGATCCGACGATCCACAGGCGTGATCCGGTCGAACCGGTACGCACCAGTAGAAATCTGCCACGTGGCCAGCCTCGGATCAAACAGAAACCAAAATAGAAAATTGAAATCAGATTTAGTCCAAATCTTGTGAAATTCATATCTAATGTTCTGTAAGTCCAAAAATTGCAAATAATACCTCGTTGGAATCCTTGAGACTTGTAGAATCCAGCAGTACCATAAAATCTTATATTTTATGGGTTCAATTTGAAACTATTTTCAAATTGGAATCAAACTCTCTGTTAGCATGATTAATTCATATCTTTTGTTCTATCCATCCAAAAATTACAAAATTGTAGTCTTTGGATTCCTCTCAACTTGTAGAACATAATAGGATCAAGAAATGTCAAATTTGATACGTGCACACACTTTGTGCATTCAAATTTATCCAAATCACTATTTCGGTGATAATTTAATTTCTATAACTTATTTTGGAGTGAAACCACTTGTAGTGACTTTGTATTACTGCAAGCTATCTAGTAGCATCACTCCCATATTTTATTGAACCATTTCGCAATTATTCAAATTCTAATATGAGAACTTGAGTATTCCTATATAGATTAATTCTATTTCAATCAATGATTCCTTCTACTTTAAAAAAACCCTATGATCATGCCTAGCTATCAGATATCTTCTTGAGATCACTTTGATCCAATGTCATATCTATCTAAACAACATCTTGATCTAGATCATATTCACTTAGACCTATCTTGTATAGTACCCACTTATTCAAATTATAAATGTGTCATTGAGTAAAGTGTGATACTTTCTATCTTAGTTTCTACCTTTGCTACTATGGTATTGATCAAATCAACATCATAGTACTTAACCCAATCCCATTTTACTCATTAGGAACCTTAAGCCATGTTTTCAAACATCATCTATACATATCCATTACCTATAGCCATTTATTCATGTCTACTCAATCTTAGCCTTGCATTGAACTATTCAATTTGCTTTTGAGTTAATTGAGTATTTCAATGTTATAAGAATCCTAGCCTAAGCTTAAGTGTAATATATACTATTTAAGAATAATTGTTATCACACTTATTCAATAGTATTGCTATTGCACTATTTTGTCTCCTATGTGATTTACCCACATGAGATATTCCAAGATTCAATATGCTTTAATAAAGCATAAGGATCTCACTCATCATATTTTGTCTAAATCATATATATACTCAAATTGCAATTGTGCTACTTGAGTAGAATATGAATTCATCTCAAACCTAGATTTTGTTAATGTGGTGTTGTTATAACCCATACCATAGTATGTGTTATACACCATGTTGATCAATGAACCAGTTGAGCCATGTCCTCAAATATCAATCATTCATACCCAATCCAATGCCTACTTAGTTTTGTTCACATGTATTGAACTATTCAACCTGCAAATATGCTAATTGAGTAGTTCAAGCATTCTTAAAACCTAGCCTAGTTCCTAAGTGCAGTAGCTGCTATTTAAGAGTAATTGTTGTCACATTCACTCAATAGTATGGTTGTGCACTATTTGACACTTGTGTGATGTAGTTCACACGAGTTATTCCAAGTTTCATTCATGCCTTGTTAAAGCATAAAAACTTCATCAATTATATGCTGCCTAGTCCAATTATCTCTCAAATCATATTGATCTTCCCCAGCTAAGCTCTCAAATCCATATCTCACAAATCATGATCCTTTGCCATATCTTTCAATCATAACATATCAATAAATCTAAATTGTTAAACAAACACTTTTCAATTGTTTGTTTGTTTGATTGTGTCGAATGGATTGTTTATGGTATACTATTTCTTGTGCTATAGTTTGTGCGAAGAGCTACGTGCTTAGTTGAGAGAAGTGGAAAGATCGTATTCTTCAAAAAGGCAAGTGACACACATGTCCCTCACCCATTTTATTTATGCATTAGTATATTCACCTCTTGTAGTATGCATGATAGGTGTTTTACTCAACTGTTTTATCAAATGCTTAGATCCTAGTAGTGTGTAGCTATCCCTCAAACCCCACCTGATAGGATGCTAAATACTTTGAAAAATACTGATGCCATGCTAAGGTCACTTGAAAAGTGTTTCGTGAAAAGTTAAGAACTTCAACTAAAATGAAACACCTGGGTGGATTAGTTTGATAATGGAGGTGGTGTTGAGTGGCGACCTGGGGCTACACTTTGTGTAGTTGCTGCCTGGGCGTACACTTGTGGTTGGCCACCCAGGAACAAAGAGATGGCTATGTCTTCCATGCTTAGTGTACTTCCAGTGCAGCCTTATGACATTATGGGCTCTGTCTTGACTGATTAGATGTGGGAGTGTAACTTTGTGCAAGAAGTTGGTGGTAGAATAATTATAGGTTGGGAGCGGATCTTGCCAGTTAGTTGCCCTCTCCTCTAAAAGGTCTCGTTTCATTTTATGTATGGGCATAAAATGAATCGTAAGGTGAAAGTGCACAACCCTTGCAAGGTGTTTTTAAACTAATCGATTAGCCGTGTCCTCGGTTATGGACAATTGAGTCTCTAGACATGGAATGTACGGAATAATCTCATCACCATTTCTGAATTATTAAAATTTGTCTAGAAACCCCTAGGTAGGAACTAAGGACCATACACTCCAAGAAGTGGTGGTGCCTGAGGTTCCGAACTTTGTTGAGTTACGCCCAGAACTACATACCGGCCAGTATGTAGTGTATGGGGGTTGTCTTGACCCTTGAAAAATAAAATATGTTGAAAGAAGTATTAAAATGGTTTATAGGATAAAATTGGCTTTATGCAATCAGCCTATGAGATCCACCAGCCAAATGTCATGTAGTATAGTCTTTCCACAAAAATGCCACCAAATATGTGTCAATTGCCAGTACATCATTGTACTGACCCCTCTGGGGCTGCATATTCAAACGTGCAGGTTTTATTTCGAGTAAGGAACCAGGAGTAGGATCTCGAGCTTACATTCCAACACGTCTGCTTGTGGCACTTGATGAAGATGGAAGCTCACTGCAATCTATGCTTTATGCTGTGTACTCATAAGGTAGAAGACCTATGTAACTGGATTTACGTTGTAATATTGATGCTATTGCAATGATTACTATATTTTGTACTATGGTGCTATCTACTGATCCAGGGAATGGCACAATACATAGGAGTTCTGCCTTTAGTAAAAGGCGGGGCGTCACATCATCCCTCCGGGGAAACGGCGCTGCCATGTTATCAAATAGAGATTGCTGTGAGGGTTCTTGTGCTCATCAAGGATTATCAGGCTCAGGTTTGAGGCATGTTGATTCTCTTCACGTTGCTTGCTGGATTTGTTCCTCTTCTTCAGGTTGTGTTCTTCGTGTGATTGGAAGATATTTATCTAGGATGATGATAAGGAAGTTGAGATGATGAGAGGATACCCTCTCAGCTTGGTCTTCTGAATGACCCAAAGAGGAGACAACTCAGCTTGGTCCTCTGATTGAACCAAAGAGTGACTCCTCAGTGTCCAAAGTAGTTCAACAACTACCCCGCTGGATAGAAAGCTCTACAATAGAGTAAGGTTACCTCAAGCAACCCCATAAGGAAGGTTGGTGCCCGGATTTGTGAATACACACCCGCCTATTGTAAATGAAGATGTGGACTACCTTGTTGAAGACAACGCGATGGATGATATCTGCTTATCACCAGAATTGGATGGAACCCTTGGTATGCCCACTTTTGGAGCATAGTATTGAACATCAAAACTTCTGAGAAGAGCGATTCAAGGAAAATCGCACAACAGTGAATGCAAGCTGGGAACAAAATGCAAGTGCCCAAGGAAGCATGAAGATACCACCAAGAGGAATTTTCTTTTAAGGGTGGTAGCCACCCAGATACCTAAACCCAAATAACCTAATACCTACCTTCTTTCTAGCCTCTCCAATCTCGAGGACGAGATTTCTTTTAAGGGTGGTAGTCTGTAACGACCCAAGATTTTTCAAATTTTGGGGGAAATTTTTTGCTTTTGTTTTGCTTGAGATGATTGGAATTTCAAAGGGATTTAAAACTTTTGAGTCTATTTGAAGGCTTTATTAGAAAACTATTTTAAACCTTCTATTACTTTCTTAGAGAACCTCTTTGAGAAAAACCAAAAATCAAAATACTATTTTCTTGCTTTTAATCAGCTTTATGCAAGCTTGCTTGCAAAAGATGCTTTTACAAAATTTGCTTTATTCAATATGGGTTGCCTTTTCAAACCATAATTGAGTGTGTTTCTCAATCATTATTTTATAAACTATTATTTTACTATTTTAGAAAGAAATCAAGTTCAAACTCTATTTCTATTATTTTATGCAAGAAAAGCCTTTTGCTAATTTTATAAAGCCTTCTGAAAATCTTGTTTTATTTTGGGAAAACATGTTTGTTACTATTCTAGAATGTTGCTTGGAATTTTAGAAAATTTTACATTTTGGTTTGAAGTCATTTGAGTAACAAATGCAGAAGTTATGGAAGAAAAAGAAAACAGAAAAGGGAAAATGAATCAGAACAAAAAAAAATAGAAAAGAAGACAACAGCCCACCTGGGCCGTGCCCGTGCCCGGAGCCCAAGTCACCCGCACCCGAAGCCGGCCCAACCAGCCCCCTGCCTTTCCCTCTCTTCCTCTCGCTGCCAGGTGGGACCCACCTGTCGGCTCGTTCTTCTTCGACGGTTTCTCCTCCCTCTCCAGTAACGTCGCCGGAGTTACTCCCTCGCCATCACCGCGACCTAATTGTCCATCAAGACCCGTCTATAAAAGGCCCCGACACCCCCTCCCTCGCCTCTCTCCATTCTGCGCGAGATTGTGCCCCCAGGCTGCCCAGATTTCTCACCGATTTCCGCCATTGCTGGGAGCTTGAAGCTCGAAATTCCGGTGAATCCAGGCCGTTCCGCCACTCCTCTCTGCTTCCCCCTCTCTCCCTCTTCCGTGCACTCATGCTTCTCAACTTGGTTTGACTTAGGAGGCCCCAGAACGACGACCACGCCATCAACCGAAGCGTCGGACTGCCAGGAACCATCTCCAGCCGCCTCCCTTCCCCTTGTCTGGAAGCAATCAAGGAAGGTGACCACGCACCCGAGTCCGCCGCGCCCTCCTACATCTTGTCGTGATGACGCCGTCGACCAGGAGCCGCCAGAAGTTCGCCGGAGATCAACCAGAGCCACCTCGCCGGACTTAGCTCACCGGAACCCTAGCTCGAGCTGGTGAGCACCTCCTCCTTCTACTCGTGGTCGTTCGATTGAGATCCAGTGGATCTGATCAATCCACTTAACCGAAAGGGTATAGATCAATCTGGTCCACCCAATCACCTTTAGATCCGACGATCCACAGGCGTGATCCGGTCGAACCGGTACGCACCAGTAGAAATCTGCCACGTGGCCAGCCTCGGATCAAACAGAAACCAAAATAGAAAATTGAAATCAGATTTAGTCCAAATCTTGTGAAATTCATATCTAATGTTCTGTAAGTCCAAAAATTGCAAATAATACCTCGTTGGAATCCTTGAGACTTGTAGAATCCAGCAGTACCATAAAATCTTATATTTTATGGGTTCAATTTGAAACTATTTTCAAATTGGAATCAAACTCTCTGTTAGCATGATTAATTCATATCTTTTGTTCTATCCATCCAAAAATTACAAAATTGTAGTCTTTGGATTCCTCTCAACTTGTAGAACATAATAGGATCAAGAAATGTCAAATTTGATACGTGCACACACTTTGTGCATTCAAATTTATCCAAATCACTATTTCGGTGATAATTTAATTTCTATAACTTATTTTGGAGTGAAACCACTTGTAGTGACTTTGTATTACTGCAAGCTATCTAGTAGCATCACTCCCATATTTTATTGAACCATTTCGCAATTATTCAAATTCTAATATGAGAACTTGAGTATTCCTATATAGATTAATTCTATTTCAATCAATGATTCCTTCTACTTTAAAAAAAACCCTATGATCATGCCTAGCTATCAGATATCTTCTTGAGATCACTTTGATCCAATGTCATATCTATCTAAACAACATCTTGATCTAGATCATATTCACTTAGACCTATCTTGTATAGTACCCACTTATTCAAATTATAAATGTGTCATTGAGTAAAGTGTGATACTTTCTATCTTAGTTTCTACCTTTGCTACTATGGTATTGATCAAATCAACATCATAGTACTTAACCCAATCCCATTTTACTCATTAGGAACCTTAAGCCATGTTTTCAAACATCATCTATACATATCCATTACCTATAGCCATTTATTCATGTCTACTCAATCTTAGCCTTGCATTGAACTATTCAATTTGCTTTTGAGTTAATTGAGTATTTCAATGTTATAAGAATCCTAGCCTAAGCTTAAGTGTAATATATACTATTTAAGAATAATTGTTATCACACTTATTCAATAGTATTGCTATTGCACTATTTTGTCTCCTATGTGATTTACCCACATGAGATATTCCAAGATTCAATATGCTTTAATAAAGCATAAGGATCTCACTCATCATATTTTGTCTAAATCATATATATACTCAAATTGCAATTGTGCTACTTGAGTAGAATATGAATTCATCTCAAACCTAGATTTTGTTAATGTGGTGTTGTTATAACCCATACCATAGTATGTGTTATACACCATGTTGATCAATGAACCAGTTGAGCCATGTCCTCAAATATCAATCATTCATACCCAATCCAATGCCTACTTAGTTTTGTTCACATGTATTGAACTATTCAACCTGCAAATATGCTAATTGAGTAGTTCAAGCATTCTTAAAACCTAGCCTAGTTCCTAAGTGCAGTAGCTGCTATTTAAGAGTAATTGTTGTCACATTCACTCAATAGTATGGTTGTGCACTATTTGACACTTGTGTGATGTAGTTCACACGAGTTATTCCAAGTTTCATTCATGCCTTGTTAAAGCATAAAAACTTCATCCATTATATGCTGCCTAGTCCAATTATCTCTCAAATCATATTGATCTTCCCCAGCTAAGCTCTCAAATCCATATCTCACAAATCATGATCCTTTGCCATATCTTTCAATCATAACATATCAATAAATCTAAATTGTTAAACAAACACTTTTCAATTGTTTGTTTGTTTGATTGTGTCGAATGGATTGTTTATGGTATACTATTTCTTGTGCTATAGTTTGTGCGAAGAGCTACGTGCTTAGTTGAGAGAAGTGGAAAGATCGTATTCTTCAAAAAGGCAAGTGACACACATGTCCCTCACCCATTTTATTTATGCATTAGTATATTCACCTCTTGTAGTATGCATGATAGGTGTTTTACTCAACTGTTTTATCAAATGCTTAGATCCTAGTAGTGTGTAGCTATCCCTCAAACCCCACCTGATAGGATGCTAAATACTTTGAAAAATACTGATGCCATGCTAAGGTCACTTGAAAAGTGTTTCGTGAAAAGTTAAGAACTTCAACTAAAATGAAACACCTGGGTGGATTAGTTTGATAATGGAGGTGGTGTTGAGTGGCGACCTGGGGCTACACTTTGTGTAGTTGCTGCCTGGGCGTACACTTGTGGTTGGCCACCCAGGAACAAAGAGATGGCTATGTCTTCCATGCTTAGTGTACTTCCAGTGCAGCCTTATGACATTATGGGCTCTGTCTTGACTGATTAGATGTGGGAGTGTAACTTTGTGCAAGAAGTTGGTGGTAGAATAATTATAGGTTGGGAGCGGATCTTGCCAGTTAGTTGCCCTCTCCTCTAAAAGGTCTCGTTTCATTTTATGTATGGGCATAAAATGAATCGTAAGGTGAAAGTGCACAACCCTTGCAAGGTGTTTTTAAACTAATCGATTAGCCGTGTCCTCGGTTATGGACAATTGAGTCTCTAGACATGGAATGTACGGAATAATCTCATCACCATTTCTGAATTATTAAAATTTGTCTAGAAACCCCTAGGTAGGAACTAAGGACCATACACTCCAAGAAGTGGTGGTGCCTGAGGTTCCGAACTTTGTTGAGTTACGCCCAGAACTACATACCGGCCAGTATGTAGTGTATGGGGGTTGTCTTGACCCTTGAAAAATAAAATATGTTGAAAGAAGTATTAAAATGGTTTATAGGATAAAATTGGCTTTATGCAATCAGCCTATGAGATCCACCAGCCAAATGTCATGTAGTATAGTCTTTCCACAAAAATGCCACCAAATATGTGTCAATTGCCAGTACATCATTGTACTAACCCCTCTGGGGCTGCATATTCAAACGTGCAGGTTTTATTTCGAGTAAGGAACCAGGAGTAGGATCTCGAGCTTACATTCCAACACGTCTGCTTGTGGCACTTGATGAAGATGGAAGCTCACTGCAATCTATGCTTTATGCTGTGTACTCATAAGGTAGAAGACCTATGTAACTGGATTTACGTTGTAATATTGATGCTATTGCAATGATTACTATATTTTGTACTATGGTGCTATCTACTGATCCAGGGAATGGCACAATACATAGGAGTTCTGCCTTTAGTAAAAGGCGGGGCGTCACATCATCCCTCCGGGGAAACGGCGCTGCCATGTTATCAAATAGAGATTGCTGTGAGGGTTCTTGTGCTCATCAAGGATTATCAGGCTCAGGTTTGAGGCATGTTGATTCTCTTCACGTTGCTTGCTGGATTTGTTCCTCTTCTTCAGGTTGTGTTCTTCGTGTGATTGGAAGATATTTATCTAGGTTGACTCGCTGTAAAAGATCGGGACAAAACTCAAGGATCACCGACGTGATCCTTATCTTGTGGTATCAGATTATTGGGTTGATCACGGCGAGTATTTTCTGTTGATTACTTGATCTACAGATTGTTCTTCTCCGAGCAGTTTTCAAATCGGCGCGTATTGGTGATTGTTCTTCCCATGGCATCAGATTGGTTGGCAGGAGTAGATGATTGTAGATTGGATTTTTCTAATCTTCGGCAAGGATCGCTGTGTTGCTGGTTCTTTCTTGGAGTTTCTTTGTCCTGGCCTTTGTTCCGATTGATCCCCAGTTCGATCGATCGATTTGTCCAAGAGTACAAGGTGCCCACATCAGATCCAATCGAATATTTTTTTACAACGATCGATCACGCGCTTCACCACGGAGGCTGTCTTTGGTCGAGCGCGTCCCAGTCCCGCGGGCGCTCGCGGGATCTCAGCTTCCTTTGCCCCACACAAACCTTCTATCTCCAGCATACATCGAGCCATTTGGATTAAAAAAGGGACAAAATGCGCTCTCCGCACCGTACCTGGAATCGGCAGCTCTGCGCCCTCCTGGGATTGAGGGATCGGCCGCCGCGCTATAGCACAGACGCTGTCTGTCCCCAAGCGTGCTGACCGACCTATGCCCTTTTCAATTTATTTTTTCTGCCGTCTTGGTGTTTTTCCCAGTTGGTTGTACCATCACGTGGTGTGATAAGGTTTAGTCAGCGTGAAGTCAATCATTGCTGGAGTATCACAGAAAATACAAAGATCAATAGGAGCTTGGGCATGAAACAGAGTATTACTACTATTTTCAGATCTGTTTGCTTACTCAAAATTTCTTTTGACAAATAAAGTGAAGAGCAATATTCAGATATGGGTTTACCAAGGCCTGTCCGTACAACTGATAAGTCAGATGATGTGTACCAGGACTATCTTAATATCGTGGTCGGTACTCATTTGATGCAACCAAAATTTAGTGGAGATTGGACAGTGCCGCAAGGTTCGCAGAATATGAGACTTGGGAATCTCATATGGTTCGCGGTTTTGCAAGATGTCGTACGCTCGATAGCAAGTTTGGTGGCCATATGGAATATGTTATTGCCTACAGGCGAGTGGATACAAAGGTGGCTAGTTGGTGGTGCGACGACAGGTCTATGAAGGGCATCACAAGTAAAACATCAAGTTGGGTGTATTTCAAGCAATTTCTGCGTACTAGATTTGTGCAGAAGTCCATGGAGTCGGGCAAGGTGGTTGTTCCAGAGGTACAAGCCAAGGTTGATGGAGATGACACGCCATTGAGAGGTATGAGTATACAGCTTCACAAATTGTCCAATGGTGATGAGGCAGTAAGAAGGAATCAGCGATGCATCCTTTTTCAAACACAGTGCACCATCAAGGAGAAGGTATGCAAACTGATTATTGACAGCGGTAGTTACTGTAATGGCATCAGTAGAGCTGTGGTCGCAATGTTGGGTTTGTCAATATGGCGTATTCCTGATCCTAAACATGTTGAGTGGTTAAATAGCTGTGGTATGCTGAAAGTCACTCATAAGGTACATGTGCCATTTACAGTTGGTGAGTATGTTGATGAGGTGGAGTGTGATGTGTTGCCATTGGAGGTGTGTGGACTATTACTTGGGCGTCCATGGCAGTATGATCGCAATGCTATGCATGCTAGGAGAGCAAATACATATTCCTTTATGCATGATGGCAAACAGCGGACTTTGAAGCCTATGCATGATGATCAAATCAAGTCCGATGTTGTGTTGGTAGTTCGCAAGGAGAAGTTGCATAAAGCTAAGCCACAACCAGGGCTAGCTAAGGTGCAGCATGAGGAGCATGATGTGAAAAGCATCGGTGGTGACATTGTTTCAGCCAAGCCTGTAGATGACAAGCCAGTTGTTCTTGTTCCACTTCCAGTTCATGTTGACATGGGTGTTCAGACCGATGACGGTAATGCTGATCGTGTTCCGGTGCATATGGTGCCGCGGGTAGGCAGCCACAGTTTTTTTAGAACACCTCGGAGACGTTTTGTTGGAGCAGCAGTGCGTGTGCATATAGGCAAAGATGGACGTGTTCATCAGTTGTGTGGCCCAGGCATTACTACTTTGCAGGGTCGTTCTAAGAAGGTTCATGTTCAGCCGCAAAGAGCTACATCAAGAGTTGAGAAGAAGAAGGTGGTGACGCCTAAGTACAAGTTCATTTGGCAAAGAAAAGAGGTGCAACCACCCAAGGCTATATCAAGTCGAGCAGGCCAAGAGGGAGGATGTGGTGAGGAAGGCAAGAAAGACTTGAAGACGACGAATATGCGTGGTGCTATTGTTGATATTCCGCCACCCTTTTGAGCAGACCCTCACGCGTTGGGGACAACGCTTTTTGAAGGGGGCAGGATGATATGGGCACGAAGGAGGAGGTGAAGCCCAATTTGAGGACTCCACCAATATGAGGGAAGCTCGTTGCAGATTGGCACGCCAGGACAACCTACGATATGTAATAATTAGTCTAAGGTTGTGTCAGCAATTTATATTCATGTTTATGTTAATTTGTAGCTAGGTCAAGTTGTGGGCCACTTAGGGTTATTTATGTTTTGGGTTTGGGCCTGTCCAAGCCCAACAGTTTTCTGGCCATCTATATAAGGAGGCCAGCCGTCTAGGGTTTAGGGGGAGTCAGTTGTTTAGAGTTAAACTATCGCGTGGTGTTCCACCGTGTATCATCCCTATGGGGAAACGGCGTGCTGTGTTATCAAATAGAGATTGTTGTGAGGGTTCTTGTGCTCATCAAGGATTATCAGGTCAGGTTTGAGGTGTGTTGATTCTCTTCACGTTGCTTGCTGGATTTGTTCCTCTTCTTTAGGTTGCGTTCTTCGCGTGATTGGAAGATATTTATCCGGGTTGACTCGCTGTGAAAGATCGGGACCAGACTCAAGGATCACCGGCGTGATCCTTATCACATAGTGCTAGTTCCTGTTTTCTGCTCTTTTTGTATTTCAGAAAAGTTGTACAGGAAATATTCTCAGAATTGGACGAAACAAAAGCCAAACCTCCTATTTTACCCGACACAAAGACGGAGTCCAAAGCAGAGACGGAGGAGGGCACCGAGGAAGCCACACCATAGGGTGGCGCCCCCCCTCTGTTCACGCCACCGTATGGTGTGGGCCCCTCGGGTGCCCTCTGACATCGCCCTTCCGCCTATAAAATGCCTCCAACGCGAAAACCCTAAATCGTCTAGTCTCTGTCCACGAAAAGTTCCGCAGCACCGCCGCCATCGAAGACCAATTTCGGGGGACAGAAGTCTCTGTTCCGGCATCCTGTCGGGATGGGGAATTGCCCCGGGAGCCATCTCCATCGACTCCACCACCATCTTCATCGTCGTTGCTGATTCCCATGATGAGGAGGGAGTAGTTCTCCCCCGAGGCTGAGGGCTCTACCGGTAGCTATGTCGTTCATCTCTCTCCCATGGTGTGATCTTTATGTGATCATGAGCTTTGTAATCTAGTTGAATAAGTAGATGTTACTCTTCATCTATTATGCTACTCAAGTGCTTTTATTAATGTAATCTTCGGAGACACCTTGTCCCATGGTGTGAAGTTGATAGTGTGTGCATCGTGTGTGGCTCTTAGGCTTAAGATTACAGTAATACTTATCATGAGTTATATTTTGAGTTGGATGTCTCTATGAAATTGTGGACTTTGTCTAGAACCGTCTAGTGCGCTCAAGATGATAGTGTGGGGCTATCTAGATTGGGGAATGCAAACTTTAAGGAGTGCTTTTATATCCCTATGCATGGATTGGTGTTCGTTATCCAACCAGAGTATAGTTCAGTGTAGCATAGTGCAGAAAGATATTTATGTGTTCAATTATGTTATCATTGTTGAGAGTGTCCACTAGTGAAAGTATGATCCCTAGGCCTTGTTTCTAAGCATTGAAACACCGTTTACAACCAGTTCTGCTACATGTTTGCTTGCAGCCCTTTTTATTTCAGATTGCAATTACCACTTATAATTATCCATATTACTTGTATTTCACTATCTCTTCGCCGAACTAGTGCACCTACACACCTGACAAGTGTATTGGGTGTGTTGGGGACACAAGAGACTTCTTGTATCTTAATTTTAGGGTTGCTTGAGAGGGATATCATTGACTTCTTCCTCCCTGAGTTCGATAAACCTTGGGTGATTCACTTAAGGGAAACTTGCTGCTGTTTTACAAACCTCTGCACTTGGAGGCCTAACACTGTCTACAAGAATAGAAGCGTGCATAGACATCAAGCTCTTTTCTGGCGCCGTTGCCGGGGAGGTAAGGTAAAAGGTACTCACATCCTCTGGCTACTAAGCTATCTTCTAGTACTATTGCTGGTGTATGAGTGCTCGAAGTTATTTCCTTTAGATTCTGCAATTATATCTTTTTATTTCTTGTTTTCATTTTCACTAGTTAGGCTTAATGGAAAACAACAACAAAATTAGAGAGCTTTATAGTATTTATCTTGAGTTAGGACATGAAGCGTTTGAAGAGAAAATTAAAAAACCTATGGAACTTTATTTGCATGCTAATAGCAATGTTATTAGTATGAATTCTTTGAACACCATTATTGCTAATGACATGGAAAATTCTAAGCTTGGGGAAGCTGGTTTTGATGAGCATGACATTTTTAGTCCCCCAAGCACTGAGGAGAAAATTTACTTTGATGATACTATACCTCCAATATATGATGATTGCAATGATGAATATGATATTTTCAGTCCACCTACTACTGAGGAGAAAATTAATTATGATTACAATATTCCTCCTATATTTGATGACTATGGTGATGAGAATAATAATGATAGCTATTTTGTTGAATTTGCTCCCACTACGATTAATAAGAATGACTATGCTTATATGGAGAGTAATAATTATTTTATGCATGTGGCTCATGATAAGAATGTTTTATGTGATAGTTATATTGTTAATTTTATTCATGATGCTACTGAAAGATATTATGAGAGAGGGAAACATGGTTTTATGCATCTCAATAATATTAAGTTTCCCCTCTTTATGTTGAAAATTTTGATGTTGCACTTGTTTTGCCTTCCTATGCTAGTAGCCTCTTGCTTCAATAATTTGTTTTCTTACAAAATTCCCTTGCATAGGAAGTGGGTTAGACTTAAATGTGTTGGGATATTTGCTTCCTGATGCATTCTTATATGTTCAATTTATACATATGAGAGCGTCATAGAAATTATCATGCCTATCTTAATGGCTATAAAAGAAGAGCTTTTGGGAGACAACCCATTATATTTTTGCTTTCAGTTTATTTTTGTTTCTTTGAGTCTTGGAAGTTGTTACCTCTGTAGCAACCTCTCCTTATCCTTTTTATTTCATTTTTGTGCCAAGAGTAGCCTCTAATGGGGAGGAAGTAAGATTTGGGGAATTTGCTGTCCAGAAACAGATTTCTGTGCTTCACTGTGAAAAATTGTGATAAATCTCAGAATAGTATTTTGATCCGAAATTTTTTGTGCGCATGACCCAGGTTATTATATAACTTTTGTTAGCTTTGCACTTTTCGATTTGAGCAACAGAAGATTTTCGAAAAAATTGATCTTTACCTGCTGTTCTATTTTGATAGATTTCTGCCACTATTTGCATTTGCCTCTTAATCTCTTTCTTTTTTGAGTTCTTTTGATCGGAAGAGCTTTTAAGAGAAGTTCCTACAGTAGCTAATGTTTTAATAGATGTTGTACTTGACTTATAACTGAACCAAAAGTGGATCTACTATATTGCATAAACTAATGTTGCTAATGAGAATTGTGTGAAGTTTTGTATGAAGGAAGTTTTCCAGTGTAGGGAAAGGAGAATGATGAGATGAGATGAAGGATAGACAAAAGCTCAAGCTTGGGGATGCCCATGTCACCCCAAGAAATATCCAAGAAGTATAAGAGTCAAAGCTTGGGGATGCGCAAGGCACCCCCTTCTTCATCAACAAAAATATCAGGTCATCTTTCAAGACACTATATTTTTATTGCTTCATATGCTATGTGTTATTCTTCGAGTGTCAGTTGTTTTTGTTTTCAGTTTTGTTTTGTTTTGTTTGTTGTAGTATATTGTTGGACCCCAGCATGTTTGTTTTGGAGAGAGACACGCTCCATTTTCATTGCCTAAGAACACTCTCGTTTTCACTCATATTGTTCTGCGAGTGTTCTCTTTTTCTAGTACTATGTTTATCCTTTGTTTTCACCTTTATTTTTGGTTAGAACTTGTTAGTTCTTTTTAGTAGGGTGTTTTTAGCCCTCTGGTCTTTATTGATTTTTATCTTTGAGAGTTGTTTCAAATAAGTTGATTGGTGTTGGAGAAGAGTAAAATGTTTCATGCTTATAGTGGTGCAAAAGGAAGCTTGTTTAGACTGTGGCTTAGACTTTAGCATGTCATGCTAGATATTATTTTGATTATATGCTTAGTAGTTATTGTTGTAGCATGACTTGTCTCAAATAACTGAGAGTGCTTGATGTGCCATTGAAAGAATCATGCATTGTTTTTATCAGACAAAAGCATAATATTGTGGTATTCTCCTTTGATGCTTTATTTGGGTTGACTTGGCGCATGCTTACACCATGTTATGACTATAAACAAGTCACCTCAAGCCTCTATGATCATTTAGTTTTTGACTTGTAATATCACTTTATGCTTTCATTAATAATGTTTTGTCACTATGCATGATTATGGCCGTTATTGCTCTCTTAGTTGGTCGCTCCTAGTCTTTTGCTAGCCTTCATCTGTACTGAATATGAGCTCTACTCGTGCATCCAACTCCCAAAAACCAAAGTTTGCCAATGTGTCCACTATATCTACCTATTAGCATTTTTGTTATTCCAAGTATATTCATCATGCTTTTATCTATCTTCCAAATTTATTTTTTTGTTATCAGAAAATTAGTTAGTAAAGCTCTCACGAACTTGATGGCACATTTTACTTTCTTGCACTTAATAAACTTGACCATTGTGATTCTCTTATGAAGTTTATATGCTTGCAAATTGTAAGTTGAGAATTAGCACAACCATGCTTTCATGGGGCACATTTTCAACATTGCACTTATTCCTATTTAGTTGATATCTTGATCTTTTGTTTATGGATGCCTAGCGATGTGAAATAAGTTGGAAACTTGTGATCTCATGGAGTTTGTATATGTGTTAGAGAAACGCCTGGGCCGCTAATCTAAAACATGCATCATTCATGGTGGAAATTTACAACATAACCATAGTGGACATTCAACGACGCATCTCAAAATAAAAAGCTATACCCAATGGTAAATCAAAGAGATGTCGAGGTGTTCATTGTCTGTTTGTCTTGTCATTTTGATATGGGAAAGCTTCCATATCATTGGGCAGGAGGTACCCCGTTGGCGTTCTCAATGATACATGTATGCTTACAATGACAAGAACTTACTTGGGACCTAAGTTGAGTAGCATGCAGTTTAGGTAGTCGTATTCAAGGGACATGAGATTTTCAACTTATGGTTTGTCAAGCATATAACTCATACTTGTTCTCACATTAACCTTAACCATTCAAGATGCCAATGATAGGGCAAATGAGAGCTCAAAGCTAATAAGTACCATGATTTTTGGAAGCTTTATAAAACTTGAAATCCCTACTTCCCTTTGCGAAGGGCCTTTCTTTTTCCTTTTATGTTGAGTCTTCATCTTCTATCTTTATGCACCAATTAAGAGAGCATAGTTGTCATTCTGAGTATAATGTGCATAGCCCCAAAATTTATTATTGATTGATTCATGATTATGGTATTGCTTGTTCTCAAATTATTTGTATCTAGTCACCCTTTGAACTTTGAAGGTGTCCTATGCATTTATGTTTTGCTATTCCATGAGGGACAAGCTGAATACCACTTTGCTATGTTTTCTCTATGCTCAAAACAAACAAATAACTTTCAATGCATTATTATTCATGATCTTTTGTTTGTGTTACTTTTCATGTTGTAACATGGTTGCTAAGTTCTATTGTTAGAATTATATCTTTTATGCCCATGTTTAGAGTACTTTGATCTCAGCTTGCAATGCCTTACAATAACTTGTTCGAGATTGTGTTGGTTGCATGTCACCTCAAAAAAAAAATTTATCACTTACCTACTCGAGGACGAGCAGGAGTTAAGCTTGGGGAAGCTTGATACGTTGCAAACGTATCTATAATTTTTGATGCTCCATGCTCGTTTTACACCAATTGCTTTATGTTTTCTTTACACTTCGTGGCGTTTTATGCATTTTCTGGAACTAACCTATTAACAAGATGCCACAGTGTTAGTTCCTGTTTTCTGTTGTTTTTGTATTTCAGAAAAGTTGTATACAAAATATTGTCATAATTGGACGAAACAAAAGCCAAACTTCCTATTTTTCCTGACACGGAGACAGAGTCCAAAGCAGAGATGGAGGAAGGCACCGAGGCAGCCACACCATAGGGTGGCGCCCCCCCTCTGGCCATGCCACCATATGGTGTGGGCCCCTCGGGTGCCCTCTAACATCGCCCTTCCGCCTATAAAATGCCTCCGACGCGAAAACCCTAAATCATCCAGTCTCCGTCCATTAAAAGTTCCGCAGCGCTGCCGCCATCGAAGACCAATTTCGGGGGATAGAAGTCTTTGTTCCGGCACATTGCCGGGATGGGGAATTGCCCCCAGAGCCATCTCCATCGACTCCACCGCCATCTTCATCGCCGTTGCTGATTCCCATGATGAGGAGGGAGTAGTTCTCCCCCGAGGCTGAGGGCTCTACCGGTAGCTATGTGGTTCATCTCGCCCATTGATAAGGGGTGTCCCGATCTTCTCAGCAAGCGATGGCGATGATGATGATGGTAGATAGATAAACACCGTGTAGCGATGAACTCTCCCGCTCGAACCCTGATGCCAATGCAACAGCTCTCGAACCTTGTAGGATATTCACAACACCACGATCTTGCGCACGTAGCCGTCGACCACGAACGGTAGTTTGCAATCCACTAATTCCCAATGGAACAACAGATCACACTCAATTGTAGCTTGATAAACTCGATCACAAGTAATTTCAGAGGTTCTAAAGAGAAACAACTCCAAAATAGTTTTAACGTGGTCTAACCCTAACTATGGGGTCGTCCCAGGGCTTATATGGGCGGCTGGGGTGGCCAGGACTCGAGATAAAACGTATTCGACTCGAACTAGGATACATCCGTTTGGATCTGATCCGAGACGGGCCGGACTGTCCTGCGCTGGAGGGCCGGACTGTCCTGTGGTGACGCGCGCTACACCACAGAGGGTGTCTGCCCTCGGGTGCACCTGAGGCCGGACTGTCCTGTCTTGGAGGGCAGGACTGTCCTGTGTAGGCAGGACTGTCCTGTGTTGGAGGGCCGGACTGTCCTGTCTTCTGGAACTGAAACTTGCCCTTCTTGATGATCTCCTTCTCTTCTATCGCGCCTTCCTCCCGCTCCTCCCTCGCGCAGATATTGGCGATCATCTTCTGGTGTTCCTCTTGCTGTGGCTCCTCGCTCCGTGCTACGCATTCCTCTCCAATGTACCTGATCATACAATAAGACAATGACTTAGGCAGTATAAAGTTCTCATTAAGTAACACATCAGGCTCATTAATAAACAAGTTCACCTGTTGTTCTAGTAACTTAGCACGAGCTCTTGTAATGGGTCCAATTCTAATCTCATTGGACTGAACAGCTGGAACATCTTGTGTAGTAGTTGGTGGAGAAGGTGCAAGTATAGGGATGTCCTCATCATCTCCCCCCTCTTCAAAAGGCGTCGACCTCGACGCTCCAAGGTCTTCTCCATCATATGGTGATAAGTCAGCAACGTTGAAGCTGTTGCTAACTCCACCAAACTCAGCAATAGGTATATCAATCGAGTAGGCATTATCATTTATTTTGGCTAACACCTTGTAAGGACCAGCACCACGAGGTTTTAATTTGGATTTCCTCAGCTTGGGAAACCTGTCTTTGCGCAAATGCACCCAAACCATGTCACCAGGCTGAAACAAAACCTTCTTCCTTGCATGATTCCTTGTAGCAGCAACTTTCTGGCCTTTCTTCTCAATAGCCTCTCGAGTCTTCTCATGGAGTTTCTTCACATAATCAGCATGTTTTGATGCCTCCATATCAACTCTCTCATGTAAAGGTAGAGGCAGCAAATCAAGTGGAAATACATCACCAAAATCCTGCAAAACATTAGACACACCCAAAGAAATAGGGGTCATGTCGTTAGAAACTAAAACCTCACCCTTGTACATGAGCACAAGAGGCATGGCTGTAGGATCCTCACTAAATTCTCTCATATCTTCTTTGGTGGCTAAAATTAGTAGGTTATTCACTCCCTCACTTTTCGTTATATCATTCTTTGGTCGCTCATTTACATCACTCACAGCTACAAAACTCTCGCACTTATCATGATGTGCATCCTTCAAGTTCACCTCAATTTTTTGACGAGATTCATTGACAATCTGCTGTGGGGACATAGGCTGCAAGGTAATTTTCTTGCCCTTGAACTCCAAATGATATGTATTAGCTCGACCATTGTGCTGCATATGGCGATCATATAACCATGGTCGACCCAACAATAAGTGGCAAACAGTCATAGGAACCACATCAAAATCAATAGAATCCTTGTATGGTCCTATCTCAAAATTTACACGCACCATATGGTTGACCTTCATCTCACCATTGTCACTCAGCCACTGTATATAATATGGTTTAGGATGAGGTAAATATGTCAAATTCAGCTTAGCACATAACTCCTTGCTTGCAAGATTTCTGCAACTACCTCCATCAATGATGACTTTGCAAGCTTTGTTTGGGCCAACTAGTGCTTTTGTTTGAAACAGATTGCAGCGCTGTGATTCAGAATTGGGCTGCACACTAAGAGAACGTGGAGTAACCACAATGGTAGGCGCATGGGTAGGATAAGCATCCAACTCTTCCTCACTAGCATCACCATTGTCTTCAGGACTATAGGGATCAATTTCATCTCCACTCTCATATTCACCATTGTCATTGACAAACATGACCTTGTTGTTGGGACACTTATTCTTAAAATGTCCTCTTCCTCCACAAGTATAGCACTCTTTATCACGAGCACGAGCTGTAGACATGATTGAACCCGAACTAGCAGCCGGCTTGTTTGCTGTAGAACCAGAGGAGGGTGTTGGTGCAGGCGTGGAGGCCGAAGTAAAAGCTTGAGGCCGGACTGGCTGGTCTTGGAGGGCCGGACTGTCCGTAGATGCTGCCGGTGCCATCGCTGATGGTGGTAGCGAGGATCGTGCAGAAAACCGGCTTGTCGACGAATATCGAGCCCGCTCCCTAGCTTCTTCAGCTAGTTGTGCTTCGGTCTCTCGTGCATGATGCAACAACTCGGTCATAGTAGCATATGTGTGATGGCGCACAATGTTCTTAATAGGCAACTTCAAATTGTTGAGAAAATGCTGCAGAGTCATCTCAACTGATTCACGAACTCGTGCACGTTGCATAAGCATCTCCATCTCCATGTAGTACTCATCAACTGTCTTGCTACCTTGTGTTAATTTGGTGAGCTGGTTAAACACTGAGCGCAAATAGTTAGTGGGCACAAAACGTTGCCTCATAATTTCCTTCATCTCCCGCCATGAGAGCATAGGAACCTCATTATCGTCGCGTCTGTTTTGTATAATAGCATCCCACCAACGCAATGCATAGCCATCAAATTCAGAAGCAGCAAGTTTAACCTTCTTATCTTCTGTATAGTCGTGCAAATGCCACAACTTCTCAATCTTCAACTCCCATGAAAGGTAATCTTCAGGATCAAGTGAGCCATCAAACTTGGGAATTGAGAATTTTGGTTTGCTCAAGATATCATCATTTGCTTGTGGGATTACACGCTGAGCACGTCCCACAGGAGCAAAACCACGGCCAACACCAGGGGGATTGGCACGTCCCCTACCTCGGCCATTGTCTGGCTGTTGTTGGACCTCATCATTAACACTTCCATTATCTGCATCCGCATGTTCAGCAGCATCATCAAATTGTTGTTGCCGCTGTTGCTCAAAGGCGTCCCGCAAAGCATCAATGGATAGCTGTAACGCGTTGACATTTGCATTGATTGTAGTCACTTGTGTTTGAATGTTGTTGACAGCTTTCTCAGTTTCGCCCAACTGGATTTGTACTCCCTGTACATCCTTTTCTAAAGAATCCGTGGTGCGAGTGAAAACTCCTGTCAAATGATCCCGTAAGCCTTCATATTCCCTCCAAGTGACTGTAGCAGTTTCTGCCTTTTTCTGCATCACAACATCATCACTAGCAGACATGATTAGTAGATTAGTGCAAAACCCAAAATCGATATGGTGGCAAACTCTCTGCTCGCACAAAGCTGACAAGAAAGTAGATCTTACCGCTCCAAAGCAAATAGTAGTGCTTACCAATTCGAAGCAAACGACTGATGCACTGATGTGATGAAGTGAATATCAAAGGTATAGAGGTGATCACAAGGCACACAGGTTATTAAAGGTGGAGCTGTAGGTATGGAATCCTAACTACACCGCAAACCAGTCCTAGTGCTGATCGTGAGACAATAACCCAAGGAAAACACACACGTGGAGATAAACGTGGCAAAGCAATTATAAAAACAAGAATATTGCAATGCACAAGAGAGACGCTAGTAATAGCTCAAAATAGACAGGCACAAGATTGCTCAACTACAAGTGCTATATAGAACCAGGCCTCCAAAATCACCACAAAGATATTGCTCTTTTTCTTCTTGTATCTCTTTTTCTTTTCTCTTTTGATTTTTTTATATACTTTTTCTCAACTATATGTCTCAATAGTAAAATAACTGAAACGATACTGGAGCAAAAATTCTGCAAGGGCCGGACTGTCTTGTGTGATATGGCAGGACTGTCCGGTCTGAATTCAGCCAAAAAATTGCACCTCGAAAACCTAATGAGCAGCCTGTCAGAGCACAGCAACTAGTCTCGTATGGGTACGTTCCTAGGCACGGATGCTGTAGAAAGGCTGTAGCTAAGTTTTGCAACAAGGGTATGCTATGTGGACTCGGTAAATTGATGAAAAACTGGCGGAAACGATGATGAACGACTCAAGAACGATGAACAAAAACGAAATTAACAAAGGGAACCTAGACACTACGACTTTACCGGAAGAGATCGGATCAAAGACATGACTACGACCAGCAACTAAGACTAGAAAACGATGCAATCTAGGCTATGGCAAAACTAAACCCTAATATTTTATTTGGCTTTTTCTGGATAGGATGAAAAACACTCAAATAATGGATGGATCTGTGGATGCTCACCGAGTAAAACTGGAAATCTGATACCAAGATGATAAGGGGTGTCCCGATCTTCTCAGCAAGCGATGGCGATGATGATGATGGTAGATAGATAAACACCGTGTAGCGATGAACTCTCCCGCTCGAACCCTGATGCCAATGCAACAGCTCTCAAACCTTGTAGGATATTCACAACACCACGATCTTGCGCACGTAGCCGTCGACCACGAACGGTAGTTTGCAATCCACTAATTCCCAATGGAACAACAGATCACACTCAATTGTAGCTTGATAAACTCGATCACAAGTAATTTCAGAGGTTCTAAAGAGAAACAACTCCAAAATAGTTTTAACGTGGTCTAACCCTAACTATGGGGTCATCCCAGGGCTTATATGGGCGGCTGGGGCGACCAGGACTCGAGATAAAACGTATTCGACTCGAACTAGGATACATCCGTTTGGATCTGATCCGAGACGGGCCGGACTGTCCTGCGTTGGAGGGCCGGACTATCCTGCGCTAGAGGGCCGGACTGTCCTGTGGTGACGCGCGCTACACCACAGAGGGTGTCTGCCCTCGGGCGCACCTGTGGCCGGACTGTCATGTCTTGGAGGGCAGGACTATCCTGTGTAGGCAGGACTGTCCTGTGTTGGAGGGCCGGACTGTCCTGTCTTCTGGAACTGAAACTTGCCCTTCTTGATGATCTCCTTCTCTTCTATCGCGCCTTCCTCCCGCTCCTCCCTCGCGCAGATATTGGCGATCATCTTCTGGTGTTCCTCTTGCTGTGGCTCCTCGCTCCGTGCTACGTATTCCTCTCCAATGTACCTGATCATACAATAAGACAATGACTTAGGCAGTATAAAGTTCTCATTAAGTAACACATCAGGCTCATTAAGAAACAAGTTCACCTGTTGTTCTAGTAACTTAGCACGAGCTCTTGTAATGGGTCCAATTCTAATCTCATTGGACTGAACAGCTGGAACATCTTGTGTAGTAGTTGGTGGAGAAGGTGCAAGTATAGGGATGTCCTCATCACCCATGGTGTGATCTTTATGTGATCATGAGCTTTGTAATCTAGTTGAATAAGTAGATGTTACTCTTCATCTATTATGCTACTCAAGTGCTTTTATTAATGTAATCTCCGAAGACACCTTGTCCCACGGTGTGAAGTTGACAGTGTGTGCATTATGTGTGGCTCTTAGGCTAAAGATCACAGTAATACTTATCATGAGTTATATTTTGAGTTGGATGTCTCTATGAAATTATGGTGTTTGTCTGGAACCGTCTAGTGTGCTCAAGGTGATAGTGTGGGGCTATCTAGATTGGGGAATGCAAACTTTAAGGAGTGCTTTTATAGCCCTACGCATGGATTGGTGTTTGTTATCCAACCAGAGTATAGTTCAGTGTAGCATAGTGAAGAAAGATATTTATGTGTTCAATTATGTTATCATTGTTGAGAGTGTCCACTAGTGAAAGTATGATCCCTAGGCCTTGTTTCTAAGCATTGAAACACTGTTTACAACCAGTTATGCTACATGTTTGCTTGCAGCCCTTTTTATTTCAGATTGCAATTACCACTTATAATTATCCATATTACTTGTATTTCACTATCTCTTCGCCGAACTAGTGCACCTATACACCTGACAAGTGTATTGGGTGTGTTGGGGACACAAGAGACTTCTTGTATCTTAATTGGAGGGTTGCTTGAGAGGGATATCTTTGACCTCTTCCTCCCTGAGTTTGATAAACCTTGGGTGATTCACTTAAGGGAAACTTGCTGCTATTCTACAAACCTCTGCACTTGGAGGCCCAACACTGTCTACAAGAATAGAAGCGTGCGAAGACATCAGGGCGAGAGCTTACGTTGTCCCCATGGTTTTGCATCGGCCAAAACTTCCTATTGAACTAGAGCTAGGACAATGGCTCTCTCCACTATTTCAGGCACTTGAGACTACACCATCGCTCGTATCTCCTGTTTTCAGGCCACGGATGAAGTGGGACACATAACACTACTCGTCATTGATAGGGTAAAGGTGCCCGATCTTTCAATGAGACGGATAGCTACGACTTGTGGTGGAGGTCGACGTTGACGATCCGACTATGAACGTGCGAGACGTTGCGCCTTAGAAATCGCTACACCAACTTCTGAGGCTATGGACCACACGGGAGCGAGATCGACCTGACCACGAGGGTCTATTCCTGTGAGCAATCGAAGAACAAGCAAGAACAATGATTAAGCAATCAGAATTGCAGATGAATATGAAGATTGTATTACTCCCAGAGGGATGATAACGTGGTGATGAGGACATCCCTACGGTTGATACAACCATTGTACCTACAGCCACACTTCCTCACATTCCACAATTCCAAGGACCTCTTACAAGAGCTCATGCACGCCAACTAAATTATCAGGTACTTTCATTTCTAGGAACTATTCCTAATATTCATGAGAATATGATGCTGCCTAAATCAGATGTGTTTATGTTACTTAGGAATGATGGGCCTAGCACGGATGAGAGGGACAAGCATTGGAGCATGATCGTGCATGGAGATGATGGCAGCAATCGTGTGAGGATTCAGGATGATGCTGCAAGTGAAGATTTCAGAACTTTGAAGCCACCATAATGCTGCAAGGATGCTCGGATGAAATTCACAAGTTACTCAATCATAAAATTCGTCCAAGGCTTTATATGGTGCTGCTTCAACTTATGTTATGGGTTAAACCCATGTATTTTTGTCATAGGTATTTTAGGGATTTTCTGGAGGCTGTTTGTGACGACCTCAAATTCGATACAAATTCGAAGTGCCCGTTATGTAATCCATCACAATCCCAGAATCAGTGTTGTGACTTACATAACGTAGTTGATATCACAGTCATAGACATTAATAGTAAATAAAGGGGATTACATAAGTGGTCGTACAGACCAAACCTTACAATTCATCAATATGCAGCGGAATAACACTTTGGGTCCATATTGTCAAGCTTCAACCGCACAGGCAAAGCAGACAGTAGGAAACGAGCCTAATTCGCAAAGTCGTCAATGATTTCTTCCTTCTTGATTTCTCTCCTTCAAGTCTGGCCAAGTTAATAGCCAGGGACAGAGCCGTGAGTACATTGCATGCACTCGCAAACCATCTTATAAATAAATGAATAGAGAATGCATAGTTCATATAGTGGTCTAAGCTCTAGGTTCATTTGCATAAAGCAGAATTTCCTTTCAAAGATCTTTTATCTAAAATGGTAAGAAAACATTTAGCTCTTTATAAATCTCTAGATGGAATCCCCCAAATGTCAATTCTTTTGTTCACCAAGTCACCTTCATGGTCACCGAAATTCATTGTCAAGTCACCTTTCTCAAATCATTTTCAAAGTAAAACTTGATAACGGCCAAGCAGCGCCAAACCAACCGTCCATGACCGCGGACGCGGCTATTCGAATAGTTTTACACTCTGCAGAGGTTGTACACTTTACCCACATCATCCGACTACTCCTCGTGTGGGCAACTTCCCCGCATAACAACATATGCCACGACAAGCAGCCGACCATTAATGTTTCACCTGCCCGCCTTAGCATAAACACTACTGCCTAGAGATATACCCCTCAACACCGGAGTCCAAGAAGCTGTCCGGAGTGTGCAAAGTTCCCAGCCGCTTGTCCCACCGGAATGCCACTAACCGAGGTAGGGTCCCACACCCGGTAGTCCATTTTCAATGAGGGCTCTTCGGCTTGTACCCCAACCACCTAAAAAGGAGGACAAGGCGAGCCTAGGCCGTAGCCACAGGGTGCCCTGGAAGAGGAGTCCCTGGTCGGACTTCCATTTACATTTTATAGGGTCTACACTAAGGAGAAACAAGTACTCCACTAAGCCCTGTCCCATACCAGGATAATGTGGTCGCACTGTATGATTGGTCCAGTGGTACTTCACTCATTTATCATTTTTGTCAAACCTTCATGTCACCTTCACCATGTCACCATTTTGTAAATAGTTTTCAAAGTCACCCTTGGGAAGGTTGCCCATCTCCAAGGTTTGTATTTCAAAATCATCCTTGGGCAAGGTTGCCCCTTTCCAAGGTTTTCATTTCAAAATCTTCATGATCTCCATTGGGGTTCCCACCTAGTCATTTTCCATGAATGCCTTCAGCTCAAGCATGATCCTCATGAGGGCACAAGGATCTAGGTAGGTATATTGGATAGGCTTAGCTTGATGCTCTACTTAGCATCCACTAAGGAAAGGGTTTCTCAAAGGTAGGCTAGGTTTGATGCCCTTGATGTCATCCACAAAAAGAGTTGGATGCACTTGTCAAGAAAGACATCACTACTTATTTGCAACTTGGTAACAATCATTTTAGCATGTATTTTTATTTAAAAGCAAGTAAACATGCATTATAAAACTGGGTAATGGTATGATCAAAAGATGGCTTGCCTTGGTTGGCAAAGTCATAGGCTTCTTCATCTTCATCTCGGGTTGGGTAGTCTCCATCACCATTGCTTGGTTGACTTCAGGATCCATTCTCCTTACTCTCGTTATCGTCTAATCGTAGGAAGGTAAACAAGCATACAATCATCACACAATTCACAAACAACACATACTTACTATAATAAGGATACTTGGGTAAGAGAAACGATCTAGGAAGTCTATGGAGAGTGGTTTCGACGATAATTGAGTTCCGATGGATGAGATGATTGAGTTGTTGTATCTAAGTAGGGTTTATTCATTTTGGATTATGAAAATATCTCCTGCAAGTCCTTATTGACCAAGTTCATATACTACTAGTATATATTCAAGATTATGGTTCAACTAAAGAGGATTCATAGGATTTTGAGTATTTTTCTTTTATTGAAGCCATTGCTAGTTTGCAACTATTTAGTAATCAAATTTAAATCTACAAGTAGGGTCCATAGATCCTAGTTGACTTGTATCAAAGGTTATAGATCAATATTTAGAAATGTGGTTGATTCGAATTGGTTTCATATCATTTCCATTTATTTTGAAATATGTGTGCAAGTTTGAGTTTCTAATTACTATCATGTAGGATTAAATTTCCAAATACTTCCTACAAGTACACATGGACTAAGATCAATACCTATAGATAGTTATTTGGAAATGTGGTTTAACCATAGAGGTTCCATAAAAATTTCGATTATAGAATTGAGTTTAATAAAATCCTATATGGCAAATGCTTATTTAACCACATGGGTAAATAGCATTTGATTTAAATGGTTCAAAAATTAGATCTAATGCTACAGGAAGATGGGTATCACTAATTGTGAATTTCTAAAGTTGGATTTGTATTTTTAGGAATTTTGTTTGAATTGATATGAATTTTCTAAGGTGGAAAAGCTCCTGTTTTGCTATTTTTACTGCAGCTACTATGTAATTCTAATTGTGTTGAAACCACTTTTATTGGATAGCTTATGTTCTAAGGTTTCCAGAACATTTTCATTTGCTAGATTTGGATCGGTAGATCTCCGGGAAAATTCAATTTAAGCAAGCATCTGAATGAGTTTTTCAAAAATCGGAATTCGAATAAACCCTTTTTTTTTTAAATCCGGGCCGGATACACAGACTGGCTGGGCCGGCCCGTTAGGCTGCAGGCTGGCGGGGCAAGAGGAAAAAAAACACAAAACCGGCCTGACAAGGGGGCCCGGCTGGTCAGAACTTAAACCGAATCGGTATCGGGGACGGTCGTCTTCCTGGCGCGACTACACAGCGAGCGAGGGAGTACTGGGAGGAGGGCGGTGACGGGGAGCTCACCGGCGGCGACGGGGAGCGGCGGCGAGGGTGCAGGGCGGCGCCGGAGGTCCTTCTCGGCCGCCTCCTGCAGGCACAGCACCGGGGGAAGCTCAGCAGCGCCGGGAACGTGCGGTGACCTGCGAGGACGACGTCGACGGGGGGCTCGAACGAGAGGGAGAGGGAGCTTGGGACCTTGTCTGGGAGGTAGAGGAAGGTGGCGCGAACCTTTTCAGGGAAGAATGACGGCTTTATATAGTCGGGAGAGGGAGCACGAGGCGAGTGGATCTGCGGAGAGAGCGCGGCCGGTGTCGGCTAACGGAGGAACGCGGCGGTCGGTGCTTTCGGCGGAGGGCTGCGGTGTGCTGTGGGGTGCTTCTGGCGCACTTGTGGGCTGCGGGGTGGTCTGGTGCAGCGGGGGCAAGGGATGGCTGTGAGGAGGGGTCCGGGTGGTTTTCCTCCATGTCTCACGGTCGGTGCTTGGGCAGGGGAGACAGGGGATCGACCAAGGAGAGGCAGGGGAGTGTTCACGGCATGGCTACAGGATTTGGGCAGGGGTGAACAGCGTTGGCCACAGTAGAACCGATTTTCTAGATTTTTGCCCACCACGTGTTCGATCAAATGCCCGCAAGAAATTTAAATTCAAATTTTTGAAAACGGCCACCGTGGGTTGTCAAGATATTGGACAAGGGTTCCAGGGATATTTTTGTTTCGAAGAAATAACAAGTTTTGTAAAAATTTATATTTCAAACTTGGGTATTGTCACTGTTTCAGATTCAAAGTTTGGCTGATGTTTGAGTTAGGTTCTGATTTGAATTTTGGTTTGAAACTTCTTGGTCAAGTTAGTATGCAGCCTGGTCAAGCTCAACTAACTGACCACACCCTTACTTGAGTTACAGATTTCTTAATATAAGTGTCCAAAGTAGGGTAGTGGTTAACTTTTTCTAGATCATCTTTTCTTCTCTTTTTCTTTATTTCTCTTGCTTCTGGTTCCTTTGATCTTTGTGGTTCTTCTCTAATGCTTCTATTGGTCAGGTTTGAATTAACTAAACATTGCTCCACAATTTAAAACCCACATGAAATCATAAAAGACTTATATTGAAATTCTATGCATACAAGCAAAAGTTTTAATCTTGGTCCAAAGGTGTTGGTTTTCTTGGAGATGAGATGGAGTTGGGAATGACCTCTTATTTGAATTCAACTTTGGTAGAAATTTGAATAGAGTTCCAAGTGGATTTTTTTTTCAAACTTCATTGTATTTTGATTCTTTGTAACTTGTTCTTAGTGGTGGGGGAGAGATGCATGATGGTATAGTTCAAAGATTTCTTAATACAAAGGGGTAAAGTAGTGTAATCAATAATTTTTTTAAGATCACTACTTCCTCCTTTCTTACTTAGGTTTTTGGTGTTGCAGTTTATTTTCTTGATTCTTTTCTATTTGTTTGTGATTGCTTGACTTAATTTTGATTTGGCCATTGACCCAAATGGGTTTAGCATGTAACCATACACCAAATTTAGTAGTTAGAAAACTATTTCAATTTAACCAAAAATCTTTATTTAAAAATTTGGGCTCAAAGGATTTGATTTCAAACCTTTCTCATACTCTTTTTATTTGAAGCATGGGAGCAAATGCTCAAACTCAGAAGTTTCGAAAAGGCAAGAAATTAATCTTGTATTCAAAATAAAAGTTTTTGTTGGCTCCAAAATTTGGTATTTTAATAAATCCATTTATTTCTATTTTCCAAAAATTTGGGTTGTTACAATCTTCCCCCCCTTAAAAAGAATCTCGTCCCGAGATTCATAAGTTAAGATTTAAATAAATTGAGAACTGAGATTACCAGATAAGAGATGGAGTGTATATTGATTCCTATCAAGATAGAAAGATTGGGTACACCCAAAATGTGATGTGGCCAGATGGGCCAAAACACATCTTCACCAGTCACATAGCAATTTCAACAATCAATCACACTTTCAAAAACCAAAATCTTCTAGATTTAAACCATAGTCTTTCATTAAAAAGGGTCTTGCGATCTCGTTCTTGTTTTACAAAGAGATCAACTAGCCTACTTGTACCAAACTAAGCAGACTAAGGGTTCTTCTTACCCAAAAAAATGTCTTCTTCTTGATTGGTACTCCAACAACTTGATCCAACTGGTTCATACTAACTTTATAGCTACTTGCAACTTGTACCTTGTGGCTAATTCTAGATGTTTGATTTTTCTTCTCTTCATGCCTTCTGGTTGGAAGAGTTGCTTCAGGGTATTCCGGAAAAGTTTCTTCCTTCTCATGCAGATGTTGAGGTTAGCTTCAGTAGTAATGGGTTTCCGATTACGGGTCGTAGATGACAGGGAAAGTTTTCAAAATGTTTCTCACATGGGGTTGGTAATTTTTCAGAGTTTATGTTGGGCCAGAAAGACCAAAAACATTTTTGAGCAAACAAGTTTTCAAAGTGGTTGCTACATGTTGCCGGATGGTATATGAGCAACACATCTCAAAACAAATCAATCATTCGAACACACAAGGGACTAAGTGCACACAGTAATCGTGAGGTAATGGTAGCTTAATCAAAATGAGTAAGCCTTTCCTATAATTCCTATTGGTTTGGGGTTGCCGAGTCTTCATCATTTCTGATCACTCTCTATTTGCTCTAGCAGTCTTTGTCTCACAGGATTGACTCTGGTTGGAAGATTTCTGGATCAGGTGAAGAGACTCTCTTTCGATGGTAGCGGTCGTAGTTGACATCCAAGGTTGAAGTCTTGAAATTTTTTGAGTCCCTAATCCTTTCATCCAAAAGTCCTTCGGTCTTAGGTCGGTATATCGTCCATAGTATTAATTTGAAGTAGATGAGGAATAGAGTGAAACAATTATTTGAAAACACTTTGTAATTAAAGAGGTAAATAAATTCTTTGTCAACATCTCTTGAGAGTATAAGTTGAGAGTGTAAGATATTTGAAGTGAATAAGATGGGAGTATAAGATTGGCTTTGGATACCAAAGCAATTAAATTTCTTTCGTAGAAATAAGTTTTTGTCAACATATCACTTTCTTAGCTAACGACCATACTAACTAAGGTCTCCTAAGGTCATGATAGTCCTGATACCAAACTTGTGATATCAGAGATATCATTTTCTAACGACCATGCTAACTAGGGTTTCCTAGAGTCAGCCTAGGCTCTGATACCAACTTGTGACGACCTCAAATTCGATACAAATTCGAAGTGTCCGTTATGTAATCCATCACAATCCCAGAATCAGTGTTGTGACTTACATAACGTAGTTGATATCACAGTCATAGACATTAATAGTAAATAAAGGGGATTACATAAGTGGTCGTACAGACCAAACCTTACAATTCATCAATATGCAGCGGAATAACACTTTGGGTCCATATTGTCAAGCTTCAACCGCACAGGCAAAGCAGACAGTAGGAAACGAGCCTAATTCGCAAAGTCGTCAATGATTTCTTCCTTCTTGATTTCTCTCCTTCAAGTCTGGCCAAGTTAATAGCCAGGGACAGAGCCGTGAGTACATTGCATGCACTCGCAAACCATCTTATAAATAAATGAATAGAGAATGCATAGTTCATATAGTGGTCTAAGCTCTAGGTTCATTTGCATAAAGCAGAATTTCCTTTCAAAGATCTTTTATCTAAAATGGTAAGAAAACATTTAGCTCTTTATAAATCTCTAGATGGAATCCCCCAAATGTCAATTCTTTTGTTCACCAAGTCACCTTCATGGTCACCGAAATTCATTGTCAAGTCACCTTTCTCAAATCATTTTCAAAGTAAAACTTGATAACGGCCAAGCAGCGCCAAACCAACCGTCCATGACTGCGGACGCGGCTATTCGAATAGTTTTACACTCTGCAGAGGTTGTACACTTTACCCACATCATCCGACTACTCATCGTGTGGGCAACTTCCCCGCATAACAACATATGCCACGACAAGCAGCCGACCATTAATGTTTCACCTGCCCGCATTAGCATAAACACTACTGCCTAGAGATATACCCCTCAACACCGGAGTCCAAGAAGCTGTCCGGAGTGTGCAAAGTTCCCAGCCACTTGTCCCACCGGAATGCCACTAACCGAGGTAGGGTCCCACACCCGGTAGTCCATTTTCAATGAGGGCTCTTCGGCTTGTACCCCAACCACCTAAAAAGGAGGACAAGGCGAGCCTAGGCCGTAGCCACAGGGTGCCCTGGAAGAGGAGTCCCTGGTCGGACTTCCATTTACATTTTATAGGGTCTACACTAAGGAGAAACAAGTACTCCACTAAGCCCTGTCCCATACCAGGATAATGTGGTCGCACTGTATGATTGGTCCAGTGGTACTTCACTCATTTATCATTTTTGTCAAACCTTCATGTCACCTTCACCATGTCACCATTTTGTAAATAGTTTTCAAAGTCACCCTTGGGAAGGTTGCCCATCTCCAAGGTTTGTATTTCAAAATCATCCTTGGGCAAGGTTGCCCCTTTCCAAGGTTTTCATTTCAAAATCTTCATGATCTCCATTGGGGTTCCCACCTAGTCATTTTCCATGAATGCCTTCAGCTCAAGCATGATCCTCATGAGGGCACAAGGATCTAGGTAGGTATATTGGATAGGCTTAGCTTGATGCTCTACTTAGCATCCACTAAGGAAAGGGTTTCTCAAAGGTAGGCTAGGTTTGATGCCCTTGATGTCATCCACAAAAAGAGTTGGATGCACTTGTCAAGAAAGACATCACTACTTATTTGCAACTTGGTAACAATCATTTTATCATGTATTTTTATTTAAAAGCAAGTAAACATGCATTATAAAACTGGGTAATGGTATGATCAAAAGATGGCTTGCCTTGGTTGGCAAAGTCATAGGCTTCTTCATCTTCATCTCGGGTTGGGTAGTCTCCATCACCATTGCTTGGTTGACTTCAGGATCCATTCTCCTTACTCTCGTTATCGTCTAATCGTAGGAAGGTAAACAAGCATACAATCATCACACAATTCACAAACAACACATACTTACTATAATAAGGATACTTGGGTAAGAGAAACGATCTAGGAAGTCTATGGAGAGTGGTTTCGACGATAATTGAGTTCCGATGGATGAGATGATTGAGTTGTTGTATCTAAGTAGGGTTTATTCATTTTGGATTATGAAAATATCTCCTGCAAGTCCTTATTGACCAAGTTCATATACTACTAGTATATATTCAGGATTATGGTTCAACTAAAGAGGATTCATAGGATTTTGAGTATTTTTCTTTTATTGAAGCCATTGCTAGTTTGCAACTATTTAGTAATCAAATTTAAATCTACAAGTAGGGTCCATAGATCCTAGTTGACTTGTATTAAAGGTTATAGATCAATATTTAGAAATGTGGTTGATTCGAATTGGTTTCATATCATTTCCATTTATTTTGAAATATGTGTGCAAGTTTGAGTTTCTAATTACTATCATGTAGGATTAAATTTCCAAATACTTCCTACAAGTACACATGGACTAAGATCAATACCTATAGATAGTTATTTGGAAATGTGGTTTAACCATAGAGGTTCCATAAAAATTTCGATTATAGAATTGAGTTTAATAAAATCCTATATGGCAAATGCTTATTTAACCACATGGGTAAATAGCATTTGATTTAAATGGTTCAAAAATTAGATATAATGCTACAGGAAGATGGGTATCACTAATTGTGAATTTCTAAAGTTGGATTTGTATTTTTAGGAATTTTGTTTGAATTGATATGAATTTTCTAAGGTGGAAAAGCTCCTGTTTTGCTATTTTTACTGCAGCTACTATGTAATTCTAATTGTGTTGAAACCACTTTTATTGGATAGCTTATGTTCTAAGGTTTCCAGAACATTTTCATTTGCTAGATTTGGATCGGTAGATCTCCGGGAAAATTCAATTTAAGCAAGCATCTGAATGAGTTTTTCAAAAATCGGAATTCGAATAAACCCTTTTTTTTTTAAATCCGGGCCGGATACACAGACTGGCTGGGCCGGCCCGTTAGGCTGCAGGCTGGCGGGGCAAGAGGAAAAAAAACACAAAACCGGCCTGACAAGGGGGCCCGGCTGGTCAGAACTTAAACCGAATCGGTATCGGGGACGGTCGTCTTCCTGGCGCGACTACACAGCGAGCGAGGGAGTACTGGGAGGAGGGCGGTGACGGGGAGCTCACCGGCGGCGACGGGGAGCGGCGGCGAGGGTGCAGGGCGGCGCCGGAGGTCCTTCTCGGCCGCCTCCTGCAGGCACAGCACCGGGGGAAGCTCAGCAGCGCCGGGAACGTGCGGTGACCTGCGAGGACGACGTCGACGGGGGGCTCGAACGAGAGGGAGAGGGAGCTTGGGACCTTGTCTGGGAGGTAGAGGAAGGTGGCGCGAACCTTTTCAGGGAAGAATGACGGCTTTATATAGTCGGGAGAGGGAGCACGAGGCGAGTGGATCTGCGGAGAGAGCGCGGCCGGTGTCGGCTAACGGAGGAACGCGGCGGTCGGTGCTTTCGGCGGAGGGCTGCGGTGTGCTGTGGGGTGCTTCTGGCGCACTTGTGGGCTGCGGGGTGGTCTGGTGCAGCGGGGGCAAGGGATGGCTGTGAGGAGGGGTCCGGGTGGTTTTCCTCCATGTCTCACGGTCGGTGCTTGGGCAGGGGAGACAGGGGATCGACCAAGGAGAGGCAGGGGAGTGTTCACGGCATGGCTACAGGATTTGGGCAGGGGTGAACAGCGTTGGCCACAGTAGAACCGATTTTCTAGATTTTTGCCCACCACGTGTTCGATCAAATGCCCGCAAGAAATTTAAATTCAAATTTTTGAAAACGGCCACCGTGGGTTGTCAAGATATTGGACAAGGGTTCCAGGGATATTTTTGTTTCGAAGAAATAACAAGTTTTGCAAAAATTTATATTTCAAACTTGGGTATTGTCACTGTTTCAGATTCAAAGTTTGGCTGATGTTTGAGTTAGGTTCTGATTTGAATTTTGGTTTGAAACTTCTTGGTCAAGTTAGTATGCAGCCTGGTCAAGCTCAACTAACTGACCACACCCTTACTTGAGTTACATATTTCTTAATATAAGTGTCCAAAGTAGGGTAGTGGTTAACTTTTTCTAGATCATCTTTTCTTCTCTTTTTCTTTATTTCTCTTGCTTCTGGTTCCTTTGATCTTTGTGGTTCTTCTCTAATGCTTCTATTGGTCAGGTTTGAATTAACTAAACATTGCTCCACAATTTAAAACCCACATGAAATCATAAAAGACTTATATTGAAATTCTATGCATACAAGCAAAAGTTTTAATCTTGGTCCAAAGGTGTTGGTTTTCTTGGAGATGAGATGGAGTTGGGAATGACCTCTTATTTGAATTCAACTTTGGTAGAAATTTGAATAGAGTTCCAAGTGGATTTTTGTTTCAAACTTCATTGTATTTTGATTCTTTGTAACTTGTTCTTAGTGGTGGGGGAGAGATGCATAATGGTATAGTTCAAAGATTTCTTAATACAAAGGGGTAAAGTAGTGTAATCAATAATTTTTTTAAGATCACTACTTCCTCCTTTCTTACTTAGGTTTTTGGTGTTGCAGTTTATTTTCTTGATTCTTTTCTATTTGTTTGTGATTGCTTGACTTAATTTTGATTTGGCCATTGACCCAAATGGGTTTAGCATGTAACCATACACCAAATTTAGTAGTTAGAAAACTATTTTAATTTAACCAAAAATCTTTATTTAAAAATTTGGGCTCAAAGGATTTGATTTCAAACCTTTCTCATACTCTTTTTATTTGAAGCATGGGAGCAAATGCTCAAACTCAGAAGTTTCGAAAAGGCAAGAAATTAATCTTGTATTCAAAATAAAAGTTTTTGTTGGCTCCAAAATTTGGTATTTTAATAAATCCATTTATTTCTATTTTCCAAAAATTTGGGTTGTTACACTGTTTGAGTGGAAATCGGCCCATCTAGGGTTATTTTCGGATGGCCCATTAGGGCTATACGAAAATCCCTTCCCTTTCCCTCATATATACCTCCTCCTAGCCATCATTAGAACTTGGATTTTGTTTAGTTCAAGACTTAGCCACGAGCTACTCTTTGCCATAGGCACAAGTGTCAAATCGACCTTTTGTACTACGCACAGACAGAATCCGACCTCTTCAATAAAGCCTTCATCTATATCCGCAATATCTTGATTGCAACTATAATTCTTGCTGGTTCTTCGATTGCTTGCAGGGATTGATCCTCGTGATCAGGTTGATCTAGCTCCGGCGTGATCAATAGCCTCGGAAGTTGGTGTATCGATTGCTAAGGTGCAACATCTCGCATGTTTGTAGTCGGATCGTCAACGTCGACCTCCACCATAATTGATATTTATCATCTCATCGAAAGATCGGGCACCTTTACCCTATCAAGTGGTATCAGATTTCAGGTTGATCGGTGAGATTTACTATTTTCGTAGTTTAGATTGCATCTTCATACCTAGAATCCACGAAAAAGCCACAAATATTAGGATTAGATCTTTTCCTAGAAACAGTTCGAGCCTTTGCATCTTTTCTTTTCAGTATTTGCATTGTTGAATTCTAGTCTGCATCGTCGTATCCAGTGCTGGTTTTACGTCTAGTTCTTTAGAGTTTCGAGTTCTGGTCACAGCCATCACCACCGCCACCACCGATTTCGCTATCACCACCGCCACCACCGATTCTGCCATCACCACCGCCACCACCGCCACCACCGATTCTGCTATCCCCACCACCGCTGTTATTAAACCATTGAATGTGATATGGACGAGGATGGGGTCGTGTCGTAAGAGCAAGCTTTTCAACCATCTCCATGCTTGCCAAGTTGTTGCAGCTCCCGTCATCAATAATAATGTGAATACAGTAATCTTTAACCACGCCCTTGGTATGGAAAAGATTATGGCGCTGGTCGGGCTCGGCCTTGGTAATTTGTGCACTCAAGACTCGCTGTGCAACTAAACTCGGGTATTTCTTCGCATGTTCTGCAGCCATATATTCAGAATCTTGCTCCGTGGGTGCGGCAGCATATTGCTCATCAGATGCAATAAGAGCCAAAGTATCTTCATCATAATCACTGGCAGAGTCGTATCCACCATCCTCAAGAGCAATCATCACGCGGGAGGAGGCACAATCACGTGCAAAGTGACCAAGTCCACCACATTTGCGGCACTGAATTTGGCTAGACTTGCCCGTAGATGCCATGGAGGACGCAGCGCTCGGGGCTGGTCCCGTAGTAGTCTTCCGTGCAGCAAACGGAGGTGGTATAGATGTTGCAGATCGTGTGGATGTGGTCGCTGGAGGTGTAGGTGCAGCAGCCCGTGACGCCAAATTCGGTGATCTCCAAGAAGAACGCCCTGCAAAAAAATTAGTTCGTGTCGTCTCGCGTCGATCCTGCACTTCACATTCAGCATTGCAAGCAAGATGGAACAAACGGGTAATAGTGTGATAAGATTTATATCGAAGAACAATATGTGAACGATGCCGATTTTAAAGATGTTTTGCAGCATTGTTTAGAGGGTAGAACTTGGAACAAATTCAACCTCAATGATGGGTTTGTGTTCCGTGCTAACAAACTATGCATTCCAGAAGGTTCCGTTCATCTTTTGTTGTTGCAAGAGGCGCATGGAGGAGGATTAATGGGTCACTTTGGAGTAAAGAAGACAGAAGACGTACTTGCTACACACTTCTTTTGGCCACGCATGAGAAGGGATGTTGAGAGGTTTGTTGCTCGCTGCACAACATGTCAAAAAGCTAAGTCCCGCCTTAATCCACATAGTTTATATATGCCTCTTCCTGTTCCTAGTGTACCTTGGGAGGATATTTCTATGGACTTTGTGTTAGGATTACCTCGAACACAGAAGGGGAGGGATAGTATTTTTGTGGTTGTGGATAGATTTTCTAAGATGGCACACTTTATTCCTTGTCATAAGAGTGATGATGCTGCTCATGTTGCTGAATTATTCTTTCACGATGTTGTTCGCTTGCATGGTGTGCCTAATATTATTGTTTCAGATCATGATACTAAATTTCTTAGCCATTTTTGGAGATGTTTATGGGCTAGGTTGGGGACTAAATTGCTGTTTAGTACTACCTGTCATCCCCAAACTGATGGACAAACTGAAGTAGTAAATAGAACTTTATCTACCATGTTAAGGGTTGTTTTAAAGAAGAACTTAAAAATGTGGGAAGATTGTTTACCTCATATTGAATTTGCTTACAATCGTTCCGTGCATTCTACAACTAAGTTATGTCCTTTTGAGATCGTGTATGGTTTTGTTCCTCGTGCACCTATTGATTTATTACCTATTCCATCTTTGGTGCAACATAATTTTGATGCTACACAACGTGCTGAACAGATTCTTACGTTGCATAGGATTACTAAGGAAAATATAGAATGTATGAATGCTAATTATAGAGTTGCTGGTGATTAAGGACGAAAGCATATTGTGTTTGATGTGGGAGATCTAGTTTGGTTGCATTTACGCAAAGATCATTTTCCTGATTTGCGCAAGTCTAAATTAATGCCACGTACTGCTGGTCCTTTTAAAGTGTTAGAGAAAATAAATGATACTGCATATAAACTTGAGCTTCCTACAGAGATGGGCACGGTAAGTCCTTCATTTAACATTGCAGATTTGAAGCCATACTTTGGAGAAGAAGATAAGATTGTATCGAGGACGACTTCAATTCAAGAAGGGGAGGATGATGAGGACATCCCTACGGTTGATACAACCGTTGTACCTACAGCCACACTTCCTCACATTCCACAATTCCAAGGACCTCTTACAAGAGCTCGTGCACGCCAACTAAATTATCAGGTACTTTCGTTTCTAGGAACTATTCCTAATATTCATGAAAATATGATGCTGCCTAAATCAGATGTGTTTATGTTACTTAGGAATGATGGGCCTAGCACGGATGAGAGGAACAAGCATTGGAGCATGATCGTGCATGGAGATGATGGCAGCAATCGTGTGAGGATTTAGGATGACGCTGCAAGTGAAGATTTCAGAACTTTGAAGCCACCATAATGCTGCAAGGATGCTTGGACGAAATTCACAAGTTACTCAATCATAAAATTCGTCCAAGGCTTTATATGGTGCTGCTTCACCTTATTTTATGGGTTAAACCCATGTATTTTCGTCATAGGTATTTTAGGGATTTTCTGGAGGCTGTTTGAGTGGAAATCGGCCCATCTAGGGTTATTTTCGGATGGCCCATTAGGGCTATACGAAAATCCCTGCCCTTTCCCTCATATATACCTCCTCCTAGCTGTCATTAGAACTTGGATTTTGTTTAGTTAAATACTTAGCCACGAGCTACTCTTCGCCATAGGCACAAGTGTCAAATTGACCTTTTGTACTACGCACAGACAGAATCCCACCTCTTTAATAAAGCCTTCATCTATATCCGCAATATCTTGATTGCAACTATAATTCTTGCTGGTTCTTCAATTGCTTGCAGGGATTGATCCTCGTGATCAGGTTGATCTAGCTCTGGCATGATCAATAGCCTCGGAAGTTGGTGTATCGATTGCTAAGACGCAACGTCTCGCACGTTTGTAGTCGGATCATCAACGTTGACCTCCACCATAATCGATATTTATCATCTCATCGAAAGATCGGGCACCTTTACCCTATCACGTGGGGTTCTGCAAGTGCGTAGTACAGGAGGTCTCGATGACGCTCGTGCCTATGGCAAAGTATAAAAATGGCTAAAACTTAATCTAAACAAAACCCAAGTCCTAATGACGGCTGGGTGGGAGTATATGAGGAGGAGAGGCAGGGATTTTCGTCCACCCTGGTAGGGGTGGCCGAAACAGGCCCTAGTTGGGCTTTCCTCCTCACATACGGACTCATAAAAAACCCTAAGTGGTCCACTTCGAAAATACATGGGTCTGGCCCATAAAATAAGGTGTCGCTGCACCCTTAAAAGGCTATGGATGAAAATTACTAATTGTAATCTTGAATATTTCGTCCATGCATCCATCCTTGCTCATGGCTGCTTCAATGTCCTGAATTCTCCACTTGCAGCGCCTTCTTCCTGGATCATATGCTTGTTTCCCTCTCCATGGATGACCATGCTCCAATGCTTGCCCCTCTCGTCCATGCTAAGTCCATCATTCCTATGTAACACAAGTACATGTGATTTAGGCAGTATCATATTCTCATGTATATTAGGAATGGTTCTGAGAAATGAAAGTACCTAATAATTTAGGGTGACATCGTATACAGACATTATAATTTGTATTGAACCCGACCGGTTCCTTGAGACCTGGCCACCTATATAGAGGGGCCAGGAGAGGTTGGCCAGGGACAGATTGAGATTGAGCCAATTGTGTACTATGCTTATTCTCGATACACGTCAAACCTCGCCTTGTTTGTCTGATCTTTACCTTTGAGTTCATCCAACGCCCTCTTCCCCCAATCCTAAGTCCTTCATCTAGGACATTTCCTGAGCTAACCCTCGTCAATTGGCGCCGACCATGGGGACCTTGGGCGTTGGAATCGTGAATTCGACAGCTTTTTTGCCTCCAGCCAACAGCAACTCAAAAGTCGACGGAAACCAGATATCCTTTGGGACCGTAGATTTTCAACCTCATCCACCAACCTTTAATCCGGTCTTCGAAAGCTTGGATCAGGAGATGGACCTGATGTTTTGAAGCTTAAACTTTCACGTCGGTTCCTTGGGTTCAATTCGCCTCTCATATCCGACAGAATCGGGTCCGTCGGTAGAAAAAACCGCGACCGCGACAATGTCAGAATCATTGGTAGGCTCTTCCAGCGAGGTAAACTCGCCGATCAGCTTCACGACAACAAAAAACATAGAAGACAAAATCGAAGAACTCGATGAAACCATGGAGAACCTTGACTTAGGAGAGCAATCAGGAGATTTCATGATCTGTTGTGGCAGTATCTCAGACAAGTCCACAGATACATAGAAAACAGGATTGGAGCTTCATGAGGACGACCAAGCTATCTTCTCGAGCTTCAGCAGCAAATTCGACAATCGGTACCAAATACTCGCAATCATAGGAGACAACTCAGAAGAATTTGATGACAACAACAACCTAGTACTCAACCCAGCAAACATAACAAGAGGAGCAAACCACCTGGCGGAAGGGGGTACTGCAGAATCCTTGACAACAAGAGCAAAAAATTTGGCTATCGGCCGACAAGTGGAACACAATTAAAGCAGCCATCGAACATGGCACAGCCATCCCAGTGGACGCAAGCAAAGAGGTACTTCAAGGATACCACTATGCCCTACATCGACAATCAAGACATATAGCAAAAGAGAGAAGCGAAATAAGGAAAAGGAGGGAATCAGTAAGTGCAGCAAGTAAAGCTATGCACGAAGCACGCAACAACGCATCACATACAAACAGCAGGAGCCACAACAGGCACGGCTCGCGAGTCGAAAATCTTGAGCACTCAGATAGACGAAACCTCTCCAGAAACCTTGACTCATCTTTCTTATCAGTCGATGAGCAAGGCAACATCATGCCAAAGACACCCGAAGCAGCACTTGTGGCGGCACAAACATATTTGTATACTACGCTGCCAAACCTAGGGGACACAAGAGAACACATGCATCGAGCAGCATTGCAGGGGTTAAGATTAGTAGGAAACAAGTTGACAGCCAAAGAAGAGGAGGCACATCACAACAAAGGTATGCACAAACCTAGATCACCGCACCATCACAATAGTCCTCAGCGCAGAAGCAGAAGTCGACGATCTAGGTCACCATCCAAAGTACTACAAAAGCCCAAGGCACGGAGGAACCCAAAGATCACAGTCTCCCAATAAGGCATACGATTACGAATACGATGAAAAAGAGATGGGAGCACCATGCTTTACTTGCAGAGTTCACATCACCTCCGTGCCCAAAGGATTCAAACTGCCCCATGATCACCAGAAATACGACGGATCTCAGGAGCCACAATCATGGCTCTCAAATTATCTACAAGCAGTCAGAATATTAGGGGGCTCAAAAGAGACAGCAATGCAAAGTTTGCAGCTCCACCTCACCGGCGCGGCACGGTCATGGATGGGTAAGCTGGAAAGAGAAACAATTGGAAGCTGGGATGAACTTACAAAGCAGTTCACACGCAACTTTAGGTCAACATACAAGTGGCCAGGATCAATAGAGGAAGTCAAAGCTTGCATACAGCAGCGCAATGAGACACTTAGATCATACATACAAAGATGGAGCATTATCAAAAATTCTGCAGTCGATGTTTTAGATGAGAGAGCAATTGATGCCTTCACACTTGGACTGCGACAAGGAGATTTAGTCGAAGAAATGGGGTGGATTAAGCCAAGGATAGTGATGAGGGTTGGCTCGACAAATGTCCTAGATGAAGGATTTAGGATCGGGGGAAGAGGGTGTTGGATGAACTCGAAGGTAAAGATCAGTCAGACAAGGCGTGGTTATGCATGTATCGAGAATAAGCGTGGTACTCAATTGGCTCAATCTCAATCTGTCCCTGGCCAGCCTCTCCTGGCCCCTATATATAGGTGGCCAGGTCTCAAGGATCCTGTCAGGTTCAATACAAATTATAGTGTTCATATACGAGATGATATCGTATTTTGACTATGTCTATGACTGGGCCTATCTTAATGGGCCTCAGGGGTATAAAGATAATGGGCTTTATCAAATCTTGTCAGTAGCCCTCAAGATTCTACCAGAATTATAGATTCGGGTTGAATCTCAAATCTTCTTATCTTTCGACTTGATCAATCTTCAACTTCTTCTTTTTCCTATACTCGCTTAAATACCCCAGATTATTTTATTTCTCAAGGGGATTTCAATTAACAAGCCTGGCATCTCTGACAGATTAGGAAGCCAGTTAACTGCCGGAGCAGAAACTTAGTACCTACTTCAGACTTAAGCCCCTGGACTTGAGTCTGGTACCTAGTCTAACCCAATCTTTTGCCGCATTTAGGACTTACAAGGAAAGGATTCCAGTAATTCTCAGGGTACCCAGTGCGTCCACCGGGATTTTTCTTTGCATCGTAGATATGGAAAACTACTAGCAGAGCGCATTCAGGTGCATATACTAGGCCATGCAGGACGGATCCTGAGGTCTTACCTTCATGATTTTTATAATCATGGCATTCAAGCTTTTATCGCGATGACTAAGATCAAGAATCATAATTTTGTCGTGAGCCTTGTTTGGTTGTTTCAATACCCAAAATCTTTGGGATGTTATTCCTCGGCTAGTCGCAAATCCCTCCCGATGGTACTGAATTAACGAATAGCAATGTCGAACTTTTTGATGTTTTCGATAGTGAAGTTGATAATTCACTATAATATATGTATAGTAACCTCTCCTCCCCGGCAACGGCGCCAGAAAAATGCTTGATGGTGCGTAGTAGGCACCCAATTGGGAAACCCAAGAGGAAGGTATGATGAGCACAGCAGCAAGTTTCCCTCAGTTGTGAAACCAAGGTTTATCGAACCAGTAGGATAAAGCCAAACTTCATAAGGTTGATGCTCGCTACCTTCACGACAGCTCCGGACAATTTATATGGCACCTCGTCCAGGGCTTTGCTTTGCACCAGCAGCAACGTGGAACCTGCACACAACACAACCAAGAACTTTGCCCCAACTTACGATGAGGTTGCCAATCTCACCGATTTGCTGTAAACAAAGGATTGAGCATATCGAGTGGTAAAAGGTAATAGTATGCAAGAATGTTAATAAACAAGTAATAGTAAAATGGTAATAGCAATGTAAGGAATTGGACCGGTGTCCACAGTTCACTAGTGGTGTCTCTCCATAAGATAAATAACAACATGCTGGGTAAACAAATTACAGTTGGGCAATTGATAGAATAAAGATAGCGTACATATGTCATGAGGATCACTATGAGATTCACTCTGGGCATTATGACAAAATACATAGACCGTAATCCAACTGCATCTATGACTAATAATCCACCCTCCGGATGTCGTCCGAGCAACCATCGGGTATTAAGTTGCAAACAACGGATAACTGCATTAAGCAAAGTGCGTAATGTAGACAAAGCAAATTTCCTTGGACATAAGAATGTTGTTTTCTCCCTAGTGGCAATAGCACATCTACAACCTTAGAGGTTTCTGTCACTCCCCCAGATTACTAGAGGCATGAACCCAACTATCGAGCATAAATACCCCCTCTTGGAGTCACTAGCATCTACTCGGCCAAGATATCTACTAGCAACGGAGAGCATGCAAGATCATAAACAACATAAAGATAATAATTCAGCACATCAACTTGACATAGTACCAATACTCATCGGATCCCAACTGATGAGGACATCCCATCTATTGATACACCCGCTGTACCTACAGCGGAACACATACAAGGACCCATCACTCGAGCTCGTGCCAAGCAACTTAACTATCAGGTACTTTCGTTTCTTGGAACTCTTTCTCACATACATGAGAATATGATGCTGCCTAAATCAGATATGTTTGTTACTCTTAGGAATGATGGACCTAGCATGGATGAGAGGGACAAGCATTGGAGCATGATCGTGCATGGAGATGGCAGCATGCGTTTGAGGATTGAAGAAGACGCCACGAGTGGAGATTTCAGAACTTTGAAGCCACCATAATGAAGGATGAAGACTTGGACGAAATATACAAAGAGCTACTTCATAATTTCGTCCATAGATACATATGGTGCTGCGTCACTTCTATTTTTGGGCCAGGCCCATGTAAATTTCGCAGCAAATAAGACAGCCACTTTTAGGAGTCCGAATTTGAGGAGAAAAGGCCTGTTAGGGGTCCGTTCGACCACCCAACCCATGGCTGGTCGCACCCCTACCTTTTCCTCCTCAAATACCCCCCGTAGCCGTCATTAGAACTCGGATTTTGATTAGATTAAAAGTTAGCCATTGCTGCAACTACGAGCTCGACTTTTGAGGCCAATCGCCCAGAAGAAGACCGCCTATTCGGAATCCCACCTTTGAAATAAAGCATACATCTTTCATCCGCAATATCTTGATTGCAGTATTAGTTCTTACTTGTTCTCGATTTCAGGTAGGAATTAAGACCCTCGCTGGTCAGGCTGATCGTGCTCCCGCAAGATCAGTAACTCCCGGAGATTGTCCTAGCGATTGCATTGGCGCACGAGCTTCGCACGTGTAGTCGGATCGTCAAGCACGAACTCCACCCACCAAATCGACTTATCAAGATCTCATCGAAAGATCGGCCACCTTTGCCCTATCAAGTGGTATCAGATTTCAGGTTGCTCGGTGAGATTTACTGTTTTCGTAGTTTAGATTGCATCTGTGTTCATACCTATAAACCACGAAAAAGCCAAAAATACAGTTAGGGTTTAGATCATCTCGCCCCATAAACCATCCGAGCCTTTGCATTGTCTTTTCAGTTTGCATCGTTGAATTTGTGTCTGCATCCGCGTGTCGAGTTGCTGGTCTTAGTGTCTGTTCCTTTAGAGTTTCGAGTTCGATTCACCTTAGTCCCGCCGCCGCCGCACGCTTGCACCACTGCTCCGCCATATCCTTCCACCACCACGCCATATACTTCCGCCACCGCCTTCACATAAGTTCTTGTTCGTTCTTCCCAATTTCATCCGTACCTTTTTCAGAGTCCGTGAGTTAGGTTTCGGTCGCCAGTCAAGAGGAGGAAGAAGAGCAAAAAAAAAAAAAAAAAAAAAAAAAGTCAACTCCGCATCCAAGTCGGGTTGACCCGTTCCTACTAGTGCAGTCCGATTTCAGTCCGAATTGGATAGTTTCGTCAGTTTTTGACGGTTTTCGACAGCAAATTTCAACTGGCCATAACTTTTGCATACGAACTCCGTTTTCGACGTGCGAGTACTCAAAATGTTCGTAGCGAAAAGATCTACGTGACCACAACCACTACGTCGTTGTGCGACCCTCAGAACTCCCAAAAAAGGCCGGGAAGGGCGAGTTTTTGCCCTCCGAAGTTTCAGACCTGTCAATTCCTGCAGATCTTCACTTATATTTCGCTTTTGAGCTGTCCCTTTGTGCTTGTTTTGCAGCGCCGTGACTTCCTTAGTGTTCTCGGCTCGCGTCTCTAGCTCGGTATAGCCTAGGACCAGCACAGTACTGCGGTTGAGCATTCTTTCAGCTTTGCATTGCTGTTTTGATACTTGCTGTTGTTTTTGCTACCATATAAGCCATCCTACAGCTCCACATATTTCTGCACGTGCTTTGTATCGACACCTGGTAATCGCTTGTGCAATTTTGGGAGTCGCTGTTCTTTGCTGGTTGCATATCACCTTCCTCCTGTTTGGTAAGAACTTGTAAGAGCTTTGTATACCGCTTGACGGATTACGCGTGATCCCACCATATTCCGTAGTGCATAGGTATATATATTTGTGCTTGCTTCCATGCTAACCATGACAGGAACCCCGAAGGATGATGTTGATCCCGAGAAGATGACTAGTGCAGAGTTGCATGCCCACTTCACACGGCTGTTGGTGGGGCGTGCACAAGATGTGGACACACGCTTGGGTGATGTTGATTCCAAGCTTTCTGATGCGATGGACAAGATGGCTGGTCTTGAGGCATCCTTCAACACCAAGCTCGACGCCCGGTTCCAGGAAGTCCTAGCCCGTTTACCACCACTGCCACGGCCGGCCGTTCCTGTACCACGTGCTCGCCGAGTTCCTCTTACAGCTGCGGCAGCTGCTGCGGCCGCTACGGAGGCGGCCACCCAGGACGGATATGCTGCTGACGAGGGGGAAAACGAGTTCGAAGATGAAAACGAGCTCGACGAGGACGAGGTCCAACAACCTGCACCTGGCCGTCCGCGGCAATACAACCGCAACGCTCGTCCACCTCCGCGTCCGGTACGTGATGATGACCATGTGGCTAAGCTAAAATTAAATATTCCGCTATTTGAGGGTCGATATAATCCTGATGCATATCTCACTTGGGAATTAGAGGTAGAGCAACGTTTTGCATGTTTACGCTACCCTGAGCATTTACGTGTTAGTGCTGCTACATGTGAATTTACTGATTTTGCTTCTATCTGGTGGTCTGAATATTGTCGAGTCAATCATGCTAATATTCCTGCTACTTGGCTTGGTCTAAAACATGCCATGCGTACTCGTTTTGTACCTCCACATTATCAACGGGGCTTGCTTAAGAAATTAACTCGTTTAGAACAAGGCAAAAATTCGGTACAAGAGTATTATCAAGAGTTACAAACAGGCATGATTCGTTGTGGTATTGTAGAGGATAATGAAGCTATGCTTGCACGTTTCTTTGGTGGTTTAAATAAGGAGATTCAGCATATTTTAGACTATAAGGAGTACAACACTATTACTCGTTTATTTCACCTTGCTTGCAAAGCTGAACTTGAAGTGCAGGATCGTCAACCATCGTGGAGAAGAGCTAATAATTCTGCAGGTCGTACTTCTTCATGGTCTGCGCGCCAATCAGCTCCACCTTCTCGTGGGGATGCACCAGGTCCTTCCACCTCCAGGTATACCACGCCGACGTCAAGAACGCCACCTGCTCCTGCTCCTGCTCCATCACCATCTGCTGGTCCGACACGGAGTTCTTCTTCCATGGCCTCCACGGGGAAGACTCGCGATATTCAATGTCGCAAGTGTTTTGGGTTTGGTCACATTGAAAAAGAATGCAGAACCAAACGTGTGATGGTGGTACTTGAAGATGGCGAATATGACTCTGCAAGTGATTTTGATGATGATACATTGGCACTTATTGCTGCACGTGATGGTGCCAATTCTGATTCTGACAAGGAGATGGAGGTAATGGGAGCTGAAACTGCTGATCAATACAAGAGCTTAGTTGCACAACGTGTCTTGAGTGTGCAATTGAGCAAGGCTGAGCATGATCAACGCCACAACTTGTTTCAAACAAGAGGCGTTGTTAAGGAGAGAGCTATCCGGATCATCATTGATGGAGGGAGTTGTAACAATCTGGCTAGTATTGACATGGTGGAGAAGCTTGCTCTGCCCACACGACAACGACCTCATCCATATTATATTCAATGGTTTGAGAGCTCCCGTAAGCTCAAGGTAACAAGAACTGCACGCGTGCATTTTACTATTGGTACTTATTCAGATTTTGTTGATTGTGATGTTGTACCTATGCAAGCTTGTTCTTTATTACTTGGTAGACCATGGCAATTTGATAGAGAATCTGTACATAATGGTAAAACTAATCAGTATTCTCTTACACATGCTGGCAAGAAAATTGGACTTAAACCCATGACTCCGGAACAAATTTTGAAAGATGATCTTGCTAGAGCTAGTAGATTAAAAAATGAGGACAAACATAAGAGTGAGAATCAGATTATTGCTGCAGATTTTGTACCCCCTAAGCATTCTTCTAAATCTGATTCTAACCATGCTACTGAAATTCGTTTGAAGAATCCTTGTTTACTTGCTAGCAAATCTGATCTTGCTGAAATTGATGTCAATATTACTCCATGTTATGCCATTGTTTGCAAAGAAGTTCTCTTTTCATTTGAGGATATGCCTCCTTCTTTGCCACCTGCGGTTGCTAACCTTTTGCAGGAATACATGGACGTTTTTCCACAAGATGTTCCACCTGGACTTCCACCTATTCGTGGGATAGAACACCAAATTGATTTGATTCCAGGAGCCTCGCTGCCCAACCGTGCGCCATATCGCACTAATCCTGAAGAAACAAAAGAGATCCAACGACAAATCCAGAGTTTATTGGACAAAGGTTATATTCGTGAGTCTCTTAGTCCATGCGCTGTTCCTATTATTTTAGTACCTAAGAAAGACGGTTCTTCGCGCATGTGTACTGATTGTCGTGCTATTAATAATATTACCATTCGATATCGTCACCCTATACCTCGTTTGGATGACATGCTAGATGAGTTGAGTGGTTCTATTATGTTCTCTAAAGTTGATTTGCGTAGTGGTTACCACCAAATTCGTATGCAATTAGGAGATGAATGGAAAACAGCTTTTAAAACTAAGTTCGGTTTATATGAGTGGTTAGTAATGCCGTTTGGTTTAACTAATGCACCTAGTACCTTTATGAGACTGATGAACGAAGTTTTACGTGCTTTTATTGGTCGTTTTGTGGTGGTATATTTTGATGACATTCTCATATATAGCCAATCTTTAGAGGACCATTTGGATCATTTACGTGCTGTTTTCAATGCTTTACGTGATGCACGTTTGTATGGTAATCTTGAGAAGTGCACCTTCTGCACAAATAGAGTTGCTTTTCTTGGTTATGTTGTTACAGAACAGGGAATTGAAGTTGATCCAGCCAAGATTGAAGCTATTGATAATTGGCCACAGCCCAAGACGGTCACACAAGTAAGGAGTTTTCTTGGTCTTGCTGGGTTTTATAGGCGCTTTGTCAAAGATTTTGGTTCTATTGCTGCGCCATTGAATGAGCTCACAAAGAAGGATGTGCCCTTTGTTTGGGGCGATGTACAACAAGAGGCCTTCATGATACTGAAAGATAAGTTAACACATGCTCCATTACTCCAACTTCCTGATTTTAATAAGACGTTTGAACTTGAATGTGATGCTAGTGGCATTGGTTTGGGAGGTGTGTTATTACAAGAGGGCAAACCTGTAGCATATTTTAGTGAAAAATTGAGTGGGCCTAGTCTGAACTATTCTACTTATGATAAAGAATTATATGCGCTGGTTCGGACATTAGAAACTTGGCAACATTATTTATGGCCTAAAGAATTTGTTATACATTCTGATCATGAATCTTTGAAGCATATTCGTAGTCAAGCAAAACTGAATCGTCGCCATGCCAAGTGGGTTGAATTTATTAAATCTTTTCCTTATGTTATCAAACACAAAAAGGGTAAAGATAATATTATTGCTGATGCTTTGTCGCGCCGTTATACTATGTTATCTCAGCTTGACTTCAAAATTTTTGGGTTGGAAACTATAAAGGAACAATACTTGCATGATGCTGAATTTAAAGATGTGTTGCAAAATTGTAAAGATGGTAGGACATGGAACAAATTCATCCTTAATGATGGATTTGTGTTCCGTGCTAACAAACTATGCATCCCAGATGGTTCCGTTCGTCTTTTGTTGTTACAGGAGGCGCATGGAGGAGGATTAATGGGACACTTTGGTGTCAAGAAGACGGAGGATGTTCTTGCTGCACACTTCTTTTGGCCACGCATGCGGCGAGATGTTGAGAGATTCGTGGCACGCTGCACTACTTGTCAAAAAGCTAAGTCTCGCCTTAATCCACATGGTTTATATATGCCTCTTCCTGTTCTTAGTGTTCCTTGGGAGGATATTTCGATGGACTTTGTTTTGGGATTACCTCGTACACAGAAGGGGAGGGATAGTATTTTTGTTGTTGTGGATCGGTTTTCTAAGATGGCACACTTTATTCCTTGTCACAAGACCGATGATGCTGCGCACATTGCTGAATTATTTTTTCGTGATATTGTTCGTTTGCATGGTGTGCCAAATACTATTGTTTCTGATCGTGATACTAAATTTGTTAGCCACTTTTGGAGATGTTTATGGGCTAAGTTGGGGACTAAATTGCTGTTTAGTACTACATGTCATCCCCAAACTGATGGACAAACTGAAGTAGTTAATAGAACTTTATCTACCATGTTGCGGGCTGTTTTAAAGAAGAACTTAAAATTGTGGGAAGAGTGTTTGCCTCATATTGAATTTGCTTATAATCGTTCGCTGCATTCTACCACAAAGATGAGCCCTTTTCAGATTGTCTATGGTTTTGTTCCACGTGCACCTATTGATTTGTTGCCTTTACCATCTTCAGTGCAAAATAATTTTGATGCTACACAACGTGCTGAATTGATTTTAAAATTGCATGCAACTACTAAAGACAACATAGAACGCATGAATGTTAAGTATAAAGTTGCTGGGGATAGAGGACGAAAGCATGTTGTGTTTGAGGTTGGTGATCTTGTTTGGTTGCATTTACGCAAAGATCGTTTTCCTGATTTGCGCAAGTCTAAGTTAATGCCACGTGCTGATGGACCTTTTAAGGTGTTAGAGAAAATCAATGATAATGCATATAAACTTGAGCTTCCTGCAGATTTTGGTACGGTAAGTCCTACATTTAACATTGCAGATTTAAAACCTTACTTCGGTGAAGAAGATGAGGTTGCGTCGAGGACGACTTCAATTCAAGAAGGGGAGCATGATGAGGACATCCCATCTATTGATACACCCGCTGTACCTACAGCGGAACACATACAAGGACCCATCACTCGAGCTCGTGCCAAGCAACTTAACTATCAGGTACTTTCGTTTCTTGGAACTCTTTCTCACATACATGAGAATATGATGCTGCCTAAATCAGATATGTTTGTTACTCTTAGGAATGATGGACCTAGCATGGATGAGAGGGACAAGCATTGGAGCATGATCGTGCATGGAGATGGCAGCATGCGTTTGAGGATTGAAGAAGACGCCACGAGTGGAGATTTCAGAACTTTGTGCGACACTCAGAACTCCCAAAAAAGGCCGGGAAGGCCGAGTTTTTGCCCTCCGAAGTTTCAGACCTGTCAATTCCTGCAGATCTTCACTTATATTTCGCTTTTGAGCTGTCCCTTTGTGCTTGTTTTGCAGCGCCGTGACTTCCTTAGTGTTCTCGGCTCGCGTCTCTAGCTCGGTATAGCCTAGGACCAGCACAGTACTGCGGTTGAGCATTCTTTCAGCTTTGCATTGCTGTTTTGATACTTGCTGTTGTTTTTGCTACCATATAAGCCATCCTACAGCTCCACATATTTCTGCACGTGCTTTGTATCGACACCTGGTAATCGCTTGTGCAATTTTGGGAGTCGCTGTTCTTTGCTGGTTGCATATCACCTTCCTCCTGTTTGGTAAGAACTTGTAAGAGCTTTGTATACCGCTTGACGGATTACGCGTGATCCCACCATATTCCGTAGTGCATAGGTATATATATTTGTGCTTGCTTCCACGCTAACCATGACAGGAACCCCGAAGGATGATGTTGATCCCGAGAAGATGACTAGTGCAGAGTTGCATGCCCACTTCACACGGCTGTTGGTGGGGCGTGCACAAGATGTGGACACACGCTTGGGTGATGTTGATTCCAAGCTTTCTGATGCGATGGACAAGATGGCTGGTCTTGAGGCATCCTTCAACACCAAGCTCGACGCCCGGTTCCAGGAAGTCCTGGCCCGTTTACCACCACTGCCACGGCCGGCCGTTCCTGTACCACGTGCTCGCCGAGTTCCTCTTACAGCTGCGGCAGCTGCTGCGGCCGCTACGGAGGCGGCCACCCAGGACGGATATGCTGCTGACGAGGGGGAAAACGAGTTCGAAGATGAAAACGAGCTCGACGAGGACGAGGTCCAACAACCTGCACCTGGCCGTCCGCGGCAATATAACCGCAACGCTCGTCCACCTCCGCGTCCGGTACGTGATGATGACCATGTGGCTAAGCTAAAATTAAATATTCTGCCATTTGAGGGTCGATATAATCCTGATGCATATCTCACTTGGGAATTAGAGGTAGAGCAACGTTTTGCATGTTTACGCTACCCTGAGCATTTGCGTGTTAGTGCTGCTACATGTGAATTTACTGATTTTGCTTCTATCTGGTGGTCTGAATATTGTCGAGTCAATCATGCTAATATTCCTGCTACTTGGCTTGGTCTAAAACATGCCATGCGTACTCGTTTTGTACCTCCACATTATCAACGGGACTTGCTTAAGAAATTAACTCGTTTAGAACAAGGCAAAAATTCGGTACAAGAGTATTATCAAGAGTTACAAACAGGCATGATTCGTTGTGGTATTGTAGAGGATAATGAAGCTATGCTTGCACGTTTCTTTGGTGGTTTAAATAAGGAGATTCAGCATATTTTAGACTATAAGGAGTACAACACTATTACTCGTTTATTTCACCTTGCTTGCAAAGCTGAACTTGAAGTGCAGGATCGTCAACCATCGTGGAGAAGAGCTAATAATTCTGCAGGTCGTACTTCTTCATGGTCTGCGCGCCAATCAGCTCCACCTTCTCGTGGGGATGCACCAGGTCCTTCCACCTCCAGGTATACCACGCCGACGTCAAGAACGCCACCTGCTCCTGCTCCTGCTCCATCACCATCTGCTGGTCCGACACGGAGTTCTTCTTCCATGGCCTCCACGGGGAAGACTCGCGATATTCAATGTCGCAAGTGTTTTGGGTTTGGTCACATTGAAAAAGAATGCAGAACCAAACGTGTGATGGTGGTACTTGAAGATGGCGAATATGACTCTGCAAGTGATTTTGATGATGATACATTGGCACTTATTGCTGCACGTGATGGTGCCAATTCTGATTCTGACAAGAAGATGGAGGTAATGGGAGCTGAAACTGCTGATCAATACAAGAGCTTAGTTGCACAACGTGTCTTGAGTGTGCAATTGAGCAAGGCTGAGCATGATCAACGCCACAACTTGTTTCAAACAAGAGGCGTTGTTAAGGAGAGAGCTATCCGGATCATCATTGATGGAGGGAGTTGTAACAATCTGGCTAGTATTGACATGGTGGAGAAGCTTGCTCTGCCCACACGACAACGACCTCATCCATATTATATTCAATGGTTTGAGAGCCCCCGTAAGCTCAAGGTAACAAGAACTGCACGCGTGCATTTTACTATTGGTACTTATTCAGATTTTGTTGATTGTGATGTTGTACCTATGCAAGCTTGTTCTTTATTACTTGGTAGACCATGGCAATTTGATAGAGAATCTGTACATAATGGTAAAACTAATCAGTATTCTCTTACACATGCTGGCAAGAAAATTGGACTTAAACCCATGACTCCGGAACAAATTTTGAAAGATGATCTTGCTAGAGCTAGTAGATTAAAAAATGAGGACAAACATAAGAGTGAGAATCAGATTATTGCTGCAGATTTTGTACCCCCTAAGCATTCTTCTAAATCTGATTCTAACCATGCTACTGAAATTCGTTTGAAGAATCCTTGTTTACTTGCTAGCAAATCTGATCTTGCTGAAATTGATGTCAATATTACTCCATGTTATGCCATTGTTTGCAAAGAAGTTCTCTTTTCATTTGAGGATATGCCTCCTTCTTTGCCACCTGCGGTTGCTAACCTTTTGCAGGAATACATGGACGTTTTTCCACAAGATGTTCCACCTGGACTTCCACCTATTCGTGGGATAGAACACCAAATTGATTTGATTCCAGGAGCCTCGCTGCCCAACCGTGCGCCATATCGCACTAATCCTGAAGAAACAAAAGAGATCCAACGACAAATCCAGAGTTTATTGGACAAAGGTTATATTCGTGAGTCTCTTAGTCCATGCGCTGTTCCTATTATTTTAGTACCTAAGAAAGACGGTTCTTCGCGCATGTGTACTGATTGTCGTGCTATTAATAATATTACCATTCGATATCGTCACCCTATACCTCGTTTGGATGACATGCTAGATGAGTTGAGTGGTTCTATTATGTTCTCTAAAGTTGATTTGCGTAGTGGTTACCACCAAATTCGTATGCAATTAGGAGATGAATGGAAAACAGCTTTTAAAACTAAGTTCGGTTTATATGAGTGGTTAGTAATGCCGTTTGGTTTAACTAATGCACCTAGTACCTTTATGAGACTGATGAACGAAGTTTTACGTGCTTTTATTGGTCGTTTTGTGGTGGTATATTTTGATGACATTCTCATATATAGCCAATCTTTAGAGGACCATTTGGATCATTTACGTGCTGTTTTCAATGCTTTACGTGATGCACGTTTGTATGGTAATCTTGAGAAGTGCACCTTCTGCACAAATAGAGTTGCTTTTCTTGGTTATGTTGTTACAGAACAGGGAATTGAAGTTGATCCAGCCAAGATTGAAGCTATTGATAATTGGCCACAGCCCAAGACGGTCACACAAGTAAGGAGTTTTCTTGGTCTTGCTGGGTTTTATAGGCGCTTTGTCAAAGATTTTGGTTCTATTGCTGCGCCATTGAATGAGCTCACAAAGAAGGATGTGCCCTTTGTTTGGGGCGATGTACAACAAGAGGCCTTCATGATACTGAAAGATAAGTTAACACATGCTCCATTACTCCAACTTCCTGATTTTAATAAGACGTTTGAACTTGAATGTGATGCTAGTGGCATTGGTTTGGGAGGTGTGTTATTACAAGAGGGCAAACCTGTAGCATATTTTAGTGAAAAATTGAGTGGGCCTAGTCTGAACTATTCTACTTATGATAAAGAATTATATGCGCTGGTTCGGACATTAGAAACTTGGCAACATTATTTATGGCCTAAAGAATTTGTTATACATTCTGATCATGAATCTTTGAAGCATATTCGTAGTCAAGCAAAACTGAATCGTCGCCATGCCAAGTGGGTTGAATTTATTGAATCTTTTCCTTATGTTATCAAACACAAAAAGGGTAAAGATAATATTATTGCTGATGCTTTGTCGCGCCGTTATACTATGTTATCTCAGCTTGACTTCAAAATTTTTGGGTTGGAAACTATAAAGGAACAATACTTGCATGATGCTGAATTTAAAGATGTGTTGCAAAATTGTAAAGATGGTAGGACATGGAACAAATTCATCCTTAATGATGGATTTGTGTTCCGTGCTAACAAACTATGCATCCCAGATGGTTCCGTTCGTCTTTTGTTGTTACAGGAGGCGCATGGAGGAGGATTAATGGGACACTTTGGTGTCAAGAAGACGGAGGATGTTCTTGCTGCACACTTCTTTTGGCCACGCATGCGGCGAGATGTTGAGAGATTCGTGGCACGCTGCACTACTTGTCAAAAAGCTAAGTCTCGCCTTAATCCACATGGTTTATATATGCCTCTTCCTGTTCCTAGTGTTCCTTGGGAGGATATTTCGATGGACTTTGTTTTGGGATTACCTCGTACACAGAAGGGGAGGGATAGTATTTTTGTTGTTGTGGATCGGTTTTCTAAGATGGCACACTTTATTCCTTGTCACAAGACCGATGATGCTGCGCACATTGCTGAATTATTTTTTCGTGATATTGTTCGTTTGCATGGTGTGCCAAATACTATTGTTTCTGATCGTGATACTAAATTTCTTAGCCACTTTTGGAGATGTTTATGGGCTAAGTTGGGGACTAAATTGCTGTTTAGTACTACATGTCATCCCCAAACTGATGGACAAACTGAAGTAGTTAATAGAACTTTATCTACCATGTTGCGGGCTGTTTTAAAGAAGAACTTAAAATTGTGGGAAGAGTGTTTGCCTCATATTGAATTTGCTTATAATCGTTCGCTGCATTCTACCACAAAGATGAGCCCTTTTCAGATTGTCTATGGTTTTGTTCCACGTGCACCTATTGATTTGTTGCCTTTACCATCTTCAGTGCAAAATAATTTTGATGCTACACAACGTGCTGAATTGATTTTAAAATTGCATGCAACTACTAAAGACAACATAGAACGCATGAATGTTAAGTATAAAGTTGCTGGGGATAGAGGACGAAAGCATGTTGTGTTTGAGGTTGGTGATCTTGTTTGGTTGCATTTACGCAAAGATCGTTTTCCTGATTTGCGCAAGTCTAAGTTAATGCCACGTGCTGATGGACCTTTTAAGGTGTTAGAGAAAATCAATGATAATGCATATAAACTTGAGCTTCCTGCAGATTTTGGTACGGTAAGTCCTACATTTAACATTGCAGATTTAAAACCTTACTTCGGTGAAGAAGATGAGGTTGCGTCGAGGACGACTTCAATTCAAGAAGGGGAGCATGATGAGGACATCCCATCTATTGATACACCCGCTGTACCTACAGCGGAACACATACAAGGACCCATCACTCGAGCTCGTGCCAAGCAACTTAACTATCAGGTACTTTCGTTTCTTGGAACTCTTTCTCACATACATGAGAATATGATGCTGCCTAAATCAGATATGTTTGTTACTCTTAGGAATGATGGACCTAGCATGGATGAGAGGGACAAGCATTGGAGCATGATCGTGCATGGAGATGGCAGCATGCGTTTGAGGATTGAAGAAGACGCCACGAGTGGAGATTTCAGAACTTTGAAGCCACCATAATGAAGGATGAAGACTTGGACGAAATATACAAAGAGCTACTTCATAATTTCGTCCATAGATACATATGGTGCTGCGTCACTTCTATTTTTGGGCCAGGCCCATGTAAATTTCGCAGCAAATAAGACAGCCACTTTTAGGAGTCCGAATTTGAGGAGAAAAGGCCTGTTAGGGGTCCGTTCGACCACCCAACCCATGGCTGGTCGCACCCCTACCTTTTCCTCCTCAAATACCCCCCGTAGCCGTCATTAGAACTCGGATTTTGATTAGATTAAAAGTTAGCCATTGCTGCAACTACGAGCTCGACTTTTGAGGCCAATCGCCCAGAAGAAGACCGCCTATTCGGAATCCCACCTTTTGAATAAAGCATACATCTTTCATCCGCAATATCTTGATTGCAGTATTAGTTCTTACTTGTTCTCGATTTCAGGTAGGAATTAAGACCCTCGCTGGTCAGGCTGATCGTGCACCCGCAAGATCAGTAACTCCCGGAGATTGTCCTAGCGATTGCATTGGCGCACGAGCTTCGCACGTGTAGTCGGATCGTCAAGCACGAACTCCACCCACCAAATCGACATATCAAGATCTCATCGAAAGATCGGACACCTTTGCCCTATCACCAACAAACACAACATGTAGAATTACACAAAGATAATCTTGATCATGATAGGCAGCTCACAAGATCTAAACATGAAGCACATGGTGGAGGAGACGACCATCTAGCTACTGCTATGGACCTGTAGTCCAAGGTAGACTACTTACACATCACTCCGGAGGCAACCATGGTGGTGAAGAAGGCTTCCGGTAGTGATTCCCCTCTCCGGCAGGGTGCCGGGAAGAGCTTCTGGACCCTCCCGATCTCTCGCGTCGACGACGGCGGCGGCTTGCAGTATGTTTCGAGGAAAATTGATCGGGCCCTTTAGGTTTCTCCCGTCGAGGGGAATATATAGGTGGAAGGGCGGCGTCAGGAGGTGGACCAGGCGGTCTCACCCCCTGGTGGTGCGGCCAGGGCCTGGGCCGCGCCACCCTAGGGTGTGGCCGGCCTCCGGCCCCCGTCCGTCTCATCTTCTAACTCCGCGACGCTTCGGGAAAAATAGGAGGTTCAACTTTTGTTTTGTCCAATTCCGAGAATATTTCCTGTGTAGCTTTTCTAAAACACAAAAACAGTAGAAAATAGGGAACTGGCACTGTGGCATCTCGTTAATAGGTTAGTTCCGGAAAATACATAAAAACGCCACGAAGTGTAACAAAATAGAAAGAAAATGGTGTATAAACAAGCATGGAGCATCAAAAATTATAGATACGTTTGAGACGTATCAAGCATCCCCAAGCTTAACTCCTGCTCGTCCTCGAGTAGGTAAGTGATAACAAAAGAATAATATTTGAGGTGACATGCAGCATCACATGCTGGGTAAACAAATTACAGTTGGGCAATTGATAGAATAAAGACAACGTGATATGTCGAGAGGATCACTATGAGATTTACTATGGGCATTACAACAAAATACATAGACTGCCATCCAACTTCATCTATGACTAATAATCCACTTATGGCAAATCAATCCGAGAACTCCACAAGAATTAAGTTGCGAACAACAGATAACTGCATTAAGCAAAGTGTGTAATGTAAATAAAGCATATGCCCTCGAGCATATGAATGTTGTTATCCCCCTAGTAGCAATAGCACATCTACAACCTTAGAGGTTTCTGTCACTCCCCCAGATTAAATAGAGGCATGAACCCACTATCGAGCATAAATACCCCCTCTTGGAGTCACTAGCAACTACTTGGCCAAGATAGCTACTAACAACGAAGAGCATGCAAGATCATAAACAACATAGAGATAACATAAGATAAAAATCAGTACTTCAACTCAATCATAACACCAATATTCATCGGATCTCAACAAACACAACATGTAGAATTACATAATGGTGATCTCGGTCATGTAAGGCAGCTCACGAGATCTAAACATGATGCACATGGTGGAGAAGACAACCATCTAGCTACTGCTATGGACCCATAGTCCAAGTTAGACTACTCACTCATCACGCCGAAGGCAAGCATGGCGATGAAGAAGACCTTCGGTGGCGATTCCCCTCTCCAGCAGGGTGCCAAGAAGAGCTTCTGGACCCTCCCGATCTCGGGTCGACAATGGTGGTAGATCGCGATATGTTTCTAGAAAAGTGATCGGGTGTTTAGGTTTTTCCCGTCGGGGGGTCTTTATAGGCGAAGGGGCAGCGTCAGAAGTGGACCAGGGGGCCCACACCACAGGCCGGCGCGAGCCAATGGCAGGCCGCACCCCTGGTGGTGTGGCCGCCCTGTGGCTCCTTTTTGTCTCCTCTTTGGTTCTCTAGAAGCTTGGGTAAATATCTGGACATCTGGCTTTTGTTTTGTCCAATTCTGAGAATATTTCCTGTGTAACTTTTCTAAAGCACAAAAATAGCAGAAAACAGGGAACTGGCACTGTGGCATCTTGTTAATAGGTTAGTTCCAGAAAATGCATAAAAATGCCACGAAGTGTAACGAAACACTAAGCAAATGGTGTAAAAACAAGCATGGAGCATCAAAAATTATAGATACGTTTGAGACGTATCAGCATCCTCAAGCTTAACTCTTGCTCGTCCTCGAGTAGGTAAGTGATAACAAAAGAAATAATTTTTGAGGTGACATGCACCTACACAATCTTGATCATATATGTAAGCGTTGTGCACTGGGATCAAAAGAACTTAAAACATGGGCATGAAAGATATAATCTTGATAGAAAAAACTTAGCAACCATGTTATAACATGAAAAAGAACACAAACAAAAGATCATGAAAATGAAACAATGAAAATCAAATGTGTGTTCAAATCATAAGGAAAAATATACAAATGGTTTTCAGCTTGTCCTTCATGAAAGAGCAAAACATAAATGCATAGGACACCTTCAAGTTTAAGAGGGCGACTAGATACAAATAATTTGAGAACAAGTGAAACCAACATCATGAATCAATCAATGAAAACTTTGGGACAATGCACATTATACTCAGAATGACAACTATGCTCTCTTAGATGGTGCATAAAGATAGAAGGTGGTGACTCAACATAAAAGTAAAATAAAGGCCCTTCACAGAGGGAAGCAGTGATTAAACATGTGCTAGAGCTTTTCATTTGTAAAACAGAGAGATAAAACTTGGGTTTTGAGAGGTGGTTGTTTTTGTCAACGACTGGCAATGGGGTTCTTACTATCTTCCATACAAAAATGAAGCAAGTTTTTGAGAGAGATTGGCACTTTTGTGCTCTTTTTATAAAACTTGGCACTCCTCCCCACCTTTTTTCCTTTCACAAACCAAGGCTAATCGATTCCATCGGGTGCCCACCAACATTCACATACCATGGAGGAGTGCCTTTTTTTCTTTCTTTTTTCTCTTTTTTTTCTTTTTGGAATAAGCAATATGGAAGATAGCAAATCCGACCACTACGTCCCCATGAGCTGAAAATAGTGTCACAAAACGGGATGTATTTTGAAGGTTTTTTCAAAGGTAGCACATGAAAATTTACTTGGAATGGCTTACAAATACCATGCATAGGAATTTATAGTGGACACAATGGCAAACTTGGTTTTTAGGAGTTGGATGCACGAGTAGAGCTCATACTCAATACAAAATGAGGGCTAGCAAAAGACTGGGAGCGACCAACTAAGAGAGCAATAACAACGATAATCATGCAAAGCGACATTAAAAGAAGCATACGATGGCATCAAAAGTCAAAAACTAAATGATCATAGAGGCAATGGCGACTTTGTATGAGTCTAACATGTGTGAGCATGCGCCAAGTCAACCCAAATAAAGCATCAAGGAGAAAACCAAAATAATGCTTCCAAATAATTAAAACAACGCATGATTTTTTCAAAGGCTCATTAAGCAATCTCAGTCATTTGAGACAAGTCATGCTACAGCTAAACCACTAAGCATACTATCAAAAAGACATCAAGCACGACATGCAAAAGCCTAGGCCGCAGTCTACACAAGCTCCTTCTTGTACCACTTTTTTGCATAAAGCTTTTTCTCTTTTCCAACACCATTCAAACTTTTTATAACAACTCTTTTGATGAAAACAAACATGGACCAGAGGCAAAAATACACTTTGATGTAAAGATATAACAAGATCTGAACACAAACCAAGGAAAAAATCAAAAACTAAACACAGTTCTAGAAAAAGAGAACACTCGTTGAAATGATAAGAGTGAAAAATGGAGTGTTCTTGGCAAATGAAAAGCAAGGCAACTTCTCCAAAAGAAATTTGTTGGGGTCCAACCATTTATTGCAGCAAACAAAACTAAAGAAAACTGAAAACTAAAACATCTGACGCTCCAAGAAAAACGCATAATGCATGAAGCAATAAAAATATAGTGTGTTGAAAGGTGACCTGATTTTTGCCGATGAAGAAGGGGTGCCTCGGGGGCATCCCCAAGCTTTGACGCTTGTACCTCTTGGATATTTCTTGGGGTGCATGGGCATCCCCAAGCTTGAGCTTTTGTCCATTCTTTAACTCATCTCATCATTCTCCAATCCCTACACTTGAAAACTTTCTTCATACAAAACTAAACACAAACCTATTAGCAACATTAGTGTATGCATAACATTGAATCAACCCCTTTTTGCTTCAGGTTTCAACTCAAAACCACCACATATAAAGCATATACTACTGTATCAACTTCCCCAAAAGTTCCGTGATCAAAAGAACTCAAAAAGAAAGCGATAAAGCGGCAAACACAAATATTGGCAGAAATCTGTCAAAACAGAACAGCTGACAAAGGTCGATTTTTTAAAGGTTTTTCTGTTGCTCAAATCAAAAAGTGTTCAACTAATGAAAGTTTGGATATAAACTGGGGCATATGCACAAGAAATCGCAGGTCCAAAAGATATACAGAGAATTTTCACGAATTTTTACGGTGCAGCACCGAAAACTGTTTCAGGACAGCAACATCCCGAAATCTTACCTCACTCAAATTAGAGGCTTCTCTTGGCACAAAAATGAAATAAAAATGATAATGAGAGGTCATTACAGTAGTAATAACTTCCAAGACTCAAATAAACGAAAAAGTACTGAATGTAAAAACATTGGGTTATCTCCCAAGAGTGCTTTTCTTTAACGCCTTTGAGCTAGGCGCAGAAAGTGCGAATCAAGTATTATCGATTGAATCAATTGTTTCCTCAAGATCACCACTTACCACACTAGGCACTTTAGAGGTTCCCGAAGATGATTCAACCTGCAAGTCACTCTTAGTTGAACTAAAAGTCTTACCAATCTTAAAAACATGCTGTAGTTTAGGCACAGACACCTTGGGAACATACATAAATTTTTGCTCTTTTCCACCAAAAGCTTTCTCCTTCTTAAACTTAAGAGAAGAGAAAATTGAACTTAAAGTTTCCATGGACTCCTCTAGTTTCCCAATCCTAAGGTTTTGACTATCAAGAGTAGTGCTAGCTTCTAAAACGGTGATTCTCTTACCAATGCTTTCTATCAATTCAGTAACGCGGCTAGCATTATCAAGGATATTTGGCAAACTTTTTTCTAAAGAGCTAAGCTTTTCTAAAACTTCCTCCAAAGTGACCTCAGTTTTAACAACATGAATAGGTGGTACTCCCACTAAACTTTCAATTAAAGTGCATGCTTCAAGAGAGGGAGTACCCAGAAAATTACCTCCTGCAAGAGTATCAAGAATGTGCCTATACCAACTAATTATACCAACATAAAAAATTCTAAGGAGGATCATGGTAGAATGCTTCTTTGTACTCCTATGATGAGAATTGCTAATACGGTACCAAGCATCTTTCAAGGTCTCTCCCCCTTGTTGCTTAAAAGTATGAACTTCAACTTCAGGATTACTCATTCTAACAAGACTAAAAGCAACTATAAAGGAAACTAATTTTTTGTGTTTTTGATAAAACGATGCAAGTAAAAATAAAATAAAGCAAAACTTAAAACAAAGTAAAGGATGTGCGTGTGAAACTCCCCTTGCAGAAGTCTTCTTTTTCCCCGGCAACGGCGCCAGAAAAACTTGATTGCGTTTGATGGTGCCAAGTTGACAGGGCAGCGTGTATTTGATGTGGGAGCTTCTTCTTCTTCAATTCCCCGGCAACGGCGCCGGAAAAACTTGTTGATGGTGCGGTGATGAATAGTGCTAGAGAACTCGTTGGCGTGTAGTTGATGAAGTAAATGACCGGCCAGTTGGAAACCCTAAGAGCAAGGTTTGATGAATATAGCAGCAAGTTTTTCCCTCAGTAAAAAACCAAGGTTATCAATCCAGTAGGAAAAAGCCAAACAACCGAAGGTGATGCCTTCTAGCTTCGCGACAGCTCTGGACAATTTATAGGGCGCCTCGTCCAAGCTTTGCTTTGCGAGCGACAATGTGGAACCTGCACACAACACAACCAAATACTTTGTTCCTAACTTACGATGAGGTTGTCAATCTCACCGGTTTGCTTGAAACAAAGGGTATGAGCGTATCGAGTGGAAAACAGTAGTAGTATGCGAGTAAAGTAAATAGTGCGAGTAAAGTAAACAGGTGAAAGCAATATATAGGAAATAGGACTGGGGTCCACAGTTCACTAGTGGTGTCTCTCCATTAGATAAAATAACACATGCTGAGTAAACAAATTATAGTTGGGCAATTGATAGAATAAAGACAACGTGATATATCGAGAGGACACTATGAGATTTACTCTGGGCATTACAACAAAATACATAGACCGCCACCCAACTGCATCTATGACTAATAATCCACTTGTGGCAAATCAATCCGACAACTCCACAAGTATTAAGTTGCGAACAACAGATAACTGCATTAAGCAAAGTGTGTAATGTAAACAAAGCATATGCCCTCGAGCATATGAATGTTGTTTTCCCCCTAGTAGCAACAACACATCTACAACCTTAGAGGTTTCTGTCACTCCCCCAGATTAAATAGAGGCATGAACCCACTATCGAGCATAAATACCCCCTCTTGGAGTCACTAGCAACTACTTGGCCAAGATAGCTACTAACAATGGAGAGCATGCAAGACCATAAACAACATAGAGATAACATAAGATAAAATTCAGTACTTCAACTCAATCATAACACCAATATTCATCGGATCCCAACAAACACAACATGTAGAATTACATAACGGTGATCTCGATCATGTAAGGCAACTCACGATATCTAAACATGAAGCACATGGTGGAGAAGATAACCATCTAGCTACTGCTATGGACCCATAGTCCAAGGTAGACTACTCACTCATCGCGCCGGAGGCAAGCATGGCGATGAAGAAGACCTCCGGTGGCGATTCCCCTCTCCAGCAGGGTGCCGAGAAGAGCTTCTGGACCCTCCCGATCTCAAGTCGACGATGGCAGTGGATCGCGATATGTTTCTGGAAAAGTGATCAGGTGTTTAGGTTTTTCCCATCGGGGGGTCTTTATAGGCGAAGGGGCAGTGTTAGAAGTAGACCAGGGGGCCCACACCATAGGCCGGCGCGGGCCAGGGGCAGGCCGCGCCCCGTGGTGGTGTGGCCGCCCTGTGGCTCCTTTCCGTCTCCTCTTCGGTTCTCTGGAAGCTTTGGTAAATATCTGGACATCTGGCTTTTGTTTCGTCCAATTCCGAGAATATTTCTTGTGTAGCTTTTCTGAAACACAAAAACAGCAGAAAACAGGGAACTGGCACTGTGGCATCTCGTTAATAGGTTAGTTCCGGAAAATGCATAAAAATGCCACAAAGTGTAACGAAACACTAAGCAAATGGTGTAAAAACAAGCATGGAGCATCAAAAATTATAGATATGTTTGAGACGTATCAAGATGCATCATCAAATGTCCACTATGGGCATGCTATAAATTTCCACCATGAATGATGCATGGCTTAGATTAGCAGCCCAAGCGTTTCTCTAACACATATACAAACTCCATGACCTCACAACATACCAACTAATTTCACATCGCGAGTATCCATAAACAAAAGATCACAATATCAACTAAAATGAGAGAAAGTGCAATGTTGAAAGCTTGCCCCATGACGGCATGGTTGGGCTAACCTCCAACTTACAACTTGCAAGCATAACGTCAACATAAGAGAGCCACAATGTCCAAATTTTAAAAACGAGAAAAGTAAAGTGTGCCATCAAGTTTGTGAGAGCTTTACTGACTAATTTTCACATAACACCAAAAAGAGTTTAATTTGAAGGATAGATAAAAACAAGTCGAATGTACTTGGAATAGCAAATTGCTAATAGGTATGTATGGTGGACACATTAGCAAACTTGGTTTTTGGGAGTTGGATGCACGAGTAGAGCTCATACTCAGTACAAAATGAAGGCTAGCAAAAGACTGGGAGCGACCAACTAAGAGAGCAATAACGGCCATAATCATGCATAGCGACAAAACATCATTAACCGAAGCATAAAGTGGTATCACAAGTCAAAAACCAAATGATCATAGAGGCTTATGGTGACTTGTTAGAGTCAAACATGTTGTAAGCATGCGCCCAGTCAACCCAAATAAAGCATCAAGGAGAAAACCACAATAAAATGCTTCCACATAATAAAAACAACGCATGATTTTTTCAAATGCTCATTAAGCAATCTCAGTCATTTGAGACAAGTCATGCTACAGCAAAAACTATTAAGCATACTATCAAAATGAGATCAAGCATGACATGCAAAAGTCTAAGCCGCAGTCTAAACAAGCTCCCTTTTGTACCACTTTTGGCATAAATTTTTTTTCTCTTTTCCAACACCATTCAAACCTTTTTGAGACAACTCTTTTGATGAAAACCAACATAGACCAGTGGTCTAAATACACCTCGATACAATAATATAACAATATCTAAACAAAAATCAAGGCGAAAAACGAAAGCTAAACGCAGTTCTAGAAAAAGAGAACACTCGTTGAACGATAAGAGTGAAAAATGGAGTGTTCTTGGCAATCAAAAACCGGAGTATGTCTCCTCCAAAAGAAATTTATTGGCATCCAACCATTTATTGAGGTAAAAAAACAAAAGAAAAGTGAAAGAAAGAGTAAAGACGCTCCAAGAAAAATGCATAGAATATGAAGCAATAAAAATAGGGTGTTGAAAGGTGACCAGATTTTTGCCGATGAAGAAGGGGTGCCTCGGGGGCATCCCCAAGCTTTGACGCTTGTACCTCTTGGATATTTCTTGGGGTGACATGGCATCCCCAAGCTTGTGCTTTTGTCCATACTTCATCTCATCTCATCACTCTCCATTCCATACACTTAAAAACTTCCTTCACACAAAACTTCACACAATTCTATTAGCAACATTAGCATAAACATGATAGTAGATCAACCCTTTTGGTTCAGTTTCAAACTTCAAACATACCACATATAAAGCATATACTACTGTAGCAACTTCCTCAAAAGTCCCGTGATCAAAAGAACTAAAAAACAAAGCGATCGAGAGGCAAACATAAATAGTGGCAGAAATCTGTCAAAACAGAACAGCTGACAAAGATCGATTTTTCGAGAACCTTCTGTTGCTCAAATCAAAAAGTGCAAAACTAATGAAAGTTTGGAAATAACCTGGGGCATATGCACAAGAAGTCACAGATCAAAAAGATATTCTGAGAATTTTCACGAATTTTTACGGTGCAGCGCAGAAATCTATTTCAGGACGGCAACTTCCCCAAATCTTACGTCCCTCAAATTAGAGGTTCTTCTTGGCACAACAATGAAATAAAAATGATAAGAAGCGGTCATTACAGTAGTAATAACTTCCAAGACTCAAATAAAAGAAAAAGTACTGAAAAGAAAACATTGGGTTATCTCCCAAGAGTGCTTTTCTTTAACGCCTTTGAGCTAGGCGCAGAAAGGTGGAAATCAAGTATTTTTGAATGAGGCATTAAGATCAATTGCAGAAGTCTTTTCAACAAGGCATTGTATTGTATCCAAATGAGTTTTTGAAGATCCCTTGTGAACACTCTTTGGTTCACTCCTTTCATCAGAAAGATTTTCAGGACAAATCCAATCAAAATTCTTTTCCAAAGCTTCATGCAATCCTAAGAGTTTGCAAAGTATTGGTACTTTGATTTCTTCATTGTTTGTACCAACAACCGCTACACATGAGCCAAGCATATTAAAACGCTCAAAGACTTTCCTAGCTTCAATAACAACATCTCTAAATTCTCTACGCAAAGTCTCCAAAATAAAATCTTTCTTTACGGAGTCTTCGATATCATGAAGCTTAAGAAACATTTGTTGCATAAAAGGATTAAGGTTAACAAACCTAGCCTCCAAAATGTGAACTAAATAAGCAGCAGCAACTTCATAACTAGGAGCAAGCTCAACTAAAGATCTATCCTCAACCTCTTTATGCATACTAACATGATTAAAGAACTCCTCGATGTTACCTTTCCCAATTATAGAACCACTACCTACTGAGAGGTCCTCCAAAGCATACTTAGGGAACAACATAATGAACTAAAAGTAAAAGTAACGGAATGCAAACTATCAAAGGAACTAATTTTTTTTGTATTTTTGATAAAACGATGCAAGCAAAATAAAATAAAGCAAAACAATAACAAAGTAAAAGATTGAGCATGAGAGACTCCCCTTGCAGAAATCTTCTTTCTCCTCGGCAACGGCGCCAGAAAAATACTTGATGGTGCGTAGTAGGCACCCAGTTGGGAACCCCAAGAGGAAGGTATGATGAGCACAGCAGCAAGTTTCCCTCAGTTGTGAAACCAAGGTTTATCGAACAATTTATATGGCACCTCGTCCAGGGCTTTGCTTTGCACCTGCAGCAACGTGGAACCTGCACACAACACAACCAAGAACTTTACCTCAACTTACGATGAGGTTGCCAATCTCACCGATTTGCTGTAAACAAAGGATTGAGCATATCGAGTGGTAAAAGGTAATAGTATGCAAGAATGTTAATAAACAAGTAATAGTAAAATGGTAATAGCAATGTAAGGAATTGGACCGGGGTCCATAGTTCACTAGTGGTGTCTCTCCATAAGATAAATAACAACATGCTGGGTAAACAAATTACAGTTGGGCAATTGATAGAATAAAGATAGCGTACATATGTCATGAGGATCACTATGAGATTCACTCTGGGCATTACGACAAAATACATAGACCGTAATCCAACTGCATCTATGACTAATAATCCACCTTCCGGATGTCGTTCGAGCAACCATCGGGTATTAAGTTGCAAACAACAGATAACTACATTAAGCAAAGTGCGTAATGTAAACAAAGCAAATTTCCTTGGACATAAGAATGTTGTTTTCTCCCTAGTGACAACAGCACATCTACAACCTTAGAGGTTTCTGTCACTCCCCCAGATTACTAGAGGCATGAACCCAACTATCGAGCATAAATACCCCCTCTTGGAGTCACTAGCATCTACTCGGCCAAGATATCTACTAGCAACGGAGAGCATGCAAGATCATAAACAACATAAAGATAATAATTCAGCACATCAACTTGACATAGTGCCAATACTCATCAGATCCCAACAAACACAACATGTAGAATTACACAAAGATAATCTTGATCATGATAGGCAGCTCACAAGATCTAAACATGAAGCACATGGTGGAGGAGATGACCATCTAGCTACTGCTATGGACCTGTAGTCCAAGGTAGACTACTCACACATCACTCCGGAGGCAACCATGGTGGTGAAGAAGGCTTCCGGTGGTGATTCCCCTCTCCGGCAGGGTACCGGGAAGAGCTTCTGGACCCTCGCGATCTCGCGTCGACGACGGCGGCAGCTTGCAGTATGTTTCGAGGAAAATTGATCGGGCCCTTTAGGTTTCTCCCATCGAGGGGAATATATAGGTGGAAGGGCGGAGTCAGGAGGTGGACCAGGCGGTCTCACCCCCTGGTGGCGCGGCCAGGGCCTGGGCCACGCCACCCTAGGGTGTGGCCGGCCTCCGATCCCCGTCCATCTCATCTTCTAACTCCGTGACGCTTCGGGGAAAATAGGAGGTTCAACTTTTGTTTCGTCCAATTCCGAGAATATTTCCTGTGTAGCTTTTCTAAAACACAAAAATAGCAGAAAACAGGGAACTGGCACTGTGGCATCTCGTTAATAGGTTAGTTCCAGAAAATGCATAAAAACGCCATGAAGTGTAACAAAATAGAAAGAAAATGGTGTATAAACAAGCGTGGAGCATCAAAAATGTGGAACCTCATCCAAGGCTTTGCTTTGCACCAGCAGCAATGTGGAACCTGCACACTGGTACATCCAGGGCTTTGCTTCGTGACAGCTCCAGACAATTTATATGGCGCCTCGTCTAGGGCTTTGCTTTGCACCAGCAGCAATGTGGAACCTGCACACTGATACGTCTCAAACGTATCTATAATTTTTGATGCTCCATGCTTGTTTTTACACCATTTGCCTTGTGTTTCATTACAGTTCATGGCGTTTTTATGCGATTTCCAGAACTAACCTACTAACAAGATGCCACAGTGCCAGTTCCCTGTTTTTAGCTATTTTTGTGTTTTAGAAAAGTTACACAGGAAATATTCTTGGAATTGGACGAAACAAGTTCCAGAAGTCTTATTTTTCCTGGACGAAGGACGAGGACCAAACGGGAGCCAGAGAGGGGCCAGGGGCTGCCCACACAATAGGGGGGCGCGGCCCAGCCCCTGGCCGCGCCCACCCATTGTGTGACCACCCTTCGCCTATAAGTAGCCTCCCGATGGAAAACCCTAGGGGAATCGACGAAATTTCCAGAAGAGTTCCGCAGCTCCATCGCCGCTGCCAATGAATTTCGGGGGACAGAAGTCTCTGTTCCGGCACCCTGCCGGGACAAGGAAGTGCCCCGGGAGCCATCTCCATCAGTCTCCATTGTCGTCTCCGCCATCTCGATCGACCTCACCGCCATCTCCACCAACCTTTTTGTCTCCTATGATGAGGAGGGAGTAGTTCTCCCCCGGGACTGAGGGCTCTACCGGTAGCTATGTGGTTCACCTCTCTCTCTCCCATGATGTGATCTTTATATGATTGTGAGCTTTGTATCTAGTTGAATTGGTAGATGCTATTATTCAGATATTATGCTACTCGCGTGCTTTATATTTGTAAACTCCGGAGATACCTTGTACCATGGTGTGAAGATGACTAGTGTGCGCATCATGTGTGTCTTTTTGGTTAATATCTCTATGAATTGTTGGTGTTTGTTGGAACCATCTAGTGCGTTCATGGTGATAGTGTGGGACAATCTAGTTTGGGTACATACGGACTTTGAGGAGTGCTTCGTAGCCCTACACATGACTAGTGTTCGTTTTCCATTGGAGAATTGTTTTGAGTTGCATATTGATGATAGTATCTATTGGTTCAATTATGTTATACTTGTTGGGAGTGTGTCCACTAGTGAAAGTATGATCCCTAGGCCTTGTTTCCAAGCTTTGCACACCATTTCCTTTCAGTTTTGTTACATGTTTGCTCACAGCGATACTTATTTTAGATGACATTTACTACTTATAATCATCACTACTACTTGTATTTCACTATCTCTTCGCCGAACTAATGCACCTATACATCTGACAAGTGTATTGGGTGTGTTGGGGACACAAGAGACTTTCTATATCATAATTGCAGGGTTGCTTGAGAGGGATAGCTTTGACCTCCTCCTCCCTAAGTTCGATAAACCTTGGGTGATCCACTTAAGGGAAACTTGCTGCTGCTCTACAAACCTCTGCACTTGGAGGCCCAACACTGTCTACAAGAACAGATGCGTGCGTAGACATCAAGCTCTTTTCTGGCGCCATTGCCGGGGAGGTAAGGTAAAAGGTACTCACATTCTTTGGTTACTAAGTCTTTTAGTTGCTGGTGAGTGCTCAAAGTTATTTCCTTTAGATTCTGCAATTATATCTTTTTGTTTCTTGTTTTTATTTTCACTAGTTAGGCTTAATGGAAAATAAAGAGTTCTTTAGTCTTTTGACTGAGTTTAGATTTGAAGAGAAAATTGAAAAACCTTTGGAGCTTTATTCGCATGCTAATAGTGTTGTTAGTATGAATGCTTTGAATACCGTTGTTGCTAATGCTATAGAAAAGTCTAAGCTTGGGGAAGCTGGTTTTGTTAAGCATGATATTTTTAGTTCCCCAGCTTTAGTGGAGAAAGTTTGCTCTGATGATATTTTATCTCCCCTATGTGATGTTCCTATGCCTGTTACCTATGTTAGTGATCATGATTGGAAAAAGCACTCTACTTTTCATATTGAAAATCTTTTTGGTACCAATTCTAAGGTTAATAATTATTGTACCATTAGTACTATCCATGTTCCTTCTTATGATGATATGTTTGATGAATATGCTTTGCGAAATAGCTGTTCTCTCGCTTATGATTATACTAAACCTCTAGTTTATGATGGTTATGATGATGAGTATAATATTTTCAGTTCACCTACTTTTGAGGAGAAAATTAGTTATGATTACAATATGCCTCCTGCTTTTGATGATTATGGTGATGAGAATAATTATTCTGTTGAATCTGCTCCTACTACGATTGTTCATGTGGGGAGTATTAATTCTTTTATGCAGGTGGCTCATGATAGGGATGCTTTATGTGATAGTTATATTGTTAATTCTATTCATGATGCTACTGAAAGTTACTATGAGAGAGGGAAACATGGTTTGATGGATCTCAACAATATTGAGTTTCCCCTCTTTTTGCTGGAATTCCTGAAGTTGTACTTGTTTTGCCTTCCTATTGTTTTTGCTTTGCGCTTTCATGACTTGTCCCTTTACAAGACTATTTTTCATAGGAAGTGGTTTAGATTTAAATGTGTTTCATACTTGCTTTTTGATGCTCTCTCTTGCTTTAAGTTCTTATATAGCGCCTTTGCCTTAAGCTCTTTTATGGTGCCTACATGAGCATCTTTGCAAACTACTGCGCCTAGCTCAAAGGCGTTAAAGAAAAGCACTCTTGGGAGATAACCCATTGTTTTATTTTCAGTAATTTTTCTTTTATTTGAGTCTTGGAAGTTATTACCACTGTAATGACCGCTCCTTATCATTTTTATTTTGTTTTTTACGCCAAGAGAAGCCTCTAATTTGAGTGAGGTAAGATTTGAGGATGTTGCTGTCCTGAAACAGATTTCGGTGTTGCACCGTAAAAATTCATGAAAATTCTCAGTATATCTTTTGGACCTGCGATTTCTTGTGAATATTGCCCAGGTTATATCCAAACTTTAATTAGTTTAACACTTTTTGATTTGAGCAACAAAAAACCCTCTAAAAATTCGACCTTTGTCAGCTGTTCTGTTTTGATAGATTTCTGCCAATATTTGTGTTTTCCGCTCGATCGCTTTCTTTTTGAGTTCTTTTGATCATGGAACTTTTGGTGAAGTTGCTACAGTAGTATATGCTTTATATGTGGTGGTTTTGAGTTGAAACCTGAAGCAAAAAGGGTTGATTCATTGTTATGCTTACACTAATGTTGCTAATAGAATTGTGTTGAGTTTTGTATGATGGAAGTTTTCAAGTGTAGGGATTGGAGAATGATGAGATGAGTTGAAGAATGGACAAAAGCTCAAGCTTGGGGATGCCCATGCACCCCAAGAAATATCCAGGAGGTACAAGCATCAAAGCTTGGGGATGCCCTCGAGGCACCCCTTCTTCATCGGCAAAAATTAGGTTACCTTTCAACACACTATATTTTTATTGCTTCATGCACTATGCGTTTTTCTTGGAGCATCAGTTGTTTTTGCTTTCAGTTTCTTTTCTTTTGTTTGCTGCAATAAATGGTTGGATCACATCATGTTTGTTTTGAAGAGAGCTATGCTCCATTTTTCATTGCTAAGAACACTCTAGTTTTCACTCTTATCATTCAACGAGTGTTCTCTTTTTCTGCTACTGCGTTTAGCTTTTGTTTTTCGCCTTGATTTTTGTTCAGATCTTGTTATATCTTTGCATCAAGGTGTATTTGGACCTCTGGTCTATGTTGGTTTTCCTCAAAAGAATTTCCTCAAAAAGGTTTGAATGGTGTTGGAAAAGAGAAAAAGTTTCATGCAAAAAGTGGTACAAAAAGGAGCTTGTTCAGACTGCAGCTTAGGCTTTTGCATGTCGTGCTTGATGTCATTTTGATAGTATGCTTAGTGGTTTTGTTGTAGCATGACTCATCTCAAATGACTGAGATTGCTTAATGAGCCTTTGAAAAAATTATGCGTTGTTTTTATTATTTGGAAGCATTAATTTGGTTTTCTCCTTTGATGCTTTATTTGGGTTGACTTGGCACATGCTTACACATGTTGACTATAAAATAAGTCGCCTATAGCCTCTATGATCATATGGTTTTTGACTTGTGATACCAATTTATGCCTCTTTCAATGATGTTTTGTCGCTATGCATGATTATGGCCGTTATTGCTCTCTTAGTTGGTCGCTCCTAGTCTTTTGCTAGCCCTCATTTTGTACTGAGTATGAGCTCTACTCGTGCATCCAACTCCTAAAAACCAAGTTTGCCATTGTGTCCACTATAAATTCCTATGCATGGTATTTGCAAGCCATTCCAAGTAAATTTTCATGTGCTACCTTTCAAAAAACCCTTCAAAACACTTCTCGTTTTGAGACACTGTTTTTAGCTCATGGGGACGTAGTGGTCGGATTTGCTATCTTCCATATTGTCTTATTCCAAAGAGAGAAAAAAGAAAAAAAGAAAAAGAAAAAAGGCACTCCTCCATGGTATGTGAATGTTGGTGGGAACCCGATGGAATCGGTTAGCCATGGTTTGTGAAAGGAAAAAAGGTGGGGAGGAGTGCCAAGCTTTATAAAAGAGCACCAAAGTGCCAATCTCTCTCAAAAACTTGCTTACTTTTTGTATGGAAGATAGTAAGAACCCCATTGCTAGTCGTTGACAAAGACAACCACCTCTCAAAATCCAGTTTTTATCTCTCTGTTTTACAAATGAAAAGCTCTAGCACATGTTTAATCACTGTTTCCCTCTGTGAAGGGCCTTTCTTTTACTTTTATGTTGAGTCTCCACCTTCTACCTTTATGCACCGTCTAAGAGAGCATAGTTGTCATTCTGAGTATAATGTGCATAGTCCCAAAGTTTATTATTGATTGATTCATGATTATGGTTTTGCTTGTTCTTAAATTACTTGTATCTAGTCACCCTCTTAAACTTGAAGGTGTCCTATGCATTTATGTTTTGCTACTCCATGAGGGACAAGCTGAAAACCATTTGCTATGTTTTCCATATGGTTGAAACACACACGTGACTTTCATTGTTTCATTTTCATAATTTTTCCTTTGTGTTTCTTTTCATGCTATAACATCGTTGCTAAGTTTCTATTATCAAGATTATGTCTTTCATGCCCATGTTTTAAGTTCTTTGATCTCAGCACTCAATGCTCTACCTCGTTGATTAAATTGTGATGGTGCATGTCACCTCAAAAATTATTCTTTTGTTATCACTTACCTACTCGAGGATGAGCAGGAGTTAAGCTTGGGGATGCTGATACGTCTCAAACGTATCTGTAATTTTTGATGCTCCATGCTTGTTTTTACACCATTTGCCTTGTGTTTCGTTAGAGTTCGTGGCATTTTTATGCGATTTCCGGAACTAACCTACTAACAAGATGCCACAGTGCCAGTTCCCTGTTTTCAGCTGTTTTTGTGTTTCAGAAAAGCTACACAGGAAATATTCTTGGAATTGGACGAAACAAGTTCCAGAAGTCTTATTTTTCCTGGACGAAGGACGAGGACCAAACGGGAGCCGGAGAGGGGCCAGGGGCTGCCCAGACAACTGGGGGGCGCGACCCAGCCCCTAGCCGCGCCCACCCATTGTGTGACCACCCTGGTCCACTCCTGACGACGCCCCTTCGCCTATAAGTAGCCTCCCGATAGAAAACTCTAGGGGAATCGACGAAATTTCCAGAAGGTTCCGCAGCTCCGCCGCCGCCGCCGACGAATTTCAGGGGACAGAAGTCTCTATTCCGGCACCCTGCCGGGACGGGGAAGTGCCCTCGGAGCCATCTCCATCGGTCTCCATCACCGTCTCCGCCGTCTCCATCGACCTCACCGCCATCTCCACCAACCTTGCTGTCTCCTATGATGAGGAGGGAGTAGTTCTCCCCTGGGGCTGAGGGCTCTACCGGTAGCTATGTGGTTCACCTCTCTCTCCCATGATGTGATCTTTATGTGATCGTGAGCTTTGTATCTAGTTGAATTGGTAGATGCTATTATTCAGATATTATGCTACTCCCGTGCTTTATATTTGTAAACTCCGGAGATACCTTGTATCATGGTGTGAAGGTGACTAGTGTGCGCATCATATGTGTCTTTTTGGTTAATGTCTCTATGAATTGTTGGTGTTTGTTGGAACCATCTAGTGTGTTCATGGTGATAGTGTGGGACAATCTAGTTTGGGTACATACGGACTTTGAGGAGTGCTTCGTAGCCCTACGCATGATTAGTGTTCGTTTTCCATTGGAGAATTGTTTTGAGTTGCATATTGCTGATAGTATCTATTGGTTCAATTATGTTATACTTGTTGGGAGTGTGTCCACTAGTGAAAGTATGATCCCTAGGCCTTGTTTCCAAGCCTTGTACACCATTTCCTTTCAGTTTTGTTACATGTTTGCTCGCAGCGATACTTATTTTAGATTAAATTTACTACTTATAATCATCACTACTACTTGTATTTCACTATCTCTTCGCCGAACTAGTGCACCTATACATCTGACAAGTGTATTGGGTGTGTTAGGGATAGCTTTGACCTCCTCCTCCCTGAGTTCGATAAATCTTGGGTGATCCACTTAAGGGAAACTTGCGGCTGATCTACAAACCTCTGCACTTGGAGGCCCAACATTATCTACAAGAACAGACGCGTGCATTGACATCACACACAACACAACCAATAACTTTGCCCCAACTTACGATGAGGTTGTCAATCTCACTGGTTTGCCGTAAACAAAGGATTGAGCGTATCGAGTGGTAAAAGGTAATAGTATTCAAGAATGTAAATAAACAAGTAATAGTAAAATGGTAATAGCAATGTAAGGAATTGGACCAGGGTCCATAGTTCACTAGTGGTGTCTCTCCATAAGATAAATAACAATATGCTGGGTAAATAAATTACAGTTGGGCAATTGATAGAATAAAGATAGAGTACATATGTCATGAGGATCACTATGAGATTCACTCAGGGCATTACGACAAAATACATAGACCGTAATCCAACTGCATCTATGACTAATAATCCACCCTCCGGATGTCGTTCGAGCAACCATCGAGTATTAAGTTGCAAACAACGGATAACTGCATTAAGCAAAGTGCGTAATGTAAACAAAGCAAATGTCCTTGGACACAAGACTGTTGTTTTCTCCCTAGTGGCAATAGCACATCTACAACCTTAGAGGTTTCTGTCACTCCCCCAGATTACTAGAGGCATGAACCCAACTATCGAGCATAAATACCCCCTCTTGGGGTCACTAGCATCTACTCGGCCAAGATATCTACTAGCAACGGAGAGCATGCAAGATCATAAACAACATAGAGATAACATAAAGATAATAATTCAGCACATCAACTTGACATAGTACCAATACTCATCGGATCCCAACAAACACAACATGTAGAATTACACAAAGATGATCTTGATCATGATAGGCAGCTCACAAGATCTAAAAATGTAGCACATGGTGGAGGAGACGACCATCTAGCTACTGCTATGGACCCGTAGTCCAAGGTAGACTACTCACACATCACTCCGGAGGCAACCATGGTGGTGAAGAAGGCCTCCGGCGGTGATTCCCCTCTGCGGCAGGGTGCCAGGAAGAGCTTTTGGACCCTCTCGATCTCGCGTCAATGACGGCGGAGGCTTGCAGTATGTTTTGAGGAAAATTGATCGGGCCCTTTAGGTTTTTCCCGTCGAGGGGAATATATAGGCGGAAGGGCGGCGGAAGGAGGTGGACCAGGCAGTCTCACCCCTGGTGGCGTGGCCAGGGCCTAGGCCGCGCCACCCTAGGGTGTGGCCAGCCTCTAGCCCCCCTCCGTCTCATCTTCGGACTTCACGACGCTTCGGGAAAAATAGGAGGTTCAGCTTTTGTTTCATCCAATTCCGAGAATATTTCCTATGTAGCTTTTCTGAAACACAAAAACAGCACAAAGCAGGGAACTGGCACTATGGCATCTCGTTAATAGGTTAGTAATGCATAAAAACGTCATGAAGTGTAACAAAACAGAAAGCAAATGGTGTATAAACAAGCATGGAGCATCAAAAATTATAGATACATTTGAGACGTATCAATCTTCTGATGGCGGACACTGGTGTTATCGATCTGGACACCGGTGTCATAGTGGAGAAGCGTGGTCGTGGTCGTCCTCACGACAGCAAGAAAAGGCCCAAGGACGTTTCCATGATGGTTTTGTCATCTTCCGCACCAATGAAGCGACGCCCCGGCCGTCCGTTTGGGAGTAAGAATAAGCCAAAGCCTTCTTCTTCTCCTGCCCTACGGTCTGTGGATGTACATGTTGCACGGCGCCATGCTTCTCCTCCTCCTGTCAATCTGTTCTCTTTTTTCGTTATTGCTGGTGCTCAATGCCGTGAGAAGCAGCGTGTTCCTTTGAAGTTTACTCAATTCATGGACGGGCGCGAGCTCCGTGAAGCCATCCTTTGTGAAGAATTTGGTGGAGGAGCTCCATACGGAAGGTAACTCGTCTACCCACGCGTGCTTGGCTTTCTCCAGTGGTGCTAGTAACCTCTTCTTTATTCCGTTGCATATTATGCCGTTTGCTTTTTCGACTTGTCGTTTGTCTTTGGATGTGCTACAGATGCAAACTTCAATTTGATCCCCATACTTTTGCAGTAATTTTTGAATTCTTTGGACGTGAAGTTTGTGCCATTATCTGTGATAATGTTATGCGGTACTCCAAAGCGAAATACTATCAACTTGATGAAGTTGATTGCTGATGTGGAATCCTGAGTTGTTACTGGGGTTGCCTCTACCCACTTGGTGAATTTGTCAACTGCTACTAACATGTAGACGTGCCCTCCTGGACATGACTTGTGCAATTTCCCTACCATATCCAACCCCCATCGTGCAAAGGGCCATGACAGTGGTATTGGCTGAAGCTCTACTGCTGGTGCGTGTGGTCTGGATGCAAATCGTTGACAAGCTTCACACCTTTGGACGATGTCTTTTGCATCTTCGATTGTTGTCAACCAGTAGAATCCTGCACGAAAAGCTTTGGCTGCTATGGCTCTGCTACTGGCATGATGGCCGCAGACTCCTGTGTGGATGTCTTTTAATATGACTTGCCCTTCCCGAGGGGTGACGCATCGCTGTAATACGCCGGTTATGCTTTTCTTGTACAACTTTCCTTGTAGTACGACAAAAGCTTTGGATCGTCGTATTATCCTACGTGCTTCGATTGTATCTTCGGCTAGTGTTTGTTCATCATGTATGCTAAGTATGGTTGCATCCAAGTTTCTTCAATCATCATGACCTCCTCTGGTTTTGATGTGCTCTCCGTTCCTGATTTGCTAGCCCCCGAGCCTGCTGTTGCAAACTGGTTTAATTCTCCCGGACTCAAAGTTTTGCTGCCTTTTATTGATCTTTCGATGATTTCCTCCCAAAATACTCCTGGTGGTATGGGCAAGCATTGGGACCCGATGTTTGCTAGATTATCGGCTTCCTCATTGCTGGCTCTGCTGATATGTGAGACTTCGCATCCGTCGAAAGTTCCTTCCAGGTAGTATTACAAATTTCGGTATGCTGTCATGTTGTCGCTAATGGCGTCACAACGGTTCATCACTTGTTGGACCATGAGATTCGAGTCCCCAAATATTTTTAGTTGAGTTGCTCCACATGCTTTGCCCATCTTCATACCGTGAAGCAGGGCCTCGTACTCGGCTTCGTTATTAGAAGCTTGTGAGAAACTCATCCTTAGCACATATTTTAGCTTGTCTCCTTGCAAAGATATTAAGACTACTCCAGCTCCTTGAACCCTTTTCGATCCGTCGAAGTACATTGTCCAAACACTTGACAGGTCAGGTGGTCCTGTGTTTTGTAGTTCTAACCATTCTGCTGTGAAGTCTGGCAGCACTTGAGATTTGATGGCTTTTCTTTTCTCGTACGTGATGACTAGAGGGGAGAGTTTGATTCCCCATAAGGAGACACGCCGTGTTGCTTCAGGGTTGTTTAGTATATTTGATAGTGGGGCCTCATTAACCACTATAATCGGATGCACTGCAAAATACTGCTGTAACTTCCGTGCTGTTGTGAATACGTTGTATGCTAATTTTTGGTAATGTGGGTAGCGCTGTTTAGATGGTGATAGGACTTCGTTGAGGAAGTATACCGGTCGCTGGACTCTGTGCGCCTTCCCTTCTTCACTTTGCTCGACTACTAACACCGTGCTTACAACCTGATGTGTGGCGGCGATGTATAGTAGCAATGGCTCTTGTTCTTTTGGTGCAACCAGCACTGGTGGTGTGGAAAGCACTTTTTCATATGCGAGAACGCTGCATCTACCTCTTCTATCCACTCGAATTTTTTATCTGACTTTTTCATGAGTGCATAGAAAGGAAGGGTCTTTTCTCCTAGCCTTGCGATGAATCAGCTTAGTGTCGCTACGCGTCCTGCGAGTTGCTATACCTCGTGAAGCTTAGCTGGTTTCCCCATTGTTAGTATTGCCTGAATCTTCTCTGGGTTTGCCTCTATTCCTCTTGCCAATACCAGGAATCCCAAAAGCTATCCTGCGGAAACACCAAAAGAACACTTTGTCGGGTTGAGCTTTAGTTTGTACCTATCGAGGTTGTCGAAAGTTTCTTGCAGGTCACTGATTAGAGACTCCTCTTTTCTTGTGGTGATGACCACGTTGTCGATGTACACTTGGATGTTGCGGCCTATTTGGCTTCCGAGGCAATTCTGCATCATCCGTTGATAGGTTGCTCATGCGTTCTTGAGGCCGAAAGGCATGACTTGATAACAAAAGACGCCATATGGTGTGATGAAGGCTGTTTTTTCTTTGTCTTCTTTTTCAACTTTATCTGGTTGTAGCCTGAATATGCGTCCAGAAAGGAAAGCCTCGCACATCCTGCTGTTGAGTCAATTATTTGATCTATGCACGGTAGCGGAAAGGGATCCTTAGGACAATGCTTGTTGAGAGATGTGTAATCGACACATACTCGCCGCACATTCGTATTTTTCTTTGGGACGATTACTGGGTTAGACACCCAGGTCGGTGCCTTGATTTCTCTGATGAAGTCTGCGTTTTCTAACTTATGTAGTTTGGCTGCTATTGCTTTTCTTTTGGGTTCATCGAACCGCCGCAGAGGTTGCTTGACTGGTCTTGCTTTTGGATCCACATTTAGTGCGTGCTCGATGACTTCCCTAGGAACCCCTAGCATGTCTGAAGGACAACAGGCAAAGATTTCCCAGTGCTCACAGAGGAACTCAACAAGCGCGCTTTCCTATGCGGGATCCAAGTTCACTGCGATGGAAGTGGTCTAGCTTGGGTCCGTAGGGTGAACCCGAACTTTCTTAGAATCTTGTGTTGCATCGAAAGCCTGGTCTGGCGAGGATCGACCGATGTCGGGTAATATATTGTGGTCAGTTTCGCCTTTGAGTCTTGCATATTCAGTTGTCATGCTGAAAGTTTGTGCCATCCTATTGAATTCTTTGTCGCAGGTGTTTGATACTTCAAAGCTTCTTTGCACTGTGATGACCCCCTTAGGTCTTGGAATTTTGAGTGCCAAGTATGCGTAGTGAGGAACTGCCATGAACTTTGCAAACACTGGCCATCCTAGGATTGCGTGGTACTGCAAGGGTCAGTAATCGTCCCAATTGACAAGGGTTAACTCGACAAATGTCCTAGATGAAGGACTTAGGATCGGGGGAAGAGGGCGTTGGATGAACTCGAAGGTAAAGATCAATCAAACAAGGCGTGGTTATGTGTGTATCGAGAATAAGCATGGTACTCAATTGGCTCAATCTCAATCTGTCCCTGGCCAGCCTCTCCTGGCCCCTATATATAGGTGGCCAGGTCTCAAGGATCCGGTCAGGTTCAATACAAATTACAGTGTTCGTATACGAGATGATATAGTATTTCGACTATGTATATGACTGGGCCTATCTTAACGGGCCTCAGGGGTACAAAGATAACGGGCTCTATTAGCTATACCCTTGTCAAATAGTATCAGATCTAATAGATGTAGTAAACAGATTCACGGACGGTGAAGACACTTGTAACAATAAAAGGATGCGGTCACCTGAAGACGATAGAGGAAACAGGTACAGCAGTCAAAGGAGAAGATTCCGCAATTATGACAATTATGGTTCTCATAATCAAGTAGCCGCAGGATATAAAGACAACACCTACCAAGGAGATGACCGCAGAAATTCAGGGTTTCACAACTACGGCAGAGAAGATTCAAGCAAAAGTAAGAAGTTCTAGTCAAGAGGATCAAGGGAGTATAATCAATCACCACATGACATGCTAAACGGACCATGCCATATACACTATGCATTCATCAACGGCAAAAGAGTGTCCTGGCACGCAATAAAGGATTGCAAGACATTCTTGAAACTTCAGGAAGTAGCAGGAAATAAGCAAGCCAAAGCAAGGAGGCAAGGCTATGAGGGAAACACAAACAATGCACCTCCAACAAGCCAGCAAGCAACCAACGGAGCGGCGCAAGGACAAAGTCAGCCAAATCAAGGAAACGACAATGATGGAGGATACATCCCATCCAAAGGACACATCACCGCAATGATACAACCTGTACTGAAGTCGTACAAAGAGGAAAAAAGCATCTCTCGACAAGTCAATTTAGCAATAACATCGCCTCCAGTGACTACAGAATATTTGCACTGGTCCGAGCAGCCAATAGAATTCAACAGAGAAGACCACCCAATAACAGTACCTTGGCCAGGAAATGCGCTGATGAGGACATCCCTATGGTTGATACAGCTGTTGCACCTACAGCCACACTTCCTCATGTTCCACAATTCCAAGGACCTCTCACAAGAGCTCGTGCACGCCAACTGAATTATCAGGTACTTTCGTTTCTAGGAACTATTCCTAATATTCATGAGAATATGATGCTGCCTAAATCAGATGTGTTTATGTTACTTAGGAATGATGGGCCTAGCATGGATGAGAGGGACAAGCATTGGAGCATGATCATGCATGGAGATGATGGCAGCAATCGTGTGAGGATTCAGGATGACGCTGCAAGTGAAGATTTCCGAACTTTGAAGCCACCATAATGATGCAAGGATGCTTGGACAAAATTCACAAGTTACCAAATCATAAAATTCATCCAAGGCTTTATATGGTGCTGCGTCACCTTATTTTATGGGTTAAACCCATGTATTTTCGTCCTAGGTATTTTAGGGATTTTCTGGAGGCTGTTTGAGTGGAAAAGGGCCCATCTAGGGCTATTTTCGGATGGCCCATTAGGGTTGTACGAAAATCCCTGCCTTTTCCCTCATATATACCTCCTCCTGGCCGTCATTAGACTTGGATTTTGTTTACTTAAAGACTTAGCCACGAGCTACTCTTCGCCATAGGCACAAGTGTCAAATCGACCTTTTGGACTACGCACAGACAGAATCCCACCTCTTTAATAAAGCCTTCATCTATATTCGCAATATCTTGATTGCATCTATAATTCTTGCTGGTTCTTCGATTGCTTGCAGGGATTGATCCTCGTGATCAGGTTGATCTAGCTCCGACGTGATCAATAGCCTCAGAAGTTGGTGTATCGATTGCTAAGGCGCAACGTCTCGCACGTTTGTAGTCGGATCGTCAACGTCGACCTCCACCATAATCGATAGTTATCATCTCATCGAAAGATCGGGCACCTTTACCCTATCAAGTGGTATCAGATTTCAGGTTGATCGGTGAGATTTACTGTTTTTGTAGTCTAGATTGCATCTTCATACCTAGAATCCATGAAAAATTCAAAAATATTAGGATTAGATCTTTTCCTAGAAACAGTTTGAGCCTTTGCATCTTTTCTTTTCAGCATTTGCATTGTTGAATTCGTGTCTGCATCGTCGTGTCGAGTGCTGGCTGTAGCGTCTTGATCCTTAGAGTTTCGAGTTCTGCTCACATACGTCTTGCCGCCACCGCACCGCCACCACCAAAAACCCTAGCCACTGCCACCACTCGTGATAAGGATCACGCCGGTGATCCTTGAGTTTTGTCCCGATCTTTCACAGCGAGTCAACTAGATAGATAATCTTCCAATCACGCGATGAACGCAACCTGAAGAAGAGGAACGAATCCAGCAAGCAACGTGAAGAGAATCAACACGCCTCAAACCTGAGCCTGATAATCCTTGATGAACACAAGAACCTTCACAGCAATATATTTGATAAGATAGATGACGGCAGCGCCATCCCCGGAGGGATGCTACACGCAGCACACAACTCAATGTTTTGTCTAAACAACTGAACTCCCTAAACCCTAACCTGCTGGCCTCCTTATATAGACGGCCAGAAAACTGTTGGGCTTGGACAGGCCCAAACCCAAAACACAAATAAAACTAAGTGGCCCATAACATGACCTGACACACGAAATAACATGAACAGATATGCAAACTAATGACACAGCCTTAGACTTAATTATCTCATATCGTAGGTCGTCCTGGCGTGCCAATCTGCAACGAGCTTCCCTCATCTTGGTGGAGTCCTGAAATTGGGCTTCACCTCCTCCGTCGTGCCCATATCATCCTCCCCCCCTTCAAAAAGCGTTGTCCCCAACGCGTGAGGGTCTGCTCGAAAAGGTGGCGGAATATAAACAATAGCACCACGCACATTCGCCGTCTTCAAGTCTTGCTTGCCTTCCTCACCACATCCTCCCGCTTGGCCTGCTCGACTTGATACAGCCCTCGGTGGCTGCACCTCTTTTCTTCGCCAAATGAACTTGTACTTAGGCGCCTCCACCTTCTTCTTCTTCGCAACTCTTGATGGAGCTTTGTGCTGCTGAACATGAACCTTCTGTGCACGACCCTGCAAAGTAGTAATGCCTGGGCCACACAACTGACGAACACGTCCATCCTTGCCTTTGTGCACACGTACTGCTGCTCCAACAAAACGTTTCCGAGGTGTTCTAACAAAACTGTGGCTGACTACCCGCGGCACCATATGCACCGGAACAAGATCAGCACCACGGTCATCGGTCTGAACACCCATGTCAACACGAACTGGAAGTGGAACACATGGAACACATGCTGACATATCCTTCCCTTCATCAATAAGAGGCTTAACTTCAACCGGCTTGTCACTAACAAGAATAACTGGCTTGTCATCTACAGGCTTGGCTGAAACAATATCACCACTAATGCTTGTCGCATCATGCTCCTCATGTTGCGGCATAGCTAGCCCAGATTTTTGCTTAGCCTTGCGCAACTTTGCCTTGTGTACTACCAGCTCAACATCAGACTTTATTTGATCATCCTGCATAGGTTTCAAAGTCCGCTGTTTGCCATCATGCACAAAAGAATATGTATTTGCTCTCCCAGCATGAGTAACATTGCGATCATACTGCCATGGACGTCCAAGTAATACTCCACACACCTCCAATGGCAACACATCGCACTCCACCTCATCAACATAATCATCAACTGTAAATGGCACACGTACCTTATGAGTAACCTTTAGCACACCGCAGCTATTCAACCACTCAACATGCTTAGGTTCAGGAATACGCCATGTAGACAACCCCAATGATGCCACCACAGCCCTACTGATGCCATTACAGTAGCTACCACTGTCAATGATCAATTTGCACGCTTTCTCCTTGATGGTGCACTGTGTCTGAAACAGGCTCCATCGCTGATTCCGTACCACCGCCTTATCACCAGTAGCCAATTTGTGAAGCTGAATACTCATACCTCTCATTGGTGTGTCATCTTCAGCAACCTTGGCTTGTACCTCTGAAACAACCACCATGTCCGACTCCACAGACTTTTGCACAAATCTAGTACGCAGAAATTGCTTAAAATCCTCCCAACTAGAAGTCTTACTTGTGATGTCTTTCGCAGACCTGTTATCGCGCCACCAACTAGCCACAGTTGTATCCACTCGCCGGTAAGCAATAACATATTCCATATGACCACCAAACTTGCTATCAAGCTGCCGACATCTTGCGAAACCACGGTCCATATAAGATTCCCACGAGTCATATTCTGTGAACGTTGCGGCACTATGTAATCTCCACTGAATTGTAGTTGCATCAAATGAGTAGCCGACCACAATATTAAGATAGTCCTGGTATACATCGTCAGACTTATCAGTTATGCGAGTAGGCTTTGACAAACCCATATCTGAAAATATTGCTCCACACTTTGTCCGTCACAGAAAAATCTGCTCAAAAATCCGTTTCAAAACAAATCTGAGATGCAATCAAGCCGTGTGGCTAAAAAGAATTTGCTTCAAGCTGCTGACTAAAACTCCACTAGAAAAACCAGCGAGCCAACCAAGCTGACGATCCGGCCGCGTGGGGCGCCAGGGGCCAGACGCTCTCCGCCCCTGGGCGCGAGCGAGCGGCGAGCGGGGCACACGCGCGGGCTAGCGAGGCGGAGTCAACGATCGCAGCTGGGCGCGCGGGGTGATGTGGATCCGAGCAACTGGGCCGGCCCAGGAGACAACGGCACGGGGCGCAGCTGCCTCGATCCCAGGAACTCAAGCGGGACACGCACGAGGGCAGAGCACGTCTGCCCTTTGGCGAGAGCCCGAGCGATCTCCTTTTTTTTTTTTTTGCTTTGAACCGATCGGATCTGCTGTTGTGTTTTTTTTTTGGGGTCACTTCCACCGATCGGATCTGGCCCAAGGAGGCGGTGCTACGAACAGCTGCAGGCGCGGGACCCCAAGGAGATCGAGCAGAGCCCGAGATCTGATCTGCGCGGCGACCTTGATCTTGTCCTTTTCTCTATCAAAACTGGCCACGATCGGATCTAGAAACTGCACAGCTGCCTCGTCTCGTGCGTGGTAGATCGATTCTGATTGACCACGGAAACCGATCGGATCTCCTCAAGATCGAAAATCAGCTGCAAACTTTTCGTCAATGTGAAAACCGCTGATCTAAAAACCTGTGATCAACACCACTTTGCAACCAATATGATCTGTAACTGTCCGAGAAAAAACAATCCGCAGATCTATCAATAGAGAACACTCACAGTGATAAACCCAGCAATCTGATACCACATGATAAGGATCACGCCGGTGATCCTTGAGTTTTGTCCCGATCTTTCACAGCGAGTCAACCAGATAGATAATCTTCCAATCACGCGATGAACGCAACCTGAAGAAGAGGAACGAATCCAGCAAGCAACGTGAAGAGAATCAACACGCCTCAAACCTGAGCCTGATAATCCTTGATGAACACAAGAACCTTCACAGCAATATATTTGATAAGATAGATGACGGCAGCGCCGTCCCCGGAGGGATGCTACACGCAGCACACAACTCAATGTTTTGTCTAAACAACTGAACTCCCTAAACCCTAACCTGCTGGCCTCCTTATATAGACGGCCAGAAAACTGTTGGGCTTGGACAGGCCCAAACCCAAAACACAAATAAAACTAAGTGGCCCATAACATGACCTGACACACGAAATAACATGAACAGATATGCAAACTAATGACACAGCCTTAGACTTAATTATCTCATATCGTAGGTCGTCCTGGCGTGCCAATCTGCAACGAGCTTCCCTCATCTTGGTGGAGTCCTGAAATTGGGCTTCACCTCCTCCGTCGTGCCCATATCAACTCATTTCTGCATCGTCACCATAATCTTTCCCACCGCATCCATCGACCGCTGCCACCCCCACCCTCATTACCGCCGCCACAACCTTTCCCCCGACTTAGGGTTTTTTCCCTGTTCCGTCCGAAAAAAACAACGAAAAAAAGAGAGGAGGGGACGTGGGGCCAAACCAGCCACCCCACGCCGCACCTAATTCTCAGTTAAAAAAAAGGAGGGGACGTGTCGCGCTGTTTTGGGAAGTTTTTGTCTGCAAACTTCAACTGGCCATAACTTTTGCATACGAACTCTGTTTTCGACGTACGACCTATCAAACTGTCCGGAATCAAAAGTTATATTGGAAATCTTGGACTCGAGCAACGCCGGAGGGCTGGGACTCGAGCAACGCCGGAGGGCGCTGTGTCGGAATGAGCGCGTCGCAGCCTCGCGTCGAAGGGCGCTGCTGCGCGTGTCGGCTGAGCGTCGTGTCGGCCTCAAGCGACCTTGCCATGAGGAGCGTAGCCATGATGCGAGGGTCGACCGCTCCACGCTTCCCACGCCGCCACCAGAGAGCTAGGCCGAGAGCCATGGCCGTTGAGGGGAACGCCGTCTGTAGTTGTGGGCTCTATAATGTCGGACTCGCAGGAGAGTGGAAGACCGCGCCGTCGGGAACGCCGCAGAAGCCAGACCAAGGGTCATTGCCGTTGAGGGGAGTGCCGTTAGGGTCAACGGGACTCACAGGTTGTGGATGAAGATGATGATATGTTTGTAACACCACAGATGGTCAAGATGTAGTCTAGGCGGGCGCCTTCGACGTATGTGTTGGAGGCGCGGGTAAGTGAAGGGTGACTTGGTCAAGTGGGCCCATGGGCAGGTGTTTGTGCGTCGGCTATAAGAGCCACAGCTGTAAGTTAACCTGGCATGGAATGAATGAATGAATTAGCCCCGGCATCTCTCTCGCGTTCTTCTTCTTCCCCAAGTATCTGTCCAGATTTCCCTAGTTCTTCTGCTCACGTCCCGATCTAACGAATCGGTGGCCAAGGGCGTTACAGTTGGTATCAGAGGTCAGTCCGATCATGGTGCGCAATCTGCAGCTGTAAAATCCCTGCGGATGGTTGGTGATTTCGGCGTTGGAGTTTGATTTCGATCGATTCTGTCGTCAAGTGATAGGGTAAAGGTGCCCGATCTTTCGATGAGACGATATCTATCGATTATGGTGGAGGTCGACGTTGACGATCCGACTACAAACGTGCGAGACGTTGCGCCTTAGCAATCGATACACCAACTTCCGAGGCTATTGATCACGCCGGAGCTAGATCAACCTGATCACGAGGATCAATTCCTGCAAGCAATCGAAGAACAAGCAAGAATTATAGTTGCAATCAAGATATTGCGAATAAAGATGAAGGCTTTATTGAAGAGGTGGGATTCTGATGAGGACATCCCATCTATTGATACACCCGCTGTTCCTACAGCGGAACAAATACAAGGACCCATCACTCGAGCTCGTGCCAAGCAACTTAACTATCAGGTACTTTCGTTTCTTGGAACTCTTTCTCACATACATGAGAATATGATGCTGCCTAAATCAGATATGTTTGTTACTCTTAGGAATGATGGACCTAGCATGGATGAGAGGGACAAGCATTGGAGCATGATCGTGCATGGAGATGGCAGCATGCGTTTGAGGATTGAAGAAGACGCCACGAGTGGAGATTTCAGAACTTTGAAGCCACCATAATGAAGGATGAAGACTTGGACGAAATATACAAAGAGCTACTTCATAATTTCGTCCATAGATACATATGGTGCTGCGTCACTTCTATTTTTGGGCCAGGCCCATGTAATTTTCGCAGCAAATAAGACAGCCACTTTTAGGAGTCCGAATTTGAGGAGAAAAGGCCTGTTAGGGATCCGTTCGACCACCCAACTCATGGCTGGTCGCACCCCTACCTTTTCCTCCTCAAATACCCCCCGTAGCCGTCATTAGAACTTGGATTTTGATTAGATTAAAAGTTAGCCATTGCTGCAACTACGAGCTCGACTTTTGAGGCCAATCGCCCAGAAGAAGACCGCCTATTCGGAATCCCACCTTTTGAATAAAGCATACATCTTTCATCCGCAATTTCTTGATTGCAGTATTAGTTCTTACTTGTTCTCGATTTCAGGTAGGAATTAAGACCCTCGCTGGTCAGGCTGATCGTGCATCCGCAAGATCAGTAACTCCCGGAGATTGTCCTAGCGATTGCATTGGCGCACGAGCTTCGCACGTGTAGTCGGATCGTCAAGCACGAACTCCATCCACCAAATCGACATATCAAGATCTCATCGAAAGATCGGCCACCTTTGCCTTATCAAGTGGTATCAGATTTCAGGTTGCTCGGTGAGATTTACTGTTTTCGTAGTTTAGATTGCATCTGTGTTCATACCTATAAACCACGAAAAAGCCAAAAAAATACAGTTAGGGTTTAGATCATCTCGTCCCATAAACCATCCGAGCCTTTGCATTATCTTTTCAGTTTGCATCGTTGAATTTGTGTCTGCATCCGCGTGTCGAGTTGCTGGTCTTAGTGTCTGTTCCTTTAGAGTTTCGAGTTCGATTCACCTTAGTCCCGCCGCCGCCGCACGCTTGCACCACTGCTCCGCCATATCCTTCCACCACCACGCCATATACTTCCGCCACCGCCTTCACATAAGTTCTTGTTCGTTCTTCCCAATTTCATCCGTACCTTTTTCAGAGTCCGTGAGTTAGGTTTCGGTCGCCAGTCAAGAGGAGGAAGAAGAGCACAAAAAAAAAAGTCAACTCCGCATCCAAGTTGGGTTGACCCGTTCCTACTAGTCCATTCCGAATTCAGTCTGAATTTTGACAGTTTCGTCAGTTTTTTTGACGGTTTTCGACAGTAAACTTCAACTGGCCATAACTTTTGCATACGAACTCCGTTTTCGACGTGCGAGTACTCAAAATGCTCGCAGCGAAAAGATCTATGAGACCACAATCTACGTCGATGTGCGACACTCAGAACTCCCAAAAAAGGCCGGGAAGGCCGAGTTTTTGCCCTCCGAAGTTTCAGACCTGACAATTCCTGCAGATCTTCACTTATATATTGCTTGGGAGCTGTTCCTTTGTGCTTGTTTTGCAGCGCCGTGACTTCCTTAGTGTTCTCGGCTCGCGTCTCTAGCTCGGTATAGCCTAGGACCAGCACAGTACTGCGGTTGAGCATTCTTTCAGCTTTGCATTACTGTTTTGATATTTGCTGTGTTTTTTGCTACAATATAAGCCATCCTACAGCTCCACATATTTCTGCACGTGCTTTGTATCGACACCTGGTAATCGCTTGTGCAATTTTGAAAGTCGCTGTTCTTTGCTGGTCCTACAACCTGCACCTGGCCGTCCGCGACAATACAACCGCAACGCTCGTCCACCTCCACGTCCGGTACGTGATGATGACCATGTGGCCAAACTGAAATTAAACATTCCGCCATTTGAGGGTAGATATAATCCTGATGCATATCTCACTTGGGAATTAGAGGTGGAACAACGTTTTGCATGTTTACGCTACCCTGAGCATTTGCGTGTTAGTGCTGCTACATGTGAATTTACAGATTTTGCTTCTATCTGGTGGTCTGAATATTGTAGAGTCAATCATGCTAATGTTCCTGCTACTTGGATTGGTCTAAAACAGGCCATGCGTACTCGTTTTGTACCTCCACATTATCAACGGGACTTGCTTAAAAAATTAACTCGTTTAGAACAAGGCAAAAATTCCGTACAAGAGTATTATCAAGAATTACAAACGGGCATGATTCGTTGTGGTATTGTAGAGGATAATGAAGCTATGCTTGCACGTTTCTTTGGTGGTTTAAATAAGGAGATTCAGCATATTTTAGACTATAAGGAGTACAATACTATTACTCGTTTATTTCACCTTGCTTGCAAAGCTGAACTTGAAGTGCAGGATCGTCAACCATCATGGAGAAGAGCTAATAATTCTGCAGGTCGTACTCCTTCATGGTCTGCGCGCCAATCAGCTCCACCTTCTCGTGGGGATGCACCAGGTCCTTCCACCTCCCGGTATACCACGCCGACGTCAAGAACGCCACCTGCTCCTGCTCCTGCTCCATCACCATCTGCTGGTCCGACACGGAGTTCTTCTTCCATGGCCTCCACGGGGAAGACTCGTGATATTCAATGTCGCAAGTGTTTTGGGTTTGGTCACATCGAAAAAGAATGCAGAACCAAACGTGTGATGGTGGTACTTGAAGATGGCGAATATGACTCTGCAAGTGATTTTGATGATGATACATTGGCACTTATTGCTGCCCGTGATGGTGCCAATTCTGATTCTGACAAGGAGATGGAGGTCATGGGAGCTGAAACTGCTGATCAATACAAGAGTTTAGTTGCACAACGTGTCTTGAGTGTGCAATTGAGCAAAGCTGAGCATGATCAACGCCACAACTTGTTTCAAACAAGAGGCGTTGTTAAGGAGAGAGCTATCCGGATCATCATTGATGGAGGGAGTTGTAACAATCTGGCTAGTATTGACATGGTGGAGAAGCTTGCTCTGCCCACACGACAACGACCTCATCCATATTACATTCAATGGTTTGAGAGCTCCCGTAAGCTCAAGGTAACAAGAACTGCACGCGTGCATTTTACTATTGGTACTTATTCAGATTTTGTTGATTGTGATGTTGTACCTATGCAAGCTTGTTCTTTGTTACTTGGTAGACCATGGCAATTTGATAGAGAATCTGTACATAATGGTAAAACAAATCAGTATTCTCTTACACATGCTGGCAAGAAAATTGGACTTAAACCCATGACTCCGGAACAAATTTTGAAAGATGATCTTGCTAGAGCTAGTAGATTAAAAAATGAGGACAAACATAAGAGTGAGAATCAGATTATTGCTGCAGATTTTGTACCCCCTAAGCATTCTTCTAAAACTGATTCTAACCATGCTACTGAAATTCGTTTGAAGAATCCTTGTTTACTTGCTAGCAAATCTGATCTTGCTGAAATTGATGTCAATATTACTCCATGTTATGCCATTGTTTGCAAAGAAGTTCTCTTTTCATTTGAGGATATGCCTCCTTCTTTGCCACCTGCGGTTGCTAACCTTTTGCAGGAATACATGGACGTTTTTCCACAAGATGTTCCACCTGGACTTCCACCTATTCGTGGGATAGAACATCAGATTGATTTGATTCCAGGAGCTTCGCTGCCCAACCGTGCACCATATCGCACAAATCCTGAAGAAACCAAAGAGATCCAAAGACAAATCCAGAGTTTGTTGGACAAAGGTTATATTCGTGAATCTCTGAGTCCATGCGCTGTTCCTATTATTTTAGTGCCTAAGAAAGATGGTTCTTCGCGCATGTGTACTGATTGTCGAGCTATTAATAATATTACCATTCGATATCGTCACCCTATACCTCGTTTGGATGACATACTAGATGAGTTGAGTGGTTCTATTATGTTCTCTAAAGTTGATTTGCGTAGTGGTTACCACCAAATTCGTATGCAATTAGGAGATGAATGGAAAACAGCTTTTAAAACTAAGTTTGGTTTATATGAGTGGTTAGTAATGCCGTTTGGTTTAACTAATGCACCTAGTACCTTTATGAGATTGATGAACGAAGTTTTACGCGCTTTTATTGGTCGTTTTGTGGTGGTATATTTTGATGACATTCTCATATATAGCAAATCTTTAGAGGACCATTTGGATCATTTACGTGCTGTTTTCAATGCTTTACGTGATGCACGTTTGTATGGTAATCTTGAGAAGTGCACCTTTTGCACAAACAGAGTTGCTTTTCTTGGTTATGTTGTTACAGAACAGGGAATTGAAGTTGATCCAGCCAAGATTGAAGCTATTGAGAATTGGCCACAGCCCAAGACGGTTACACAAGTGAGGAGTTTTCTGGGTCTTGCTGGGTTTTATAGGCGCTTTGTCAAAGATTTTGGTTCTATTGCTGCGCCATTGAATGAGCTCACAAAGAAGGATGTGCCCTTTGTTTGGGGCGATGCACAACAAGAGGCCTTCATGATACTGAAAGATAAGTTAACACATGCTCCATTACTCCAACTTCCTGATTTTAATAAGACATTTGAACTTGAATGTGATGCTAGTGGTATTGGTTTGGGAGGTGTGTTATTACAAGAGGGCAAACCTGTAGCATATTTTACTGAAAAATTGAATGGGCCTAGTCTGAACTATTCTACTTATGATAAAGAATTATATGCGCTGGTTCGGACATTAGAAACTTGGCAACATTATTTATGGCCTAAAGAATTTGTTATACATTCTGATCATGAATCTTTGAAGCATATTCGTAGTCAAGCAAAACTGAATCGTTGCCATGCAAAGTGGGTTGAATTTATTGAATCTTTTCCTTATGTTATCAAACACAAAAAGGGTAAAGATAATATTATTGCTGATGCTTTGTCGCGCCGTTATACTATGTTATCTCAGCTTGACTTCAAAATTTTTGGGTTAGAAACTATAAAGGAATAATACTTGCATGATGCTGAATTTAAAGATGTGTTGCAACATTGTAAAGATGGTAGAACTTGGAACAAATTCATCCTTAATGATGGATTTGTGTTCCGTGCTAACAAACTATGCATCCCAGATGGTTCCGTTCGTCTTTTGTTGTTACAGGAGGCGCATGGAGGAGGATTGATGGGACACTTTGGTGTCAAGAAGACGGAGGATGTTCTTGCTGCACACTTCTTTTGGCCACGCATGCGGCGAGATGTTGAGAGATTCGTGGCACGCTGCACTACTTGTCAAAAAGCTAAGTCTCGCCTTAATCCACATGGTTTATATATGCCTCTTCCTGTTCCTAGTGTTCCTTGGGAGGATATTTCAATGGACTTTGTTTTGGGATTACCTCGTACACAGAAGGGGAGGGATAGTATTTTTGTTGTTGTGGATCGGTTTTCTAAGATGGCACACTTTATTCCTTGTCACAAGACTGATGATGCTGCGCACATTGCTGAATTGTTTTTTCGTGATATCGTTCGTTTGCATGGTGTGCCAAATACTATTGTTTCTGATCGTGATACTAAATTTCTTAGCCACTTTTGGAGATGTTTATGGGCTAAGTTGGGGACTAAATTGCTGTTTAGTACTACATGTCATCCCCAAACTGATGGACAAACTGAAGTAGTTAATAGAACTTTATCTACCATGTTGCGGGCTGTTTTAAAGAAGAACTTAAAATTGTGGGAGGAGTGTTTGCCTCATATTGAGTTTGCTTATAATCGTTCGCTGCATTCTACCACAAAGATGAGCCCTTTTCAGATTGTCTATGGTTTTGTTCCACGTGCACCTATTGATTTGTTGCCTTTACCATCTTCAGTGCAAAATAATTTCGATGCTACACAGCGTGCTGAATTGATTTTAAAATTGCATGCAACTACTAAAGACAACATAGAACGCATGAATGTTAAGTATAAAGTTGCTGGGGATAGAGGACGAAAGCATGTTGTGTTTGAGGTTGGTGATCTTGTTTGGTTGCATTTGCGCAAAGATCGTTTTCCTGATTTGCGCAAGTCTAAGTTAATGCCACGTGCTGATGGTCCTTTTAAGGTGATAGAGAAAATCAATGATAATGCATATAAACTTGAGCTTCCTGCAGATTTTGGTACGGTAAGTCCTACATTTAACATTGCAGATTTAAAACCTTACTTCGGTGAAGAAGATGAGGTTGCGTCGAGGACGACTTCAATTCAAGAAGGGGAGCATGATGAGGACATCCCATCTATTGATACACCCGCTGTTCCTACAGCGGAACACATACAAGGACCCATCACTCGAGCTCGTGCCAAGCAACTTAACTATCAGGTACTTTCGTTTCTTGGAACTCTTTCTCACATACATGAGAATATGATGCTGCCTAAATCAGATATGTTTGTTACTCTTAGGAATGATGGACCTAGCATGGATGAGAGGGACAAGCATTGGAGCATGATCGTGCATGGAGATGGCAGCATGCGTTTGAGGATTGAAGAAGACGCCACGAGTGGAGATTTCAGAACTTTGAAGCCACCATAATGAAGGATGAAGACTTGGACGAAATATACAAAGAGCTACTTCATAATTTCGTCCATAGATACATATGGTGCTGCGTCACTTCTATTTTTGGGCCAGGCATAAAAATTATTAATAACAATATTATTGGGGAGCTCATGAATGGGGCATTTGAGCATTAGTAACTTCAATCTCCCCCACGCTTGGGCAATACTCTCTCCATCATGAGGCCAAAAATTATATATCCGGTTACGGTCTTTATGAATTTCACTTGGAGGATAAAACTTGGAATAAAAGAGAGGTACAATATCCTCCCATGCCATAGATGGACCATCTTGGAGTAGCCGATACCACTCTTCGGCTTTGCCTTTCAATGATAATGAGAATAATTTCTTCTTGACCTGGCTTGGTGAAATACCTGCACATCTGAACAACTCGCATAATTCATGTATAAATAATAAGTGATCACCCGGATGGACAGTTCCATCTCCTGAATAGCAGTTATCCATAATTCGCCCAACAATTTTCATAGGTATTTTAAAAGGATCAATTTCAGCAGGCGGTGGCGGTGGTGGTTCCTCCGCATGTGCAGCAGCAGTAGTAGTAGTAGATGTGTTTACAAATAGGAAACCAAATGGAGAGTTCTCCATAGCAGAGTAAAACAAAAATAAAAGACAAAATAAAAACAATACTCACAGCGATGGTTACCTTTACCAATTCCACTCTTCAATAGCGCTACACTCCCCGGCAACGGCGCCAGAAAATAGTCTTGATGACCCACAAGTATAGGGGGTGTATCGTAGTACTTTCGATAAATAAGAGTGTCAAACCCAATGAGGAGCAGAAGGTGTTGATGAGCGGTTTTGATCAAGGAATCACTGTAAATACTAGCAAACAGGTTTTCAGGAGTATTTGGTAATACGAGTAAATAAAGTGCGAGTAAATAAAAGATAATAGTAACAATTGCAGCAAGTGGTCCAATCCTTCTTCAGCAAAGGACAAGCCGGTTGTGTACTTATAATAACCAAACATTCTCGAGGACACACGGGAGTTTCTGTCAAGAGCTTTCGCTTCATAGAGCCAATAGTATTCATTGGTTTGATAGGTGTTATGGGGGTGAACCTGTGCTAGCGCACTACCCTTACTAGGATAAATACACACTTGTGATTATACCCCTTGCAAGCATCCGCAAATACAAGAAAGTAATTAAGATAAATCTAACCACAGCCTTAAACTCTAAGATCCTACGCTCCCTGGTGCAATGGTTTCCCAACGGAGGTTTAGGTTTCTGTCACTCCAGCAACCCCACAATCGGTAGCCAAATACACAATGCATCTCACTAGGCCCATAAATGGTGAAGTATCATGTAGTCGACGTTCACATGACACCACTAGTGAAATAGCACCACAACAATATCAAACCATTAAATATTTCTCAACAATAATTCACTACTAACATCTTGACTTCTCCCATGTCCTCAAGAACTAAACGAACTACTCACAAGACATCATATGGATCATGATCAGAGGTGAAATAATGGTAAATAACAATCTGAACATAAACCTTAATTCAACGGTTCCACCCAATAGCATCAACTACAAGAGTAATCAACACTGGGAAAGTTTCCCCTATGAATATAACAAGATCCAACTCAAGATGTTATAGCGGGATGGCGTGGTGATGGTGGAGATGAAGGTGCTAGTGATGGAGATGATGATGATGATGATCCCGATGAAGTCCGATGTTATGGTGATGACGATGGCGACGATCTCCCCTCTCTGGGAAGGAATTTCCCCGGCAGATTTCTGCCTGCCAGAGAGCTTTTCTCTCTCTGGTGTTTTCTGCCCCGCAGAGGCGGCGGTGTCTAACTCTGAGCCCCCCCCCCCCCCTCTGGCTTCCTGAGTCTTCTTGGAAAATATAATTTCTGGGTATTTTTCTGGAATTTTCCTGATCTTCAAAATATGGTCTCTTGATGGTCCCTTTTCCAGCAGAATCCTGACTCCGGCAGCAACTCCTCCGACGATCATCAAACATGTGAAAGCTAAGGAAATAACATAAGTATCTTATCTAAATATGAAATATATCAATGAATAACAGTAAATTATGATACAAAATAGTGATGCAAATTGGATGTATCAGCGCACCTCCTTGTCACGCTCACCTCGGGTACGCCTGTGATGGGCTTCCATGGCAGCAGCAACGATAGTCAGGAGCCACGCTCGGTCCCGCCTCAGCAACGGGTGGTGACAAGGGTATAGTTAATAGAGCCCGTTAGTTGAGTACCCCTGAGGCCCGTTAAGCTAGGCCCAATTGTAATGATAGTCGAGTACGAGTCTTTACCGTATGTCAATATTGTAATCTGTATCGGACCCTACCCGATCCTCGAGACCTGGCCATCTATATATAGGGGCCAGGAGGGGACGGTGTAGGCCAGATTGAAAGCAAGCCAGGTTGAACACCCAAGTTTACTTTCGACACACACCTATTTCGACTAACTTTACCTTCGAGTTCATCCGACGCCCTATCTCCCCGATCCTAAGTCCTTCATCTAGGACATTTGTCGAGTTAACCCTCGTCAATTGGCGCCGACCATGGGGACCTTGGGCGTTGGAATCATGAATTCGACGGCTTTTTCACTTTTAGCCAACAGCAGTACAGAAGTCAACGAAAATCAAGAGATGGAGTTGACAATCGGAAGCTTAAACATCCTCATTGGACCGTCGGGTTCATCTCGCCTTTCAGATCTGACGAAACAAGATCCGTCGGCAAGTGAGCCCAAAACAACAGCAATGATGGAATATTTTGAAGGCTCTTCCAGTGAGGTAAACTCGCCGGTCAGCCCAGAGGAAGTGCAAAAAGGAAAAATCGCAGAGGACAACAAAGAAAAGGAAAATTTTGACGCAGGAGTCCAACTCGAAGATCTCATGATCTGCCTCAACGATATTGCGGACAAGTCAACAGATACATGGAAGACAGGATTAGAGCTTTCTGAGGATAGTAACTCGATCTTCTCAAGCTTCAAGGGTAACATCGGCAAACAATGCTAGGTGCTCGCCATTATAGGAGATAACTCAGAAGAATTCGACGAAAACGACAATCCAGTGCTAAACCCAGCAAATATCGATAGAGGGGCAAATCACCTAGCAGAAGGGCAAACACCAGAATCCCTCACAACCAGGGAAAAAATTCGACTACCAGTCGACGAATGGAGGATAATAAGAGAAGCCGTAGAACACGGCACGCCAATACCATCAAATTCTAGCAAAGACATGCTTTTGGGGTATCACTACGCCCTAAGGCAGCAGGCCAAGCAATTAGCAAAGGAGAAAATAGAGATACAAAGAAGAAAAGATTCAGCCATTGCAGCTAGCGAAGCTGCTCGAAAAGCACGAAGCGACGCATCATATAGCAACGCAAGGAAAAATCATCGACACGGCTCAAAGTACGATAACCTAGAGTACTCCGACAGGCAAAGTATCTCCAAAAACATCGACTCGTCCTTCTTATCAGTCGACGAGCAGGGGAATATCCTACCAAAAACCCTGAAGCAGCATTAGTAGCAGCGCAAGCATATTTGCTTACAACTCGGCCAAGTCCAGGAGATCCCAGGGAACATATGCATAGAGCAGCGTTGAATGGACTCAACATGGTGGGCCACAAGCTATCAGCAAAAGGAGAAGAAGCATATCACCACAAGGAAGTGCACAAGGCAAGGTCACCTCGCCGTCACAACAGTCCTCGGCGCAGAAGCAGCAAGCAGCGATCTCGATCGCCATCACCGAAACAGCACGGTGGAACTCGAAGATCGCGATCACCAAACGAAAAACGCGACTATGAAGACGACGAGAAAGAGATGGGGGCATCGTGCTTTACCCGAAGGGTTCGCACTACTCCAGTTCCCAAGGGGTTCAAGTTACCTCACGATCAGCAAAAGTACGACGGGTCACAAGAACCACAATCGTGGCTATCAGATTATCTACAAGCAGTGCAAATATTAGGAGGAACAAAAGAAATAGCAATGCAAAGTTTGCAACTACACCTCACCGGAGCAGCAAGGTCATGGTTGAGCAAACTAGAGAAAGAAACTATTGGAAGCTGGGAAGACCTCACAAAGCAATTCACAGGCAACTTTAGGTCGACATACAAACGGCCAGCATCAATAGAAGAAGTCAAAGCGTGCGTGCAGCAATGCGACGAAACACTGCGGGCATACATCCAAAGATGGAGCCTTATCAAAAATTCGGCAGTCGAAGTTTCAGACGAAAGAGCAATAGATGCATTCATCATTGGATTAAGGCGAAGGGACCTAGTCGAAGAGATGGGCAGAATCAAGCCGAAAACAGTGTCAGACCTCATGGATGTAGCAAACAGATTTGCAGATGGAGAAGACGCATGCAACAACAAACGGACGCGATCCCCAGAAGACGATAGAAGAAATAGATATGGAAGTCAAAGGAGACGGTCCAGAAATTATGACAACTATGGCCCTCATAGCCAAGTCGCCGCAGGATACAAAGACAACAGCTACCAAGGAAGTGATCGAAGAAGTTCAGATATCAAAGCTACGGAAAATAGGACTATAAAAAATTCCCCGTAAGAGAATCCAGAGAATACAACCCCTCGCCAGAAGACATGCTCAACGGACCTTGTCATATACACTCAGCGTTCGTCGATGGGAAGCGAGTATCAAGGCATGCAATGAAAGATTGCACAACATTCTTAAAACTTCAAGAGGCAGCACTAAACAAGCAAATTGAAGCAAGGCGACAAGGATTCGAAGGAAGCAACAACCCTCCGGCAAAGCAGCAAGGAAACAATGGAGCTCCTCAAGGACAAGACCAGCAAAACCAGGGACACGACGACGACGAAGGGTATGTTCCATCAAAAGGACACATCACAGCAATGATACAACCGGTACCCAAGTCGAACAAAGAAGAGAAGAGCATAACTCGACAAGTCAACCTAGCAGTCATCTCACCTCCAGCCACAACGGAGTATCTGCACTGGTCAGAACAACCGATAGAGTTCAACAGAGAAGATCACCCTATAACAGTACCTCGGCCGGGAAACGCGCATTTGGTACTCAAAGCTCAAATCGGCGCGTATGATGTCGACAGAATATTCATGGACGCAGGGAGTGGAATTAACCTGATATACGCAAAAACACTCCGAGCAATGCATATATCACTAGAGTTCCTGAAGCCAACAGATTGTTCCTTCTATGGAATCGTGCCAGGAAGTGCCAATTACCCACTGGGTCGAATAGCACTCAACGTTTGCTTCGGCAACCGACAAAACTACAGAAGAGAAAAGCTAGATTTTGAAGTCATGGACTGGCCATCTCAATATCACGCGATCCTTGGAGGACCCGCGTTTTCGCGTTTCATGGCAGTACCTCACTATACATATTTGGTACTTAAAATGCCAGGACCAAGAGGAATAATTACAGTGAAAGGAAGTTTTGAAGTTTCAGATCTCTGCGACAGGGAGTTCCACAAAATGGCGCAAAACTTCGGCATGATAGCCAACTACGCAGAAAAGGCGAAAAGCACGACTACAGAAGGCGTCAAACCACTCAAAGGACACGCTGCGGAGCCAGAGATGAAGAAACCGCGAGTAGGAGCATCAGGAGAGGACAAAAACACAGGAGAAGAGGAGAAAGCTACGACAGCATAAGCATCAAAAGCACAATAGAGTAGAAAATAAGGCTGTAAAAGCCACGAGTTATACCAGGGGCAATGCCCTCTAGATCCAGAACACGGGCCATAGGCCGGATCTTTTGGGTCACCCCATGTATCTTACATTACAAATATAATGAAGACAAAACGTTCCTCATATTCGAGTTTACGAGTCTTTCAAAGAGAAAATGCGGCAAACGCATGAGTCATACAATAACGCTCTGAGAACAAATTTTCGTTATGAAGTCGCGAAATAAAATACTCTCGCGTTACACACATACAAAAATATATTACAACATCGGGTTGTCAGAATCATCTACACCTAAAGGGTCTAAGTAGTGAAAGTAGCGGAAAAACGCGGAGTCTTCTTGCAACAACCTGGCTATAATTCGTCGGGCGGGCTGCAAGGTACTCTCTAAGTGTACTCGAAGGCTTGCCCCACCAGGAGGATAGCTCAGCGACATAGAACTATAATTGAGTCTTGGCTGCCACTTGCGTATCCACCCAAGGGCAAAATTGGCACCTGCCACTAGGTTCAGTTCTATCAACCGATGAATTCTCTGGCTGGATCTGAAAGTGTCAAGGAGAAGTGGGAAAGTAGCAGGCAGAGGATTACGAGGAAGCATGACCGAGTGCATAGTAACGAGAGCTCTCCTACAGCCATCCACTGCCTCGCCAATATGCTGGGCATGGTCCTGAAGCAATACAATAGCGCTTCGGCGTCGAGGATCTGACCATAAATGTTCAACACCTGCGGACATCTTTTCCAGAGCCGCACTTCGCTCGGTAACCCGACGATCTTCAGCAGCGAAATCCAAGCAAGTGCCTATAAGGGCAAAGGATATCATAAAGTAACAGTCGAGCAAAAAGCGAAGAAAGTAAGTCGAGAGGAAACTTACATCGCAACATCTCACAGGCGGATTCGACGATACCGAGAATAACAGAATTGCATTCTTCGTGATGCAAAATCTTTGCCATCAAGCTGGACACTTCATCACCAAGAATCGATACCTGCTTCGTCAGGGCAGAAGTTTTGCTAGCTTTATCAAACGCCATCTGAGCTTGGCGTTTGGCTGAAGTCAAGCGAACCTCAAGGTCAGAAATCCTTGAAGAATATTCTGCGCATTGATAGCATCAACTAGGAGGCGATGGAATCCTCGAATTGGACATATTGACAGAGAAAGGAGCAGGCCCGCAAGTCAAAGGGTCATCGACATGCATCAACTGAAAGCGAAAGAAGAGGAAGAAGAAACATTTCAAAAAAGCAGCGCAGGACTTCATAAGAAGATATATTTACATGAGATCACAACCCTATGACTAAAAGTTCTCGGGTTGCACGCAACTAAAAGTCTTTACATTCAAAACGGAGAAACTTGAAAATACAAAAGAGCCAAGTCTACGCGACCTCAGCATTTTGCTCCGTGGCAGAAGAGGGCACGGCAGATTCCTCGCCAGAAGTCGATGGTGGCACTGGATCTTCCACCGCTGGAGGAGGTGCAGCAGATGCCGCAGAGGATGCCGAAGGGGAAATAAGCGTCACTAATGCAGGTGCCAACTTCTTCGCCTTCTCGAAAAAAGCCTTCATCTCGTCGCGGGAGCGGCCATGGGGAGTGCTCACCCTCTCCCAGTCGAAGTCCGTACCATGCGCAAGGTACAGTGCGATAGCACCCTCGGTGCCACGCTTAATAGAAAGTCCTTTCAACTGGTGGGTGGGGTCTTCAGTTGTATCGAAGGACTTGGCAAGATTACTCAAGTCGTCCTTCGGAACTGCTGCCCTTTTCTTCGGCCACAACCCGACAAACAGTCATGATAGAACGTGGTTAACTAACTCGAAAGTTTCCTGGATAGATATCCAGTTTTCCTCGAGTAGGTTAACCGCAGTCATCAGAGAATCATCGTCCGGTTGCAGGGCCGACGGAGATACCCCGGTAAATCCTGCATGACACAAAGAAGGTAGAAAAGGGGAAAAAGGAGGAAGATGTCAGCACGTACAACAGTGCAACAGAAGTCGAAAATAGGAGACAAGGCGAAACACTTACTTTCAGCAGCAGCGGACATTGTGTGGAGACGCTCCGCCACGGCTTGCTCTCGCTGGGCATGATCCTTGTTGGCATCAGCTAAAGCTTTTTCAGCTTTCTTCGCCTTACCAAGCGCAGATTTCTGCGACTTCTCAGCATTTGCCTTGGCAGTGGCCGCAGCATCGTAAGCTTTCTATGAGGCGCGGAGCTCCGCCTCCAGCGATGCAATCCGAGCGTTAGCCGTCGCCAGAGCAACTACAGAAGAAGAGGCAAGCATGTCAGATAAGAGCAAAGTATAAGTACAAGGAAAAAGTTGTGACTAGACGTCAAAAGTGCACCTTCGGACGCTTTCGCAACCCTCAGGTACCCAGCACATTCCTATGAGAAAGGGAGTGTAAGAGCACAAGTATATGCAAAGGAAAGAAAAGAAAAGGAAAAGCAAGAGGAGTCGCTCACATCGTCGGGAGAACCCGTCGATGCATGGGCCTCAAGAGAAACGTCGGGTTCCTTGGCCTTCTTTGAGCGTTTGTTGCTTCGAGTTTCCGGAACCTTCTTGATAGAAGCCCTGGTGACCCTCGGTGCGGCAACTGGCTCAGGGGGCTCGGCAGCGGTCATTGGCGACATCAAAGGAGCAGCTGAATCATCTTTTGGTGGCTCTTCGTCATCTCTATAAAGAAGAAAGTATGTTATATGCCATACTACAGAAATAAAACAAGAATAATGCAAATGAAGAACTCAAATACAATACTTACGACGCCAGGAGGTCGAAGAGATCCATATCTTCTGTCAAGACAGGAGATTTCTCCGCAACTGCTTGTTGCAAAGAGGAACTCGAAGAAGCAAATTCGTCGACTCGTTTCCTCTTCTTGTCCAAGCCAGTGTCTTCAGGCCGCTCAGGAGGAAGCGATGTCGACGAACTAGTATCCTCTTCTGATTCTTCGGCATCATCTCTATCCTGATTATCATCACCCTCGGGGGCTTCAGATACAGACCTGGCCAGATCAGCCGGAAGGGGCCCTTCCTCTGGAAGAGGGGGCGTGAGAGGAGAAGTTGGTGTCCCTGCACGCAAAGGCGTTATTAGAGTAAGTAAGGAAAAAGAAAACATAGGTTGAGAAACACGAAAATCGACAACAAGAAGCCACGAAGTAAGCAGATATATACCTCAGGAAGAGGATGTATGGAGTCAAAGAAATCAGCAGTCAAATCAGCAACTGCATGATCCTTGGTGAGCTTGGTGAGACTCCTGACCCGCTTGTCAACATCTTCTTTCGATATCAGATCTTCAGAGACACGGGTAGGATCTTCCAAGCCGGAGTAACTCCAAAATTTGGTAAGGCGGTGTTGTAAGGGTTGAACTCGACGTTGAATGAAAAACGCCATAAGTTGAATACCCGACAAAGCGCCTCCTTGACCTCCTTTTAAAGCTTTGATGCGAGAAAGAAGAGGAAGAATTTGTTCGACTTCCGCATCTGAGGGGAGCATATCCCACGACGCCAATTTCTTTACCTCCTGGGAAGCATCAAAAGGAGGTAGGCCGTATTCATTTTTAGGAGAGGATTTGCGGTCCTTGATATAGAACCACTTGGTCCTCCACCCTTGGATAGATGCGGCCATAGAAAATTTAAGGTATTGTGCTTCAGGGCGCACAGAAACAACGGCTCCACCTAGTTCGGCTTTTCTAGCCAACGCAACATTAGGGCAGAGCCGAAAGATCGACCTCCAGAGAAGAAAGTGGGGCTCAATGCCCAAGAATGACTCGCAAAGAGTCACGAAACACGCAATGTGCAGAAGAGAGTTAGGTGTGAGCTGGTGAAGCTGCACACCGTAAACAAAGGGAAGCCCACGAAGGAACTCGTGGGCAGGAAGAGAAAGACCACGGAGGAGGAAAGCGAGGAACATTACCCGATAACCACTCGGGGGCTTCAGGATCCGCTCTGTGCTTGGAAACTTGATCGAATCTTGGGCGGAGATGAGGCCGTTCGTCTGGGCCTTCTCCACCTCCTTCTCCATGATGGCAGAGGTCACCCAGCTGGTCGCAGCGTTCAATTTTCCTTTGGCCATGGCGTTCTTGCTCGCTAGGTGCTTCACGCGCATCTATCAGATCTATGCCTGGGGGCTATGCACGAAAGGAGAAGGAAGCACGAGCGACAATGGTGGCGGTAGTGGAGAGAAAGAGCTGGTAAAAAGTAAGATTCTCCACGATCCCCTTTATATATCTTCTGGGATAAGGATCGTGGGCTGAGACGTGGCGCAAAGATAGGAAACGGTAAGCCCACTAACGGTCAAAAGGTTAAGAAATTTACAATACTGTCCATGCAACGGTTCGCAATGGTACAGAGTGACGTACTCATTGATGTCGTAAAGAAGATAATATAAGAAAGAGGAAAAGATGGCGCCGACAAGTGCAAAATAGGTGCACAAGACTGCATACGAAGGAGTTTCAATTATAGCCATGGGGGCTACTATTTTCAAGAATGGTGAATACAACTTCTCTCTGAAGTAGTGGATTAGTATTCGATGACAAGATGTTCTTAAAAATATCTCGACGTTGAAGTATCTCGAGTTGAAGTATGATGGACTACACTATATTTCGAGCCTATACTCGAAAAAGTCTTTTTCGACTATAGCCTCGAGGGCTACTCCCATCGGGAGCGCTGAGCGCGCACCCGACTATATTTCTTGATAAAGCATTAAAGTTGGAGAAGTGCAGGAGTGTTACTCCCATCGGGAGCGAGTTTTATGGTTGAAGAAACCCGAATATTTTCAGTCAAAATTTGACTGCGACATAAGATTCTCGAGTTGCATTATCGCAATGCAACTCGAATGCCGTGACTTGTCACGAAGGTAAGACCCCGAGATCCATCCTGTGTGGCCTGGTATACGCACATGGATGCGCTCTGCTGGTATGTATCCGTGTCTACGACGCGAAGAAAATCCTGGTGGACGCACTGGGTACCCTGAGAATCACTGGGATTCACTCTTTGTAAGTCCTAAATGCGGCAAAAGAGTGGGTTTGACCGGTATCCCGAATTCAAGTCCAAGGGGATTGAATTTGAAGTAGGTGGCAAGTATCTGCTCCGGCAGTTAACTGACCTCTTGATCCGTCAGAGTTGTCAGGCTTGTTCATCAAGACCCCTTGCGAGCAAATTATCATGAAATATAAGTCGAAAGACCAAGTCGAAGATTTGAAGATAAGAAGAAGTCGAAGATTTGAAGATTAGAGATTCAACCCGAATTTACAATTCTGATAGAATCTCAGGGGCTGCTGACAAGGGTATAGTTAATAGAGCCCGTTAGTTGAGTACCCCTGAGGCCCGTTAAGCTAGGCCCAATTGTAATGATAGTCGAGTACGAGTCTTTATCGTATGTCGATATTGTAATCTGTATCGGACCCTACCCGATCCTTGAGACCTGGCCATCTATATATAGGGGCCAGGAGGGGACGGTGTAGGCCAGATTGAAAGCAAGCCAGGTTGAACACCCAAGTTTACTTTCGACACACACCTATTTCGACTAACTTTACCTTCGAGTTCATCCGACGCCCTATCTCCCCGATCCTAAGTCCTTCATCTAGGACATTTGTCGAGTTAACCCTCGTCAGGTGGCATCCAACCTCCTCTAGCCAGCGCCTTGAGCTGCCCTGCGTGCTCAGATTCCGCCGTCCAGGGTAGCGGCGACTCCACCCCACCATTGCGGCACCTCACCAAGCATCGCTAGCCTCACCCCTATCCTCTCCCATCCTGTGCGGCTCACGTGCGGGCCCTCCTCCCGTGCAGCCTCCAGCCACACTAGCTCCCCTATTCTTTCTTCCTCCTTTGCAGTTGTAGGGACTAGGGACGCTTGGCGCTGCGGAAAGGTCTAGGCTAAGCAACATGCTGATAGAACAAGCACCATGAGATTGAGCGAGGAAATAAATTTTTTATTCTGTTGCTGGAGAATGATCGGAAGTAGAAAAGGCGGGATATTTTGGTGCTTACAACTCGGGTGAAGAACGAGAAGAAGCGAGATACATGAGGATTTTTCTAGCACCTACACGGGAGCTGTTTGGGGAGACAGTGAAGGAGCGAGAATTTTCAAGAACACCACATTGTAGGAATTTTACTCAGGAACCTGTCTGATATGTCAGTCTAGCGCGACGCGTCCATGTTGTACATGCTCCAGCATATTTTACTTTGTCATTGATTGGTTGGTTGTGTCCGGTGGGTTAATTGGAACTATCATTAGCTGTTCATATGAAAAAATAGAACGAGAATTATATTACTCAGTCACTTTGTGGTAGAAGAACCATGCAGTGATTTGGGTCGATTCGGTTCATCAGCTTCCTGATTCCTCCCAAGTGATTTATCCCCTCTTCTATGTATACTTGACTCTTCAACTTTAAGGCAGATGAATGCTTTTGTGAAAAGAGATGAGGTGGCGATGGGAAGAGCATGGCTCTAAGTGTCATGGCCTAGAAGATGGGTTTTTTTTGAACAAGGACGGATGCAAGCACCCAAATTAAGCTGCATTCATAAACATCGCTGCACATTACATAGAGGTCCAAACAAATAGGAAAATTACAAAGAGGCCATGCAAACTTACAAAGAGGACCCTGGAACAAGCATTGAAATGCAATCAAGTCCAGCCTTCTCCTCCTCCAGATCGATGCCGGTCCTGCAGATGGTCTGCGATGGCGCCGTCGGGGACGCACCACTTGGAGCGCAGTGCAGAGAGTTCAATCAAGCAGAGTCGCTGCAGCGGCGGAACAGCTGCCCTACAGCCCTTTGGTCTGGTGGGATGGCGGAGCAAGCCGCTGATAGGCCATCCGGAGAGAAGCTCCCACTTGAAGTCGAACCAGACGCCGCCGAACCTCCAGCATGAGTACCGGCTGCCACCTCCATGGTGGCTAACAGTAAATTGACGAAGAACCGGTGACACCATGAACAACACCATCTTGGACACTAGAAGAAGAAGCAGGCGCGGATCTCCAAATCCCCCCCGCCACCACGGCCGGCTAGGAAAAGGAGACCACACGCATGCCACCGATAGCCCTTCTCCCCTGCCACCATGGCCGCTGAGAAGGGACATTAGCTTCCCTCCTCCAGCTCCAAAGCCGGCTCCTAGGCCCTTTATACCGCGTGCCGGCGAAAGATCTGGCCTCCACCTCTGGTTCCGACTGCCGGAGCACCGCAGAGAACCAGGAACCTCACTAGGAAGAAGCAGATCTTGGCCTGAGACATGCTCATGCGCCTGACAGCAGCGAGGATGCCGCAAACCCTAGAGTATCCCTAGATCTACCCCGGCGCCATCCCCAGCTCCACTCCGACCGGCTAATCCAGCGGAGGGAGGCAGGAGAGGCCCGGTCAATGGTGGCTGGAGCTCAAGGAGAGAGCGGTGGGAGGAGGACGTGAGAGGCTTTCCCTTGATGGGTGTACCTACTAATAATTTTCCTAGACGATGGGGAGAGTAGGCCGTGGTGGCACTATAGACCATGACGTCATCGTGGGTGTGGTGAAGCTGGTTGGTTTCTGCATATGTTATAGCTGTAGCAGCGAAAAATTAGTTTGTGTGTCTGAAAAAATCGCTCCCGTTGCAACGCACGGGCATCTTTGCTAGTTAGCTTTAAGAAGGCCAACTAGATGTGTTTTTTTAGGGCGATTTTGTTTGCGGTCACCGAGTTCCTTGCCACAGGCTCACAGGTGCCTTTGTTGAATGTAATAGACGCCATTTGAAAAGTTGGATAGGTAATTCCTCAGAGGGCCCATTTTGAACGAATGTAGGCCAAACCAAATATTGCCGTGACTTCTCCCGTTCTGGGTCCATTGCGGTCCCGCATGTCAGTATATCTCCGTTTCATGTTAGTTCCAGCATGTCAATCTGCGTGGCAATTCGATGTAATGGGGTCACTCCGCAGCGGTGTACGGTCAAGATTTAGTTCGTTCCTCCGCCCTTAACCTTGCATGAACCCTAGGACGGCGGAGGCGGCGGCGGTGACACAGACAGATAGTGTTGCTTAAAGCTCGCGTGCCCGTGCCCGACGGCCCGCGGTGATGCCAAATGTCGAGCGAGCCATTGCGCAGAGATAGATCGCCATCGCCGGGAGACGAGCTGAGCAACACAGAGGATGGAAGGGCCCGCAACTCAGGAATCATGTCTCACCCTGAGCAGCTAGAGGAGGTGAGCTTGTCTTCTCTTATGTATTTTACCCTTCTTCATCGGTATCTGCTAGCTGGATGTAGGAAATCAAGATATATTTTAGCGAGAAATGTTTTTTAGTCGAACACTAACAAGCATTTCTTATTTCGCCAACTTTGTGTCGAGTAGGATTCGGAAAGATTACAGCCTCCTTCTACAAATTCATCAGTACGTTGCTATGTTTGACAATGGCCACTCCCTAGTTGTGGAGGGTCGTACGGTAAACTTGACCGCTCCAGAAAGAAGGTTGAAGTCTATATCTGGGATGGTTGAACTTGTTCATGGAATTGTTCCAATGGGCTCCGCACACTGCAGAATTCGAATGGGTATCACCACGGGGGGTTGTTACACCTTTGGATATGCAAATGATTGAAGATCAATTGGAAAGGTTTGCAGACTCTCCTGGCCACATTTTGCATGCTAAATTTTTTGGTGGAACACGAGATGGTGTTAGATGGCCAGAAAACTATTGGGCTTGGACAGGCCCAAACCAAAACACAAATAATTCTAAGTGGCCCATAACATGACCTAGCACACGGAATAACATAAGCAGATACGTAAATTGCTGACACAACCTTAGACTAAATTATTTCATATCGTAGGTCGTCCTGGCATGCCAATCAGCAACGAGCTTCCCTCATCTTGGTGGAGTCCTGAAATTGGGCTTCACGTCCTCCTTCCTGCCCATATCACATCCGGGTACTGGGACGAATTATTCTTCTTCATCATCATCTTTTTGTTCATCTTCTTCTTCCTCCTCTATAACTCATTACCGTGGAATAAAATGTTCTAGAGCCGGCGGAGCCATGATGGTTTTGCAGGGTGTGCCTCTCTCCCAAAAAATGGCGGCGGCGATCCAGAACCCGTTGCCCACATTTCCCCGGCTCAACGAGGTAAGCACTCTCTAATTGTGTTGACATGCATTGGGGTTCTTGCGATTCTGACTTAGGTGAGTGTAGAGTGGTTTACCTGTAATGGGGTTTTTGCGAGGACCGCACTGCCACATAGTTGGCATCCTTGGTAGAAATAACCCTGTTTTTATTTTATACAGCAAAAGAAGGTGGGGCTGAACCCAGATATGGCATCCTGGCTTAATGAACGGATAGCCAAACAAAGGGAGAAAAAATTTACCCAGGAAGTGGATATGGCTAAAGTCCTCTTAGTTGCCAAGTGCCTGGCTCGTGAGCGCAAGCAGCTTGAAAAGGAGAATCTAAAGTGGTCAGAACTGCACAAGGAAGCCAGAGCCTCGGCATAGAAGAATACAGCCAGGATCAAAGATCCATTGGAGGAAAATTTGAAGCTAACAAACAGTACTGTCACCCTGGAGATCACATGCAGGAACCTGCTGGCTGAAAACGAGAAAGCACTCAGGGAGCTCATGGATTCCAAAATGAAATACCTCGCAAGCTGCCAACTCATGGCGTCTCTTCAGAAGGAAAACGAGCAGCTACGCGCCCGGCTTGAACCCTGATGTAGCGTGCTTTCGCAATAAAATTATGTAATGAACTGAACACATTGAAGTACTATGTGTTTATTATGTTATGAACTGTTATGAAACCATGTTATGCAATGTTTGGAAGCAACTCTTTGTGAAAGAGTCCACCTGTGAACCCTTGGGATGGCATGTTTGGTATTTTTCCTAGGTGATGCATCACTCACCATGACTCCATTCAGTGTTTTTCCTTTTTTTGATTTTTTCTGAATTCTCTAGGCCCCCCTTCCAAATCTAGGTCAAACTCGCGGTGCCATCGATGTCTGTCATGTGGGGTGGGAACAATGGTTTGGTCTTGGTTCTAGGGTCCCACACCCCTAGGGGACCTCCATGTATTTTTTTCCCCAATTTTTCTGGTGTGCATTTCTTGTAGCCCCAGTGCAAAATTTGATTAAAATGGATTTAGGGCGAAAATAATTCATTATATGGCAGCAGGCTGAGATAATTCTTAACCTCCTGGATGTGGCACCCCTAATAGGTCCCCCACCTATGAAAATTAGAGTGGTGATGTTTTGCACACTGCCCTTGGTGGCCCTTTCACAAAAAAAACACCTGTTTTGACCCCTCCGGCCACCTGAAAAATGGGAAATGCATTTTTTATGTGGAAACTAAAAAAACACTAGTTGCAAAGGTTGTTGGGAATGCAAAGATGCACATCTCCACCAAAAATGGGACCATGGTTCCATAGTTTGCTGTGGAACTTGCACAAACCATGGTCACCTGGCAAGGAAGACCAAGAGAACTCCTGCCTGGAAGCACCTCTTTGTGAAAGAGTCCACCTGTGAACTCTTGGGATGCCATGTTTGGTATTTTTCCTAGGTGATGCATCACTCACTATGACTCCATGCAGTGTTTTTCCATTTTTTTTCTGATTTTTTCTGAATTCCCTAGGCCCCCTTCCAGATCTAGGTCAAACTCGCGGTGCCATCAATGTCTGCCATGTGGGGTGGGAACCGTGGTTTGGTCTTGGTTCTAGGGTCCCACATCCCAGGGGACCTCCATGTATTTTTTCCCCAATTTTTCTGGTGTGCATTTCTTGTAGCTCCAGTGCAAAATTGGATTAAAATGGATTTAGGGCAAAAATAATTTATTATATGGCAGCAGGCCAAGATAATTCCTAACCTCCTGGATGTGGTACCCCTAGTAGGCCCCCCACCCATGAAAATTAGAGTGGTGATGTTTTGCACAATGCCCTTGGTGGCCCCTTCACAAAAAAACCTGTTTTGACCCCTCCGGCCACCTGAAAAATGGGAAATGCATTTTTTATGTGGAAACTGAAAAAACACTAGTTGTAAAAGTTGTTGGGAATGCAAAGATGCACATCTCCACCAAAAATGGGACCATGGTTCCATAGTTTGCTGTGGAACTTGCACTAACCATGGTCAGCTGGCAAGGAAGACCAAGAGAACTCTTGCCTGGAAGCACCTCTTTGTGAAAGAGTCCACCTGTGAACCCTTGGGATGGCATGTTTGGTATTTTTCCTAGGTGATGCATCACTCAACATGACTCCATGCAGTGTTTTTCCATTTTTTTGATTTTTTCTGAATTCCCTAGGCCCCCCTTCCAGATCTAGGTCAAACTCACGGTGCCATCGATGTCTGCCATGTGGGGTGGGAACCATGGTTTGGTCTTGGTTCTAGGGTCCCACACCCCCAAGGGACCTCCATGTATTTTCTCCCAATTTTTCTGGTGTGCATTTCTTGTAGCCCCAGTGCAAAATTGGATTAAAATGAATTTAGGGCAAAAATAATTCATTATATGGCAGCAGGCCAAGATAATTCACATCCAAGCTGGTGACAGATGCACATGATGCTGTCAAGATGCCCCTTTTAGCCACTCAGACAATGGAAAATGCGCAAGTATCATTGACTGCAGTCGCTTCCCTTCCCTGTCCTCTTTTCCCCCCTTTCTCAGCCCCCACCCCCCACTGAGGAGGATCTGGATCTACCCCTCTTCCTGGTCCGCTGCTGCCGCCCTCGCCAACATTTGTTTGAGCCACCGCCTTGGTCGCCATGACCCTCGGGGTAAGCTACACTGCCTCAAGCTATGTGTTTGGTTTCAGATCTGTGAATGGCCATTTTCTATCCGATTCGGTCGCTTTACGTAAGTTAACGTTGATTTTCTCTAGAACTCGTGGACGTGTAGGACCCCAGGGAAACGGATCATGCCCCGCGAACCTGCGAAGACCCCACATTTCATGGTTTAGCGTTGAACTGTGAAGAACTTTGCTGCGTCCACAAACTTGAGCCGCTCAAGTGCGTCGCCTTCGAGGGGACTGATATGGGGCAAAAATTCTACAAGTGCTCACTGCAGAATGTGAGTCCTTCTATGTGCATGTTAGCAGTGGAAAAGCATCAAAGTTTAGTTCAGTTGGAGATAATATTGCCTTGTTTAAGTTGATCTATTGCCTTGTTCAGATAAGATTATGTGCTTGAGATTTTATCTTCAAACTTCTAACTGCAATTTTGTGGGCATGTAATTCCACTGTTTCTTTCAGTTATACATAATATTATAGTTACCCTTTGTATGATCTTTGTGGTCTTCTATTACTACTCATGTGTAGGTTGCTTACGAATTACTTGCTTCACTGATTACTATCTTGCCACTTAGTACTATCTTTCATGTGTATTTGCGTATAAATTACTTGCTTCACTGAGTATTATCTTGTGTTACGTAGGGGCAGGGTGAAAGCTGCAATTTCCCCTTCGATTCTTTAGTTTATTGTTTGGTATAGTAATTAAAAGCAATTGGATGCACATGACTAACTTGCTGCAAGTAATTAAATAATTGATGCGCATGACTAAATTGTTGCACACTTAGTATTATCTTGCTGCACTTAGTTCTTTCATGTGTACTTGCGTATAAATTACTTGCTGCATTGAGTCCTATCTTATGTTACGTAATGGCATGAGCATTTTTCATTTCTTTTTCTATAGGAAGAGAACAACTGTGGGTTTGTTTCTTGGGTAGATCAAGAGTGGCCAGACACACTAAAGAATGCACTATCACGACTATGGGGATTGTACCATTCTAGCAATACTGCAAGAAGTGCTGACAAAATTAAACTAGCTGAGCTAGAGAAGAGGAATTCCGCTCTATGCGCCGAGAAGGTTGTGCTGATGGAAGAAGCTGGTCAGCTGAAGGACAATTTGGAAATGCTGAAGAAAAATGTGGATGAAATGGAGAAAAAAAAGGAAGTTGCAGCGGGTGCTAACGCGCGCACATGATGTTGTACGGATGTTGAACAGAGCGGGATGGAACGCCCAAACCGACAAGGTGAAAAGGATCAAGGCAATCATTGCTGAGCCATTCTTCGAAGAATGACTAAATGATGCTGAGTTAGATGTTGAGTCGAACTGATCATTAGTTGAGGTATCACGAGATTACAGTAGCTAAGAACTATTTGCTATCTGCTATTTGCTCGATGCAATTAGCATGAACCTATTGTTTAATGTTACCTATTATAACCAATGAGTTGCAATGATGAATTGCAAGTGCTATGTGCCATTTATTTATTTGTTTATCAATGGAAGGGAACTCCTCCATCTATGGCTACTAAACTAGTCGCCAGAGTAGAGTGAGCGATGATGATGCAACTGAGATCTCTTGAGCAGGCCTAGTCAGACTGCGGCGTGTCTCGTCAATTTACTTGCCCTGTCAAATCCCGCTGCCCTGTCAAATCTCATCCGGCTGCTACGCACAACTTGCTACCACGCGTCTGTTGCTTGGGTTTTTTCCACTGGCCACGAATCCTAACCCTTATGACATGTGCCCCACGTAGGCCCGGAACACTACTGACAAGTGGGGCCCCAGACACACGTCGGACCAAACCTTACCCAAACAAGTGGGTCCCCACACGCTTCGGATGCTAAACCTGAACTAGTTTGTCTCACTCGTTTGTCTCATGGAGCAGGGGACCTCGATGAGAAGCATTTCAATGGTAAGATTTTGTTCTCTATTCCTTTCTCATGCCAGACGAGAGCGGATTTATTCCCCCCTTGCACGCTATCTCCTTTTTCAGACTGTCGCTCTGCTGCCTGTAGTCAAACAATGAGGGGACCCAACAACGAGACTCTTTAATTGCTGCCTGGCGGTAAACATACGTACATCCTTACCCACAATAGCAGCCTCTCACTAACAAGTAGGCCGGAATACCGGGGGCCGTGGTGACACATCGGGCTAGCACTCTCTCAGAAACGAAACGAAGCGACTGGTTCAATTTCCAAAGCGCTAGACTTGCATTTACCGCGGCGTGCCTGCAAAACAATTGGATCCCCAACTTCCTCTTCTCTCATAAACAAAGCGACGGGGGCTCGCGTGGGGGGTTCAACTTCCAAAGCGCTAGACTTGCATTTACTTACGCGGCGTGCGAGCGACCAGTCACGCACTATTTATCCCACGATCTCTCGGCCTGGAAAACAATTGGATCCCCAACTTTCTCTTCTCCAGAGATAACCCCCTCCCTCCTCCCCTCCCACTCCTTGCGCCGCCGCTGTCATGGAATTCTATGGCAATGCCTTCACCGACTACCACAAGGTCCCTGCTCATGGTGCCATCGTCCTCACGGTGATGCACACAACTGACCCGAGAGAGGCGGCCAAGTTCATCGCCATGTTTGAGCGTTGGCTCGGCGAGTGGGACCAACTGCCGATCGTCGGCCTCGACCTCGAGTACACCAACACCAAGCCTGCCCGCGCCGCCCTCCTGCAACTGTGCATGCGCAATCACTGCCTAATCTGGCACGCATCCTTGGCAACAAGGTACTGTCCTCAGCTCATACACTTCCTCAACCGCCCCGACATTTCCTTCGCCACTGTGGACAAGCACCAAGACACCAGCAAGCTTGAAGCCATGGGCGCCCGCATACCAAACCATGTGTACTTACAAGATCACTTCAACATCCCAGGCACCCCCCAAGGCCAGACCGGCGCGGCCAACATGGCGGATCTAATCATCGACCCCACCTACAAAGACTTCAAGGAGGAATTCTGCAAGAAGAAACTGCATGACACCTGGCATCTTAGGGAACTGAGGCCGGAGCAGATCCACTACGCAGCAAAGGATGCGTATGTATGCTACGCCATGTATTGTAGCATTAGTATCATGAGAAGATGCCTGACTCCTTTCCCTCCAAACCGGCCACCATTGAGGGAGAACCTCATAATGCCATACTAGATTCATGTACTATTTGTTCCACCTATGTAAGTGTCCGAGGACCATCCTTATATATAATTTAGTAAGTGTGTTTCCCTATGTACTGAAGTGTATCTGTATAAGGGGCCGGAGATGCCCAAAGCGCGCCCATGCCTTCCGTTGATGTCCGGAGCGCGCTCTGTGCGCGCTCTGCCGGAGATGCCCAGAGCGAGGCCCTGACTTGCCCTCTCTAACTTGTCTCTGACTTGCCCTCACTGCACGTGGGCCCCATCACATGGGGGACCCACCTGTCAATGACTCTCAAGTCACGCTTGGCAAGTCAGAGAATCCACACGGGCCCGTCGTGTGCACCTTGTAAAATAATATACTCCCAACACTTTTAGAATTTTGAAAAGTTCATAAAAGCTGTATCATTGGACTCCACAAGGGATTTGGTGCAAATGCGCACCGATGCTCCATACACTTTCAGAATTTTTAAAAGTTCAAAATCTCAAACTTCTATGTATTCAAAAAAAATTGGCATTAAATACATAGAAATATATATACAAAATATATGTATGCAAAAAGTCCCATTAAAAAATATGTTGTATTTTGGAAGATATAAGAAGATAAATTTGTGAATGTAAATAGTATTAAAATAGTAGTAAGAAAGTACATCTTTTTCTTAGGAATTTGTCTTTTTTTTGTGATAGGCAATATTGAATGCTACAAACCGGTACTAATTTCAATATGAAATTCAAAAATGGTAAAATCTAATAAAATTATATAGTGTTCAATCATGTACTATTCACTATATAATATGTTAGATTTTGTCTTTTTTGTGTAAAATAGAATATAAAGTATTTCATATTGAGATTTGTACCGGTTTATAGCATTCAATAATGCCTATCACAAGAATTTTGTTTCGAAATTTTTTGAAACTTTAAAATAGAAATTTCATGGCATAATTTGTTGGAGAAAGATGGACGTCAAACTTATTTTGAACTGCGTGCGTGCCTTGTACGGGGGGTTGCACTGGTGGGCAGGAAGCCTGCTGCAATGCGGGCCCACGGCGGAGATAAAATATTATTTCCACTCCTTGTACAGTGAACCGCCGTCGCCCTCCCTCCCCTTCCCAACGCCAACTTCCACTTATTACCCTGCGCTAGGCAGTTCATCGCCTCATTCCCCATCTTCTCCACACGACCGCTGCGCCCTCTCGTTTCCATTCCATCACATCGCCGCTTCTCATTTCCATCACGTCGCTGCCACCCGCATTTGCCAGCATAGGTCATGTCTGGGTCTAGGTGGGACGAACCCCCAGGGGGGAAGCGTCAGCGTCCGATTCCAAAAGAGCCCATTGCTGATCGTTACCATGAATTCATGGGGTGGGGTAATCTCCACTACCCATCAGTTGAGAACATAGTCGAGCGGGTCGACATCTTAAGCGTTGCTCGCCTTGCTGTCGGCATGGTTGGCATGCGTCGTGCCATTCGAGGGACCCCGAATCTACCGCTTGATGCGCCGGGCCTGCTCCACAACGACGAATCCTCGTGGCCATATGATAGCGATGCACAAGTAAGAGTAACTAGATTCAGTATTCTGTTATATATATATATTGATCTCCCGTCTGTTTATGTTCTTGCAATCCACCAATCTCTCTGAAGGGTTTCGCAGCATAGTAAATCAAAAAAATTCCTACGGAAGCGAACAAGAAAGCCAAGATCTAATCTAGGAGATGTAATCAACGAGAGAGGTAGATGAGATCTTCATACCCTTGAAGAAATCGCACAGCGGAAATGTTCAACAGAATGTGGATGATGTAGTCGTACTAGCTGTCTCCTCCCCGCGATCCAATCCGATCCTACGCCGCAAGTGGCGGCGCCTCCGAGAGAAGCACACGTACGGTGCAACGACATCTCCTCCTTCCTTGGTCCAGCAAGTATGGTGGAGAGATAGGTTGGATCTGCAGCACGACGGCGTGGTGCTTATGGTGGAGAGTTTCTGCAGCAGGGCTTCGCCTACGTGCAGTTGCGAGAGAGAGAGATTGGAGGGCAGCAGTTGGGCCGGTGGCTAGGGTTTTTTTTAGGTGAGCACGCCCCAACCCTCCCCTCCCCTTTAAATAGGTCAAGGGGGGCGGCCAAGGGGGCTGCCTTAGCCTCCAAGTCAAGCCGGTGGCCCTAGGGAGAAAACTTGCCCCCTAAGTTTCCTTTGCCTCGGCCCATAAGAAAGCCGGTGGCCCCAGGGAGAAAACTTGCCCCCTAAGTTTCCTTTGCCTTGGCCTCCAAGTCAAGCCGGTGGCCCCAGGGAGAAAACTTGCCCCTTAAGTTTCCTTTGCCTTGGCCTCCAAGTCAAGCCGGTGGCCCCACGGAGAAAACTTGCCCCCTAAGTTTCCTTTGCCTTGGCCCATAAGAAAGCCCTAGGGTTTTGCCCTTGGCCTCATAGGACAAGTGGGCATGGACGACCAGGCCCATGTAGGCATCACCCTTTGGTCCATGTGGAACCTTTGGGGCATGTGGGCCCCACCATGGAGCCCTCTTGAACTTTCTAGAACATTCCGGTACTCTACCGAAAAAAGTCTAGAACTTCTCCGAAACCCAAAAACTGCTTTCCATTATATGAATCTTATTCTCCGGACCATTCCGGAACCTCTCGTGATGTCCGGGATCTCATCCAAGACTCCGAATGAAAAACTCAATAACCAAATATCCATTCTATCCTAGCGTCGATGCACGTTAAGTGTGTGACCCTACGGGTTCGAGAATATGCAGACATGATCTTCTATCAATAATCAATAGCGGGATCTGGAAACCCATATTGACTCCCACATATTCATCGATGATCATATTCGATGAACCACGATGCCAGGATTCAATTAATCCCATATATGTATTCCCTTCGTCACGCGATATTTTACTTGCCCGAGATTCGATCGTCGGTATCGCTATACCTAGTTCAATCTCGTTCACAGCAAGTACTTTACTCATTCTATAATCCGATATCACTTTGTGATTAACTCCTTAACCACGTGCTTGCAAGCGGTGTTGATATCGATTACCGAGTGGGCCTGAAGTATATCTCTCCGACTTGGGAGGGACAAATTCCATCTCGATACATACAACCCAACAAGTACTTTCCGATCACCTGAGAGACACCTTTACGATCACCCTCTCATAGGATGACGTTTGATGACCTCAAAGCTTTCTTCCGATACCAGGGAGTTGTATTATCTCATGGTCTAAGGAATACAATACTTGACATAGGAAAAAGCTTCGCAAAGATGAACACAATGACACGATCTAATTGCTCTGCTTTATTTGGGTCTGTCCATCACATCATTCTCCTAATGACATGACCTCATTATTAATCGACAACTCATATCTATGGCTAGGAAACCTTTACCATCATTAATCAATGAGCTAGTCTAGTAGAGGCGTACTAGGGACACGGTGTTGTTCATAAACCACACAAGTATTAATGTTTCCGCTTAATACAATTATAGCATGGAGTATAAACATTATCATGAACAAGAAATATGATAATAACAATATTATTATTGCCTCTAGGGCATATTTCCTTCAGTCTCCCACTTGCACTAGAGTCAATAATCTAGTCATACTTGCGCCTTTAACACCTATGGCATTCCGGTGTTATTCATATGCATTGCACGTGGTAAACCTTATCTACGGGTCTGACACTTTCAGGTCCGTTTATATTTGCATATTCCTTTTGCGTCAGCACGCATTACTCATCTTGTATGAGATGGCATCGTATAAACTTGGTCTTCTGATGAAACCTTTGTTTCTTTGCCAAAACTATGTTGTCACTATTGTCATACAATAGAACTACATAGTAATAGCACACTTGAAACTACACCTCCACAATTGAATCGCAAAAATATAATTTTCCTGTTACGATGGTTTTACACTTCGTTCTGAAATTCTTTGAACTTTTCAAATGTTTCAGATTTATGTTTCATTAAATAGACATACCCATATCTACTTAACTCATCAGAAAAAGTGAGAAATAGCGATATCCACCGTACGTCGAAATACTCATTGGTTCGCACACATCAGTATGTATGATTTCCAATAAGTCTGTTGCTCGTTCCATTATTCCGGAGAACGAGGTTTTGATCATCTTGCCCATGAGGCATGGCTCGCACGTGTCAAACGATTCAAAATCAAGAGACTCCAAAAGTCCATCAAAATGGAGTTTCTTCATGCGTTTTACGCCAATATGACCTGGACGACAGTGCCAAAAATAAGTTGGATTATCACTATCTACTTTGCATCTTTTATGCCGCTTCTAAAGTGATTATATACTTAGTCCTTGTTGCAGTGTCCGCCACAATGTTAACATTGGAACTCATCCAAGTCATCATAGAACTTTCTTCCATCTTATTGTGCCACCCTCTAACTCAAAACAAATAGCTTAAAATTGAGATAAAATTTTACCTGTATGTGTGACAAAGCCAATGTAACACATTGCAATGAACCATTTATCACTTTTGCATACAGAATATATTCTTAGTTCTTCGAAAGTACATAAGAATATTCTTACTATTGTCCAACGATCATCATATGAATGCTCGTAACCTTTTAGAGCATCGGACATATCTGGATCTATATATCATGGTATACAAGATTTGATAAAATCATTCTTGCGGTTTCACACATCAAGTGTCAAAACAATTGATTCTTGCTCCAACATCTTCCATGCAACAAGAACCGTTCTTATTGTTTCCATATTGAACAAATTCAATATTTCATCTATGTACTCTGGCAAAACTATATTAGTGCCTCAATCTATCTGCATAGACATTGATGCTCAATATTCTGGTTTTGCCTAAGTCTTTCATCAAAAATCCAATTTTAATGAAAAAATTAACAATATCAAGAAAAACACATTATTTCCAATAAACGATATGTCATCCACATAAAGTATTAGAAATATGTCTGAGCGCTCCCACTTACTTTCTTGTAATACAAGCATCTTCAAATATCTTGATGAAATTAACACTTTAACATTTTCATCATTGAAGATTCCAACTTCGCTATGCTTACTTCTACCATAGAAGTTTGCATACATATCTAGCAACCTTTGAATCAACAAAACCCATTGGGTCATGTCAGGTATACGTCCTTGGTGTGCATTCCGGTAGAGGAACGTTGTTTTGTTTATTCAACTATCATATCTCAATATGTAATTGTTGCTAGAATAATTCATATGATGAAGTCAGGGCCCATCACCGCTTCTTTGTATATTGTTGGTTACTATTATCTAATAATATCTCGTCCTCAAATCTTGCTATTTGATTACGATCAACTTGGTTAAATAGGAACTTCGATGCCATGACTACAACATATTATAGACGCGTGAGCTATGAATGCAGTTGCCGCTTCCAGAACATTTTCTGGTGCTGCGCTACTCTGATCATCTTGCTCAGATTCAATAACCTCATCAAGTTCTATCTTCCTCCCACTTCAACCTTTCGTGAAAAACTCCTTCATAAGAAGTTCACTTCTTTCAGTGACAATCACTTTTAATTGGGTTTATGGCAGAAGAAACACCCATCGACATTCTTTGGGATAACCCTACAAAGACTTACTAATCCGATTTTGGTTGTAAACATTTTACATATGCCGTGCATACCAAAATTTAAGAAAAGACGACTATAACTTGTACGGTGTCATTTCAGCGGATTATGATGGTGCTCTATTCAGTGAAAAGCGGTAGTCTCTAAAGCATAATCCACAAATTATATTGGTAGTTTTATTTCATCATTGATCTAACCATGTCAAACAAGGTTTGATTACATCCATCGAAAACTCCATACTCCTATGGTGTTTATCATGATGCAAGTTTGTGGAACAATTCCTCTAACTCTTAGATGTTTGCTAAACTTGTAACTCAAATATTCTTCTTTATGATCCAATCATAAAAACTTGAATTTTCTTGTTACAACAATTTCCACTTCATAAATTGAACAGTTTCAATTGTTTCATACTTCTATCTCATCAAGCAGATATACCATACATCTATTCGAGTCATTGATGAAATAGAAAATACACCATGATCAACTTCACACCATGGACTACATACATCAACATGTACGATCTCCATTTAGTTAGTCGCTTGTTCTGTCCATGGCCCATGAACAGAGTTTAATCATCTTTAGGAAAAGTCTCACAAGCGTCAATCATTTCAAAATCAATTGACTCGAAAATCTATCAATATAGAATTTCTTTCATATTTTGTTTCCAATATGACTTAAACGGCGGTGTCATATATAAGTGAAATTCATTTTGTCTTGCGACCTTTAGCATCAGTGTTATAAATGTCTATTTCACCAACAAGATAATAATAATCTAACCATCGATTATGGAAGACGGTAATAATTTGAACAACCATTGCTCTCATAATACCAGAACAAAATAACAATTATTAAGTTCTTAACAAATCTAGAAGGCTAGGTTTTATGCCGACGAAAAACACAATAACACATTTATTTGTTTCTCGATGCGCATTGTTACCACATTCTTTTGCCAGTTACTTAGGCCATCGTAGTTCTTGTATTGTTGCTTTGTATGACATTTCATACCAACAATCTAGTATCCAATATCCAAGAATTACATTATGTACTAGCAAAGAATACATCTATAACATGTATATCATTTATATACCTGTGCTGGACATTTCCAGTCTTTTCCTTTTCTACCAAATACTTTTGCAGATCCTATTTAGCATTTCCTCTCCTTTTAGAAGAATCTATCAACACCAATAGTGGCATCAATCATTTGACACATAGTCCAAAGGATGTTAGTCAAATAATAATAGCCTTGGATTTTGCACTTTGAAGTGGATCGCCATCATCATATGATTGGTATTCTTCCCGATTCCATTCTTTAGTATTCTTTTGGTATAGCAAAACAATTTAGCCGATACCTTTTCATTCGTCCTATCATGACATCTTTCATGATGAAACTACTATAGCTCTTAAGGACAAATGCAAGTATAATATTAGTTTCTCAAACTTTTGGGTGATTGATACGTCTCCAACGTATCTATAATTTTTGATGCTCCATGCTTGTTTTTATACCATTTGCCTAATGTTTCGTTACACTTTGTGGCACTTTTATGCATTTTCCGGAAATAACCTATTAACGAGTTGCCACAGTGCCAGTTCCCTGTTTTCTGCTGTTTTTGTGTTTCAGAAGTGATACACAGGAAATATTCTCAGAATTGGACGAAATAAGTTCCTGAAGTCTTGTTTTACCCAGAAGCTTCCAGAGATCTGAAGGAGAGTAGGAGGGGGGCCACCAGGGCCCCACACGCAGGGCTAGCGCGGCCAAGGCCTGGGCCACACCACCCTGGCATGAGGGCACTTGGCCCCTCCTTTGACATCGCCCCTTCGCCTATAAAGACCCTCCAACGGAAAAAACCTAAGTACCCGATCACTTTTCCAGAACACATCGCGATCCGCCGCCGCCGTCGACCCGAAGATCGGGAGGGTCCAAAAGCTCTTCCCGGCATCCTGCCGGAGAGGGGAATCGCCACCGGAGGTCTTCTTCATCGCCATGCTTGCCTCCGGAGCGATGAGTGAGTAGTCTACCTTGGACTATGGGTCCATAGCAGTAGCTAGATGGTTGTCTTCTCCACCATGTGCTTCATGTTTAAATCTCATGAGCTGCCCTACATGATTGAGATCACCGTTATGTAATTCTACATGTTTGGTTTGTTGGGATCCGATGAATATTGGTGTTTATAATTGAGTTGTTGTACTGAATATTATCTTTTGTTATCTCTATGTTGTTTATGATCTTGCATGCTCTCCGTTGTTAGTAGCTATCTTGGCCGAGTAGTTGCTAGTGACTCCAAGAGGGGGTATTTATGCTCGATAGTGGGTTCATGCCTCTATTTAACCTGGGGGAGTGACAGAAACCTCTAAGGTTGTAGATGTGCTGTTGCTACTAGGGAGAAAACAACATTCATATGCTCAAGGGCATATGCTTTGTTTACATTACACACTTTGCTTAATGCAATTATCCGTTGTTCGCAACTTAATACTCATGGGGTGTTCGGACGATATCCTCGTGAGTGGATTATTAGTCAAAAATGTAGTTGGATGGCGGTCTATGTATTTTGTTGTAATGCCCAGAGTAAATCTCATAGTGATCTTCTTGACATATCACGTTTATCTTTATTCTATCAATTGCCCAACTGTAATTTGTTTACCCAGCATGTGTTATTTATCTTATGGAGAGACACCACTAGTGAACTGTGGACCCCGGTCCTATTTCCATCATATTGCTATCACCTGTTTACTTTACTTGCACTGTTTACTTTATTCGCATACTCTATTATTTTCCACTCGATACGCTCATAACCTTTGTTTCAAGCAAACCGGTGAGATTGACAACCTCATCGCAAGTTGGGAACGAAGTACTTGGTTGTGTTGTGTGTAGGTTCCGTGTTGCAGCTAGCAAGCAAAGCTTGGACGAGGCGCCATATATAAATTGTCCGAAGCTGTCGCAAGCTAGCAAGCATCACCTTCAGTCGTTTGTCTCTCCTCTCCAAGAACGATTAAACCTTGGTTTCTTAACTAAGGGAAAACTAGCTGCTATACTCATCACACCTTCCTCTTGGGGTTCCTAACGGGCTGGTTATTCACCATGCACAAGGACCGTCTGCTACGCGTCAACTTGGCACCAGCAGCCTCTTTTCTGGCGCCGTTGCCGGGGAGGAAGTAGAAGACTTCTGCGAGGGGAGTTTTCGCACACACATCCTTTACTTTGTTTTATTGTTTTGCTTTACTTTATTTATTTGACCTGCATCGTTTTATATCAAAAAACCCAAAAAAATTAGAATCCTTGGTAGTTGTTTTTACTTGTCTTGCTTTATCATGCTTTCTATCAATGGTTGGTTTCTTTGAAACTAAATCTTTTTGGCAAGGTGGGTTCACGGAAGAGCAGCAAAATTATTATGAGGAACACCCCTTGTCACAAAAAGGGAAACACTTATGGGAACAAATCAATAGATTGTATATCATTGCTAGAAACGTGTGCTCTACTTATATTGTTACTTGTTTCTTTGATAGATCTTGTTGCTGTATGAGGTATAAACACCTCCCTTGTCAATGTGAGTATAATGATGATGTTACCATATCTTCTTATATCAATGGAAATTATGACTTTTATGATGTGGAACAAATTGAAGAATTTATTGCTTGGAAGGGTGCATTCGAACTTGCTCATTTGCTTGAAAATACTGATGATGCACTTTATAAATATGAGGTTTATGATATACTTACATTCTGCTTTGATAATTACAAGGAAGAAAATGGCTATATTCTTAAATATCTTAATAGATGCTCTCCAACGGAAGAGACTAATGCCTTGAAGGAGCCTATGGAAGAAGAAATTGTTGAAACTGGAAGCTCATTGGATGAAAAAGAGGAGGAGAGTGATGATCAAGAGGAGGAAGAATGGAGCTACCCATGTCTACCTCCCAATAAGAGTAACTCTTTAACTAAAACCTTATTTGATCGCCCTCCATGCTTAACAAAGGAGGGTGAGTGTGATATTTATATTGTTGAGTTTGTTCATGATGCTACTGAAAATTATTATGAGAGAGGAAAATATGGTTGTTGGAATTCTCATGTTACTAAAACACCTCTCTTTATATTGAAAGTTTCAAAGTTGCTCTTGTTTTATCTACCCATACTTGTGACTATGTGCTTCTTTGATTTATTTTCTTACAAGATTCCTATGCATAGGAAGTGGGTTAGACTTAAATGTGTTTTATATTTACTCCTTGATGCTCTTTTTGGCTTCCATTCATATTTCTTATGTGAGCATCTTCTCAAATTACTGAGCCTAGCTCAAAGGCGTTAAAGAAAAGCACTCTTGGGAGATAACCCAATGTTTTATTTTTAGTACTTTTTCTTTTATTTGAGTCTTGGAAGTCATTACTACTGTAATGACCGCTCCTTATCTTGTTTATTTAGTTTTTGTGCCAAGAAAAGCCTCTAATTCGAGTGAGGTAAATATTTCGGGATGTTGCTGTCCTGAAACTGTTTTTGGTGCTGCACCGTAAAAATTCGTATAAATTCTCTATATATCTTTTGGACCTGCGATTTCTTGTTCATATGCCCCAGGTTATATCCAAACTTTTGTTAGTTGAACACTTTTTGAGTTGAGCAACAGAAAACCCCTCAAAAATTCGACCTTTGTCAGCTGTTCAGTTTTGACAGATTTCTGCCAATATTTGTGTTTGCCACTTTATCGCTTTCTTTTGAGTTCTTTTTATCACGGAACTTTTGGAGAAGTTGCTACAGTAGTATTTGCTATATATGTGGTGGTTTTGAGTTGAAACCTGAAGCAAAAAGAGGATTGATTATATGTTATGCTTGCACTAATGTTGCTAATAGAATTGTGTTTAGTTTTGTATGAAGTTTTCAAGTGTAGGGATTGGAGAATGATGAGATGAGTTGAAGAATGGACAAAAGCTCAAGCTTGGGGATGCCCATGCATTACCCCAAGAAATATCCAAGAAGCACAAGCGTCAAAGCTTGGGGATGCCCCCGAGGCACCCCTTCTTCATCGGCAAAAATCAGGTCACCTTTCAAAACACTATATTTTTATTGCTTCATGCACTATGTGTTTTTCTTGGAGCGTCAGTTGTTTTAGTTTTCTTAGTTAGTTTAGTTTTTATTGCTGCAATAAATGGTTGGACCCCAACAAATTTCTTTTGGAAAAGTTGCCTTGCTTTTCATTTGCCAAGAACGCTCTAGTTTTCACTCTTATTAAAAATCGAGTGTTCTTCTTTTTCTGCTACTGCTTTTGGTTTTCGTTTTCGCCTTGATTTGCGTTCAGACTTTGCCATATCTTTTCATCAAGGTGTATTTTTGCCTCTGATCTTTATTGGTTTTCATCAAAAGAGGTGTCGTTAAAAATTTCAAATGATGTTGGAAAAGAGAAAAAGCTTTGTGCAAAATAGTGGTACAAGAAAGAGCTTGTGTAGACTGCGGCTTAGGCTTTTTCATGTCATGCTTGATGTCTTTTTGATAGTATGCTTAGTGGTTTTTCTGTAGCATGACTTGTCTCAAATAACTGAGATTGCTTAATGAGCCTTTGAAAAAATCATGCGTTGTTTTAATTGTATGGAAGCATTATTTTGGTTTTCTCCTTGATGCTTTATTTGGTTTGACTTGGCGCATGCTCACACATGTTAGACTCTTACAAAGTCGCCAATAGCCTCTATGATCATTTAGTTTTTGACTTTTGATGCCATCTTATGCTTCTTTTAATGTCGCTTTGCATGATTATGGCCATTATTGCTCTCTTAGTTGGTCGCTCCCAGTATTTTGCTAGCCCTCGCCTTGTACTGAGTATGAGCTCTACTCGTGCATCCAACTCCTAAAAGCCAAAGTTTTCCAAAGTGTCCACCATACATACCTACTAGCAATTTGCTATTCCAAGTAAATTTGACTTGCTTTTATTTTCTCTTAAAATTAAACTCTTACCAGTGTTATGCGAAATTCGGTCAGTAGAGCTCTCACGAACCGGAAGGCACACTTTACTTTTTCCTGTTCTTAAAAATTTGACATTGTGGTCTCTTATGTTGAGTTGTTGTGCTTGCAAGTTGTAAGTTGGAGACTAGCCCAGCCATGCAGTCATGGGCAAGCTTTCAACATTGCACTTCTTATTTGAGTTGATATCGTGATCTTTTGTTTATGGATGCCCGTGGTGTGAAATAAATTGGGAATCTTGTGGGGATCATGGAGTTTGTATATGTGTTAGGGAAACACCGGGCCGCTAATCTAAGCCATGCATAATTCATGGTGGAAATTTGCAGCATACCCATGGTGAACATTCGACGACGCATCTCACAATAAAAAGCTAAACAAATGGCAAATAAAAGAGATGTCGAGGTGTTCATTGTCTGCTTGTCCTGTCATTTTGGTGTGGGCTTGTTCCATGTCATCGGGCGCGGAGGTACCCCATTGGCGGTTCTCAATGATATGCATATACTTACAATGACAAGAGCCTTGCTTGGGACTCTAAGTAAAGTAGCATGAGGTTTGGGTACTCGTATTCACAGGACACGAGGTTTTCAACTTATGATTTGTCAAGCATATGCATCATAATTGTTCTCGCATTAACTTTAACCATTCAAGATGCTTATGATGGGGGAAATGAGAGCTCAAAGCCGGTAAGTACCATAATTTTTGAAGGTTATAAAACTTGCAATCACTGCTTCCCTCTGCGAAGGGCCTTTCTTCTACTTTTATGTTGAGTCACCACCTTCTATCTTTATGCACCATTAAGAGAGCATAGTTGTCATTCTTAGTGTAATATGCATTGTCCCAAAGTTCATTGATTGATTCATATTGTTGGTTTCACTTGTTCTCAAATTATTTGTATCTAGTCGCCCTTTTAAACTTGAAGGTGTCCTATGCATTTATGTTTTGCTCTCTTTGAAGGACAAGCTGAAAACCATTTGTATGTTTTCCTTATGATTTGAACACACGTTTGACTTTCATTGTTTCATTTTCATGATCTTTTGTTTGTGTTCATTTTCATGTTTACAACATGGTTGCTAAGTTTTTATTGTCAAGATTATGTCTTTCATGCCCATGTTTTAAGTTCTTATGATCCCAGCTCACAAATGCTTACATATATGATCAAGATTGTGTAGGTGCATGTCACCTCAAAAATTATTCTTTTGTTATCACTTACCTACTCGAGGACGAGCAGGAGTTAAGCTTGGGGATGCTTGATACGTCTCTAATGTATCTATAATTTTTTATGCTCTATGCTTGTTTTTACACCATTTGCCTAATGTTTCGTTACGCTTCGTGGCACTTTTATGCATTTTCCGGAACTAACCTATTAACGAGTTGCCATAGTGCCAGTTCCCTGTTTTCTGCTATTTTTGTGTTTCAGAAGTGATACACAGGAAATATTCTCGGAATTGGACGAAACAAGTTCCTGAAGTCTTATTTTACCCGGAAGCTTCCACAGATCCGAAGGAGAGTAGGAGGGGGGCCACCAGGGCCCCACACGCAGGGCTAGCGCGACCAGGGCCTGGGCCACGCCACCCTGGCGTGAGGGCACCTGGCCCCTCCTCTGACATCGCCCCTTCGCCTATAAAGACTCCCCGACGGAAAAAAACCTAAGTACCCGATCACTTTTCCAGAACACATCGCGATCCGCCGCCGCCGTCGACCCGAAGATCGGGAGGGTCCAGAAGCTCTTCCCGGCACCCTGCCAGAGAGGGGAATCGCCACCGGAGGTCTTCTTCATCGCCATGCTTGCCTCCGGAGCGATGAGTGAGTAGTCTACCTTGGACTATGGGTCCATAGCAGTAGCTAGATGGTTGTTTTCTCCACCATGTGCTTCATGTTTAGATCTCATGAGCTGCCCTACATGATTGAGATCACCGTTATGTAATTCTACATGTTTGGTTTGTTGGGATCCGATGAATATTGGTGTTTATGATTGAGTTGCTGTACTGAATATTATCTTTTGTTATCTCTATGTTGTTTATGATCTTGCATGCTCTCCGTTGTTAGTAGCTATCTTGGCCGAGTAGTTGCTAGTGACTCCAAGAGGGGGTATTTATGCTCGATAGTGGGTTCATGCCTCTATTTAACCTGGGGGAGTGACAGAAACCTCTAAGGTTGTAGATATGTTGTTGCTACTAGGGAGAAAACAACATTCATATGCTCAAGGGCATATGCTTTGTTTACATTACACACTTTGCTTAATGCAATTATTCGTTGTTCGCAACTTAATACTCATGGGGTGTTCGGACAATATCCCCGTGAGTGGATTATTAGTCATAGATGCAGTTGGATGGCGGTCTATGTATTTTGTTGTAATGCCCAGAGTAAATCTCATAGTGATCTTCTTGACATATCACGTTTATCTTTATTCTATCAATTGCCCAACTGTAATTTGTTTACCCAGCATGTGTTATTTATCTTATGGAGAGACACCACTAGTGAACTGTGGACCCCGGTCCTATTTCCATCATATTGCTATCACCTGTTTACTTTACTCGCACTGTTTACTTTATTCGCATACTCTATTGTTTTCCACTCGATACGCTCATAACCTTTGTTTCAAGCAAACCGGTGAGATTGACAACCTCATCGCAAGTTGGGAACGAAGTACTTGGTTGTGTTGTGTGCAGGTTCCGCGTTGCAGCTAGCAAGCAAAGCTTGGACGAGGTGCCATATATAAATTGTCCGAAGCTGTCGCAAGCTAGCAAGCATCACCTTCAGTCGTTTGTCTCTCCTCTCCAAGAACGATTAAACCTTGGTTTCTTAACTGAGGGAAAACTAGCTGCTATACTCATCACACCTTCCTCTTGGGGTTCCCAACGGGCTGGTTATTCACCACGCACAAGGACCGTCTGCTACGCGCCAACTTGGCACCAGCAGTGATCGGGATGCCTAGCATCTTCAATCTTCACATATATTCATACAATATGAGCATATGTTCTTTTACTAAATTATACTTAATCATTTTGCAAACAATCAAAGTTTTAGATATCAAATATCTTTCACTTCTTGTTAGTTTCTGAAACAATTCTTTCAGCTCCAAGATCACTTTGATTCTCAAACAATTTTGAAGATCAATTTCTCATGGAGGCAAACATGATCTTAGATGCTAAACTTGAATCATTGCTCTTAGATTAATACAACTTATTAAATCACATGGAGCAAGTGAGGTTTGCTAAAATTTGCAATAAGACTTAATCCTTACTCTTGACATTCTAACTAAACGGTACTAGTCCATAAAGTGATTATCCAGAATTCTATAGTTCTTTTAACTCAATTAAGCTAAGAGTCGGTGGGAAACGGTGCCAAAGACTACAACGACTTCAAGATTTAGTTCATGATAATTAGTTCAAGTTAATCAAATTACTAATGAACTCCCACTAAATTCAACATCCCTCAAAGTTGTTTAGTGAAGCATGATCCAAATTCACTACACCGAGACCGATCATCACGTGAATGATGTAGCTTTAATGGTGAACATCAACATGTTGATCATATCATCCATATGACTCATGCTTGACCTTTCGGTCCGTGTGTTCCGAAGCCATGTCTGTACATGCTAGGCTCGTCAAGTCAAACCCAAGTATCTCCGCATGTGCAAATACTGGCTTGCACCCATTGTATGTGAACGTAGAGTTTATAGCACCCGATCATCACGAGATGCTTGAACACAACGAACTTTTGCAACGGCGCATACGAGGGGAGAACACAATTTTATCTTGATCTTTAAGTGAGGAATCATCTTATAATGCTACGGTCGCGATCAAAGCATAATAAGATACATAAAAGGATAAACATCACATGCATATAATTTTATGTGACATGGTATAGCCAATCTCCGCGCAATGATCTCCATCTTGTGCGCGCCGGCATGATCTCCATCACTCCACCATGATTGCCTCCACCACGAATAGCAACTACAACTATTGCTAACTACTTAGCGATAAAGTAAAGCTATTACATGGCGTATAAGAAGTTGACACGCAGGTCATACACAATTATAAAGACAACCATATGGCTCCTGCCGGTTGTGAACTCATCGACATGCAAGTCGTGAAATATTACAAAACATGATCATTGCATACATCACATATATCACATCACATCTTGTGGCCATACCATATCACAAAACACTCCCTGCAAAAACAAGTTAGACGCCTCTACTTTGTTGTTGCATGTTTTACGTGGCTTATGGGAGTAACAAGTTAAGAACGATTCTTACCTACGAAAAGCCACAATGGTGATATTATGGTTGCTAACATCCGTTGTAAATCTCATGACTACTATAGTGAGAGAAACTGGCATCCACTAGCCGCATGTGTGGAACAAGCCACACGTCAAGTCCGGAGCCGGTCTCGTGAACAAGGTCGCGTAAAGTTGGCCTGGACCGCTTCGATCTCACTATGCCGCGCCATAAGAAATACACAACATAGAGGTTTGCAACAGAAAACATCAACGCTCGCAACAAGCATGTTGCGTTCTACTCGTGAAACACATCTACGCATAGATCTAGCTCTGATACCACTGAAGGGTTTCACATCATAGTAAATCAAAAAAATTCCTACGGAAGCGAACAAGAAAGCCAAGATCTAATCTAGGAGATCTAATCAATGAGAGAGGTAGATGAGATCTTCATACCCTTGAAGAAATCGCACAGCGGAAACGTTCAACAGAACGTGGATGATGTAGTCGTACTAGCTGTCTCCTCCCCGCGATCCGATCCGATCCTACGCCGCAAGTGGCGGTGCCTCCGAGAGATGCACACGTATGGTGCAACGACGTCTCCTCCTTCCTTGGTCCAGCAAGTATGGTGGAGAGATAGATTGGATCTGCAGCACGACGGCGTGGTGCTTATGGTTGAGAGTTTCTGCAGCAGGGCTTTGCCTACGTGCAGTCGCGAGAGAGAGATTGGAGGGCAGCAGTTGGGCCGGTGGCTAGGTTTTTTTTTAGGTGAGCACGCCCCAGCCCTACCCTCCCCTTTAAATAGGTCAAGGGGGCGGCCAAGGGGGCTGCCTTAGCCTCCAAGTCAAGCCGGTGGCCCCAGGGAGAAAACTTGCCCCCTAAGTTTCCTTTGCCTTGGCCCATAAGAAAGCCGGTGGCCCCAGGGAGAAAACTTGCCCCCTAAGTTTCCTTTGCCTTGGCCTCCAAGTCAAGCTGGTGGCCCCAGGGAGAAAACTTGCCCCTTAAGTTTTCTTTGCCTTGGCCTCCAAGTCAAGCCGGTGACCCCAGGGAGAAAACTTGCCCCCTAAGTTTCCTTTGCCTTGGCCCATAAGAAAGCCCTAGGGTTTTGCCCTTGGCCTCATAGGACAAGTGGGCATGGACGACGAGGCCCATGTAGGCATCACCCTTTGGTCCATGTGGAACCTTTGGGGCATGTGGGCCCCACCATGGAGCCCTCCGGAACTTTCTAGAACATTCTGGTACTCTACCGAAAAAAGTCTAGAACTTTTCCGAAACCCAAAAACTGCTTTCCATTATATGAATCATATTCTCCGGACCATTCCGGAACCTCTCGTGATGTCCGGGATCTCATCCAAGACTCCGAATGAAAAACTCAATAACCAATTATCCATTCTATCCTAGCATCGATGCACGTTAAGTGTGTGACCCTACGGGTTCGAGAATATGCAGACATGATCTTCTATCAATAATCAATAGCGGGATCTGGAAACCCATATTGACTCCCACATATTCATCGATGATCATATCAGATGAACCACGATGCCAGGATTCAATTAATCCCATATATGTATTCCCTTCATCACGCGATATTTTACTTGCCCGAGATTCGATCGTCGGTATCGCCATACCTAGTTCAATCTCGTTCACAGCAAGTACTTTACTCGTTCTATAATCCGATATCACTTTGTGAATAACTCCTTAACCATGTGCTTGCAAGCGGTGTTGATATCGATTACCGAGTGGGCCCGAAGTATATCTCTCCGACTTGGGAGGGACAAATTCCATCTCGATACATATAACCCAACAAGTACTTTCCGATCACCTGAGAGACACCTTTATGATCACCCTCTCATAGGATGACGTTTGATGACCTCAAAGCTTTCTTCCAATACCAGGGAGTTGTATTATCTCATGGTCTAAGGAATACAATACTTGACATAGGAAAAAGCTTCGCAAAGATGAACACAATGACATGATCTAATTGCTCTGCTTTATTTGGGTCTGTCCATCACATCATTCTCCTAATGACATGACCTCATTATTAATTGACAACTCATATCTATGGTTAGGAAACCTTAACCATCATTAATCAATGAGCTAGTCTAGTAGAGGTGTACTAGGGACACGGTGTTGTTCATAAACCACACAAGTATTAATGTTTCCGCTTAATATAATTATAGCATGGAGTATAAACATTATCATGAACAAGAAATATGATAATAACAATATTATTATTGCCTCTAGGGCATATTTCCTTCACTCTTTGTCGAACACCTTGCATGCATCAACTTTTTAGATACAATAATTCCGAAAAATGAAGTTACTCCGCCCATGACCCCTTTTAGGGTTACGGTTTACGGACTTAGTTTTCCATCTTGTATGTGTTTATGATATATTCAAGCATAGTTATCCTTCTGTCGAACATCTAGTCTGCACAACATTTTTTGGCATTTTTTTACCAAACAATGTTCTTGCAATCCAGTGAGCATTCTGCCGAATACCATGCAATGACTTTTTAAATACCAAAAATTGGAATAATGCTGTATAACTGTTACTCTGCCCATGACCGCTCTTTTTGTAACGGTTTACCTATATAGTTTTTCATCTATTCAAGCAAACTTTTCCTTCTGTGGAACACCTTAATTTTTTACAAAGTTTCCAAACAAATTCAATTGCAGGGCATTGGCGCCCTCTTTATGCCGTTAAACAAGAAGACGCTTAAAGCACACGTGTATTGCAATGACTCCGATGGAAGAGGGCATTGGGTAGGAAGTCACGGTGACTGGATGGCATTAGTCACGGATAATGGCCTTCTGAAGATCCGCCACATGTACAGAGAAGTGACTCTGCCTCTCCCATTACTGGCTCATATTGGAGTTTTTCCCCGCGTTTCGAACATGCAAGTTTTCATACAAGCAGTGTGAGTTACAGCTTCTGAAGATACATATTACCAAGACCCCTTACAAGGAAAAATGCAGTGATCAGTGGCATTATGAAGCTATCGTGATCTTTGACAAACTGATCGCCTATGTAGACAGTCCCCAAGACAACGACTGGGTTATCCTAAAAAATTACCACCTTGCACCTCGTAGGTATGTCGACGCCTGTGCAATTTGTTGATTCGGTGATTGGAGAGAATTCTACCGCGTGTACGCGGTTACAAAACCACGAGGAGATGTTCTGGTTTGGGAACCACATACTTGGGGTGAGTTATGCCCTCTTCCTATCTGAATTTACAGGTAGTTCTACCTGCTTACTGTTGCTACTCCAAGTTGATGTGGGAGCAAACTGTCCTTGTGCGTGGTGATGACCAGCCCGTTGGGAACCCCAAGAGGAAGGTATGATGAGTGTAGCGGCTAGTTTTCCCTCAGTTAAGAAACCAAGGTTTAATGTCGATCTTGAAGAAGAGAGACGGTGACGACTGAAGGTGTTTGTGGAACTGATACATCCAAAACGTATCTACTTTCCCGAACACTTTTGCTATTGTTTCTCCTCTAATTTGTGTGTTTTGAATACAACTAACACGGACTGACGCTGTTTTCAGCAGAATTGCTCTGGTGTCTCGTTTTTGTGCAGAAATTCAACTTCCAGTAAAAATTCGGGAAAAATCACCAAAAATCATATTTCACCAGAAGACCCACGGAGCCAGAAGACAGGAGGGAGAAGTGGCTCGAGGAGCCGACACACATGGGCGGCGCGGCCCAGCCCTGGCCGCGCCACCCCTGTGTGAGGTGGCCCCAGGCCGCCTCTCGACCCCCTCTCTCGCGTACATATACCCCCTGATGAGATATTATCAGGGAGACGGCGTTTTTCCCAGATAGACTTCCGCTGCGCCGCCGCCATCAGAAACCGCGATTCGGAACCAGAAACTCTGTTCTGGCACCCTGCCGGGACGGGGATTTGGAGGAGATCTTCATCACCATCACCACCGACGCTCCTCCATCGACCATCCATGACTCCCCCATCCATGTGTGAGTAATTCCCCCGCTGTAGGTGAGGGGATGGTAGGGATTGGATGAGATTGTTCATGTAATTTGATATGAGATTGATAGGGCATAGTGCCTAGTATCTTTATTTAGTGCCTACGACATTGTTGCGACTTGTTGTGCTTAATGCTTGTCACTTTGGGCCCGAGTGCCATGATTTCAGATCTGAACATGTTATTATTTCTATGATGATACTTGTTGTTTATGGTCTTACCTACAAGTTGTATACACATATTGTTGTCCGGAACCCGAGGCCCCAAAGTGACAGAAATTGGGATAACCGGAGGGGATGGCTATGATGTGAGGATCACATGTGTTCACCGAGTGCTAATGCTTTGCTCCGGTACTTTATTAAAAGGAGTACCTTAATTACCAGTAGTTTCCCTTGAGGCCCTGCTGCAACAGGCTGGTAGGACAAAAGATGTTGTGCAAGTTTCTCCTTGTGAGCACGTACGACTATATACGGAACACATGCCTATGATTGTTTGTACTAGGATGCTTTATCATTATTTATCTGCAATGCCCGTATCTCATTGATTTCATGAATTTTCTTATCCATGCAACGCCCGTTATCCATCCCTATGCCTACAGTATTTGTTCCTACTGTTTACAACCGTTACTTCTACTGCTGCCATTTTACTACTGCTGTTACTATTTTCCTACTGTCACTGCTACAAAACTGTTGCTACTGATAAACCGCTGCGAGTGAGACTGTTTCCAGGTGCAGGTGAATTGACAACTCATCTGTTAAGGCTTACTTATATTCTTTGGCTCCCCTTGTGTCGAATCAATAAATTTGGGTAATACTTCCCTCGAAGACTGTTGCGATCCCCTATACTTGTGGGTCATCAAGACTATTTTCTGGCGCCGTTGCCGGGGACCCATAGCTTTATCTGTAAGTTCACTTGGTATTCATATTGTTCGCTGCAATCCTTTCATCATGGGTAAATCTCGTGATGGAAAAGTTCCTATATTGCCATCCACTACAAGAAGAGGTACGACTCTCAACACCTCTGTTGCTCTTGATTCACCTTCTGTTATGAGTAAGTTGCTTACACCACCACACCCACACATTACTGCTACTACTTCTGCTGAGATTGAAAGTGCCACTGATAATTTAGATGATGCTTCTACTGTGCTTGATGAGAGAGGTTCACTAGGTTCCTTTTTAGAAGCTACTATTGCTAGAGCTAAGTTGGGAAACACCACTGTTACACCTGTTAGTTCACCTGAGTCTAGGGAATGTCCTAGTGATGATTATGATGATGATGCTTATATTGAACTTAATGATGATTTTATTGCAGAAGCACGTGCTGCTCGTGATGCAGGTAATATTAAAGAGCTTCTTGCTAGACGTTCTGTTAGATATAATTTGTCTCCTGATCCTAAGTTTGCTGCTTCACCTATCAATATTAGCGACAAAGATTATGATTTCTCTTTGGATTTATCTTACATATCTATTGTTGAAAAAACTCCCTTTTGTGGTACTAAAGATGAGAGTGCTATGGAGCACATGAATGAGCTTTCTACTTTGAGTAATTTGTTTTCTGATGATATTAAGCTCCGCACTTATTTTGTTGCTAAGATTTTTCCTTTCTCGTTGAAAGATGCTGCTAAAATTTGGTTTAATAGCTTGTCTCCTGGATCCCTTACTAGTCCTATTGCTTTGGTTAATGCTTTCTTTCAGAAATATTTTCCCGCTAGTGCTCAACATGCTGCTGTGCAGAAAATCTTTGATTTTGAACAGGGAAAAGGAGAGAAATTGCCTGAATCTTGGACAAGGTTTTGTTCTTTAATTAGAGCTTTGCCTAAAGAACCATTGCCTAAAAATGAACTCCTTGATATATTTTATAATGGACTAACGGATGAATCTAAGTCATATTTGGATAGTTGTGCTGGTTGTGTTTTCAGGGAAAGAACTCCAGCTGAAGCAGAGGAGTTAATGGCTAAAATAAGCCGGAATCATGATGATTGGACTTTAGTTGAGCCAGCACCAGCACCAACTCCTGCGCCATCTACAGAGCCCACACCGAAGAAGAGAGGGATGATTGAATTAAATGATGAAGTTATGAAGGAGGCCAAGAAAGCTCTAAAGGAGAAAGGTATTAAGGCCGAAGATGTGAAGAATTTACCTCCTATTGAAGAATTATGTAAGCCAATTCCTCGCTCATCTACTATTGAGGTACACTCTCTCCAACGCTTTGATGAAAGGGATATTCCTTACACTAAACCTCCTGAACAATGCTTAGATGAGTTTGATAATTTTATTGTCAAGCAAGAAAATTTTAATAGAATGGTGCATAATCATCTGTTGGAGAATTCTAGAGTTATTAACAAGATGCAGGATATTGTGGAGAGAACCGCCAATGATGTGAAGATACTTGCTAAACATTTTCAAATGATTCAAACGCAAATTGATCAGCTTACTAAAGTGCAGCAAGACCTGCTAGTTAATGCTGCACGAGAGAAGCAAGCATGTGAAATACGCACAAGAAGTGGTGCTGCTACTCAAGACCCATTATATCCTGAAGGACATCCTAAGAGAGTTGAGCAAGATTCTCAACATACTTTAAGTGATGATATTCCTCCCAAGAAGAAGAAGAAGCATAAAACAACTACAGAATCTTCTGATGCAGGTAAAGATCCTAACAGTGTTTCTATTTCTGATGCTGAAACAGAACCAGGAAATGATAAAGAAGAAGATAAAGAAGAAGCTGAAGAAGAACCGGAAAAGAGTAATAAAAATGTAAAGTACACCAAAGAAGACTTCATTGCCAACAAGCATGGTAAGGAGAGGGAACCTTGGGTACAGAAGCCAATGCCTTTTCCTAGTAAGAAACACAAGTCCAAGGAAGAAGAACACTACAACAGGTTTTGTGAATGGATGAGACCTTTATTTTTGCAAATTCCTTTGACTGATGCTATTAGAATGCCTCCTTATGCAAAGTATATGAAAGATATTGTCACTAACAAAAGGAAAATTCCTAGTGAGGAAATTTCCACTTTACTTGCTAATTATTCTTTTGATGGTAAAGTTCCAGAGAAGCTTGGAGATCCAGGTATACCAACCATTCCTTGCTCCATTAAAAATAACTATGTTAGAACTGCCTTATGTGATTTGGGAGCTGGAGTTAGTGTCATGCCTTTTTCTCTTTATAAGAGACTTGATTTAGAAAAATTGGTTTCAACTGATATATCTTTGCAGATGGCTGATAAGTCTACTACTATTCCTATTGGTATATGTGAGAATGTTCTTGTTCAAGTTGCTAATAGTTGTTTAATATTAACTGATTTTGTTGTGTTGGAAATGCCTGAAGATGATAATATGTCTATTATTCTTGGGAGACCTTTTCTAAACACTACAGGTGCTGTTATCAATTGCAATCAAGGAAAAGTCACTTTTAATGTTAATGACAAAGAATACACTGTTTATTTTCCCAAGAAGATTGATAGGAGGAATGCTCTAAATACAATCAAGCATGTTGAGACCATCAAAGTTGGTCAAATTATTTGTTCAGAGCGAAAGCCCAAGGAAGAATGTCAAATTGTTATGGTTGGGACCATACCTATCAAAGTTGAGGTAACATAAGCATTAAGTGATATGCAAAGTTTTGCCTCATATAAAGTTAGTTTGGTAACAAGACTTGATCAACCTTGTTAGCAAAGTGAATTTATATGAACGAAACTTCATTTTCACCGCATCTACTCCACCTCACTTGTTTTTACTTTCATCAAAATTTATTCCTTCAGTTTAGTTGCATGATTAAGAGTATCTCAGAGCTGCTGCATGCTTAGTTTTGATTTGCTTGAAATCTTTTTCATCCTCGTTTTTCCTAAGTTTTATCGATATGCCAATTTCTGAAAAATCCTCGAAAATAAAGTTTCTCAAAAAATTCCAGAAAATTCTTTATAAATTTTTATGTCAAAAATGGGGCAGAGAGACACCTGGATGGCACCAGGTGGGGCAGCCACGCCACCACACACACAGGTGGCGCGGCCCAGCCCTGGCCGCGCCACCCATGTGTGAGGGGGCCCCACCAGGCCACTCACTCATCTCTTCTCCCCCTGCTCTTTCTCTCTCCCGAAAAACACCGACCCATTTGCCCAAACTCGAGTTCTTGCTGTTCTTCACCTGGATTTCTCGATCTCCGTGTTCAGCCCAACATTTTTGCTGAAACTTGGATCATTTGCTCTCCGGTATGTGACTCCTCCACTTGTCCAAGTAGATTTTCTTTTGGTAAAGTATTCCTTGAGTATTTTAGCATTGTAGGTGACAGTTTAAATGAGTATGCATGCTTGTTCTATTGTTTAGAAAGATTATTTTGATGCATGATAACTCTCTAGTAACCCTCTATAGTAGTTTCCTACATTTGCTTGTCTTTAAATCACTTTTTATGAGTTTGTTGAAAAATTTCAGAGAAGAAGATGGCCAACTTCACATATGGAGAAGTGTTTGAAAGTGATGCACCAAGGGCATCAAGGCCCTCAAGATCCACTGCCCGATATAGGGTATCCTATAATGAGGATCTCATGTCACCGAACCCAGAAGGGGATGATGGAGATGCACATCCATCCGCCTTCCCTTGTTTTAACTTCTTGAGTAATGCAGGGATTCTTGATGATTTCTTGCTCCTTATTAACAGGGTTGGGTTGACAGATTATGTGGCGGATGAAAGACACCAGTATGCTTTGCTTACAAAGACTTTCGTTGAAAGTTTTAAATTTATTAACTCTCAGTACAATCCGTCTGTTGCATTTAAGATTTATGATCAGCCCATCACCATGTCTTTGGAGAGGTTTTGTTTTGTTTTAGGTATTCCCATGTTTGGAATGGCTAGGAAGATACAAAATCACCCCGCTGATTTGTTGGAGCTTTACCGAGGGGTGACCAATGATGATGACCGCAACGCACAGCGTGGCAAGATAAGAAATATTCAACTCCCAGCTATTAGATATTTTACTTACTATCTTGCAACTAGTGTACTTGGTAGAGAAAACACTAGCAATATCTCCAACTATCATTTGGCTTTTCTAGCTACTGCTCTTGATGTTGGTAGGGAGTATAACCTTGGTGCTGTTATTGCTCGTCGCCTAGCTGCTAGGGGACCTATTTATGGAGGTATTATTGCTGCACGCATTGTTGCTGAGCTAGGACTTTCTATTGCTCCTAATGATGTACTGTTGGCTCCACAAAGGCTTGATCTTGCTGCTATGAAACTCCATCACTTTGTTACTGCTAACTCTCGTGCAGGGAAATTAGTTTACAGGATGTTATTCATTGATGGAGAGGAAAGGGAATTTCCCTTTCCTCAGCCTAACTTGTTCAGCATTCATAAGAGGCCATGGTCGCGCACGAAGGTGGAGTTGGACTATCAGCTTAGGCTGCTTGGTTTCAATATCCAACACGGCGTGGTGGTCCAGGAGGAAGAGGAGGAGCCGCCCTATCACTTCACCACGTACCACTCCGGGGCATCCTCAAACTCTTATCAGGACGATGGTGCTTCTTCGTCACACCACGAGGGCGCCACCTCATGGCAAGGTTGGCCGAGTTGGGATTGATCTCCACTTAGGCCAAAAGCCTAAGCTTGGGGGGAGGTACGCCGACAGTTCACTCATCTACATATCATATTCTGTCGGTCCTTTGTATATTCATGTTTCGCTTTCTTTACTGTTTTGTTCTAGTTTTCATTGCTTCCAAAACACAAAAAGACCAAAAATATTTCCGTTGTTTCTCTCTATTTGGTTCTTTAGTTTTCCACCTTTGGTTTGCCTTACTTGTTATTTTCAGTTTGCTACTTGAAAAATCCAAAAATATTTTGCTTTGTTTGCTATTTCCTTCCGCCTTTACTTTCAAAAATCGAAAACTCCAAAAATATTTGTTGTTCTTCTTTGGTTTTGTAAAGTTTGCTGCAGAGTTCAGTCTCCCGTTACTCCATTGGAGCTTGGTATTCACTTTATATTATTCAAGCCACACAAGTGAAGAGCGGTAATGACGACATATGACAATCCGAGATGTGGTAAGAGGCTGGTATGAACTCTATTTGTTTTCATTTTTGTACATATACTCATCTATGTGGACATGCTTAGTCAGTTCATGTAAGGTATATGCCATCTAATGGATGCTTTGTAGTTCTTGCTTTCATATGATTAGTTTCAATCTACTATTAGCCTGTAGCATGTCATGAAGACGCTTGCATGCATTGTTTTATTCATAGTATGGTATGATATTGTGGTATCCACCTCTGAAAGCTCCATTTGAATCGACTTGGCACATGCTCATGCATGCATATGACTGAATAAAAAGTCAATTAAGCCTCGATGATCTAATTTGCCTCAGAGTTCTTGTATCATTTTTATGCCTATTTTAATTTTGTTTTGTCGCAAGCATGATTATGATAGTTATTGCTCTCCCGATTGTCGCTTCCCAGTCTTTTGCTAGCCTTCACTTGTACTGAGTATGAGCTCTACTCGTGCATCCAATTACCAAAACCAAGTCTTCCAAAGAGTCCACTATAAATTCCTATGCATGGTATTTGCAAGCCATTCCAAGTAAATTTTCATGTGCTACCTTTCAAAACTTTCAACTACTTCTTATTTTGTGCCACTGTTTTTAGCTCATGGGGACGTAGTGGTCGGAATTGCTATCTTCCATATTAAATTAAGTACCCCTCGACTAGGCAGTTTCATCTGCTCGTCATTAATTTTGCATGAGAGCTGGTCAGACCATTATAATCTTAAATCTAAAAGAAAGAAAAAAGGCACTCCTCCAAAGGTTTGTGAAAGTTGGTGGGCACCCGATGGAATCGGTTAGCCATGGATTGAGAAAGGAAAAAGGTGGGGAGGAGTGCCAAAGCTTTATAAAAGAGCACCAATGTGCCAATTTTCAAAGAACTCGGAACCGCTCTCACTTGTTTATTATGGAAGATAGTAAGTCCCCATTGCTAGTCGTTGACATAGAACAACCACCTCTCAAAAGAATCTTTTATCTCTGTTTTACAAATGAAAAGCTCTAGCACATGTTAAATCACTGCTTCCCTCTGCGAAGGGTCATTCGTTTACTTTTATGTTGAGTCATCATCTTCTAACTTTTAAGCACTTCTTGAGAGCATAGCTGTTATTCTTAGTGTAATGTGCTTGTCCCAGAACACGGTTAATTGTGGTATAACTATGATGCTTCTATCTTTGATATTTCTACTTCTAGTCTTCCCTTGGACTTCAGAGGTGCCTCAGCATTTATGTTTTGCTCTACAAATAAAGGCAAGTGGGATACCATTTTCTCATATCATTTATGCATATTACAATCTTGTAGCTTCTCATGCACATGTTACTTGTTATTAGTGCATTGGTACTCTTTCATAGCTTGCTTGACTATAAGGTGACATTAGTTGCATATTTCTTATTATGAATTGCCTGAGTACTTGATCACATAGTTAGTATATATACATCATATGAGCAAATGTGTTCGTAAAAGTTCTTTTATCGCTCTCAGTTGTTAACTGAATTGCTTGAGGACAAGCAAATAGCTAAGCTTGGGGGGAGTTGATACGTCCAAAACGTATCTACTTTCCCGAACACTTTTGCTATTGTTTCTCCTCTAATTTGTGTGTTTTGAATACAACTAACACGGACTGACGCTGTTTTCAGCAGAATTGCTCTGGTGTCTCGTTTTTGTGCAGAAATTCAACTTCCAGTAAAAATTCGGGAAAAATCACCAAAAATCATATTTCACCAGAAGACCCACGGAGCCAGAAGACAGGAGGGAGAAGTGGCTCGAGGAGCCGACACACATGGGCGGCGCGGCCCAGCCCTGGCCGCGCCACCCCTGTGTGAGGTGGCCCCAGGCCGCCTCTCGACCCCCTCTCTCGCGTACATATACCCCCTGATGAGATATTATCAGGGAGACGGCGTTTTTCCCAGATAGACTTCCGCTGCGCCGCCGCCATCAGAAACCGCGATTCGGAACCAGAAACTCCGTTCTGGCACCCTGCCGGGACGGGGATTTGGAGGAGATCTTCATCACCATCACCACCGACGCTCCTCCATCGACCATCCATGACTCCCCCATCCATGTGTGAGTAATTCCCCCGCTGTAGGTGAGGGGATGGTAGGGATTGGATGAGATTGTTCATGTAATTTGATATGAGATTGATAGGGCATAGTGCCTAGTATCTTTATTTAGTGCCTACGACATTGTTGCGACTTGTTGTGCTTAATGCTTGTCACTTTGGGCCCGAGTGCCATGATTTCAGATCTGAACATGTTATTATTTCTATGATGATACTTGTTGTTTATGGTCTTACCTACAAGTTGTATACACATATTGTTGTCCGGAACCCGAGGCCCCAAAGTGACAGAAATTGGGATAACCGGAGGGGATGGCTATGATGTGAGGATCACATGTGTTCACCGAGTGCTAATGCTTTGCTCCGGTACTTTATTAAAAGGAGTACCTTAATTACCAGTAGTTTCCCTTGAGGCCCTGCTGCAACAGGCTGGTAGGACAAAAGATGTCGTGCAAGTTTCTCCTTGTGAGCACGTACGACTATATACGGAACACATGCCTATGATTGTTTGTACTAGGATGCTTTATCATTATTTATCTGCAATGCCCGTATCTCATTGATTTCATGAATTATCTTATCCATGCAACGCCCGTTATCCATCCCTATGCCTACAGTATTTGTTCCTACTGTTTACAACCGTTACTTCTACTGCTGCCATTTTACTACTGCTGTTACTATTTTCCTACTGTCACTGCTACAAAACTGTTGCTACTGATAAACCGCTGCGAGTGAGACTGTTTCCAGGTGCAGGTGAATTGACAACTCATCTGTTAAGGCTTACTTATATTCTTTGGCTCCCCTTGTGTCGAATCAATAAATTTGGGTAATACTTCCCTCGAAGACTGTTGCGATCCCCTATACTTGTGGGTCATCAGGAACCTGCACACACACAAACAAATACTTTGTCCCCAACTTGCAATGAGGTTGTCAATCTCACCGGTTTGCTTGAAACAAAGGTTATGAGTGTATCGAGTGGAAAACAGTAGTAATATGCTAGTAAAGTAAACAGTGCGGGAAAAGTAAACAGGTGATTGCAATATGATTAAAATAGGACCGGGGTCCACAGTTCACTAGTGGTGTCTCTCCATAGATAAATAACATGCTGGGTAAACAAATTACAATTGGGCAATTGATAGAATAAAGATAACGTGATATGTCAAGAAGATCACTATGAGATTCACTCTGGGCATTACAACAAAATACATAGACCGCCATCCAACTGCATCTATGACTAATAATCCACCCCCGGGGATATCATCCGAACACCCTAGAAGTATTAAGTTGCGAACAACAGATAATTGCATTAAGCAAAGTGTGTAATGTAAACAAAGCATATGCCCTTGAGCATATGAATGTTGTTTTCTCCCTAGTAGCAACAGCACATCTACCACCTTAGAGGTTTCTGTCACTCCCCCAGGTGAAATAGAGACATGAACCCACTATCGAGCATAAATACCCCCTCTTGGAGTCACTAGCAACTACTCGGCCAAGATAGCTACTAACAACAGAGAGCATGCAAGATCATAAACAACATAGAGATAACAAAAGATATAATTCAGTACAGCAACTTAATCATAAACACCAATATTCATCGGATCCCAACAAACCAACATCATAGTATTACATAACGGTGATCTCAATCATGTAGGGCAGCTCATGAGATCTAAACATGAAGCACATGGTGGAGAAGACAACCATCTAGCTACTGCTATGGACCCATAGTCCAAGGTAGACTACTCACTCATCGCTCCGGAGGCAAGCATGGCGATGAAGAAGACCTCCGGTGGCGATTCCCCTCTCCGGCAGGGTGCCGGGAAGAGCTTCTGGACCCTCCCGATCTTCGGGTCGACGGCGGCGGCGGATCGCGATGTATTCTGGAAAACTGATCGGGCCCTTAGGTTTTTCTCGTCAGGGGGTATATGTAGGCGAAAGGAGGCTGTCAGAGGTGGAGCCACGCAGCCTCACAAGGGGGTGGCGCGGCCAGGGGCCAGGCCGCGCCGCCCCTGTGTGTGGGGGCCACGTGGCCCCCCTCTGTCAGGTCTTCGGATGTTTGGGAGCTCCCCGGTGAAATATGACTTCAGGAACTTGTTTCGTCCAATTCCGAGAATATTTCCTGTGTATCACTTCTGAAACACAAAAACAGCAGAAAACAGGAAACTGGCACTGTGGCACTTCGTTAATAAGTTAGTTCCGGAAAATGTATAAAAATGCCACTAAGTGTAACGAAACAATAGGCAAATGGTGTAAAAACAAGCATGGAGCATCAAAAATTATAGATACGTTTGAGACGTATCAAGCATCCCCAAGCTTAACTCCTGCTCGTCCTCGAGTAGGTAAGTGATAACAAAAGAATAATTTTTGAGGTGACATGCACCTACACAATCTTGATCATATATGTAAGCATTGATGAGCTGGGATCAATAGAACTTAAAACATGGGCATGAAAGATATAATCATGACAATAAGAACTTAGCAACCATGTTGTAAACATGCAAATGAACACAAACAAAAGATCATGATAATGAAACAATGAAAGTCAAACGTGTGTTCAAATCATAAGGAAAAACATACAAATGGTTTTCAGCTTGTCCTTCAAAGAGAGCAAAACATAAATGCATAGGACACCTCAAAGTTTAAGAGGGCGACTAGATACAAATAATTTAAGAACAAGTGAAACCAACAATATGAATCAATCAATGAACCTTGGGACAATGCATATCACACTAAGAATGACAACTATGCTCTCTTAATGGTGCATAAAGAAAGAAGGTGGTGACTCAACATAAAAGTAAAAGAAAGGCCCTTCGCAGAGGGAAGCAGTGATTTAAACATGTGCTAGAGCTTTTCATTTGTAAAACAGAGATAAAACTTGATTTTGAGAGGTGGTTGTCTTTGTCAACGACTGGCAATGGGGTTCTTACTATCTTCCATACAAAAATAAAGCAAGTTTTTGAGAGAGAGATTGGCACTTCGTGCTCTTTTTATAAAACTTGGCACTCCTCCCCACCTTTTCCTTTCACATACCATGGCTAACCGATTCCATCGGGTGCCCACCAACATTCACATTCATTGGAGGAGTGCCTTTTTTCTTTTTTTCTCTTTTTTTTTCTTTTTGGAATAAACAATATGGAAGATAGCAAATCCGACCACTACGTCCCCATGAGCTGAAAACAGTGTCACAAAATGAGAAGTATTTTGAAGGTTTTTGAAAGGTAGCACACGAAAATTTTACTTTGGAATGGCTTACAAATACCATGCATAGGAATTTATAGTGGACACAATGGCAAACTTGGCTTTTAGGAGTTGGATGCACGAGTAGAGCTCATACTCAGTACAAGGTGAGGGCTAGCAAAAGACTGGGAGCGACCAACTAAGAGAGCAATAATGGCCATAATCATGCAAAGCGACATTAAAAGAAGCATATGATGGCATCAAAAGTCAAAAACTAAATGATCATGAAGGCTAATGGCGACTTTGGAAGAGTCTAACATGTGTGAGCATGCGCCAAGTCAACCCAAATAAAGCATCAAGGAGAAAACCAAAATAATGCTTCCATACAATAAAAACAACGCATGATTTTTTCAAAGGCTCATTAAGCAATCTCAGTTATTTGAGACAAGTCATGCTACAGCAAAACCACTAAGCATACTATCAAAAAGACATCAAGCATGACATGAAAAAGTCTAAGCCGCAGTCTACACAAGCTCCTTCTTGTACCACTATTTTGCACAAAGCTTTTTCTCTTTTCCAACACCATTTGAAATTTTTAAAGACACCTCTTTTGATGAAAACCAATAAAGTTTAGAGGAAAAAATACACCTTGATGAAAAGATATGACAAGATCTGAACGCATATCAAGGCGAAAACGAAAACCAAAAGCAGTAGCAGAAAAAGTAGAATGCTCAATTAATAAGAGTGAAAACTAGAGCATTCTTTGCAAATGAAAACGAGTACATCTCCTCCAAAGGAAATTTGTTGGGGTCCAACCATTTATTGCAGCAAACAAACAAACTAAACAAACTAAGAAAACTAAAACAACTGATGCTCCAAGAAAAACACATAGTGCATGAAGCAATAAAAATATAGTGTTTTGAAAGGTGACCTGATTTTTGCCGATGAAGAAGGGGTGCCTCGGGGGCATCCCCAAGCTTTGACGCTTGTACTTCTTGGATATTTCTTGGGGTGATGCATGGGCATCCCCAAGCTTGAGCTTTTTTCCATTCTTCAACTCATCTCATCATTCTCCAATCCCTACACTTGAAAACTTCCTTCATACAAAACTAAACACAATTCTATTAGCAACATTAGTGTAAGCATAAAATATATTCAACCTATTTTAGCTTCAGGTTTCAACCCAAAACCACCACATATAAAGTATATACTACTGTAGCAACTTCCACAAGAGTTCCATGATAAAAAAGAACTCAAAAGAAAGCGATAAAGTGGCAAAAACAAATATTGGCAGAAATCTGTCAAAACTGGACAGCTGATAATGGACGAATTTTTGAGGGATTTTCCGTTGCTCAAATCAAAAAGTGTGCAACTAAGAAAAGTTTGGATATAACCTGGGGCATATGCACAAGAAATCGCAGGTCCAAAAGATAAACAGAGAATTTTCACGAATTTTTACGGTGCAGCACCGAAAACAGTTTCAGGACAGCAATAACCCCAAATCTTTACCTCACTCAAATTAGAGGCTTCTCTTGGCACAAAAACGAAATAAACAAGATAAGGAGTGGTCATTACAGTAGTAATGACTTCCAAGACTCAAATAAAAGAAAAAGTACTGAAAAGTAAACAATGGGTTATCTCCCAAGAGTGCTTTTCTTTAACGCCTTTGAGCTAGGCGCAGAAAATTGCGAATCAAGTATTATCAATAGATGAAGCATTAAGATCAACAGAAGAGGTCTTATCAATAAGGCATTGTATTTCATCTACATAAGTTTTTGAAGACCCTTGGTGATCATGCTTTGGTACACTATTCTCATCAAAAAGATTTTCGGGACAAATCCAGGCAAAATTGTTTTCGAAAGCATCATTCAATCCCAAAAGCTTGCAAGGTATAGGTATCTCGGCCTCCCCATCATGTGTATCAATAACCGTTATAGGTGAACCGAGTTTATTAAAACGTTTAAGAACCTTCCTAGCTTCAATAACGACATCCTTAAATTCTAAACGCAAAGTTTCCAAGATAAAAGCTTTCTTTTCGGGGTCCTCAATTTCATGAAGCTTAAGGAACATATATTGCATGAAAGGATTAAGACTAGCAAACCTAGTTTCCAATATGTCAATTAAATAGATAGAAGCAACTTCAATACTAGGAGCAAGCTCCACCCAAGACTTTTCCTCATCTTCATCATGCATACTAATGTGATTAAAGAACTCCTCAATGTTACTTTTGCCAATAATCGAACCACTCCCTACTGAGAGGTCCTCCAGAACGAACTTAGGAAACGACATGATAAACTAAAGTAAAGAAATAACAACTACCAAGGATTCTAATTTTTTTGGGTTTTTGATATAAAAAGCAATGCAGGTCAAATAAAGTAAAGTAAAGCAAAACAAATAACAAAGTAAAGTATGTGTGTGCGAAGAACTCCCCTCGCAGAAGTCTTCTCTCTTCCCCGGCAACGGCGCCAGAAAAGTAGCTGCTACTCCAAGTTGATGTGGGAGCAAACTGTCCTTGTGCGTGGTGATGACCAGCCCGTTGGGAACCCCAAGAGGAAGGTATGATGAGTGTAGCGGCTAGTTTTCCCTCAGTTAAGAAACCAAGGTTTAATGTCGATCTTGAAGAAGAGAGACGGTGACGACTGAAGGTGTTTGTGGAACCTGCACACACACAAACAAATACTTTGTCCCCAACTTGCGATGAGGTTGTCAATCTCATCGGTTTGCTTGAAACAAAGGTTATGAGTGTATCGAGTGGAAAACAGTAGTAATATGCTAGTAAAGTAAACAGTGCGGGAAAAGTAAACAGGTGATTGCAATATGATTAAAATAGGACCGGGGTCCACAGTTCACTAGTGGTGTCTCTCCATAGATAAATAACATGCTGGGTAAACAAATTACAGTTGGGCAATTGATAGAATAAAGATAACGTGATATGTCAAGAAGATCACTATGAGATTCACTCTGGGCATTACAACAAAATACATAGACCGCCATCCAACTGCATCTATGACTAATAATCCACCCCCGGGGATATCATCCGAACACCCTAGAAGTATTAAGTTGCGAACAACAGATAATTGCATTAAGCAAAGTGTGTAATGTAAACAAAGCATATGCCCTTGAGCATATGAATGTTGTTTTCTCCCTAGTAGCAACAGCACATCTACCACCTTAGAGGTTTCTGTCACTCCCCCAGGTGAAATAGAGACATGAACCCACTATCGAGCATAAATACCCCCTCTTGGAGTCACTAGCAACTACTCGGCCAAGATAGCTACTAACAACGGAGAGCATGCAAGATCATAAACAACATAGAGATAACAAAAGATATAATTCAGTACAGCAACTTAATCATAAACACCAATATTCATCGGATCCCAACAAACCAACATCATAGTATTACATAACGGTGATCTCAATCATGTAGGGCAGCTCATGAGATCTAAACATGAAGCACATGGTGGAGAAGACAACCATCTAGCTACTGCTATGGACCCATAGTCCAAGGTAGACTACTCACTTATCGCTCCGGAGGCAAGCATGGCGATGAAGAATACCTCCGGTGGCGATTCCCCTCTCCGGCAGGGTGCCGGGAAGAGCTTCTGGACCCTCCCGATCTTCGGGTCGACGGCGGCGGCGGATCGCGATGTATTCTGGAAAACTGATCGGGCCCTTAGGTTTTTCTCGTCAGGGGGTATATGTAGGCGAAAGGAGGCTGTCAGAGGTGGAGCCACGCGGCCTCACAAGGGGGTGGCGCGGCCAAGGGCCAGGCCGCGCCGCCCCTGTGTGTGGGGGCCACGTGGCCCCCCTCCGTCAGGTCTTCGGATGTTTGGGAGCTCCCCGGTGAAATATGACTTCAGGAACTTGTTTCGTCCAATTCCGAGAATATTTCCTGTGTATCACTTCTGAAACACAAAAACAGCAGAAAACAGGAAACTGGCACTGTGGCACTTCGTTAATAGGTTAGTTCCGGAAAATGTATAAAAATGCCACTAAGTGTAACGAAACAATAGGCAAATGGTGTAAAAACAAGCATGGAGCATCAAAAATTATAGATACGTTTGAGACGTATCAACTGTATTGTTGTATTGTGACTTATCTTCTTCTGTACGCAGGCACAAATGAAGGCCCGCGTCTAATACTAGCCCGAACATCGAGGATCCAGTTGCAGGGGATGCGGCTGAAGGCGCTGCAGTTGCTGGCGATGCGGCTCAAGCCACTGTAGTTGCTGGCGATGCGGCTAAAGGAGATGCATTTCCTGCCGATCCGGATGAAGACGTTGATGAAGATGCAGATCAAGTAGTGGTTAATTCACAAACTACCTGGTTTTTGGCATCCAATACCTACCATTATGGCAATTTCGATCTACTTTGGATTCAGATAGATGGTGATAGACACAGCAATGCTCCTGCACAGTTTGAAGATGGGATACGGTTGAGCACTTATCCTAGTCTACGGTGCCACGTTTTCGCAAGGCATCCCTTTAATCTTGGCCCGGAAGAAGAAGATCTTGTTGATGGTCTAGTGTGGATCAGGCAGGATCATCTGCACGGGCTTTCAGTATTTCTTGGAATCAACAACCCAATCTTCCACCGAGCACCCTATTATGATGTTGCAAAAGCTGGTCCATCTGCTGGACAAGGCATGTCCTTGTTACAAGGAGACTGTGTGTTTGCTGCATACCATCGAGCCCGTCCCTACACCCTTCGGCCAGTGCCAGATTGGAGCCGTATACGCATCAATGGAGGAGCTCTGGCAATAGGATCACAACTGATATACCAACCCACTTATTACAATGAGTGGGAGGCGCCAATGTGGATCTTCCCAACAATGCCCCGGGCTCCCCCAACTCATCCTGGCGCCGGAGATTGGGGAGAGCCAGAAGACTAGTTACCTTGAAGTGTTCTACTTTTAAACTTAAGTTAACGAGCACTAGTATGATGATGTGTAAAGCCTCTGTGATTGATTATCTGCTTGTAACAGACATATTTCGTTGTGTTATGTTTATCTGTATGACCAAGCAATGGAATAATCTTCTAGTGTTTGGATTTGCTAAATTGACATATTTTGTTGTGTTATGATTATCTGTATTTTGCTGTTACTTAAAAGCTAGGTACTGCCAATTCTCCCTCTAGCCTTCTCTGGAAGCTGTCATGTTCCCTCTGTTCTTTGCAAGATTCAGAAAATGCACCATTTTTGTTGATTTTTATGTGTTAGTTTTCGTGCAAAGCATTGATGTTCAGTTGGTGGATTTGCTAAATTCACATGATCTTGCAAGATTCAGAAAGTGCAAAGCATTGATGTTCAGTTGGTGGATTTGCAAGATTCAGAAAATACACCATTTTTGTTGATTTTTATGTGTTAGTTTTTGTGCAAAGCATTGATGTTCAGTTGGTGGATTTGCTAAATTGACATGATCTAAGTACTCCAGCATCAGAAAATAAGCTGATCACACAAATTTTATGCAATGTTTGAGAAGTGATTTGCTCAAGCATGGAAGGGCACATGAGCCAGCAGTCAGACTAACCAACTACTTGGCAAGATAATATCTACTGGATCACATTAGAGAAATGAGAGAAATGTTCAAGTAATTGAAGTCCAGTAATATTTCACAGAAGTCATGGAACTACTCAAGAACCACAACCACCAGTAGATATTCATACAAGTCATAGAACTAGACAAGAAACACAACCAGAAGCAGAACAGACTACTTGTCAAGAAGGAGAAGCAGATGAGGATACTTGGCAAAAAGATGCCGCAGATAATCACATTTTTTTATGCTACAGTTGACAGAAAGGTTGATGATCATAACTAAGTTCAGGACATAGTAGAGCAAGAGGATGATGTTGTCCTGAAACATGATAATCTGCAATTCACTAGAGAGCAAGAGCAACATAATAGAATCCAGCATATATGTGCATATTCAGAGAGTATTCATCGTATATATTTAAATTCAGAGAGAATTCAGATTTTGCATACCTGTTACTTCTCCATTTCTCTTAGAGCTGCTGAAATTGATGGAAGGCTGAGAACAGCCTCCATTTCTCCAGTACAAGAATAACCTCCCCATGATCACTGCCTTCCGCCCCAACTTCTCCAGCACGAGAACAACCTCCTTGATAAGGGGTTGCCCGATCTTCTCAGTGAGCCGATGTAGATGGATGATAACTTGGTAGATAATCTGTGAGACGCACACGAACTCTCCGGCTGTTCCCCCGTCGCCAATGCAACAGATCTTCAACCCTATGGATATTCGAGACACCACACACCTGCGCACGTAGCCGCCGACCACGAAGCGGTTCTGCAATCTCCTAATTCCCAATGGAACAGCAGATCACACTTGAATTCTCAGTAGCAAAACTCCAGATCGAAACAAACTTGGAGTGGGGTAGATATTCCGAGCGAAACACAGAGGAATATATGATTTCAGAGGAAAGCTTACAAGCAATTTCGTTCTGATGTTTGGGGGTAATCTAAACGTAGTCTAAACGACACAAGGGGGCGCCCCAGGGGTACTTAAAGGGGTTGGGGCGACCTGGGCAAAGACCTGGCCCAAAACCAACCTGTTTTGGGCCCAAACGGACTCGGTTCGACTCAAACTGGTACATACCGACCCATATATGGGTTCGGCCTATTTTGGCACGCAGGCCATGAGTGTAGCGCGCCTTAGACTCATAGACATCGCATCGAAGGCTGTCCTAGCGCGCCATCTCATGCTCTCTCTCATGTAGACTTGATGTTCTGGTGATCTCCGGGTGCGCCTGCCTCCCTCTCCTCCCTCGCGCACTTGATCTTCAAGTCTTGCTCATCTCGCTGCGACGCGTCTCCTCCTCGTGCAATGCTTGTGTTATCAATAAACCTAATCATACATAGATACATAGACTTAGGTAGTATAAAGCTCTCATTAAATAAAACATCAGGTTCAATTAAGAGTGAGTTCACCTGTTGTTCCAATAGCTTTGCACGTGCTCTTGTAATTGGTCCAATCCTAATCTCGTTGGACTTCTTCGCAGCAACATCTTCACCATCAATAGGAGCAGGAGATAATGGTGGTGTAATAGGGATGTCCTCATCATCCTCCCCCCCTTCAAAAGGCGTCGACCTCAACGCTGCAATGTCTTCACCCTCATATGGTGTCAAATCAGCAACGTTGAAGCTATTGCTCACGCCATACTCAGCTATAGGAAGATCTATCTTGTAGGCATTATCATTAATCTTGGCAAGAACCTTGTAAGGACCAGCACCACGGGGCAGCAACTTGGACTTACGGAGCTGTGGAAATCTGTCCTTGCGAAAGTGTACCCAAACCATATCACTGGGCTGGAACAACACTTCCTTTCGCTTCTTGTTTGCACGATCTGCAGTATACTTGCCTTTCTTCTCAATAGCCTCTTTAGTCTTCACATGAATCTTCCTCACAAAATCTGCCCTCTTTGATGCCTCCATATTGACTTGCTCTTGGATAGGTAGAGGCAACAAATCAAGAGGCGTAATGGGTTTGAAACCATAGACCACCTCGAAAGGACATAGCTGCGTGGTAGAGTGAACCGCCCTGTTATATGCAAACTCCACATGCGGCAAACAATCTTCCCACTCACGCAGGTTCTTCTTGATCATGCATCGCAACACTGTTGAAAGTGTGCGATTTACCACCTCTGTTTGACCATCAGTTTGGGGATGACAAGTAGTGCTGAATAATAACTTTGTGCCCAGCTTTCCCCAAAGTGTCTTCCAAAAGTAGCTCATAAACTTCACATCACGATCAGAGACAATTGTCTTGGGTACTCCATGCAAGCGTACAATGTCCCTGAAAAACAGGTTAGCAATATGCGACGCATCGTCGCTTTTGTGGCAGGCAATAAAATGAGCCATCTTAGAAAATCTATCCACTACCACAAATATAGAATCATGGCCTCTTTTAGTCCTAGGCAAACCTAATACAAAATCCATGCTAATGTCCTCCCATGGTGTAGTAGGTGCAGGTAATGGAGTATACAAAACGTGAGGCTTCAGCTTGGACTTCGACTTGTTGCATGTAATGCAACGCTTGACAAACCTGTCCACATCACGCCTCATCCTAGGCCAATAAAAGTGATCAGCGAGCATGAGTAGCGTCTTCTCACGCCCAAAGTGACCCATCAAACCGCCGGCATGTGATTCCTGCAATAATAGCAAACGCACGGACGATTCTGGAACACATAGTTTGTTAGCACGAAACAAAAACCCATCATGGATGTGATATTTATCCCATGCTTTCCCACCAGTACACATGCTATATGGCGCTGAAAAATCATGATCAGTAGCATATAAATCACACAAACTCTCTAAATCAGGAACCTTAATGTCTAATTGTGTCAACAACATGTTCTTCCTAGAGAGAGCATCAGCAACCACATTGTCTTTACCCTTTTTATGTTTAATTATGTATGGAAAAGACTCAATGAACTCAACCCACTTAGCAAGACGCCTATGCAAATTAGATTGAGCTTTCAGATATTTCAAAGCTTCATGATCAGAATGTATGATAAATTCTTTTGGCCACAAATAATGTTGCCAAACCTCAAGAACTCTAACAAATGCATACAATTCTTTATCATAAACTGGATAGTTCAACCTCGCACCACAAAGTTTTTCAGAAAAATAGGCAATAGGCCTACCCTCTTGCATCAACACACCACCAATACCAATGCCACTAGCATCACATTCAATCTCAAATTGCTTAGTAAAATCTGGTAGTGCAAGCAAAGGTGCAGAAGTTAACAAACGTTTTAGCTCATCAAAGGCATTATCTTGGGCTACGCCCCATACAAATTCAACACCTTTCTTAGTTAACTCATTTAAAGGTGCAGCAATAGTACTAAAGTCTTTCACAAAATGGCGATAAAAACCAGCAAGACCGTGAAAACTTCGTACTTGACTAACATTCATGGGAGTAGGCCAATTTTGAATAGCTTCAATTTTAGATGCATCTACCTCTACTCCATGCTTAGAAATAACAAAACCCAGAAATATGACCTTATCTTTGCAAAATGTGCACTTCTCAAGGTTACCATATAACTTAGCATCACGCAACACTTGCAAAACTTGTCGAATATGATCACTATGTTCAGATTCATTGCGGCTGTAAATTAATATATCATCAAAATACACAACCACAAACTTGCCAATAAAATTACGCAAAACATGGTTCATTAATCTCATGAAGGTACTAGGTGCATTAGTTAACCCAAATGGCATGACTAACCACTCATATAAACCAAATTTTGTTTTAAAGGCTGTTTTCCACTCATCCCCCTCTTTCATCCTAATTTGATGATAACCACTACGCAAATCAATTTTAGAGAAAACAGCAGCACCACTCAATTCATCAAGCATATCTTCCAAGCGTGGAATAGGGTGACGATATCGAATAGTGATGTTATTTATTGCTCTACAATCTACACACATACGCCAGGTACCATCTTTCTTAGGAACTAAAATAACAGGAACAACACAAGGGCTTAAGCTCACACGAATATAATCTTTGTCGAGAAGCGCTTGTACTTGTTTCTAAATTTCTTTTGTCTCCTCGGGGTTGGTGCGGTATGGTGCTCGGTTGGGCAGCGATGCTCCTGGAATCAAGTCTATTTGATGCTCAATGCCTCGCAAAGGTGGCAAACCTGCAGGCACCTCGTCTGGAAACACGTCGCTGAATTCCTGTAACACATTAGAAACACCAATAGATAGAGGGGTCATGTCATTAGAAACCAAAATGTTATCCTTGTACATAAGCACAAGAGGAACAGCTGTAGGATCCTCACGAAACTCTCTCAGATCAGATTTGGTGGCTAACATTACTAAGGAATGCGCTCCCTCACTCATACTTTTACCACTCAGATTTGGCTTGTGGCTCTCCCTCACCGAAAGTGTAGGCTCTCGTCTATCTACTCTTTCACTCTCTTTTTCAAGATTTACTTCAATTTTTTGACGAGATTCATTTACAATAGCTTGCGGTGTCATAGGTCTCAAGGTAACATCCTTGCCACGCCAATGTAACTGATATGTGTTGGCTTTCCCATTGTGACGGACATCACGATCATATTGCCATGGGCGGCCCAACAACAAATGACATACTGTCATAGGAACCACATCACACTCGATGGTGTCTTTGTATGGTCCAATCTGAAACTCAACACGCACCATGTGGCTGATCTTCATCTCTCTGCTATCACTTAGCCACTGAATAAAATATGGATTGGGGTGCGGGATATATTTGAGCTTCAGTTTTGTACAGAGCTCTTTACTAGCCAAATTGCGACAACTCCCACCATCAATTATAACCTTGCACGCCTTGCCAGGACCAACAGCAGCTTTTGTTTGAAACAAATTACACCGCTGTTCCGCAGAATCTGGGCTCACACTCAGCACCTTAGGCGAACAAACAATGGTAGGCAGTGAGGACGCATCACCATAGAGCATATCATCATCCTCCTTATCCGAATTTGGATCAGCATCACCACCTGTCTCATACTCTTCAGTTTCCTCATTGATCAACATAACCTTTTTATTGGGACAGTCTCGCCGGAAGTGACCCTTGCCACCACATGTATGACAGTTCATATCCCTATTTCTTGCTGTAGAGTGGGAGGAACCAGTACCACTTGCAGTAGATTGTGATGTTTTCTTTGCATTGGAAATAACCGAATCAGGTTTTGAGGAAGCATTACCACGGAATCCAGAAGTACCACTAGAGGTAGGCACACTAGGGTCTGTCCGTGGGGAAAAACGACATCTACTTGCTGTAGAGCGAGGTCCAAATTTAGCATCTTCAGCCAATGTCAATTCTGCTTCACGGGCTTGATGAAGCAAATCTGTCATATCAAAGTATTGGTGATGCCGAACAATGCGTCGAATGTTGTAAGTTAAACCAGCAAGAAAACGCTGCATTGTTTGTTCCTCTAGTTCACGCACCCTAGCACGCTGTATAATCAACTCCATCTCCTGATAATAGTCATCAACAGACTTAAGACCTTGCTTCAAATTCGTCAATCTATCATAGAGAGAACGAATATAATTGTGGGGAACAAAACGAGCACGCATCGCTTCTTTCATACCCCTCCATGTAGAAATAGGTAGCTCTCGAGCTTCAAGCCTGGACTGAACAATATTATCCCACCAAAGCAATGCATAGCCATCAAATTCCGAAGATGCAAGTTTTATTTTTCTATCCTCGGTGTACTCATGCATGCGCCATAGTTTTTCCACCTTCAGCTCCCAATTGAGGTACTCTTCCACATCAGTAGAACCAACAAATTTGGGTACAGTGAAATTTGGTTTGCCCAGCCCATCATCATCACGGTTGGCTGGTTGGCCAAAATCATCATCAAAGCGACGACGTGCGCCGAGAGGAGCAAAACCACGACCAGGCAGAATACCAGCACCTCGGCCTCCATTCCCACGACCACCATGACCACCAAGAAGCAATCCATCACGACGACCAGCAGCAGCTGCAGCATTAGCGTCATCATGTGCGTGATTGTCATCCTGGTTACTCGCAGCAGCCTCAAGATCAAGTGGTTGCTGGTGAGGTGGACGATCAAATGAAGCTTGCAACGTATGCACAGCTTGTGTCAAATCTGCAATAGAACGCTGAATTGTGGTCACAGTTTCTTGTGTCGCAGTGGCTATATCATGTGTTGCATTCAGCTTATTATCAACAGCAAGCACATCGTCATGTAAACTATCACAAACAGCATTGAACCTCTTCGACAAAGTATCACGAAGAGCTTCGTATTCATTCCAACGCACGACCTCATTTGGATCCTTTTTTTGCTGCATAGCATCAGACTCAGACATGATTAGTAGGTTAGTGCAAACAAAAATAGGTGTATGGTGGAACTCTCACAACTCACTCGAAACTGAGAGAAACGAGGTATCTTACCGTTCCAAAGTGAATAGAAGAGCTTACCAACTTGTATAGGCAAAAACGTGCACGGATGTGATGTAACGAATACCGAGGGAAAGACTATCACACGACAACCAGGGTATATGGTGGGGCTTGGTATGGATACCTAACTACACCAAAGTACAAGTCCTAGTGCTGATCGTATGACAAGAAACCCACGGAAAAGCACACTGTGGAGATAAATGGGGCAATGCAACTCTGAAAATGAGCTCAAAAAGTTGAGGTATGTCGGAGGAACGCTCGTTGTTGCAAAGCACAAGAGAGACGCTAGCAATGGTTCAACGAAAAACGGGCACAAGATTGCGGAACAGAGCAGCCCGTAGAGCACTAAGCACGCTAGTCTCGTAGGATGGTTTTAGACACCAAGAAAGGTTTACTAAGGGCTGACAAAGAAAAGGGACAATATGTGGACTCAGAAAAGAGAAATAGCAAAGAGAAATAGGAAAAAGAATTTTTTTTATATAAACTCACGCTAGAGCACAGAACGTTCTGAGGTCCAGCGCCAAACCCGGCCAGCGATCCATTTTTTTTACTCCTTTTTTTTGGATCAAAATAGCCTAAACAGCACGCTAAGGCTTAGGCCTGCTGGGCCTGCTGGTGCTAAGGCGCGGTCGAGGACAGGCGATGCGATCGCTCCGCACGAGCGACTCCACGCTCGAGCGTAGAACGCTTCTGAGGTCGAGCGACCTCCGCCCCTGGTGGTATCGGCGCTGGGCGTTACCTCGCGCGTGACCACCGAACCGGTCTGTGGTCGGGCGAGCTCTTTTTTTTTTGACGAGTTTCCGATCGGATCTGTATTGGCTCGAACGAGTTCTTCTCCTCAAGAACGTACACAGCCGCCGGTTTATGAAAGAAACAGGAGATCAAAGATGCACCAAACGACGACGAAAACCGCGATGAATATACAGAAAAGAACGAGGATCCTAGACTCCTACAATTTTGATGAAAAGATACGCGAAAAGACGATCAGCGACTAAAACCAGTACCTCGATGCAATCTAGGCTATGGCGAAACTAAGAACCCTAAAATTTTTTTATGGCTTTTTCTGGATAGGACAAAAACAAAAACGAATTTACGGGATGAATTTATGGATGCTCACCGAGTAAACGCTGGAATCTGATACCAAGATGATAAGGGGTTGCCCGATCTTCTCAGTGAGCCGATGTAGATGGATGATAACTTGGTAGATAATCTGTGAGACGCACACGAACTCTCCGGCTGTTCCCCCGTTGCCAATGCAATAGATCTTCAACCCTATGGATATTCGAGACACCACACACTTGCGCACGTAGCCGCCGACCACGAAGCGGTTCTGCAATCTCCTAATTTCCAATGGAACAGCAGATCACACTTGAATTCTCAGTAGCAAAACTCCAGATCGAAACAAACTTGGAGTGGGGTAGATATTCCGAGCGAAATACAGAGGAATATATGATTTCAGAGGAAAGCTTACAAGCAATTTCGTTCTGATATTTGGGGGTATTCTAAACGTAGTCTAAACGACACAAGGGGGCGCCCCACGGGTACTTAAAGGGGTTGGGGCGCCCTGGGCAAAGACATGGCCCAAAACCAACCTGTTTTGGGCCCAAACGGACTCGGTTCGACTTAAACTGGTACATACCGACCCATATATGGGTTCGGCCTATTTTGGCACGTAGGCCATGAGTGTAGCGCGCCTTAGACTCGTAGACATCGCGTCGAAGGCTGTCCTAGCGCGCCATCTTATGCTCTCTCTCATGTAGACTTGATGTTCTGGTGATCTCCGGGTGCGCCTGCCTCCCTTTCCTCCCTCGCGCACTTGATCTTCAAGTCTTGCTCATCTCGCTGCGACGCGTCTCCTCCTCGTGCAATGCTTGTGTTATCAACAAACCTAATCATACATAGATACATAGACTTAGGTAGTATAAAGCTCTCATTAAATAAAACATCAGGTTCAATTAAGAGTGAGTTCACCTGTTGTTCCAATAGCTTTGCACGTGCTCTTGTAATTGGTCCAATCCTAATCTCGTTGGACTTCTTCGCAGCAACATCTTCACCATCAATAGGAGCAGGAGATAATGGTGGTGTAATAGGGATGTCCTCATCACTCCTCCAGATCTTCCCAGTTCCCGATCCCGATTTTGCCAGATCCGCAGCGAGGAGAACCCGCTTTTAACCTCGAGGCCATGTTCCCTGCGCGGCGCCAGCAGCGCTGTGGTACTCTAAGATCTCGGTAGACGAGCGGGAGCAGGAGCTTAAAGAACAATGGGAGGAGAAGAGAAAGGTTGTGTGGACGAGGTACGCCACTTGGCAGCCACGGTGGCAAAGCAATAACGGGGTATCCTGCCATGTGGAGCGCCGAGTCGTCACCGTAACGGAGATATTTGTGTTCAAACGATTCCAACCGGTATTATTTGGGCTATTCGAATTTGACCCAGAAATGACCCTCTCAGTGATTGACCCTATGAACTTGCGGTACCGCTGAATGATTGCCTGTAAATCTATGACAACCAACTTAGTGACCGCAAATTGATTAGCCTATTTTTTAAGCATTTTAGGGAGGCAGTGGAGATGCTCCTACCGTAAAAAAATTCCGCTTCCTACCGCCCCTAAAAAAATATGGGCTTTCGCCTCTGCGTTCTCTCAAAAATCAAATCGGCATCGGCTCCAGACTTCAGATATCTCAGAACCTACAAACCCTGTGCCCGATGGCCGCCTCCACCTCCCCCGCCGCCTCCCCTCCCCACCGCAGCAGGCACGGCGACGCTTCCCCGCGCCGCGGTGACCACCGCAAACCCCGGTCGTCCCCATCACCTTCGCCCTCCCCCGACCGCGACGCGGACCGCCGCCGCCGCAGATCTAGGGCTTCCCCGCCCGACTCCGATAGCCGCCGCCGCAACCCCAAACCCTGCGACGACCACGGAATGCTGAAGTCTGGAATGGTCGACGACCGTCCTCCCCGACGCGCGAGGGTTATCAATGGGGAAGAGGAAGACGACCGCAGGACAAGGCGCTCTAGGGCTTCTGACGACGAGAAGGAGGATGGCCGCCGGCGGAGGCGCACTAGGGCATTTGACGACGAGAGGGGTGACCGACGCAGCAAGCGCGATCGCCACCGGCACCGGAGCAGCCACCGCCGCCGCAGGAGCCCCAGCTCAGATTCGGGATCCTCCTCCCCTGATGGCCGCCAGAGCCGACATCGCCGCGATGAGAGCTCGAAGCGGCAGGCTGAGGGCCAGGACAGGGAAGAGCGCCGGAGAAGCCCTGAGAGGAAGGAGCCGACACCACCGTTGCCACCGCCACCACCATTGCCGGAGATGATCCCGGGGCGTACAGGAGGTATCTACATCCCGCCTTTCCGCATGGCACAGATGTTGCGGGATGTGGAAGATAAGGCGAGCCCTGAGTATCAGCGGCTCACATGGGACGCTCTCAAGAAGAGTATTAACGGGCTGGTTAACAAGGTGAACGGCACTAATATCAAGAATCTTGTCCTGGAACTGTTAGCTGAGAACCTTGTTCGTGGGCGTGGACTCTTCTGCCAGTCGTGCATCAAGTCGCAGATGGCTTCACCGGGCTTCACAGATGTGTTTGCTGCGCTTGTCGCAGTTGTGAATACCAAGTTCCCTGAGATCGGCCGCTTGCTTCTCGTTCGTGTTATGCTCCAGCTTAAAAGGGCATATAAGAGAAATGACAAGGTAAAATTATCTTTTTTCTTTCTTTCAGCCTTGTCACGTTAAATTGGTATTTACTGGCTCCAATATAACTTATGAAGATACTTGAGTTCATTTCTACATTATGTTCTTATAATTTTACACCCCAACCCCAACGAAGGTTTCTGCCATTGTTATAACTTAACATTTATAGGATGAGCTATATTGTGATTATCCTAGTATGGAAGAGGAACAGCGTTGGTTAATGCGGTTGCAGCGAATCCACTATGAAATGATAGTGCAATATCTTATGTTTGTCGTCCTTTATTTACAAAGGGTGAGCTTTTACTTTTAACAAAGGGTGAGCTTTTACTTGTTAATGATCCAACTGTAACATTTACAGTTGGTTATAGATAGACTTATGAACCCAAAACATACGCTGTGTCCACAGTTACATAGGGTGAACTTCTAAATTGATGATGTGGTTTTATTCACCCAGGTGTTGCCTTACATGTACAGACGATGAACATTTACTTATTTTAGAATCTATTAATTAAGTATAAGACCTGTAAATTTTTGTAGAGCTGGGACTTGTGATCCTGCTGATATTTGTATTGCCTGGACTTCAGTTTTGAATTTCTCCATAAAATGCTTACAACTGCTCTTGTTGGTTGTAGCCACAATTGCTTGCAGCCACCAAGTTCATAGCACACTTGGTTAATCAGGTAGTTGTGCATGAGGTCGTGGCGCTAGAGCTTCTTGCTGTACTTCTGGAGAATCCAACTGATGATAGTGTCGAGGTGCATAGCTTGGTTCACTTTTCCTTTTCGCACGTGCATACGTCTTCGTATTTACTACTGATATTGTGAACATATGTCTGAAGTATGGTCATTTGTCTCGTCTGACAGGTGGCAGTGGGGTTTGTGAAGTAATGTGGAGCAATACTGCAGGACTTAACTCCTCAAGGACTTCATGGTGAGTTGAAATTAGTATTTATTTCAACACATAGCTTTCTGAACCTGTTAACTCACACCTTTTTGTAAGCCATATATGTCGGGTTTGAGACATACTATTGTGCTATCAGTTCTGTGACCGGTGGTATAAATTATGCATCAGCTCTATTTGACACCTAGAGGATTTTAGCAAGAAGATGTCATGTTTGTGCATTTAGGTCAAAAACCTGTTAGATTATTCACTTAGGATACATATTGTTCTGGGTCTTTCTGTTCTGGAAATTATTTTCCTTATTAGATGTGCTGACACCTAAATATCTTGCTGAGACAAGTTCTTGACGTTGGACATGTGGGAAACAAAATTAGGCATTTTCAATTTCAGTACAAATGTGTTCCATTTATTCAGATGTATTGCCTCAAGATTTATTGTTTTCATGGTGAATTGCAAATCTAGTACTCCCTCCGACCACTAATACTTGTTGTTAACATGGATGTATCTAGACATAATTTAGTGTGTAGATACATCCATATTAGAGACAAGTATTAGTGGTCGGAGGGAGTAATAAAATAGTAGTGAAAATACGTTTTTCAAGATTTTTGCGCCAACTAGTCGTTTCACACGCACTTTTGCACTGCAGATGCACTTAAATATTTTTGCAAATTTTCGTTGAAATGTTCCTTTAATGATTATTTTGTAAATGCATGCCTGGAAGCATATGATGAGTGTCAAAGATCCTGTATCCTCGATTGATGCGGCATCAGATGCTTCAGTTATGGGCATGATTTTTGAGTCGCCGTATAGTCGCTGTATAGTCGCCGTATAGTCGCCGAGCCGTCCTGGCGTGGCTGAGCCGCGCAGGCGACTTGACTCACGGAGCGAATCGCGCGACTTTCTGGCTCGCTGGCGACTATACAGGGATTTCGAGAGTCGTCAAGTCGTTTCAGAGAGAAGGGATTTAAGGGGGGGAGAAAGGGCGAGCTCAGGAGCACAGGCTCGAGCCGCCGCTGCTCCTCGCCGGCGGCGCAGGAGAAGGAGATGGTTCGAGGGGAGAGCTTCGAACCGCCGCCGCCGCTCCTCGCCGGCGGTGCAGAGGAAAGAGGAGAGCTTCGAGCCGCCGTCGCCGCTCCTCGCCGGCGGTACAGAGGCCAGCGGTGCAGAGGAAAGAGAAAGTTGGAGGGCTGGCGGCGGTAGGAGGCTGGCGGCAGTAGGAGGGTTCACGTGAGGGGACACAGGGTGCTAGGTTATAACGATTGGATGAGGCTGGGAGCTGTTTAGCTGGGCCGTGCTGGGCCTGGCGGGTCTGGCTGCAATCAACTTTAGTATGGCATTATGGGCTATTGGCATTATGTACTGGTCCGGTCTGGCCGATTTAGGAGGTACTGCTGTGGCGACTAATCAAGCTGACTCGTTGAATCAAGCCAGCAAGTCACAAGTCGCAGCCCTGGCGACTTGGCTTGACTCGGCGACTCAAAAACAGGATAGGTTACAACAACAGGATAGGTTATGGATTACAGGCCAATCCTACTCTATTAGTACCAGTAGGCAGCATAGGGGCTAAAAGCACTACACCTAGAAATAGGGAAGGAATCAACAAGAAAAAAACTTTGTTAGAAATTAGCCCTTTCCTGATCGGTATCGGGGCTGGGAAGAATGGCTGGGATAACAAAACTGTGTAAGTGTTAAATAAAGCGCTCTTAAGCATGCCTAAGCGCTGATCAGAGGCAAAACGCCTAGCGCTTACTTGTGCTTAAGTGTGTGCTTAATTGCGCTTAGTGCTTTAAACTTTAATCCTTCAGAAAATAGAAAAGCAGAGGCAAAACGCTCGCTCAGGGCTCAGCGCATATAACCTGGAACTGTATAATAGGTAGAACAGATGCTCAAGAGTCAAGAGTCAACACTCATGAATCATAAACTTCTACACTACCATATCTACCTCTTTTTTTAGTAGTGGAGACATGTATCCCCTTCCATCTGCATTCTTTATTTTCATTGGGTCTTTCACTCATTAATGTCTTCGAAGAATCTTGGGTTTGTTGACTCATAAATGACTTATCAAAACTGAAAAGCCTGTGTTATGGGAACTCAAGTAATTTATGGTTTGAGGCTTGTAAATTTGGAATTTCAAGCTAGTCAAGGTGCATCTTGAATCATTTAATTAGTCATATGCCTTTTTTTTGCGGGGGAAATGCCCTTAATGCTTATAAGTTAAAACGTGAACAAAACGGAAAAAGATTACAATGGTTGAAGTAAGACTGGAGTGCAGTGATCTTGGTTGGAGCTTGCCACATATTTTTCTATTGTCCTGGTAGTACCTGTGAAATTTATCTATTAAAAATAGAATACTGAATCTTAATATCATTTGATGAATACAATATCAATTCCATCAAACTATTATCATTTTTCATATTTCTTGTAATTGAATTATGAAATCCGTGACAAGTAATATGGATTGGAGGGAGTATTATTATATTTTTTAAAAATCCATCTTAAATTCGTGATAATATAATTTATTCATCTCCTTGATGATTTGTATAGTACTTTGAACCTTTATTTGTTTTTGTTCTCAATGGTTTTTCACCTCACTCGGTTTATGCAGCTATGTTTGAAAGATTTCGAGGCATTCTTCATGAAGGTGAAATAGACAAGCGTGTGCAGTTTCTCATTGAAGGTCTTTTTGCTATTAGAAAGGCTAAATTTCAGGTAAATTCTTAGTTATTCTAGCGGGGTTTTTTTTTGCATGCACATAGCAAATTATAAATATATGGTTTCCTTGTTTATCTAAAGGGTTTCCCGGCCATCCGCCCAGAACTGGATCTTGTGGAGCAGGAGGACCAATGTACTCATGATATGTCCTTTGAAACTGAGCTAGACCCTGAGACTAACCTAAGTAAGCTTTTGCTAGGGCATGGTGCTCTGTTACTTTCATGACACGAGTGAAGAACTACTCCCTCCGACCCATATTACTCTTCGCTAATACAGATGTATCTATCACTAAAATGTGTCTAGATATATCTATATTAGCGAAGAGTAATATGGGTTGGAGGGAGTACATTTTTTTACGGCAAAGCGCTGACTTTTTTTCAACCCGCAGATGTTTTCAGAGTAAACCCGAACTTCGTTGAAGATGAAAAGGCTTATGAGAGCCTAAAGAAAAGTATCCTGGGAGATGAATTGGATGAAGATGAAGATGAAGAAGGGTCTGATGATGCTTCTGATGACGAGGATGAAGAAGAATCTGATGATGAAGATAATGAAGAACAGATGGAGATAAGGGATAAAACTGAGACCAATCTTATCAATCTTCGGAGAACCATATATTTGACAATCATGTCCAGTGTTGATTTTGAGGAAGCTGGCCACAAGCTTTTAAAAATTAAACTTGAGCCTGGTCAAGAGGTAAGTACTGTACTTCACCTAATTTTTGTATGTAATGAGACTTTAGTTTTGTCTGGTAAATTCACTTGTTGATTGCCTTGTTTATGTGGTTTCTATTGTTTCCTGCTATACAAAGCCTTTAGATTCAGATGCATGCATCTTGTAATATTAGGTTAGATACCTGTCCTTAGCTTTTGCAAACGTGTCAAGTTATCCCTTTTTTCATCGAGCCACTTCACTTTGACTCGTTTACCAGACACACAGCTTCAGTAAAACTTCTCTGTGGTCCTTTTTATGTTCCTACATTCAGCTGTGACAGTTTAGATCCTCCAATACAACCATATTAGAGAAAATTGTTACAATATGGTCTCTCCACATGCATTTGGGTAGTTCTTGGTGCTGGATGTGCGAAGAAAACTGTATGAATCAGTGGGCTGTCCATGCATCACTTACCTATGGTCATGTGCACCAAGAACAATCCAAAAGCGAAGTTTGAGTTGGGACAAAATTAGAACTTTAATCATTTTGGAGCAGAGGGAGTAATTAATAAAACTCCATATTATTCTTTTGAACTGTTCGTGTACTACATGAAAGCTACTACACTAAAGGTAAATACAACGAATTGTGTGACTGGGTGGCATGGCAGTGTTCACGGCAAAAAAAAACAGAGATGATTATTACTTGTTCTTTCTCTCCATGCTTAAATGAGGATATGAATCCCCCCATTTATAGAAGTTCATGATTAACCTATGTGTTTGGCAAGCTTTTGTATTAAATAAGGAGACTTCTGGAACTTCCATTTGGCTATGTAGTTATTTCTTAACTGATCAAATGTTTGCATTGAAAATATTCATCAAAACTTAGTTTAGGACTCAGTTATTTCTCATTGTTTAGATTGTTAGTTCTTCCTGAATGTCTGGAATTACTGATTCATACTGAACTATTTGTAAACCTCTGGAAATCCTTGAAGTAAAACAAAACTATTTTACACTGGTGGGTTGGTGCTAGGTCATATTCAGTAGCATTCTCAAGAGCAACAAATATAATTGATCTGAATGTACATGTAGTAAAATTGATCTGTTTTGTCAGAATACTATTGTCTGGACTTCTCTTTTCCTTCTTGACATGCCTTACATTAATCCCTTGTTGAATGTTGCTTCATTTAACTGCAAACGATGGTACTATTCACCCTAAAGCAATCTGTTGCTTCATTTGACAGATGGAGCTGAACATCATGCTTCTCGAGTGTTGCAGTCAAGAGAGAACTTACCTTCGATATTATGGCTTATTAGGACAACGATTTTGCATGATCAATAAAGTTTTTCAAGAAAACTTTGAAAAATGCTTTGTGCAACAGTATTCGATGATACATCGTCTTGAAACAAATAAGTTGAGGAATGTTGCCAAGTTCTTCGCACATCTGTTGGGGACTGATGCCCTTCCATGGCATGTTTTGGCTTACATCAGGTTGACAGAGGAAGACACCACATCGTCTTCTCGAATTTTTATAAAGATTCTTTTCCAGGTATGTTGTGAATGTCACCACTTAACTGTTACTATATGAAAATATGTTCTTCACCATATCAGACCATTGAATTACTCGCTTCATATGCAGGAATTGTCGGAGCATCTGGGTATACGTTTGCTCAATGAGAGACTAAACGATCCAAATATGCAAGATTCCTTCGAGTCAGTCTTCCCGAGAGATCATCCGAAGAACACTAGATTCTCCATAAATTTCTTCACCTCCATTGGTCTTGGAGGTATCACGGAGAGCCTGCGAGAGTACCTGAAGAACATGCCCCGGCTTATAATGCAGCAACAGAAGCCTGCGTCATCAGAGTCAGAATCAGGTGGAGAAAGCTCTGCTTCAGGATCTAGCTCTGAGTCAGAATCAAGCTCAGATGAGAGTGACAAAAAACGGAGCAAGAGAAGGAAGAGGAGCTAAGTACAACATCACCCGTGTTTTACTGGCTGCAACTGTATCGTCAGTTTTGTTAAGATCAGCTTTCTAGTTGGATCATTGCGTACACATGTGTATTGTCAGATCTAGTCTGTTACATTCAGAAATCGAGCATAATAAGACAGCTGTGGTGTGAAGTATTAGACGGCCTTGATCATGTGGCATGACTTGTCAAGCCAACAAAAAGCCACTACGATCATAATATGGATGTTTTTCTTCATAAATTTCAGACAATGCGAGTCTTGTATCTTAAAGTTCGTTACTTTACTGGTCTACATGCTTGTTACAGCAATGTAATATTTTGTCTGTTCTAAAGACGTTCCAATGTTTTGATTCCTGAACGGATAGATTTTTGATACGTCGAAACTGATTTTACCAGACAAAGGGCAGGGACAGATGGAGTGAAACTGAGGTTAGCCAAGTCACTTTACCTTTCAAGTTCCATGGGAAAATAATAATACCGACTACTCTTCGCAAGAAGCAATGGAATTGGAGGTCTCGCCGAAGCCATTATGCGGAAGCTCGTTCCGGGATGATCTTATCTGCTCGCGTCGTTCGGTACCAATATTTTATGTTTCCGTTTTCAAATTTTATAAGGAAAATGATCTATCTCCTCGTTACACCCTCTACTTTCTATATCAACATTGTCGCTTTGTCAGGTTAAAAAAAATGTTGGGAAAAGATAGGTTAAGGCACCACATCACTCTCCGTTCTATGCGGCGCTTTGTGATTAGAAAAAGGCATCGCTGTCTTTAGGGACCGATCCAGCTCTATCAGCAAACCCGCACCCACACCTTATCCTTACCTCCACTCACTTCCCTCCCTTCCTGACCACTCATTGCTCCTCGCTTCTCTCTCTAATCGCCACAGGGAGTCACGCCGCGCGAGGAGGTTGAGAAGCTTCGCAGCCGAGCATGCAGCGGGAGGCGCATCGCAGCCGAGCACACAGAGGGAGGCACGGGAGCAGGTGGTCGTCGCCGCAATGGGAGGCCTGAGAGGGAGGGGCTCGCCTCCGGCGAGCATGCAACCGGGAGGCGCCTCGCCGGAAGTATCAGAAACGCCGCGCCGGGAGGACAAGAGGAGGGACTCACCACCGCCAAGCACGCAACGGGGAGACACCGAGCCGGGAGGTGGAGGGAGGCACGAGAGGAGGAGGTCGTCGCTGACGAGGAGGAAGCAGGGAGGCTAACGCCAACGACGAGCACATGAAGCTACCTACACGAGGAGGAGACGCTCTCAGCAGTCAATGCCGCAAGCTCGTCTCCATGGCGCTGGTGAAGGAACTGCTACGTCGCAAAGTTGCAAGTATGGCCAAATCAAGTAGGAGTAATTACTGGATTAATAATTGCCGTAATAATAGGTTTAATTGCCATATTAATTAGGAGCAATTGCCGGATTAATTGAATCCTAGTTGACCAACTGCCAGATTAATTAGGTCGTACTTTCCATATTAATTATTAGTAATTACCAGATTAGTTAGGTGTACTAATCACCCGATTAAGTAGGAGCAATTGCTAGTTAATAGAGACTAATTGCCTTATTAATTAATACCCTTTTTGTAATTGCCAGATTAGTTATAGTGCCCATTTGTCATGTTCATAATTACCAGATTAATTAGTATTTATTTTTTGTCAATGAATATTCCATCTTTTACGAAGTATCTTGATATTAATAGCAGCAAAATGATGTGGCGATAAAGGGAAGGATGATGTTTTAGCGATAAGAGCTACATTACTTTTGGTCCAACGAGGCCCAGCAGTGTCTTACTTGGGCTGAGCTACAAGAAACAAACAATCGAGCGTTTCCACGTATGTCTATAGCCGTCGCACTGATCGCTTAGGATGCGGCGCCGCCGCCTAGTAAAACATGAAGTAAAGACGTTTATCCTATTTTTTACGGATCGCACGTATGTTTCGTTTTGTGTAGGTAAGAATCGTTTTTTAATGTATCCGTAGTTCCCTAAAGGCACGTAAAACATGAAGTAAAGACGTTTACCCTATTTTTTGCAAGGAGCTTATGATATGATATGACCATAAGAGCATCTCCAACAACTTACCCATATTTTGGGTAAGCAAAATGGTTTAGGAAAGCCAATTTTTTTTAGCTTTTCTAGCTTACCCAAAACTGGTTACCCAAAGTTTGTACCACATGTGGGACCCACTTGTTAGTGGGTATTCTTTTTTCTCTCCCTCCTTTTCCCCTCTCTTTCTTCTTCCCCGGTCAACCTCTCGATGCCCTCTCACCGAGGAACTCTTAGATGCCACCGCGCCTCCCCTCACCCCACCAGAGCGCCTCCCAGAGCAGTCATGGTCGCTGTCGAGCTGCCGAGCAAGCATCGAGCAAGCTCCGGGAGGCGGCGAGCTTTGGTGGTGCTTGGAACAGCGGTCACCCATGGCCAAATCAGCGGCAAGCTTCGGTGGGGAATGGTGGTGCTGGGATCTGCAGGAGGTGGCGGATGGGGCTCCGGCGACGAAGAATTTTGCCCAGGACGCGCAACGGAGGCGGCCAACTCTAGCCCAATTTCAGCCAAGCAGGGCCGTGGCCTGCACATGAGAAGGTCGACGAGGGAAGTGTGAGATCGGGTCCAGCGGAAGAATGGTCGCCGGCGATCGGAGGCGGCGGGGATGCGGCGGAAATTTCTGGGAGAGCTTCCCGCCTTGTTTTTTTTTCCAACGTGGCACCTTACCCACATTTTGTCTACTCTTACCCATATATTGCTAGGAGATGTCAAAATATGGGTGATCACCCATTTTTTTTTGGTAGGGGACCACTTTTGGGTAAGCAATGTTTCTTACCCATCTTACCTAAAAACACTATTGGTTTGCTTCTTACCCATATTTAGGTAAGCTGTTAGATTTGCTCTAAGATGTGATGTGTTCACGATTTGCATGTCCATGAGTTTACAACTGGCAGGAGCCATATTGTTATCTGTAATATTTTATATGACCTGCGTGCCAACTTTATACGTCATGTAATTGCTTTACTTTATCGCTAAGTAGTTAGTAATAGTTGTAGTTGCAACACGTGGTGGAGACAATCATGGTGTAATGATAGAGATTATGTCGGTGTGTTGGAGATGGAGATCAACGATGCAAGAATGGCTATACCATGTCATATATTTTATATGCATGTGATGTTTATAATATATGCATCTTATTTTGTTTTGATTGCGATAGTAGTATTATAATATGATCCCTCACAATTAATTTCAAGATAAAATATGTTTCTCCCCTCGTATGCACCGTTGCGAAAGATCATCATTTTGAAGCAATTGGGTGTTATAAACTCTAAGTTCACATAAAATGGGTGTAAGCCAGCTTTTTATATGCACAAATACGTGGGTTAAACTTGACAAACCTAGCATGTACAGACATGGCCTCAGAACACACAGACCGAAAGGTCAAGCATAAGTCATATGGATGATATGATCAACATGTTGATGTTTACCACTGAAGCTACATCATCTGACGTGATGATCGGTCTTGGTGGTAGTGAATTTGGATCATGTTGTCACTAAACAACTTTGACAAATGTTGAATTTATTGGAAGTTCATTAGTAATTGATTAACTTGAACTAATTATCATGAACTAAATCTTAGTGAATTTGCATAATTTGTTGTAGTATTTGGCAACCGTTTTTTACTTGACGCTTAGTTTCAATTGAGTTGATAAAACTATAGAATTTTAAATAATCACTTTACATAATAGTATTGTTTAGTTAGAGTGTCAAGTTTAAACATTCAAGTCCTATTGCAATTTTAGCAAACCTCAATTGCTCCATTCGATTTAATAAGTTGTATTAATCTAAGATCAATGATTCAAATTTAGTATCTAAGATCATATATTTACCTACATGAGAAATTGATCTTCAAAATTGTTTGAGAATCAAAGTGATAGGAGCTGAAAGAATTATTATTTCAGAAACAAACAAGAGGTGAAAGATATTTGATATCTAAAACTTTGATTGTTTGCAAAATGATGAAGTATAATTTAGTAAAAGATCATATGCTCGTATTGTATGAATATACGTGAAGATTGAAGAAGCTAGGCGTCCCGATCACCCAAAGGTTTGAGAAAATAATATTATACCCTCATTCGTCCTTATAAATGTAGCAGTTTCATCATGAAAGTTATCATGATAGGATGAATTAAAAGGTGTAGGCTAATTTTTTTTGGAATACCGAAAGATTGCTAAAGAATGAAAATTGGAAGAATACCAAACATATGATGATGGCGGTCCACCTCAAAAATGCAAAATCCAAGGCCATTAGTATTTGACTAACATCCTTTGGATCATGTGTCATATGATTCGTGCCACTATTAATGTTGATACTGAAGGAAATATGACCTAGAGGAAAATAATAAAGGGTTTATTTGATAAGGGGAGCATAGCTACTACTCCTACTATTTTACCACCTCCTTATGTTCTGAAGCTTGGACAATTCTGCTTTGAAGTGCCTCCACAAGATGATGTGAAGCCCAACTTTCGTACACCTCCAATGGAGTTTCATGTTCGCCGAGGCGCTGCAGCGAAGGATATTTAGTTGTTCTATTTTAATTAAGTTCGCGTCATGTTTTTATTTCAGTTTGGTTTTATTTGTGTGTGATGGTTTTGGGCCTGTCCAAAATCAAGTGTGTTTTGGCCATTTGGGCTTTTAGTTTGGTTTGGGGCCTAGCCCAGCCAAGGTAGCGTTCAGAGTCACCCATATAGGGTTATGGCAGCCGCCTTGTATCGATCAGACTTGTATTTTTGAGCTAAGAGAGAGACCAGAAAAGTCCCAATGTTTGGGGGCGCATATCGGTGTGTTTGATTGCTGATCTTCGAGATCTGATGTTATGCCATGCGTGGGAATTGATTCCGGTCAGTTTCATCGCGAGGAATTGAAGAGAGATTAGTTTGATCTATTTCAGATTGAGTTCTCTTTTTGTATCTTGCTGTTTGTTTGATCGCCGTGAAAGATTGGGCCAAACCCCCTTCGGATCATGCTGATCCGTATCATCTTGGTATCAGATTCGTCGGGTTTCTCACGGCGGTTCTTGCTGAGATTTATCTGCTGAAATTTGCTCTGCTGTTGGAGGCAATCTGCTGTTGGAGGCGACCTGCTGTTATCGATCTTGAGAGATCCGATCGATTTCTGTGAAGTCTACGCGCTGCACATTTACTCCAAATTGGTAAGATTTGATTGGATTGTTTTCTGCAGTGCTGATCCGGATCCGCTCAAGGAAAAGCTAGACGATCGCCCCGCGCCTCGCTCCTTGCGCTCTCGATCTCGGTATCGATCAAGGAGTTCTGCTGGTCCAGATCTGATCGCTCAAAGTTCAAAGAGAAAAAAAAAACAAAAGGACAGCGCCACAGCGATCCGCTCGCCCAGGCGCAGAGAGCGTCTGGGGTAGGGCGTCGCTCCCCAGCGCCCCGCTGGATCGCTGCGCCCGCGCCTCGCTCGCCCCGCTTGTACCCACCGCCTGCTCACTTTGCCAATTGGGCCGGCCCACCTTTGCGGGAACGAGAGCCTCGCTCGGCCAGCCGCCTCGCTCGCCCACCGATCGCGGGATCGGTCCGCAGCGCCCTGGCACGCTCGCCCCGGCCAAAAGACAGCGCCCGAGAGTCCAGCTCGCCCACGCTCGCTTTTTCCCCGCTCGCCCCAGGACGGAGCACGTCTGGGGTCAGGCGTCGGTTGTATCTCCCCAGGAGTTTTGCTGTTTTCTCTTTCGCTCGTACCTGCTGGGATTGCTTCGTTGCCAGATCTGAGACACAAAGGTTTCACACAAAAAGGAACACGGAGACAAATCGCTTGCTACCATGGTGAACTCTATTGACGGAGAGAATTCCGTTGCTGCTGGAGAGAAGAAAGAGGAGCTTGTTCCACCGGTTTTTGCTGCAGATTTGGCTCCTAATATTCGGGCTGGTTTTGATAGCACGTGCGACTTTATTCTTCGGAGTCATGCCGCATTGGCAACGCAAATTGCACAGCTAGCTACCCGGATTGATGCAATGGGCGATGCTACCGCCCGTGCACCCGTGCAGCCCCCTCTTGCTGCACAACCTCACGACGTGGTTCCACGCCGCCCTGCTGACATTCCTGATCATCGACCACCACGCCTCAAACCAAAGCACGACAATCCTTGATGAACACAAGAACCTCCGCAGCAACTTTATTCGATAAATGGCATCGCCGTCCCTGGAGGGATGCTTCACCAAGATAACACAACACGATAGTTTGTAAACTAAAATTCTGAACTCCCTAAACCCTAGACTGCTGGCCTCCTTATATAGATGGCCAGAAAACTGTTGGGCTTGGACAGGCCCAAACCCAAAACACAAATAAAACTAAGTGGCCCATAACATGACCTGACACACACGATTCGTTTCAGATTGGATTGTGTTCCGGTGATTCGTCGTTGGTGTTTCCGTCGTTCCTCACCTGACAATTTTCAGCTCAGATTGTCGTTCTTCATCGGGAGATTTTAGATCGGCTTTCGTGTGCTGCCAAGGTCAAGATCGCGCTTCACGATTTCCTCCAGGCGCCGATCCTTGTCAGTTGTTCCGCTGAAGCTAGATCCGATCGACAGGAATTGACAAAACAAAAAAGATGATACGGATCAGCGTGATCCGAAGGGGGTTTGGCCCAATCTTTCACGGCGATCAAACAAACAGCAAGATACAAAAAGAGAACTCAATCTGAAATAGATCAAACTAATCTCTCTTCAATTCCTCGCGATGAAACTGACCGGAATCAATTCCCACGCATGGCATAACATCAGATCTCAAAGATCAGCAATCAAACACACCGATATGCGCCCCCAAACATTGGGACTTTTCTGGTCTCTCTCTTAGCTCAAAAATACAAGTCTGATCGATACAAGGCGGCTGCCATAACCCTATATGGGTGACTCTGAACGCTACCTTGGCTGGGCTAGGCCCCAAACCAAACTAAAAGCCCAAATGGCCAAAACACACTTGATTTTGGACAGGCCCAAAACCATCACACACAAATAAAACCAAACTGAAATAAAAACATGACGCGAACTTAATTAAAATAGAACAACTAAATATCCTTCGCTGCAGCGCCTCGGCGAACATGAAACTCCATTGGAGGTGTACAAAAGTTGGGCTTCACATCATCTTGTGGAGGCACTTCAAAGCAGAATTGTCCAAGCTTCAGAACATAAGGAGGTGGTAAAATAGTAGGAGTAGTAGCTATGCTCCCCTTATCATTATTTGCATATTTCATTTGGTTCATAATAAGTTTAATATTGTGCTATAACTGTATCAATCAGAGAACATTGATACGCGTGTGGTATTGAACAACCAGAGTCTCTAGTAAACCTCTATTACTAGCTCATTGGTCAACTAATGATCAATTTCCAGATCATGTGACACTTATGTCAAATTGACAATGATGATTATGCCATGAAGCAAATGCCATGATGGACATACCCAATGCTAGTATTGTAACACGACCGTGTCATGATGTTCATGTTGCGATAATAAGAAGCGTTGCAACCTGAATCCTTAGACTGTGAGGTCACATCTAATCACTATATCCTGCGGCTGCTCTGATTGCATCAACCGTCATTCCATGAAAGGGTGACTTAAAAGGTCTCTTCGAGTATGCCATTGGAATAGGTTGAGGTGTGTGTACCAAGAGTAGGATTTATCTTCTGCGTGATGGAAAGATACTCTGGGCCCACTCGATGAGATTGCATCCAATGTTGCAACATGTGACTAGGTCATGGGGATGGAATATCACGAAATGATTAAATGGCAATGTCGGTAACGATATTGAACTAGGTATGATGATACCGATGATCAAGTCTCGGATGTTGCAAGTATCATAGAAACAAAGGGAATAGGACATCGACGTTAACGGTTCAACGACAAAAGGTCTTCGTGAATGCATAGGGGTCATTACAGAATCCCGATCCCGCTGATGATCATTCACCGGAGAGGAGTCTCGGTGATGTATGGAGTATTCCTGAACTGTATGGTAATACACTTAAGGGTCCGATGATGGTGTAAGATGGTTTTGGTACATTCGGAATTATCAGAGTATTGACAAGAGAGAGATGGAAAAGTTCTACGGTGATCCGAAAGTTGTTCGAAAGGTTCTAGAAAGAGTTTTGGAGCAACATGATTAAATAAATAAGTAATTAATATTATTTAATGTAATTAATATTAAATATATGAATTTATTTAATTAATAAAGGCATCCCACCTTAATGGGCTCCTCCCGGAGGGGAGCCCACTAAGGCCTGGCCGCCCCCTTATTGGATATGGGAGTGGGGCGCCTAGGGTTTGGTGGGTGGGCCAAATAGGGCCCATAGGGGTGGCCGGATAGGCCTGCCCTTGCCTTGGGCGCCCGAGGGTTGGATCCTCCCCTCTTGGCCGCCAGCTAGGTGCCTTGGGGTTGGGGAAAGCCTGCCCCATCCCCCTATATAAGGAGGCCCCCTGGAGGAGGAGAGGACACACAACCCCACGAGTTGGAGCTCATCTATCCTCTCTGGTGCGCCTCCTCCCTCTCTCTCTACCTCACCCTCTCGTGTGGCTCCCCGAAGGGCTGCGAGGAGTGAAGGTCAACTCCACCGCTGCACGCCGTCGTGCTGTGGGAATTCCGGATCTGATCCAAACCAATATACTTTGGTAATCTCGACTGGATCAGAGATCCAGATGTCGTCATCGTTCACCGTATGTGTACGAGTACTACGAGGTGCTCCCACTTGTGGCACTAAATCGTTGTGCTGGTGCTGTTGCAGCATTGAATTCTACACGACCTTGAGGTCGGCTTCGTCGGCTTCATCATCAAAGCTTGTGCAGGAGCGTAATCCCCGCGCTCAGTCTACAAGGGTATGTCACTGAATAATCGTTACAAAATTACTAATAGATAGATCTTGTGATGAGGATAACAAGGGCCCGATGAAGGCAAAGGTGAAACCCAATTTCAGGACTCCACCAGGATGATGAGGTCATCTCGTTGAACATTGGCACGCCAGGACGACCTACGAAATGTAATGATTTAGTCTAAGGTAGTGCCAATAGATGAGAGAGTTTAAAGGCATGCGTGCCTAGTTTGGGCTGAACCCTTAATGGGTCGGTTTGTATCTTGTTCGAGTCGGACCATGTTATTCACCTGGCCTTCCTCCTTTATAAAGGAGCCAGCCAGCTAGGGTTTAGGGAGTTCCGAAAATTAGAGTTAAACATTGAGTTGTGTTGCTGCGTGGAGCATCTGTTCGGGGATGGTGCTGCCGTTATCTATCTTATCAAGTGAATCACTATGAAGGTTCTTGTGTTCATCAAGGATTATAAGGCTCAAGTTTGAGGCATGTTGATTATCTTCATGTTGCTTGTTGGATTCGTTCCTCTTCTTCAGGTCATGTTCATCGACGTGATTGAAAGATTATCTATCCAGGTTGACTCACTATGAAAGATCGGGACAAAACTCTAGGATCATCGGCGTGATCCTTAAAACCAAAATATTGGGCATTGATGTCTATGTAGATAGATTGAGGTGCTAATATGGTTGTGGCAAAGAACGTAGATGAAATATTGAATGAAGTTCAATCTGGAAACAATGAGAAAGGTTCTTACCACATGGAAGAGGTCGAAACAAGATTCAAGTGTTTTGATAAGTTTCAAAAAAGGTGTTTTTGACACTTGATGAGTGAATCTACATGAATGATTTTTTCAATCATGTATACCTTGATATGTACATATCTAGATATGTCTTATGCTCTAAATGTTATGAGCATATACCAAATGTCATAAGATGACCATTGGACAATAGTAAGGATATCCTTATATGGTTTGGAAGGACTAAGGATATATATTATGTATGTAGAGCTAACAAATATTTCATTGTAAAGTGTTACATTGATACTAATTTTGTCACAAGATACAAATAAAGTTTATCTCAATTTCGGGTATGTGTTAAGGCGGCACAATGTAATGGAAGAAAGTTCCACGATGGATTTAGATGAGTTCCAAAGTTAAGACATCGTGACGGATTCTACAACAAAGGTTGTGATGCAGCCCAACATTACATCATCACCATGTCAACATCAAAGGTGACTTCCTTCCTCTTTGCCAATCCAATTCATCCCCATATGAATGGTATACTACCTCATGCTCCATATTATGACCATGCTAGGTTCACATCGACACCTATGAGTTCAAGGGATGAAGGCACAGAAGCTCTAGGACTTAAGACCAACACGGCCTATGTGCGGAAGAGGAGAAGGAAGAGAGGAGGCTGGACCGGTCCTAGCTCCGGTCGAACCGGTCCACAGACCAACGATCCAGTCCGAACCGGTCCAGACTCCGATCTCTGGTCCGACCGACCCCACCACCGAAGCTCTGGACTTCACTCCGGTCTGACCGGTCCCACGCCAGATAGACTCACTTACCCCTTGTATACCTAAAATACCCCTCATTAGTGGCTACCTATATATAGGCCCACACCCCCACCTAGTGGAGAGATGATGATATGATGAAACTATCCCTATGTGGATTAGGGAAACCCCCTCCTTAGATTTCCAATCTATTGTATCCAAGGCTACTCCTAATCTGGATCTTTTCCATTCTAGTAATTCTATCGATTGAGGATCTCTTGCTTTGCAACTCTATTCTCATTTGATCTTTTACTCTTTGGAATTCTATTTGGGTTTGGCGATCTTTTGCAAGAAATTCTACCTTTTGGTCTTTGTCTTGCAATTTTATCGAGTTAGTGGTTCGGGCCAACAAGTACAACCGGATTTGTGTGTGTATGCGTGTGTGTGCATGTGTGTGTGTGTGTTGTATCATGTTCTTCGCGTTCGTCCACCTCCCCGCGAATCCCCTCTGCAATCGCACTCCCCTTGGTCAAATTCGTGAAGATCGTGCACCCCAAGAGGTCAACACCTCTATCATATGGCATCAGAGCAAAAGTTGCACAGAATTTGACCCCCATCCGCTCCAATTTGTCCCTTAATAATTTTTTTGAAAAAATACCCAAAATAGCTTGAAACTTGATCTCTAGATTTGTTGAGTTTTTTGTAGTTTCAATCCATAGATCTGTTGTCTCGGGTCCTGATCTACATTCCCTCAGATTTTCTAGCCACATTTCCTTCAATTTCACTTGGAATCGACAATTTTTCATCCAGTTTTTTGAGTTTGGGACGAACAGTTTCGCACGAACTAGCCCGGTGGTGGTCCGGTCCAATTTCCGGTTCCAAGCCCGGTCCGACCGAGCCCCAGATTGAAGAGCCCCGGTTCCCATCCCGGTCCGACTGAGCCACAGACCGAGGTGGACGGTCCGAAACCGATCCCACCAAAAATCCCATCGAGCTCCCGTCTTCGCTGTTCGCCGCCGCCAACCACCCGCCCGCCTGCTCTGGCCGACCGTCGAAACCACCCAACCTCCGGCCCACCGCACCACCTCGAGCTGCCACCAAGCAACGCCCCCACCCCCCCGCCCCAGCTGCCAACCGCCCATCGCGCCTGGCGCCTGCGACCCCCCGCTGCTCCGCTCACCACACCTCCCATCGACCACCCACGTGTAGCACCCCAACGGCTTCCATCTGCCACTGCTCCAGCCATTCCGACCATCAGCTCCAGTGCAGCCGCTACCTCGCTCTACACCGCCCGTGCTCAGCTTTGAGCCATCGGCCGCCCACCTCCACCCGCGCGCACGGACCCGCTACCTCGCGCGCGTAGCACTAGCACCAATGCCAAGCGGCGCCTCCAGCTACAACTCGCCCGCGCGTATACCCAGCTCCCGACCGCTCCGCATCCCGCCGCCGGCCTACCATGCCCCCACCCCCACGCAGCGCACTCACCTCACCCAGTTCGAGCCCCACCTCGCTGCGCACGACCGGAATATCCAAACCATAGACAACAAATTTTGACAACTTTGACCACCCATTTGGCCTCAAATTTTTGGGCATTGACACTTGTGTCCGGATTTTGGTTTTGAGTGCCTTTGTGCGTGCCAAATACTCCAAGCCTACATCAACATCACGACGACGATATTGGCACCCCGGATCTTCGAGTGGTTCTTTGACACCACCTTTATTGACATCACAGTAAGTTGCGTGTTCCGACACCACCTAACCTTTTTATCTAGGTATAACTTGCTTGACCCTGGTAACCCCTTTTCTTTCTTTGTGTACCTATCCTATTGAGAGTGGCTTTCCGAGAGTTGCAAATCATTGTAGAAGTGTCACGACCATGATAGGGTTTCTGTGTGTGTTCAGTTGAGCAAAGCTCCAACGCAAGCTCTGGTGAGAAAGATACACATAAGAAAAAAAAAGAGTGATATACATAGATAGAAAATAAAGATTTAAGAAAAAAGAAAAATAAAAATAAATACAAAAAGAGTGTGGGCTTCATTGATACAAAGGAGTTCAAAGCTTATACGAGAAAAGGGAGAAAGAGAAGAGTGGCCTCTTGTGCAAATCTTGTTGATTCTTTCTTATGCAACCAAGCTACGATCTCTCTTGTGTTGGCGTGAAACCGAGCTAATAGTCTTTGTTAGGATAATTTTGTTACTTGCTCACTTCCTTGGTCACGCTAACCCCATTGCATCTTGTTATGTGTGTTTCCGTGTTTCTTTGACATAGATCACCATTCTTGACATTTGACTTTGGATTTTACCCACATTCGACAATAGACTTTTCCTTTGATCTTTATAATTTGCTATCCACTTCCATACCTACCACCATATAGAGTTTTTATCCTTTTGCCTATGTTCTTGTGTATGTTAGTACATAACGGTTGTTCTCTAACTTGAACCATTTTCTTGATTTTGTTGTGAGTTTTGACCTTTTGGTAGTTTTCCTAACCTCCTAACATACACCTTCCCATAGTGAGTTCCATGTCTCGCCATGAGATGAAGCTATACTACGCTGAGTTGGATGCCCAAGTGGCCAAGATGACCTCTCAAGACAAGGCCACTTGTAAAGCCTACTTCAAACATCTTGATAGCCTAAGTGAGAGAAATAAACCTATCCATGGTGAGGATGAGAGCCAAATACATCTTGAGAGCAAGAGTGATACACCACATGAGTTGAGTGAGGACACTTTGATTTGTAACCTCTTAACCTCTACTCCTCTTGTATTGTCCTCTTCTTTGCTAGATTGTTCAGATAATGATAACGTCCTTTCCATGGAGATGAGGGACTCCACTATATGTGAGATGCGTGAATCCACTATATATGAGAGTGAGCGCCTCCACTTCGAGAGCATGAGTCATACATCAAGCGAGTTGAGAGTGGTAGTTGATAAGTCAAGTGATGCCATTTTGATTTCTAACAACTTACGCTCTACCTCTAGTGTGTTCTCTCATGTTGCAATAGGTTCCATGGATGACAACACGCCAATCTTGGAGAAGATGTACATAGCGCATACACATGATGATACTACACCATGTGATGCAGCCCAGCATTATGTCATTACCATGTCAACATCAAAGGTGACTTCCTTCCTCTTTGTGAATCCAATTCATCCCCATATGAATGGTATACTACCTCATGCTCCATATTATGACCATGCTAGGTTCACATAGACACATATGTGATCAAGGGAGGAAGCCACAAAGGACTCAAGTCCGACAAGGCACATGCGTGGAAGAGAAGAAGGAAGAGAAGAGGCTGGACCGATCCCAGGTCTGGTCCAACCAGACCATAGACCGATGGCCCAGTCCAAGCACCGGCCCAACCGGCCCCATCACCGGTCTCCACTCTGGTCTGACTGGTCCCGCGTCAGATAGACTCCACCTACCTCCTTGTATGCCTAAAGTACCCCTCATTAGTGCTCCCTATATATATGCCCCCACCCCCTTCATAGCAAAGGGAGAAATGAATGATGACGATATTATCCCTATGTGGATTAGGGAAACCCCCTCCTTAGATTTCTAATCTATTGTATCCAAGGCTACTATATGTGTAGGACTTGTCCATAGACAATGCTTGAACCATATGTTGGATTCAAGGTTGTAAGAATAACACAATTAAGAAGATTATGTGATGATCAAGGTGTTATTCAAGGAGTGATCCGAAGATTGGTCATAAGGGAGTTGAGCCTATATCGAGTAGAAAGAAGAATTGATAAGGTCGAAGCACAAGTTCAAGATAGACATATAGAAGATATCATATGCTAGAAGCTCTGTGTCCATTTGGTGATAATGGACATGTGGAGATATTTCTACTCTAGTCTCTCCCATAGTGGAGTATGGGGGAGCAATCCGCAAGACTTCACCGAGCAAGCACAATCAAGAAAGACGGTCCAACTTGAGGGAGAGAAGACCATCATCATCTAGCTCAAGTGGAATGCGTAAGGCAAAAGTATAATATTGATAGGGTTTCTTTCTTACCGGTCTCATGGTGTTTTGTTGTGATATAAGGTCATAGGATCAGTAGCTGTACAATCAAGAGAGGCTCTCGAGTGAGTAACTTAATCATATCGTTCGAAGAGAGCTCAAACCTTTGCATACTTGGCATCATCTTTCTTGGTTCTTATTTGACTTTTATCCATATGAGATTCAAGAACTTGTGGTTATTTCCATGACAAGCTCTAGCTCATCAAAAATGGATTTTGTATGAAACTCTTATTGTGTTTTTGGTGTTTGGAGGTTTTACTGGTTTGTCTTTGAAGAGAGGTCAAACCTTCCATTATTTGGTTTTATCCTCCTTAGTTGGACTATGATGCTTCTATAGATGAAGTTATAGAGCTCATTGTGGTGATTCCAACGAACCCAAAATCATCGAAAACGGAGTCCAGATGCAAAAGTTGCGGCAGCAGTAGTAGTAGCAGTAGTAGCAGCAGTAGTAGCAGGAGCAGTAGTACCAGCAGTAGCAGCAGTAGTATTAGGAGCAGTAGTAGAAACGCTTTTTTAATTCCTGTACAAATATTCTGTGGCGCATATCAAAATGGTTTCTGTGGTGCATTAGGCGGATATGAGCCACAAAAATGTTATATTTTGTGGCGTATACCAAAATGCACCACAGAATTGAAATTTAGTGGCGTGCCAAGAGTGGCACATTTGGAATGCGCCACAGAATCCAAATATGGTGCGCCACTGATAACATGTTTTCCTAGTAGTCATACTTGCTCACTTCCTTGGTCACGCTAATCCCATTGCATCTTGTTGTGTGTGTTTCCGTGTTTCCTTGACGTAGATCATCGTTCTTGACATTTTACTTGGGATTTTACCCACTTTTGATAATAGACTTTTCTTTTGATCTTTTTCATTTGCTATCCACTTCTGTACCCACCACCATATAGAGTTTTCAGCCTTTTGTGTGTGTGTGTTCTTGTGTGTGTGAGTACATACCGGTTGTTCTCTAACTTGAACCATTCTCTCAATTTTGTTGTGAGTTTTGACCTTTTGGTAGTTTTCCTAACTTCCAAACATACAACTTCCCATAGTGAGTGCCATGTCTCGCCACAATATGAAGCTATACTACGTCGAGTTGGATGCCCAAGTGGCCAAGATGACCTCTCAAGACAAGGTCACTTATAAAGCCTACTTCAAACATCTTGATAGCCTAAGTGCGAGAAAGAAACCTATCCCATGTGAGGATGAGCCAAATACACATTGGGAGCAAGTGTGATACACCACATGAGTTGAGTGAGGACACTTCGATTTCTAAATGGAAATTTGAGTGGGTGAGTGGAACCTCCACCCACATAATGGTGGCATAGGTGGGGGCAGACCATGGTTTGGCCGGCCACCCCATGGGGGCTGCTCCCTCCCCTATATAAGGTGGGGTGGAAGCTCTCTCCACACACACTTGTACAGCTTGAGTTCTCTCCACTTTACCTCCCTTGTTGCTCCACCATGGCAATTGCTTAGCGAAGCTCTACCACAAATAGTATGTCGGCGACACTTGGAGAAGTGAAGAAGGAGGAGGAGTTCCAGCGGATCCCTACTTCCACTACCTCGCTGGACCGAGGGCGTGGAGGACGTCAACAAGCCATACGTGTGACAAAGTACAGAGGTGCTGCCGATTGTGGCGCCTTGGCTTCACGATCTTGAGATCATCACGTGATCGACTATGTACGTCATCATTGACAACGTTTGCGCGGGAACATAATCCCCGCTATTAGTCTATGACGATAGTCCATCTAACCCAACGGCTTACCCGTTGCAACCATCTCCTAGACAAGATCATGGCTAGTTAGTGGCTCACTCCATAGGAAATATTTTATTTTCTATGTCGCGAACCCATCAATGTGTTCTTTCCTTGGTATTCATCGGTCAATGATTGAAATTTGTCTTTGATTGATCCAGGGGATGAATCAGTATGACCTTGTGGTGTGCACAATCACATTGGTTGTGCAGTTCCTCCTTGTCAGAGATTCATCTCCTGATACTGAGATGAATTTCACTTTGTTATGAGACCTCGCCACTGATTATAATTTGGAAGCATTTAATCATAGAGCTGATGTTTTGGACCAAAAGGAATGCTCATGAAAGGTGCTTGCATTAATTTCGGTGTAGTTGCACCATCTCTATGGAAATCTGTGTGTTTCTAATTATATGAGGCTCAGTTTAAAATAGTCTTGTTGTGATCATATATGCTTGTAGGCTATGGACAAGGGCTAGTGAAATGACGTTAAGGAGGTTCTTGAGCCCCCAATGAAAAGTGGCAGAGGAAGGCCGTTGCATGTAGGGCAATTTGTACGTGGGCTACCCCGAGGCACTTCTGCAAGGTGGTTGTGGCACCTGGATTAGGGTGTCTACCCATTCCTGACACCTTCAAGAAACACATGGGGGACTCTGCAGTAATGGTCATCATGCACACAAACACAGGTTGTAGCTGGGAGTTCAGTGTCACCAATGTCAACGGCAGTTCGGTGCTCATTTAGGGATGGCCAGAATTTGCCATTGCTCACAAACTTAAGAGTAGGTACTTCCTCATCTTCAAAAAGGTTGGTCCATCAGGGTTCACTGTAGTGTAACACCCCAAGCCAACCAAGCACTTGAGATGTTACCACATTCATTAAACATAGAAAATAATTAAGACTTTCAGGAAAATTCAGCAGAGTTTCCTTTGTTTTCTAGGATATCCAAGACATACAATAATATTTTTATCATAATATACGAATATAACACAAGCAAAGGTAGTTCAGCCACAAGTAAATACTTGATACCACAACTATAAATCTACAATCCACACACTGTAACTAACACCAAGACAAACGAGAAAGAGACCAATACCATCTAAGGAACATACTTCCACAAACCACTTATGGCAATGCTTAACTCCTAACGACCGCAAATAAAGTTCTAAGATAAACTGATTTAAGTGTGAATCGTGAAGTGATGAAGATGAAGGTGCTACTCCCATAATTCCCCATGCATGACGTCTTGAGAGATTTCCTAAAAACATAAGAGCAACAAGGGTGAGTACAAAGACTCAACAAGTTCACAAACAAATAGTAAACGTTACATAAATCAAAACACTAAGACATCATTAAACATCATTTATCCATTAGCACATAATATCATGCCCTACATGTCTATATGCTCATCTCATCTCATCGCGAATACCGGTATCGCTTGAGTGGACACCCGTCGGCATCCACCCACTCCAACTCGTGGAGGGTGCCTCCAAAGTGGGTCGCAACCCATCAATGAAGGTCGCATTGTGCCCACCCAAGTAGGTCACATTATCATCATGAGTATGCATAAATGCATCATATGAACATTTCATCATTATCATTGCCATCAAGGTTATATCATAGACATAAAGTAAAGCACTTTAAATAACCGAAGTGAAGTGAGATATGCAAAATCCACTATCCGTCATAAACTTGCCTCAACGAGTTGTAGGTCTCCGAACCGGAAAGACCAACACCTGTTACAGAACACATTGCACTCAATACACATCATCGCTTCAAAAGTATACACACAATATCGCATCGCTCCTACGTACAAGAAACCCCAACCAAAACATTTACTTTATTTCTTTCCTTTATTCTAGAATAGACCCAAAGCTTGTGTTCTATGTTGGTATTTTAAGCAGTGGTAAAAGTTGTTGTACAGTTATGGGTGAAGCTAAAGTATTTAATTAACCTCAGGGCACTAAAATTAGCATCAGGTACATGCGACTAGACATACAGTATCTCAGGCGTCTAGTAATAAAACAAGGAAACTGGGTACAGTACAGTATATGTCTCACGTTCTATTCCAGCTAGCTAATTACTAGTAACCTGAAGCTTTCATGCCTTCAAGAAAACTAATTTTTTATGAAACAGCAAGATAGCCAGCTACAGAGTAGTACTCAATGAATTCCATCAAGCCCGTGTTCAGAAAAGTAGCAAAATGGCTCTGGTACTAGTTACAAACTATCTGGTTTAAAAGAGCAGGTACGGAACAGTATCCTAATATAAATTAGGTTTTCATTAATTCTCTGAAACAAACACTTCTTCTCCTCCTCTCACAAGGGCGTGATGCCAAAACTTGAATTAAAACTGTACACTGGAAAGATTGGATATCCTGCTCCTACTCAATTCCGGTCATACGCGCTGAACTAGAAATTCTATGGAGATGAACAGAAACAGGGACTAACCAATTGAAAGACGGATGCTGGCCAGCGACAGAGACGATTGACGAAGATGGTTGACGGGAGCAGCACCACAGACTCACAGCGACAGCGCCGTCGAACAAGAGAACCTAGTGGCGGCGGCCTGGAACACTTATGCTGGAAGACTCTATGGCAGCTAGGTAGGGATGGCGGATAGAAATTCTTTAGACTAGATCGGTGGCGGCGGCATCCAACTCGACCTAGTAGGAGACAGCACCAACAGCGTGGAACTGAGTCCGGCTCAAGCAAGAAGCCCAGCTCGGCCCACTTCTATCAACACGGGTACTAGGATGAAGGAAACGTGAAGCACCAAAAAAAAAATACTACAAAGAGCAACAGGCTAGCAACTACAAGATTTTATACTGTGTGGGTCGTGAGATTCAACCACTAGCATGTACACACTAAATTCATTCCTTTCTTTTCTCTAATTTTCTATTCTCAAACCACTATAATAACAGCAACACGGTTCTAACTATTTTTCTTTCAAAACACAAAGTGGTTGAATTAGTACAAAAGATTAGCATCAAAATTTGGGATATTACATTCTCACCCCCTTAAACAGAATTCGTCCCCGAATTCTTCCTCGAGTCACTACTCGCAAGACTAAGCATAACTACACTAAACATATAATCATGCATTACATACCAGCCATGAGCATTTCTGGATACTTCTCGCATATGCGAGATTCAAGCTCCCAAGTCGCCTCACGCTCGGTTTGTTGCACCCAAAGAACCCTCACATAGTTTAATTTCCTATTACTCATTTTTCGCTCGGTCTTTTCCAATATCATCACGGGGCAAACCTCAAAGGTTAAATCTTGTTCACTCTTAATTGGTTTCATGGTAATCTGGATCACGAAAATGTTTCCGCAACATAGGGACATGGAACACAATAAGCACAACTTTCATCGACTCGGCAACTCAAGTCAGTAGACTAGCTTTGCCACTTGTGCCACTATCATGATAGTTTTGATGTATCATAGAATAAGCTCTCCTTTGATATTAAATCTAATAACATCTTTGGTGGGCGACACCCTTAAGAGTACCACCTCACCGGCCTCCACGAAATTCCACATTCATCAATCCTCTTGGAATCATCATAACTATTTTGTCTACTCTCTGCTGCCAAGATATAATGCTTGATCTTTGCTACCCTCTCTATAGTTTGTTGAACCCAATCAGATCCTAGCACTACCTTCTCTCATATGGCGTTCCAACATAGTGGAGATCTGCACTTACAAAGCCTCGTAAGATGCCATTTGTATGCTAGCCAGGTACCAGTGGCAAGTTAGCCTCCCAACTCCCTTGCTAAGAAAGGACACAACACCTCAAAATATCTTCTGAGTGTTTGGATGATACGCTCTAATTGGCCATCTTTTAGGGATAAAACGATGTACTAAGTCTCGGCTACGTTCCCAAGGAACATTGCAAGTTCTCCCTGAACTTCAATACAAACTTAGCATCACTATCAGAGGTAGTGGTTATAGGAATCCCGTGCAACCTCACAATATCACACACATGTATTGGTGCCCAATCACTTGCAGAGTCGGTGGTACGGAAGGAATAAAAATGAGGAACCTTGCTAAGCCAATCCCCGACCATTCAAACTGCATCCTTATCTCTCGAGTACGAGGTAAACCAACAGCAAAATCCATGACAATAACATCCCATGGCCCTTTTGGAACCTCCAAATATTGCAGCTGCACGCCTCTTATGCTCAACCTTTACTCACGGACAAACATCACAAGTTGACACATACTTGGCAATATCAACTTTCATTCTTTTCCACCAAAAAGTCTTTTCCAGGTTTGATACTTCTTTGTATCCCAAGGATGAACGGTGTATGGAGTATGATGTGCCTCTCTCAAAATGGCCTCTGTCCTGAGACTTTTGTGGCACACAAATATGACCATGAAACCGAATGGCCCCAGCCCCATCTATGGTGAATTCTCTAATTCTACCTTCTTGAATGCGCGCTTGCACTTGTTGCAACAGCCCGCCACTTTGTTGCACCTCTCTCACTCTATCTAGACTAGCTGATTGAAGGATGAATTGTGTTTCCTCATTTGCTACACCGGCAAAACAATATTAGATGCACATCCGTTCAAAATCAGCAACAAGGCAATTTACAGTGGCAGACTTGCGACCAAGAGCATCTACTACCTGATTCGCCCTCCTACTAGATAGTGAGTCAATCCTTTATCAACGTTAGCCATTCTCTTTTTCTCAAGTTCAATTCATTCTATGTGAAGAGATATTTGAGACTCTTATGATCTATAAAAATATCACAAGATTCTCCATAGAGATAATGCCTCCAAATCTTGAGTGCAAAGACCATGGCTGCAAGCTAGAGATCATGGGTAGGATAGTTCCGTTCGTGCGTTTTCAATTGCCTAGAAGCATAAGCAGTAACTTTTCCATCTTGCATGAGTATACACCCAATCCCAACTAGAGAAGTATCATAGTAAACTATGAAACGGTTCCGGGAAGAGTAAGAATAGAAGCAGTCACCAAACTATTCCTAAGGGTAGAGAATCTATTCTCACATTCATCAGTCCATTGGAATTTCACATCCTTTTAGGTTAGTTTGGTCAATGGCTTGGCGACAATAGAAAAATCCTTCACGAACTTCCTATAGTAACCCACCAAGCCCAAGAAACTCCATACTTCCTTCACATTGGATGGTCTCGACCAGTCAATAATTGTAGAAATCTTAATAGGATCAACCAAGATGCCTTGTTGGTTAATAACATGACCTAGAAAAGCCACTTCTGAAATCCAAAACTCACATTTCTTTAGTTTTGCATAGAATTTATTCTTTCTCAAAGTCTCGAGCGCAAGCCTCAAACGACGCTCATGCTTTTCTATTTTTTGAATATAAGAGGATATCATCAAGGAATACAACCTCAAAGTTATCAAGGAACTTGTGGATCATACTGTTCATTGTCTCCATAAAGATGGAGGAGCGTTGGTTTGTCCAAAAGAAACTTTATATTCACAATGTCCATACTTGGTGGAGAACACGGTCTACCCAATATCAAGTCCCCGCACACGAGGTGAATCTTGGAGAACACGTTAGCTCCATTTAGCTAATCAAACATGTGCTCGACGCGGGGCAATGGATATTGGTTCTTGATAGCTCTCGCATTAAGAGCACAGTATCCACACACATTCACCGAACCACCTTTCTTGGTCGTAAATAGAATAGCCGCTCCCAAGGTGGACATTATTTTGAATAAAACCCTTGGTTAACATAATGTCCAAATGACTTCGATTCTTCTTGAAATGGTCATGACAAATGATAAGGATTCAAAGAGATAGGTTGAATGCAAGAAGTAAAATCAATAAGGAACTTCACATATCAATCTCAAAGGGCTTGGAAGATGAATGCTATGTTTTGTCATAAACAACTACCCTCGGTAACTAATGAAATCCACATGATGAATGCAGATGGTACATGACCACAAAGTTCTCAACATTCTTCAACTTTGGAACACAAGTAGAGGATAAAAGGGAACCTATAAGAAACTCTCATGGTCGTCATGAAGGGAGTATTTGGGTAATGTGTAAAACAACACGATGAAGGTTTATCCTCACCGTATCTCCTACGCCGAACAGAGGTTGCAATTTACTAAAGTGGAACAATATAACATTCTATGGTTCGAGATACACAACATTGTCTCTCAACTAAAACGAAAAAGGCACATAGTGATTCACTCACTCCAGCGTACAAGAGAAAATAATAAGGGTAAGTGGTATGGGGGCCAATCCATCCCGCACCCAAACTATTAACTTTGTAATAGGAACAGTAAATCACGCAAAGCTAACACTCGGGCATCCTCACTAGCATTGCAAACAGATTTCATGGGCACAAACCAAGGTTCGAGGTCGACTCCCATATATCGTTCTTGCAAAGTCGCTACAAAAAGTTAAATTATCGACCTTGTTTCTTAATACACGAATTGTGTGCAAAAGAAGCTTTTTCAAAAACAAAGAATCACTTTAAGGATTGTCACTAAACTTTATGGATGGTCAGTGAACGGATCTAGAAAACTATCACTTACAGAGGATTAAAGAAGGACAAGCTTCTCACCAAGATAGCAACCAAGGAAAAGGCTTTTCAGAAATGAAATGTTCTGTTTTTTTGGGAAGGATGGAGTAGGTTGCCTCCAAAGAGAACAATGTGTTCTCCATTCTTAATACTCAAAAGTGGAAGAAGGGGCATCAACAAATGTCAAAGAAGGATCAATAGAAAGAGAATGTGGCAAATAGAATGTGTTCACTTTGTATCACTGTAGTTAGCAAGAAGAACTTTTCATGTACTTGACAGAAACTACATCATAAACCTTAGACAAAAGGCAACATTGGTAATTCCCTAAATAGATGATTGTCAACAAACCAAGCCAAGTTGCAGGTGATGCACTACGGATAGTAGGTGAATGATAATAAGGAAGCCAAGTTAAAATTGTGGTTTCGGAGAAAAAGATAGAGGAAAGACCTTCTCATATTGACTTGGATCCATATAAGTCTCCATAACATTTATCTACTCGCGACTGTACCAGCTAGGTTATTCAATCTATGTTTATTCTTTCGAAAACCAATCACCTTATCCACCTCACCTTCAAGATTAGCAGATTGTTCTCTCAAATTTCTTCGGGGTAAACAAACAAATCTTAATGCAGCTCTAGGCAAACCAAACCTTGATCTTCCACACTAACATTAAATTATATTCAATCTTTGAGGCCAAACCAAACTCTCCAACTATCTCTTCATGAATCCAAGGAAGCAAAAAAAAATCTAAATCCATCATTGCAAATATGGATCACGTACTGACACTTCTATGGCTAACTACAACCAGCCAACAAAAGAGGGACACAATTGCCTGAAGCATACAAGGCCTTCAAGCCTCGATGGGCACTGACTTGCCTAGGCACCAAACAATAAGTACATAAAAGAGATTAAGAAAAACAAGCAAAATAAAAAAATGCAATGCATGGTCCAACCCCATCCTACTGTGCACCAGTGTGTCATATTTTAAGGTTGTTTATCGTGTTCCGCTTAAATTTTAGTTAATACTAAGTAATGTCCTAAATTATTCATAAAACCTAAACAACTTTCACACCCAAGGACCTAAAGCCCGCTCTGATTCCAACTGTAACACCCCAAGCCAACCAAGCACTTGAGATGTTACCACATTCATTAAACATAGAAAATAATTAAGACTTTCAGGAAAATTCAGCAGAGTTTCCTTTGTTTTCTAGGATATCCAAGACATACAATAATATTTTTATCATAATATACGGATATAACACAAGCAAAGGTAGTTCAGCCACAAGTAAATACTTGATACCACAACTATAAATCTACAATCCACACACTGTAACTAACACCAAGACAAACGAGAAAGAGACCAATACCATCTAAGGAACATACTTCCACAAACCACTTATGGCAATGCTTAACTCCTAACGACCGCAAATAAAGTTCTAAGATAAACTGATTTAAGTGTGAATCGTGAAGTGATGAAGATGAAGGTGCTACTCCCATAATTCCCCATGCATGACGTCTTGAGAGATTTCCTAAAAACATAAGAGCAACAAGGGTGAGTACAAAGACTCAACAAGTTCACAAACAAATAGTAAACGTTACATAAATCAAAACACTAAGACATCATTAAACATCATTTATCCATTAGCACATAATATCATGCCCTACATGTCTATATGCTCATCTCATCTCATCGCGAATACCGGTATCGCTTGAGTGGACACCCGTCGGCATCCACCCACTCCAACTCGTGGAGGGTGCCTCCAAAGTGGGTCGCAACCCATCAATGAAGGTCGCATTGTGCCCACCCAAGTAGGTCACATTATCATCATGAGTATGCATAAATGCATCATATGAACATTTCATCATTATCATTGCCATCAAGGTTATATCATAGACATAAAGTAAAGCACTTTAAATAACCGAAGTGAAGTGAGATATGCAAAATCCACTATCCGTCATAAACTTGCCTCAACGAGTTGTAGGTCTCCGAACCGGAAAGACCAACACCTGTTACAGAACACATTGCACTCAATACACATCATCGCTTCAAAAGTATACACACAATATCGCATCGCTCCTACGTACAAGAAACCCCAACCAAAACATTTACTTTATTTCTTTCCTTTATTCTAGAATAGACCCAAAGCTTGTGTTCTATGTTGGTATTTTAAGCAGTGGTAAAAGTTGTTGTACAGTTATGGGTGAAGCTAAAGTATTTAATTAACCTCAGGGCACTAAAATTAGCATCAGGTACATGCGACTAGACATACAGTATCTCAGGCGTCTAGTAATAAAACAAGGAAACTGGGCACAGTACAGTATATGTCTCACGTTCTATTCCAGCTAGCTAATTACTAGTAACCTGAAGCTTTCATGCCTTCAAGAAAACTAATTTTTTACGAAACAGCAAGATAGCCATCTACAGAGTAGTACTCAATGAATTCCATCAAGCCCGTGTACAGAAAAGTAGCAAAATGGCTCTGGTACTAGTTACAAACTATCTGGTTTAAAAGAGCAGGTACGGAACAGTATCCTAATATAAATTAGGTTTTCATTAATTCTCTGAAACAAACACTTCTTCTCCTCCTCTCACAAGGGCGTGATGGCAAAACTTGAATTAAAACTGTACACTGGAAAGATTGGATATCCTGCTCCTACTCAATTCCGGTCATACGCGCTGAACTAGAAATTCTATGGAGATGAACAGAAACATGGACTAACCAATTGAAAGACGGATGCTGGCCAGCGACAGAGACGATTGACGAAGATGGTTGACGGGAGCAGCACCACAGACTCACAGCGACAGCGCCGTCGAACAAGAGAACCTAGTGGCGGCGGCCTGGAACACTTATGCTGGAAGACTCTATGGCAGCTAGGTAGGGATGGCGGATAGAAATTCTTTAGACTAGATCGATGGCGGCGGCATCCAACTCGACCTAGTAGGAGACAGCACCAACAGCGTGGAACTGAGTCCGGCTCAAGCAAGAAGCCCAGCTCGGCCCACTTCTATCAACACGGGTACTAGGATGAAGGAAACGTGAAGCACCAAAAAAAAAATACTACAAAGAGCAACAGGCTAGCAACTACAAGATTTTATACTGTGTGGGTCGTGAGATTCAACCACTAGCATGTACACACTAAATTCATTCCTTTCTTTTCTCTAATTTTCTATTCTCAAACCACTATAAAAACAGCAACACGGTTCTAACTATTTTTCTTTCAGAAAACAAAGTGGTTGAATTAGTACAAAAGATTAGCATCAAAATTTGGGATATTACATGTAGTCATCTTCGACCACACTAGTTGTGAGGTGATCAAGAAGTGCCAACTGCACCCACAGCAGTTCATGAGGATCGTGGTGGTGGTGGAGCCCTGAATTGTCATGTTTTGAAATTTAATGAAGCCTCAATGCTGTTATGAACTATTTTGTTTGTCTTTCTAAATTTGTGATATTACATATGTAGTTATGTTCCACTTCATAGTTGTTGGGGTCCTTCATAATTTTAACAACAATATAGCACACGTACTAGGACCAGGTCCATTCAATGAAGAAAGTTATTTGGTGTGTCATTCGCGTTAATTCATATTAGTAATTGGTCCCCCTTATATACATATGGCCCTCATACTAGCTTAATTTCCATCATAATAAAGAATGGTGGTACGGACGCAGACGTTTGGGTCAGTCACACCCCAAGCAGAGGATGACATTGCCACCATTAATTAGAGCCTGGAGATGCTCAGATTCATTTCTGTAATACATAGATTTGTTGTTGCCATACGAATGATTACTGAAACAATACGCAGGTCTTACGGTACAAATCGCCACATAGAATTAATGGCCAATTTATAACAGGCCCAGGAGATAGTTGGATTGGCTCAAGAGGAAGTTTTTTTCCGCAAATCAGCCCTAGTTGTGTTACTGTCCACCTACCAACCGTGCCACAACCAAATATCTCGTCGCCTCTTGTGTATGAGAGGCAGCTAGGCTCTACAGGCACTTTAGTGTCGCCATCTTCCTTTTTTTGAATAGGGGAAGGGCCTGGAAGGCCCCAGAGATACTTATATTAAAAACAAGGCAGGTACAGGATAAAGATGCAGCCTTTGCATTATAAACCTAGCCACCGCCGTCGGTGCCATAGCTAGAACCCCAACGACCTCTACAACCTCACTGAACACAGTATGTGATGCCGTGCTGATCATCCCCACCGCGAGGTTGTCCTCTTGGACTATGGCCGCCGTCGTTTGTGCATGTTGGCATATTTTCGTGTGCGTGCGCCCATGGCTGCATCAGCGGATGGAAATTAATATAGTAGAAGGGCATCGACAAGCTACACTACTGGCGGAGACCCTGAACGGCTAGGCAAAGCTGTGCAAGTGCGTGCATGTGCTAGCTAAGCTGATGCGTTCGTGCTAGCTTGCTGGTAGCTTATATGAGCTGAGTGGTTTTATGCATGCATGCGGGCCACAGTCACAGACCCAGGTTGGTGGCTTCTGTGTGTATGCATGATGGATTTACTTCGTATATGCACCACCACCCCAGACGTTGGTGGCTTGCTCTCATGGTCATGGACCTCCACTCAGGGCGCCTGAGTCTTCACGCATCCTGATTGTTGTTGTTTTCCTCGAGTTGTAGTATCTTCCATCGTCGAAGATGTGCTGAATTTCAATGGCACTCCGGCAGCAAAAGGTGGACTCACATATTATGCTGGCCATGCTCGCTTACATGATTTGGCCCACATCCCATGACATTGAATTCGACAGCGTAGGTGAAAGAAAGAAAGAAAGGAAGCAAAACAGAAATGTGTTGTGAAAATTTAAGTCTAGCTAAATAATTGAAGGTGGTTAATGAACCAAACACGACATATCCTGTCGGAGGCCGGCAATGCACTGACTATATAAAAGTAAAAATCAATTTCTCAAAATTCACATGTAAAAAATTGTTTTCAGCTCTATTTCACTTCTATGGATAGACCTGATAGTAATAGTAAATTGATGGAATTTGGGGATATTTAGAATTGTACCGATGTTATTTCTTAAAAATAATTTTCTTTACTTCCCGGTGCAACGCACGGGCATGTGTGCTAGTAATAATAAAGTACGCAAGGGTTCCATGGTTTGGTTTGGTCCAATATTTCTTTTGACCGCTATACCCTCCTACCAATAACTTATTACAGCCAATGCCACCGATTATGAAAAAACGGTTTTATTTGTCTGTCCCGGTCGCCCATGGCACGATGTTTCCTTCCTACCGCTAGCCAATGCTGATTGAATTCTTATCTTACGATACAAGCATGGTCCAAGATGGAATGAGAACCTAGGCTAGCCAGGACTCATTAATTGTTATGCGTAATAGAGTTTGGATCAATAGATAGACTAGCTAGCCAGGACTCCTTGATATACGTGACCTTTGATGTGTATACTAGGAACGCTTGGCGCGGTGACACGCCGCGCCCTTGAGTTTGTAATCCTGTTTGGAAGGGAAGATCAACAATATTGTTAAGTGATACGTCTCCAATGTATCCATAATTTTTGATGCTCCATGCTTGTTTTTACACCATTTGCTTAGTGTTTCGTTACACTTCGTGGCATTTTTATGCATTTTCCGGAACTAACCTATTAACGAGATGCCACAGTGCCAGTTCCCTATTTTCTACTGTTTTTGTGTTTCAGAAAAGTTACACAGGAAATTTTCTCGGAATTGGACGAAACAAAAGCCAGAAGTCCAGATATTCACAGGAGCTTCCAGAAGACCGAAGAGGAGACGGAGAGGGGCCACAGGGCGCCCACATCATAGGGCGGCGCGACCTAGGGCTGGCCCACGCCCCCTGGTGGTGAGGCCACCCTGGTCCACCTCTGACGCCGCCCCTTCGCCTATAAAGACCCCCCGACGGGAAAAACCTAAAGACCAGATCACTTTTTCAGAAACATATCGCGATCCGTCGCCGTCGTTGACCTGAGATTGGGAGGGTCCAAAAGCTCTTCCCGGCACCCTGCCGGAGAGGGGAATCGCCACCGGAGGTCTTCTTCATTGCCATGCTTGCCTCCGGCGCGACGAGTGAGTAGTCTATCTTGGACTATGGGTCCATAGCAGTAGCTGGATGGTTGTCTTCTCCACCATGTGCTTCATGTTTAGATCTCGTGAGCTGCCTTACATGATCGAGATCACCGTTATGTAATTCTACATGTTGTGTTTGTTGGGATCCGATGAATATTGGTGTTATGATTGAGTTGATTTACTGAATTTTATCTTATGTTATCTCTATGCTGTTTATGATCTGGCAAGCTCTCCGTTGTTAGTAGCTATCTTGGCCGAGTAGTTGCTAGTGACTCCAAGAGGGGGTATTTATGCTCGATAGTGGGTTCATGCCTCTATTTAATCTGGGGGAGTGACAGAAACCTCTAAGGTTGTAGATGTGCTATTGCTACTAGGGGGAAAACAACATTCATATGCTCAAGAACATATGCTTTGTTTACATTACACACTTTGCTTAATGCAGTTATCTGTTGTTCGCAACTTAATATTTGTGGAGTTCTCGGATTGATTCGCCACAAGTGGATTATTAGTCATAGATGCAGTTGGATGGCGGTCTATGTATCTTGTTGTAATGCCCAGAGTAAATCTCATAGTGATCCTCTTGACATATCACGTTGTCTTTATTCTATCAATTACCCAACTATAATTTTTTCCCAGCATGTGTTATTTTATCTTATGGAGGGACACCACTAGTGAACTGTGGACCCCGGTCCTATTTCCTTTATATTGCCATCACCTGTTTACTTTACTCGCACTGTTTACTTTACTCACATACTATTACTATTTTCCACTCGATACGCTCATTCCTTTGTTCACAGCAAACCGGTGAGATTGACAACCTCATCGTAAGTTGGGAGCAAAGTATTTGGTTGTGTTGTGTGCAGGTTCCGCGTTGCAGCTGGCAAAGCAAAGCACTGGACGAGGCACCTTATAAATTGTCCGGAGCTATTGCAAGCTAGCAAGCATCACCTTCTGAAGTATTGGCTTCTTTCTCTCCTGATTGACAAACCTTGGTTTCTTACTGAGGGAAACCCTTGTTGCTGTACTCATCATACCTTCCTCTTGGGGTTCCCAACTGGACGGTGCTTTTCATTATCAACACCGTGCCGCATCAAGCCATTTTCTGGCGCCGTTGCCGGGGAGGAAAAAGAAGACTTCTGCAAGGGGAGTTTCGCACGCAAATCCTTTACTTTGTTTTAAGTTTTGCTTTACTTTATTTTTACTTGCATCGTTTTATCAAAAACACCAAAAAAAATTAGTATCCTTGATAGTTGTTTTTACTTGTCTGCTTTAATTTTGCTAGAATGGCTACTCCTGAAAACACCAAGTTGTGTGATTTTACTAGCACTAATAATAGTGATTTTATCTGCACTCCTATTGCGCCACCTGCTCCTGCTGCAAATTTTTAAGAGATTAAGCCTGCTTTGTTGAACCTTGTTATGAAAGAGCAATTTTCTGGTGCTAGTACTGATGATGTTGCAGCTCATCTCAACAATTTTGTTGAGCTATGTGAGATGCAGAAATATAAGGATGTAGAAAGTGATATTATTAAGCTTAAGTTGTTTCCTTTTTCTTTGAGAGGAAAAGCTAAGGATTGGTTGCTGTCTTTGCCTGAAAATAGTATTGATTCATGGGCTAAGTGTAAGGATGCTTTTATTGGTAGATACTATCCTCCTGCTAAGATTATAGCTTTGCGTAGCAATATTATGAAGTTTAGTCAGTTTGATAATGAACATGTTGCTCAAGCTTGGGAAAGAATGAAATCTATGATCAAGAATTGTCCCACTCATGGACTGACTACTTGGATGATTGTCCAAACTTTTTATGCAGGACTAAAATTTTCTTCAAGGAACCTATCAGATTCAGCTGCTGGAGGCACTTTTATGTCCCTTACCTTGGGCACCGCAACAAAGCTTCTCGATAATATGATGGTAAATTACTCTGAATGGCACATCGAGAGAGCTCCACAAGGTAAGAAGGTAAATTCTGTTGAGGAAACCTCTTCCTTGAGTGATAAGATTGATGCTATTATGCTTATGCTTTCAAATGATAGGACTCATGTTGATCCTAATAATGTTCCTTTAGCCTCTTTGGTTGCTCAAGAAGAGCATGTTGATGTAAACTTCATTAGAAATAATAATTTTAACAACAATGCTTATAGGAACAATTTTGCTAGTAACAATTATAGGCCGTATCCTTCTACCAATGGTAATGGTTATGGTAACTCTTATGGTAATTCCTCCAACAACACTAGGGCCGCGCCCTCCGATCTTGAGGTAATGCTCAAGGACTTCATCGGTAAGCAAAATGCTTTTAACAGGTCTGTTGAGGAAAAGTTAGGCAAAATTGATATTCTTGCTTCTAAAGTTAATAGCCTTGCTCATGATGTTGAACTTCTGAAATTAAAAGTGTTGCCTAATGATGTGAAAGAGAACAATACTTTTGCCACTTCTAATGCTATCCATGTTAGAATTGATGAAAATGTTAGGATGCTAGCAGAATTGCATGCCAGGTGGGAAAGAGAAGATGAGATGACTAGAAAGATGAAGGTATTACTACCTTTAATGATGTTATTCCTAATGCTAGCAATCCTCTTACTTTGATTGGTGTAGAGAAAACTCCCACTCCTTGTGTTAAAAAGACTAAAACTGCCAAAATTTTCTCTCAAAAGAGTGCTGAAATTTTTCGGAGTGTAGGAGATGATAGCTCTATTTCCTTTAATGATTTTGATGTTGATGGCTGCAATATATCTGAAGTTATTTTGTTCTTGCAAAAGCTTGCTTTGACTCCCAATGCTAGTTCTTTAAATGTTGCTTTTACTAAGCATATTACCAATGCTCTTATGAAAATTAGGGATGAAAGTTGAAGCAAAAAGCTTCTGTTCCCAAGAAGTTAGAAGATGGTTGGGAACCCATCATTAATATGCATGTTAATGGTTTTGATTTCCATGCTTTATGTGATCTAGGTGCTAGTATTTCTATCATGCCTAGAAAGATTTATGACATGCTTGATTTACCACCACTTGAAAAGTGTTATTATGATGTTCCTATTGCTGATGTTGCTAAGAAGAAACCTTTGGGGAGAATTAATGATGTTCTTATTATGGTTAAAACCTGGTTCCCGTTGATTTTCTTGTCATGGATGTTGAATGCAATGCTTCATGTCCTATTATTTTGGGAAGACCCTTTCTTCGAACTGTAGGTGCCATCATTGATATGAGGGAAGGCACCATCAAATATCAATTCCCACTCAAGAAAGGTATGGAACACTTCCCTAGAAAGAGGAAGAAATTACTTTTTGACTCTATTCTTAGAGCAAATTATGAGCTTGATGCTTCATCACTTGATATTACTTGATTCGCATTTTCTGCGCCTAGCTCAAAGGCGTTAAAGAAAAACACTCTTGGGAGATAACCCAATATTTTTACATTCAGTTCTTTTTCTTTTATTTGAGTCTTGGAAGTTATTACTACTGTAATAACCACTCCTTATCATTTTTATTTCGTTTTTGTGCCAAGAGAAGCCTCTAATTTGAGCGAGGTAAGATTTGGGGATGTTGCTGTCCTGAAACAGTTTTCGGTGCTGCACCATAAAAATTCATGATCATTCTCTGTATATCTTTTGGACCTGCGATTTCTTGTGCATATGCCCCAGGTTATATCCAAACTTTCATTAGTTGAACACTTTTTGATTTGAGCAACAAAAAACCCTCTAAAAATTCGACCTTTTTCAGCTGTTCTGTTTTGACAGATTTCTGCTAATATTTGTGTTTGCCGCTTTATCGCTTTCTTTTTAGTTCTTTTGATCACGGAACATTTGGGGAAGTTGCTACAATAGTATATACTTTATATGTGGTGGTTTTGAGTTGAAACCTGAAGCAAAAGGGGTTGATTCATTGTTATGCTTACACTAATGTTGCTAATAGATTTGTGTTTAGTTTTGTATGAAGGAAGTTTTCAAGTGTAGGGATTGGAGAATGATGAGATGAGTTGAAGAATGGACAAAAGCTCAAGCTTGGGGATGCCCATGTCACCCCAAGAAATATCCAAGAGGTACAAGCATCAAAGCTTGGGGATGCCCCCGAGGCACCCCTTCTTCATCGGCAAAAATCAGGTCACCTTTCAATGCACGATATTTTTATTGCTTCATGCATTATGCATTTTTCTTGGAGCGTCAGTTGTTTTTAGTTTTCAGTTTAGTTTAGTTTTGTTTGCTGCAATAAATGGTTGGACCCCAACAAATTTCTTTTGGAGAAGTTGCCTTGCTTTTCATTTGCCAAGAACACTCCATTTTTCACTCTATTCGTTTCCACGAGTGCTCTCCTTTTCTAGAACTGCGTTTAGCTTTCGATTTTCGCCTTGATTTGTGTTCAGATCTTGTTATATCTTTTTATCAAGGTGTATTTTTGCCTCTGGTCCATATTGGTTTTCATCAAAAGAGTTGTTTATAAAAAGTTCGAATGGTGTTGGAAAAGAGAAAAAGCTTTATGCAAAAAAGTGGTACAAGAAGGAGCTTGTGTAGACTGCGGCCTAGGCTTTTGCATGTCGTGCTTGATGTCTTTTTGATAGTATGCTTAGTGGTTTTGCTGTAGCATGACTTGTCTCAAATAACTGAGATTGCTTAATGAGCCTTTAAAAAAATCATGCGTTGTTTTAATTATTTGGAATCATTATTTTGGTTTTCTCCTTGATGCTTTATTTGGGTTGACTTGGCACATGCTCACACATGTTAGACTCATACAAAGTCACCATTGCCTCTATGATCATTTAGTTTTTGACTTTTGATGCCATCTTATGCTTCTTTTAATGTCGCTTTGTCGCTTTGCATGATTATGGCCGTTATTGCTCTCTTAGTTGGTCGCTCCCAGTCTTTTGCTAGCCCTCATTTTGTACTGAGTATGAGCTCTACTCGTGCATCCAACTCCTAAAAACCAAGTTGTTCCAAAGTGTCCACCATACATACCTATTAGCAATTTGCTATTCCAAAGTACATTTGACTTGCTTTTATCTATCCTTCAAATTAAACTCTTTTTGGTGTTATGCGAAAATTGGTCAGTAAAGTTCTCACGAACCTGATGGCACACTTTACTTTTCTCGTTTTAAAATTTTGACATTGTGGCTCTCTTATGTTGAGTTGTTATGCTTGCAAGTTGTAAGTTGGAAATTAGCCCAGCCATGCCGTCATGGGGCAAGCATTCAGCATTGCACTTCTTTCATTTGAGTTTATATCGTGATCTTTTGTTTATGGATACTTGCGATGTGAAATAAGTTGGGAATCTTGCGGGATCATGGAGTTTTTATATGTGTTAGGGAAATGCCTGGGCCGCTAATCTAAGTCATGCATCATTCATGGTGGAAATTTACAGCATGCCCATAGTGGACATTCGACGACGCATCTCAAAATAAAAAGCTATACAAATGGTAGATAAAAGAGATGTCGAGGTATTCATTGTCTGTTTGTCTTATCATTTTGATTTGGGCTTGTTCCATGTCATCGGGCAGGAGGTACCCCGTTGGCGGTTCTCGATGATACACATATATTTACAATGACAAGAGCTTGCTTGGGACTCTAAGTTGAGTGATGTTTTGCAGGTGCCAAGTTGACGTGGGAAAATGTAGTTGATGTAGGAGCTTCTTCTTCTTCAATTCCCCGGCATCGGCGCTAGAAAAACTTGTTGATGGCGCGGTAATGGTGTGTATAATTAATGAAGTAAATGACCGGCCAGTTGGAAACCCCAAGAGCAAGGTGTGATGAATATAGCAGCAAGTTTTTCCCTCAGTAAGGAACCAAGATAGTCAATCCAGTAGGAGGACGAAATACGACTGAAGGTGATGCCCACTAGCTTCGCGACAACTACGGACAATTTATAGGGCGCCTCATCCAAGCTTTGCTTTGCGAGCGGCAACGTGGAACCTGCACACAACACAACCAAGTACTTTGTTCCCAACTTACGATGAGGTTGTCAATCTCACCGGTTTGCTTGAAACAAAGGGTATGAGCGTATCGAGTGGAAAATAGTAATAGTATGCGAGTAAAGTAAACAGTGCAAGTAAAGTAAATAGGTGATAGCAATATAAAGGAAATAGGACCGGGGTCCACAGTTCACTAGTGGTGTCTCTCCATAAGATAAAATAATACATGCTGGGTAAACAACTTACAGTTGGGCAATTGATAGAATAAAGACAACGTGCATATGATGAGAGGATCACTATGAGATTTACTCTGGGCATTACAACAAGATACATAGACCGCCATCCAACTGCATCTATGACTAATAATCCACTTGTGGCGAATCAATCCGAGAACTCCACAAGTATTAAGTTGCGAACAACAGATAATTGCATTAAGCAAAGTGTGTAATGTAAACAAAGCATATGCCCTCGAGCATATGAATGTTGTTTTCCCCCTAGTAGCAACAGCACATCTACAACCTTAGAGGTTTCTATCACTCCCCCAGATTAAATAGAGGCATGAACCCACTATCGAGCATAAATACCCCCTCTTGGAGTCACTAGCAACTACTCGGCCAAGCTAGCTACTAACAACGGAGAGCATGCAAGATCATAAACAACATAGAGATAACTTAAGATAATATTCAGTACATCAACTCAATCATAACACCAATATTCATCGGATCCCAACAAACACAACATGTAGAATTATATAACGGTAGTCTCGATCATGTAAAGCAGCTCACGAGATCTAAACATGAAGCACATGGTGGAGAAGACAACCATCTAGCTACTGCTATGGACCCATAGTCCAAGGTAGACTACTCACTCATCGCGCCGAAGGCAAGCATGGCGATGAAGAAGACCTCTGGTGGCGATTCCCCTCTCCGGTAGGGTGCCGGGAAGAGCTTCTGGACCCTCCCGATCTTCGGGTCGACGGCGGCGGCGGATCGCGATGTGTTCTAGAAAAGTGATCGGGTACTTAGGTTTTTCCCGTCGAGGGGTCTTTATAGGCGAAGGGGCAGCGTCCGGAGTGGGCCGAGGTGCCGTCACACATAGGGGGCGCGGCTAGGGGCCAGGCCGCGCCGCCCTATTGTGTGGGGCCCTCGTGGCCCCACTCCGTCTCCTCTTCGGTTCTCTGGAAGCTTCGGTGAATTTCTGGACGTTCGGCTTTTGTTTCATCCAATTCCGAGAATATTTCCTGTGTAACTTTTCTGAAACACAAAAACAGCAGAAAACAGGGAACTGACACTGTGGCGACTTGTTAATAGGTTAGTTCCGAAGAATGCATAAAAGTGCCACGAAGTGTAACGAAACACTAAACAAATGGTGTAAAAACAAGCATAGAGCATCAAAAATTATGGATACGTTTGAGACATATCAGCATCCCCAAGCTTAACTCCTGCTCGTCCTCGAGTAGGTAAGTGATAACAAAAGAAATAATTTTTGAGGTGACATGCACCTACACAATCTTGACCATATATGTAAGCGTTGTGCGCTGGGATCAAAAGAACTTAAAACATGGCATGAAAGACATAATCTGGATAGAAGAAACTTAGCAACCATGTTATAACATGAAAATGAAACAATGAAAGTCAAACATGTGTTCAAATCATAAGGAAAAACATACAAATGGTTTTCAGCTTGTCCTTCATGGAGAGCAAAACATAAATGCATAGGACACCTTCAAGTTTAAGAGGGCGACTAGATACAAATAATTTAAGAACAAGTGAAACCAACATCATGAATCAATCAATGAAAACTTAGGGACAATGCACATTATACTCAGAATGACAACTATGCTCTCTTAATGGTGCATAAAGATAGAAGGTGGAGACTCAACATAAAAGTAAAAGAAAGGCCCTTCGCGGAGGGAAGCAGCGATTAAACATGTGCTAGAGCTTTTCATTTGTAAAACAGAGATAAAACTTGGGTTTTGAGAGGTGGTTGCTTTTGTCAACGACTGGCAATGGGGTTCTTACTATCTTCCATACAAAAATGAAGCAAGTTTTTGAGAGAGATTGGCACTTTTTGTGCTCTTTTTATAAAACTTGGCACTCCTCCCCACCTTTTTTCCTTTCTCAAACCATGGCTAACCGATTCCATCGGGTGCCCACCAACATTCACATACCATGGAGGAGTGCCTCTTTTTTTTCTTTCTTATTTCTCTTTTTTCTTTTCTTTTTGGAATAAGCAATATGGAAGATAGCAAATCCGACCACTACGTCCCCATGAGCTGAAAACAGTGTCACAAAACGAGAAGTGTTTTGAAGGTTTTTGAAAGGTAGCACATGAAAATTTACTTGGAATGGCTTACAAATACCATGCATAGGAATTTATAGTGGACACAATGGCAAACTTGGTTTTTAGGAGTTGGATGCACGAGTAGAGCTCATACTCAGTACAAAGCGAGGGCTAGCAAAAGACTGGGAGTGACCAACTAAGAGAGCAATAACGGCCATAATCATGCAAAGCGACAAAGCAACATTAAAAGAAGCATAAAATGGCATCAAAAGCCAAAAACTAAATGATCATAGAGGCTATTGGCGACTTTGTAAGAGTCTAACATGTGTGAGCATGCGCCAAGTCAACCCAAATAAAGCATCAAGGAGAAAACCAAAATAATGCTTCCAAATAATTAAAACAACGCATGATTTTTTTCAAAGGCTCATTAAGCAATCTCAGTTATTTGAGACAAGTCATGCTACAGCAAAACCACTAAGCATACTATCAAAAAGACATCAAACACGATATGCAAAAGCCTAGGCCGCAGTCTACACAAGCTCCTTCTTGTACCACTTTTTTGCATAAAGCTTTTTCTCTTTTCCAACACCATTCAAACTTTTTATAACCAACTCTTTTGATGAAAACCAATATAGAACAGAGGCAAAAATACACCTTGATGTAAAGATATAACAAGATCTGAACACAAATCAAGGCGAAAATTGAAAGCTAAACGCAGTTCTAGAAAAAGAGAACACTCGTTGAAATGATAAGAATGAAAAACTGAGTGTTCTTGGCAAATGAAAAGCAAGGCAACTTCTCCAAAAGAAATTTGTTGGGGTCCAACCATTTATTGCAGCAAACAAAACTAAATAAAACTGAAAACTACAAACAACTGACGCTCCAAGAAAAACACATAATGCATGAAGCAATAAAAATATAGCGTATTGAAAGGTGACCTAATTTTTGCCGATGAAGAAGGGGTGCCTCGGGGGCATCCCCAAGTTTTGACGCTTGTACTTCTTGGATATTTCTTGGGGTGCATGGGCATCCCCAAGCTTGAGCTTTTGTCCATTCTTCAACTCATCTCATCATTCTCCGATCCCTACACTTGAAAACTTCCTTCATACAAAACTAAACACAAATCTATTAGCAACATTAGTTTAAGCATAACATAGAATCAACCCTTTTTGCTTCAGGTTTCAACTCAAAACCACCACATATAAAGCATATACTACTGTAGCAACTTCCCGAAAAGTTACGTGATCAAAAGAACTAAAAAAGAAAGCGATAAAACGGCAAACACAAATATTGGCAGAAATCTGTCAAAACAGAACAGCTGACAAAGGTCGAATTTTTAGAGGGTTTTCTGTTGCTCAAATCAAAAAGTGTTCAACTAATGAAACTTTGGATATAACCTGGGGCATATGCAAAAGAAATCGCAGGTCCAAAAGATTTACATAGAATGTTCACGAATTTTTACGGTGCAGCACCAAAAACTGTTTCAGGACAGCAACATCCCCAAATCTTACCTCGCTCAAATTAGAGGCTTCTCTTGGCACAAAAACGAAATAAAAATAACAAGGAGAGGTTATTACAGTAGTAATAACTTCCAAGACTCAAATAAAAGAAAAAGAACTGAATGTAAAAACATTGGGTTATCTCCCAAGAGTGATTTTCTTTAACGCCTTTGAGCTAGGCGCAGAAAGTGCGAATCAAGTAATATCAAGTGATGAAGGATCAAGCTCATAATTTGCTCTAAGAATAGAGTCAAAAACTAATTTCTTTCTCTTCCTGGGGAAGTGTTCCATACCTTTCTTGAGTGGGAATTGATATTTGATGGTGCCTTCCCTCATATCAATGATGGCACCTACAGTTTGAAGAAAGGGTCTTCCCAAAATAATAGGACATGAAGCATTGCATTCAACATCCATGACAAGAAAATCAACGGGAACAAGGTTATTGTTAACCACAATAAGAATATCATTAATCCTTCCCAAAGGTTTCTTCTTAGCAACATCAGCAATAGGAACATCATAATAACACTTTTCAAGCGGTGGTAAATCAAGCATGTCATAAATTTTTCTAGGCATGATAGAAATACTAGCTCCTAGATCACATAAAGCATGGCAATCAAAATCATTAATATGCATATCAATGATGGGTTCCCAACCATCTTCTAACTTCTTGGGAACAGAAGCTTTTTGCTTCAACTTTTCATCCCTAATTTTCATAAGGGCATTGGTAATATGCTTAGTAAAAGCAACATTTAAAGAACTAGCATTGGGAGTCAAAGCAAGCTTTTGCAAGAACAAAATAACTTCAGATATATTGCAGCCATCAACATCAAAATCATTAAAGGAAATAGAGCTATCATCTCCCACACTTTGAAAAATTTCAACATTCTTTTGAGAAAAAGTTTTGGCAGTTTTAGGCTTTTTAACACAAGGAGTGGGAGTTTTCTCTACACCAATCAAAGTACGAGGATTGCTAGCATTAGTAACAACATCATTGGAGGTAGTAATAGTACAAACTTTCATATTCCTAGCAATCTCATCCTCTCTTTCCCATCTATCATGCAATTCTGCTAACAATCTAACATTTTCATCAATTCTAACTTGAATAGCATTAGCAGTAGCAAAAACATTGTTCTCTTTCACATCATTAGTCAACACTTTTAATTTCAGAAGTTCAACATCATGAGCAAGGCTATCAACTTTAGAAGCAAGAATATCAATTTTGCCTAACTTTTCCTCAACAGACTTGTTAAAAGCATTTTGCTTACCGATGAAATCCTTGAGCATTACCTCAAGCTCGGAGGGCACGGCCCTAGTGTTGTTGGAGGAATTACCATAAGAGTTACCATAACCATTACCATTGGTAGAAGGATACGGCCTATAATTGTTACTAGCAAAATTGTTCCTATAAGCATTGTTGTTAAAATTATTATTTCTAATGAAGTTTACATCAACATGCTCTTCTTGAGCAACCAAAGAGGCTAAAGGAACATTATTAGGATCAACATGAGTCCTATCTTTTGAAAGCATAAGCATAATAGCATCAATCTTATCACTCAAAGAAGAGGTTTCATCAATAGAATTTACCTTCCTACCTTGTGGAGCTCTCTCGGTGTGCCATTCGGAGTAATTTACCATCATATTGTCGAGAAGCTTTGTTGCGGCGCCTAAGGTAAGGGACATAAAAGTGCCTCCAGCAGCTGAATCAAGTAGGTTCCTTGAAGAAAAATTCAGTCCTGCATAAAAAGTTTGGACAATCATCCAAGTAGTCAGTCCATGAGTGGGACAATTCTTTATCATAGATTTCATTCTTTCCCAAGCTTGAGCAACATGTTCATTATCAAACTGAATAAACTTCATAATATTGCTACGCAAAGCTATAATCTTAGCAGGAGGATAGTATCTACCAATAAAAGCATCCTTACACTTAGCCCATGAATCAATACTATTTTTAGGCAAAAACAACAACCAATCCTTAGCTTTTCCTCTCAAAGAAAAAGGAAACAAGTTAAGCTTAATAATATCACCATCAACATTCTCATACTTTTGCATCTCACATAGCTCAACAAAATTGTTGAGATGAGCTGCAGCATCATCAGTACTAGCACCAGAAAATTAGTCTTTCATAACAAGGTCCAACAAAGTAGGCTTAATCTCATAAAAATTTGCAGCAGTAGTAGGTGGCGCAATAGGAGTGCAGATAAAATCACTATTATTAGTGTTAGTAAAATCACACAACTTGGTGTTCTCAGGAGTAGCCATTCTAGCAAGACTAAAAGCAGACAAGTAAAAACAACTATCAAGGATTCTAATTTTTTTGGGGTTTTGATAAAACGATGCAAGTAAAAATAAAGTAAAGCAAAGCTTAAAACAAAGTAAAGGATGTGCGTGCGAAACTCCCCTTGCAGAAGTCTTCTTCCTTCCCGACAACGGCGCCAAAAAAACTTGTTGATGTTTTGCTGGTGCCAAGTTGACGTGGGAAAATGTAGTTGATGTAGGAGCTTCTTCTTCTTCAATTCCCCGGCAATGGTGCCAGAAAAACTTGTTGATGGCACGGTAATGGTGTGTATAATTAATGAAGTAAATGACTGGCCAGTTGGAAACCCCAAGAGCAAGGTGTGATGAATGTAGTAGCAAGTTTTTCCCTCAGTAAGAAACCAAGGTAGTCAATCCAGTAGGAAGATGAAATACGACTGAAGGTGATGCCCACTAGCTTCGCGACAGCTTCGGACAATTTATAGGGCGCCTCGTCCAAGCTTTGCTTTGCGAGCGGCAACGTAGAACCTGCACACAACACAACCAAATACTTTGTTCCCAACTTACGATGAGGTTGTCAATCTCACCGGTTTGCTTGAAACAAAGGGTATGAGCGTATCGAGTGGAAAATAGTAATAGTATGCGAGTAAAGTAAACAGTGCGAGTAAAGTAAACAGGTGATAGCAATATAAAGGAGATAGGACCAGGGTCCACAGTTCACTAGTGGTGTCTCTCCATAAGATAAAATAATACATGCTGGGTAAACAAATTACAGTTGGGCAATTGATAGAATAAAGACAACGTGCATATGATGAGAGGATCACTATGAGATTTACTCTGGGCATTACAACAAGATACATAGACCGCCATCCAACTGCATCTATGACTAATAATCCACTTGTGGCAAATCAATCCGAGAACTCCACAAGTATTAAGTTGCGAACAACAGATAATTGCATTAAGCAAAGTGTGTAATGTAAACAAAGCATATGCCCTCGAGCATATGAATGTTGTTTTCCCCCTAATAGCAACAACACATCTACAACCTTAGAGGTTTCTGTCACTCCCCCAGATTAAATAGAGGCATGAACCCACTATCGAGCATAAATACCCCCTCTTGGAGTCACTAGCAACTACTCGGCCAAGATAGCTACTAACAACGGAGAACATGCAAGATCATAAACAACATAGAGATAACTTAAGATAATATTCAGTACATCAACTCAATCATAACACCAATATTCATCGGATCCCAACAAACACAACATGTAGAATTACATAATGGTAGTCTCGATCATGTAAAGCAGCTCACGAGATCTAAACATGAAGCACATGGTGGAGAAGACAACCATCTAGCTACTGCTATGGACCCATAGTCCAAGGTAGACTACTCACTCATCGCGCCAGAGGCAAGCATGGCAATGAAAAAGACCTCCGGTGGTGATTCCCCTCTCCGGCAGGGTGCCGAGAAGAGCTTCTGGACCCTCCCGATCTTCGGGTCGACGGCGGCGGCGGATCGCGATGTGTTCTAGAAAAGTGATTGGGTACTTAGGTTTTTCCCGTTGAGGGGTCTTTATAGGCGAAGGGGCAGTGTCAGCAGTGCGCCGAGGCGCCATCACACATAGGGGGCGCGGCCAGGGGCCAGGCCATGCCGCCCTGTTGTGTGGGGCCCTCGTGGCCCCACTCCATCTCCTCTTCGGTTCTCTGGAAGCTTCAGTGAATTTCTGGACGTTCGGCTTTTGTTTCGTCCAATTCCGAGAATATTTCCTGTGTAACTTTTCTGAAACACAAAAATAGCAGAAAACAGGGAACTGGCACGGTGGCGACTTATTAATAGGTTAGTTCCGGAAAATGCATAAAAGTGCCACGAAGTGTAACGAAACACTAAACAAATGGTGTAAAAACAAGCATGGAGCATCAAAAATTATGGATACGTTTGAGACGTATCATCGAGTAGCATGAGGTTTGGGTATTCGTACTTCACGGAACACAAGGTTTTCAACTTATGATTTGTCAAGCATATGCACCATAAGTGTTTTCGCATTAACTTTAACCATTCAAGATGCCTATGATGGGGGCAATGAGAGCTCAAAGCCGGTAAGTACCATAATTTTTGAGGTTTATAAAACTTGCAATCACTGCTTCCCTCCGCGAAGGGCCTTTCTTTTACTTTTATGCTGAGTCGCCACCTTCTATCTTTATGCACCGTCTAAGAGGGCATAGTTGTCATTCTGAGTATAATGTGCATTGTCTCAAAGTTTTCATTGATTGATTCATGATGTTGGTTTCACTTGTTCTCAAATTACTTGTATCTAGTCGCCCTTTTAAACTTGAAGGTGTCCTATGCATTTATGTTTTGCTCTCTCTTGAAGGACAAGCTGAAAATCATTTGCTATGTTTTTCCATATGATTTGAACACACGTTTGACTTTCATTGTTTCATTTTCATGATCTTTTGTTTGTGTTCTTTTTCATGTTATAACATGGTTGCTAAGTTTCTTCTATCAAGATTATGTCTTTCATGTCCATGTTTTAAGTTATTTGATCCCAGCGCACATATATGATCAAGATTGTGTAGGTGCATGTCACCTCAAAAATTATTTATTTTGTTATCACTTACCTACTCGAGGACGAGCAGGAGTTAAGCTTGGGGATGCTGATACATCTCCGACGTATCCATAATTTTTGATGCTCCATGCTTGTTTTTACACCATTTGCTTAGTGTTTCGTTACACTTCGTGGCATTTTTATGCATTTTCTGGAACTAACCTATTAATGAGATGCCACAGTGCCAGTTCCCTGTTTTCTACTGTTTTTGTGTTTCAGAAAAGTTACACAGGAAATATTCTCGGAATTGGATGAAAGAAAAGCCAGAAATCCAGATATTCACAGGAGCTTCCAGAAGATTGAAGAGGAGATGGAGAGGGGCCACAGGGCGCCCACACCACAGGGCGGCGCGGCCTAGGGCTGGCCCGTGCCCCCTGGTGGTGAGACCACCCTGGTCCACCTCTGACGCCGCCCCCTCGCCTATAAAGACCCCCCGGCGGGAAAACCTAAAGACTAGATCACTTTTCTAGAAACATATCGCGATCCGCCGCCGTCGTCGACCCGAGATCGGGAGGGTCCAGAAGTTCTTCCCGGCACCCTGCCGGAGAGGGGAATCGCCACCGAAGGTCTTCTTTATCGCCATGCTTGCCTTCGGCGTGATGAGTGAGTAGTCTACCTTGGACTATTGGTCCATAGCAGTAGCTAGATGGTTGTCTTCTCCACCATGTGCTTCATGTTTAGATCTCGTGAGCTGCCTTACATGATCGAGATCACCGTTATGTAATTCTACATGTTGTGTTTATTGGGATCCGATGAATATTGGTGTTATGATTGAGTTGATGTACTAAATTTTATCTTATGTTATCTCTATGTTGTTTATGATCTTGCATGCTCTCCGTTGTTAGTAGCTATCTTGGCCGAGTAGTTGCTAGTGACTCCAAGAGGGGGTATTTATGCTCGATAGTGGGTTCATGCCTCTATTTAATCTGGGGGAGTGACAAAAATCTCTAAGGTTGTAGATGTGCTGTTGCTACTAGGGGAAAACAACATTCATATGCTCGAGGGCATCTGCTTTGTTTACATTACACACTTTGCTTAATGCAGTTATCTGTTGTTCGCAACTTAATACTTGTGGATTTCTCGGATTGATTCGCCACAAGTGGATTATTAGTCATAGATGCAGTTGGATGGCGGTCTATGTATCTTGTTGTAATGCCCAGAGTAAATCTCATAGTGATCCTCTTGACATATCACGTTGTCTTTATTCTATCAATTGCCCAACTGTAATTTGTTTACCCAGCATGTGTTATTTTATCTTATGGAGAGACACCACTAGTGAACTGTGGACCCCGGTCCTATTTCCTTTATAGCGCCATCACCTGTTTACTTTACTCGCACTGTTTACTTTACTCGCATACTATTACTATTTTCCACTCGATACGCTCATTCCTTTGTTCCCAGCAAACCAGTGAGATTGACAACCTCATCGTCAATTGGGAGCAAAGTATTTGGTTGTGTTGTGTGCAGATTCCATGTTGCAGCTGGCAAAGCAAAGCACTGGACGAGGCGCCTTATAAATTGTCCGGAGCTGTCGCAAGCTAGCAAGCATCACCTTCTAAAGTATTGGCTTCTTCCTCTCCTGATCGACAAACCTTGGTTTCTTACTGAGGGAAAACCTTGCTGCTGTACTCATCATACCTTCTTCTTGGGGTTCCCAACTGGACGGTGCTTTTCATTATCAACACCATGCCGCATCATTAAGTAGTAGCGTTTAGAAGACATATTTACACACAAAAGTAGGGACCAGCAAGTAGTCCGATTACATGTGCCATATCTGACATAGAAAATAGTTAACAGTCTATATAGACTGTACTTAGTCCAGAATAGGGCATATTTCTGGTCATATAAACCTGTAGGAAACGGTAAACTAAGATGGTAACATGAGCGTCTTTGTTGCTCCCTGGTTCTTGAGACATGAGTTGTCGCCGCTGTTGTCGTCAGAGGAGAGGGTTGTCACATCCCAAAATTTTGGAATGTGAAAAAAATAAAATAGGAACCATGTATGTTTGTATTGATTGAAATTTCACAAGGAATTAAAACTTTTTGCTTTATTCAAAAGCCTTATTAGAAAAACCATTTCAAACATTCTATTATTTCTTGAAGAACCTTTTTGAGAAAATAGAATCTCAAAATATTAATTTGTATTTACCCAAAACCTATGCAAACTCAATGCAAGGAAACATTTACAAAAGGTTTTAAAACAAATAAAGTTTGCGTATCCAAAGGTATGTTTAAAATAAAGTTCAAAAATTATTGCTAGAGTTTATTCTCTGATTTTCAAAAGGGATTAATTTTGAAAACCCTAATCCTGTCTTTTCTATTATGCAAGTAAGCCCCTTGGCCAATTTATAAATTTTTCATTGGAAATTGTTTTAATTATGAAAACATGTTCATTAGTGTCCTAATTTGTTGCTTTGAATTTTAGAAAATTTTATAAATTCGTTTGGATCAAATTGAATCCAAAATGCAAAAGTTATAAAAGAAATAAGAATGCAGAAAAAGGAAAGGAAGAAAAGAAGAAAAAAAATATGAAAAAGGCCCCGGGGAACCCCTTCCGCCGAGCCCCGGTTTAGGCCCACGGCCCATTTCCCCGCACCCCGAAGCGGTACACCTCTCCCTCTCTCACGCTCGCTGACAGGTGGGACCCACCTGCCAGGGTCGTCTCCCACCTCGTGCCAGTCACGCCCGAGATCACCAGGCGCGTCAATCTCGGCCGTGATTAAATTCCAGCGATTCCTTGCTTGATTTGACATGGAGCTACGCCTATAAATCCCCCTGCTCCTCCCCTCTATTTCCCCCTCCTTCCTCCCTGAAACATGCCGCCAGGCCGGCGAATTTCATCGTCGGAATCCGCCACTGCCGCCACCGTGTTCTCTTTGATTCGGCCGCCACAGCAAGGTATCGCCGCCCTTTTCTGGTCCATGCCTCTCCCCAAGTCCCAGCGCACCTTCTGACGTGTTTTGTTCTTTTTATTTCACAGCGAATCGACGGGTTGGATCTGCTCCCGATGCTCACCGTCGCCAGAGCTCCTCCGGCCGCTCCCTTCTCTCCCTCCTGGAAGCAATAGGCCTCGCCGATCACGCACCCGAGCTCTCCTCGCTGTTCTACAACTCGTCCACGTCTCCACCATCATCGAGGACCATGGGAGCGTCACCGTCGTCGAATCTCAGGCCGTGACCTCGCCGTCGACCAGCCGTAACCCTAAACCGCGGTGAGATCTCCTCCTTTTCCTTGTCAGCCGTCAGATCGAAATCTAGTGGACTAGAACAGGTCACTTACTGAAGGGGTATGGTGCAATCTGGATCACCCGATCCCCTTTAAATCAGATGGCCCAGAACCTAGATCCGGCCGAACTGGTACCGGCTAATAGGAAAGCGCCGCGTGTCAGCAGTGGACTTAACCCCGTTTCAAATTTAGTTTTAAAAATAGAAATTGTTTAAAACTTTGAAAATTCATATATTCTAATCTGCAGGTCCAAAATTAGCAAATAATATGTCCCTGAACTCCTAAAATTGTGTAGAACACAATTCTAAAATAAAATTTGACTTTCCAACTATTTGAAAACATTTAAATATGTAAGTTTGAGTGTTTTTGATATAGTTCAAATTCTATAAATCCTTTTTAATTGATTCTTTTTGAAAATGAATCATATTGTTATCCTCTGTCTAGTACCACTGCACAAATTGTTTGGACCAATTTTATCAAGTATTCAAATTCGAATGAGAATTTGAGTATTTTCTCTCTAGATTTAATTCTATAAATACTTAGGCATAATTCCTTTTTGTAAAATTGCCTACATTGATAATTAAAACCCACCAGAATACTTCATACACTTTTTACACTTATTCAAAAGTCAACTCCACTACTTCATCCTATTACAAGCAATAGTTGTATTTCTGAGCACCTTGAAAATATCAAGTCCCAATTCCTATCATGCACTTTGTGCTATTTGTTTTTGTTCCACTATGCAATGGTGTGAATAATCCTAAGTCCTAATGACCATATCTACCATGACTTAGTAAAAATCTACACTCTATTCTTACCCTAGTGCAAAACTATCAACTCCATCTCATCCAAATTCTTCTAAAGTGTTTTGACTACCCCATCCAACACTATGACATAGAAGTTTTCCCATATCAAGACCATGGAGAAGAAGCTGAAGAGAAGACAAGGACTTGAAGGCAAAACAAGAAGATGAAGAGAAGACAAGGAGATGAAAGAAAAACAAGAAGATCAAGAGAAGATAAGTCAAGAAGATAAAAGTGATAGACCTCATGACTTAGAATTTATCCATCCAACTTCTCAAACCAAGACTAAGAATCTCCTTAAGCTATTTTTGCTAAGTGTTTGACACCTCTTAACAATTTAGAAAACCCCATCAATCTTTAGAAGTCCTTGACTTAGCCATTCTCTCCATTCATATCAAGTCAACCTCATACCACAGCCCTTATGTCAAATATTCACTAAGACACTTTGAAGACTAAGCTAAAAGAAATAAAACCTTTTTGGTTGTCTTGTTTGATTATGTTACCTTGAAATGGTGTGTTTATGTTGTGTTGTTTTCTATCTTATAGTTGTACGGAGAGCCACGTGTGTTGATTAAGAGAAGTACAATCTTCAGAAATTTCTAAGGCAAGTATCACTCCTGTTCATAAAATTCCCAATGTTTTACTATGCATGTAGTGTTTCCTTTCTTTTAATAATATGCATGTGTAGATTGTTATGCTTGCTATCTCCTATTTAGGATACCCCTGATATCCTGTTAGAAGAAACACCGTAAGTGTAGATTGCTTAGTTGTGCTATAGAATTCATGGTTGGGATTCCACATGATTCTTTTATTAAATATGAAAACTATGTTCTGCAAAAAAACTAAGAAAACAACTAAGTTAATGAAACACCTGGGTGGAAATTGGTAAGATGGATTTATGTTGAGTGGTTACACCGGAGTCATCTCTATGGCGGTCTTGGGTATCTCACTTGAAGGACGGCCACCCAGGAACAAAGAGATTGGAGACGTTCAAGTCATGAAGCTTCCAGTGCAACCACGAGTCATATGGGCTTTGTCTTGACTAATTAAGTTGCGAGAACTCAGCCAGACGGACAGAGGGTGGTAGTGAATTGTAGGATGGAACGCGTCCAGGTTGGTCTAAGGGATTGCTTCTGAAAGGTCTCGTCTTAGTCTTCACCTGGCCATTTGAGCAAAATGAGCATCATGGCAAAAGGGGTTGATCGAGTCTTGTGGGAAAAGTGCACAACCTCTGCAGAGTCTTAAAACTAAGTACTTAGCCGTGTCCCCGGTTACGGACAATTTTGAGCGACATGATTTTGAAGCTGTTCAAGGATCTCCTCATCCCAACTTCTTTAAATTAAAACTTGAGTGGTTAACAAGGGATTTGTTGTGTGATCATAATTACGTACACCTGGTGGATTCCTGTGTGTTTCATTTAAGTGTTAGGTTCCTTTTGTGTCCACCAAAAGTGACATCTTGCCCATACAATTCAAATGTATTGTCCCTTTGTGGCTGCAACGTTTCATGTTGCAGGTTTTGACAATAAGAAATGTACGACAGGGTTACGAGTCTATCCGCAGCATGTTCGCCTGTGGCACATGAAGAAGAAAAACTCCATGCTATTTTTGATTTCATTGTAAACTCTGATAGCTTTATGCTATGAGCATTGTAAATTTTCCTTATGTAATTGCTGGATCATGCGATGTAATAAAATAACCATTGTTTCTTGATATTACATCTTAAACTGTGTGTGCTAGCGTTTGATCCAGGGACTAGCACTGAAAATCACAGGGATCTTCATCTTTAAAAAGGTGAGGTCACTACAGATGGTATCACAGCATTGTGTTGCCCTTAGGTTCGTGACCCTAGGATTGGACAAAGACCCCTTAGAAATATAGGAATTGCTTTTATGTTCTATGTTAAAAATTTACACACTCATTACCTCATAAACTCTTCCCTTAGTCATTTTTGTCTCCACTTCTTTTCATTTCAACTCAAAGACGAAGAGCTTCAACTTCAACACCTCAAAGGACTTCAAGATCCACCCACCCCTATCATCAAAGGAAGCAAATTGAAGGAGTCTAGAAGAAAAGGTCTAAGCATCAATAGTTCTAGGACTTAGAAATTCTTATAAAGGATCTTGATAACAATAGGACCAACGAACTATTTTGCAAACGATGAGCTACTTGCCCCACTCAAAGAGAATGTGATACGGATCAGCGTGATCCGAAGGGGGTTTGGCCCAATCTTTCACGGCGATCAAACAAACCGCAAGATACAAAAGAGAACTCAATCTGAAATAGATCAAACTAATCTCTCTTCAATTCCTCGCGATGAAACTGACCGGAATCAACTCCCACGCATGGCATAACATCAGATCTCGAAGATCAGCAATCAAACACACCGATATGCGCCCCCAAACATTGGGACTTTTCTGGTCTATTCCTTAGCTCGAAAATACAAGTCTCCTCGATACAAGGCGGCTGCCATAACCCTATATGGGTGACTCTGAACGCTACCTTGGCTGGGCTAGGCCCCAAACCAAACTAAAAGCCCAAATGGCCAAAACACACTTGATTTTGGACAGGCCCAAAACCATCACACACAAATAAAACCAAACTGAAATAAAAACATGACGCGAACTTAATTGAAATAGAACAACTAAATATCTTTCGCTGCAGCACCTCGGCGAACATGAAACTCCATTGGAGGTGTACGAAAGTTGGGCTTCACATCATCTTGTGGAGGCACTTCAAAGCAGAATTGTCCAAGCTTCAGAACATAAGGAGGTGGTAAAATAGTAGGAGTAGTAGCTATGCTCCCCTTATCATCCCCCCCAACTTGAAAGGAAACCGTCCTCGGTTTCGCCTGAATGTGTTGGACCTTTTTCTGAGCAGCAGGCACATCCACTTTGATATCCTTATCGAGCATAGGCTGCAACACATGACGCTTCCCCTTATGCCACAAGGAATAAACATTGGACCTGCCTTCATGAGTGGAACGCCTATCAAATTGCCACGGGTGTCCTAGCAGCACATGACATGCATCCATAGGCAAAACATCACAGACCACTGTGTCCTCATAATTACCTACTGAAAATTTCAGGCGCACCTTATGTGTGACCTTCAGCTTCCCTGAATTATACAACCACTCAACACAATGTGGCTGTGGGTGCTTCCATGTAGGCAATGATAGAGAATCCACCAAACTCTTGCTAACAATATTGGTGTAGCTGCCACCATCAATAATCAGCTTACAAGTGGTGTCCTTGACGATGCATTGGGTCTGAAATATATTCCAGCGCTGCCCTTGGTCGTGAATGCGATCTTCTGGTACGCGTTGCACCATTAGATTTTTTAAATTTGCAGCAAGTTCATACCCATCCACGATCACTTCAGAATTTTCCTCAGATTCCTCACTTGATGACGCATCAGCTTTCTCATCATCACTAGCAGAAACATAGCCATCATGTGTGAGCATCACCCTTTTTCTATTAGGGCAATCACGCTTCATGTGTCCTCGTCCTCCACAAGTAAAACACTCGATGTTTGCTGTGGACTGCGCAGATGCAGTTTTGGACACCCCAGATTTGGGTGCCTCGCTATGAGAAACACTATGAGAACGTGTAGAAGGTGTAGTCGGAACACTAGGACCAGCAGCCTCGGTATGAGAACGATGCCATGATTTTGTAGGTGTGGCAGCTTGGCGTCGTTTAATTTGTTGCTCCGCACGCTCAGCTTGGTGCACAAGATCCTGAAGATCATGATAGTAAACCATCTCTACACGATCACGCACCTCAAAATTCAGTCCATTCAAAAACCGAGACATCGTGGCCTCTGTATCCTCCCTTGTCCCTGTACGTATCATCAACAACTCCATCTCTTTATAATACTCATCCACAGATTTAGTACCTTGAGTGAGCTGCTGCAACTTATTATACATGTCTCTCTTGTAGTGTTCAGGAAACAAAGCGATGTCGCATAAGATCTTTCATACCTGTCCATGATGTTGGGCGAGTACGCATACGCAGAATTTGATTCCACCAAATCAGCACATAACCGGTGAATTCAACAGCAGCAAGTTGAAGTCTCTTCGCCTCAGTGTAATAATGAGTATCAAAAATCTGATCCATGCGCATCTCCCACTCCAAATAATCATCAGGTCCGCGGTCACCAGAAAAAGGAGGTATGGACAATTTGATGCGTCCAAGACCACCATCATCAAGTGGAACACGACCAGCATGGCCAAGACGGTCACGATCATGTGGCTGTACACGATGAGCACCTGCAGGACGAGCAGCAAACTGTCGTTGTTGTGGTGCATAATCAGCGTCATCGGCAAGTTCTCCTTCATAAGCGGGTGCCACAGGTCGATGATCATGATATTCAGCAGGGCGGCGTGGAACCACGTCGCGAGGTTGTGCAGCAAGAGGGGGCTGCACGGGTGCACGGGCAGTAGCATCGCCCATTGCGTCAATCCGGGTAGCTAGCTGTGCAATTTGAGATGTCAATGCGGCATGACTCCGCATAATAAAATCGCAGGTACTATCAAAACCAGCCCGAACATTAGGAGCTAGATCAGCAGCAAAAACAGGCGGTACAAGCTCCTCTTCCTTCTTTCCAGCCGCAACGGAATTATCTCCCTCAACGGAGTTTACCATCGCGAGTATGAACGGCAGCAATCCCTCTGCGCTTTTGTCAATCGTGTAGCAATAGGACTCTGAGTGTTGCGATGCAGATAGCCGACCCACGAGACAAACAGCCGAACGAAGAGCAGGCGCGCTTGGCGAGAAGAGCGACGCCCGACCCCAGACCGTCTCCGTCCTGGGGCGAGCGGATCAAGGCAGCGATCGTGGGCGAGCGATCCTGGGCGCGGTCCTGGCGAACGTGGCCGAGCGATCCTGGGCGAGCGAGGGCTGCGATGGCGGCGCGCGTGCGGGGCGAGTGAGGCCGAGCGATCCAGGCGCGAGCGAGCCTGTTGGGCGAGCGAGGCTGCGGTCCAGGAGCAAGGGCAGTTGGGCCGGCCCAAGATGACTTGCTAGGTGTGGAGAGCAGGAGCCCAGGCGGGCGATCTGGGTGGCGAGGCGAGCGAGGCCGCTCGGTAGCGATCCCCGATCGCGAGCGCCAGGGGGCAGACCGTCTCCGTGCTCCGGCGCGGGACGACGGACCGACGCTAATTTTTTTTTTAATACGCAGAGCGATCGGCAGATTGCTGGACTCCAAACCGATCGGATCTAGAAGCAATCCCGATGCAGTTTCCAACACCAAAACACATGCGCCAGATTGATTCAGCCCAATTCCAGCAGACGAAACAAGAGATCAAACACGGGTGTCGTGAAGATCCCCGCCGATAGCAACTCTTCTCAGCAGACGATGAAAACTTCAGCAGATCTCAGCACGAAATTCGCCGTGAGAAATCCGACAAATCTGATACCAAGATGATACGGATCAGCGTGATCCGAAGGGGGTTTGGCCCAATCTTTCACGGCGATCAAACAAACAGCAAGATACAAAAGAGAACTCAATCTGAAATAGATCAAACTAATCTCTCTTCAATTCCTCGCGATGAAACTGACCGGAATCAACTCCCACGCATGGCATAACATCAGATCTCGAAGATCAGCAATCAAACACACCGATATGCGCCCCCAAACATTGGGACTTTTCTGGTCTATTCCTTAGCTCGAAAATACAAGTCTCCTCGATACAAGGCGGCTGCCATAACCCTATATGGGTGACTCTGAACGCTACCTTGGCTGGGCTAGGCCCCAAACCAAACTAAAAGCCCAAATGGCCAAAACACACTTGATTTTGGACAGGCCCAAAACCATCACACACAAATAAAACCAAACTGAAATAAAAACATGACGCGAACTTAATTGAAATAGAACAACTAAATATCTTTCGCTGCAGCACCTCGGCGAACATGAAACTCCATTGGAGGTGTACGAAAGTTGGGCTTCACATCATCTTGTGGAGGCACTTCAAAGCAGAATTGTCCAAGCTTCAGAACATAAGGAGGTGGTAAAATAGTAGGAGTAGTAGCTATGCTCCCCTTATCAGAATGACAAGATGATGAGGAAGATTTGGAAATACCCTAGGATTTAAAAATTTATCCAAGTTTTATTTTCTTGTTATAATATTCTTTCACTACTTACTCCGTTGTTTTAAAATCTTCTAGATGGCCAACATCAATGAATCCATCAAGAAAGGACCCATGATGACCATGACCCTGAAGTGTGAGACTGAATTTTCCAAAGCACTGAAGAACATCATGTTAAGCATGGGAATGCAAGGAGAAGCGGTCTACAAAGGATTTCCTGTGATGGATGAAGGTAAAGAATATTGGTGGGTACAACTCCACCTATACAAGAACAAAGAAGACGACCACAAGGAGATGGGACTCTGGATGTTCACCAACTCCAAGATGTACCCATCATTCTTTGACTCTGCAAGATGTGCTGCATGGGAAGCTATAAAAGAACTTGGAGAGAGACTCAAGTGGAGACTATATAATACTCAGAAGGACCTCAAGGAAGAAAGAGAGGACACTACTAAGCAGAAGGAAACCATAAGCCAACTTCAAGGTGACATGGTAGAGCTTGCAGCTCAGAAGAAGCAGATAGACCAAAATAATGGATCTGTCTAAAAAAGGGACCAAGAAGCTTTAGTTGGACCTCCATTTAAGACTTTTAATAAGCGACATCATTGTAATAAATGTTTATGATCATACCGACTTGTGGAATGATCGTACCTTTTGTTTGTATTAAAACTTGATTGCTTAATGAGTTGAATGCTTGCTAAATGTTTATTGATTGTAAGGTGATTTGCCTTGAATCGTTGGTAACTCATAGGAACATTCTTTAGAGTCTTCCACTCTATTCTTCTCCATGTTAAAAACCTAAACCCTACCCTAAAACTTAAACAGATGCGTCGTCAAAGCCAGAACAACCTCAATAACTCTCAGATGGACTTAGTGATGTAGAGGATGATAGAAGCGCATACCCAATTGACTCAAGTGGTAACCCAAAACATGATCAGCAACAAGAGCAATGAGTTACCCCCAGGAGTGTAGCAACTGCTAGATGCACATACTCACATTGTGCAAATGGCATCTCGGATCATGACTAACAACAACAACATATCACCAAGTGACCCTAGCAATGACAAGCCCAAAGAACATGTTGTGACAAGAAACCAAGCTTACAAACTCTGTGGAGATATAGGACATATATCTGAGGATTGTGAGGAACAATGCCATAGCTGTGGAAGAGATCATTGTAATGGAGAATGCCACTTGTCGAAAGTTATGTGTCTTTTGTGTGAAGGAACAAATCACGTCCTCGCAGAATGTCATCTCAACGCTATGGTGGATAAAGTAAATCAACAAGTAAAGCAGAAGATACATCACTCGCTCGGGAAAGCAGGTGCTGAATTCAAGCCTAAGGAGGCGAAACATTTTGTCACCACCAAGAGAAACAACCCGAGCAGAGGACTACAAGTAACCAAAAATAACCGCAAGAAGAGAGAAAAGTTTCCCACATTCATAATGGAGTATGAGAAGCAAGAATTGGAAGATCTTCTAGCCCTGGAGAAGCCAAAGAAGAAGAAAGGTATCAGCCAAGTAGGAAAGGATCTCAGCCTTGTCACTTGTTACAAATGTGGCGACAAAGGACGTTATGCAAATAAGTGTCCTGAGAAGTACTCAGAGCGCCAGTAAATAAGGACAACTGAAGGATGACACACTATAATGGGATATGGTGACACATTGATGAGCAACCAACTTAGAGGATGTCGTATGCAACTGCTATTTTTGGAATAAATGTCATAAGGATATGTAAGGAGTGAAATAAGAGACTATGTAGTGTAGGTAGTACTCTTATGATGTAATAAGGTGGAATGAAAATCTTCATGTATCTTTTCAAATCAATCTTTTATACAGATCTCACTTTAGTAATGTTGTAATGACCATAAGATGAGGTTGTATGGAAAGCAAATTTTGCCAAGGAAAAAGATCATTGAAGGATTCTACCACTTGTGAGATAATACCATATAGGAATTTTCACGCAAACAATAGCCAATGATCGATAGATTTGTTTTCTAAAATTCTTAACAGGAATTGAAACATGGATTCAATATCCATAGAATCTTTTGTCAAAACTAGTAAGGTTGACCAAGAGTTAGTGTACGAGATGTACCAGACTAAAATACAAGGTAAAGATTGGGTGCGTTATGGATTGGCCCCCATGACGACTACTCAAATTGTTCGCTCTTGATATGAAGAATGGTAAATCTTGAGAGACATACCTACAAGAGAGACGATGTCATTAAGCCTGAACCATAGGATTGATAGGATACTATACCCTCATAATAGGCAAGTGTTGCCAAACGTAGGATTTTGGTAAGGATGAACCACAAGCTTACCATTGAAGATGACTTACAATGGAAGATGACCCTCAGAGTTCAGTTATATCCAACAGTGGTGTACAAGAAGTTTCAATCCTAAGATGGAAAGTCTATGAAGATCAAATAAGGGTATGAAAGGAAGCTCCAAGAAACATCTTAACTTGATCTTCAGATTGACCCAAAGAGTGACTCTTCAGTGTCCAAAGTAGTTCAACAAATGACCTTGTTGGATTGAAGCACTACAATGGAGGAAAGTTATACTCAAGCCATCTTGAGGAAGAGTGGATGCTATAGTATGTGAATAGATACCCACCTATTGTAAATGAAGATAGAAACTAACTATGGGTTCAAAAGATGACCCAGTGCCAAGTCAAAACCAAGGTGTGCCCCGTCAGAACCCAAAGACCTAGACTACCTACAAAAGTTCCTTTTAAGGGTGGTGATATGGGCACGACGGAGGAGGTGAAGCCCAATTTCCGGACTCCACCAAGATGAGGGAAGCTCGTTGCAGATTGGCACGCCAGGACGACCTACGATATGAGATAATTAAGTCTAAGGCTGTGTCATTAGTTTGCATATCTGTTCATGTTATTTTGTGTGTCAGGTCATGTTATGGGCCACTTAGTTTTATTTGTGTTTTGGGTTTGGGCCTGTCCAAGCCCAACAGTTTTCTGGCCATCTATATAAGGAGGCCAGCAGGTTAGGGTTTAGGGAGTTCAGTTGTTTAGACAAAACATTGAGTTGTGTGCTGCGTGTAGCATCCCTCCGGGGACGGCGCTGCCGTCATCTATCTTATCAAATATATTGCTGTGAAGGTTCTTGTGTTCATCAAGGATTATCAGGCTCAGGTTTGAGGCGTGTTGATTCTCTTCACGTTGCTTGCTGGATTCGTTCCTCTTCTTCAGGTTGCGTTCATCGCGTGATTGGAAGATTATCTATCTGGTTGACTCGCTGTGAAAGATCGGGACAAAACTCATAGGATCACCGGTGTGATCCTTATCATGTGGTATCAGAGCCAGGTTGATCACCGCGAGTATTTTCTGTTGATTGTTTGATCTGCAGATTGTTCTTGTTTCTCGAACAGTTTTTCGATCCGCAGATTTTTGATCAGCAAATTGGCAAGGTGGGATTGTGAGATTGTGCTTGGGGAATTGTTCTGAGCAGTTTTCAGATCAGAAGTTGAAGTTCTCAGATTGGATCGTGTTCTTCATCCACAGCCAGTCGAGATCGGGTGGCTTTGTTTCACTCAGATCCGCTTGACCTGAGTCCAGGCGATCCACAGATTCCAAGGCCGATCGCAAAGTCACCTAAGGATCAAGATCGCCTTGTTTTGTTCGATACGAGATCGGATCGGTAGTTTTGGTAGTGTCCACGCCATCCTTCGATCGTGCGCTGACACCGTCCAGAGAAGTTACAATCCGTTGCAGTGATCGGTTTCAAAATAAAAAAAAGTGGCCAGCTCGCCTCGCCCAGGGACGGAGCTCGTCTGGGGTCACGCGCCCTCGTCGATCGCTGGCTCGCGCTCGTGGCCCGTCGCACCTGGCGGCTGGTGTGCCTTCCGCTCAGAGCCTCCGCACCATAGTGGGCCGGCCCATCTGGCCAGAACGGCCGGTCGATCTCCCCAGCGTGCCCCTGCACGCTCGACTCTCCCGCACACGCACGCCACGCCCGATTCCCTCCCCAGGTGTTTTTCCCCTGCACGATTCCCTGTCCAAGTGTGGGCCGGCCCAACTTGCATTCGCAGGAGGCGATCGGCCCGGCGCCTCGTTCGGCTGGACGTAGCTCCTGCTCGCTATACCACGGAGCCTGTCTGCCCTCGTGCGCCAGCTCGCCCTGCTCCTCGATCGCTCCAGGCTGGCCTTTGCGCTCTACCACAGACACTATCCGTGGTCTAGCGCCCTGCTTTGTCCGTTCCTGGCTCCACTTTTTCCGTTTCTGCTACTGCGCGCAAGACCGGAACACGTACAGCTGAAATTGCTCGCTTACCATCAGTCATCGTGGGATCTTTAGTCTGATTCACAGCATAAATAAAGGCTGCACTATTCTGCAGATTTTTGCGTGACGGACACAAAGCAGCATATTCAGATATGGGTTTATCCAGGTCTACTCGCATAACTGATAAGTCAGATGATGTATACCAGGACTATCTTAATATTGTGGTTGGCTACTCATTTGATGCAACCAAAATTCAGTGGAGATTGGATAGTGCCGCAACATTTGCAGAATATGAGACTTGGGAATCTTCTATGGTCCGTGGCTTCGCAAGATGTCGTCAGCTCGATAGCACGTTTGGTGGTCATATGGAATATGTCATTGCCTACCGGCGAGTAGATACACATGTGGCTAGTTGGTGGTGCGACGACAGGTCTGCGAAGGGCATCACAAGTAAAACATCAAGTTGGGAGGATTTCAAGCAATTCTTGCGTTCTAGATTTGTGGAGAAGTCCGTGGAGTCGGACAAGATGGTTGTTCCAGAGGTACAAGCCACTGTTATACTTGATCGAGATGACACACCATTGAGAGGTATGAGTATACAGCTTCACAAATTGACCAATGGTGATGAGGCAGTAAACAGGAATCAGCGATGCAGCCTTTTTCAAACACAGTGCACCATCAAGGAGAAGGCATGCAAACTGATTATTGACAGCGGTAGTTACTGTAATGGCATCAGTAGGGATGTGGTGGCATCATTGGGGTTGTCCACATGGCGTATTCCTGAACCTAAGCATGTTGAGTGGTTGAATAGCTGCGGTATGCTGAAGATTACTCACAAGGTACGTGTGCCATTTACAGTTGATGACTATGTTGATGAGGTGGAATGTGATGTGTTGCCATTGGAGGTATGTGGGCTGTTACTTGGACGTCCATGGCAGTATGATCGCAATGCTATGCATGCTGGGAGAGCAAATACATATTCTTTTGTGCATGATGGCAAACAGCGGACTTTGAAACCTATGCAGGATGATCAAATAAAGTCTGATGTTGAGCTGGTGGTACACAAGGCGAAGTTGCGCAAGGCCAAGCCAAAATCTGGGCTAGCTACGCCGCAGCATGAGGAGCATGATGCGAAAAGCATCGATGGCGATAATGTTTCAGCCAAGCCTGTAGATGACAAGCCAGTTGTTCTTGTTAGTGACATGCCGGTTGAAGTCAAGCCTCTTATTGATGAAGGGAAGGATATGTCAGCATGTATTCCATGTGTTCCACTTCCAGTTCGTGTTGACATGGGTGTTCAGACCGATGACGGTGGTGCTGATCTTGTTCCGGTGCATATGGTGCCGCGGGTAGTCAGCCACAGTTTTGTTAGAACACCTCAGAAATGTTTTGTTGGAGCAGCAGTACGTGTGCACAAAGGCAAGGATGGACGTGTTCGTCAGTTGTGTGGCCCAGGCATTACTACTTTGCAGGGTCGTGCACAGAAGGTTCATGTTCAGCAGCACAAAGCTCCATCAAGAGTTGCGAAGAAGAAGAAGGTGGAGGCGCCTAAGTACAAGTTTATTTGGCGAAGAAAAGAGGTGCAACCACCTAGAGCTGTATCAAGTCGAGCAGGCCAAGAGGGAGGATGTGGTGAGGAAGGCAAGCAAGACTTGAAGACGACGAATATGAGTGGTGCTATTCTTCATATGCTGCCACCCTTTCGAGCAGACCCTCACGCGTTGGGGACAACGCTTTTTGAAGGGGGGGAGGATGATATGGGCACGACGGAGGAGGTGAAGCCCAATTTCCGGACTCCACCAAGATGAGGGAAGCTCGTTGCAGATTGGCACGCCAGGACGACCTACGATATGAGATAATTAAGTCTAAGGCTATGTCATTAGTTTGCATATCTGTTCATGTTATTTCGTGTGTCAGGTCATGTTATGGGCCACTTAGTTTTATTTGTGTTTTGGGTTTGGGCCTGTCCAAGCCCAATAGTTTTCGGGCCATCTATATAAGGAGGCCAGCAGGTTAGGGTTTAGGGAGTTCAGTTGTTTAGACAAAACATTGAGTTGTGTGCTGCGTGTAGCATCCCTCCGGGGACGGCGCTGCCGTCATCTATCTTATCAAATATATTGCTGTGAAGGTTCTTGTGTTCATCAAGGATTATCAGGCTCAGGTTTGAGGCATGTTGATTCTCTTCACGTTGCTTGCTGGATTCGTTCCTCTTCTTCAGGTTGCGTTCATCGCGTGATTGGAAGATTATCTATCTGGTTGACTCGCTGTGAAAGATCGGGACAAAACTCATAGGATCACCGGTGTGATCCTTATCAGGTGGTAGCCACCCGGATCCCTAAACCTAGCTTTCCCAAACCCATCTTTCTTTCTAGCCTCTCCAAATCTCGGGGACGAGATTTCTTTTAAGGGTGGTAGTCTGTCACATCCCAAAATTTTGGAATGTGAAAAAAATAGGAACCATGTATGTTTGTATTGATTGAAATTTCACAAGGAATTAAAACTTTTTGCTTTATTCAAAAGCCTTATTAGAAATACCATTTCAAACTTTCTATTATTTCTTGAAGAACCTTTTTGAGAAAATAGAATCTCAAAATATTAATTTGCATTTACCCAAACCTATGCAAACTCAATGCAAGGAAACATTTACAAAAGGTTTTAAAACAAATAAAGTTTGCATATCCAAAGGTATGTTTAAAATAAAGTTCAAAAATTATTGCTAGAGTTTATTCTCTCATTTTCAAAAGGAATTAATTTTGAAAACCCTAATCCTGTCTTTTTCTATTATGCAAGTAAGCCCCTTGGCCAATTTATAAAGTTTTCATTGGAAATTGTTTTAATTATGAAAACATGTTCATTTGTGTCCTAATTTGTTGCTTTGAATTTTAGAAAATTTTAAAAATTGGTTTGGATCAAATTGAAGCCAAAATGCAAAAGTTATAAAAGAAATAAGAAAGCAGAAAAAGAATGATATGGGGTGGCCCGATCTTCTCGTGAGCGACGCGATGATGATGATGGCAGCGGATGATAGTCGGGGATAACTTGGTGTCACCGATGAACTCTCCTTGCTTGAACCCTGATGCCAATGCAACAGCTCTCAAACCCTGTAGGATATTCACGACTCCACACACTTGCGCACGTAGCCGTCGACCACGAAACGGTAGTTTGCAATCTACTGATTCCCAATGGAACAACAGATCACACTAAACTTGCAGCAGTATAACACCAAATCCAGATGAATTGGCGCGGAGGAATTCAGATGAATGCTTACAGCAGTTCAACGAAGTATTCTTTAGTCTAAACGTGGTCTAACCCTAATTGAGGGGGTGCCCAGGGGTACTTATAGGCAGCCGGGCGACCTCAGCAAAGACCTGGCCCAAAACATGCCTGGTTTGGGCCCAAACTGACTCGGTTCGACTCAAATGGGTACATACCGACCCATATATGGGTTCGGCCTAATTTTAGCACGCAGGCCATGTGTATAGCGCGCCTTAGACGTGTAGACATCATGTCAAAGGTAGTCCTAGTGCGCCATCATGTGCTCGTGCTCATCCAGACTTAATCTCCACTTTTCTCTCGATCGCCGTCCTCCCTCTCCTCCCGCTGGCGATATCTTGATAGATGACGTACCTAAATACAACATAGTACATCACTTTTAGGTAGTATATAATTTGGAGATATCAAGACATTCTTTTCAACTAGGAAAGAATTCACCTTATAATAATCATCAATTAGACTCAATATTTCCTTCCAGCTCAAACACTCAAAATCAGCATGATCCATGATTGTATCCTCATCATCCTCCCTTTCTTCAAGAAAAGCCGTCCTCGGCTTTGGGTAAGCTGAAAGTGGTAGGAACAAAAAGAACAACGTGTACGCAGAGTATGTGTATACATAACATGTTGTATTATTTTTGTTCACATGAAAAATATGTCGACTATATATCAAGCAACTTAAATTGCAGGTATAAGTGAAGTACAAAGAATCATCATAATGGTGAAAAACAAAGAGATATATAGTCTTATTGTTCAGTATCAAATTCAGTTTTCGCAAAGAAGTTCTATGATCAAATTTGTGATGCACTAAATTAAACCAATCCAAAAGATATGTAAATATAATTGGTTTAGACCATGCTTCAACTGCGCTACTCTGATTATTATAAACAAGTGATGAATTTACACAAATATCATCAAAAATATGGGCATGATCATTATGTTTGGCAGATAAGAAGCAACTCAAATTGCAAATATAAGTAATGGGTAGATCAGTAGCACACTTAGTACAAACATGTTGAGACAAACACATTGAATATAGCAAATCAGATTCTGAACTAACAAGATTGGAACAACCCAGTTGAGGTAAATCAATTATGTGAGACTGGAACACATCAAGTATACCAGCATACATCATACTATTTCGAAAATTAACCATTGTCCCATAGCAAAAACACTTCGACACATAGCATATAGGACTGAAAACAACAAGTTTCAGTTCATTTATTCTATCACAGGTTATGCATATGTTATCGACAAGAAAATTATCATTCATGCTATATTCACCAATCAAGTTAAACATGAAGCAATAGGCATGTGTGCTAGAATTCAAATATGAAATTTCAGAAATCTTATTCATAGCACAACGCAAACTAAGAGGTTCTTTTAGCATGATGGAATACACAATGTCATTCGATGGTATTCTAGCAAGTACTTCCTTATGTGTCAGCACTACCACATGATCAAAATTCGAAATCAAATTATCACATAGTGCTGAAACATTAGTGCAAGATAAATCACTAGAAGGAACACTAAGAGTAGACTCACAAATATTATCCATAGCTGCTGGTTCTGGTTCCAAATCAGTACCTATGTCAATGACATGCTCCTCAGAAGAAGTTGGCACTGGAACATCCTCCTCAAGTGATAATGCACAAAGCGATGATGCAGGTTGTAAAATAGGCGGCTCCCTTTCTTCAAAAGCAACCTGCATATCACAAGAAACAACACTAGGAGTAGACAGAGTTACATTAGTTGAAATATCCTCACATATCCTATCATCGACTACTCTTGTGTTTTGATTTTTGCTCATACTCTCAAAGTGTATGCTCTCAACCTCACGTTTGGTGGAATCACACAGCTCACTTTTTATAACACTCTCACTCAATTTGGCTATGTGGCTCTCATTCTCACATGGGTTGTGAAGCACACCATGGTCAAGATGGCAAATAATGGGACTGCCACCATCCATCATGACCTTGTGCTTAGGCGACAAGCAGAACTCCTTTGTCCTCTCCTTGCGAAGAAGATGATTCTTATGAAACTGTTCAGCTGTTAGACGCAGCCAAGCATGCCGCTGCTTATTCCACTTGAACGAAACTGTCGGCCTATCACGACAAGGCTGAGCATGATAGGTGTGAAACCAAGGATAACCCAATAGAATATGACAAGATTCAAGTGGCATTGGGGATACACCACAACGAGTAACCTCGGTATGCCCTCTGTAAGTAACAGGAACGTCAGCTATGTGTGAAATCAGCAAAGTGCCATATGAGGAACGCAAGAGGTATGGCGCTGTACTAGCACGTGTGGCTAGGTGCAACGTCTCGACGACCTCAATGCTGATTAAATTGATGGTAGAGATGTGATCAATGGTGGTTGCAGCACATCTATCTCCAATCATCACACCATGGTGAAAGAGCCCATCACCGTCAAAGTTGCCACGTTCTTCCTCCCAAAAAGTGGCACTACAATATCTGTGGCGGAAAAATTGGTATCTTCCAGCCTCCACAGTATCCATAACATCATCTGCCATAATTAGTGCAGAAACAAATATGTATATATAGTGAAACACTCTACTCACTCAAAACTGACAAGAAAAGGTGAATCTTACCGTTCCAAGGTGAATAGCGATGCTTACCAAATCGGAGAAACAACCAATGCTCTGATGTGAAGAAGTGAATACCGAGGGTAGAATAGCGATCACACGACAAACTAGGAATATATGGTGGAGCTGTAGGTATGGTATCCTAAGTACACCGCAAATAAGTCCTAGTGCTGATCGTATGACAAGACCCACGGAAACACACACGATGGAGATAAGCGAGGCAAAGCAACTCTGAAAAAGAGCTCAAGAGATAGAAGTGACAATGAACAATAGCTCGTGTTGCAATGCACAAGAGAGACGCTAGCAATGGCTCGATGAACAGGCACAAGATTGCGCACACGGCAGCAGCCTGATGAGCACGAAGTAGCTAGTCTCGTATGGGTAAGCTCCTAACACGATGTTGTAGACAGGCTGTAGCTAAAGCGATCAAAATCGTGTAGAAAAGGACGCTATGTGGACACAGTGGTAACACGCTGTCGCGGAAGAGAAATCGACAAAAAACGTGTCGCGGCAGAGATATACGACGCCGGAAACGCACGGTAGCGCGACGGCGACGCGAAACGGATAAAGTAGTTTGTCTCTTTTTTTTATAGGTGCGGCGTGTAGTGTACACAAAGCTGCAGTGTACGTATCCAGTTTTTTTTTTTACTAAACTGAAACCTGGGCCAAAGCTGTTTGGGCCGAAAACGCTGGAACCAGCCTTCCTCCGTGCTGGCGCGAGACGCAGCGAAATTGGCGAGCGAGCTGGGGCGCTCGACCCCAGACAGCCTCCGCGCGCTGGCGCGAGCGGGAGCGAGACGCGCGATCGCTGCGGCCGCTGGACCCCAGACACTCTCCGTCCCTGTGCGCGAGACGCGCTGGCCTGTTTTTTTTTTATAATTACCAATCGGATCTTCTCGTGGACTGCCAAACCAGTGCTGCTCGTGACGCACAAGACAGGAACCACACGATCAAGGACACAGTCTAACTAGATCCAAACACGAAAAATAAGACTTCCGATCGGGGCTTTTTTTTTGGATTGCCGATCGAATCTGCTGGCTGGGACTGCTCAAGACGCTCAAATACAATCAGATCTGCACACGCTACCGTGCTCTTTGTTTTTTTTAACTTTCTGATCCGATCTGCAAGACCTATGCTGTAGCGTGAATAACAGCTCGCACGAACCAAGGAAGAAGACAACGATCAAGGATTCTCCAAACATGATCCAAATTCGAAACGAAGATGCAGAAAAGATCGATGACCCTAGACTCATACGAATTGGAAGAAAAGATAGGCGAAACGACGATCAGCGACTAAAACTCAAGAACGGTGCAATCTAGGCTATGGCAGAACTAAGAACCCTAATTTTTTTTGGCTTTTTCTGGATAGGACTAAAAACAAAAACGAATTGCGGGGATGGATCTATGGATGCTCACCGAGTAAACCGTGGAAATCTGATACCAAGATGATATGGGGTGGCCCGATCTTCTCGTGAGCGACGCGATGATGATGATGGCAGCGGATGATAGTCGGGGATAACTTGGTGTCACCGATGAACTCTCCTTGCTTGAACCCTGATGCCAATGCAACAGCTCTCAAACCCTGTAGGATATTCACGACTCCACACACTTGCGCACGTAGCCGTCGACCACGAAACGGTAGTTTGCAATCTACTGATTCCCAATGGAACAACAGATCACACTAAACTTGCAGCAGTATAACACCAAATCCAGATGAATTGGCGCGGAGGAATTCAGATGAATGCTTACAGCAGTTCAACGAAGTATTCGTTAGTTTAAACGTGGTCTAACCCTAATTGAGGGGGTGCCCAGGGGTACTTATAGGCAGCCGGGCGACCTCAGCAAAGACCTGGCCCAAAACATACCTGGTTTGGGCCCAAACTGACTCGGTTCGACTCAAACGGGTACATACCGACCCATATATGGGTTCGGCCTAATTTTAGCACGCAGGCCATGTGTATAGCGCGCCTTAGACGTGTAGACATCATGTCGAAGGTAGTCCTAGTGCGCCATCACGTGCTCGTGCTCATCCAGACTTAATCTCCACTTGTCTCTCGATCGCCGTCCTCCCTCTCCTCCCGCTGGCGATATCTTGATAGATGACGTACCTAAATACAACATAGTACATCACTTTTAGGTAGTATATAATTCGGAGATATCAAGACATTCTTTTCAACTAGGAAAGAATTCACCTTATAATAATCATCAATTAGACTCAATATTTCCTTCCAGCTCAAACACTCAAAATCAGCATGATCCATGATTGTATCCTCATCAAAGAAAAGGAAGGAAAGAAGAAGAAAAATATGAAAAAGGCCCCGGGGAACCCCTTCAGCCTAGCCCCGGTTTAGGCCCACGACCCATTTCCCCACACCCCGAACTGGTACACCTCTCCCTCTCTCATGTCCACTGACAGGTGGGACCCACCTGCCAGGGTCGTCTCCCACCTCGCGCCTGTCATGCTCGAGATCACCGCGCGCGTCAATCTCGGCCGCGATTAAATTCCGGCGATTCCCTGCTTGATTTGACACGGAGCTATGCCTATAAATCCCCCTGCTCCTCTCCTCTATTTCCCCTCTCCTTCCTCTCTGAAACACGCCACTAGGCCGGCGAATTTCATCGTCGGAATCTGCCACTGCCGCCACCGTGTTCTCTTCGATTCGACCGCCACAGCAAGGTATCGCCACCCTTTTCTGGTCCATGCCTCTCCCCAAGTCCCGACACACCTTCTGACGCATTCCATTCTTTTTATTTCATAGCGAATTGATAGGTTGGGTCCAATCCTGAAGCTCATCATCGCCAGAGCTCCTCCGGTCGCTCCCTTCTCTCCCTCCTGGAAGCAATAGGCCTCGCCGATCACGCACCCGAGCTCTCCTCGCCGTTCTGCAACTCGTCCACGTCTCCACCATCACTGAGGACCATCGGAGCATCGCCGTCGTCGAATCCCTGGCCGCGACCTCGCCGGCGACCAACCGTAACCCTAAACCGCGGTGAGATCTCCTCCCTTTCCTTATCAGCCGTCAGATCGAGATCTAGTGGCCTAGAACAGGTCGCTTACTGAAGGGGTATGGTGCAATCTGGATTGCCCGATCCCCTTTAAATCAGACGGCCCAAAACCTAGATCCGGCCGAACCGGTAGCGGCTAATAGGAAAGCGCCGCGTGTCAGCAGTGGACTTAACCCCGTTTCAAATTTAGTTTTAAAAACAGAAATTGTTTAAAACTTTGAAAATTCATATCTTCTAATCTGCAGGTCCAAAATTAGCAAATAATATGTCCCTGAACTCCTAAAATTGTGTAGAACATAATTCTGAAATAAAATTTGACTTTCCAACTATTTGAAAACATTCAAATTTAAATATGTAAGTTTGAGTGTTTTTGATATAGTTCAAATTCTATAAATTCTTTTTAATTGATTCTTTTTGAAAATGAATCATATTGTTATCCTCTGTCCAGTAGAACCACTAGACAAATTTTTTGGACCAATTTTATCAAGTATTCAAATTCAAATGAGAATTTGAGTATTTTCTCTCTAGATTTAATTCTATAAATACTTAGGCATAATTCCTTTTTGTAAAATTGCCTACATTGATAATTAAAACCCACCAGAATACTTCATACACTTTTTACACTTATTCAAAAGTCAACTCCACTACTTCATCCTATTACAAACAATAGTTGTATTTCTGAGCACCTTGAAAATATCAAGTCCTAATTCCTATCATGCACTTTGTGCTATTTGTTTTTGTTCCACTATGCAATGGTGTGAATAATCCTAAGTCCTAATGACCATATCTACCATGACTTAGTAAAAATCTACTCTCTATTCTTACCCTAGTGCAAAACTATCAACTCCATCTCATCCAAATTCTTCTAAATTGTTTTGACTACCCCATCCAACACTCTGACATAGAAGTTTTCCCATATCAAGACCATGGAGAAGAAGTTGAAGAGAAGACAAGGACTTGTAGGCAAAACAAGAAGATGAAGAGAAGACAAGGAGATGAAAGAAAAACAAGAAGATCAAGAGAAGAGAAGTCAAGAAGATAAAAGAGATAGACCTCATGACTTAGAATTTATCCATCCAACTTCTCAAACCAAGCCTAAGAATCTCCTTAAGCTATTTTGGCTAAGTGTTTGACACCTCTTAACAATTTAGAAAACCCCATCAATCTTTAGAAGTCCTTGACTTAGCCATTCTCTCCATTCATATCAAGTCAACCTCATACCATAGCCCTTATGTCAAATATTCACTAAGACACTTTCAAGACTAAGCTAAAAGAAAGAAAACCTTTTTGGTTGTCTTGTTTGATTATGTTACCTTGAAATGGTGTGTTTATGTTGTGTTGTTTTTTATCTTATAGTTGTACGGAGAGCCACGTGTGTTGATTAAGAGAAGTACAATTTTTAGAAATTTCTAAGGCAAGTGTCACTCCTGTTCATAAAATTCCCAATGTTATACTATGCATGTAGTGTTTCCTTTCTTTTAATAATATGCATGTGTAGATTGTTATGCTTGCTATCTCCTATTTAGGATACCCCTGATATCCTGTTAGAAGAAACACCGTAAGTGTAGATTGCTTAGTTGTGCTATAGAATTCGTAGTTGGGATCCACATGATTCTTTTATTAAGTATGAAAACTATGTTTTGCAAAAAAACTAAGAAAACAACTAAGTTAATGAAACACCTGGGTGGAAATTGGTAAGATGGATTTATGTTGAGTGTTTACACCAGAGCCATCTCTATGGCGGTCGTGTGTATCTCACTTGAAGGACGGCCACCCAAGAACAAAGAGAATGGAGACGTTCAAGTCATGAAGCTTGCAGTGCAACCACGAGTCATATGGGCTCTGTCTTGACTAATTAAGTTGCGAGAACTCAGCCAGATAAAAAGAGGTTGGTAGTGAATTGTAGGATGGAACGCGTTCGGGTTGGTCTGAGGGGTTGCTTCTAAAAGGTCTCGTCTTAGTCTTCACCTGGCCATTTGAGCAAAATGAGCATCATGGAAAAAGGGGTTGACTGAGTCTTGTGGGAAAAGTGCACAACCTCTGCAGAGTGTTAAAACTAAGTACTTAGCCGTGTCCCCGGTTACGGACAATTTTGAGCGACATGATTTTGAAGCTGTTCAAGGATCTCCTCATCCCAACTTCTTTAAATTAAAACTTGAGTGGTTAACAAGGGATTTGTTGTGTGATCATAATTATGTACACCTGGTGGATTCCTGTGTGTGCATAATTAACTAGGAGCACCTGGTGGATTCCAGTGTGTCCAATAGTGCTTTAAAAGAAAAATAAGATCTTTTGAAAAGTAGGATAAACAATAGCTTTTCTGCAAGCTTAGCCTGAAGATCCACTTAGCCAAATATTCATTTAAGTGTTAGGTTCCTTTTGTGTCCACCAAAAGTGACATCTTGCCAATACAATTCAAATGTATTGACCCTTTGTGGTTGCAACGTTTCATGTTGCAGATTTTGACGATAAGAAAGGTACGACAGGGTTACGAGTCTATCCGCAGCATGTTCGCCTATGGCACATGAAAAAGGACTTCATACTATTTTTGATTTCGTTGTAAACTCTGATAGCTTTATGCTATGAGCATTGTAAAGTTTCCTTATGTAATTGCTGGATCATGCGATGTAATAAAAAGACCTTTGTTTCTTGATATTACATCTTAAACTGCGTGTACTAGCGTTTGATCCAGGGACTAGCACTAAAAAGCACAGGGATCTTCATCTTAAAAAATGTGAGGTCACTACAAGGGTGATCTTCTCTTTGCCACTGGTGCAGACGTTGAGAGCTGGAGACCTGGAGTGGGCTCTGCTCGTCGTCCGAGGGGGATCAATGGTTCAGGCTTCAGGCAGGTGTCCGCAACAAAACCACAGTTTTTGCCTATTCAAAAGAACCTACTGATTTAATCTTTTCTTTATGCTTCCAGATATTCAAATAACCATTTAGATAACTCTTATTGCCAATAAACAATTGAAAAGTATAAAAGGCGCACAACACACATGTGTGCACTATTTTTTTTTAATAACCTTAATCACCTAAATATGTAGTAGTCGCCGTTGCTAGACTATGAAGAATTAGATAGAAGGCAACTCAAGGAGGCAACCTCAAGACATTAAAGTTGAAGATGAAGCATTCTACCAACATCTTGATTATCAACGGAGCCTACAATTGTGTGAAGCTTGGAGAAAAACTAGAATAGGGTTAGAAAGGAACCAGTTTCCTAATCCTAGAACCTAGTAGTTAGAGTATTCTGTAGTTGGGTAGTAAGCCAACTGCATCAGTTGTAGTTTAGTTTAGTCTTCCCTGTTTCTTTCTCGTTTGTAGTCGCCAGGACTAAACCTCTACCTGTTGAGGAGGTTCTGAAGACCTTCTGTATGCTAAAAATTGTAATCCTATAGACATGCCATGGACCTGCGATGTTTCTGTTGTACCACTCTGATGGATGTAATACTAGTGAGACGGTGTTTCATTGGTGTTATGTCAACGACTTGCATACTACACATGCAGTGGTATGCTGGGTCACCACAAGTTGTTATGCTTGCAAGTTGTAAGTTGGATGCTAGCCCAACCATGCCATCATGGGGCAAGCTTTCAACATTGCACTTCTTATTTGAGTTGATATCGTGATCTTTTGTTTATGGATGCCCGCGGTGTGAAATGAATTGGGAATCTTGCGGGGATCATGGAGTTTGTCTATGTGTTAGGGAAACGCCTGGGCCGCCAATCTAAGCCATGCATAATTCCTGGTGGAAATTTGCAGCATACCCATAGTGGACATTCGACGACGCATCTCAAAATAAAAAGCTAAACAAATGGCAAATAAAAGAGATGTCGAGGTGTTCATTGTCTGCTTATCCTATCATTTTGATGTGGGCTTGTTCCATGTCATCGGGCACGGAGGTACCCCGTTGGCGATTCTCGATGATACATATATACTTACAATGACAAGAGCCTTGCTTGGGACTCTAAGTAAAGTAGCATGAGGTTTGGGTACTCGTATTCACGGGGCACGAGGTTTTTGACTTATGATTTGTCAAGCATATGCATCATAATTGTTCTCACATTAACTTTAACCATTCAAGATGCTTATGATGGGGGCAATGAGAGCTCAAAGCCGATAAGCACCATAATTTTTGAAGATTATAAAACTTGCAATCACTGCTTCCCTCCGCGAAGGGCCTTTCTTTTACTTTTATGTTGAGTCACCACCTTCTATATTTATGCACCATTAAGAGAGCATAGTTGTCATTCTTAGTATAATGTGCATTGTCCCAAAGTTTTCATTGATTGATTCATATTGTTGGTTTCACTTGTTCTTAAATTATTTGTATCTAGTCGCCCTCTTAAACTTGAAGGTGTCCTATGCATTTATGTTTTGCTCTCCATGAAGGACAAGCTGAAAACCATTTGTATGTTTTTCCTTATGATTTGAACACACATTTGACTTTCATTGTTTCATTTTCATGATCTTTTGTTTGTGTTCATTTTCATGTTTATAACATGGTTGCTAAGTTTTTATTGTCAAGATTATATCTTTCATGCCCATGTTTTAAGTTCTTTTGATCCCAGCTCACAAATGCTTACATATATGATCAAGATTGTGTAGGTGCATGTCACCTCAAAAATTATTTATTTTGTTATCACTTACCTACTCGAGGACGAGCAGGAGTTAAGCTTGGGGATGCTTGATACGTCTCCAACGTATCTATAATTTTTGATGCTCCATGCTTGTTTTTACACCATTTGCCTAATGTTTCGTTACACTTCGTGGCACTTTTATCCATTTTCCAGAACTAACCAACTAACAAGTCGCCACAGTGCCAGTTCCCGGTTTTCTGCTGTTTTTGTGTTTCAGAAAAGCTACACAGGAAATATTCTCGGAATTGGACGAAACAAAAGCCAAACATCCAGAAATCCATCGGAGCTTCCAGAGAACCGAAGAGGAGATGGAGTGGGACCACGAGGGCCCCACACACCAGGGCAGCGCGGCCCAGCCCCTGGCCGCGCCCCCTATGTGTGAGGGCACCTCGGTCCACTCCTGACGATGCCCCTTCGCCTATAAAGACCCCCAACGGGAAAAACCTAAACACCCGATCAATTTTCCAGAAACACATCGCGATCCGCCGCCGTCGTCGACCCGAGATTGGGAGGGTCCAGAAGCTCTTCCTGGCACCCTGCCGGAGAGGGGAATCGCCACCGGAGGTCTTCTTGATCGCCATGCTTGCCTCCAGAGCGATGAGTGAGTAGTCTACCTTGGACTATGGGTCCATAGCAGTAGCTAGATGGTTATCTCCTCCACCATGTGCTTCATGTTTAGATCTCATGAGCTGCCCTACATGATTGAGATCACCGTTATGTAATTCTACATGTTTGGTTTGTTGGGATCCGATGAATATTGGTGTTATGATTGAGTTGCTATACTGAAATATATCTTATGTTATCTCTATGTTGTTTATGATCTTGCATGCTCTCCGTTGTTAGTAGCTATCTTGGCCGAGTAGTTGCTAGTGACTCCAAGAGGGGGTATTTATGCTCGATAGTTGGGTTCATGCCTCTATTTAATCTGGGGGAGTGACAGAAACCTCTAAGGTTGTAGATGTGCTGTTGCCACTAGGGAGAAAACAACATTCATATGCTCGAGGGCATATGCTTTGTTTACATTACACACATTGCTTAATGCAATTATCTGTTGTTTGCAACTTAATACTCATGGGGTGTTCGGATGATATCCCCGTGAGTGGATTATTAGTCATAGATGCAGTTGGATGGCGGTCTATATATTTTGTTGTAATGCCCAGATTAAATCGCATAGTGATCTTCTTGACATATCACGTTATCTTTATTCTATCAATTGCCCAACTATAATTTGTTTACCCAGCATGTGTTATTTATCTTATGGAGAGACACCACTAGTGAACTGTGGATCCCGGTCCTATTTCCATCATATTACTATCACCTGTTTACTTTACTCGCACTGTTTACTTTACTCGCATACTTCTATTGTTTTCCACTCGATACGCTCATACCCTTTGTTTCAAGCAAACCGGTGAGATTGACAACCTCATCGCAAGTTGGGAACAAAGTATTTGGTTGTGTTGTGTGCAGGTTCCACGTTGCTACTGGTTGAAGACGCGCTAACAAGTTATCGTTAACGGCGCCCTTGTTAGAGCATCACGCAGCTAGTGGGCATCACCTTCAGTCATTTGTCTGCTCCTCTCCTGATCGACATACCTTGGTTTCTAACTGAGGGAAAAGCTTGCTGCTGTGCTCATCACACCTTCCGCTTGGGGTTCCCCAACTGACTGGTTATAATCATCATCATCAACTACACGCCAGCCATCACTTTGTTGAGTTTCGCCCAGTGCTACATAACTTGCAACTATGTAGTATTTGGGGGTTATTTCGACCCTTAAAGACTAAATTTTTTGAAAGAAAGTTTTGAAAAGGAAATGTAGGATAAAATTGGCTTTATGCAAATTAGCCCCAGAGATCCACCAGCCAAATATCATGTAGTATAGTCTTTTCACAATAGCCACCAAATATGTGTCATTTGCTAGTACATCATTGTACTGACCCCCATTTATGGGGCTGCATATTCAAATGTGCAGGTTATTCCGAGGAGGAGTAATTTGATAGGATCTCGAGTCTACATTCCAACATGTCTGCCTGTGGCGCATGGTGAAGATGGAGGCTAACTGCCACTTTAGTTTCCGTTGTGTTTATGTTATGTTGAACCCTATCATTTGAGCTAGTCCATAGGACTAAGCTAGTTTGTAAGGTTTTAAAGACTAGTGTATCTGGATCAGCGTTGTAATCTTTGATACTTTGCAATGAATACTATATTTTGTACTGTGGTGCTATCAGTGATCTAGGGAATAGCACTTAACACAGGTGTTCCACCTTAGTCCAAAGGTGGGACGCGACAGTATGTGTATGATGCTAACCGCAAGTTACCTTCAAAGATCTTGCCTTTGAACTTCTTCATGAAGTTAATAGAGAGGTGCCTCATGCATTCTCTATGCTCAACCCCAGGAAAGATAGCATCAACAGACTTGTGTAGCCCCTTGCATGCATCAGCATGTACCACCAAGCCTGGAGGGTGACCTATTACTCCACGCAGCCTCTCTATGAACCATGTCTACCTTTCATCAGAATCAGTCTCAATAATACCATAAGCTACTGGAAACATAAAATTATGGGCATCTACAGCAGTTGTTGTAGCTAACTGCCCTCTAAACTTCCCTGTCGGAGTAGATGAGCAGATTGCCAAGTATGGCCTGCATCCCTCCAAAAAACCCTTCCAGCAGGCCTTGAGCAGACAAAACATCTTCTGAAGCATCTCTTATCTGCCATCATATATTTCTTTCCCCTTGAAAGTTTTGATCTTCCTTTGACAAACTCATAATCATGTCAACAACACTCCCAGGTGATGTTTTCTCCACCTCGCCTTTGAAACTGTACAACATGTGCAAACTGACGTTCCACTTGCCTTGCATCAGGTCCAAAGCCATCTCCTTCCCATCATAAACTCCATTGTAAGGAATTACCACAATGAACTTGTCACTAAATTTCCTTCTCAATTCAGCCGCTCCAACGGTTACATCCTCCCTCACCCAATCAAGCACAGTAGCAGCAATCCACTTGGTTGAAGCAGGTCTTATTTAAGCACTTATAGTAGTATTAGAGCAGCTATGTTTCTGGGTGTTCACTTTGATCTGCATTGGAAAATAAGCACATTAATTTTTTACTAACTAATAAATGATAAGAAGAAGGAATAAATATGAAAACATGTCAAATTGTTGCAACCTGAAATGGATACCCACCCCTCATTGGGGATGCATGCAGTTGCCATTTACAAGCTCTATCCCTACAACACACCCTTAGTCTTTTTTGGTCACTCTTCTTTGTGATATACTCAAATCCAGCTCTGATCGCAAATGTAGCAACTCCGTATCTACAGTCCTCCACATTCTTGAAAACAGTTCCCACATCAATAGTAGGATTTTCCTTGTCAAAGTGTATGACATGACTGTCCTCATCTACATCAGCATATTTACAACCGGTTTTCTCATCTTCGGAATGCTCGTCCTCATCATTTTCCTTGCCACCCTCAAAGTTTGGATCAAACAAATATTCACATTTCCCCTCCTATAAGGATTGACAGCCACATCTGGATATGCTTTCTCACCATCTACATCTCTTGAAGCTAAATCATCCCTTGTCCCCATCTATAGGTATCCCTGCTTGTTGGCGTCTTCATTATACTGAACCAGTAGCTGTTGTATGCTTGAGTTGTTTGAGCAGATGTGAAATCATTGATGACAATCTCTCCACCAGTCTCTTTGTTAACAATTTGGACCAACATCAACACAGTCCTACTACCCAGGTGTTTACCCCACTGGTGGTGCGGTGTTGATGTAGGAGTTTTATATATGTAACCGCCCAGTTGGAAACCCCAAGAGAAGGTTATGATGAGCAGAACAGCAAGTCTTCCCTCAGTTGTGAAACCAAGGTTTATCAAACCAATAGGAGAAAGAACCAAACTTCCGAAGGTTGATGCCCGCTAGCTTTGCGATGGCTTCAGATAATGGCGCCAGATAACTTGTCCAGGGCTTAGCTTTGCACCAGCAGCAACATGGAACCTACACACAACACAACCAATACTTTGTCCCAACTCACAGTGAGGTTGTCAATCTGACCGGTTTGCTGTGAACCAAGGATTAAGCGTATCGAGTGGTAAAAGATAATAGTTTTCAAGAATGTAAATAAAACAAGTAAATAGTAAACGGTAATTGCAATGTAAAAGGAATGGACCGGGGTACACAGTTCACTAGTGGTGTCTCTCCATAAAGTAAATAACATGCTGGGTAAACAAATTACAGTTGGGCAATTGATAGAATAAAGCTAGCATACAAATGTCATGAGGATCACTATGAGATTCACTCTGGGCATTACGACAAAATACATAGACCGTAATCCCACTGCATCTATAACTAATAATCCACTCTCGAGGTGTAGTCCGAGCACCCGTTGAGTATTAAGTTGTGAACAACACATAACTGCATTAAACAAAGTGCGTAATGTAAACAATGCAAATGTCCTTGAACACAAGATTGTTGTTTTCTCCCTAGTGGCAATAGCACATCTACAACCTTAGAGGTTTCTGTCACTCCCCCAGATTACTAGAGACATGAACCCACTATCGAGAATAAATACTCCCTCTTGGAGTCACTAGCATCTACTCGGCCAAGATATCTACCAACAACGGAGAGCATGCAAGATCATAAACAACATAGAGATAACATAAAGATAATAATTCAGCACATCAACTTGACATAGTATCAATATTCATCGGATCCCAACAAACACAACATGTAGAATTACACAACGATGATCTTAATCATGATATGCAGCTCACAAGATCTAAACATGAAGCACATGGAGGAGATGACAACCATCTAGCTACTGATATGGACCTGTAGTCCAAGGTAGAATACTCACGCATCACTCCGGAGGCAGGCATCGTGATGCAGAAGGCCTCTGGCGATGATTCCCCTATCCGGCAGGGTGCCAAGAAGAGCTTCTGGACCCTCCTGATCTCGTGACGACAATGGCGGCGGCTTGCAGTATGCATGGAAATGGATCGGGGGCTTTAGGTTTTCCCGTCGAGGGGAATATATAGGCGGAGGGGCGGCGTTAGGAAGTGGACCAGGGGGCTCACCCCCTGGTGGCGCGGCCAGGGCCTGGCCCGCGCTGCCCTAGGGTGTGGCCAGGTCCTGGCCCCCCTCTGTCTCTGCTTTGGACTCCAACTCGTGTTCTGGAAAAATAGGACGTTTGGCTTTTGTTTCGTCCAATTCTGAGAATATTTCCTGTGTAGCTTTTCTGAAACACAAAAACAGCAGAAAACAGGGAACTAGCACTGTGGCGTTTTGTTAGTAGGTTAGTTTTGAAAAATGCATAAAAACGCCACGAAGTGTAACAAAACACAAAGCAACTGGTGTATAAACAAGCATGGAGCATCAAAAATTATAGATACGTTTGAGACGTATCACCCACATTAGAGCCAAATTGATGTTGTGGTACCTGGGCACAAATTCCTCATTTGGTCTACATGGTAGCTTCTAAACTGATGCGGGGTGGCTTTCGGACACCACCGCATCATGTGCATCAACAACATCCACTCTCAAGTATGACATCATCGAGGCGTGGAAGAGAAGGAAGAAGAAGAACCACCAGAAAGAAGCATGGAAGCACCGCAAGAAGAGGCGGTAGCTGAAGCTGGACCGGCTAAAGCCGGTCCCAAACAGGCTAAATCCGGCCCCACCGACTATAGCCGGACTGAACACCGGCTATAGCCAGTCTACCCGAGTCAACTCTGTTTTGGCCATGAAGCCACCTATGTTATCTATCTCCCTAGTGAGCAAACTACCCCTAGCTCGTGGCTGCCTATATATATGGGTCACTCTCCCCCTCCCTAGGATAGAGATGAATTAAGATAAGAATTGGCATGATGCCTCCTCCCTTGTGGGAACCCAACTAGATCTACATCTAGAAATCACCCTCTTTGTTTGGGATCTCTTCTATTTGGGGAATTCTACCTTGATTTGGATCTCTTGCATACAAGAGTGTGTAATTCTATCCAATTGATTGGTCTCTTCCCCTCTTGGAATTCTATCCCTTGCAAGTCAATCTCTCACAAGGAATTCGACTCTTGGAGTCTCTTCCTTGTGATTCTATTGAGTTGGTGAATCGGGCCAACGAGGACAACCGGTGTGTATCTTGTGTGTGTGTTTGCCTTCGATTTGTGTGTTGTGTTCATCGTGTTCATCGTGTTCTTCGTGTTCATCCTCTTTCCCCGCCACCAATCTCGTGAGTCCGTGAAGATCGGGCCACACTTAAGGGGTCAACCCCTATCATATGGTATCAGAGCCAGGATTTCTCAAAAAAGTCCGAGCCAGAAAAAGCCAGACCCAGACCGGCTAAAGCTGGCCAACCGGCTAAAGCCGGCCAGTGCCTTCCGTAGGTTAACACCGCTCGATCCGTTCCTCGCCTTGACCTGTTTCCCTCGCATCGCTCCGCACGCCTGCACCAGCTCCCTGCCACCAAGTTGCTCGCATCGCCCATCACGCCCCACCCCAGCCGCTCGCCCCACTCCACGGCCACCTGCGTCGCTCGCCCTCGCTCTGCATCCACCGCGATGGCCGCCTACCCGCCCGCCCATGCCCAACCACTCCCTTCTCAGCTCGCCGCACAGCACGCCTCCAACACCCGCGCTCACCGGGTCCTGCCGCCCCCGCTCAGCTGCGCCCGCGAGCCAGCAACCGAGCCGCTCAATGACCCAAGCAAGCTCGGCCGCACCACTCCTAGCGCACACCAAGTCACCGAGCCACCGACCATCGAACGCCTCCAGCGCCTCATCCACCACGCGCCGCCGAAGACCAGAAATAGCCGGCCGGGACACCGGCTAAAGCCGGCCTACATACTTTTGACCCAATTTGTCCCCGTTTTAACACCATATTACCCCTTTTAACATCCATTTGTCCCTTTGACACAAATTCCGGCGTTATCTTGACACACATTTTGACAACTTTTGTGAGTCCATTTTGCCCCAAATTTCCGGGCATTGACTTGTGTGTTTGGATTTCGGTTTTTGCGTGCCTTGTTCATGCCACGTAATAGCGCGCCTACATCAACATCGCGATGAAGGCATCGGCACCCCAGAACTTCGACTAGTCTTTTGACTCCACCGTCATCGACATCACCGCAAGTCATGTGTCTTAACACCGCCTAACCTTTGCATAGGTATAACTTGCTCCACCTTTGTAACCCCTTTTCTTCCTTTGTGTACCTATCCTTTTGAGAGTGGCTTTTTGAGTGTTGCGAAGCATTGCACAAGTGTCACGACTGTGAGAGGGTTTGTGTGTGTGCATAAAGTTGAGCAAAGCTCCGAAGCAAGCTTGGTGAGAAAGATACACAAAAGAGGAAAAAGCCTTTGTGTGACATACATAGATAGAAAAATAAGGTTTTAAGCATAGAAACGCAAAATACCAAAAAAGAGTGTGTGTTCCACCGATACAAAGGAGTTCAAAGCTTGTAAGCACAAAGAGAGAAAAGAGAAGAGTGGCATCTTGTGCAAATCTTGTTGCTTCTTTCTTATGCAACCAAGCTACGGTCTCTCTTGCATTCGCGTGACACCGAGCTAATAATCTTTGTTAGGACCATTTTGTTTCTTGCTCACTTCATTGGTCATTGACGAGGGGTTAACTCGACAAATGTCCTAGATGAAGGACTTAGGATCGGGGGAATAGGGCGTCGGATGAACTCGAAGGTAAAGTTAGTCGAAATAGGTGTGTGTGTCGAAAGTGAACTTAGGTGTTCAACCTGGCTTGCTTTCAATCTGGCCTACACCGTCCCCTCCTGGCCCCTATATATAGATGGCCAGGTCTCGAGGATCGGGTAGGGTCCGATACAGATTCCAATATCGATATACGGTAAAGACTCGTATTCGACTATTATTACAATTGGGCCTAGCTATACGGGCCTTAGGGGTACTCAACTAACGGGTTCTATTAGCTATACCCTTATCAGTAGCCCTGAGATTCTGCCAGAATTGTAGATTCGGGTTGAATCTCTAATCTTCAAATCTTCGACTTGATCAATTCTTCAACTTTATCTTCAAATCTTCGACTTGGTCTTTCGACTTATATTTATGATAATTTGTTCGCAAGGGGTCTTGATGAACAAGCCTAATAACTCTGACGGATCAAGAGGTCAGTTAACTGCCAGAACAGATACTTGTCACCTACTTCAAATTCAATCCCCTTGGACTTGAATTCGGGATACCGGTCAAACCCACTCTTTTGCCGCATTTAGGACTTACAAAGAATGAATCCCAATGGTTCTCAGGGTACCCAGTGCGTCCACCAGGATTTTCTTTGCGTCGTAGACACGGATACATACCAGCAGAGCGCATCCATGTGCGTATACCAGGCCACACAGGACAGATCCCGGGGTCTTACCTTCGTGACAAGTCACGGCATTCGAGTTTCGTTGCGATAACGCAACTTGAGAATCTTTATGTCGCAGCCAAGTTTTTGACTGATAAAATCAAAGAAATTCGGATTTTAAATTAATCTTCTTCGCTCCCGATGGGAGTAATCTCTCTGCACTTTTGTCGACTATATAGTCGAAGTTTGTATACTAATCCTTCTTCATATCCATTATTAATTATCTCGTCCTCTATCGGGTGCGCGCTCAGCGCTCCCGATGGGAGTAGCCCCCGAGGCTATGTTTGGATACTTGTAGTCAAGCATAGGCTCAAAGTTCATTTCTTCTTCCTTCTGTGAACGTCTACTATTTGCAAGCCCCTGAGTCGAGGTTTTCATATTGTGCGACCGCAATCTTCTCTTCTTGCTCTTTGATATTATCGTCTGCTATGTGCAGAATTTAACTCCTATTGTAAATTATGCTGACGGGTCTTGCTTTAGCATGGGGGCCCGATAATACGTGCTTATAAATAAAGCACCCTCTAGCAAGGGTAAATACCCTAATCAAATTCCTCCTCCGCCGCATCATCTTCTCCCTCCATCTAGGGTTTTCCTTTTTTCCTTTGTCCACATGGCTGATGCAGATGGCTCCCGTCTGAATCTTGGCTCTCCGGTGGCGCCCCGAGGCCGAGGTCGCCCTTGTGGAAGCAAAAACAAGAACAACACCACTCCAGCCGCAACAGGATCATCATCGGCCGCTCCGGCTAAGCGTCGCCCCGGCCGCCCACCTGGTAGTAAGAACAAGCCCAAGGTGACTGGCGTTGCTCCAGGTCCGGTCGCTCCTCCTCCTTCTACTTCCGCTGCTCCTGCTGCGCCTCCCCGAATTTTTTCTTTCCTCTGCATTGCCATGGCGCAGTGCCGCGAGATTCAGCGCCTGCCGCTGAATTTCACCAACTTCATGGATGGGCACGAACTGCGAGAGGCGGTTCTCCGCGAACAGTCTGGCAGTGGTATCCCATACGAGGTGGAGGTGTGGTATGATGGCAACGGCGAGCAGTACTTTAAGGGTGGTTGGTCGCAGTTCGCAGAAGACCACGACATCCACCAAGGCTTCTTCATGGCCTTCAACTTCCACATCGGCACGTCGAAGTTTGACGTGAAGATTTACGACGGCACCCTCTGCCAGAAGAAATATGAAGTTGAAGTCCACTTCCATTAGGATTTTGCTTTTTATGTAATGTCGTTTGATAATGTCCTTGCTGCCATGTGCTCTGTAATGAATATTCGTATTCGATGTCAATGTTTTTACTAGTACCAGGAAAACAAGTCATTGTTCTGAGGTACGCTTTTCCATGTATCGGGTTCTTTGTGAACCAAGAATATCGGGTTCCTTTATGAACCAAGTTATTTGAATATTTATCGGGTTGTCTGCACAACCTTTCAGTGAAAAAAAAGTCTTCCAAGTCGCGATAAAAATTCCTTTCGTACGACCCGAGGGTTGAAGCCCCCGAGGCGAAGAAGTAATAATTGTATAATTTTGTTGAGTTCAACCCAAAGAACCTGACCTGTGGCCTCATGTTCTAGGTTCAGAAGGTTAACTCGAATTTATTAATACCACTATATGCATTCTACGCATAAAAACGCCGTAGCTGCTCTGCATTCCATGGGTTGGTCTCATCTTTCCCAGTCTTCTTGTCTTGTAGTCGATATGCCCCTCCTGGTATTACTTCGGTGACGATGTAAGGTCCCACCCAAGGGGACTCCAACTTGCCGTGGCTGTCTTGCCTGAGTCGCAAAACTAGGTCTCCCACCACGAAGGATCGTGGACGAACTCGACTACTATGGTAGTTTCGTAGGCTCTGTTGATACTGCGTAGCCCTTTCTAATGCTTTATCTCTTGCTTCATCTAGTGCATCGACATCATCCTGCAATGCTTCTGTTGATGTTGTCTCGTCATATGCTGTCACTCTTGGAGCCTCGTGTGTAACCTCGACTGGAAGCACGGCTTCTGCGCCATGGACCAGGAAGAAAGGAGTTTCTTGAGTTGCTGCGTTAGGTGTAGTTCTTAAACTCCAAAGAACGGAGGGCAACTCTTCTACCCAAGCGCTCTTGGCTTTCTCGAGAGGTGCTAGGAGCCTCTTTTTTATCCCACTACATATCAGGCCATTGGCCTTTTTGACTTGCCCGTTTGTCTTCGGGTGCGCCACCGATGCGAATTTTAGCTTGATCCCTAATCCTTCACAGTAATTCTTGAATTCCTTTGAAGTGAAATTTGTCCCATTCTCTGTGATGATGCTGTATGGTACACCAAAACGAAAAACTATTGACTTGATGAAGTTGATTGCTGCTGTAGAATCTTGAGTTGTCACCGGGGCCGCTTCTACCCATTTGGTGAATTTATCGACTGCCACTAGCATGTAGACATGCCCTCCTGGCCAGGATTTGTGCAACTTTCCCACCATATCGAGGCCCCATTGTGCAAAAGGCCAAGATAATGGTATTGTTTGTAACTCCGCTGCTGGTGCATGCGGTCTAGATGCAAACCTTTGACATGCTTCACACTTTCTAACTATATCTTTTGCGTCCTCGATGGCTGTTAGCCAATAGAATCCTGCTCGGAAAGCTTTTGCTGCTATTGCTCTGCTGCTAGCATGATGGCCGCATACTCCACCGTGTATGTCTTGTAGTATCTTTTGTCCTTCTTGGGGCGTTACACAATGCTGCAAAACGCCCGTAATACTTTTCTTGTATAATTTCCCCTGCAACACGACAAACGCTTTCGATCTTCGAGTTATCCTCTTGGCCTCCACTGCATCTTCTGGTAGTTTTTTATTTATCATGTATGCAAGATATGGCTGCATCCATGTTTCTTCTATCATCATGACCTCCTCTGGTTCCGATGTAGCCCCCGAGCCTGCTGTAGTAGTCGAACTTTTTCCTCTTTTTATTGATCTTTCCACTATTTCCTCCCAAAATACTCCGGATGGCACAGGTAAACACTGTGACCCGATATTTGCTAAATTGTCGGCTTCTTCATTGCTGTTCCTGCTTACGTGCGAGACTTCGCATCCATCGAACATTCCTTCTAGATAATGGTACATATTTTTGTAGGCCATCATGTTGTCATTGATTGTGTCGCATCTGTTCATAACTTGCTGGACAACAAGGTTGGAATCTCCAAATATTTTTAGGCGAGTTGCTCCACATGCTTTGGCCATCTTCATTCCGTGCAACAAAGCCTCGTACTCTGCTTCATTGTTAGAAGCCTGTGGAAAGCTCATCCTTAAGACGTACTTCAATTTATCGCCATGAGGTGATATCAACACTACTCCTGCGCCTGCGCCTTGGACTCTTTTAGAACCGTCGAAGTACATTGTCCAAACACTGGATAAATCTGGTGGTCCTGTGCTCTGCAGCTCCAGCCACTCTGCCGTAAAATCTGGCAAAACTTGCGACTTGATCGCCTTCCTTTTTTCGTACGTGATGTCCATGGGAGATAACTCGATTCCCCACAAAGAGACACGTCCTGTTGCTGAAGGATTATTCAATATGTTCGACAATGGCGCCTCATTGACCACTATAATTGGGTGCACCGCAAAGTACTGTCGTAATTTTCGTGCGGTTGTGAAGACACTGTATGCCAACTTCTGATAGTGCGGGTACCTTTGTTTTGTTGGAGACAACACTTCACTGATGAAATATACTGGCCTCTGGACGCCGTGGGCTTTTCCTTCTTCGCTTCTTTCGACTACTAATACTGTACTCACCACCTGATGGGTTGCGGCGATGTACAATAGCAGTGGTTCTTTTTCTTTTGGTGCGACCAGCACTGGTGGCGTGGAAAGCACTTTTTTCAACTGTGCAAACGCTGCGTCTGCTTCTTCTGTCCACTCGAATTTATCGTCGGACTTCTTCATAAGTGCATAAAAAGGAAGCGCCTTCTCCCCTAGTCGAGCAACGAAGTGACTTAGTGCCGCGACGCGTCCTGCAAGTTTCTGTACGTCGTGTAGTTTCGTTGGTTTCCCCATTATCAAAATTGCATGAATCTTCTCTGGGTTCGCCTCTATTCCTCGTACTGATACCAGGAACCCTAAAAGTTGTCCTGCTGATACGCCGAAAGAGCACTTTGTCGGGTTAAGCTTAAGCTTGTACCTGCTCAGGTTGTCGAAGGTTTCTGCCAAGTCGCTGATTAGAGATTTCTCCTCTCTTGTGGTGATGACTACATCATCAATGTAGACTTGTATGTTGCGCCCTATTTGGCTTCCGAGGCAACTTTGCATCATCCGTTGATACGTTGCTCCTGCATTTTTTAGGCCGAATGGCACCACTTGGTAGCAAAACACCCCATATGGTGTGATGAAGGCCGTTTTTTCTTCATCTTCTTTCTTCAGTTTGATCTGATTGTAACCAGAGTATGCGTCCAAAAATGAAAGCCTTGCGCATCCCGCTGTTGAATCGATTATCTGATCGATGCGGGGTAGAGGGAAGGGATCCTTTGGACAATGCTTATTGAGAGATGTGTAGTCGACACATACTCTTTGTACGTCTATGTTCTTCTTGGGTACTATGACTGGGTTCGACACCCAACTCGAAGTTTTGATTTCTCTGATAAATCCGGCATTTTCTAGCCTGTGCAACTCTGATGCTATTGCCTTTCTCTTGGGTTCATCGAATCGTCACAATGGCTGCTTGACTGGCTTTGCCTTGGGATCTACGTTTAATGCGTGCTCAACGAGTTCCCTGGGAACCCCTGGCATGTCTGATGGACACCAGGTGAAAATTTCCCAGCGCTCACGGAGGAATTCGACGAGCGCACTTTCCTATGCGGGATCCAAGTTCACCGCAATTGATATCGTCTTGTTTGCATCTGTAGGATGGACCTGGATTTTCTTCGAGTCCTGAGACGTGTCGAAAGCCTGATCTGGCAGGGATCGTCCAACGTCGGGTAGTACATTGTGATCCGTTTCTCCTTTTAACCTCTCGTACTCCGCTGTCATGCCGAAGGTTTGCGCCATCCTGTTGAATTCCCTATCGCATGTATTGGCTACTTCAAAGCTCCCTTGTACTGTGATTGTTCCATTGGGTCCTGGAATTTTTAATGTAAGATACGCGTAGTGTGGTACTGCCATGAATTTTGCAAATGCTGGGCGCCCCAGGATTGCATGATATTGTAACGGCCAGTCCATTACTTCAAATTCCAGCTTCTCTTTTCGGTAGTTTCCGCTACTGCCAAAGCAGACATCGAGTTCTATTCTCCCCAAAGGGTAGTTTGCGGCTCCTGGTACTATTCCGTGGAAAGAGCAATCTGTTGGTTTCAGACTCGTCAGCGAGATGCACATTGCCTTTAGGGTTCTAGCATATATTAAATTTATGCCACTCCCTGCATCCATGAACACTCTTCCGATGTCGTACCCTCCTATTTGTGCCTTTAAAACCATAGGCGAGTGACCTGGCCTGGGAACTTTCCTTGGGTGGTCTACTCTGCTGAACTTGACTGGTTGTTCTGACCACCGTAGGTACTCTGTGGTAGCTGGTGGTGATGATATTGCTAGGTTGACTTGCCTGGATATGCTCTCTCGCTCTTTCTTTGACTTGGGCACCGGTTGAATCATGGCTGATATGTATACTTTTGACTCTAAGTGCCTTGCTAGCTTTTGCATTTGATATCCTTGACTTCTGTATCGTTCTCCTTGCCTCCCTTCTTGTTTTGAGCCCATGGCGCTTTGTAACCTTAGGAATGTTCTGCAATCCTTCATCTGGTGATTTGAGACTCTTTTCTCATCAAGATACGCATAGTGGATTCGACAAGGTCCGTATAGCATATCCTCAGCCGAAGGGCCGGAGTATCTCGATTTTTCTACTCCTTTTGCCTGAAACCTCCTGCTTTCATATCCTTCCTCTTCTTCTAGTACGTAACCCGTGGCTACCTGATTTCGCCTTCCTTGATTATCCCTGCTGCGGTGTCGTCTCCTCTGTCTACTTATTCTGTCGACTTCTGGTGAACGTCCTCTTTTGTTGTTATACGCGTCCTCTCCATCAGCGAATTTGTTGGCTTGTTCCATTAGCTCGGCTACTGTCGTAGGTCTTGTTCTTCCTATTTCTTCCACGAGATCTGAGCGACGAAGTCCGGCCGAAAAGGCGTCTATTGCTCGTTCATCGGAGACGTCCTCTGCTGAGTTTTTGATTATACTCCAACGTTGTATATAAGAATGTAGCGTTTCGCCTTTCCTCTGCACACATGTTTTAACTTCCTCCAGTGATGCTGGGCGCTTGTAGGTGGAACGAAAATTTCTTGCGAATTGACTTTCGAGTTCCCCCCAAATTTCGATGGATTCGTTGGGTAGGGTATTCAACCAGGACCGTGCGGCGCCGGTGAGGTGCAGCTGCAAACTTTGCATTGCAGTCGCCTTTGTTCCCCCCAATATCTGCACTGCCTGCAGATAATCCGATAACCATAGGGTAGGTTCTTGCGACCCATCATACTTAGGTTGGTCGTGTGATAATTTGAATCCTTTGGGTACTCGTGTTTTGCGAACCCTGCGGGTAAAGCATAACGCACCCATGTCTTTATCGTCGTCCTCGTAATTCTCTTCCCTCCAAGCGTGACGCGATTTATTTACTCGAGCTTGTGCTATTATACTTCTTGCGTCCTCCTTCCTTTTCTGTCGCTTTTTCTCCTCTGATGATTCGCTATACTCGTTATCTTTGAGATTGTATCTGAACTTCTCCTTTCGATTTCCCTTGCAGCTTGTCGACTTTGTCTCTGGACCTTGTTCCCTAATCTTTTCTTCTACTATTCCAAGGCTTCGTATCGCGGCTCGGTGCATATCTTCTCGTGGGTCTCCAGGTTCTGGTCTTGTAGCTAGTAAATACGCTTGTGCTGCTATTAGTGCTGCTTCTGGCGTTTTTTTGTATGAAGTCATCTTCCTCCTCTTCTAGCTGCGGGGTAGGGCTCCTCGAGTACCCCTCTTCTTTACCGCATGCTGTTGCCCCCCTGTTGTGTTTTGGGTCTCCACGCCTTTCTCTGCTGTATTCTGAGTCTTCACTGTAGTCTTCCCAGTATTCCTCCCCTGCTATACTGTTATTGTCTTGAAAAACCATGTCTCTTTCCTCCCTTAGTTTCTTCCTGTGCTGGTATAATGCATACTGATATCCCATTAGTACTTCTCTCCTCAATCCTTCGGGTACTTCTGTACCATGGTTGATAGCTGACTTGATCATCCTCCATTCACCAGCCGAGACATGGACTTTCTCCTTCTCCTTTTTGCTGTGATCTTTTATTTTGTCGACTTGCCTGTCGACATCCTCATTTCCTTCCCTGTTGTTTTCTTCTTCTGCTTCAGTGATAATGACGCATAACTGATGTACATTGGAGACGCCGCTGCTTCCCACGGCGAAGTCCTTTGTGTTGTTGTGCGTCTGGCATGCTCTTTCTTCTGAGTCAAATTTTTTCCGAATTTTGTCGCCTTCTGCGATTGGTGCTTTGTCAAGACTGACCGGCGAGTTTACCTCGCTGGAAGAGTCTTCCGATGATTCCCATGTTTCCTCTGTTTCGGGCTTGTTTGCCGACAGATCTGATTTCGTCGAATCCGAGAGGCGGGATGAACCCGATGGTCCAATAATGATGCTTAGACTTTCAATAGTTAACTCCATCTCTTGATTTCCGTCGAGTTCTATACTGCTGTTGGCTAAAAGCGAAAAAGCCGTCGAATTCATGATTCCAACGCCCAAGCTCCCCACGGTCGGCGCCAATTGACGAGGGGTTAACTCGACAAATGTCCTAGATGAAGGACTTAGGATCAGGGGAATAGGGCGTCGGATGAACTCGAAGGTAAAGTTAGTCGAAATAGGTGTGTGTCGAAAGTGAACTTAGGTGTTCAACCTGGCTTGCTTTCAATCTGGCCTACACCGTCCCCTCCTGGCCCCTATATATAGATGGCCAGGTCTCGAGGATCGGGTAGGGTCCGATACAGATTACAATATCGATATACGGTAAAGACTCGTATTCGACTATTATTACAATTGGGCCTAGCTATACGGGCCTTAGGGGTACTCAACTAACGGGTTCTATTAGCTATACCCTTGTCAGTCATGCTAACCCCATTATATCTTTTTGTGTATGTTTCCATGTTTCCTTGACGTAGATCATCGTTCTTGACATTTGCCTTTGGATTTTACCCACATTTGACAATAGACTTTTCTTTTGATCATTTCGTTTGACATTTCCATAGTTCTTACCCATCCACTATATAGACTTTTGCGTGTGTTCTAACTTGTGCACCACGGTTGTCATTGGGTGTTTTCATCCTTTCAATAGTTTCTACGAGAAGTGTTCTAATTGTAGTTTTCTAACCACCTCACTTTCCACCATATACTTTTAGCTTTGTGACCATGTCTAGGGATGAGTTAAACGCACGGCATGATGCCATGGACAAAAAGCTCGCCGAATCCTACCGACAACTTGATGACCACCGCCTCGCCATGGACAAACAGTCCGCCTCCATCAATGCCAAGCTTAATGCAAGGTTTGATGACGTCGACGCAACGCTTCAACAATTTCTTCACCAATGTCACCGCTCGAAGTCGCGATCATCAAGATCTTCACGCTCCAAACATGGGGGTAAACATGAGCGCCATCGACAACCTCATCCTCAAGAAGCTCAAGAACAACCACAACATGGTGCCCCGCCTATGGTTAATCAAGAACGGCCCCAAGCAAACCATCGACAACATCTTGATAGCCTATGTGAGAGGAAGAAACCTATCCCACACAAGGATGAGAGCCACATACACATTGAGAGCAAGAGTGATACACCACATGAGTTGAGTGAGGACATTTTGCTTTCTAACAACTTAACCTCTACCCCTCTTATCTTGTCTTCTTCTTTGCTAGGTTGCTCGGATATTGATGACGTCCATTCCATGGAGATGAGGGACTCCACTATATGTGAGATGAGTGAATCCACTATATGTGAGAGTGAATACTTCCACTTTGAGGGCATGAGTGATACACTGAGTGAGACAAGAGTGGTAGTTGATAGGTCAAGTGAGGCCATTTCAATTTCTAACAACTTACCCTCTATCTCGAGTGTGTCCTCTCATGTCACAATAGGTTCCATGGATGAAAGGACGCCAACCTTGGACAAGATGTACATGGTGCAACATGACAATACCACACCATGCTTAGAAGATGATGAGCATGTTGGCCACATGGAGCTACATACTTCAACAACACCTACCTCAAAGGAGTGCGACTACAAAGGTAACAACATAGGTGTTGGCGATGCCATGATTCCCCTAGTGGACATGAACATGCTAAGATATGAGTTCTTCACTTTATCTCCTATTGCATGCAATATGTTGAACAATTGCTCTTTCCCATGTATTGCTTGCAATGATGACAATGTTGCTTGTGTTGTGACAACCTTGTCGAACAATTGCTCTTTCCCTAGGTTTGTCGACAACAAGGATGAAATTGTGAACATGTTTTGTGCCCAATGCTTGCAATATTCTTCCATTAATGCAACCAAAATGTTGAACACTTGCTCCTTAAAATGCTTGGTTTGCAATAATGTTAATATGTTTGACAATGAGAAGGCCCCCATAGCTCTCTCAACTATTGGAGATTTTGCTTTTGCGCATGATAAGCATGTTTTCACACATTCATTGCATAATCACCATGAATATTATGAAATCTTGCTTGATGCTAATGGTGATGTGCAAATAAAGCGATGCATCATGATGGATGATGTATTCATCTACCATGCACACACGTTGTTTTTGCTATATTTTGTGTGTGTAGACATGCGGACAAAACCGTCAACTTCGATTGAGCACGAGTTGGCGAAAAGAGCTATTGAGAGCATAATACTTGTGCATTCAAACTCAAACTCCGCTTGCATACCCTTCACATGCTATGCATCAAACATGTTGAGAACTTGTTCTTCCATATGGTTTCTTTGCAAGCATGTTGATGACTTTTGTGACACTTGTGACATTCATGCTCCCATGATATTGAACATTGATGCTTTATGTGTTGCAACATACATGTGGAACGATTTCTCTTTCTTTTGTTTGTGTGCAACCACATTGCTATATTGGTCATGACTTGTCACATGTGTTACCGCTTTGAGTTAATTGGTGTTGCATCCAACAAGTTGAAAAATTGATCTTTCTTTTGGTTGGGATGCATAACCACTTGTGATAATTATGTTTTCTTCTACTTTTGGATGAATATGATTTGTGTTGCAACAAATATGATGAAAACTTGTTCTTTCCTATGGTTTGTTTGCACACATGTTGATGATGATTTTGACATCTTGCCGTATGTGTTTTTGCCAAACTCTCCTCTTATTGCTTCAAGGATGTTGACTACTTGCTCTTTCCAAAGCCTTGAGCGCAATAATATGCATGTATTTCAACATGAGATGGACACCATGGTCTTCTCAAATTTTGAAGGAGTTTTTGTGTTCCCACATTTGGAAGATGTTCAAACAATTTTCTTACACATAGACCTTGCATATGCATTCCCTTTATTATTCTTGTGTTGTGCTAATTGTGTTGTGAACAAGAATGGACATGTCCTTGATGATATGCTCCCCTATCGCGCACACACATACTTTGCTTGGTCTTTGTTGTGCGTAGGTTCACATGGCTATTATTGGTGGATGCGCTCCCGCAAGTGGTTTCAATCAAACACTTCTACAACGAGAGCACATCAACAACTTAGTAAGGTGACCTCCTTCTACTCACGAACTCATGCCATAAACTCTAAGAATTGGCTACTCTTTGAGTGTTGTTTCGCTTTGCTTGTGACCTTTGTAGGCCTCATGGAAGGTGAAGTAACATTGAAGAGTTGCCAAACTGATCTTCACAAGTATGACCACATGGCGCCCTCCAAGTTCAATCGCCTACATCTACTTCCCCTACATGATGATGTTGAGTCAACATCGAGGATGACGTTCTTTGAAACGGGGGGAGATGATGCGGGGTAGCTTTCGGACACCACCGCATCATGTGCGTCAACAACATCCACTCTCAAGTCCGACATCATTGAGGCGTGGAAGAGAAGGAAGAAGAAGAACCACCGGAAAGAAGCATGGAAGCATCGCAAGAAGAGGCGGCAGCTGAAGCTGGACCGGCTAAAGCTGGTCCCAAACAGGCTAAAGCTGGCCCCATCGGCTATAGCCGGACTGAACACCGACTATAGCCAATCTACCCAAGTCAACTCTATTTTGGCCATGAAGCCACCTATGTTATCTATCTCCCTAGTGACCAAACCCCTAGCTCGTGGCTGCCTATATATATGGGTCACTCTCCCCCTCCCTAGGATAGAGATGAATTAATATAAGAATTGGCATGATGCCTCCTCCCTTGTGGGAACCCAAATAGATCTACATCTAGAAATCACCCTCTTTGTTTGGGATCTCTTCTATTTGGGGAATTCTACCTTGATTTGGATCTCTTGCATACAAGAGTGTGTAATTCTATCCAATTGATTGGTCTCTTCCCCTCTTGGAATTCTATCCCTTGCAAGTCAATCTCTCACAAGGAATTCTACTCTTGGAGTCTCTTCCTTGTGATTCTATTGAGTTGGTGAATCGGGCCAATGAGGACAACCGGTGTGTATCTTGTGTGTGTGTGTGTGTGTGTTTTCCTTCGATTTGTGTGTCATGTTCATCGTGTTCGTCGTGTTCTTTGTGTTCATCCTCTTTCCCCGCCACCAATCTCGTGAATCCGTGAAGATCGGGCCACACTTAAGGGGTCAACGCCTATCAGAAGCTCCACGTGCAAGTCTCTTAGGGATACTTCTCGTGCATCTACTGTCAATTGGTAATCAACACCAGTGCTAACTGTAATTTTATTGTAGGGTAGGGTTTCAGTTCAACACCCATGCCAAATCTTTAGTATGTATCTAGATGCAGCAGTACACCTACGGGTAGTAGCAGTAGTCACCAAAATTACTGATACGGATCAACGTGATCCGAAGGGGTTTTAGGCCCAATCTTTCACGGCGATCAAACGAACAGCAAGATAGCAAAGAGAACTCAATCTAAAATAGATCAAACTGATCTCTCTTCAATTCCTCACGTTGAAACTGACCGGAATCAACTCCCACGCATGGTATAACATCAGATCTCGAAGATCAGCAAGCAAACACACCGATATGCGCCCCCAAAGATTGGGACTTTTCTGGTCTCTTTCTTAGCTCGAAAATAACAAGTCTGAGGATACCATGGCAGCAGCCATAACCCTATATGGGTGACTCCAAACGCTACTTTGGTTGGGCTAGGCCCCATACCAAACTAAAAGCCCAAATGGCCAAAACACACTTGATTTTGGACAGGCCCAAAACCATCACACACAAATAAAACCAAACTGAAATAAAAACATGACGCGAACTTAATTAAAATAGAACACCTAAATATCTTTGGCTGCAGCGCCTCGGCGAACATGAAACTCCATTGGAGGTGTATGAAAGTTGGGCTTCACATCATCTTCTGGAGGCACTTCAAAGCAGAATTGTCCACATTTGATGCGTCCAAGACCACCATCATCAAGCGGAACACGACCAGCATGGCCAACACGGTCAAGATCATGTGGCTGTACACGATGAGCACCTGCAGGATGAGCAGCAAACTGTCGTTGTTGTGGTACATAATCAGCGTCATCGGCAAGATCTCCTTCATAAGCGGGTGCCACGGGTCGATGATCATGAATTTCAGCAGGGTGGCGTGGTACCACGTCGCGAGGTTGTGCAGCAGGAGGGGGCTGCACGGGTGCACGGACAGTAGCATCGCCCATTGCATCAATCCAGGTAGCTAGCTGTGCAATTTGTGCTGTCAATGCGGCATGACTCCGCATAATAAAAGCACACGTACTATCAAAACCAGCCCGAACATTAGGAGCCAAATCTGCAGCAAAAATAGGCGGGACAAGCTCCTCTTTCTTCTCTCCGGCAGCAACGGAATTCTCTCTATCAACAGAGTTTACCATCGCGAGTCTGAACTGCAGCAATCCCTCTAGACAAAAAAAACAACAGCAGTAATCTCACGACAGAGGACAGAAAATGATCTCCAAGTGCGGCTCATGGCAGGAAACTGGACACGCACTCGGCAGAAAACCGCGCTGAAAAACTGACGTTCGGCAACAAACGATCAAAGCAATGATGTCTGATCCAAAACGAGTAATGCCACCTACGTTTTTGTCAATCGTGTAGCAATAGGACTCCAAAGTGTTGCGATGCAGATAGCCCGGCCCACGAGGCAAACAACCGAACAAAGAGCAGGCGTGCTTGGTGAGATGAGCGACGCCCGACCCCAGACGGTCTCCGTCCTGGGGCGAGCGGATCGAGGCGGCGATGGTGGGTGACGCTGGCTCCTACTTTTTTTTTTGGTTTTTGGCGGAAACAATCGACCGGCTGAGCAAGACATAGATATGCTGGACTCTTCGATCGATGGGCAGGAACTCGTCGATCGATGGGCAGGCTTCGATCCAATTTTTTTTTTGTTGCTGTGCATGATCGGATCGGGATCGGGATTAGATGGATGCTTTGGTTCCCTCGATCGCCAGGGATGCGAGCCAGGCAATGGGCCAGCCCAAGCGGGACAGAGCCCGTCTTGCTGCTGGCGAGGACGCTAGGCACGGGAGTCGAGCGAACGAGAGTCGCCCGAGGGCAGACGCTCTCCGTGGTAAGGCGCGTGCGAGCGCTGTCTCTTTTTTTTTGACTTTCACTTCGATCGGATCTAGATCGGATCAAACTGCTCAAGGAAAACAGCTGCGCCGATGCCTGGACACCAATGGATCTCGACGAAAACCAAAAACGAGGCCGACGGCAACCAACAAAAGAACCACTGGTACTTTCCTCAAATCCTCTGATCTGAAAACAAAGAATCACCGCTCTTTTCGATCTGAAAACCTGCGATCAAGACCACTTTCCAACCAATATGATCTGTAAACTGTCCAAGAAGAACAATCCGCAGATCAAAACCCGACGAGAAATTTGCCGTGAGAAACCTGACAAATCTGATACCAAGATGATACAGATCAACGTGATCCGACGGGGTTTTACGCCCAATCTTTCACGGTGATCAAACGAACAGCAAGATAGCAAAGAGAACTCAATCTGAAATAGATCAAACTGATCTCTCTTCAATTCCTCGTGTTGAAACTGACCGGAATCAACTCCCATGCATGGTATAACATCAGATCTCGAAGATCAGCAAGCAAACACACCGATATGCGCCCCCAAACATTGGGACTTTTCTGGTCTCTTTCTTAGCTCGAAAATAACAAGTCTGAGGATACCATGGCGACTGCCATAACCCTATATGGGTGACTCCGAACGCTACTTTGGTTGGGCTAGGCCCCATACCAAACTAAAAGCCCAAATGGCCAAAACACACTTGATTTTGGACAAGCCCAAAACCATCACACACAAATAAAACCAAACTGAAATAAAAACATGACGCGAACTTAATTAAAATGGAACACCTAAATATCTTTGGCTGCAGCGCCTCGACGAACATGAAACTCCATTGGAGGTGTACAAAAGTTGGGCTTCACATCATCTTCTGGAGGCACTTCAAAGCAGAATTGTCCAAGCTTCAGAACATCAGGAGGTGGGAAAATATTAGGAGTAGTAGCTATGCTCCCCTTATCAATTACTAGGGGGTTCGAATCGTGAATAAAATGAAAGGGGATAAATTAATTATTACCCTTTGTTGATGATGAACGCCGCATTCTCCGGGCTCCACGGCTGGAAAAATGTGCCTGCGTTCTCTACCGATCTATCGCCCCCACCCTCCAACCATGCCATTTCCATCGCCTTGCCCAGATCTAGTTCACACCCAGCGGGAATAGCACAGCAGCGTGGTGGTAGCTGGTGGCGGTGAGTGCGGGTTCAACAAGGGGGCGACGAGAACACGTCGGGTCGGCCGCGTAGAGACCGGCGAGCAAAGGGGCAAAATGGAGATGCACGGCGGTGGCCGACGGCACATCGGCGAGTATGCTCGTTGTTGGTTGATAGCAACTATGACTTGGTACTGGTCATCTACTAGTGGCGTACGTGATGGCGACAGAATATAAACGATGTCGAACATTTCTTACAGGTCATCAATGAGGTAGAAGTAGAGAAGACGTGGGCAACACTGGTATTTTGACTGTAATTTGGTGAACAGTCTAGATACTGGTCCAATTGAAGCGTTCGGTTCGTGCTGACGGGGTGCTGCCTGTCTCTAGTAGTACTACCTCGATTCCAAAGAATAAGGGCTTATATTTTGTTTTGGAAATTCAAGCAACTTAAAGTTTGACCAAACTTTTAGAAAAAACTACTCCCTCCATCATATATAAACATTTACAATATAAAATAGATATCGTTAGAATTATCATGAAAAATACTTTTATATTATATGTATTTGATGTTATAAGACTTTATATTTTTAACAATATGTTTGGTAAAACTTTATCTAGTTTGACTTTGACTAAACCTAGAATGCAGGGTAAAAATGGACAGAGGGAGTATCAACAACTATTCATATATGTCATATTAAAATATATTTAATTTTGTATCTAATGATATAGATATTATAATGTACTATATGTTAATTATTTAATCTAAGAACTTGGTCAAACTTTGCACAATTTGACTTTTCAGGAAAAATATGAGCCATATTTGACTGATCTGATGATGCGTAAGTTAACGGTAGCAAAGGAGAGAGTTAAGCAATGATCGATGCCAAGCCAATTCGATCGAACTCAATAATTCATAAATCATTAAAAATACTTTCAAAAGTTGAATCTTGTGGAATAATCGTAATAGATATAGATATTTCATATACATATAGCCTAGTCCAACTACAAACAAGCTACTATATATCAGTCCGAGGCATAGGCATCATAGTCGTCATAGTATGTGTAACCTTCTTCACCATAAGGAGGCACCTTTTGCAGTTCAGAGTGCTCGACGATTCTGCAGTACTCCGCCAACAACTCGTCGAGAGCGAAAGGATGATGATTATCCCATAGTGAGCTAACTCTCTAGCCACCAACATACGTTGCCTCCTCTTCCCAGGCGAGGGCCTCATAATCATAAGATCTAACAAGAGAGTGGTCCGTGTAGTATATGCTACCGGTTTGGACAGTCGGGACTTTGCTGCTATCAATGGATATGCACCGGTTCCTGCCAAGGAAAAGGGACCGTGAGCCAATCCTTATGACCGGCTTGAGGAAATGATTCTTGGTGTCCATCCGGTAGACTGACGATTGACCATTGTAAACCTGCTCGCTCGTCACAAACAGTAGCTCCCCCTCAGACTCCACCAGATAGAACATATCATGGGAGTATTGATCATCCGGAACAGGGCCTACAATGGCAGTGTTCATCTCTAGTTTAGTGCTACGATTGGTGGTGTTGGGCATTGTAGAAATGACGGAGCCACATCTATCTATGGCAAACACATCGCCAGGAAAGTGTGTCATGCACCGGAGAACTGCAAAAGGACCTGGAGCCATGTAAAATCCATGTCAAAAGCATAAAGTAGAGCCCCCTGCATTGCTGCTCTTATCAGCCCATCATATAGTTTTGAAGGTCTAATATGAAAATAGTCAAGGTCGGCTTCATCGTCACCACAACAGAGGACAACTCTTCCACCAGTATCTACGCATTGAAGCCTTTGATGGCGCCAGGTAAGGGATTGAACACCCGAGTCTTGTATGGCGGGGATCTCTGCCCCTGCACGATGAGGCCGCCTATTGCTGTTCTGACATAGAAGTACCTTGGTTGAGAAGATGAGCTTTAATTAGTCTACGCAAAATTAGAGTGTGTCAAGAATACTATCGAACAATTCAATCTGGCAAGTAGAGACCAAACTGAGTAAATCTATATGTGGAAGACAAGCACCTACGAATTAAATTAGATCTTCTTCAGCAGGCAGCGACCTGTGCTCACATTCAGTAATGTCATGGCAGTGTCATCGACGAGATCGTCCCTAGACAAGGAGTGCTCCAGAACGATCCACTTGGTGAGCATGAAGGGCATCTCTGCAGGTAAGGTGCCACGCCAGCCGCCGCAGACAGCCCAGAAGTTGGAGTAGTAGTCAAGATCGTCCATGGAGAGGAAGATGTCGCCGATCCTCTTGACGGGGTCATTGGGGAGAGAGGCCCAGTCTACTGGCACACCATGGCTAGGCATCGATGCAGGATTGATCTCTCTCCGTGGGGGGATGGACAGGTAATGTGTGGCTGCATAAGATGATTTCCTCTCGCCCTCACGAGGCAAAATGAAAATATTTATATCCTAAATGAATGCGAAAAGAAGAGGCGATGTGTCTTTTCCCATGCCGAGGCAATTTTTTACAAATTCGGACTTGCATGAGCATCTATACGAGCGCACGCGTCGGATACGTGTTGCCCACACAACCTACCTCCACGACCCAGCGACGTGTTGGAACATAGTTACTTGTGACAGATATAACAAAAAGTGTGCCAAACTGATGGATCAGTTAGTCCCACGATATGACGAGATAGACCACCGACGTATTCTAAAATGCGCCTGTCGCACATGTACACACAACCAGCAACGTAAAGTATAATGTGCACATCGCGACTTTTCTGTATAGAATAGGCGACATAAGTTTAAAATAGTCGTCACTGCTATACAATAAACCCATGATGGGTGCAATTCGGACGCTGTCACGGCCTTTTTCCCGAGCCCAGGACGACCATGCAACAAACTTCGAACGACGCATTTTTATTTCGGGCGTCATCGTTAGGTGCGGCGGAGACCAGATTGGGACATATAGGTGATGAGTTTTTTTGGGCTCGTCAACCATACCGGGTATTAGTGACTATCTTATATTTTTCATTACCAGTGACTTCGCGGATATAAGCCTTTTCCCAGTAGTGTAAACACAAATTGAAAAAACAGAAAATAAGATGCCCCTGTGACTGGCACAGGGACCTTCCTCATCATGAGGGAGAGCGACATTATCTGTGGCTGCAGCTAAGAGAAAATTGCCGCACATGGCAATTCACGGGGCCTTCCTCGGCGTGAGGGAAGCTAGAACTCTCGCGAACGTGAAAGCGTCGATGCTTAAGAGAGCCCAGAGGCGCATGACACCGCAACGAGAGTTGCTCATGGGTGAGGGGCCTGGCGCGGACCTCTAGATCTGCGTCTCCTCCATGAGATTGACGCGGCCTTAGTCTTCTGCAATCCTTCCAAATGTGGCCTTCCTCGAGCAACATGAACTAGGGCTCTTGTGGACGCTTGTGCATCGACGCTTAAGATAGCACCAAGGACTGAAGAGGCGTCGCGAGGAGTGCTCACGAGGCGTTCGTCCCAGGTGAGTGCCTTTGGCACACCTTGAGGAGTTTTGAAGATTTTTTATTTTCTAGTGCACCACGCGAGGAAACTAAGCACCATGGACTTGATGAGGTGGCGAGTATTGGGCCGTTGCCTTTGGCCAGAGCTCAGTCCCCTTGGGTTTAGTGGGCTTGCTGTTTTTTGGGCGAAGGCCCCAGCATAGACACCGTGTCTATCCCCCACTCGTGTGGAGTACAAAAGAAAATAAAATGGACTTCATGCCATTACAATATCATGCTGAAGCAGAGGCGCTGTAGGCGCTTTAACTTAGTCTTTGTGCTGAAAAGCATCTTAAGTTTGTACAAAAATGCCTATATGGCTATCTTTGAGTCCACCCTCGTGAGGAGCTCACGGGTATAATTTCCTTAGGTGGGTGATGTTCCACGGATTTCCCAACGGTACGCCCTCAGCGGTTTCTAGCTGCATCATGCCTGGCCTAGAGATGTGCGTTACCTTTAAGGGCCCTTCCCACATTGGCGATAGCTTGTGCAGGCCTTCGTGAGAGAGCATCCTCCTGAGGACCAAGTCTCCAACCTCCAAAGTCCTTGCTCGAATGTGGCGGCTACGGTAGCGGTGCAGGCCCTGCTGGTAGCGCGCGGCTCGCAGCGCTGCTTGACACCGGGCTTCTTCGAGCAGAAGGAGGCGGTCCTTGAGGAGGTCTTCTTGATGAAGCTCATTGAAGGAGAGCACCCTTGGCGGCTCAAACTTGATGTCGGTAGGAAGGACCGCTTCTGCCCCGTAGACCAGGAAGAAAGGAGTCTCCCCAGTAGGCTTGGTGGCATTGGCGGATGGACCAGAGAACGGACTGGAGGTTGCTAACCATTTTTTGCCGTAGGCCTTGAGCTTGGTGTCGAAGCTTTTCATCTTTAAGCCCTTGAGGACTTCGGCGTTTGCACGCTCAGCTTGTCCATTGCTCCGGGGGTAGGCAACGGAGGCGAAGTAGATCTTGGTGCCGATGGAGGCGCAGTACTCCCGGAATAGGCCGCTGGTGAACTAACTGCCATTGTCAATGATGATGCAGCTGGGCACGCCGAAGCGACACACCAAACCTTGGATGAACTTGACGGACGACCTGGTCGGTATCGCTTGCATAGGCTCCACCTCCGCACACTTGGTGAACTTGTGGATGTCGACATAGAGGTAGCAGTAGCCCCCTTGCGCTCGAGGGAATGGACCCAGGATGTCCAGTCCCCAAATAGCGAAGAGCCAAGTGAGCGGGATGGTTTGCAGTCCTTGGGCCGACTGATGAATTTTCTTGGCATGGAACTGGCACACCTCACACTTCTTGACCATCTCGGCGGCATCTGCAAACGCAGAGGGCCAGTAGAAGCCATTGCGGTATGCTTTTCCGGCGAGAATGCCTACTGAAGAATGGTGACCGCACTTGCCCGCGTGGATGTCTCGCATCAGCTCTTGGCCTTTGACCGTTGACATGCACTTTAGTGCTATACCACTAGGGCGGCGCCAGTATAGATTGCCATCCTTGATGTAGTAGCTCGTAGCTTGATGAGTGATCCTTTCATCCTTCGACTGCTCTTCAGGTAGCTTGCCGCTGACGAGGAATGCCATGAGTCAAGGATCCAGTCCACTCCTTCCTGCCTTGCCAATGCCAATGCCAAAAGGAGGCGATCATCCGAAGGTGGTTCGCAATCCGGAGCCCTTGCTCCGGTGGCGGCGGCAAAGCCGGCGGAGGTTCTGGCCCCAGCATAGGCGGAGAAGCTGACGACTTGAAGAGACGCTCCTTGAAGACTCCGGCTGGCTACGCCAGGGGATGGGATATGCGCTTTGCAATTTCGTCCGCCTCAGCATTTTTCTCCGTGAGGGATGTGCCTTAACACCAAGCCTTGGAAGCGCTTCTCCATATTCTGGTGCTCCTTGAGGTCGGTTGCCATGTGCTCGTCCTTAGGCGTGTAGCTCTTGTTGGAGAAATTCACAAGCAGTTGCGAATCCCCTTTCACAATGAGGTGCTTGATGCCGAGGGCACTCACTGCTCTTAAGCCAGCGAGGAGCCCCTTGTATTCAGCGATATTGTCAGAGACCTTGAGCTCCGGCTTGAAGCAGAGCTGGATGGCGTAGCAGAGCTTGTCTCCTGAAGGGGAGGTGAGGACGGCCCTAGCCCCCGCATCCGAGAGGTTGAAGGCATCGTCGAAGTGCATGACTCAGAGACCTGGGGTATCCTCGCCAGGAAGTGTAGACTCCCCCTTGGGAGGCTCGTTGGCAAAAGGGTTGGACCACTCCGCAGTGAACTCAGTGACGTCCTTGCTCTTAATGACCTTGGTGGTTTCGAAGGCGATCTCGAACGGTTGGAGCTCCACAACCAACTCTTCCACCCGCCCGGTGACATTGGGGTTTTGCAGAATTTGCTCCATAGGTCGATCCATGATTACCTTAATGGGGTGGCCTTGGAAGTAGTGGCGTAGCTTCCTTGAAGCTATGAGCAGGGTGTAGAGAAGCTTTTGCTCCATGGTGTAGCGTTCCCGGGCGTCACGCAACATGGTGCTGATGAAGTAGACCGGCTTCTGCACCTTGGTCATGTTAGCGGAGGTCGCCTACTCAGGAGGCTCAGGAAGGTCGCTTTGGGGGAGCGGCTCGGGAGTTGAAGATGCCGAGGGTGGCTCCTCGCGAGGCATAATGGGAAATGAGGTCCCTTCCTCAGGAGGAGCCCTGAGGCGCGGGGCGTCGATCTTCTCTTCGACAATTACCTGAGCATCCCGATCGGTGACAAGGACAGCGCTTGTAGTCCTTGGAGTAGCGGCGATGTAGAGGAGTAGAGGCTAACGGGGCCATGGGGCGACCATGATTGGCGGACTCGTGAGGTACCTCTTCAGCTCGGCAAAGGCCTTGTCGGCTTGTGGAGTCCACTCAAACTTGCTGGTGCGCTTCATGAGTTTGACAAAAGGCAATGCCTTCTCTCCACAGGGTTGAGCTTGATGTTTACCTTTCGTAGGTTGGCGAATGTTTCTTCCAAATCTTCCATGAGGGTCCGCCCCTCATGAGTCTTGACAATGATGTCATCAACGTAGGCTTCTGCGTTTCTTCCCATATGCTCACCCAAGGCTTGACGCATCAGTCTTTGAAATATTGCGCCTGCATTTTTCAAGCCGAAGGGCATGCAGACGTAACAGTACATCCCACAAGGTGTGATGAAGGCCGTCTTTTCTTCATCCTCCTTTGCCATCTTGATCTGATGATATCCAGAGAAGGCATCCAAGAAGCAAAGAAGGTCACAGCCGGCGGTGGAGTCGACAATTTGATCAATTCTTGGGATAGGGTACGGATCCTTGGGGCAAGCCTTGTTGAGGCTAGTGAAGTCCACACAAAGGCGCCCACTGCCATTAGATATTGGCACGACCACAAGATTGGCTATCCAGGTGGGGTGAGCGACCTCGCGTATCAATTTGGCCTGCTTCAGCTTCTCGATCTCAAGGATGATGAAGTCTTGTTTCTTGGGTGCTTGTCGTCTTGTCTTTTGCTTTACTAGGTGCGCCTGAGGGCACACGGCTAAGTGGTGCTCAATCACCTCCCTGGGAACTCCGGGCATATCGGACAATGTCCAAGCAAACATTTCAGCATTTGCCCGCAGGAAGGTGATGAGCATGCTTTCCTATTTGGGGGAAAGCCTGGCCCCTATGGTGAGGAAATCCTTGTAGCCCCCAGCCATCAGCGGGATCTTCTTGGTGGCGGAGCATTCTTTAGTGAATTGCGGCCTTCTGCCCGAGGTCATTGTGGCTTCTCCAATGCTCATGTCCAACATGGGACTAACGAGGTCCCTGCTGGGCTCACCTGATGCAGATGCGGCCGGCTTCCTCCAGTCAAGCCGGGGAGAAGGGGATCAAGTCAAGCCCTCTTGGCGGGGGCTCGAATCTTGCGACACAAGCTACTTATTCCTCGTGAGGTTGCCTGAGTGAATCAAACAGATCCTCGTCGGCGGGGAACATTCTAGCGGCCTCACGGTACACATGCTCTACCAAACGGAGAGCATCCTTCTCGTTGCAGCGCACGGTGATGGTCCCATGGTTGCTTGGAATCTTGAGGACGTTGAAGCCGTGGTGCGTTGCCGCCATGAACTTGGCCAAGGCTGGGTAGCCGAGAATGGTGTTGTAGGGTAGCGCGATGTAGGCGACGTCAAAGTCCAGGCTTTCCATCCTGTAGTTGTCCCGTGTGCCAAAGGTGACAGGAAGGCAAAGTCTTGCGGATTGCTCCCCTATACTCCACTATGGAAGAGACTCTAGTAGAAATATCTTCACGTGTCCATTATCACGAAATGGATACCGAGCTTCAAGCATATGATATCTTCTAGATGCCTATCTTGAAGTTGTCGATGGATTTTGTGTCGCAAGAACACGGGGTACCACACGACGGACCCAAAGATTCGAACGCAGGGGGCTGTACATGCGAGATCTTGGATCGCAACGAAACATGGTGACGGAAGCCTCGAGACGTCGGAATGCACAGCGCACTGCAGAGAGAGACACCGAGCCTTACCCAGGTTCAGGGCCCTCGTGGTGAGGTAAAACCCCTACTTCCTGCCTTATTGTATTACAACGCGATACCTCGCAAGGAGTACAAGGTCTTGATTACAGAGCTCTAACTGGCCGGAGGTAGAAGAACCAACTTAGCCTAGCTAGGAGCCCGGAGATCAAGATCAGATCCCCTCTAAGGAGTGGCCTCCCCTCCTTTTATAGCGCCGAGGTCCTCCTTCCCATTATCATCTTGGGGAAGGGGTTGCCACAAACGGCCAAGGAGAGAGGACAGCTGTTGTCTTGAGTCTTCGATAGACATAGTCTTCGTAGCGCAGTGGCGCCAGTCCACAGGAGTGGGTGGAGGAAGCTGACATCCTCCTCTGGAGCCCTGCACCGTCCACCCTATTTTTAGGGGGCGACCAACGACCACTGTCCCGCTTTATGCAGGCACGACAAAAGCTGGTCTCCTCCTTGTCGGGGTAGCATGGACGGCACGCAGTCTTCTGTCCTTATCTTCTTGCTCAGCACGGAACCGTACCAAGCTGAGGTGGATGTGGTCCTTCCCCTCACGAGAAACAGCTCATGAGGAGGTCTTCTAGTCCTTAGCAGTTTTAGTCGTCGTTCTCCTCATGAGGCGCCTCCTCATGAGGGTCTTCTCCGCTGGGCTTCGGTCGTCATTTTACCCCTGGGCCGAAGCTGGGCCGTTGAAGAGGCCCAGGAGCAGGTGGACCCGGATACCCCGGTATCCAGAACACCGACAGCAGCCTCGGGAGCCTGGCCCGCAAACGCGGCCTCTCGAGGGAGCAAAGGGTCAGGGGCCCCCATAAGCGGCGGGGCCCTCCAACGGCACACGTCAATGCACATGGTCAGAGGACCATGTGAAGATGCAGAACTGCAGACACGTGGCGCGACCGCAGTTGGCATGACGAAGCGGTGTGGAGATCATACGCTTTGCAAGGAGTAACGGGCGTTTCGAACCGTCGCATCAAGGGCGACATTTTGGAAACCACGCCTTCTCTGCCTCCTTTAAAGCTTAGCAGAGAAGGCTCGTTCTCCTCCTTCATAGCACATTGCCGCCGCCGCTCCCCCTTTTCAAAGAACTTACGCATCCAATCCCCTTTAGCCATCCATCCTCCCGCTGCAATCTGCCTCCGACCGGAAGTGCCATGGCACCGCGTAGGGGCACCGGAGCAGCGAGGTCTTCTGAAGCAGCGTCGCAGCCGGCGGCGTCCCTACTCGAATCCCGCATCAAGAGCAACCGCGAGCTCCAAACCGTTTGTGAGATGGTCAGGAGCAAGAACAGTGAGTGGGGCGCCACTCGCATCTGGCATGGCCGCATGCTGCGGGAAGCTCTGCCCGCGACAGCGTAGCCCTTCTTCCTCTTCTCCATCTTCGCCGGCCTGGTGCCGCCATTCTCCCCCTTCCTCCTGGCGATCTTGGAGACCTATGGGTTCCAGGCGATCCACCTTCAGGCGATTTAGACAAAATTAACCTAAACTCGAAACGATTTCAAATAATAAACCATCGGCGAAACTATTTCCGTTGACTAACCCTTTTTTGCAACGCCATCCACGGTGGCGCGGCAGAAGGGCGTGCGTCGCCTGGGGGAGTGGCGCGGCGGTGGCGGCCACGTCGGCATGGTGGGGCCTGCAGCAGCTAGTGCGTCGCCACCCCGGGTGGCGCGGCACAAGGGCCTGCGTCGCCAGGGGGAGTGGCGAGGCACTATAGGGTTACCTATTGCGCCCGGCCTGCGCCCTCACTCCCCCACCCCTCACTCTCCCTCCCTCACCTCTCCCTCCCTCATCCCTGGCGGCGCCGGCGGCGGGTCTTCTTCTTCTTCCCCCTCTCTAATCCTCCAACAAGAAGGCTAGGTGGTGCCCTCTTGATCTTCACTAAGGTATTCTCCCCCAATCCCCCTTGATAAGGGGTGTCCCGATCTTCTCAGCAAGCGATGGCGATGATGATGATGGTAGATAGATAAACACCGTGTAGCGATGAACTCTCCCGCTCGAACCCTGATGCCAATGCAATAGCTCTCGAACCTTGTAGGATATTCACAACACCACGATCTTGCGCACGTAGCCGTCGACCACGAACGGTAGTTTGCAATCCACTAATTCCCAATGGAACAATAGATCACACTCAATTGTAGCTTGATAAACTCGATCACAAGTAATTTCAGAGGTTCTAAAGAGAAACAACTCCAAAATAGTTTTAACGTGGTCTAACCCTAACTATGGGGTCGTCCCAGGGCTTATATGGGCGGCTAGGGCGGCCAGGACTTGAGATAAAACGTATTCGACTCGAACTAGGATACATCCGTTCGGATCTGATCCGAGACGGGCCGGACTGTCCGGTTATTTAGGGCCGGACTGTCCTGGGGTGACGCGCGCTACACCACGGAGGGTGTCTGCCCTCGGGCGCACCTGAGGCCGGACTGTCCTGTCTTGGAGGGCAGGACTGTCCTGGGGTGACGCGCGCTACACCACAGAGGGTGTCTGCCCTCGGGCGCACCTGAGGCCGGACTGTCCTGTCTTGGAGGGCAGGACTATCCTGTGTGGGCAGGACTGTCCTGTGTTGGAGGGCCGGACTGTCCTGTCTTCTGGAACTGAAACTTGCCCTTCTTGATGATCTCCTTCTCTTCTATCGCGCCTTCCTCCCGCTCCTCCCTCGCGCAGATATTGGCGATCATCTTCTGGTGTTCCTCTTGCTGTGGCTCCTCGCTCCGTGCTACGCATTCCTCTCCAATGTACCTGATCATACAATAAGACAATGACTTAGGCAGTATAAAGTTCTCATTAAGTAACACATCAGGCTCATTAAGAAACAAGTTCACCTGTTGTTCTAGTAACTTAGCACGAGCTCTTGTAATGGGTCCAATTCTAATCTCATTGGACTGAACAGCTGGAACATCTTGTGTAGTAGTTGGTGGAGAAGGTGCAAGTATAGGGATGTCCTCATCATCTCCCCCCTCTTCAAAAGGCGTCGACCTCGACGCTCCAAGGTCTTCTCCATCATATGGTGATAAGTCAGCAACGTTGAAGCTGTTGCTAACTCCACCAAACTCAGCAATTGGTATATCAATCGAGTAGGCATTATCATTTACTTTGGCTAACACCTTGTAAGGACCAGCACCACGAGGTTTTAATTTGGATTTCCTCAGCTTGGGAAACCTGTCTTTGGGCAAATGCACCCAAACCATGTCACCAGGCTGAAACAAAACCTTCTTCCTTGCTTGATTCCTTGTAGCAGCAACTTCCTGGCCTTTCTTCTCAATAGCCTCTCGAGTCTTCTCATGGAGTTTCTTCACATAATCAGCACGTTTTGATGCCTCCATATCAACTCTCTCATGTAAAGGTAGAGGCAGCAAATCAAGTGGAAATACATCACCAAAATCCTGCAAAACATTAGACACACCAAAAGAAATAGGGGTCATGTCGTTAGAAACTAAAACCTCACCCTTGTACATGAGCACAAGAGGCATGGCTGTAGGATCCTCACTAAATTCTCTCATATCTTCTTTGGTGGCTAAAATTAGTAGGTTATTCACTCCCTCACTTTTTGTTATATCATTCTTTGGTCGCTCATTTACATCACTCACAGCTACAAAACTCTCGCACTTATCATGATGTGCATTCTTCAAGTTCACCTCAATTTTTTGACGAGATTCATTGACAATCTGCTGTGGGGACATAGGCTGCAAGGTAATTTTCTTGCCCTTGAACTCCAAATGATATGTATTAGCTCGACCATAGTGCTGCACATGGCGATCATATAACCATGGTCGACCCAACAATAAGTGGCAAACAGTCATAGGAACCACATCAAAATCAATAGAATCCTTGTATGGTCCTATCTCAAAATTGACACGCACCATATGGTTTACCTTCATCTCACCATTGTCACTCAGCCACTGTATATAATATGGTTTAGGATGAGGTAAATATGTCAAATTCAGCTTGGCACATAACTCCTTGCTTGCAAGATTTCTGCAACTACCTCCATCAATGATGACTTTGCAAGCTTTGTTTGGGCCAACTAGTGCTTTTGTTTGAAACAGATTGCAGCGCTGTGATTCAGAATTGGGCTGCACACTAAGAGCACGTGGAGTAACCACAATGGTAGGTGCATGGGTAGGATAAGCATCCAACTCTTCCTCACTAGCATCACCATTGTCTTTAGGACTATAGGGATCAATGTCATCTCCACTCTCATATTCACCATTGTCATTGACAAACATGACTTTGTTGTTGGGACACTTATTCTTAAAATGTCCTCTTCCTCCACAAGTATAGCACTCTTTATCACGAGCACGAGCTGTAGACATGATTGAACCCGAACTAGCAGCCGGCTTGTGTGCTGTAGAACCAGAGGAGGGTGTTGGTGCAGGCTTGGAGGCCGAAGTAGAGGTTTGAGGCCGGACTGGCTGGTGTTGGAGGGCCGGACTGTCCGCCGGTGCTGCCGGTGGCATCGCTGATGGTGGTAGTGAGGATCTTGCAGAAAACCGGCTTGTCGACGAATATCGAGCCTGCTCCCTAGCTTCTTCAGCTAGTTGTGCTTCGGTCTCTCGTGCATGATGCAACAACTCGGTCATAGTAGCATATGTGTGATGGCGCACAATGTTCTTAATAGGCAACTTCAAATTGTTGAGAAAACACTGCAGAGTCATCTCAACTGATTCACGAACTCGTGCACGCTGCATAAGCATCTCCATCTCCATGTAGTACTCATCAACTGTCTTGCTACCTTGTGTTAACTTGGTGAGCTGGTTAAACACTGAGCGCAAATAGTTAGTGGGCACAAAACGTTGCCTCATAATTTCCTTCATCTCCCGCCATGAGAGCACAGGAACCTCATTATCGTCGCGTCTGTTTTGTATAATAGCATCCCACCAACGCAATGCATAGCCATCAAATTCGGAAGCAGCAAGTTTAACCTTCGTATCTTCGGTATAGTCTTGCAAACGCCACAACTTCTCAATCTTCAACTCCCATGAAAGGTAATCTTCAGGATCAAGTGAGCCATCAAACTTGGGAGTTGAGAATTTTGGTTTGCTCAAGATATCATCATTTGCTTGTGGGATTACACGCTGAGCACGTCCCACAGGAGCAAAACCACGGCCAACACCAGGGGGATTGGCACGTCCCCTACCGCGGCCATTGTCTGGCTGTTGTTGGACCTCATCATTAACACTTCCATTATCTGCGTTCGCATGTTCAGCAGCATCATCAAATTGTTGTTGCCGCTGTTGCTCAAAGGCGTCTCGCAAAGCATCAATGGATAGCTGTAACGCATTGACATTTGTATTGATTGTAGTCACTTGTGTTTGAATGTTGTTGACAGCTTTGTCGGTTTCGCCCAACTGGATTTGTACCCCCTATACATCCTTTTCTAAAGAATCCGTGGTGCGAGTAAAAACTCCTGTCAAATGATCCCGTAAGGCTTCATATTCCCTCCAAGTGACTGTAGCAGTTTCTGCCTTTTTCTGCATCACAACATCATCACTAGCAGACATGATTAGTAGATTAGTGCAAAACCCAAAATCGATATGGTGGCAAACTCTCTGCTCACACAAAGCTGACAAGAAAGGAGATCTTACCGCTCCAAAGCGAATAGTAGTGCTTACCAATTTGAAGCAAACGACTGATGCACTGATGTGATGAAGTGAATATCAAAGGTATAGAGGCGATCACAAGGCACACAGGTTATTAAAGGTGGAGCTGTAGGTATGGAGTCCTAACTACACCGCAAACCAATCCTAGTGCTGATCGTGAGACAATAACCCAAGGAAACTCACACGTGGAGATAAACGTGGCAAAGCAATTATGAAAACAAGAATATTGCAATGCACAAGAGAGACGCTAGTAATAGCTCAAAATAGACAGGCACAAGATTGCTCAACTACAAGTGCTATATAGAACCAGGCCTCAACAATCACCACAAAGATATTGCTCTTTTTCTTCTTGTATCTCTTTTTCTTTTCTCTTTTGATTTTTTTTATATACTTTTTCTCAACTATATGTCTCAACAGTAAAATAACTGAAACGATACTGGAGCAAAAATTCTGCAAGGGCTGGACTGTCTTGTGTGATATGGCAGGACTGTCCGGTCTGAATTCGGCCGAAAAATTGCACCTCGAAAACCTAATGAGCAGCCTGTCAGAGCACAGCAACTAGTCTCGTATGGGTACGTTCCTAGGCACGGATGCTGTAGAAAGGCTGTAGCTAAGTTTTGCAACAAGGGTACGCTATGTGGACTCGGTAAATTGATAAAAACTGGCGGAAACGATGATGAACGACTCAAGAACGAAGAACAAAAACGAAATTGACAAAGGGAACCTAGACACTACGACTTTACCGGAAGAGATCAGATCAAAGACACGACTACGACCAGCAACTAAGACTAGCAAACGATGCAATCTAGGCTATGGCAAAACTAAACCCTAATATTTTTTGGCTTTTTCTGGATAGGACGAAAAACACTCAAATAATGGATGGATCTGTGGATGCTCACCGAGTAAAACTGGAAATCTGATACCAAGATGATAAGGGGTGTCCCGATCTTCTCAGCAAGCGATGGCGATGATGATGATGGTAGATAGATAAACACCGTGTAGCGATGAACTCTCCCGCTCGAACCCTGATGCCAATGCAACAGCTCTCGAACCTTGTAGGATATTCACAACACCACGATCTTGCGCACGTAGCCGTCGACCACGAACGGTAGTTTGCAATCCACTAATTCCCAATGGAACAACAGATCACACTCAATTGTAGCTTGATAAACTCGATCACAAGTAATTTCAGAGGTTCTAAAGAGAAACAACTCCAAAATAGTTTTAACGTGGTCTAACCCTAACTATGGGGTCGTCCCAGGGCTTATATGGGCGGCTGGGGTGGCCAGGACTCGAGATAAAACGTATTCGACTCGAACTAGGATACATCCGTTCAGATCTGATCCGAGACGGGCCGGACTGTCCGGTTATTTAGGGCCGGACTGTCCTGGGGTGACGCGCGCTACACCACGGAGGGTGTCTGCCCTCGGGCGCACCTGAGGCCGGACTGTCCTGTCTTGGAGGGCAGGACTGTCCTGGGGTGACGCGCGCAACACCACAGAGGGTGTCTGCCCTCGGGCGCACCTGAGGCCGGACTGTCCTGTGTGGGCAGGACTGTCCTGTGTTGGAGGGCCGGACTGTCCTGTCTTCTGGAACTGAAACTTGCCCTTCTTGATGATCTCCTTCTCTTCTATCGCGCCTTCCTCCCGCTCCTCCCTCGCGCAGATATTGGCGATCATCTTCTGGTGTTCCTCTTGCTGTGGCTCCTCGCTCCGTGCTACGCATTCCTCTCCAATGTACCTGATCATACAATAAGACAATGACTTAGGCAGTATAAAGTTCTCATTAAGTAACACATCAGGCTCATTAAGAAACAAGTTCACCTGTTGTTCTAGTAACTTAGCACGAGCTCTTGTAATGGGTCCAATTCTAATCTCATTGGACTGAACAGCTGGAACATCTTGTGTAGTAGTTGGTGGAGAAGGTGCAAGTATAGGGATGTCCTCATCACCCCTTCTCTAATCCCCCAATGCCCCTTGATATGGGCATGAAGGAGGAGGTGAAGCCCAATTTCAGGACTCCACCAAGATGAGGGAAGCTCGTTGCTGATTGGCACGCCAGGACGACCTACGATATGTAATAATTAGTCTAAGGTTGTGTCAGCAATTTATATTCATGCCTATGTTATTTCGTAGCTAGGTCTAGTTGTGGGCCACCTAGGTTTTATTGTGTGTTTTGGGTTTGGGCCTGTCCAAGCCCAACAGTTTTCTGGCCATCTATATAAGGAGGCCAGCAGTCTAGGGTTTAGGGGAGTTCAGTTGTTTAGTTGAAAACTATCGTGTGCTCCACCGTGTATCATCCCTCCGGGGAAACGGCGCTGCCGTGTTTCTAATAAAGATTGCTGCGAGGGTTCTTGCGTCATCAAGGATTATCGAGCTGTGGTTTGAGGCGTGGTGATCTTCATCACGTTGCTTGCTGGATCCGTTCCTCTTCTTCAGGTGACGTTCATTGCGTTATTGGAAGATTATTTATCCGGGTTGACTCGCTGTGAAAGATCGGGACAAAACTAATAGGATCACCGGCGTGATCCTTATCATGTGGTATCAGATTCCTGGGTTTATCACTGCGAGTATTGTAGATTGATTGTTCTACAGATTGTTCTTTTCCCTGAATCAGTTTTCAGATCGGAAGAGAGATTGATCTGCTGATTGTTCATCATACAAACAAGTTGTCAGATCGGAGAGATTTGGAGCAAATCGGCTGTTGAAGTTTTCAGATTGGATTGTGCATCGTTGACAGATCCGATCAAAAGGGAATCGCAAAGCAAACAAAAAAAATCGCTGATTGCCTTAGATCCGATCGAGACTACGGGAAGTCCTCGTGCGGGAAGAGGCGCACCAGATCGACAGACTTGCTTCATCCTTGGCAGATCAGATCGATTCAACATCAAAAAAAAAAACAGAGATAGCGATCGCTCGCACGCCCACAGAAGCTGTCTGCCCTCTGGCGCCCGCGCGCGTCGCTCGATTCTCGATCCGCTCGTGGCTTTGTCCCGTGCGTCGTTTTCGTCGGATCCTCGTACTGCCCAGCGGGCCGGCCCATTACCACTCCTGTATCGAGATCGCCTCGACCTGGCCGCGCGTGGCACTTGGGATCGAGCTTCGCTCGGCTGCGCTTTACCACAGACACAGTCTGGCCCCCAGCGACCGGTTTTCTGTCTGCTTTTTGCCTGGACTTGATCGCTGTCAGGTAGTGACACTTAGGGGATCTGATTCCGTGCGTAAGCACAGAAGCAAAGGAGTGGAATTATTCTGCTGATTTTTAACTATTGGACGGTTGCTTACAACAGTTCACTGATAATATTTCGGTATGGGTTTATCAAGGTCTGTTTGTGTGACTGACAAAGCGGATGATATCTACAGTGACTATTTAGAGATCTTGGCTGGTTTTCGGTATGATGCAACTAAAATCACGTGGAGTTTGAACAGTGCTGCAAAGTTTGCAGAGTATGAGTCTTGGGAATCTCACATGGAGCGTGGCTTTGCACAATGTCGTGCCCGTGATAGCAAGTTTGGCGGTTTTACTGAATTTGTACTTGGCCATCGGCGTGTGGATACGTAGGTGGCTGGTTGGTGGCGTGAAGAACGACGCGCAAAGGGCATCACACTTGAAACATCTCGTTGGGAGGTTTTTAAGCAATTTCTGCGTACTCGATTTTTGGACAAGACCGTGGAATCAGACAAGGCGGTTGTTCCAATGGTACAAGCCAAAGTTGATGGAGATGACACACCATTGAGAGGTATGAGTATTCAGCTTCACAAATTGGCTACTGGTGATAAGGCGGTGGTACGGAATCAGCGATGGAGCCTGTTTCAGACATAGTGCACCATCAAGGAGAAAGCGTGCAAACTGATCATTGACAGTGGTAGCTACTGTAATGGCATTAGTGGGGCTGTGGTGGCATCATTGGGGTTGTCTACATGGCGTATTCCTGAACCTAAGCATGTTGAGTGGTTGAATAGCTGCGGTGTGCTAAAGGTTACTCATAAGGTACGTGTGCCATTTACAGTTGATGATTATGTTGATGAGGTGGAGTGCGATGTGTTGCCATTGGAGGTATGTGGAGTGTTACTTGGACGTCCATGGCAATATGATCACAATGCTATGCATGCTGGGAGAGCAAATACATATTCTTTTGTGCATGATGGCAAACAGCGGACTTTGAAACCTATGCAGGATGATCAAATAAAGTCTGATGTTGAGCTGGTGGTACACAAGGCGAAGTTGCGCAAGGCTAAGCCAAAATCTGGGCTAGCTACGCCGCAACATGAGGAGCATGATGCGAAAAGCATCAACGGTGATAATGTTTCAGCCAAGCCTGTAGATGACAAGCCAGTTGTTCTTGTTAGTGACAAGCCGGTTGAAGTCAAGCCTCTTATTGATGAAGGGAAGGATATGTCAGCATGTGTTCCATGTATTCCACTTCCAGTTCGTGTTGACATGGGTGTTCAGACCGATGACGGTGGTGCTGATCTTGTTCCGGTGCATATGGTGCCGCGGGTAGTCAGCCACAGTTTTGTTAGAACACCTCGGAGACATTTTGTTGGAGCAGCAGTGCGTGTGCATACAGGCAAAGATGGACGTGTTCGTCAGTTGTGTGGCCCGGGCATTACTACTTTGCAGGGTCGTGCTAAGAATGTTCATGTTCAGCCACACAGAGCTCCATGAAGGGTTGAGAAGAAGAAGGTGGTGACGCCTAAGTACAAGTTTATTTGGCGAAGAAAAGAGGTGCAACCACCTAGGGCTGTATCAAGTCGAGCAGGCCAAGAGGGAGGATGTGGTAAGGAAGGCAAGCAAGACTTGAAGACGGCGAATATGCATGGTGCTATTGTTGATATTCTGCCACCCTTTCGAGCAGACCCTCACGCGTTGGGGACAACGCTTTTTGAAGGGGGGGAGGATGATATGGGCACGAAGGAGGAGGTGAAGCCCAATTTCAGGACTCCACCAAGATGAGGGAAGCTCGTTGCTGATTGGCACACCAGGACGACCTACGATATGAGATAATTTAGTCTAAGGTTGTGTCAGCATTTAAATACTTGTTTATGTTATTTCGTGTGTCAGGTCATGTTATGGGCCACTTAGGTTTTATTTGTGTCTTGGGTTTGGGCCTGTCCAAGCCCAACAGTTTTCTGGCCATCTATATAAGGAGGCCAGCAGTCTAGGGTTGAGGGAGTTCAGAATTTTAGTTTACAAACTATCGTGTTGTGTTTCTTGGTGAAGCATCCCTCCGGGGACGGCGATGCCGTTTATCGAATAAAGTTGCTACGGAGGTTCTTGTGTTCATCAAGGATTGTCGTGCTTTGGTTTGAGGCGTGGTGTTCATCATCACGTTGCTTGCTGGATTCGTCCTCGTCTTCAGGTGACGTTCTTTGCGTTATTGGAAGATTATCTATTGGTTTGACTCGCTGTGAAAGATCGGGACAAAACTCATAGGATCAACGGCGTGATCCTTATCACCCCTTCTCTAATCCCCTCCCCTAGGTAGAATTCGAATTGAATTTGTATGGTGGTATCCTCAAGATTGATAGATGGATTTGTATGATAGTGTCCTCAAGATGGATTGATTTGTATGGTAGATTCAAATGAATGCTCTCAAATCCTAGGTAGTGATGGATGAATTTGTATTGATTTGTATGGTGGACTTGTATGGTAGATTCCAATGGATTGATTTGTGTGATTGATTTATGTTTCTTGTTATTGAACTGGCAATTTTAGATTACTTGTGATGTGCATTTTTTATGCTTCATCATATGTATGAAATTAGTTGAATTATTATTTGCATATTATATGGATTTTGTGCATATATGCTCACATATATGCTCACCAAGTTTGATTATGTCCATATATGCTCACATATATGTTAATAGGATGAGTTGTAGATGAATTTTATAGTTGAAGTTAATTTTAGATGAATTGTATAGTTGTAGATGAAATATTGGAGATATATTGTTATAGAAGAATTGTATGAATTATGTGCATATATGCTCACATTATAGTCGGATTGTTTAGGATGGAGGAGTTAAATAATGAAAGCATTCTCGAGGGTGAAGTTGATGTTCGTCACCGTGCCTATATGATGACCGAGAAGAAGAAGGTAATTAAAAAACCAAGTACTCAAATGTAATATTGGTAAGCGTGAATTGGTATGTGACACCATGCATGTATGTTCGTCACCGTGCAGATTCTTGGACCATTGCGACTTAGGTACAACCAGATGACGGCAACGCCGATGAACTACGACGAGTGGTACACCCCCTACATCCGCAATCTAGGGCTTCTACCATTCATCCATATGGTCACCCGGACGACACTCAACGTCAATCCTGCCGCGACCACCGCGCTTGTGGACCGGTGGAGGCCGGAGACCCACACCTTTCACCTCCGGACCGGCGAGATGACGGTCACGCTAGAGGACATGGCGATGATACTTGCGCTCCCCATCGAGGGGGCTCCTCTTTGTATCGATACAGCCTCTGATGATTGGCGCGGGAAGATGTTAGATCTTATTGGGAAGTGCCCCGGGGATATTCTCAACAAGGATGGAGTAAAGTTGAGGGTCTCCGCCGGGGCTACTTTCAAATGGATCTCAGATAACTTCAGTACGTGCCCTGAGGATGCCGATGAGGATGTCGTCAAGATCTACGCCCGCGTGTACGTGTGGTATGTTATCACACGGACCCTTAGCATCGATCTTTCTGTTTGAGGTCAATTTGATGTACAAGTTTGCGAAACGCCGGTCGGTGAAAGCGAGACAACAATCTTGAAGATTATCAGTCAACTCCTTGCTACCACATGCCCTATAGAAGTTTGAACATAAATGCCTCATGCACCATCTATGGTGCAAAGGAGCATGCCCTGGAATTTCAATATTTACCGCTGCAAGAATTCCTTGATGTCGATCTGAGATGACACAAATTTCCCTTTGTGGCGGTAATACCTTGGTCCTCAAAAGGTGAAAAAACCACTGCCAGTTATTGTTGTTCTCCGCCTCAACGAAAGCAAATGCCAAAGGAACCAAACGGTTGTTGGCATCATTTGCTATTGCAACCAAGAGAGTCCCCCTATATTGCCCGGTCAGAAATGTGCCATCAACGGAGATTACCGGTCTACAATGCTCGAAAGCTTTCACGCATTGCTGGAAAGCCCAAAATGCATGGCCAAATACTCGGACAGTTCTTCCATTGTAAATCCTTGTTTCCTATCCATAAGGCTCTACCACATGAACCATGCCCGGGTTTGCATCGGCCATTGCTAACAACAACCGAGGAATTCGGTTGTATGCTTCTTCCCAATCACCATACAATATCCTGAATGCAGCTTGCTTCGCTTTCCATGCCTTGCCGTATTTCACATCATAGTGAAAGAGAGCTTTCACAAGCTCCATGACTGTTTTGATGCTCATTGTTGGAAGTGATGAGATTTGGTTGGAAAGTCTATATGCGATGAACTCGGAGGTGAGTTGTCGGTGATCGTGCTTTACTGCTTTGCCATCCACCCTCTTTCCGCGACACATGTGAGTTGGCACACAACTTGTTATGCGCCAATCGGGTCCTCCCTTCCATGGTCTTGCACGCACAATCCAAGGACATCGATCCTCCTCGCACTTAACAGTGTAACGCTTCTTCACGTCTGAGTGAAGCACCGTATAGGGACGATGATACTTAACCGAGAAGTCCTTGATCCATTGTTTAAATTCCAGCAAGGTTTTGAACATCAAGCCTTTTGATATACCATTACTCTCGTGATTGCCATCCCGGTAAGAAGTAGGCCTTGGTCCAAGCACTATACCCTCGCCGCCGTCAACCGTGGCTTCATCCGCGAGACTAAGATCACGGAACAATGGTATCCGATGATCTTGCCCCAATACCTTCTCGTGGACTTCGGCCTCATTGGCCGTGAACCCTTCCTCATCAACTTCTTCTTCGGGACCATCGTCATCCGAGTCCGATGCATAGCATCGCGAGTACGGGATGTCATGGTCCATGTTTTCTTGCGTATAATACATATCCAAATCTCCAACATTGTGGTCATGAAGCTCAATATCATTGTCATCATCCCCGCACTCATCATCCTCCTCTTCCAATGATAGTGCCTCCTTTGAAATTGGCCTTCCATCCGTCATTTCTTCTTGGTGGTTTGGTGGAGAATTCCTAGCATCAACCCGGGAGGCACTCCGGTTCAAGTCCACATGCAAAGTACCACCAACCTTTTTGGTGGCAAATAACTCAAGAGCCTTGTCGATAGATTTGGCCACCACCTCCTTGTATGCACCCCAACGTTGCTCGGAGTTGATACGCATTATCTTCCAACGGAAATGCATGCCAAATCCGGCGTTGTGCCTACCCTCCAACTCAACAACATCACTAGGGTCCATCCATTTCAACTCTATCCTAACTTGTTCCAAGACCTCGGTGTACGTAGGAGTACGCTCGAACACCAAGTCAAGCTCATCCGGGTCGGGCTCTAAATTGCCTTTCAAATATGCTTCCTTGTCAACATGATGAACATGAACAATTCTCGCCATACCTATTTTTGGTATAACAACAATAACGTAAAAAAATTAATAAGTACCTATGCCAATATTTACTAACACATCATACTTCATAACAAGAAAACCCTAACCCTAACCCTAACATAACAAGAAAACCCTAACCCTAACCCTACCATAACAACAAACCCTAACCTCACAAACCCTTACCCTAACCTACCAATCTACACTAAAATACTTCATACACATCATACAAGCCAACATTGACCAAATTAACAAGAATCAACATTGCAATTTGGGTGAATCAATATTTCTAGGGTTTCCAAGATTTGGGGATTCAAAACCAAATATGCAAATTCCAATGGGTCAAATGAATGGCAAATGATGGAGAGTACCTTAGGAGACTTGGGGAAGGAGAAATCCACGGAGAAAAGCTTCGATTTGAGTGGTTTTGGGTGGGAAGATTGAGAGGGGGAGAGAGAGCAGCCGCCTTTGCTGGAGATGAGGGAGGAAGTGAGGGAGGAGGCCAGCTCGGGGCTGGGCAGGAACCCTAAACCTAAAGTGCGTCGCCACCCTCAGTGGCGCGGCAGGCACTTGTGCCGCGGCACTATCAGTTGCGATGCACTTACAGGATGGGGCCCGCTTATCTTACATGGCAGCCCCTGCCGCGCCACTGGCAGTGGCGTTGCACCACCTTCTGCCATGCCACCGTGAATGGCGCGGCCAAAAAGGGTTAGTCGTGTAAAATTGTTTCGCCGATGGTTTATTATTTGAAATCGTTTCAGGTTTGGGTTGATTTTGTCTAAATCGCCTCCACCTTCACCCCAAATCCGTCACTCTGCTGGCGGTCTTCGCCTATGCCTGCGAGGCGTGGATCGGCATCAAGCCGTCGGTGGCGTACTTCCGCCACCTCTTCTCCCTTAGGTCCTCTGGGCTGAACCAGAGCTCTGGCTGCGTCTCCTTCATCGCCACTACCGGGACAGAGGGCGACTTCATCGACTTGAAGTGGATGAAGAAAGTTGAAGACTTTCAGAGCCGCTGTGATAAGGGGTTGCCCGATCTTCTCAGTGAGCCGATGTAGATGGATGATAACTTGGTAGATAATCTGTGAGATGCACACGAACTCTCTGGCTGTTCCCCCGTTGCCAATGCAATAGATCTTCAACCCTATGGATATTCGAGACACCACACACCTGCGCACGTAGCCGTTGACCACGAAGCGGTTCTGCAATCTCCTAATTCCCAATGGAACAGCAGATCACACTTGAATTCTCAGTAGCAAAACTCCAGATCGAAACAAACTTGGAGTGGGGTAGATATTCCGAGCGAAACACAGAGGAATATATGATTTCAGAGGAAAGCTTACAAGCAATTTCGTTCTGATGTTTGGGGGTAATCTAAATGTAGTCTAAACGACACAAGGGGGCGCCCCAGGGGTACTTAAAGGGGTTGGGGCGACCTGGGCAAAGACCTGGCCCAAAACCAACCTGTTTTGGGCCCAAATGGACTCGGTTCGACTCAAACTGGTACATACCGACCCATATATGGGTTCGGCCTATTTTGGCACGCAGGCCATGATTGTAGCGCACCTTAGACTCGTAGACATCGCATCGAAGGCTGTCCTAGCGCGCCATCTCATGCTCTCTCTCATGTAGACTTGATGTTCTGGTGATCTCCGGGTGCGCCTGCCTCCCTCTCCTCCCTCGCGCACTTGATCTTCAAGTCTTGCTCATCTCGCTGCGACGCGTCTCCTCCTCGTGCAATGCTTGTGTTATCAACAAACCTAATCATACATAGATACATAGACTTAGGTAGTATAAAGCTCTCATTAAATAAAACATCAGGTTCAATTAAGAGTGAGTTCACCTGTTGTTCCAATAGCTTTGCACGTGCTCTTGTAATTGGTCCAATCCTAATCTCGTTTGGCTGGGCTGGCTGGGCTGTGAACGAGCACAATTGAATCTCTTCTTTCTCCTTTCCTTGTGACTTGAATGCCAAACAATCAAAAGGAAGTTGAAGTAGATCTGATCTCCACAAGAAACACCGCAAGGATTGCTTCAGGTGGCAGGAAAGCACCACGTCTCCAGCAACAATCTGAAAACTTTTGATGAAGAACAATTCGCAACGGAATCTGATCTGAAAACTCTTCGAACAAAAACAATCCAGAGAACAATCAATCTGAAATACTCGCGGTGATCAACCTAGTAATCTGATACCACATGATAAGGTTCACGCCGGTGATCCCTGGAGTTTTGTCCCGATCTTTCACAGCGAGTCTACCCGGATAGCAATCTTCCAATAACGCAAAGAACGTCACCTGAAGACGAGGACGAATCCAGCAAGCAACGTGATGATGAACACCACGCCTCAAACCAAAGCACGACAATCCTTGGTGAACACAAGAACCTCCGCAGCAACTTTATTCAATAAACGGCATCGCCGTCCCCGGAGGGATGCTTCACCAAGAAAACACAACACGATAGTTTGTAAACTAAACAACTGAACTCCCTAAACCCTAACCGGCTGGCCTCCTTATATTGACGGCCAGAAAACTATTGGGCTTGGATAGGCCCAAACCCAAAACACAAATAAACCTAAGTGGCCCATAACATGACCTGACACACGAAATAACATAAACAGGTATATAAATTGCTGACACAACCTTAGACTAAATTATCTCATATCGTAGGTCGTCCTGGCATGCCAATCTGCAATGAACTTCCCTCATCTTGGTGGAGTCCTAAAATTGGGCTTCACCTCCTCCTTCGTGCCCATATCATCACGCCTCATCCTAGGCCAATAAAAGTGATCAGCGAGCATGAGTAGCGTCTTCTCATGCCCAAAGTGACCCATCAAACCGCTGGCATGTGATTCCTGCAACAATAGCAAACACACGGACAATTCTGGAACACATAGTTTGTTAGCACGAAACAAAAATCCATCATGGATGTGATATTTATCCCATGCTTTCCCACCAGTACACATGCTATATGGCGCTAAAAAATCATGATCAATAGCATATAAATCACACAAACTCTCTAAACCAGGAACCTTAATGTCTAATTGTGTCAACAACATGTTCTTCCTAGAGAGAGCATCAGCAACCACATTGTCTTTACCCTTTTTATGTTTAATTATGTATGGAAAAGACTCAATGAACTCAACCCACTTAGCAAGACGCCTATACAAATTAGATTGAGCTTTCAGATATTTCAAAGCTTCATGATCAGAATGTATGATAAATTCTTTTGGCCACAAATAATGTTGCCAAACCTCAAGAACTCTAACAAGTGCATACAATTCTTTATCATAAACTGGATAGTTCAACCTCGCACCACAAAGTTTTTCAGAAAAATAGGCAATAGGCCTACCCTCTTGCATCAACACACCACCAATACCAATGCCACTAGCATCACATTCAATCTCAAATTGCTTAGTAAAATCTGGTAGTGCAAGCAAAGGTGCAGAAGTTAACAAATGTTTCAGCTCATCAAAGGCATTATCTTGGGCTGCGCCCCATACAAATTCGACACCTTTCTTAGTTAACTCATTTAAAGGTGCAGCAATAGTACTAAAGTCTTTCACAAAACGGCGATAAAAACCAGCAAGACCGTGAAAACTTCGTACTTGACTAACATTCATGGGAGTAGGCCAATTTTGAATAGCTTCAATTTTAGATGCATCTACCTCGACTCCATGCTTAGAAACAACAAAACCCAGAAATATGACCTTATCTTTGCAAAATGTGCACTTCTCAAGGTTACCATATAACTTAGCATCACGCAACACTTGCAAAACTTGTCGAATATGATCACTATGTTCAGATTCATTGCGGCTGTAAATTAATATATCATCAAAATACACAACCACAAACTTGCTAATAAAATTATGCAAAACATGGTTCATTAATCTCATGAAGGTACTAGGTGCATTAGTTAACCCAAAAGGCATGACTAACCACTCATATAAACCAAATTTTGTTTTAAAGGCTGTTTTCCACTCATCCCCCTCTTTCATCCTAATTTGATGATAACCACTACGCAAATCAATTTTAGAGAAAATAGCAGCACCACTCAATTCATCAAGCATATCTTCCAAGCGTGGAATAGGGTGACGATATCGAATAGTGATGTTATTTATTGCTCTACAATCTACACACATGCGCCAGGTACCATCTTTCTTAGGAACTAAAATAACAGGAACAACACAAGGGCTTAAGCTCACACGAATATAACCTTTGTCGAGAAGCGCTTGTACTTGTTTCTGAATTTCTTTTGTCTCCTCGGGGTTGGTGCGGTATGGTGCTCGGTTGGGCAGCGATGCTCCTGGAATCAAGTCTATTTGATGCTCAATGCCTCGCAAAGGTGGCAAACCTACAGGCACCTCGTCCGGAAGCACGTCTCTGAATTCCTGTAACACATTAGAAACACCAATAGATAGAGGGGTCATGTCGTTAGAAGCCAAAATGTTACCCTTGTACATAAGCACAAGAGGAACAGCTGTAGGATCCTCACAAAACTCTCTCAGATCAGATTTGGTGGCTAACATGACTAAAGAATGCGCTCCCTCACTCATACTTGTACCACTCAGATTTGGCTTGTGGCTCTCCCTCACTGGAAGTGTAGGCTCTCGTCTATCTACTCTCTCACTCTCTTTTTCAAGATTTACTTCAATTTTTTGACGAGATTCATTTACAATAGCTTGCGGTGTCATAGGTCTCAAGGTAACATCCTTGCCACACCAATGTAACTGATATGTGTTGGCTTTCCCATTGTGACGGACATCACGATCATATTGCCATGGGCGGCCCAACAACAAATGATATACTGTCATAGGAACCACATCACACTCGACGGTGTCTTTATATGGTCCAATCTGAAACTCAACACGCACCATGTGGCTGATCTTCATCTCTCCGCTATCACTCAGCCACTGAATAAAATATGGATTGGGGTGCGGGATATATTTGAGCTTCAGTTTTGTACAGAGCTCTTTACTAGCCAAATTGCGACAACTCCCACCATCAATAATAACCTTGCACGCCTTGCGAGGACCAATAGCAGCTTTTGTTTGAAACAAATTACACCGCTGTTCCGCCGAATCTGGGCTCACACTCAGCACCTTAGGCGAACAAACAATGGTAGGCAGTGATGACGCATCACCATAGAGCATATCATCATCCTCCTCATCGGAATTTGGATCAGCATCATCACCTGTCTCATACTCTTCAGTTTCCTCATTTATCAACATAACCTTTTTATTGGGACTGTCTCGCCGGAAGTGACCCTTGCCACCACATGTATGACAGTTCATATCCCTATTTCTTGCTGTAGAGTTGGAGGAACCAGTACCACTTGCAGCAGGTTGTGATGTTTTCTTGGCATTGGAAATAATTGAATCAGGTTTTGAGGAAGCATTACCACGGAAACTAGAAGTACCACTAGAGGTAGGCACACTAGGGTCTGTCCGTGGGGAAAAACGACCTCTACTTGCCGTAGAGCGAGGTCCAAATTTAGCATCTTCAGCCAATGTCAATTCGGCTTCATGTGCTTGATGAAGCAAATCTATCATATCAAAGTATTGGTGATGCCGAACAATGCGTCGAATGTTGTAAGTTAAACCAGCAAGAAAACGCTGCATTGTTTGTTCCTCTGGTTCACGCACCCTAGCACGCTGCATAATCAACTCCATCTCCTGATGATAGTCATCAACAGACTTAAGACCTTGCTTCAAATTCGTCAATCAATCATAGAGAGAACGAATATAATTGCGGGGAACAAAACGAGCACGCATCGCTTCTTTCATACCCCTCCATGTAGTAATAGGTAGCTCTCGAGCTTCAAGCCTGGACTGAACAATATTATCCCACCAAAGCAATGCATATCCATCAAATTCCGAAGATGCAAGTTTTATTTTTCTATCCTCGGTGTACTCATGCATGCGCCATAGTTTTCCCACCTTCAGCTCCCAATTGAGGTACTCTTCCACATCAGTAGAACCAACAAACTTGGGTACATTGAACTTTGGTTTGCCCAGCCCATCATCATCACGGTTGCCTGGTTGGCCAAAATCATCATCAAAGCGACGACGTGCGCCGAGAGGAGCAAAACCACGACCAGGCGGAATACCAGCACCTCGGCCTCCATTCCCACGACCACCGTGACCACCAAGAAATAATCCATCACGACGACCAGCAGCAGCATTAGCGTCATCATGTGCGTGATTGTCATCCGGGACACTCGCAGCAGCCTCATGCTCAAGTGGTTGCTGGTGAGGTGGACGATCAAACGAAGCTTGCAAGGTATGCACAGCTTGTGTCAAATCTGCAATAGAACGCTGAATTGTGGTCACAGTGTCTTGTGTCGCAGTGGCTATATCATGTGTTGCATTCAGCTTATTGTCAACAGCAAGCACATCGTCATGTAAACTATCACAAACAGCATTGAACCTCTTCGACAAAGTATCACGAAGAGCTTCATATTCATTCCAACGCACGACCTCATTTGGATCCTTTTTTTGCTGCACAGCATCAGACTCAGACATGATTAGTAGGTTAGTGCAAACAAAAATAGGTGTATGGTGAAACTCTCACAACTCACTCGAAACTGAGAGAAACGAGGTATCTTACCGTTCCAAAGTGAATAGAAGAGCTTACCAACTTGTATAGGCAAAAACGTGCACGGATGTGATGTAACGAATACCGAGGGAAAGACTATCACACGACAACTAGGGTATATGATGGGGCTTGGTATGGATACCTAACTACACCAAAGTACAAGTCCTAGTGCTGATCGTATGACAAAGAACCCACGGAAACGCACACTGTGGAGATAAATGGGGCAATGCAACTCTGAAAATGAGCTCAAAAAGTTGAGGTATGTCGGAAAACGCCCGGTGTTGCAAAGCTCAAGAGAGACGCTAGCAATGGCTCAACAAAAACAGGCACAAGATTGCGGAACAGAGCAGCCTGTAGAGCACTAAGCACGCTAGTCTCGTAGGTTGGTTCTAGACACCAAGAAAGGTTTACTAAAGGCTGACAAAGAAAAGGAACAATATGTGGACTAAGAAAAGAGAAATAGCAAAGAGAATAGGAAAAAGATTTTTTTTTTGATATTGCGCTCACGCCAGAGCACAGAATGTTTCTGAGGTCCAGCGCCAATAACGGCCAGCGATCCAATTTTTTTTTTACTGAATCAAATTGGGCCAACAACTTGGGCCAGTCCAAGTGCTGGGCAGACCACGCGCACGAACGACAGCGCTTGAGGCTGGGAGATTGGCGGCGCTGCTAGCTCGCGCCTGACCACAAAACCAATCTGAGGTCGGGCGCGCAGGCTATGCTCTTTTTTTTTGTGACTTCTAATCGGATCAGATCTGGTGATTGCTGATCGATTACTTCGCGTGAAGAAACACGTGCACAGCCGCCGGCTTATAGGGAAGAAGAAGGAGATCAAAGAGTGACCCAACGAACACAAAATCTGCAACGAAGATGCAGAAAAGAACGAGGATCCTAGACTCCTACAGATTGGATGAAAAGATACGCGAAAAGACGATCAGCAACTAAAACAAGTAACTCGATGTAATCTAGGCTATGGCAAAACTAAGAACCCTAATTTTTTTGTGGCTTTTTCTGTATAGGACGAAAACAAGAACTAATCTATGGGGATGGATTGCTCACCGAGTAAACTCTGGAAATCTGATACCAAGATGATAAGGGGTTGCCCGATCTTCTCAGTGAGCCGATGTAGATGGATGATAACTTGGTAGATAATCTGTGAGACGCACACGAACTCTCCGGCTGTTCCCCCATTGCCAATGCAACAGATCTTCAACCCTATGGATATTCGAGACACCACACACCTGCGCACGTAGCCGCCGACCACGAAGCAGTTCTGCAATCTCCTAATTCCCAATGGAACAGCAGAACGCACTTGAATTCTCAGTAGCAAAACTCCAGATCGAAACAAACTTGGAGTGGGGTAGATATTCCGAGCGAAACACAGAGGAATATATGATTTCAGAGGAAAGCTTACAAGCAATTTCGTTCTGATGTTTGGGGTAATCTAAACGTAGTCTAAATGACACAAGGGGGCGCCCCAGGGGTACTTAAAGGGGTTGGGGCGACCTGGGCAAAGACCTGGCCCAAAACCAACCTGTTTTGGGCCCAAATGGACTCGGTTCGACTCAAACTGGTACATACCGACCCATATATGGGTTCGGCCTATTTTGGCACGCAGGCCATGAGTGTAGCGCGCCTTAGACTCGTAGACATCGCATCGAAGGCTGTCTTAGCGCGCCATCTCATGCTCTCTCTCATGTAGACTTGATGTTCTGGTGATCTCCGGGTGCGCCTGCCTCCCTCTCCTCCCTCGCGCACTTGATCTTCAAGTCTTGCTCATCTCGCTGCGACGTGTCTCCTCCTCGTGCAATGCTTGTGTTATCAACAAACCTAATCATACATAGATACATAGACTTAGGTAGTATAAAGCTCTCATTAAATAAAACATTAGGTTCAATTAAGAGTGAGTTCACCTGTTGTTCCAATAGCTTTGCACGTGCTCTTGTAATTGGTCCAATCCTAATCTCGTTGGACTTCTTCGCAGCAACATCTTCATCATCAATAGGAGCAGGAGATAATGGTGGTGTAATAGGGATGTCCTCATCACGCTGGCTCTTCATTGACATCCTCGAAGAATCGGAGCTCTTCCTCGTCACCGGAGTGCCCCCCACCAAGCTCACCACCTGGGCCAGCGAGGCCCTTCCTGAAGAGGCCTTGAAGACGCTCCGCCCACGGATCCGTGACCTCCGAAGGCTGGCATCACGGGGACCAAGGTTGGAGTGGAGTTTGTCACCAGATGCATCGCCCCTCTTCAGGACCACCGCCGGAACATCTGGGGGCACCGGGCTAGAGACGACCTCCGGCTTCATGTCAGAGAGCTCAACACCGACGCTCGGGAGGAGGTAATAAGAGCTTTCTTCTCTTCTGCTTCCATCCCTGCGATCCCGTGCACCGCCCTGCCGATCTACAATTTGGGCGCTCGGGAGACCAGCCGCGTCACGGCTGGGATCTTGAAGTTCAACGCCTGGGGCCCATTCCTTGCTGACGGCATCGTGCCCGGCCCTCTTCTGAGCGCATCGGCGGCCAGCTCAGAATAGGACTCGGCAGCGAGGGGAGCGGGGCCTGCGGACTCTGAAGATCTTGATGACGGCGCCAAATCTGGCGAGCGAGTGGCCCGCCGGAGGCGCTCTGGAAATATCGTGATACTCTCAGACTCCTCCAACGACGAATCTGCCTTGCCGGACCAGCCCACATGGGAGACGCCGATGCATCATCCTCACGAGACCTGGAGGAGGAGGGGCGCCTAGCCCGCTTGGAGGCGGAGCGCCGCTCCAAATTCAACGATGAACGCGCCAGCCGGTGGCCCGAGGTAGGGGCTTCCCATGGCAAGAAGCCGGCCAACGAATGTTCTATGCCTCCGCCACCGACCTCGGCCCTCCCAGGCAAGAGGGGGTGGGTTGAGCGCGATGCCTCGTGAGTATTCCTGCAACATTCTTAATCCTTGACTTACCTTTATCCTAACTTCTTTTCTCCTCCTCCTCCTCCCCAGGGATGCCGAGGAGAAGAAGGAAGAGAAGAAGAGGAGGAAGAAGATGAAGACCAGCCAGACCACACCGGGTCCTGACCCGGCATCGACTGCCACACCGGTGATGCCGCCGCGCGCCACTGGAGAAGAAGAGGATCGTGCGTCCGCAGACGCACCGTCCATTGTGGGAGCTGCAACAGCTCCCGGCATGACCGAGCCCCCTAGCGCAGGGGGCACACCAGAGACCACGGGGGCAGCACCTGCTGCCCCCTGATATGTCTCAAACGTATCTATAATTTTTTATGCTCCATGCTTGTTTTTACACCATTTGCTTAGTGTTTTGTTACACTTCGTGGCATTTTTATGCGTTTTCCAGAACTAACCTATTAACAAGATGCCACAGTGCCAATTCCCTGTTTTCGGCTATTTTTGTGTTTCAGAAAAGTTACATAGGAAATATTCTCAGAATTGGACGAAACAAAAGCCAAACCTCCTATTATTTAACAAAGCGTCCAGAAGACCGAAGAGGAGATGGAGGGGGGGCCACGGGCCGGCCACACAGTAGGGCGACGCGGCCCAGCCCCTGGCTGCGCCCCCGATGTGTGAGACCACCTTGGTCCACCTCTGACGCTACCCCTTTGCCTATAAAGATCCCCCGATGGGAAAAACCTAAGGACCCGATCAATTTTCCAGAAACACATCGCGATCCACCGCCATCGTCGACCCGAGATCGGGAGGGTCCAGAAGCTCTTCCCGGCACCCTGCCGGAGAGGGGAATCGCCACCAGAGGTCTTCTTCATCGCCATGCTTGCCGCCGGCGTGATGAGTGAGTAGTCTACCTTGGACTATGGGTCCATAGCAGTATCTAGATGGTTGTCTTCTCCACCATGTGCTTCATGTTTAGATCTCGTGAGCTTCCTTACATGATCGAGACTAGCTTTATGTAATTCTACATGTTGTGTTTGTTGGGATCCGATGAATATTGGTGTTATGATTAAGTTGATGTGCTGAATATTATCTTATGTTATCTCTATGTTGCTTATCATCTTGCATGCTCTCCGTTGTTAGTAGCTATCTTGGCCGAGTAGATACTAGTGACTCCAAGAGGGGGTATTTATGCTCGATAGTTGGGTTCATGCCTCTATTTAATCTGGGGGAGTGACAAAAACCTCTAAGGTTGTAGATGTGCTGTTGCCACTAGGGAGAAAACAACATTCTTATGTCCAGGGACATATGTTTTGTTTACATTACACACTTTGCTTAATGCAGTTATCTATTGTTTGCAACTTAATATTCACAGGGTCCTCGGATGATTCCCCGTGGGTGGATTATTAGTCATAGATGTAGTTGGATGGCGGTCTATGTATCATGTTGTAATGCCTAGAGTAAATCTCATAGTGGTCCTCTTGACATATGCACATTATCTTTATTCTATCAATTGCCCAACTGTAATTTGTTTACCCAGCATGTCGTTATTTATCTTATGGAGAGACACCACTAGTGAACTGTGGACCCCGGTCCAATTTCCTTTACATTGCTATCACCTGTTTACTTTACTCGCACTGTTTACTTTCTCGCATACTACTATTGCCTGCTCATTCCTTTGTTTACAGCAAACCGGTAAGATTGACAACCTCATCGTAAGTTGGGAGCAAAGTTCTTGGTTGTGTTGTGTGCAGGTTCCGCGTTGCTACTAGTTGAAGACGCGCTAACAAGTATCGTTAACGGCGCCCTTGTTGGAGTGTCACTAGGCTAGCAGGTATCACCTTCTGGAGTTTGGCTTTTTCCTATTGGACGATTAAACCTTGGTTTCATAACTGAGGGAAAACTTGCTGTTGTACTCATCACACCTTCTCTTGGGGTTCCCAACTGGTCGGTCATTTACATCATCAACTACACGCCAACAAAACACCAACAAGTTTTCTGGCACCTTTACCGGGGACTGAAGAAGAAGAAGCACCCACATCAATATCGCGCCATCAACAAGTTTTCTGGCGCCGTTGCCGGGGAAAAAGAAGACTTCTGCAAGGGGAGTTTCGCACGCACATCCTTTACATTGTTTTAAGTTTTCCTTTACTTTATTTTTACTTGCATCGTTTTATCAAAAATACAAAAAAATTAGTTCCTATTATAGTTCTTATTTTTGTTGGTCTATTATTGTCTTGCTTTATCATGCTTTCTATCAATGGTTGGTTTCTTTGAAACTAAATCTTTTTGGCAAGGTGGGTTCACGGAAGATCAACACAAATATTATGAGGAACACAGCTTGTCACAAAAAGGGAAACACTTATGGGAACAAATTGATAAATTGTATATCATTGCTAGAAATGTGTGCTCTACTTATAATGTTACTTATTGCTTTGATAAATCTTGTTCCTGTAGGAGGTATAAACACCTCCCTTTTCAATGTAAGTATAATGATGATGTTACCATATCTTCTTATATTAATGGAAATTATGACTTTTATGATGTGGAACAAATTGAAGAGTTTATTGCTTGGAAAGGTGCATTCGAACTTGCTTATTTGCTTGAAAATACTGATGATGCACCTTATAAATATGAGGTTTATGATATACTTAAATTTTACTTTGATAATTACAAGGAAGAAAATGGCTATATTCTTAAATATCTCAATAGATGCTCTCCAACGGAAGAGACTAATACCTTGAAGGAGCCTATGGAAGATGAAATTGCCGAAACTGGAAGCTCATTGGATGAAAAAGAGGAGGAGAGTGATGATCAAGAGGAGGAAGAATGGAGCTACCCATGTCTACCTCCCAATAAGAGTAACTCTTTAACTAATACCTTATTTAATCGCCCTCCATGCTTAAAGGAGGGTGAGTGTGATATTTATATTGTTGAGTTTGTTCATGATGCTACTGAAAATTATTATGAGAGAGGAAAATATGGTTGTTGGAATTTTCATGTTACTAAAACACCTCTCTTTATATTGAAAGTTCCGAAGTTGCTCTTATTTTTATTTACCCATGCTTGATACTATGTGCTTCTTTGATTTATTTTCTTACAAGATTCCTATGCATAGGAAGTGGGTTAGACTTAAATTTGTTTCATATTTGCTCCTTGATGCTCTCTTTTGCTTCAATTCATATTTCTTATGTGAGCATCTTCTCGAATTACTGAGCCTAGCTCAAAGGTGTTAAAGAAAAGCACTCTTGGGAGATAACCCAATGTTTTACTTTCAGTTCTTTTTCTTTTATTTTAGTCTTGGAAGTTATTACTACTGTAATAACCTCTCCTTGTCACTTTTTGATTTGAGCAACAGAAAACCCTCTAAAAATTCGACCTTTGTCAGATGTTCTGTTTTGACAGATTTCTGCCATTATTTGTGTTTGCCTCTCGATCACTTTCTTTTTGAGTTCTTTTGATCACGGAACTTTTGGGGAAGTTGCTACAGTAGTATATGCTTTATATGTGGTGGTTTTGAGTTGAAACCTGAAGCAAAAATGGGTTGATTCATTATTATGCTGATAGGGCAAAGGTGTCCGATCTTTCGATGAGATCTTGATACGTCGATTTGGTGGGTGGAGTTTGTGCTTGACGATCCGACTACACGTGCGAAGCTCGTGCGCCAATGCAATCGCTAGGACAATCTCCGGGAGTTACTGATCTTGCGGGTGCACGATCAGCCTGACCAGCGAGGGTCTTAATTCCTACCTGAAATCGAGAACAAGTAAGAACTAATACAGCAATCAAGATATTGCGGATGAAAGATGTATGCTTTATTCAAAAGGTGGGATTCCGAATAGGCGGTCTTCTTCTGGGCGATTGGCCTCAAAAGTCGAGCTCGTAGTTGCAGCAAGGGCTAACTTTTAGTCTAATCAAAATCCGAGTTCTAATGACGGCTACGGGGGTATTTGAGGAGGAAAAGGTAGGGGTGCGACCAGCCATGGGTTGGGTGGTCGAACGGACCCCTAACAGGCCTTTTCTCCTCAAATTCGGACTCCTAAAAGTGGCTGTCTTATTTGCTGCGAAATTTACATGGGCCTGGCCCAAAAATAGAAGTGACGCAGCACCATATGTATTTATGGACGAAATTATGAAGTAGCTCTTTGTATATTTCGTCCAAGTCTTCATCCTTCATTATGGTGGCTTCAAAGTTCTGAAATCTCCACTCGTGGCGTCTTCTTCAATCCTCAAACGCATGCTGCCATCTCCATGCACGATCATGCTCCAATGCTTGTCCCTCTCATCCATGCTAGGTCCATCATTCCTAAGAGTAACAAACATATCTGATTTAGGCAGCATCATATTCTCATGTATGTGAGAAAGAGTTCCAAGAAACGAAAGTACCTGATAGTTAAGTTGCTTGGCACGAGCTCGAGTGATGGGTCCTTGTATGTGTTCCGCTGTAGGTACAGCGGGTGTATCAATAGATGGGATGTCCTCATCATGCTCCCCTTCTTGAATTGAAGTCGTCCTCGACGCAACCTCATCTTCTTCACCGAAGTAAGGTTTTAAATCTGCAATGTTAAATGTAGGACTTACCGTACCAAAATCTGCAGGAAGCTCCAGTTTATATGCATTATCATTGATTTTCTCTATCACCTTAAAAGGACCATCAGCACGTGGCATTAACTTAGACTTGCGCAAATCAGGAAAACGATCTTTGCGCAAATGCAACCAAACAAGATCACCAACCTCAAACACAACATGCTTTCGTCCTCTATCCCCAGCAACTTTATACTTAACATTCATGCGTTCTATGTTGTCTTTAGTAGTTGCATGCAATTTTAAAATCAATTCAGCACGCTGTGTAGCATCGAAATTATTTTGCACTGAAGATGGTAAAGGCAACAAATCAATAGGTGCACGTGGAACAAAACCATAGACAATCTGAAAAGGGCTCATCTTTGTGGTAGAATGCAGCGAACGATTATAAGCAAACTCAATATGAGGCAAACATTCCTCCCACAATTTTAAGTTCTTCTTTAAAACAGCCCGCAGCATGGTAGATAAAGTTCTATTAACTACTTCAGTTTGTCCATCAGTTTGGGGATGACATGTAGTACTAAACAGCAATTTAGTCCCCAACTTAGCCCATAAACATCTCCAAAAGTGGCTAAGAAATTTAGTATCACGATCAGAAACAATAGTATTTGGCACACCATGCAAACGAACGATATCACGAAAAAATAATTCAGCAATGTGCGCAGCATCATCGGTCTTGTGACAAGGAATAAAGTGTGCCATCTTAGAAAACCGATCCACAACAACAAAAATACTATCCCTCCCCTTCTGTGTACGAGGTAATCCCAAAACAAGGTCCATTGAAATATCCTCCCAAGGAACACTAGGAACAGGAAGAGGCATATATAAACCATGTGGATTAAGGCGAGACTTAGCTTTTTGACAAGTAGTGCAGCGTGCCACGAATCTCTCAACATCTCGCCGCATGCGTGGCCAAAAGAAGTGTGCAGCAAGAACATCCTCCGTCTTCTTGACACCAAAGTGTCCCATTAATCCTCCTCCATGCGCCTCCTGTAACAACAAAAGACGAACGGAACCATCTGGGATGCATAGTTTGTTAGCACGGAACACAAATCCATCATTAAGGATGAATTTGTTCCATGTCCTACCATCTTTACAATTTTGCAACACATCTTTAAATTCAGCATCATGCAAGTATTGTTCCTTTATAGTTTCCAACCCAAAAATTTTGAAGTCAAGCTGAGATAACATAGTATAACGGCGCGACAAAGCATCAGCAATAATATTATCTTTACCCTTTTTGTGTTTGATAACATAAGGAAAAGATTCAATAAATTCAACCCACTTGGCATGGCGACGATTCAGTTTTGCTTGACTACGAATATGCTTCAAAGATTCATGATCAGAATGTATAACAAATTCTTTAGGCCATAAATAATGTTGCCAAGTTTCTAATGTCCGAACCAGCGCATATAATTCTTTATCATAAGTAGAATAGTTCAGACTAGGCCCACTCAATTTTTCACTAAAATATGCTACAGGTTTGCCCTCTTGTAATAACACACCTCCCAAACCAATGCCACTAGCATCACATTCAAGTTCAAACGTCTTATTAAAATCAGGAAGTTGGAGTAATGGAGCATGTGTTAACTTATCTTTCAGTATCATGAAGGCCTCTTGTTGTGCATCGCCCCAAACAAAGGGCACATCCTTCTTTGTGAGCTCATTCAATGACGCAGCAATAGAACCAAAATCTTTGACAAAGCGCCTATAAAACCCAGCAAGACCAAGAAAACTCCTTACTTGGGTGACCGTCTTGGGCTGTGGCCAATTATCAATAGCTTCAATCTTGGCTGGATCAACTTCAATTCCCTGTTCTGTAACAACATAACCAAGAAAAGCAACTCTATTTGTGCAGAAGGTGCACTTCTCAAGATTACCATACAAACGTGCATCACGTAAAGCATTGAAAACAGCACGTAAATGATCCAAATGGTCCTCTAAAGATTTGCTATATATGAGAATGTCATCAAAATATACCACCACAAAACGACCAATAAAAGCATGGAAAACTTCGTTCATCAGTCTCATAAAGGTACTAGGTGCATTAGTTAAACCAAACGGCATTACTAACCACTCATATAAACCGAACTTAGTTTTAAAAGCTGTTTTCCATTCATCTCCTAATTGCATACGAATTTGGTGGTAACCACTACGCAAATCAACTTTAGAGAACATAATAGAACCACTCAACTCATCTAGCATGTCATCCAAACGAGGTATAGGGTGACGATATCGAATGGTAATATTATTAATAGCACGACAATCAGTACACATGCGCGAAGAACCATCTTTCTTAGGTACTAAAATAATAGGAACAGCGCATGGACTAAGAGACTCACGAATATAACCTTTGTCCAATAAACTCTGGATCTGTCGTTGTATCTCTTTTGTTTCTTCAGGATTGGTGCGATATGGCGCACGGTTGGGCAGCGAAGCTCCTGGAATCAAATCAATTTGGTGTTCTATTCCACGAATAGGTGGAAGTCCAGGTGGAACATCTTGTGGAAAAACATCCATGTATTCCTGCAAAAGGTTAGCAACCGCAGGTGGCAAAGAAGGAGGCATATCCTCAAATGAAAACAGTACTTCTTTGCAAATAATAGCATAGCATGGAGTAATATTGACATCAATTTCAGCAAGATCAGATTTGCTAGCAAGTAAACAAGGATTCTTCAAACGAATTTCAGTAGCATGGTTAGAATCAGATTTAGAAGAATGCTTAGGTGGTACAAAATCTGCAGCAATAATCTGATTCTCACTCTTATGTTTGTCCTCATTTTTTAATCTACTAGCTCTAGCAAGATCATCTTTCAAAATTTGTTCCGGAGTCATGGGTTTAAGTCCAATTTTCTTGCCAGCATGTGTAAGAGAATACTGATTTGTTTTACCATTATGTACAGATTCTCTATCAAATTGCCATGGTCTACCAAGTAACAAAGAACAAGCTTGCATAGGTACAACATCACAATCAACAAAATCTGAATAAGTACCAATAGTAAAATGCACGCGTGCAGTTCTTGTTACCTTGAGCTTACGGGAGCTCTCAAACCACTGAATGTAATATGGATGAGGTCGTTGTCGTGTGGGCAGAGCAAGCTTCTCCACCATGTCAATACTAGCCAGATTGTTACAACTCCCTCCATCAATGATGATCCGGATAGCTCTCTCCTTAACAACGCCTCTTGTTTGAAACAAGTTGTGGCGTTGATCATGCTCAGCCTTGCTCAATTGCACACTCAAGACACGTTGTGCAACTAAGCTCTTGTATTGATCAGCAGTTTCAGCTCCCATTACCTCCATCTCCTTGTCAGAATCAGAATTGGCACCATCACGTGCAGCAATAAGTGCCAATGTATCATCATCAAAATCACTTGCAGAGTCATATTCGCCATCTTCAAGTACCACCATCACACGTTTGGTTCTGCATTCTTTTTCAATGTGACCAAACCCAAAACACTTGCGACATTGAATATCGCGAGTCTTCCCCGTGGAGGCCATGGAAGAAGAACTCCGTGTCGGACCAGCAGATGGTGATGGAGCAGGAGCAGGAGCAGGTGGCGTTCTTGACGTCGGCGTGGTATACCTGGAGGTGGAAGGACCTGGTGCATCCCCACGAGAAGGTGGAGCTGATTGGCGCGCAGACCATGAAGAAGTACGACCTGCAGAATTATTAGGTCTTCTCCATGATGGTTGACGATCCTGCACTTCAAGTTCAGCTTTGCAAGCAAGGTGAAATAAACGAGTAATAGTATTGTACTCCTTGTAGTCTAAAATATGCTGAATCTCCTTATTTAAACCACCAAAGAAACGTGCAAGCATAGCTTCATTATCCTCTACAATACCACAACGAATCATGCCCGTTTGTAACTCTTGATAATACTCTTGTACAGAATTTTTGCCTTGTTCTAAACGAGTTAATTTTTTAAGCAAGTCTCGTTGATAATGTGGAGGTACAAAACGAGTACGCATGGCATGTTTTAGACCAAGCCAAGTAGCAGGAATATTAGCATGATTGACTCGACAATATTCAGACCACCAGATAGAAGCAAAATCAGTAAATTCACATGTAGCAGCACTAACACGCAAATGCTCAGGGTAGCGTAAACATGCAAAACGTTGCTCTACTTCTAATTCCCAAGTGAGATATGCATCAGGATTATATCTACCCTCAAATGGCGGAATATTTAATTTTAGCTTAGCCACATGGTCATCATCACGTACCGGACGCGGAGGTGGACGAGCGTTGCGGTTGTATTGCCGCGGACGGCCAGGTGCAGGTTGTTGGACCTCGTCCTCGTCGAGCTCGTTTTCATCTTCGAACTCGTTTTCCCCCTCGTCAGCAGCATATCCGTCCTGGGTGGCCGCCTCCGTAGCGGCCGCAGCAGCTGCCGCAGCTGTAAGAGGAACGCGGCGAGCACGTGGTACAGGGACGGCCGGCCGTGGCAGTGGTGGTAAACGGGCCAGGACTTCCTGGAACCGGGCATCGAGCTTGGTGTTGAAGGATGCCTCAAGACCAGCCATCTTGTCCATCGCATCAGAAAGCTTGGAATCAACATCACCCAAGCGTGTGTCCACATCTTGTGCACGCCCCACCAACAGCCGTGTGAAGTGGGCATGCAACTCTGCACTAGTCATCTTCTCTGGATCAACATCATCCTTCGGGGTTCCTGTCATGGTTAGCGTGGAAGCAAGCACAAATATATATACCTATGCACTACGGAATATGGTGGGATCACGCGTAATCCGTCAAGCGGTATACAAAGCTCTTACAAGTTCTTACCCAACAGGAGGAAGGTGATATGCAACCAGCAAAGAACAGCGACTCCCAAAATTACACAAGCGATTACCAGGTGTCGATACAAAGCACGTGCAGAAATATGTGGAGCTGTAGGAAGGCTTATATGGTAGCAAAAATACAGCAAATGTCAAAACAGCAATGCAATGTTGAAAGAATGCTCAACCACGGTACTGTGCTGGTCCTAGGCTATACCAAGCTAGAGACGCGAGCCGAGAACACTAAGGAAGTCACGGCGCGGCCCCACAAGCAGAAAGGAACAGCTCCCAAGCAAAATATAAGTGAAGATCTGCAGGAATTGTCAGGTCTGAAACTTCGGAGGGCAAAAACTCAGCCTTCCCGGCCTTTTTTGGGAGTTCTGGGTGTCGCACAACGACGTAGTGGTTGTGGTCACGTAGATCTTTTCGCTACGAACATTTTGAGTACTCGCACGTCGAAAACGGAGTTCGTATGCAAAAGTTATGACCAGTTGAAATTTGCTGTCGAAAACCGTCAAAAAACTGACGGAACTGTCAAAATTCAGACTGAATTCGGAATGCACTAGTAGGAACGGGTCAACCCGACTTGGATGCGGAGTTGACTTTTTTTTTTTTTTTTTTTTTTTTTGCTCTTCTTCCTCCTCTTGACTGGCGACCGAAACCTAACTCACGGACTCTGAAAAAGGTACGGATGAAATTGGGAAGAACGAACAAGAACTTATGTGAAGGCGGTGGCGGAAGTATATGGCGTGGTGGTGGAAGGATATGGCGGAGCAGTGGTGCAAGCGTGCGGCGGCGGCGGGACTAAGGTGAATCGAACTCGAAACTCTAAAGGAACAGACACTAAGACCAGCAACTCGACACGCGGATGCAGACACAAATTCAACGATGCAAACTGAAAAGACAATGCAAAGGCTCGGATGGTTTATGGGACGAGATGATCTAACCCTAACTGTATTTTTTGGCTTTTTCGTGGTTTATAGGTATGAACACTGATGCAATCTAAACTACGAAAACAGTAAATCTCACCGAGCAACCTGAAATCTGATACCACTTGATAGGGCAAAGGTGTCCGATCTTTCGATGAGATCTTGATACGTCGATTTGGTGGGTGGAGTTTGTGCTTGACGATCCGACTACACGTGCGAAGCTCGTGCGCCAATGCAATCGCTAGGACAATCTCCGGGAGTTACTGATCTTGCGGGTGCACGATCAGCCTGACCAGCGAGGGTCTTAATTCCTACCTGAAATCGAGAACAAGTAAGAACTAATACAGCAATCAAGATATTGCGGATGAAAGATGTATGCTTTATTCAAAAGGTGGGATTCCGAATAGGCGGTCTTCTTCTGGGCGATTGGCCTCAAAAGTCGAGCTCGTAGTTGCAGCAAGGGCTAACTTTTAGTCTAATCAAAATCCGAGTTCTAATGACGGCTACGGGGGTATTTGAGGAGGAAAAGGTAGGGGTGCGACCAGCCATGGGTTGGGTGGTCGAACGGACCCCTAACAGGCCTTTTCTCCTCAAATTCGGACTCCTAAAAGTGGCTGTCTTATTTGCTGCGAAATTTACATGGGCCTGGCCCAAAAATAGAAGTGACGCAGCACCATATGTATTTATGGACGAAATTATGAAGTAGCTCTTTGTATATTTCGTCCAAGTCTTCATCCTTCATTATGGTGGCTTCAAAGTTCTGAAATCTCCACTCGTGGCGTCTTCTTCAATCCTCAAACGCATGCTGCCATCTCCATGCACGATCATGCTCCAATGCTTGTCCCTCTCATCCATGCTAGGTCCATCATTCCTAAGAGTAACAAACATATCTGATTTAGGCAGCATCATATTCTCATGTATGTGAGAAAGAGTTCCAAGAAACGAAAGTACCTGATAGTTAAGTTGCTTGGCACGAGCTCGAGTGATGGGTCCTTGTATGTGTTCCGCTGTAGGTACAGCGGGTGTATCAATAGATGGGATGTCCTCATCATATGCTTACACTAATGTTGCTAATAGAATTGTGCTGAGTTTTGTATGAAGGACGTTTTCAAGTGTAGGGATTGGAGAATGATGAGATGAGTTGAAGAATGGACAAAAGCTCAATGATAGGGCAAAGGTGGCCGATCTTTCGATGAGATCTTGATATGTCGATTTGGTGGATGGAGTTCGTGCTTGACGATCCGACTACACGTGCGAAGCTCGTGCGCCAATGCAATCGCTAGGACAATCTCCGGGAGTTACTGATCTTGCGGATGCACGATCAGCCTGACCAGCGAGGGTCTTAATTCCTACCTGAAATCGAGAACAAGTAAGAACTAATACTGCAATCAAGATATTGCGGATGAAAGATGTATGCTTTATTCAAAAGGTGGGATTCCGAATAGGCGGTCTTCTTCTGGGCGATTGGCCTCAAAAGTCGAGCTCGTAGTTGCAGCAATGGCTAACTTTTAGTCTAAACAAAATCCGAGTTCTAATGACGGCTACGGGGGGTATTTGAGGAGGAAAAGGTAGGGGTGCGACCAGCCATGGGTTGGGTGGTCGAACGGACCCCTAACAGGCCTTTTCTCCTCAAATTCGGACTCCTAAAAGTGGCTGTCTTATTTGCTACGAAAATTACATGGGCCTGGCCCAAAAATAAAAGTGACGCAGCACCATATCTCTCTATGGACGAATTTATGAAGTAGTTCTTTGTATATTTCGTCCAAGTCTTCATCCTTCATTATGGTGGCTTCAAAGTTCTGAAATCTCCACTCGTGGCATCTTCTTCAATCCTCAAACGCTTGCTGCCATCTCCATGCACGATCATGCTCCAATGCTTGTCCCTCTCATCCATGCTAGGTCCATCATTCCTAAGAGTAACAAACATATCTGATTTAGGCAGCATCATATTCTCATGTATGTGAGAAAGAGTTCCAAGAAACGAAAGTACCTGATAGTTAAGTTGCTTGGCACGAGCTCGAGTGATGGGTCCTTGTATGTGTTCCGCTGTAGGTGCAGCGGTTGTATCAATAGATGGGATGTCCTCATCATGCTCCCCTTCTTGAATTGAAGTCGTCCTCGACGCAACCTCATCTTCTTCACCGAAGTAAGGTTTTAAATCTGCAATGTTAAATGTAGGACTTACCGTACCAAAATCTGCAGGAAGCTCAAGTTTATATGCATTATCATTGATTTTCTCAATCACCTTAAAAGGACCATCAGCACGTGGCATTAACTTAGACTTGCGCAAATTAGGAAAACGATCTTTGCGTAAATGCAACCAAACAAGATCACCAACCTCAAACACAACATGCTTTCGTCCCCTATCCCCAGCAACTTTATACTTAACATTCATGCGTTCTATGTTGTCTTTAGTAGTTGCATGCAATTTTAAAATCAATTCAGCACGTTGTGTAGCATCGAAATTATTTTGCACTGAAGATGGTAAAGGCAACAAATCAATAGGTGCACGTGGAACAAAACCATAGACAATCTGAAAAGGGCTCATCTTTGTGGTAGAATGCAGCGAACGATTATAAGCAAATTCAATATGAGGCAAACACTCTTCCCACAATTTTAAATTCTTCTTTAAAACAGCCCGCAACATGGTAGATAAAGTTCTATTAACTACTTCAGTTTGTCCATCAGTTTGGGGATGACATGTAGTACTAAACAGCAATTTAGTCCCCAACTTAGCCCATAAACATCTCCAAAAGTGGCTAAGAAATTTAGTATCACGGTCAGAAACAATAGTATTTGGCACACCATGCAAACGAATGATATCACGAAAAAACAATTCAGCAATGTGCGCAGCATCATCGGTCTTGTGACAAGGAATAAAGTGTGCCATCTTAGAAAATCGATCCACAACAACAAAAATACTATCCCTCCCCTTCTGTGTATGAGGTAATCCCAAAACAAAGTCCATCGAAATATCCTCCCAAGGAACACTAGGAACAGGAAGAGGCATATATAAACCATGTCGATTAAGGCGGGACTTAGCTTTTTGACAAGTAGTGCAGCGTGCCACGAATCTCTCAACATCTCGCCGCATGCGTGGCCAAAAGAAGTGTGCAGCAAGAACATCCTCCGTCTTCTTGACACCAAAGTGTCCCATTAATCCTCCTCCATGCGCCTCCTGTAACAACAAAAGACGAACGGAACCATCTGGGATGCATAGTTTGTTAGCACGGAACACAAATCCATCAGTAAGGACAAATTTGTTCCATGTTCTACCATCTCTACAATTTTGCAACACATCTTTAAATTCAGCATCATGCAAGTATTGTTCCTTTATAGTTTCCAACCCAAAATTTTTGAAGTCAAGCTGAGATAACATAGTATAACGGCGCGACAAAGCATCAGCAATAATATTATCTTTACCTTTTTTGTGTTTGATAACATAAGGAAAAGATTCAATAAATTCAACCCACTTTGCATGGCGACGATTCAGTTTTGCTTGACTACGAATATGCTTCAAAGATTCATGATCAGAATGTATAACAAATTCTTTAGGCCATAAATAATGTTGCCAAGTTTCTAATGTCCGAACCAGCGCATATAATTCTTTATCATAAGTAGAATAGTTCAGACTAGGCCCACTCAATTTTTCACTAAAATATGCTACAGGTTTGCCCTCTTGTAATAACACACCTCCCAAACCAATTCCACTAGCATCACATTCAAGTTCAAATGTCTTATTAAAATCAGGAAGTTGGAGTAATGGAGCATGTGTTAACTTATCTTTCAGTATCATGAAGGCCTCTTGTTGTGCATCGCCCCAAACAAAGGGCACATCCTTCTTTGTGAGCTCATTCAATGGCGCAGCAATAGAACCAAAATCTTTGACAAAGCGCCTATAAAACCCAGCGAGACCAAGAAAACTTCTCACTTGTGTGACCGTCTTGGGCTGCGGCCAATTCTCAATAGCTTCAATCTTGGCTGGATCAACTTCAATTCCCTGTTCTGTAACAACATAACCAAGAAAAGCAACTCTGTTTGTGCAAAAGGTGCACTTCTCAAGATTACCATACAGACGTGCATCACGTAAAGCATTGAAAACAGCACGTAAATGATCCAAATGGTCCTCTAAAGATTTGCTATATATGAGAATGTCATCAAAGTATACCACCACAAAACGACCAATAAAAGCACGTAAAACTTCGTTCATTAGTCTCATAAAGGTACTAGGTGCATTAGTTAAACCAAATGGCATTACTAACCACTCATATAAACCGAACTTAGTTTTAAAAGCTGTTTTCCATTCATCTCCTAATTGCATACGAATTTGGTGGTAACCACTACGCAAATCAACTTTAGAGAACATAATAGAACCACTCAACTCATCTAGCATGTCATCCAAACGAGGTATAGGGTGACGATATCGAATGGTAATATTATTAATAGCTCGACAATCAGTACACATGCGCGAAGAACCATCTTTCTTAGGCACTAAAATAATAGGAACAGCGCATGGACTAAGAGACTCACGAATATAACCTTTGTCCAACAAACTCTGGATTTGTCGTTGGATCTCTTTTGTTTCTTCAGGATTTGTGCGATATGGTGCACGGTTGGGCAGCGAGGCTCCTGGAATCAAATCAATTTGGTGTTCTATCCCATGAATAGGTGGGAGGCCAGGTGGAACATCTTGTGGAAAAACATCCATGTATTCCTGCAAAAGGTTAGCAACCGCAGGTGGCAAAGAAGGAGGCATATCCTCAAATGAAAACAGAACTTCTTTGCAAACAATGGCATAACATGGAGTAATATTGACATCAATTTCAGCAAGATCAGATTTGCTAGCAAGTAAACAAGGATTCTTCAAACGAATTTCAGTAGCATGGTTAGAATCAGATTTAGAAGAATGCTTAGAGGGTACAAAATCTGCAGCAATAATCTGATTCTCACTCTTATGTTTGTCCTCGTTTTTTAATCTACTAGCTCTAGCAAGATCATCTTTCAAAATTTGTTCCGGAGTTATGGGTTTAAGTCCAATTTTCTTGCCAGCATGTGTAAGAGAATACTGATTTGTTTTACCATTATGTACAGATTCTCTATCAAATTGCCATGGTCTACCAAGTAACAAAGAACAAGCTTGCATAGGTACAACATCACAATCAACAAAATCTGAATAAGTACCAATAGTAAAATGCACGCGTGCAGTTCTTGTTACCTTGAGCTTACGGGAGCTCTCAAACCATTGAATGTAATAGGGATGAGGTCGTTGTCGTGTGGGTAGAGCAAGCTTCTCCACCATGTCAATACTAGCCAGATTGTTACAACTCCCTCCATCAATGATGATCCGGATAGCTCTCTCCTTGACAACGCCTCTTGTTTGAAACAAATTGTGGCGTTGATCATGCTCAGCTTTGCTCAATTGCACACTCAAGACACGTTGTGCAACTAAACTGTTGTATTGATCAGCAGTTTCAGCTCCCATTACCTCCATCTCCTTGTCAGAATCAGAATTGACACCATCACGTGCAGCAATAAGTGCCAATGTATCATCATCAAAATCACTCGCAGAGTCATATTCGCCATCTTCAAGCACCACCATCACACGTTTGGTTCTGCATTCTTTTTCGATGTGACCAAACCTGATAAGGATCACGCCGGTGATCCTTGAGTTTTTGTCCCGATCTTTCACAGCGAGTCTACCCGGATATAAAATCTTCCAATAACGCGAAGAACGTCACCTGAAGACGAGGAACGAATCCAGCAAGCAACGTGATGAAGATCACCACGCCTCAAACCACAGCTCGATAATCCTTGATGAACACAAGAACCCTCGCAGCAATCTTTATTAGAAACACGGCAGCGCCGTTTCCCCAGAGGGATGATACACGGTGGAGCACACGATAGTTTTCAACTAAACAACTGAACTCCCTAAACCCTAAGCTGCTGGCCTCCTTATATAGATGGCCAGAAAACTGTTGGGCTTGGACAGGCCCAAACCCAAAACACAAATAAAACTAAGTGGCCCATAACATGACCTGACACACGAAATAACATGAACAGATATGCAAACTAATGACACAGCCTTAGACTTAATTATCTCATATCGTAGGTCGTCCTGGCGTGCCAATCTGCAACGAGCTTCCCTCATCTTGGTGGAGTCCTGAAATTGGGCTTCACCTCTGATATGGGCACGACGGAGGAGGTGAAGCCCAATTTCAGGACTCCACCAAGATGAGGGAAGCTCGTTGCATATTGGCTCGCCAGGACGACCTACGATATGTAATAATTAGTCTAAGGTTGTGTCAGCAATTTATATTCATGCCTATGTTATTTCGTAGCTAGGTCTAGTTGTGGGCCACCTAGGTTTTATTGTGTGTTTTGGGTTTGGGCCTGTCCAAGCCCAACAGTTTTCTGGCCGTCTATATAAGGAGGCCAACAGTCTAGGGTTTAGGGGGTTCAGAATTTTAGACAAAACATTGAGTTGTGTGCTGCGTGTAGCATCCCTCCGGGGGACGGCGCTGCCATCATCTATCTTATCAAATATATTGCTGTGAAGGTTCTTGTGTTCATCAAGGATTATCAGGCTCAGGTTTGAGGCGTGTTGATTTCTCTTCACGTTGCTTGCTGGATTCGTTCCTCTTCTTCAGGTTGCGTTCATCACGTGATTGGAAGATTATCTATCTGGTTGACTCGTTGTGAAAGATCGGGACAAAACTCCAAGGATCGCCGGCGTGATCCTTATCATGTGGTATCAGATTACTGGGTTGCTCACGGCGAGATTGATCTGCTGATTGTTCATCATCCGAGCAGTTGTCAGATCGAAGAGATTGGAGTAGATTGGCTGCAATTTGGCTGCAATTTGTAGATTGGAGTAGATTGGCTGCAATTTGTAGATTGGATTCTGCAAGTTTGCAGATCCAGCGCGTGCACCTGGTGAGATCGCGCGTGGCGGCGGGAGTCCAGCCGGATCCGGTCGAGCAGTCCCTGGGTTGTTTCAGATCCGATCCCACGCGCACAGGCCAGATCCGATCGAGCAATCAACAAACTTCAAAAAAAAAGGAAGCAGCGCCGGCTCGCCTCGCCCCAGCACGGAGGGTGTCTGGGGTCGAGCGGGCTCGTTGCCCCAGCCTCGAGCGCGCTCGCTCGCCTCGGAGCAAGGCGTCTGCCCGCTGCCCGGCTGGTCTCCCTAGTGGGCCGGCCCATTGGCCTGGGATCGCCCCTGTGTGCGGTGTCCTGCCGATCGGGGATCGCTCGATCGAGCTAAAACGGTTGCGGTCGACCTGGTCCCAAGTGGGCCTCGCTGCTGGCCGGTCTCGCGCTGGGGCACGGAGACGGTCTGGCCTCCAGCGCCCGCGCGTGCCTGGCGATCACGGGCGATCGATTGCCTGCAGTGTTTGGCGCTCCGTGCAGCTGCGTTTGCTGTTTGTCTCATCTGCCTATCATCAGCTCTCAGTTCCTGCTGTTTTGCTTTAGTTTGCACAGAATTTTTGCAGAATACTAGGAGCAACACAAGATATTTTGGATCAGTGACGGCTGGGATAAAATAGTACTACAATGGATTCTTTTCCGGGTGATTATTACGGCTATAAGTGTCGCCGTGGCAAGAAATCTAGTGATATTTTTAATGATTATCTTGACCTGTTGGATGGTGTTTTAGCATATGATGCATATGAGATCAATTGGCAACTGACCTATGATGCAACAGCTGAAGAGTATGAGTCATGGGAACGTCATATACTACAGGGTTTCTACAGGTGTGCTACCTATGATCAAAACTTGACTGATTCTCACCGTTTGGCTCTTGCAGACCGACGCGTGGATGCCAGGCTATACAGTTGGTGGCATAAAGCGTTGAGCGAGAAGAGCATTACCTCTGCAACTTGGGCGAATTTCAGAAAATTTCTGCGAGAGTGCTTTCTCCCTTCTAGCACCGTGGTTCCTTCTCGAAAGCCCATGGTAACCGTCGAAGTGCTTCCGCAGCCACCCACGGTTGTGCAGCGGATAGAGGATGTTGGCAAGAGCATAGCTCCTATACAGAAGGTCGCAACAGCTGTGACTACTCATGCGAAGTTGACAGTTGTTCCATTGCCGACAGTTAGCAAGGTGGTAGCCACGAATTCTGAATTGTCAGCGGTTGATGTTGTCAAGGCTGATGTTGTCAAGGATGTCGTGGAGGAGGTTGTACCATTGAGTGGGCTGAATATGCAACTCAAAAAAGTACATGATGAGACTTGCATGACAGCGGATAGAGGCCAGCGATGGAATTTATTTTAGGCGCAGTGCATAATCAAAGGCAAAGCATGCAAGTTGATGATTGACAGTGGTAGTTACTGTAATGGCATTAGCAAGGCGGTTGTGGAGGCTTTGGGTTTATCCACATGGCGTATTCCAGAACTGAGGCATGTTGAGTGGGTTAATAGCTGCGGTATGCTGAAAATTACTCACAAGGTGCGTGTGCCATTTACAGTTGATGACTATGTTGATGAGGTGGAATGTGATGTGTTGCCATTGGAGGTGTGTGGGCTGTTACTTGGACGCCCATGGCAGTATGATCGCAATGCTATGCATGCTGGGAGAGCAAATACATATTCTTTTGTGCATGATGGCAAACAGCGGACTTTGAAGCCTATGAGAAATGATCAAATCAAGTCCGATGTTGAGCTGGTGGTACACAAGGAGAAGTTGCGCAAGGCTAAGCCAAAATCTGGGTTAGCTACGCCGCAACCTGAGGAGCATGATGCGAAGAGCATCCATGGTGATATTGTTTCAGCCAAGCCTGTAGATGACAAGCCAGTTGTTCTTGTTAGTGACAAGCCGGTTGATGTCAAGCCTCTTATTGATGAAGGGAAGGATATGTCAGCATGTGTTCCATCTGTTCCACTTCCAGTTCGTGTTGACATGGGTGTTCAGACCGATGACGGTGATGCTGATCATGTTCCGGTGCATACGGTGCCGTGGGTAGTCAGCCACAGTTTTGTTAGAACACCTCGGAGACGTTTTGTTGGAGCAGCAGTGCATGTGCATACAGGCAAAGATGGACGTGTTCGTCAGTTGTGTGGCCCGGGCATTACTACTTTGCAGGGTCGTGCTAAGCAGGTTCATGTTCAGCAACGCAAGGTTCCAGCAAGGTTTGAGAAGAAGAAGGTGGAGGCGCCTAAGCACAAGTTTATTTGGCGAAGAAAAGAGGTGCAACCACCTAGGGCTGTATCAAGTCGAGCAGGCCAAGAGGGAGGATGTGGTGCGGAAGGCAAGCAAGACTTGAAGACGGCGAATATGAGTGGTGCTATTCTTCATATGCCGCCACCCTTTCGAGCAGACCCTCACGCGTTGGGGACAATGCTTTTTGAAGGGGGGGAGGATGATATGGGCACGACGGAGGAGGTGAAGCCCAATTTCAGGACTCCACCAAGATGAGGGAAGCTCCTTGCATATTGGCTCGCCAGGACGACCTACGATATGTAATAATTAGTCTAAGGTTGTGTCAGCAATTTATATTCATGCCTATGTTATTTCATAGCTAGGTCTAGTTGTGGGCCACCTAGGTTTTATTGTGTGTTTTGGGTTTGGGCCTGTCCAAGCCCAACAGTTTTCTGGCCGTCTATATAAGGAGGCCAGCAGTCTAGGGTTTAGGGGGTTCAGAATTTTAGACAAAACATTGAGTTGTGTGCTGCGTGTAGCATCCCTCCAGGGGACGGCGCTGCCGTCATCTATCTTATCAAATATATTGCTGTGAAGGTTCTTGTGTTCATCAAGGATTATCAGGCTCAGGTTTGAGGCGTGTTGATTTCTCTTCACGTTGCTTGCTGGATTCGTTCCTCTTCTTTAGGTTGCGTTCATCACGTGATTGGAAGATTATCTATCTGGTTGACTCGCTGTGAAAGATCGGGACAAAACTCCAAGGATCGCCGGCGTGATCCTTATCAACCTCCTCCTTCGTGCCCATATCATCCTCCCCCCCTTCAAGAAGCGTTGTCCCCAACGCGTGAGGGTCTGCTCGAAAGGGTGGCGGAATATCAACAATGGCACCACGCATATTCGCCGTCTTCAAGTCTTGCTTGCCTTCCTCACCACATCCTCCCTCTTGGCCTGCTCGACTTGATACAGCCCTGGGTGGCTGCACCTCTTTTCTTCGCCAAATGAACTTGTACTTAGGCGCCTCCACCTTCTTCTTCTTTGCAACTCTTGATGGAGCTTTGTACTGCTGAACATGAACCTTCTGTGCACGACCCTGCAAAGTGGTAATGCCTGGGCCACACAACTGACGAACACGTCCATCTTTGCCTGTATGCACACGCACTGCTGCTCCAACAAAACGTCTCCGAGGTGTTCTCACAAAACTGTGGCTGACTACCCGCGGCACCATATGCACCGGAACACGATCAGCACCACCGTCATCGGTCTGAACACCCATGTCAACACGAACTGGAAGTGGAACACATGGAACACATGCTGACATATCCTTCCCTTCATCTATATGAGGCTTCACTTCAACCGGCTTGTCACTAACAAGAACAACTGGCTTGTCATCTACAGGCTTGGCTGAAACAATATCACCATCGATGCTTGGCGCATCATGCTCCTCATGTTGCGGCGTAGCTAGCCCAGATTTTTGCTTAGCCTTGCGCAACTTTGCCTTGTGTACCACCAGCTCAACATCAGACTTTATTTGATCATCCTGCATAGGTTTCAAAGTCCGCTGTTTGCCATCATGCACAAAAGAATATGTATTTGCTCTCCCAGCATGAGTAACATTGCGATCATACTGCCATGGACGTCCAAGTAATACTCCACACACCTCCAATGGCAACACATCGCACTCCACCTCATCAACATAATCATCAACTGTAAATGGCACACGTACCTTATGAGTAACCTTTAGCACACCGCAGCTATTCAACCACTCAACATGCTTAGGTTCAGGAATACGCCATGTAGACAACCCCAATGATGCCACCACAGCCCTACTGATGCCATTACAGTAACTACCGCTGTCAATAATCAGTTTGCATGCCTTCTCCTTGATGGTGCACTGTGTTTGAAAAAGGCTGCATCGCTGATTCCTCCTTACCGCCTCATCACCATTGGACAATTTGTGAAGCTGTATACTCATACCTCTCATTGGTGTGTCATCTTCAGCAACCTTGTCTTGTACCTCTGAAACAACCACCATGTCTGACTCCACAGACTTTTGCACAAATCTAGTACGCAGAAATTGCTTAAAAACCTCCCAACGAGATGTGTCAAGTGTGATGCCCTTTGCGCACCGTTCTTCACGCCACCAACCAGCCACCTGCGTATCCACACGCCGATGGGCAAGTACAAATTCAGTAAAACCGCCAAACTTGCTATCACGGGCACGACATTGTGCAAAGCCACGCTCCATGTGAGATTCCCAAGACTCATACTCTGCAAACTTTGCAGCACTGTTCAAACTCCACGTGATTTTAGTTGCATCATACCGAAAACCAGCCAAGATCTCTAAATAATCACTGTATATATCGTCCGCTTTGTCAGTCAAACGGATAGGCCGTGATAAACTCATACCTGAATATTCTGCTTTGTGTCCGTCACGCAAAAATCTGCTCAGAAATTTGTTTCAAAACTGAAGCAATAGTCCACTTGCTGGCTTAAACGGAGAGCTAGGAGAAAATCAGACGCTCTCAATCAGACAAATAGGCTGCAATCAAGTACTCTCCTTGCAGCAATCGGTCCTCAAGTAGTAGCCGTCTCGGACTCAGTCCCAAACCAGAGAAGCATGCAACTTGTTTGTTTTGTTTTTGTTTTTAAACTTCCGAGCGATCAATTCCAGCTGGAGCGCAGAGAGCAAGAGCATCAGGCGCGCGGCAGCCTCGATCGCCAGGAGCACGAGAGAAGCGGGCGAGCTGGGCGCTAGGGGCCAGACAGCCTCCGTGGTAAGGCGCGAGCGGCTGCTCGATCGCCACACCTGGGCCGGCCCACTAAGGCACTGCGATCGCGAAGGAGGACGCGGGCGAGCGATCCAGCGGGGCGAGTGCGGGCGCCTCGATCGCTGGACACGGGCAGCCTTGATCGCTAGCCACTAGCCACGCGCGTGGGCGGTCGCTGTCTTTTTTTTTTATAAATCAGCGATCGGATCTGGCGATCTTTGGACGCGATCGGCCCGGGCAGCGTACAGTGCTGGGACTCTGGGAGTAGCGATCCAGCGCTCCTTCCTTTTTTTTTTCTCTGTCAACTGCGCACGATCAGATCTGGTAGCGATCCTGGCCACCGCGTGAACTCCACCTGGATCGGATCTGAAAGGAAAAACGTGGATTCCTTGGACTCTCGCAAAACAATCTCCAATACCAATCGCTGGGCAGATCGATCAACCAGCCGTGATGTGATTGATCCCAATGTGAATGCCAACCACCGGTACTCACCGATCTGCAAACCTCGGATCTGAAACCAGAACCAATCTGGACAACCTCGACGCGGATGGAACTTCAACAACCAAAACCGATCTGAAAACTTGAACAGCCGATCTGCTCCAATCTCTCCAATCTAACAACTGTTCGTATGATGAAAACATTTGCGACATTGAATGTCGCGAGTCTTCCCCGTGGAGGCGATGGAAGAAGAACTCCGTGTCGGACCAGCAGATGGTGATGGAGCAGGAGCTGGTGGCGTTCTTGACGTCGGCGTGGTATACCTGGAGGTGGAAGGACCTGGAGCATCCCCACGAGAAGGTGGAACTGATGGGCGCGCAGACCATGAAGGAGTACGACCTGCAGAATTATTAGCTCTTCTCCACGATGGTTGACGATCCTGCACTTCAAGTTCAGCTTTGCAAGCAAGGTGAAATAAATGACTAATAGTGTTGTACTCCTTGTAGTCTAAAATATGCTGAATCTCCTTATTTAAACCACCAAAGAAACGTGCAAGCATAGCTTCATTATCCTCTACAATACCACAACGAATCATGCCTGTTTGTAACTCTTGATAATACTCTTGTACAGAATTTTTGCCTTGTTCTAAACGAGTTAATTTTTTAAGCAAGTCCCGTTGATAATGTGGAGGTACAAAACGAGTACGCATGGCATGTTTTAGACCAAGCCAAGTAGCAGGAATATTAGCATGATTGACTCGACAATATTCAGACCACCAGATAGAAGCAAAATCTGTAAATTCACATGTAGCAGCACTAACACGCAAATGCTCAGGGTAGCGTAAACATGCAAAATGTTGCTCTACTTCTAACTCCCAAGTGAGATATGCATCAGGATTATATCTACCCTCAAATGGCAGAATATTTAATTTTAGCTTAGCCACATGGTCATCATCACGTACCGGACGCGGAGGTGGACGAGCGTTGCGGTTGTATTGCCGCGGACGGCCAGGTGCAGGTTGTTGGACCTCGTCCTCGTCGAGCTCGTTTTCATCTCTGAACTCGTTTTCCCCCTCGTCAGCAGCATATCCATCCTGGGTGGCCGCCTCCGTAGCGGCCGCAGCAGCTGCCGCGGCTGTAACGGTACCCGCAGATGGCGGTATGAGAGGAACGCGGCGAGCACGTGGTACAGGGATGCCCGGCTGTGGCAGTGGTGGTAAACGGGCCAGGACTTCCTGGAACCGGGCGTCGAGCTTGGTGTTGAAGGATGCCTCAAGACCAGCCATCTTGTCCATCGCATCAGAAAGCTTTGAATCAACATCACCCAAGCGTGTGTCCACGTCTTGTGCACGCCCCACTAACAGCCGAGTGAAGTGGGCATGCAACTCTGCATTAGTCATCTTCTCCGGATCAACATCATCCTTCGTGGTTCCTGTCATGGTTAGCGGAGAAGCAAGCACAAATATATATACCTATGCACTACGGAATATGGTGGAATCACGCGTAATCCGTCAAGCGGTATACAAAGCTCTTACAAGTTCTTACCAAACAGGAGGAAGGCGATATGCAACCAGCAAAAAGTAGTGACTCCCAAGATTGCACAAAGCGATTACCAGGTGTCGATACAAAGCACGTGCAGAAATATGTGGAGCTGTAGGAAGGCTTATATGGTAGCAAAAACACAGCAAATATCAAAACAGCAATGCAATGTTGAATGAATGCTCAACCACGGTACTGTGCTGGTCCTAGGCTATACCGAGCTAGAGACGCGAGCCGAGAACACTAAGAAAGTCACGGCGTGGCACAACAAGCAGAAAGAAACTGCTCCCAAGCAAGAAATAAGTGAAGATCTGCAGGAATTTTCGGGTCTGAAACTTCGGAGGGCAAAAACTCGGCCTTCCCGGCCTTTTTTGGGAGTTCTGAGTGATAGATCTTTTCGTGCGGAACATTTTGAGTACTCGCACGTCGAAAACGGAGTTCGTATGCAAAAGTTATGGCCAGTTGAAATTTGCTGTCGAAAACCGTCAAAAACTGACGAAACTGTCCAATTCGGACTGAAATCGGACTGGACTAGTAGGAACGGGTCAACCCGACTTGGATGCGGAGTTGCCTTTTTTTTTTTTTTTTGCTCTTCTTCTTCCTCTTGACTGGCGACCGAAACCTAACTCACGGACTCTGAAAAAGGCACGGATGAAATTGGGAAGAACGAACAAAAACTTATGTGAAGGCGGTGGCGGAAGTATCTGGCATGGTGGTGGAAGGATATGGTGGAGCGTGGATGCAAGCGTGCGGCGGCGGCGGGACTATGGTGATTCGAACTCGAAACTCTAAAGGAACAGACACTAAGACCAGCAACTCGACGCGCGGATGCAGACACAAATTCAACGATGCAAACTGAAAAGACAATGCAAAGGCTCGGATGGTTTATGGGACGAGATGATCTAAACCCTAACTGTATTTTTTGGCTTTTTCGTGGTTTATAGGTACGAACACAGATGCAATCTAAATTATGAAAACAGTAAATCTCACCGAGCAACCTGAAATCTGATACCACTTGATAGGGCAAAGGTGGCCGATCTTTCGATGAGATCTTGATATGTCGATTTGGTGGATGGAGTTCGTGCTTGATGATCCGACTACACGTGCGAAGCTCGTGCGCCAATGCAATCGCTAGGACAATCTCCGGGAGTTACTGATCTTGCGGATGCACGATCAGCCTGACCAGCGAGGGTCTTAATTCCTACCTGAAATCAAGAACAAGTAAGAACTAATACTGCAATCAAGATATTGCGGATGAAAGATGTATGCTTTATTCAAAAGGTGGGATTCCGAATAGGCGGTCTTCTTCTGGGCGATTGGCCTCAAAAGTCGAGCTCGTAGTTGCAGCAATGGCTAACTTTTAGTCTAAACAAAATCCGAGTTCTAATGACGGCTACGGGGGGTATTTGAGGAGGAAAAGGTAGGGGTGCGACCAGCCATGGGTTGGGTGGTCGAACGGACCCCTAACAGGCCTTTTCTCCTCAAATTCGGACTCCTAAAAGTGGCTGTCTTATTTGCTGCGAAAATTACATGGGCCTGGCCCAAAAATAAAAGTGACGCAGCACCATATCTCTCTATGGACGAATTTATGAAGTAGTTCTTTGTATATTTCGTCCAAGTCTTCATCCTTCATTATGGTGGCTTCAAAGTTCTGAAATCTCCACTCGTGGCATCTTCTTCAATCCTCAAACGGTTGCTGCCATCTCCATGCACGATCATGCTCCAATGCTTGTCCCTCTCATCCATGCTAGGTCCATCATTCCTAAGAGTAACAAACATATCTGATTTAGGCAGCATCATATTCTCATGTATGTGAGAAAGAGTTCCAAGAAACGAAAGTACCTGATAGTTAAGTTGCTTGGCACGAGCTCGAGTGATGGGTCCTTGTATGTGTTCCGCTGTAGGTGCAGCGGTTGTATCAATAGATGGGATGTCCTCATCACTCAATCTTGGGGATGCCCACGCACCCAAAGAAATATCCAAGAGGTACAAGCGTCAAAGCTTGGCGATGCCCCCGAGGCACCCCTTCTTCATCGGCAAAAATCAGGTCACCTTTCAACACACTATATTTTTATTGCTTTATGCACTATGCGTTTTTCTTGGAGCGTCAGTTGTTTTAGTTTTTAGTTTGCTTAGTTTTGTTTGCTGCAATAAATTGTTGGACCCCAACAAATTTCTTTTGGAGAACTTGCCTTGCTTTTCATTTGCCAAGAACACTCCGTTTTTCACTCTTATCGTTCAATGAGTGTTCTCTTTTTCTAGAACTGCATTTAGCTTTTGTTTTTCGCCTTGATTTTTGTTCAGATCTTGTTATATCTTTGCATCAAGGTGTATTTTGACCTCTTGTCCATGTTGGTTTTCATCAAAAGAGTTGTTTTAAAAAGGTTCGAATGGTGTTGGAAAAGAGAAAAAGTTTCATGCAAAAAGTGGTACAAAAAGGAGCTTGTGTAGACTGCGGCCTAGGCTTTTGCATGTCATGCTTGTTGTCTTTTTGATAGTATGCTTAGTGGTTTTGTTGTAGCATGACTTGTCTCAAATGACTGGGATTGCTTAATGAGCCTTTGAAAAAATCATGCGTTGTTTTTATTATTTGGAAGCATTAATTTGGTTTTCTCCTTGATGCTTTATTTGGTTGACTTGGCACATGCTTACACATATTAGACTCATACAAAGTCTCCATAAGCCTCTATGATCATTTAATTTTTGACTTTTGATGCCATCTTATGCTTCTTTTAATGTTGCTTTGTCGTTTGCATGATTATGGCCGTTATTACTCTCTTAGTTGGCCGCTCCCAGTCTTTTGCTAGCCCTCGTTTTGTACTGATTATGAGCTTTACTCGTGCATCCAACTCCTAAAAACCAAGTTGTTCCAATGTGTTCACCATACATACCTACTAGCAATTGCTATTCCAAAGTATATTTGACTTGCTTTTATCTATCCTTCAAATTAAACTATTTTTGGTGTTATGCGAAAATTGGTCAGTAAAGCTCTCACGAACCTGATGGCACACTTTACTTTTCTTGTTCTTAAATTTTTTGACATTGTGGCTCTCTTATGATGAGTTGTTATGCTTGCAAGTTGTAAGTTGGAAATTAGCCAAACCATGCCGTCATGGGATAAGCTTTCAACATTGCACTTCTTATTTGAGTTGATATCATGATCTTTTGTTTATGGATACTCGCGATGTGAAACAAGTTGGGAATCTTGCAGGATCATGGAGTTCTTATATGTGTTAGGGAAACGCCTGGGCCGCTAATCTAAGCCATGCATGGTGGAAATTTACAGCATGCCCATAGTGGACATTCGATGACGCATCTCAAAATAAAAAGCTATACCAATGGTAAATAGAAGAGATGTCGAGGTGTTCATTGTCTGTTTGTCTTGTCATTTTGATGTGGGCTTGTTCCATGTCATTGGGCAGGAGGTACCCCGTTGGCGGTTCTCGATGATACACATATATTTACAATGACAAGAGCTTGCTTGGGACTCTAAGTTGAGTAGCATGAGGTTTGGGTATTCATACTTCATGGGACATGAGGTTTTCAACTTATGATTTGTCAAGCATATGCTTCATAATTGTACTCGCATTAACTCTAACCATTCAAGATGCTTATGATGGGGGCAATGAGAGCTCAAAGCTAGTAAGTACCATAATTTTTGAAGGTTTATAAAACTTGCAATCACTGCTTCCCTCTACGAAGGGCCTTTCTTTTACTTTTATGTTGAGTCACCACCTTCTATCTTTATGCACCGTCTAAGAGAGAATAGTTGTCATTCTTAGTATAATGTGCATTGTCCCAAAGTTTTCATTGATTGATTCATGATTTTTGTTTCACTTGTTCTTAAATTATTTGTATCTAGTCGCCCTCTTAAACTTGAAGGTGTCCTATGCATTTATGTTTTGTTATTCCATGAAGGACAAGTTGAAAACCATTTGCTATGTTTTTCCTTATGATTTGAACACACGTTTGACTTTCATTGTTTCATTTTCATGATCTTTTATTTGTGTTCTTCTTCATGTTATAAAATGGTTGCTAAGTTTCTTCTATCAAGACTATATCTTTCATGCCCATGTTTTAAGTTCTTTTGATCCCAGCACTCAATGCTTACATAGATGATCAAGATTGTGTAGGTGCATGTCACCTCAAAAATTATTTCTTTGTTATCACTTACCTACTCGAGGATGAGCAGGAGTTAAGCTTGGGGATGCTTGATATGTCTCAAACGTATCTATAATTTTTTATGCTCCATGCTTGTTTTTACACCATTTGCTTAGTGTTTTGTTACACTTCGTGGCATTTTTATGCATTTTCCAGAACTAACCTATTAACAAGATGCCACAGTGCCAGTTCCCTGTTTTCTGCTATTTTTGTGTTTCAAAAAAGTTACACAGGAAATATTCTTGGAATTGGATGAAACAAAAGCCGAACCTCCTATTATTTAACGATGCTTCCAGAAGACCGAAGAGGAGACGGAGGGAGGCCACGGGCCGGCCACATAGTACGGTGGCGCGGCCCAGCCCCTGGCCGCGCCCCCTATGTGTGAGACCACCCTGGTCCACCTCTGACGCTGCCCCTTTGCCTATAAAGACCCCCCAACAGGAAAAACCTAAGGACCCAATCAATTTTCCAGAAACACATCGCGATCCGCCGCCGTTGGCGACCCAAGATCGGGAGGGTCCAGAAGCTCTTCCCGGCACCCTGCCGGAGAGGGGAATCGCCACCGGAGGTCTTCTTCATCGCCATGCTTGCCTCCGGCGCGATGAGTGAGTAGTCTACCTTGGACTATGGGTCCATAGCAGTAGCTAGATGGTTGTCTTCTCTACCATGTGCTTCATGTTTAGATCTCGTGAACTGCCTTACATGATCGAGACTACCTTTATGTAATTCTACATGTTGTGTTTGTTGGGATCCAATGAATATTGGTATTATGATTAAGTTGATGTGCTGAATATTATCTTATGTTATCTCTCTATTGTTTATGATCTTGCATGCTCTCCGTTGTTAGTAGCTATCTTGGCCGAGTAGATACTAGTGACTCCAAGAGGGGGTATTTATGCTCGATAGTTGGTTTCATTCCTCTATTTAATCTGGGGGAGTGAAAGAAACCTCTAAGGTTGTAGATGTGCTGTTGCCACTAGGGAGAAAAGAACATTCTTATGTCCAAGGACATATGCTTTGTTTACATTACACACTTTGCTTAATGCAGTTATCTGTTGTTCGCAACTTAATATTCACGGGGTCCTCGGATGATTCCCCGTGGGTGGATTATTAGTAATAGATGCAGTTGGATGGCGGTCTATGTATCTTGTTGTAATTCCCAGAGTAAATCTCATAGTGATCCTCTTGACATATGCACGTTATCTTTATTCTATCAATTGCCCAACTGTAATTTGTTTACCCAGCATGTCGTTATTTATCTTATGGAGAGACACCACTAGTGAACTGTGGACCCCGGTCCAATTTCCTTTACATTGCTATCACCTGTTTACTTTACTTGCACTGTTTACTTTCTCGCATACTACTATTGCTTTCCACTCGATACGGTCATTCCTTTGTTTACAGCAAACCGGTGAGATTGACATCCTCATCGTAAGTTGGGAGCAAAGTTCTTGGTTGTGTTGTGTGCAGGTTCCACGTTGCTACTAGTTGAAGATGTGCTAACAAGTATCGTTAACGGCGCCCTTGTTGGAGTGTCACTAGGCTAGCAGGCATCACCTTCTGGAGTTTGGCTTTTTCCTATTGGACGATTAAACCTTGGTTTCATAACTGAGGGAAAACTTGCTGCTGTACTCATCACCCCTTCTTTTGGGGTTCCCAACTGGCCGGTCATTTACATCATCAACTACACGCCAACAAAACACCAACAAGTTTTCTTGCACCTTTACCGGGGACTGAAGAAGAAGAAGCTCCCACATCAATACCGCGCCATCACCCCCATGACTGCCAGCACCACCAACGCCCCCGGGGCGCCTTCTGCTACACCTGTCGCCCCGACCGGCGCAAGGGTAGCCCCCTCGACGGAGGGGGCAGCCCCCGAGCCCAGCACCGAAAGGAGGACGACCTCCATAGAGCCGGGGCCCTCCAGAGCCTCGTCGCCTCCCCTGCCAGAGATCTCGGGGAGGCCCCTAAGGATCGCCGTGGACCCCCACACCAATGCCAATGACGCGTGGGCAGGGGTGCTTGCGGCCATGACTGGCTCCTTCCAGAGCGAGGTCGCCAAGGCACGCGCCGCTAACGAGGCGCGCCTCAACGAGGGTTGGGCCCTTCTCCACCAGGCCATGGAGAGATGCCGCCTTCTGGACCAGCGCGCGGCCGAACGCCACGAGCAGGCGAGGAAGGAGGCGGAGGAGATCCGCGCAAGCGCGGCCAACGAGGCCAAAGAAGTCCTACGGGAGCGAGGGAGTCAGCGAGGGAGATCCTGGCCAGGGCGCACCACGAGGCCATGGAGATCATCTCCGCGGCGTGCCAGAGGATCCCTTCCACCGTCGGGCCTCCCAACCCAGCCTTGGCTGGGGAAGAGGCGAAGCGGGCGGCACAGCATCTCCTGGACTAGGCCAGGACCAATGCCGACGGCCTCCTGGCCAACGCTCAGCAGAGGCTGGAGGAAGCCGAGGACCGCGAGGCCCTTCTTCACGCCCGCGAGGGGAGCGCCGATTCCCGCGCAGAGAGCCTGAGCCTGCAGGAGGCTGGGCTTGCCGTGCGAGAAGCGGAGACCCGCGACCGCGAGCGGGAGCTGCGCCTCCGAGAGGAGCAGCTCCACGCCCTCGAAGACCGGCTCAACAGGGAGCGAGAGGCCCTCGTGAGCAGGGAGGAGATGGTCAACCAGGCCAACACTGACCTGGCTCAAAGCCACGAGGCGCTGCAGCTGCGCGAGTCCTCCCTCTAGGAGTGAATGGACCGCATGCTGAACCAGCGACGAATCAGCCTGGAGCAGGAGTTTGAGCGGAAATGCGCCGAGAACCTCGAGGCATGCCGCGCGGACTTCTGTGCCAAGACCGACACCGCCCTAGTAAGGTACAAGCAGGGGCACGAGACCCTAGAGCGCCAGGTCCGAGACCTGGAGACTGAACTGAAGGGAGCGCACGAGGTGCACCGAGGCGCCGAACGTGCCTTGGCAGAAGCCGACGCCACGATCCACACGCTCCGACTTGATGTGTCACGGCTCAAGGAGGAGAACGCGGCGATGGTCCTGCAGATCGTGGAGATTTCCAGAGAACTCCAGGAGGCCAGAGACTCCGAAGCAGAGGCACGCATGCTGCGCAAGCAGCACGTGCAGATGTTTAGCGGGTTCTCAACCCGCCTCATGGAGGCGGCGCGCCACCTGGCCATCGACGGGCTGAACCTGCCCTCCATTCTAGAAGATGATGGGTCGATCCTCCACTTCTTCAGCCAGCTGGCCAAAAAGCTGGCGGACGCTTCGGCCAAAGTCTCAGAGCTCGTCGACGCCGAGTGCCGGGAGCTCCTGGGACTTGCAGGGACGCGGATCTTCTCCAACATCTAGCGCCTTCGCCCCGACCTTAACCTGGAGGAGGTCTTGCAGAGGATAGCGCCGCCACCCCCCGGCACCCCCGATCGCGCGGCGTAGGCCAGGGCGGCTCGCCTGGACATTGCCCTCCAGCGACTGCAGGCCATCTACGCCTGCCTAGGAACATCCGGATCCGCAGGCCAGGTTAGCTCCTCCAGCGGCGACACCGCAAGCTCCGGGGAGTCTAGCAGCAAAGAAGCCGAAGAAGCTGGCGACGACGGGGCGACGGAGTCCAGCGGAGAGGCATCCTCGGGGTCCAGCCAAGGCACTGGGCTTCTTCGGCTGGGCTTCGGTCGTCGTTTTACCCCTGGGCCGAAGCTGGGCCATTGAAGGGGCCTAGGAGCAGGTGGACCGGGATACCCCGGTATCCAGAACACTGACAGAAGTTGCACCTCGACTTGATCAATTCTTGAATCAATTATTCTTTTTCTACAATGATGGTGTCCCGAAGATACACATGAGATCACACTCAACCTTATTCTTCAAGACACACTCAATATAGGCTCAACTCCCTTATGACCAATCTTCATATCACTCCTTGAATAACACCTTGGTCATCACATAATATTCGTTATTTCTATCTTCATACAATATTGGAACCAACAAATGGTTCAAGCATTGTCTACGGACAAGTCCTACAAATATAACTCAATGCAACCATTAGTCCATAGGGATTATCATTGATTACCAAAACCACCCATGGGGGCACATGCTCTTTCAATCTCCCCCATTTTGGTAATTGATGACAATCTCTTTGAGAGGGTTTATATAATGAATTTAAAGATCTAAGATGGTTACACTAACAGCAATTACTACAAAAGTATGTGATGCTAGTAGAACCATCATATATAGAGAAAACTCCCCCACAATCTATGCACGTGTGAATGAACTTGAATTTCATTGCATATATTGCCAACCAATGTTGTTGGCGGAGTTTCCACTATATATACTCAACCATGCAAAGCATGCAAGGCAAATGCTTAAGAACAAAACCAAAGCATGAAGCCCAATTCCCTTCAAACCATCAAAACTTCTCCCCCATTGGCATCCATTGCCAAAATGGGCGGAAAGGCTTAGAAGACCAATATAGTGAGAGTTCCTCCTCAAGGTGTGCATGGCCCAAAAAATAGTGAAAACACATGCACAAATCCAAAGACAAAAAAATTCGAGGAAATCAAACTATATTGAGGATCAAAGATTGCAAACAAAATAGGATGGCATAATGGTTAAACTTCCAACAACTGAAGATAGCAATCAAAAGATCCAAATAGTGAATCAAATTAAGATAATATGAGAAGACCAAAACAATGCTCTAAATAATATGGAGAAGCTCCCCAAGGTTTGTGCACAACATACTCCATTTGAATTTAAGTATAAGGTGCACAAACATGGAATCATCATTCCCTCGATATTATTCAAAACAAAATCATACCAAGTGACATCAAATACTATGATAACCGCAAAATGGTTCTTTAAAATGAAATGAAAGGTACGTGAAAAATTAGAATGTTTGCATTTGAATACAATTTGCACAACATGAAATCCTCACTCCCTCACTACCATTTAAAAAGCAACCATTAGCAAGAGATCATAGAAAAGACAATATGCTTAACACTTGCATCAAAGAGATGGTTGAGCAACAAGTAAGGAACCGACATATAAAACGGTTCAACCAAAGGAATGTGTGATAGGAATGACAAAGCATATTATAAGACTAGTACAAGGATGAACGTAGATCATCCACATAGTCCTCAATGAATGATATTGCTTAGAATTACATCCCAACACACAAGGTTTAAATAAGATATCAAATAAGGAGATATCATCTCTCATGTGTATAAGTTTCTAACTAGACAACATCACAAAGATAATTATCACAAAGAAACATGTACACATAAAATAGATACAAAGAATAGAACATGATATCTAAACAAGTTCATGCAATATACCAATGAGATTTTTGATTTTTAAAGCATGGCCAAAGGCTCAATTTCAATTATTGCATATTGAATAACTTCAACCACAAACATGTCAGAGACATCACAAATATCAACAAGGGAAAGAAGATAGTTGGGATGTTTTCAGAAAAGCAACAAGTATCACAAATAAGTATACCAAAAGAAAGAACTAAATTTGCACTTTCATCAATATTGCACATGTGAGGAACTTGAGGAATTGATATGCAATAAAATTGCTAGATAGACATATTTGGGAAGGGTGAATCATGAGCATGATTATATATATTCCCCATAATATGCACTCATCTCAAATTACTCACATTTTTAATAAAGAGGTTTCATTAACATCTTTGCAAATAAAGATTTTCATGCCATGAAATGACCCACACAAGGTTAGATGCTAGAAAAGTATGCATGAATAAGATACTTGTTACCGAGATATCATTGGAAGGATGTAGTAGATAGGAGTTCTTCAATAATCCTAGCTTGCCACAAATTATCAATTAGTCACCGCTTCATCCTTATTATTGAGACAAGCACCAATATATCTCTCATGTACCTAAAACATATTGAAGTACAATATGGTCCCATATTCATTGGGTCCAAAGTAGTTAGAGATACTACAATATATAGGACAAGCTCCACATAAATGTGTGCATATAGATATGAACTTGAATTTCATGCACATGTTAGCCTATTTAGGATTTATTGGAGTTTACCCTATATATTGGATCAAAGAAAGCAAAGCATGCCTTATAATATGTAGTAAGTAAATATGCATGCTAAATACTTTCAAGAGCCAAAAGGAGATACAATTAGGACAAAACACCAAGAAGACCAAAGAGTCACACAAAAGGTGTGAAAACTCAAAAGTTGTCCAAATTATATCAAAGAATCAATTCAACACAAGATTGACTCCAAAGTCCACCAAGTGAACAAAGCAAACACCAATGAGCATAAAGGATCACCAAAGCACACATGCCCAATGACTTATCTCATTTTAAGAATATAGAGCAAAATCAAGAAAAGAGATAGCCATTCTTCCAAGGAGAGCAAGGTTCCAACAAACAAACCAAACTCTCCACTCTTTTTATGATGGCACACTAAGTACCAAAAAGAAAAGATTTGCCTTCCAACAATAACCAATACCGATTGAAATAAACCTCAAGAGTATGTTATAGAAAATATAGGAAAGCTCCCCCAAGATTAGTGCATTATTTATGATTTTGCATTTGAATACAAAGCGCACACAAATGGGATCATCATCTCTACCTATATTAAGAATGACACAAAATAAGTTCAACAAAATCAAATTGAATCACAAGAGTCAAGGAAGACAATGGGAATTAAAACAAATACATTTCTTTGCACACATTCACAAATTACTCACATTTTCAAATTACACACATTTTCAATAAAAAGGTTTCATTAACATCTTTGCAAATAAAGATTTTCATGCCATGAAATGACCCACACAAGGTTAGATGCTAGAAAAGTATGCATGAATAAGATACTTGTTACCGAGATATCATTGGAAGGATGTAGTAGATAGGAGTTCTTCAATAATCCTAGATTGCCACAAATTATCAATTAGTCACCGCTTCATCCTTATTATTGAGACAAGCACCAATATATCTCTCATGTACCTAAAACATATTGAAGTACAATATGGTCCCCATACTCACTGGGTCCAAAGTAGTTAGAGACACTAAAATATATAGGACAAGCTCCACATAAATGTGTGCATATCGATATGAACTTGAATTCCATGCACATGTTAGCCGATTTAGGATTTATTGGAGTTTACCCTATATATTGGATCAAAGAAAGCAAAGCATGCCTTATAATATGTAGTAAGTAAATATGCATGCTAAATACTTTCAAGAGCCAAAAGGAGATACAATTAGGACAAAACACCAAGAAGACCAAAGAGTCACACAAAAGGTGTGAAAACCCAAAAGTTGTCCAAATTATATCAAAGAATCAATTCAACACAAGATTGACTCCAAAGTCCACCAAGTGAACAAAGCAAACGCCACTAAAGCACACATGCCCAATGACTTATCTCATTTTAAGAATATAGAGCAAAATCAAGAAAAGAGATAGCCATTCTTCCAAGGAGAGCAAGGTTCCAACAAACAAACCAAACTCTCCACTCTTTTTATGATGGCACACTAAGTACCAAAAAGAAAAGATTTGCCTTCCAACAATAACCAATACCGATTGAAATAAACCACAAGAGTATGTTATAGAAAATATAGGAAAGCTCCCCCAAGATTAGTGCATTATTTATGATTTTGCATTTGAATACAAAGTGCACACAAATGGGATCATCATCTCTACCTATATTAAGAATAACACAAAATAAGTTCAACAAAATCAAATTGAATCACAAGAGTCAAGGAAGACAATGGGAATTAAAACAAATACATTTCTTTGCACACATTTTCAAATTACTCACATTTTCAATAAAGAGGTTTCATTAACATCTTTGCAAATAAAGATTTTCATGCCATGAAATGACCCACACAAGGTTAGATGCTAGAAAAGTATGCATGAATAAGATACTTGTTACCGAGATAACACTGGAAGGATGTAGTAGATAGGAGTTCTTCAATAATCCTAGCTTGCCACAAATTATCAATTAGTCACCGCTTCATCCTTATTATTGAGACAAGCACCAATATATCTCTCATGTACCTAAAACATATTGAAGTACAATATGGTCCCCATACTCACTGGGTCCGAATTAGTTAGAGACACTAAAATATATAGGACAAGCTCCACATAAATGTGTGCACATAGATATGAACTTGAATTCCATGCACATGTTAGCCGATTTAGGATTTATTGGAGTTTACCCTATATATTGGATCAAAGAAAGCAAAGCATGCCTTATAATATGTAGTAAGTAAATATGCATGCTAAATACTTTCAAGAGCCAAAAGGAGATACAATTAGGACAAAACACCAAGAAGACCAAAGAGTCACACAAAAGGTGTGAAAACCCAAAAGTTGTCCAAATTATATCAAAGAATCAATTCAACACAAGATTGACTCCAAAGTCCACCAAGTGAACAAAGCAAACGCCAATGAGCATAAAGGATCACTAAAGCACACATGCCCAATGACTTATCTCATTTTAAGAATATAGAGCAAAATCAAGAAAAGAGATAGCCATTCTTCCAAGGAGAGCAAGGTTCCAACAAACAAACCAAACTCTCCACTCTTTTTATGATGGCACACTAAGTACCAAAAAGAAAAGATTTGCCTTCCAACAATAACCAATACCGATTGAAATAAACCACAAGAGTATGTTATAGAAAATATAGGAAAGCTCCCCCGAGATTAGTGCATTATTTCTGATTTTGCATTTGAATACAAAGTGCACACAAATAGGATCATCATCTCTACCTATATTAAGAATAACACAAAATAAGTTCAACAAAATCAAATTGAATCACAAGAGTCAAGGAAGACAATGGGAATTAAAACAAATACATTTCTTTGCACACATTTTCAAATTACTCACATTTTCAAATTACTCACATTTTCAATAAAGAGGTTTCATTAACATCTTTGCAAATAAAGATTTTCATGCCATGAAATGACCCACACAAGGTTAGATGCTAGAAAAGTATGCATGAATAAGATACTTGTTACCGAGATATCATTGGAAGGATGTAGTAGATAGGAGTTCTTCAATAATCCTAGCTTGCCACAAATTATCAATTAGTCACCGCTTCATCCTTATTATTGAGACAAGCACCAATATATCTCTCATGTACCTAAAACATATTGAAGTACAATATGGTCCCCATACTCACTCGGTCCGAATTAGTTAGAGACACTAAAATATATAGGACAAGCTCCACATAAATGTGTGCATATAGATATGAACTTGAATTCCATGCACATGTTAGCCGATTTAGGATTTATTGGAGTTTACCCTATATATTGGATCAAAGAAAGCAAAGCATGCCTTATAATATGTAGTAAGTAAATATGCATGCTAAATACTTTCAAGAGCCAAAAGGAGATACAACTAGGACAAAACACCAAGAAGACCAAAGAGTCACACAAAAGGTGTGAAAACCCAAAAGTTGTCCAAATTATATCAAAGAATCAATTCAACACAAGATTGACTCCAAAGTCCACCAAGTGAACAAAGCAAACACCAATGAGCATAAAGGATCACTAAAGCACACATGCCCAATGACTTATCTCATTTTAAGAATATAGAGCAAAATCAAGAAAAGAGATAGCCATTCTTCCAAGGAGAGCAAGGTTCCAACAAACAAACCAAACTCTCCACTCTTTTTATGATGGCACAGTAAGTACCAAAAAGAAAAGATTTGCTTCCAACAATAACCAATACCGATTGAAATATACCACAAGAGTATGTTATAGAAAATATAGGAAAGCTCCCCCAAGATTAGTGCATTATTTATGATTTTGCATTTGAATACAAAGTGCACACAAATGGGATCATCATCTCTACCTATATTAAGAATAACACAAAATAAGTTCAACAAAATCAAATTGAATCACAAGAGTCAAGGAAGACAATGGGAATTAAAACAAATACATTTCTTTGCACACATTTTCAAATTACTCACATTTTCAAATTACTCACATTTTCAATAAAGAGGTTTCATTAACATCTTTGCAAATAAAGATTTTCATGCCATGAAATGACCCACACAAGGTTAGATGCTAGAAAAGTATGCATGAATAAGATACTTGTTACCGAGATATCATTGGAAGGATGTAGTAGATAGGAGTTCTTCAATAATCCTAGCTTGCCACAAATTATCAATTAGTCACCGCTTCATCCTTATTATTGAGACAAGCACCAATATATGTCTCATGTACCTAAAACATATTGAAGTACAATATGGTCCCCATACTCACTGGGTCCGAAGTAGTTAGAGACACTAAAATATATAGGACAAGCTCCACATAAATGTGTGCATATAGATATGAACTTGAATTCCATGCACATGTTAGCCGATTTAGGATTTATTGGAGTTTACCCTATATATTGGATCAAAGAAAGCAAAGCATGCCTTATAATATGTAGTAAGTAAATATGCATGCTAAATACTTTCAAGAGCCAAAAGGAGATACAACTAGGACAAAACACCAAGAAGACCAAAGAGTCACACAAAAGGTGTGAAAACCCAAAAGTTGTCCAAATTATATCAAAGAATCAATTCAACACAAGATTGACTCCAAAGTCCACCAAGTGAACAAAGCAAACGCCAATGAGCATAAAGGATCACTAAAGCACACATGCCCAATGACTTATCTCATTTTAAGAATATAGAGCAAAATCAAGAAAAGAGATAGCCATTCTTCCAAGGAGAGCAAGGTTCCAACAAACAAACCAAACTCTCCACTCTTTTTATGATGGCACACTAAGTACCAAAAAGAAAAGATTTGCTTCCAACAATAACCAATACCGATTGAAATATACCACAAGAGTATGTTATAGAAAATATAGGAAAGCTCCCCCAAGATTAGTGCATTATTTATGATTTTGCATTTGAATACAAAGTGCACACAAATGGGATCATCATCTCTACCTATATTAAGAATAACACAAAATAAGTTCAACAAAATCAAATTGAATCACAAGAGTCAAGGAAGACAATGGGAATTAAAACAAATACATTTCTTTGCACACATTTTCAAATTACTCATATTTTCGAATTACTCACATTTTCAATAAAGAGGTTTCATTAACATCTTTGCAAATAAAGATTTTTATGCCATGAAATGACCCACACAAGGTTAGATGCTAGAAAAGTATGCATGAATAAGATACTTGTTACCGAGATATCATTGGAAGGATGTAGTACATAGGAGTTCTTTAATAATCCTAGCTTGCCACAAATTATCAATTAGTCACCGCTTCATCCTTATTATTGAGACAAGCACCAATATATCTCTCATGTACCTAAAACATATTGAAGTACAATATGGTCCCCATACTCACTGGGTCTGAAGTAGTTAGAGACACTAAAATATATATGACAAGCTCCACATAAATGTGTGCATATAGATATGAACTTGAATTTCATGCACATGTTAGCCGATTTAGGATTTATTGGAGTTTACCCTATATATTGGATCAAAGAAAGCAAAGCATGCCTTATAATATGTAGTAAGTAAATATGCATGCTAAATACTTTCAAGAGCCAAAAGGAGATACAATTAGGACAAAACACCACGAAGACCAAAGAGTCACACAAAAGGTGTGAAAACCCAAAAGTTGTCCAAATTATATCAAAGAATCAATTCAACACAAGATTGACTCCAAAGTCCACCAAGTGAACAAAGCAAACGCCAATGAGCATAAAGGATCACTAAAGCACACATGCCCAATGACTTATCTCATTTTAAGAATATAGAGCAAAATCAAGAAAAGAGATAGCCATTCTTCCAAGGAGAGCAAGGTTCCAACAAACAAACCAAACTCTCTACTCTTTTTATGATGGCACACTAAGTACCAAAAAGAAAAGATTTGCCTTCCGATAATAACCAATACCGATTGAAATAAGCCACAATATAGCAAATATAGGAAAGCTCCCCCAAGATTAGTGCACTATTAATGATTTCGCATTTGAATACAAAGTGCACACAAATGGGATCATCATCTCTACCTACATTAAGAATAACACAAAACAAGTTCAACAAAATCAAATTAAATCACAAGAGTCAAGGAAGACAATGGGAATTAAAACAAATACATTTCTTGGCAAGATATAAGGGAATTAAAAGCAATAGCCAATGTAAAGATGATCAATATATATATATATACCACATGATAAAGCACCAATTGTCCAAGGAAAAGAGGTATTTGGAGTTATTGATTTCCCTGTGGTATTTTACACATAAATCGAAGATCATGTTCACAACAAAGAAGCATATGAAAAGGATAAGAATTAAACACCATGCTAAAAAAGATATTCTTGATAGGCTCAAATAGTTAAACAATCACGCAAAGCAATGATTATGATAACTTGAAGCAAATGGTTTTCCAACTTTGATGTAGAATTCCACATTTTAGCAAAACCTACCAAGAATGTATCTCACAAAAAAGATCCAAAACAAGAGCAATAAAATAATTTGGCAAATTAAAACTTGTTTGAGCAAACATAAAGATAATTTACAATATCAATAGTATGTGACACAACCTCAAATGTACACATTTTATTGGTTTGTACTATGCACAAAGCATATTACTCCCCCAAATTGTGATAAAGCATTTATTTTCACAAGACGTAAATAAAATTCAATAAGATAAGATTAATGGACATTATAGAATTTGAATTTCTCATGAGCATGACATACCACATAGAGACTAGATAAATTCAAATATCAACACTAAGTGGTATTCCTCATGTGCACATATATTTAGGATTGTTAAGTGCCAAAGCATATCACTCCCCCAAAATGGGATAGTCCATTAATCTCTCAAAAGAGCCAAATAATATAAAACAAGATGCAACATAGGCTCAAACACAAACACACATACATGGTGTGCAAACCCACAAGTACACACTTGATTACTCAAAATAAAACAAGTAGGTAGGACAACATATACCAACACATGTAATGGAACAAAACCAACACATGCAAAGCAGCGAGTAACTTTCAATGTAGATAAGTTGAGTACATGTTACCACAAGGAGGAACATTGGATATATGATATAAACAATATAGTCCAATTAACTTGACTTGAGACAATATAATTGATGAAGATCCATTAATTCTTCATAATATAGCCAAGTCTCCAATGCCCTCCTATAAACACCTATTGATCAATTTTTGGCTTGTTGGTCCCCAATCAAGTTGGGTCCTAAGAAGTTAGTGTAACATCCCAGGTATCGACCAACCTGACGATGCTACCTCGCTAACTAGACAACGCGAAGTTTAGGAAAATCCTCTAAAGTCGGACAACACCTCCTTTGTTTATAGGGATTTCCATGACATGAAATTTATAAATGTTCCGCAGCTAGCAATACTAGATGATTCACCAACTCAGGCTATAGTTCTCAAACCATCCACAAATATACAAAAAAATAAGCGAGCAACCAAAGGCTCAAGCTAATTAAATTGGCAATCCATTAAATCTCTAGGAGGTAACTAGGAATGTGAATCCTCTAAATAATGTGTGTTGTGACGTGTAAATAGGTGTGCTACTCCCACCCATGCATGCCGTGAGTACCTGAAAACCAAATAAAAACCAACAACAAGAAAAAAACAAGTGTGAGTAAACAATACTCAGCCAAGTACATTACACAGCCTTGAACAAACATAATCACGACAATACGACAATAAGAGAAATATTCAGATCATAGATTCTAGTGAGTCCAACAAGATAAACATGATTCCCAATGAGCACTCCGGAGTAGCCCACGTGCAACAGAATTCACCGACCGAAACGGAGTAGCGCACGTGGAACTGAAATTCACCGACCTGGCTCTAGCACAATGGAGTAGCCCACATGCAACAGAAATTCACCGACCAACACGGAGTAGCACATGTGGAACAGTTCTCACCGCACCAGGCTATACATATCCCAAAACATCAAAATCTAATGACATTGGAATTAAGCCACAACAAATACAACAAGCAATTGAAAATAACCCAACAACGGGCAAACCATATAAAAGTCAGCATGCACTTGCCTCGAACTTGTTATAATGAAAATGATGTGTCATCCACTCATTCCCGGACCGATCAGCACCAACACTTGAACAAACAAGTCCCATCTCAAAACATAGCTAGTCGTACTATTAAATGAGATACGTATGACTCTTTCTCTGCAACTTCTATTTATTTCCATAATTGACTTCAAGAACTAGGACGACCAGTGGATACAAATCGTAGATTTGCGGACTAGTTGACTGTAGTTTCTAAAAAAAGTTACAACTAAAGTGTACCGAATTCTCCTCCAGCACTATAGATCCAAATAGTCTTCGTGCTCTTATATAACTCCCCTGAGACATTTTAGCATGGCTAGAACAAAGCGTGACTTAAATCAAGCCTAAGAGGAGCCGTGCTATGACTGAATCATCTAGTAGGATGAGCATGCATCAGCCTGGAAGTCTCCAACGAACTTTAACATCAAGGAGCTGCTAACTAGAAGATTACTTAAATTATAGATTCTTCACTCTATATGGCAAAAACTGGTTCAATGAATTTCCGATGGTCACATGGACCAATTACTTCCAAGATATAGACCTTGTACTAGCGGCCATCATATAACACAGGACGGCAGGAGTCTCCAATCGCTAGCAGAATTAAGAAACAAAAAGCACCAGGGAACCAACCAGTAGATCGATGACTCCAGATCCCCGTGGAGAAGCGGAAAGGTTGGTGGTCAAAAGGTCTATGACGGCAGCGACGGAACAGCGGCCAACAGCAGCTTCGATGGAGGGGACACTGAGAAACTCGAACCCTAGGAGATGGCGGCGGCTTCAATGGGTTTGGCATTAGGCGTGTGTCAAACTGTTTTGTGAGGGCAGGGCGACCAAAGGGATTTCTTTTATATTAATTTTTTTCTTATCCAAAACTGTTACAGTATACAAATTAATATTCTAAAAATAACCTAATGCTGAAATTAAATGGTTTTCTAATAAATCATCTAAACTCTGAATTGCACAAACATATCGTTTTCATACAATTTAACGAAACGAACACAACCATGATCTCAGATTTTTCATGTGACTTACCAGTCAAAAAGTCAAAGTTTGGTCATCATATCCGGCTTATGTCAGATCTAAGTTTTATAAAAAAACTGGGTATTACATTCTTCCCCACTTCAACTGAATTCGTCCTCGAATTCTTTACTCTTCATACTTATTAAAGAAGTACTAAAATTAAACAAAGCAAATCACTCACAAGACGTAAACAACTCAAGATATGATTGCATCTATCTCAAAACACCCTTTAAAAGTTCGGGTATTATATTTTCCACCCCTTTAACAGAATTTGCCCTCGAATTCTCACTGACTAATCAGCACAAGATAACTAAAGTTTAACCAAATCATAGTGACCCACAAGGTGTAAGTCGCACATGATATATCTCTAGTATCCTTCATTCAAGAACCCACATTGCTTCTCACTCCGCGTCATTTGTTTGGAGAATCTTGATAAACTTAAATGTCTAATGTCTTATTACTCTATCATGCTCCTCCAACATCTTTACCGAGCAAGTCTCTAAAGCTAAATGGTGCTTGAATGAGTGATTAACGTCGGCCTTGAAAGTACTTCTGCGATCCTGGCTAAGTTGACTCCAGATGATATGCTAATTTCCCAACTCATGCCGCTATATATATATATATATATATATATATATATCGTGAAAGGTCCTATATTCCATGGATGAAGCTTCCCTCACATACTAAATCTCACAACAACCTTGGCAGGTGACACTCTGAGAAGAGTCTTATCAGCTACTAGAAATTTCGCGCTTCGTCACTTGGGATCAGCATACTCATTTGCCTACTCTTTGTTGCCATCTGTCTAATCTCCCCATTTTTTCAAAGTTCATTGATCCAAATTCAATTCAAACAATGCCTTTTAATCCATGGGATTCCAACAAGTCAAAGACACCCATTGTTCTCCATACAAACCTCAACACATTGTCGTGCGAGTTGTGGACTCTGTAAAACTTATTACAAGGAACATAAAAGTAGTAAATGTTCCTTCCCATTTCCTTTGAAAAAATAGGGCACAACACCTCAACATGTTTTTTTATAAAGTGTTTTTTTTATTATCTGGTTCGCCACCCATTAGCCGGTAAAATGCCATACTAAACCATAAAATTATCTTAGAATTTGGGTAAAAATAGCCTATCGGTCATACAATAGTGATCATGACTTTGCACACTACCCCAAGAACATGGAAACAAAAAAAATGCCTCAGTTAGAACAACTCCTGCTTAAACATGGGTTTCTCTCAGCTAGAAAAAAAACTCGATACTCGAATTTTCCTACCTCGAAAAGCAATTAAAGGTCAAGACATAAAATACTGGAAACTCTCATGGTAGGCTACTAAAGGAAAGGTACCCTGAAATCATGACAATATCTCCTATGTTTGGCAGTGGTTGCAACTTCTAAATGTGGAACGCCATGCCATTCTATGGTCTAGGCTTAAAATTTGTCGGCTCTCCACTACGTAAGGGCAAAGTCCGACGTAGATTCACCACTCCACTGTAACAAGATCGAATAGTAAGAGTAGTTGGTATGGGGGCCAATCCATCCCGCACTCGTACTATTAACCTCATACATGGATAGATGGATCACAAAACCTAACACTCCGGCACCCTTACTTGGCACTGCAAAAAAAAACAACATGGGCACGGACAGAAGTTCAAGCTAAGACCTCGTTTCATTGGTCCACAAATCCACCAAAACTAATCTATGGTTACTCTACAAGATATCTATCTGCTGGATGAATATCGCTAATTCTTTTTCTTGAATGCTCATGGTAAATTCACAACCAATGTCAAAAGGAACACGTACAACACAATGAAAGACTCAGTTATGGAAATTTGGGCAGACATACAATCTCATAGTTATGAATCCACTGGATTCAGTTCCCCTGGGCATGATCTTGAACCGCATCTTGTCACTTCGTATTCCCACTTGTGTAGGTCATCCCTTAACTCAGAAGAAAATACTTAATTCAATCAACCGTAAATAAAATACTCGACTCAACATGCGTATTGGTCATATCTTCACTAGAAATTTAAAAACAAAGATCTATGGGGATAACAACAAGAGAGTTGGGAACTGAGTAGCTGAAAACCACTTCTATCTCCCACATTTTTTCTTCTATCGTTGATAACCTTTTGGTAAGCTCTATCAAGTGCCAAATTACCTACTTATAAGCTCCAAAGAAAGTTCAGTGGTGGTAAAGGGCAAGAGATGAAGTAACTCAGTCTCGGATGCTTACTGTCCAAGGGTCTTTCTAGTAAACTCAACCAAAGTGTGGTGAATGCACACTCAGAAAGATTAGATCCACACTATTAGAGAAAATGGAGGGCTTCTGGAAATTTAAATGGCCATGATAAGGAAAAGAGGAACTAGTCCAAGAAAATCAACAAAGAACTCCTATAATCTAACCAGGCATTGACTAGACAATCGTCCCTTTTTCAATATTAGCAAATTACTAGACCGAACAAGCAAATATCTTCTTGAATGCACCCCCACCACTAGATTCTCTACAACAACATCAATTTTTTTTTCCAAGCAAGTTGGGGTATGCCACTACAAGACAGTATTCAGGATATTTAACAATATGTCAACAGTCATAAAAAAATTAAATCCATGAAATGCCTCAAGATAATACTGTGGTAACTTCCCCCATAAACTATGAAGAAAACTCTAGCGCATGGCCATGACAGTAGTCAAACTCGTTCAACCAAGGTGGCTCAAAAATTCATCTTCTTTATCCATGTACCCAACAACTACTGGTAAATCAACATTTACCTTTTTAGTTGGACCCATCTTCCAAATTCACGCATTGTACCATACTCCACCAACCCAACTAGTAAGTTCAAAGATCATGAATCTAAATATTATCCTACCTCTTTGACCATCTTATTAATGTCTAATAATCCAAATATAATAATGACCACTAAGTTTCATGTATCAACGTACTCGTCCTACTAGCAGCACCATAATAAAATCCTTATATATCAAAATCTCGAATGGGAACTCGTACATTTTCCCTTCAACATCCCAACCTACCAGATCAATCTGAATTGACTCACAATATATAAATCCTCAAACCATTATTCAAGAAACCGTTTGTAAAAAATAACCCAATTCATTGACCATTTTCCAAGAGTCTAAATCTCCATGAGAAAATATAAATAATGAACACCACTGATCCTCGAAACACGTATATTTTTTTTATTCCATCAAACTTACTACAGAAAGCTTCCAAATTGCCCCTTATCCAAGCACGCGACCCATTGACATGTGATGCCCTTATATTAATCAAATTGATCTATTACTCGTGAAGACGATGCAAAACTAAATATTGTTTGAGTCAACTAGCATCAAATAACTAGATGACCATCTCTCGCTTGCTTACTAATAAAACAAAAAAAATCTCCTCTTTGTGGTCAAGGTTACTCCAAAAATCACTACACAACCTCAACACATACTAAGACAACTAAAACGAAACATTTTTCATTACCATCTACCTTTTCTTTATAGCACAACACGCTATGCTTTGTCATCGAATCCAATCATTATTTTATCCTTAGTCCAATCAAACAAAATAGCATCGTTAACTAAACTATCAACTCAAATGATGTCAACCAGCCACTCATAAGATCTCATGGATAATTCGGAAGGTAAATTTCTCTCCCACTACTATCTACAAAAGTATTTTGGAGAATCTCCAACAAACCAAGATTGATATGAGCATGTCAAATAAACAAAGAACAATAAAAGCCAAACAAACAAAGTAATTTACTACCTAAAACGAGGCATTGCAAGGTAGCCTCTGAGGGCAGTAGTCTACCAACAAGTACAATGACATCACCAAGAAAGAAATAAGCAACCAAATATGCTAGAAGCGGAAATGCAATGAATGCCCAAAACCCATCCTATTGTGCCAGTGTGACAAATTTTAATATCTCAAAAGCTATGTCAAGTTTTAATTATTTATGCAACATCATGCAAAATTTGTTTAAGTCCTTAACCCAACACCAGAGATCTAAAACCTAGACTCTGATACCAACTGTAACATCCCAGGTATCGATCAACCTGACGATGCTACCTCGCTAACTAGACAACGCGAAGTTTAGGAAAATCCTCTAAAGTCGGACAACACCTCCTTTGTTTATAGGGATTTCCATGACATGAAATTTATAAATGTTCCGCAGCTAGCAATACTAGATGATTCACCAACTTAGGCTATAGTTCTCAAAACATCCACAAATATACAAAAAAATAAGCGAGCGACCAAAGGCTCAAGCTAATTAAACCGGCAATCCATTAAATCTCTAGGAGGTAACTAGGAATGTGAATCCTCTAAACAATGTGTGTTGTGACGTGTAAATAGAAGGTGTGCTACTCCCACCCATGCATGCCGTGAGTACCTGAAAACCAAATAAAAACCAACAACAAGAAAAAAAAACAAGTGAGACTAAACAATACTCAGCCAAGTACATTACACAACCTTGAACAAACATAATCACGACAATATGACAATAAGAGAAATATTCAGATCATAGCTTCTAGTGAGTCCAACAAGATAAACATGATTCCCAATGAGCACTCCGGAGTAGCCCACGTGCAACAGAATTCACCGACCGAAATGGAGTAGCGCACGTGGAACCGAAATTCACCGACCTGGCTCTAGCACAATGGAGTAGCCCACATGTAACGGAAATTCACCGACCGACACGGAGTAGCACATGTGGAACAGTTCTCACCACACCAGGCTATACATATCCCAAAACATCAAAATCCAATGACATCGGAATTAAGCCACAACAAATACAACAAACAATTGAAAATAACCCAACAACGGGCAAACCATATAAAAGTCAGCATGCACTTGCCTCGAACTCGTTATAATGAAAATGATGTGTCATCCACTCATTCCCGGACCGATCAGCACCAACACCTGAACAAACAAGTCCCATCTCAAAACATAGCTAGTCGTACTATTAAATGAGATACGTATAACTCTTTCTCTGCAACTTCTATTTATTTCCATAATTGACTTCAAGAACTAGGACGACCAGTGGATACAAATCGTAGATTTGCGGACTAGTTGACTGTAGTTTCTAAAAAAAGTTACAACTAAAGTGTACCGAATTCTCCTCTAGCACTACAGATCCAAATAGTCTTCGTGCTCTTATATAACTCCCCTGAGACATTTTAGCATGGCTAGAACAAAGTGTGACTTAAATCAAGCCTAAGAGGAGCCGTGCTATGACTGAATCATCTAGTAGGATGAGCATGCATCAGCCTGGAAGTCTCCAACGAACTTTAACATCAAGGAGCTGCTAACTAGAAGATTACTTAAATTATAGATTCTTCACTCTATATGGCAAAAACTGGTTCAATGAATTTCCGATGGTCACATGGACCAATTACTTCCAAGATATAGACCTTGTACTAGCGGCCATCATATAACAGAGGACGGCAGGAGTCTCCAATCGCTAGTAGAATTAAGAAACAAAAAGCACCAGGGAACCAACCAGTAGATCGATGACTCCCGATCCCTGTGGAGAAGCGGAAAAGTTGGTGGTCAAAATGTCTATGACGGCAGCGATGGAACAGCGGCCATGATATGGGCACGACGGAGGAGGTGAAGCCCAATTTCCGGACTCCACCAAGATGAGGGAAGCTCGTTGCAGATTGGCACGCCAGGACGACCTACGATATGAGATAATTAAGTCTAAGGCTGTGTCATTAGTTTGCATATCTGTTCATGTTATTTCGTGTGTCAGGTCATGTTATGGGCCACTTAGTTTTATTTGTGTTTTGGGTTTGGGCCTGTCCAAGCCCAACAGTTTTCTGGCCATCTATATAAGGAGGCCAGCAGGTTAGGGTTTAGGGAGTTCAGTTGTTTAGACAAAACATTGAGTTGTGTGCTGCGTGTAGCATCCCTCCGGGGACGGCGCTGCCGTCATCTATCTTATCAAATATATTGCTGTGAAGGTTCTTGTGTTCATCAAGGATTATCAGGCTCAGGTTTGAGGCGTGTTGATTCTCTTCACGTTGCTTGCTGGATTCGTTCCTCTTCTTCAGGTTGCGTTCATCGCGTGATTGGAAGATTATCTATCTGGTTGACTCGCTGTGAAAGATCGGGACAAAACTCATAGGATCACCGGTGTGATCCTTATCATGTGGTATCAGAGCCAGGTTGATCACCGCGAGTATTTTCTGTTGATTGTTTGATCTGCAGATTGTTCTTGTTTCTCGAACAGTTTTTCGATCCGCAGATTTTTGATCAGCAAATTGGCAAGGTGGGATTGTGAGATTGTGCTTGGGGAATTGTTCTGAGCAGTTTTCAGATCAGAAGTTGAAGTTCTCAGATTGGATCGTGTTCTTCATCCACAGCCAGTCGAGATCGGGTGGCTTTGTTTCACTCAGATCCGCTTGACCTGAGTCCAGGCGATCCACAGATTCCAAGGCCGATCGCAAAGTCACCTAAGGATCAAGATCGCCTTGTTTTGTTCGATACGAGATCGGATCGGTAGTTTTGGTAGTGTCCACGCCATCCTTCGATCGTGCGCTGACACAGTCCAGAGAAGTTACAATCCGTTGCAGTGATCGGTTTCAAAATAAAAAAAAAGTGGCCAGCTCGCCTCGCCCAGGGACGGAGCTCGTCTGGGGTCACGCGCCCTCGTCGATCGCTACGATCGCTGGCTCGCGCTCGTGGCCCGTCGCACCTGGCGGCTGGTGTGCCTTCCGCTCAGAGCCTCCGCACCATAGTGGGCCGGCCCATCTGGCCAGAACGGCCGGTCGATCTCCCCAGCGTGCCCCTGCACGCTCGACTCTCCCGCACACGCACGCCACGCCCGATTCCCTCCCCAGGTGTTTTTCCCCTGCACGATTCCCTGTCCAAGTGTGGGCCGGCCCAACTTGCATTCGCAGGAGGCGATCGGCCCGGCGCCTCGTTCGGCTGGACGTAGCTCCTGCTCGCTATACCACGGAGCCTGTCTGCCCTCGTGCGCCAGCTCACCCTGCTCCTCGATCGCTCCAGGCTGGCCTTTGCGCTCTACCACAGACACTATCCGTGGTCTAGCGCCCTGCTCTGTCCGTTCCTGGCTCCTCTTTTTCCGTTTCTGCTACTGCGCGCAAGACCGGAACACGTACAGCTGAAATTGCTCGCTTACCATCAGTCATCGTGGGATCTTTAGTCTGATTCACAGCATAAATAAAGGCTGCACTATTCTGCAGATTTTTGCGTGACGGACACAAAGCAGCATATTCAGATATGGGTTTATCCAGGTCTACTCGCATAACTGATAAGTCAGATGATGTATACCAGGACTATCTTAATATTGTGGTTGGCTACTCATTTGATGCAACCAAAATTCAGTGGAGATTGGATAGTGCCGCAACATTTGCAGAATATGAGACTTGGGAATCTTCTATGGTCCGTGGCTTCGCAAGATGTCGTCAGCTCGATAGCACGTTTGGTGGTCATATGGAATATGTCATTGCCTACCGGCGAGTAGATACACATGTGGCTAGTTGGTGGTGCGACGACAGGTCTGCGAAGGGCATCACAAGTAAAACATCAAGTTGGGAGGATTTCAAGCAATTCTTGCGTTCTAGATTTGTGGAGAAGTCCGTGGAGTCGGACAAGATGGTTGTTCCAGAGGTACAAGCCACTGTTATACTTGATCGAGATGACACACCATTGAGAGGTATGAGTATACAGCTTCACAAATTGACCAATGGTGATGAGGCAGTAAACAGGAATCAGCGATGCAGCCTTTTTCAAACACAGTGCACCATCAAGGAGAAGGCATGCAAACTGATTATTGACAGCGGTAGTTACTGTAATGGCATCAGTAGGGCTGTGGTGGCATCATTGGGGTTGTCCACATGGCGTATTCCTGAACCTAAGCATGTTGAGTGGTTGAATAGCTGCGGTATGCTGAAGATTACTCACAAGGTACGTGTGCCATTTACAGTTGATGACTATGTTGATGAGGTGGAATGTGATGTGTTGCCATTGGAGGTATGTGGGCTGTTACTTGGACGTCCATGGCAGTATGATCGCAATGCTATGCATGCTGGGAGAGCAAATACATATTCTTTTGTGCATGATGGCAAACAGCGGACTTTGAAACCTATGCAGGATGATCAAATAAAGTCTGATGTTGAGCTGGTGGTACACAAGGCGAAGTTGCGCAAGGCCAAGCCAAAATCTGGGCTAGCTACGCCGCAGCATGAGGAGCATGATGCGAAAAGCATCGATGGCGATAATGTTTCAGCCAAGCCTGTAGATGACAAGCCAGTTGTTCTTGTTAGTGACATGCCGGTTGAAGTCAAGCCTCTTATTGATGAAGGGAAGGATATGTCAGCATGTATTCCATGTGTTCCACTTCCAGTTCGTGTTGACATGGGTGTTCAGACCGATGACGGTGGTGCTGATCTTGTTCCGGTGCATATGGTGCCGCGGGTAGTCAGCCACAGTTTTGTTAGAACACCTCAGAAATGTTTTGTTGGAGCAGCAGTATGTGTGCACAAAGGCAAGGATGGACGTGTTCGTCAGTTGTGTGGCCCAGGCATTACTACTTTGCAGGGTCGTGCACAGAAGGTTCATGTTCAGCAGCACAAAGCTCCATCAAGAGTTGCGAAGAAGAAGAAGGTGGAGGCGCCTAAGTACAAGTTTATTTGGCGAAGAAAAGAGGTGCAACCACCTAGAGCTGTATCAAGTCGAGCAGGCCAAGAGGGAGGATGTGGTGAGGAAGGCAAGCAAGACTTGAAGACGGCGAATATGAGTGGTGCTATTCTTCATATGCCGCCACCCTTTCGAGCAGACCCTCACGCGTTGGGGACAACGCTTTTTGAAGGGGGGGAGGATGATATGGGCACGACGGAGGAGGTGAAGCCCAATTTCCGGACTCCACCAAGATGAGGGAAGCTCGTTGCAGATTGGCACGCCAGGACGACCTACGATATGAGATAATTAAGTCTAAGGCTGTGTCATTAGTTTGCATATCTGTTCATGTTATTTCGTGTGTCAGGTCATGTTATGGGCCACTTAGTTTTATTTGTGTTTTGGGTTTGGGCCTGTCCAAGCCCAACAGTTTTCTGGCCATCTATATAAGGAGGCCAGCAGGTTAGGGTTTAGGGAGTTCAGTTGTTTAGACAAAACATTGAGTTGTGTGCTGCGTGTAGCATCCCTCCGGGGACGGCGCTGCCGTCATCTATCTTATCAAATATATTGCTGTGAAGGTTCTTGTGTTCATCAAGGATTATCAGGCTCAGGTTTGAGGCGTGTTGATTCTCTTCACGTTGCTTGCTGGATTCGTTCCTCTTCTTCAGGTTGCGTTCATCGCGTGATTGGAAGATTATCTATCTGGTTGACTCGCTGTGAAAGATCGGGACAAAACTCATAGGATCACCGGTGTGATCCTTATCAGGCCAACAGCAGCTTCGATGGAGGGGACACTGAGAAACTCGAACCCTAGGAGATGGCAGCGGCTTCAATGGGTTTGGCATTAGGCGTGTGTCAAACTGGTTTGTGAGGGCAGGGCGACCAAAGGGATTTCTTTTGTATTAATTTTTTTCTTATCCAAAACTGTTACAGTACAAATTAATATTCTAAAAATAACCTAATGCTGAAATTAAATGGTTTTCTAATAAATCATCTAAACTCTGAATTGCACAAACATATCGTTTTCATACAATTTAACGAAACGAACACAACCATGATCTTGGATTTTTCATGTGACTTACCAGTCAAAAAGTCAAAGTTTGGTCATCATATCTGGCTTATGTTAGATCTAAGTTTTACAACAAACTGGGATATTACAGTTAGTCACAATAGGTTTGGCAATCCAAATGGTTCTTTTCTTGACACCACTTTGAGCACCAACACATTTGGCAAACACATTTCCAACCTTATCCTTGCAAAGTGAATAAGCACCATCAATTATGATAGGGTAGGATGAGTTACCCATAGTTCATGAAGAAGATAGGTGTCCCTTTTAATGCATATGTAGCAAGTTCTTTTCTTTACCTTCTTCTCACTTGATTTCTCCACAATAGGAGCATTAGCTTGATTCTTCTTGGGAAGTGACCTTTCTACAACTCGAGGTTGAGCATGGCCTTGAACTTGAGGCCACTTCCCTTGTTGCTTCTCAACTAGCGCCTTCTTCTTCAAAGGGCAAGATCTAACATGGTGCCCTTCAATTTTGCACTTGAAGCAAACAATCTTGGCCGGATCTTTGACTTGTCCTTGGCCCTTTTTATTCTTGTTAATCATGGACTTCTTGTTGTTGTTGGAGATAAACCCAAGTCCACTATTGTCATTGGGGGAGTTTGGCAAACTCAATATATTGTCGAGTATGGATTTCCCTTCATGACTCTTTACCAAGTCTTTCTTCAATGAAGTGACTTGGGCATTGAGCTCTTTGATTTCCTCTGCATGGTTAGTAACAACACAAGTACTAGAGGAAGTAGAAGCTTCATTGTTAGAGCAACAAGGCAAGTAAAGTAATTCATCACAGGATGTAGCAATATTATGAGTGGATGAATTACTAGGACTAGCACATGGCAATATGGCATCTTGAGAAGAAGTGCAAATGTCCACATGAGACTCACTAGATGTTACCTTTTACATAATAGCCTCATGAGCTAACTTTAGCCTATCATGGGAAGCTAGGAGATCCTCATGGGAGCAAGAGAGGTTCCCATGACTTTCTTCCAATTTCCCATAATTGCTAGTTAGCAAAGCAAGTTGATCCCTTAGCTCAACATTATCCATGAAGATGCATGCATCATAAGAAGTAGAGTTAGTAGCACAAGCATAATCACTAATGGAAAGTGGAGGAGGCAATTTAGTAAGCTCATTTGAATTTCAAGCTTTATGTTCCTCATGTGACTCAGTGAAAATGATGGGCTCACTCGAAACAACCCTAGAGTCCTTTTTAAGAAGCTTAAAATTCTCAAGGAGTTTAGCATAAGTAGCTACAAGCTCTTCATATATAGTTTCAAAATTATTTGCCACCACAAGAGTACTATCATAAGATTTCTTTATTTTAGATAATTCTAAAGTAAAGGTCTCCTCAAGAGATTCCTTGGTGGTTTGTTCTTCTTCTAGAGCTACTTTTAGATCCGCGATCTCGTCCGCGTAATCATGGGTATGACCTTGCATTTTAAAGATGGTATTATCATGCTCCCCAATAATTTTATTGCTATCGGTGGCAATAGCCAAAATCTTATAGAAGTAAGAGCAAGCAATTTTATTCTTATGAATAGCATGAAAAAACATTTCACTCTTCTCAATTAAAGAGGCAAAGTCATCATCCTCTTCTTCATTATCCTAATCATCATCATCACTAGATATATTGGGTTCCAAAGTAGGAGTTACCTTTGAAGACCTAGCCATAAGGCAAGTGTGGAAGACAATAGAAGATGATGAAGAATAACTTGAAGCTCCAATTAAAACCTTGTCTTGGCCAATAAAATCTCTGGATTCCTCTACATTGTTAGACACACAACAACTAGAGGAACTAGAGGCATTCATATCATGACAACAAGGAGTAACAAGCATATCATCATGAGATTTATTCAAGCAACTAGCAAATGATATGCAAGGACTATCAACACAAGCATGTAAAGCATTTATGGTGCTAGAAGTGTTTAAGTCCAAAGATGAAGCATTGCAATGAGATAGAGATGAACGGTCATCACAAGTAAGCTTACAATCAACATTGCAATATTCATCACCACCCACCATAACGTTACCTTGTGTCTTGCTACACATTAGTGAAGTGGATGAGAGTTCATCATGGCCGGAAGTGGAGGGAATACAATCATCATTAATAATGTTGGACACATCATATTTTTCTTGAATCTTTGTCCAAAACTCATGAGCATTATATAAAGGTAGGATTGCATAAATAACTGCATTGCTCACAACATTGAAAAGCACATTAGTAGCTCGAGAATTAAGATAAGAGTTCTTCTTCTCCTCTAAAGATAAATTGTGGGAATCCTTAGGAGGAGAAAAACGCATATCTAAAATTCTCTCTATATTTGGGTCCATATCACGAAAATGATTAAGCATGTAAATTTTCCATATATCATAATTAGTGCCATCAAATATAAAAGTGTCATTGTGCACTAATCCCCTAGTCAACATCTTTGCTCTTAAGATGGTGAAGCCTAAATGAGAGATCTCGCTCTGATACCAATTTAAAGGACACGGATGTCGCCTAGAGGGGGGTGAATAGGCGATTTAAAACTTTTACGAGTGGCTTGACAAATGTAGAATAAAACTAACGTTTAATTAGTGCATTATTAATGATTTTGCATTTGAATACAAAGTGCAAACAAATGGGATCATCATCTCTACCTACATTAAGAATAACACAAAACAAGTTTAACAAAATCAAATTGAATCACAAGAGTCAAGGAAGACAATGGGAATTAAAACAAATACATTTCTTGGCAAGATATAAGGGAACTAAAAGCAATAGCCAATGTAAAGATGATCAATATATATATACCACATGATAAAGCACCAATTGTCCAAGGAAAAGAGGTATTTGGAGTTATTGATTTCCCTGTGGTATTTTACACATAAATCCAAGATCATGTTCACAACAAAGAAGCATATGAAAAGGATAAGAATTAAACACCATGCTAAAGAAGATATTCTTGATAGGCTCAAATAGTTAAACAGTCACGCAAAGCAATAATTAGGATAACTTGAAGCAAATGGTTTTCCAACTTTCATGTAGAATTCCACATTTTAGGAAAACCTACCAAGAATGTATCTCACAAACAAGATCCAAAACAAGAGCAATAAAATAATTTGGCAAATTGAAACTTGTTTCAGCAAACATAAAGATAATTTACAATATCAACACTATGTGACACAACCTCAAATGTACACATTTTATTGGTTTGTACTATGCACAAAGCATATTACTCCCCCAAATTGTGATAAAGCATTTATTTTCACAAGAGGTAAATAAAATTCAATAAGACAAGATTAATGGACATTATAGAATTTGAATTTCTCATGAGCATGACAAACCACATAGAGACTAGATAAATTCAAATATCAACACTAAGTGGTATTCCTCATGTGCACATATATTTAGGATTGTTAAGTGCCAAAGCATATCACTCCCCCAAAATGGGATAGTCCATTAGTCTCTCAAAAGAGCCAAAAAATATAAAACAAGATGCAACATAGACTCAAACACAAACACACATACATGGTGTGTAAACCCATAAGTACACACTTGATTACTCAAAATAAAACAAGTAGGTAGGACAACATATACCAACACATGTAATGGAACAAAACCAACACATGCAAAGGGGCGAGTAACTTTCAATGTAGATAAGTTGAGTACATGTTACCGCAAGAAGGAACATTGGATATATGATATAAACAATATAGTCCAATTAACTTGACTTGAGACAATATAATTGATGAAGATCCCTTAATTCTTCATAATATAGCCAAGTCTCTAATGCCCTCCTATAAACACCTATTGATCAAGTTTTGGCTTGTTGGTCCCCAACCAAGTTGGGTCCTAAGAAGTTAGTCACAATAGGTTTGGCAATCCAAATGGTTCTTTTCTTGACACCACTTTGAGCACCAACAGATTTGGCAAACACATTTCCAACCTTATCCTTGCAAAGTGAATAAGCACCATCAATTATGATAGGGTTGGATGAGTTACCCATAGTTCATGAAGAAGGTAGGTGACCCTTTTCACGCATATGTAGCAAGTTCTTTTCTTCACCTTCTTCTCACTTGATTTCTCCACAATGGGAGCATTAGCCTGATTCTTCTTGGGAAGTAACCTTTCTGCAACTCGAGGTTGAGCATGGCCTTGAACTTGAGGCCGCTTCCCTTGTTGCTTCTCAACTAGTGCCTTCTTCTTCAAAGGGCAAGATTGTAACGACCCGGAAAATACCCCTAATTAGAATTGCTTGTTGTTGTTTTTTTGCGTCATCGTGACATCTTGCATCATCATGCATATCTCATCTTGCTTGTTTTACAAACAAAATTATTTTGTTAAAACTATTTTAATTTCATTCGTATCATTTTAATATAAACCCTCCTCTCCTTTCTTATTTGAATTGAAACTAAAACTACCCTATTTGCAAACTTGGGATTGTTTTAAATCAAAATCATGTTTTGAAATCTGTTTACAAATCTTCCCCAAACCCCTCTGTGCTCTTTTCCTGAGGGTGTGCTGCAAGATAAGAAGCGAAGAGATTCAGAAAAATAATGAAGAAAGAAGAGAGCAGCTCTGCAGGCCCACCTCACCTCCACCCTACCCTCCCTTTATCCTCTTATCGTCTTCCTGGACGTAGTCACGCAGGAGGCATGCCTGCACCTTTTCAACCACCGAGCCAACCACCCCTCCTCCTCTTATCCCCTCCCCAAGCCAGACCGGATCGAGATCCTCCTAGAAACCCTAGCCACCCCCTTCCTCCACCCTCGCTCTCTGTTTCTCTTTGCCGACCGAAGCACGAACAACGTCTCCATCCTCAACAGCTTCTCTATCCCGTGTTCTCCGTCCGCCTCATCCGGCGATGGTTCCGGCCGTCCTCGTGCTCCTCCGGCTTCCCTGACCCTTCAGAAAGCTTTGTGGTGAGCTCCCCGTCCTCTCAGACCTTTCCTCGGATGCTTTCGCGTTCTTTCCTGATAAGGTGATGAGGACATCCCTACTATTGTTCCATCTCCACTTCGTAATGATGACAAGCAAGTTGCTGCAAAGAAGAAGTCCAATGATGAAATCAGAATTGGACCTATCGCAAGAGCTCGTGCAAAGTTAATAGAACAACAGGTGAATTTGCTCCTAATAGAATCTGATTATTTTGTTAATGAGAATTGTTTACTGCCTAAGTCTTTGTGTGTTTGCATACTCAGGTTCATGGGAGAAGAAGACATAGCACGAGGGAGCGAGGAGCTGGAGCAAGACGTGATGATCATGCACATGGACGCGAGGGAGGAGAGGGAGGCCGGCGACCAGCATGAGGAGGAGGAGGACATCACGCAGGAGGTTGCATATGGCGCACCACCAAGTGTATGTGCGCCATACACACAAGGCCTGCGCGCCTAGTTGGCTGCACCCAACCTTTGGGTCAGTTTGTATCACGTCAGGTTGAGTCGAACCGTGTTAGAGGACCAGGTCAGGTCGGTTGCCCTTGGGCCAGCCGCACCCCCCTTATATTGTGTGCCTATGCGCCATAGAGAGGTTAGACCACGTTTTAGATAAACCCTAGTTCTTGAGACTGCTGCAAGCATTCATCTGGAATTCTTGTCTCCAATTCATTTCGATCTGGAGATTATATACTGCAAGTTAAGTGTGATCTGCTGTTCCATTGGGAATTAGTGAATTGCAATTATACCGTTTCGTGGTCGACGGCTGCGTTGCGCAAGTGTGTGAAGTCGTGAATATCCGAAGGGTAGAGAGCTGTTGCATTGGCATCAGGGATCTAGCGAGGAGAGATCATCGGCGACACCAAGTTATCTATCACCATCATCACCATTACCGCAAGCTTACTGAGAAGATCGGGCCACCCCATATCATCTTGGTATCAGATTTCCAGTGTTTCCTCGGTAAGCAATCCACCAGATCATCCGTAGTTTAGTTTTGATTTTCGTCCTATCCAGAAAAGCCAAAAAAAAATTAGGGTTCATAGTATTGCCATAGCCTAGATTGCATCGTAGATTGGTTTTAGTTGCTGGTCGTTTTCCTTCTTTGATCCGATCTATTTCTTGTTCCGTAGGAGTCTAGGTTCTAGTCGGTTTTAGGTTTCGAGTCCACTTCGATCGCTCGCCATCAGACAAAAGACGCGATCTGTCTGGTCTCGCGCGTAGGAAGCGAACGCTCCCGATCAGACACCGCGCCACGTTTGTCTGGTCCAGCGCGTTGGCAAGCTTGCTCCGAGTCCTGCCGCGGCACGAGTTCTGTGCGTTCTTCTGCCGTGGTACAAATCCGAGTTTTTCTCGTTTTCCTTCAAAACCGAGTCCACATAGCGTACCTTTCTGCATCTTGTGACAAACATAGCCACAGCCTTTCTACTATATAATTGTGTAGGAGCTTACCTATTTGAGACTAGCATATTTGTGCTCCACGGGCTGCTCTATTTAGGGTTTTTGAGTGTAAATTGTTCTGCCGTGCTGAAAAATCTTCGCGGTGTGCCCAAGCGCGAGGAGGCGAGGAATAGCAGCGAGGAGGCGGTCTGAGGTGTGTCTCGGCGGCCAAGATATGGAGCGCGAGCAGTTTCCACTGATAAATCTGGAGCGGGAAGGTAGCCAGAAGAGCGGAATATGGCGAGAAGATTACGGGGATTTTACCTTCCTATATATAAGAGTAGGCTAGGTTTTGTAGCAATACATCCCAGTTGTGGCGGCTCGATCTGTACCGTCGTCGATTCGTCTGGCCGTCGGAGCCGGAACAGATCTTCTCCTCACCACGTCGCTAGGACCTGTTCCTCTTCGCCATCTGTCCACGGGAGCACGACCTGAGGTGTGGTCTCCTTCCCTTCACCTGGTCATTGCCGCAAGCTCGTTCGTGTGAGGTGAGATGACCTCGATCTGTCCATCTCTTCTTGTCTCTTGTCTATGCGTATGCTGCCTGTGGATCATTGATACTGTAGATTGATTATTTAAATGCATCAATGTCGTTTTTGATCTGGATTGCTAGCTCGCTGTTGCTCCGTCCCCAATCCGTACATCGCTGGCTCCATCTAGTTAGTGCGTATACTGTACAGATCTGAATATAATTTATAGCTTGTAGTGCATCGATGCAGTTCTTTGCTTATAGAAGATTGTTTTGCTTTTGTTATAAGTTCACTTTAAGAAATGGAAGATTGATTGAGTTGAAAAGAACGAATAAGTGGATAAGAATGTTCAGTCACTGGAATAGGACTAGTCTTGAACTCTTGATAGAGTGTTTTTGCTACAATAGAGTATAAGAAAGAATCATGCTCTAATGATTGCTTAGCAAATCTTCTCACGTGGCATGTAAATCATTTGAGTCGCATGAGAGAAAACTCTCTTTTGGTAATTTTAAAACAAAAAAATGCATACTTATTTATTTTACAGGACTACAACTGATCAGTGTCATTTTCAGTGATAGCAATATGAATTAACCAGACACGTAGTGATCAATGGCAGCAATATACAAGTGATCACGGCGAACCAGACACGTAGTGCTATTATTCCTAGCATCTTGGTGGAGGCTCTATGGAAATGATGTGCCAGCTCTACAAAGGATGGCTGTGAGAATCCTCTCGTTGACCTCAAGTGCTTCAGCTTGTGAAAGAAATTGGAGTACCTTCGAAAATGTTAGTCTTCTCACTCTCTAATCTCAAATTCTGGTAAGACAACCCTGTTAAATTAATTATCATGTTTTTGCTGTTCTAGATTCATACAAAGAAAAGAAATAGGCTGACTACAGAACGCTTAAACGATCTATCTTTCATACAATTTAATTCGAGAATGATAGCCAAGAAACAAATGATCAAGGGAAGGAAGATTGAGGACATCCTCTTTTCTACTGAACTACTGAAGCTCAAGGTTTTCTATTCGAGGGAGGAGATGATTGTGTTGTGGTCCTTTATAGGGATGAGGATGAAGAAGAGATGGACTACTGATGAGGAAGAGATCCCTTTGGAGGATGATGCAGATTACTACTGAGGAGGTTCCAGTGCACGAGTTTACTTCGTCAAGTCCTTAAGTTGTGTCTTATCTTTTTTTATGTGTTAAATTCTCATGTGTGAACCTGTGTGGAACTATTAATTTCTTTCATGCTTAGTGTATGGCGCACAATTGCTGTTATACATCTTACATCATCTAGCATATAATTGTCAGACATGGATGAGTACTACTATGCGCAGAGCTGCATTGCTCATTTGATGATGTGCTGGTGCTATCTTATCATTTGTGTTATTTGATGAGAGTACACATAAATTGGATCTAGCAAATCGCCTCCGTGTAAAAGTACCAACCGTGTGCATGAAGCTTGCTTTGCTTATTTAAAATTACATAGATGACATATGGTGTGAAATATCTTTTGATCTCTGTGATATGCAACAACATTTGTACAACACGTCAGGAAATGCTGGCACCAATTAAAATCGTGCATGTCGTTTGTAACAAACAGTTTTATTTTCACACGGTGATCCATGGAAGATTTGCTTTTATATGTGCCATATTTGACTATATTTTATCATGATTTTTTCCCGCTGATCTTAAAATAGAACAAACGCCTAGGCTACGCCTAAGCAGGCTAGGCGCTAGGCAGAGGGTCATCGCCCGCCTACCGCCTAGCGCTTTTTCCAACCTTGGTAGGCGAGCACAGCTGAATTCCAGTCTCGCGAGTACGTGCCTTGGTACTCACCCTCGTTTTTTCTCTCTTTGTCCCTCCTTTTTGGCAACCGTTGGCCCGATTCTTTTGCACAGGTATGGGAGCGACGACGTTAGCAAGGTTACTCTTCCGGCTTGGGCTGGGCAGGGTTATGGACACCATTGTTATCTTTAGGCCTCTTAGGACTATTTGTATTCTTGTCCGTACTTGGACGCTATTTTGCTTTATGTATGATTTGAATCTTTGTATTGTATATTTGGATTCTTGACTCGTGGAGTCTTCGTGGTTATTATATATTCTTTTGTGGGTTCCATTGTGAACTTGTGTAACTGTTGCTACCTTGATTCCACCCGCATCACGTGCATATTGTGACGTGCACGATGCGCTTGGTGGTGCGTTTCCAAAGCTACATCATGTAGATTGTGGTATGATCGCTATAATCTGCAAGGTGCCGATTTTGGGGAGTCACAAGTGGTATCAGAGCCAGGTTTGGATCACAAGTTCAACAAAATCAAATTGAATCACAAGAGTCAAGGAAGACAATGGTAATTAAAACAAATACATTTCTTGGCAAGATATAAGGTAATTAAAAGCAATAGCCAATGTAAAGATGATCAATATATATACCACATGATAAAGCACCAATTGTCCAAGGAAAAGAGGTATTTGCAGTTATTGATTTCCCTGTGGTATTTTATACATAAATCCAAGATCATGTTCACAACAAAGAAGCATATGAAAAGGATAAGAATTAAACACCATGCTCAAGAAGATATTCTAGATAGGCTCAAATAGTTAAACAATCACGCAAAGCAATGATTAGGATAACTTGAAGCAAATGGGTTTTTCAACTTTGATGTAGAATTCCACATTTTAGGAAAACCCTACCAATAATGTATCTCACAAAAAAGATCCAAAATAAGAGCAATAAAATAATTTGGCAAATTGAAACTTGTTTGAGCAAACATAAAGATAATTTACAATATCAAAACTATGTGACACAACCTCAAATTTAAACATTTTATTGGTTTGTACTATGCACAAAGCATATTACTCCCCCATATTGTGATAAAGCATTTATTTTCACAAGAGGTAAATAAAATTCAATAAGATAAGATAAATGGACATTATAGAATTTGAATTTCTCATGAGCATGACATACCACATAGAGACTAGATAAATTCAAATATCAACACTAAGTGATATTCCTCATGTGCACATATATTTAGGATTGTGAAGTGCCAAAGCATATCACTCCCCCAAAATGGGATAGTCCATTAGTCTCTCCAAAGAGCCAAATAATATAAAACAAGATGCAACATAGGCTCAAACACAAACACACATACATGGTGTGCAAACCCACAAGTACACACTTGATTACTTAAAATAAAACAAGTAGGTAGGACAACATATAACAACACATGTAATGGAACAAAACCAACACATGCAAAGGGGCGAGTAACTTTTAATGTAGATAAGTTGAGTACATGTTACCGCAAGGAGGAATATTGGATATATGATATAAACAAGATAGTCCAAATAACTTGACTTGTGACAATATAATTGATGAAGATCCCTTAATTCTTCATAATATAGCCAAGTCTCCAATGCCCTCCCATAAACACCTATTGATCAAGTTTTGGCTTGCTGGTCCCCAACCAAGTTGGGTCCTAAGAAGTTAGTCACAATAGGTTTGGCAGTCCAAATGGTTCTTTTCTTGACACCACTTTGAGCACCAACACATTTGGCAAACACATTTCCAACCTTATCCTTGCAAAGTGAATAAGCACCATCAATTATGATAGGGTTGGATGAGTTACCCATAGTGCATGAAGAAGATAGGTGACCCTTTTCATGCATATGTAGCAAGTTCTTTTCTTCACATTCTTCTCACTTGATTTCTACAATGGGAGCATTAGCTTGATTCTTCTTGGGAAGGGACCTTTTTGCAACTCGAGGTTGAGAATGGCATTGAACTTGAGGCAGCTTCCCTTGTTGCATCTCAACTAGTGCCTTCTTCTTCAAAGGGCAAGATCTAACATGGTGCCCTTCAATTTTGCACTTGAAGCAAACAATCTTGGCCGGATCTTTGACTTGTCCTTGGCCCTTTTTATTCTTGTTAATCTTGGACTTCTTGTTGTTGTTGGAGATAAACCCAAGTCCACTCTTGTCATTGGGGGATTTTTGCAAACTCAACATATTGTCGAGTTTGGATTTCCCTTCATGACTCTTTACCAATTCTTTCTTCAATGAAGTGACTTGGGCATTGAGGTCTTTGATTTCCTCTACATGGTTAGTAACAACACAAGTACTAGAGGAAGTAGAAGCTTCATTGTTTGAGAAACACGGCAAGGAAAGTAATTCATCACAATATGTAGGATGAATTACTTGGACTAGCATATGGCAATATGGCATTTTGAGAAGAAGTGCAAATGTCCACATGAGGCTCAGTTGATGGTACCTTTTACATAATAGCCTCATGAGCTAACTTTAGCCTATCATGGGAAGCTAGGAGATCCTCATGGGAGCAAGAGAGGTTCCCATGACTTTCTTCCAATTTCCCATAATTGCTAGTAAGCAAAGCATGTTGAGCCCTTAGCTCAACATTCTCCATCAAGATGGATGCTTCACAAGAAGTAGAGTTAGTAGCAAAACCATAATCACTAATGGAAAAGTGGGGAAGGCAATTTAGGAAGATCATTTGAATTTGAAGCTTTATGTTGCTCATGTGACTCGGTGAAAATGATGGGCTCACTCGAAACAACCCTAGAGTCATTTTTAAAAGCTTAAAATTCTCAAGGAGTTTAGCATAAGTAGCTACAAGCTCTTCATATTTAGTTTCAAAATCATTTGCCACCACAAGAGTACTATCATAAGATTTCTTTATTTTAGATAATTCTAAAGTAAAGGTCTCCTGAAGAGATTCCTTGGTGGTTTGTTCTTCTTCTAGAGCTTCTTTTAGATCCACGATCTCGTCCGCGTAATCATGGGCATGACCTTGCATTTTAAATATGGTATTCTCATGCTCCTCAATAATTTTATTGCTATTGGTGACAATAGCCAAAATATTATAGAAGTAAGAGCAAGCAATTTTATTCATATGAATAGCATGAAAAAACATTTTACTCTTCTCAATTAAAGAGGCAAAGTTATCATCCTCTTCTTCATTATCCTAATCATCATCATCACTAGATATATTGGGTTCCAAAGTAGGAGTTACCTTTTGTAATGTCCCAGCGTTTAGGAATATCGAAGGGTAGATTTAGGACCTATGTGCATTCATGCATCCTAAAATCTGGATAATTTTTTTGCAAAATTCTAAAACCGGAGTGAGCAAAGTCTCTATCTCGATAACATGTAGTGGTAGATGTTATCTGGATTGCTATGGGCTTAGTGATGATCTCTTGATGATATTTGTTTAAGAGTTTTGGATAATATTGCATAATTGTAATTATAGAATTAATAATTAAAATAAACAATTATAGTTAATCAACTCAACTTAATAGAGTTTGAAATAAAACTTGTAAAAGAATATGAAATAAAATAAAATTATACTTTATTAATTGAGTACAATATTACAATGTCTTTACATTATTCATAAATAAAAGAAAATAATTACAAATTAAGATTATGAAAAGGTAAACTATTCCTAAACTAAGTCTTGAAGTTCTTCACTATCCAAGTGATTCCACTCTTTAACCTGCAAAACAAATTAAGCAAATAGAAAAAAATAAAAGTAAATTGTCAGGGGTGATTACTCTCTGATCATGGCAAAATAACTTGCCAGCTCATCATTGAGTTGTCTGACAATTGGATTAGTATCCATTTATCAATTAGAGGAATATAGATAAAACAGCCAGAAAGGTTTAGCTATACAAATATCTCACTTTGCTAAGTCAAAGGTAGAAAAATTCAGAAGATAACATCACAGCCAAAGCTGATCCTTTGAGGGCAAGCATCCACTCAGTGGGGAACTGAACCAGAGGGACCCACCACTAGTAGGAAAAGGCTTATAGATAGATGTTTTATCAGTGGAGCACATTATTCAATATGCTCCACTTGTATTTACTAGTGGCGCATTTGGAAATATGCTCCACTGATAATTTTACTACTAATGGCGCATGTTTGGCAGAATGCGCCACTAAAACCCATGTGGGACCCACCAGAAGGGTCATCGACAAAATATCATGTCTTATCCGTGGCGCATATAAGAAATGCGCCATAGGTATTTTCCCTTTTAGTGGCGCATATCAGAAAATATGCGCCATTGATAATATGTGGGCCCCACCTGGGCCCCACTGGCCTGACCTCTGTCAGGGCTATGCGTGGCGCATTTACAATATGCGCCACTGATAACCCTCCTATCAATGGCGCATATTTGATATGTGCCATGTATACATGGTGGGTCCCACCCTTGAAAAGGCGGGAATTTTTTAAAAAAAATAAAATTCGAATAGGCAGGAAAATTTTCAAACATTTTTGAATCGGTGGCAAAATTTTCAAAATTTGAAAATTTACCCGTGGCTATATGGTGCGCTACGGGTAAATTAAACGTTATGTGGGTCGCCTTTTTAGTCTTCTAAAAAATAAAAGAAAATGATAAAAGGTTTGAAAAAAAATTCAAAAAATCAGATTTAGTTATGTTATGTGATCTAGTAAGTAAGAAAAATAATAAACATGAATTTTGATGTTTTTTACAAAAAAAAACTTTATGTCTCGGTAAAACGGCCATAACTTTTGCATACGAAGTTGGATTAAAAAGTTTTTTATATGAAAAAGTATCTACACGAAAAGTTACATCCGAATTCAATGTTCGACAAATTTTAGAATCTCAAAATTCAAAAGGGAAAATAGGCTTTTTCGCACTTTTATATTTTCAAATTTTTATTTTTATTTTTAGATCAAAATTTATATTGGATAAAACTTTTGGATTAGTTTACACACACATATAGCACACATGCAGATATATACACACATATACACACACATATACACACACATACACACACATACACACACATATACACACATATATGCACATATGTGCACATATACACACACATATGCACACTTATATATGCACACATGCACACATATACACACATATACGCACACATACACACACATATACACACATATACACACACATACACACATATATACGCACACATACATACACATATACATACATATACATAATACATATACACATATACACACATCCACACATATACACACATATACGCACATACACACACATATACACATAAGCACACATAGGCCTTAAGAGGATTGATATGATAGTAATATCAATAAGTGCCTGTTTGGATGTATGAATTGGGGCTTGGAATTGCCTATTTGGAATTTAGAGGCCGGAATTCCGCTGTTTGGATGGCCATGGAATTCGAGTGTGGAAACTGGCTGAAATTCCGAGCCAAATCCACCATGTGTTATTTCGGTCTTGCATATTTCCGAGCTGCCCCGCTCCGAATTGGCCGGAATTGTAAAAACATAAAAATTCAAAAACTTTAATAAAATAAAATAAAAAAGCAAAAAATTCAAAAAATAAATCAAAAAACATAAAAATTTAAAAACTTAAAAAATAGAAAACTTAAATAATAGGAAAAGTAAAAAAAAGTTCTAATAAAAATACAATATAAAAAACCCAAAAAAATATAAAATAAAATTTTGAAAATTATAAAATAAAAAATTTCCAAAAAATTCAAGAAATTCGAAAACAGTACAAATATCAAAGTTTAATAAAATTTAAATAAAAATAAAATTTGGAAATATAAAGTGAGAAAAACCCTAACCCTAGATCGAAATTCAATTCCATATTTTGTACATCCAAACAGGATTTGGAATTAGGTGCTATTCTTTGATTCCAACAAGAATTTCCATGCACATCCAAACAACGAAATTGGAAATGGAGGTCATTTCCTTTCCATCTTAGATTTGGAATTTTCAGTCCAATTCATTTCCGAGCAAAAATTCCTACATCCAAACAGACCCTAAGAACTTGGGTAGGTTAGGGATAGCTCATGCAAATAAAATGGAGAAGTTAAGCGTGCTCAGCCCATAGTAGTCTAAGGATGGGTGACCTAGCGGGAAGTCAAGATATTCGGTGTGATTTGAAAATGTTCCTCATGTGATAAAATCCTCAAAAAATTGAAATACAATATTTTTTCACATTATTTCAATTTTTATGATTTTCAAAAAAAATTGGTTTTTTTTATTTTTTTTTGAATTTTTAAATCTTAGTGGCGCATATTTTGTGTGGCTAGTGGCGCATATAGGATATGCACCACTGAAGGGCAAACTATGTGTGGCGCATATTGAGATCCGCCACGGATATATTTGTACTAATTGCATGGCAATGGTGGCGCATACCATATGCGCCACGCATAGTTCAAATTGGTGCGCCACTAACAGCCTTTTTTCCACTAGTGCATAAGTCAGCAGCTCAGTCACTGCATGCACCTCTGTGCTGTCGACACAGGCTAGCAGCCAGTAGCATAGCCAAAGAAGAGGAGGGAAAAGCCTCACGGCTCACACCACCCAGCACACAAGCTTCTCCACACAAACCACAATTCTTCACACCACAGCACAAATTCCCCACCGAGCCAACCATGGTGAATGAAGAATGAAAATCAAGATCCTGACCAAGGAGGAGTAGGCCAAGCAACCAGGAGCCATCTCAGGAGGAGAAGGGCAGGCAACCAAGAGCAGCCACCACTTCTCCAACAAGAAGCAAGGTTGCCAGCAAATCAACATCCAAAGGAGAAAGAAGGGCACCAGATCAAGGATCTGATTCTAGCAACCTCTCCACATAAAATCAGCCACAAGGTGAATACCAATTACATCAAAGTGTGAATATCTGTTCATATCATGAAAAGATCAGAGGGAGGGAGATTTTGTAGAACTCTCAGTCTGGCACAGTGATGCTGTGCTAGATCATCCTTGAGTGCTTATAATAGTATCAAAGCATATGTTCTTATCAAAGAATGGTCTCAGACTTTGCATCACAGACAAGCATATGAAATAAATCAAGATAGTATCTGATCTTATTAATCCAACAGCCAAGCAGAGATTGATTCTCATTCATTAGATATGAAGGAGTCAATGATCACTACAACAGCTAGGGCAACACAGCACACTATATGCAACAACCAATTTATGACAAAGTTGTGCTGGGCACATGTCCGAAGTGGACATGCACCTCAGCCACACCATGTTTCCAAACTCAGCACAAAAACTCAAGCAGTGGGCACAAATACAAGAAGAGCACCTCACTACATTGAATTTGGCCTCAGGCCAGCATCACAGGCCTAATCTAAGGGCAAGTTTCACCAAAGGCTAGCCTCTACTAAATGAGCTGCTGGGCACATGACCAAAATGGTCATGCACCCCAACACAACTCACAGCCAAATTATCTTAGAGCCAAACAGAGAGTTTCATTTAAATCATTTTCCTGAGCTAAACTTGCTAGGAATCATTAAGACAACAGCAACAATAGCTAAATTAATGAATTCAGTTTACATAATTGTATATTTGCTACCACTGCATCACAGCCAAAGCTTTGAGCAAAGATCATAACCAACACAGTACACAAGTAGTACCAGGGTGTTTTAATCAAATCATTTTCCTAGTTTCAATAGCTAGGAATCATTATTCTTAATAACAAATTACTACTGAACCTTGCAATCAGGCAAGATTCAGACTAATACTTCTATCAGTAAACAACACTAACAGGGGAATTTGGGCACAGCTGAATCATCACATGATCAAGCACATTAAAAGTTAACTAAACCCAAACATCAAGTACAGCAGCAGATAACTGAGCGCAATCATCTAGCAAATAGCAATTAACAGCATCACAGCTCCATGTCTTTGAGCTTGGCTCTGCCAGTCATGGCCTTGATGTCTAGTGACCGCGGCCGGAGAAGAGAGGGTAGGAGAGGTAGAGGAGGCACTCACCAGATGCCCAAGTGCATGCCTGGACGACATGGCGGGGCAGTGCCCGCGTGGCCGACCAGGGGCTACCTGGGGAGGACTTCACCGTGCAGCACCGGGAGCACCGCACCTTGGGCGCTTCCACCGGTGTTGCACACACACCACAACCACCCCGGAGGTGCACAGCGAGCACCATGAGAAGAACTACCACAGAATCGAGCTTGGAGGCGATCGGATCCGGCGGAGCCTGAGCCAGGAATGGCAAGGGATCTCCTCGGAGGAGTGGCATTCGCCAAATCCATCTGGTGGAGGGGGTAGAGGCCATTGGGGTGCACCATTTGCCCGAGGTATCGGCGGCGGAAGTCACCGGAGATGGCCAGAATCGCCGGGCGATGGCGGAGGCGATTAGGGTTCGGGAGAGAGTTCGGTAGAGAGAAGATGGCCGAGCTGACTGTCTGGGTCGGTTTGACCGACCCAGCAAGGCGGCTAGGGGTTTGGACCAGCCTAGGTGGGCTGGGCTAAAACCAATGGGCTTTGGCCCAAAATCTATTTTTGAATTTCAAATTCATTTCCAAATTCAGAATTGAAAGCTATTTCCAATGAAAACAAAGTCAAAACTATTGGTTGTGTAAATCAGAATAAAAACCTTTTCTTTTATATAATCAATTCAATATTTGATATAAAATATGCTTCATATTTGACTTTTCATATAATCTTTAAACTTGGAAATTCTTTAGTTTCATTTTCAATGCATTAATTATTATTTTTATATATAATTAAAAAAATAAAGTGTAATTCTTTTCTTAATTGAACCAACCTTTATCTATTCATCTAAATTCAAATGTGATGTTCTTTAATTTCCATTTTCCAAAAATCTTAATTTTATTTAAACAAAATAAAAATTAGGTCTTTTTTTATTAAATCAATCCTTTTCTTTTCAAATAACCTCAACCATGACTTCATAATGTCAAATTGCTATAAAACTTTATTTGAGTTCTTAACATACCAAGTCTTGGGTAAAACACACAAACAATACCAAGTCTTGAATAAAACACATTAAACATGCAAAGTCTTCGGTAAAACACACCAATAGGTAAATAAATTATCTAAACCTTTATTCATTGCATATCATTGCATCATAGCATCCATTTGCTTGTTTAAACATTGACCTTACTGGACAATGATGGTGTTTTATAGAACAAGGAGACCTGGAGCACCGCAAAGCATCCGACTCCACTACTTTTCAGTCACAATGCAAGTTTATCTTCCTCATATCTCTTGGTTGCACTGGTTTGGAAACTATTTGCAAAGTGTTGACTTATAACCCTAACATTTCAAAAAGGTTCGAAAACCTAGTTTCATAAATAATATGACTAGTGGTTATCAACCCGTGGTGATAACCTAGGAAGGCTGGTAGGTGGAACCACGGTAAGATTGTTGTGGTGGAGGTTCCACTTGCACGGGAAAGTAAACCCTAGGAATAATTACCAATGCCACAATTATTCTTGCGCCGTAAAACCCGTGTCATCCAAGAGACTTGGAATGGGACGGGAAAGTCATCTGTATCTTCTCTCGTTCGCATGTCAACAGACACTTCAGCTACCATTTGTCGTATGTCTTGCAGGAATACGTGCACATGGGTGGGACCCCTCAGTGCCCACGGCCACTGGTGTCTATGATGGTCCGCAAGGGTCACCTAGGTACTTCATCATTGGGGGTGAATATCAGGGGCTAAACCTGCTTGCATGAATTGGGTGGGCATGCATTGTGCGGAGAAGGTAGTGAATGGCTTGGATCAATGACTGGGCCCCACACCAAGGAAGTGTGGACGGGAATGTACGCCCAGTTGTGCAGCAAGGCTTTGATCTCTTTTGGAAGGACACACATCTGCACAGTGTAAAAGGATGTGACATGTTACCCCTTGTTCCGGGAAGGAGCTGCGAACGCTGCAGGAAAGGTGCTCTCAAGGCACTAATACCCTGTGTTGGCTGTTGGGCATAGTTTTCAAAAGTAAAAGCAATCTTTCAAGAAACCTTTGATAAAACCTTGCATTAGCCTATGACTCTTTTGGGTCCGTGGCTGTAGCTAGTGCATATCACACAACTTCTTCCTAAAGAAACTTGCTGGGTAACGCTCGTTACTCACCCCACTCTTTTAAACCCTTGCTAGACTATGAAGACTTAGTTGAAGCAGTGATAGGTACGCTCAATAATCTTCTATGTCTGGTAAACTTCTTTTTGATACCGGCGCCACTACATACTCTATTCCCCAGTCTTTTGCTAACAATCTTGGGATAAGGTGAGAGACGATAGATCCTCTTATGACTGTTGTGACGACCGAGGGTAAGCCTTAGTAGCTATTTGCAACCAGACTAGGCCAATCCAATCTTTAACTACCTATACTTTACTAACCTATCTACATTCTACATAGTCTATAACTTAGAAACATTGAAATCATTCTGGGTAAGGATTAGATGTCCGACCTTGGAGCACACATCGGTTATAAGGAGAAGATCATGTTCATTTGGAACCCTGGAGGTGGTAGAAACACATACCAAGGAGATAGGCATACCTTGATGAAAGTGGAATATAGCTAGAATCACTTGATGAAGTTAAGTCAGGGAATTTACTTTGAGTCAATTAGTTCATGGATGTATTTCCATGGGAAGACCGGGAATGTCTCAGGGCAAAGAACTAGAATTCACTACTGACCTGAATTCACACACAACTACATGTGGCAGAGTTTTCCTACAACAGTAGTTGACAGAGTAGCATGACTGGAGGCAAAACCAAAACCTCTCAGTTGCATGAAATCTTAACTTTGGGACAAAGTTCTGTTAAGGGGGAAATACTGTAATGTCCCAACATTTAGGAATATCGAAGGGTAGATTTAGGACCTATGTGCATTCATGCATCCAAAAATCTGGATAAATTTTTCGCAAAATTCTAAAACCGGAGTGAGCAAAGTCTCTATCTCGATAACATGTAGTGGTAGATGTTATCTGGATTGCTATGGGCTTAGTGATGATCTCTTGATGATATTTGTTTAAGAGTTTTGGATAATATTGCATAATTGTAATTATAGAATTAATAATTAAAATAAACAATTATAGTTAATCAACTCAACTTAATAGAGTTGGAAATAAAACTTGTAAAAGAATATGAAATAAACTGAAATTATACTTTATTAATTGAGTACAATATTACAATGTCTTTACATTATTCATAAATAAAAGAAAATAATTACAAATTAATATTATGAAAAGGTAAACTATTCCTAAACTAAGTCTTGAAGTTCTTCACTGTCCAAGTGATTCCACTCTTTAACCTGCAAAAACAAATTAAGCAAATAGAAAAAAATAAAAGTAAATTGTTAGGGGTGATTACTCACAGATCATGGCAAAATAACTTGCCAGCTCATCATTGAGTTGTCTGACAATTGGATTAGTATCCATTTATCAATTAGAGGAATATAGATAAAACAGCCAGAAAGGTTTACCTATACAAATATCTCACTTTGCTAAGTCAAAGGTAGAAAAATTCAGAAGATAACATCACAGCCGAAGCTGATCCTTTGAGGGCAAGCATCCACTCAGTGGGGAACTAAACCAGAGGGACCCACAAGTCAGCAGCTCAGTAACTACATGCACCTCTGTGCTGTCGACACAGGCTAGCAGCCAGCAGCACATCCAAAGAAGGGGAGGGCAAAGCCTCATGGCTCACACCACCTAGCACACAAGCTTCTCCACACAAACCACAATTCTCACACCAGAGCACAAATTCCCCACCGAGCCAACGATGGTGAATGAAGACTGAAACTCAAGATCCTGACCAAGGAGGAGTAGGGCAAGCAACCAGGAGCCATCTTAGGAGGAGAAGGGCAGGCAACCAAGAGCAGCCACCACTTCTCCAACAAGAAGCAAGGTTGCCAGCAAATCAACATCCAAAGGAGAAAGAAGGGCACCAGATCAAGGATCTGATTCCAACAACCTCTCCACATAAAATCAGCCACAATGTGAATACCAATTACATCAAAGTGTGAATATCTGTTCATATCATGAAAAGATCAGAGGGAGGGAGATTTTGTAGAACTCTTAGTCTGGCACAGTGATGCTGTGCTAGATCATCCTTGAGTGCTTATAATAGTATCAAAGCATCTATTCTTATCAAAGAATGGTCTCAGACTTTGCATCATAGGCAAGCATAGCAAATAAATCAAGATAGTATCTGATCTTATTAATCCAACAGCCAAGCAGAGCTTGATTCTCAATCATTAGATATGAAGGAGTCAATGATCACTGCAACAGCTAGGGCAACACAGGACACTATATGCAACAACCAATTTATGACAAAGTTTTGCTGGGACATGTTCAAAGTGGACATGCACCTCAGCCACACCATGTTTCCAAACTCAGCACAAAAACTCAAGCAGTGGGCACAAATACAAGAAGAGCACCTCACTACATTGAATTTGACCTCAGACCAGCATCACAGGCCTAATCTAGGGGCAAGTTTCACCAAAGGATAGCCTCTACTAAATTAGCTGTTGGGCACATGACCAAAATGGTCATGCACCTCAACACAACTCATAGCCAAATTATCTTAGAGCCAAACAGAGAGTTTCATTTAAATCATTTTCCTGAGCTAAACTTGCTAGGAATCATTAAGACAACAACAACAATAGCTGAATTAATGAATTCAGTTTACATAACTGTATCTTTGCTACCACTGCATCACAACCAAAGCTTTGAGCAAAGATCATAACCAACATAGTACACAAGTAGTACCAGGGTGTTTTAATCAAATCATTTTCCTAGTTTCAATAGCTAGGAATCATTATTCTTAATAACAAATTACTACTGAACCTTGCAATCAGGCAAGATTCAGACTAACACTTCTGTCAGTAAACAACACTGATAGGGGAATTTGGGCACAACTGAATCATCACATGATCAAGCACATTAAAAGTTAACTGAACCCAAACATTAAGTACAACAGTAGATAACTAAGCGCAATCATCTAGCAAACAGCAATTAACAGCATCATAGCTCCATGTCTTTGAGCTTGGCTCTGCTAGTCATGGCCTTGATGGCCAGTGACCGCGGCCGGAGAAGAGAGGGTAGGAGAGGTAGAGGAGGCACTCACCAGTCGCCCAGGCGCATGCCTGGACGACATGGCGGGGCAGTGCCCGCACGGCCGACCAGGGGCTACCTGGCGAGGACTTCACCGTGCAGCAACCGGGAGCACCGCACCTCGGGCACTTCCACCGGCGTTGCGCACACACCATGACCACCCCGGAGGCGCACAATGAGCACCGTGAGAAGAACCACCGCAAAATTGAGCTTGGAGGCGATCGGATGCGGCGGAGCCTGAGCCAAGAATGGCAAGGGATCTCCTCGGAGGAGTGGCGTCTGCCAAATCCATCTGGTGGAAGGGGTAGAGGCCATTGGGGCGCACCATTTGCCCCAGGTAACAGCGACGGAAGTCGCCGGAGAAGGCCGGAATCGCCGGGCGACGGCGGAGGCGATTAGGGTTTGGGAGAGAGTTCGGGGAGAGAGAAGATGGCCGAGCTGACTGTCTGGGTCTGTTTGACCGACACAGCAAGGTGGCTAGGGTTTTGGACCAGCCTGGGTGGGCTGGGCTGAAACTAATGGGCTTTGGCCCAAAATCTATTTTTGAATTTCAAATTCATTTCCAAATTCAGAATTGAAAGCTATTTCAAATTAAAACAAAGTCAAAACTATTGGTTGTGTAAATCAGAATAAAAACCTTTTCTTTTATATAATCAATTCAATATCTGATTTAAAATATGCTTCTTATTTGACTTTTCATATAATCTTCAAACTTGGAAAATCTTTAATTTCATTTTCAATGCATTAATTATTATTTTTATATATAATTAAAAAAATAAAGTGTAATTCTTTTCTTAATTGAACCAACCTTTATCTATTCATCTAAATTCAAATGTGATGTTCTTTAATTTCCATTTTCCAAAAAATCTTAATTTTATTTAAACAAAATAAAAATTAAGTCTTTTCTTTATTAAATCAATCCTTTTCTTTTCAAATAACCTCAACCATGACTTCATAATGTCAAATTGCTATAAAAATTTATTTGAGTTCTTAACATACCAAATCTTGGGTAAAACACACAAATAATACCAAGTCTTGAATAAAACACATTAAACATGCAAAGTCTTGGGTAAAACACACCAATAGGTAAATAAATTATCTAAACCATTATGCATTGCATATCATTGCATCATAGCATCCATTTGCTTCTTTAAACATTATCCTTACCGGACAATGATGGTGTTCTATAGAACAAGGAGACGTGGAGCACCGCAAAGCATCCGACTCCACTACTTTTCAGTCACAAGGCAAGTTTATCTTGCTCATATCTCTTGGTTGCACTGGTTTGGAAACTATTTGCAAAGTGTTGACTTATAAACCTAATATTTCAAAAAGGTTCGAAAACCTAGTTTCATAAATAATATGACTAGTGGTTATCGACCCGTGGTGATAACCTAGGAAGGCTAGCAGGTGGAACCACGGTAAGATTGTTGTGGTGGAGGTTCCACTTGCACGGGAAAGTAAAACCTAGAAATAATTACCAATGCCATAGTTATTCTTGCACCGTAAAACCCGTGTCGTCCAGGAGACTTGGAATGGGACAGGAAAGTCATCTGTATCTTCTCTCGTTCGCATGTCAACGAACATTTTAGCTACCGTTCGCCGTATGTCTTACGGGAATACGTGCACAAGGGTGGGACCCCTCAGTGCCCATGGCCACTGGTGTCTATGATGGTCCGCAAGGGACGCCTAGGTACTTCATCGTTGGGGGTGAATATCAGGGGCTAAACCTGCTTGCGTGAATTGGGTGGGCATGCGTTGTGCGGAGAAGGCAGTGAATGGCTTGGATCAATGACTGGGCCCCACACCAAGGAAGTGTGGATGGGAATGTACGCTCGGTTGTGCAGCAAGGCTTTGATCTCTTTTGGAAGGACACACCTCTGCAGAGTATAAAAGGATGTGACATATTACCCCTTGTTCCGGGAAGGAGCTGCGAACGCTGCAGGAAAGGTGCTCTCAAGGCACTAATACCCTGTGTTGGCTGTTGGGCATAGTTTTCAAAAGTAAAAGCAATCTTTCAAGAAACCTTTGATAAAACCTTGCATTAGCCTATGACTCTTTTGGGTCTGTGGCTGTAGCTAGTGCATATCACACAACTTCTTCCTAAAGAAACTTCCTGGGTAATGCTCATTACTCACCCCACTCTCTTAAACCCTTGCTAGACTGTGAAGACTTAGTTGAAGCAACGCTGAATGCCATCGGAAGCCAGAAGGATATCTTCTATGAGGAGCCTGATTGTCTCGAGGAGTTGAAGGCGTGGAATACGTCATCCACCATGGAGCCGCATCAGACAAGGAGTCAGATTGAAGGACACCCTAACTAGTAGTTTTAGACTCGAGATCGAGGAACTGAGTAGCGTTAGGCATAAAATAAGCTGTTGAGTTCCTCAGTTTTTTAATTATTTGGATCTTTTATCGTTTTGTTGTAATAAAACTTAGCACTGAGATGTTCTCTTAGAAGGGCATTTCCTTATCATCACGACTTTGGTTTGTAATAATGAGTGAATGTTTGTATTTGGCCCCGCTATGTTTCTGTTGTACCACTCTGAGGGATGTAATACTTGCGGAGCGATGTTCTGCAAGTGTTATGTCAATGACTTGCATACTACAACATGCAGTGGTATGTTGGGTCACCGCACCTTTGAAGACCTAGCCATAAGGCAAGTGTGGAAGACAATAGAAGATGATGAAGAATAACTTGAAGCTCTAGTTAAAACCTTGTCTTGGCCAATAAAATCTCCGGATTCCTCTACATTGTTAGACACACAACAACTAGAGGAACTAGAGGCATTCATATCATGACAACAAGGAGTAACAAGCATATCATCATGAGATTTATTCAAGCAACAAGCAAATGATATGCAAGGAGTATCAACACAAGCATGTAAAGCATTTATGGTGCTAGAAGTGTTTAAGTCCAAAGATGAAGCATTGCAATGAGATAGAGATGAACGGTCATCACAAGTAAGCTTACAATCAACATTGCAATATTCATCACCACTCACCATAACTTTACCTTGTGTCTTGCTACACATTGGTGAAGTGGATGGGAGTTCATCACGGCCGAAAGTGGAGGGAATACAATCATCATCAATAATGTTGGACACATCATATTTTTCTTGAATATTTGTCCAAAACTCATTAGCATTATAGAAAGGCAGGATTGCATAAATAACTACATTGCTCACAACATCGAAAAGCACATTAGTAGCTCGAGAATTAAGATAAGAGTTCTTCTCCTCTAAAGATAAATTGTGGGAAACCTTAGGAGGAGAAAAACCCATATCTAAAATTCTCTCTATATTTGGGTCCATATCACGAAAATGATTAAGCATGTAAATTTTCCATATATCATAATTAGTGCCATCAAATATAAAAGTGTCATTGTGCACTAATCCCCTAGTCGACATCTTTGCTCTCAAGGCGGTGAAGCCTAAAATGAGAGATCTCGCTCTGATACCAATTAAAAGGACACGGATGTCGCCTAGAGGGGAGTCATTAGGCGATTTAAAACTTTTATGAGTGGCTTGACAAATGCGGAATAAAACTAACATTTAATTTGCCAAGCCTACAATAATCAATACCTATTGAAATAAGCCACAAGAGTATGTTATAGCAAATATAGGAAAGCTCCCCCAAGATTAGTGCATTATTTATGATTTTGCATTTGAATACAAAGTGCACACAAATGGGATCATCATCTCTACCTACATTAAGAATAACACAAAACAAGTTCAACTAAATCAAATTGAATCACAAGAGTCAAGGAAGACAATGGGAATTAAAACAAATACATTTCTTGGCAAGATATAAGGTAATTAAAAGCAATAGCCAATGTAAAGATGATCAATATGTATATACCACATGATAAAGCACCAATTGTCCAAGAAAAAGAGGTATTTGGAGTTATTGATTTCCCTGTGGTATTTTACACATAAATCCAAGATCATGTTCACAATAACGAAGCATATGAAAAGGATAATAATTAAACACCATGCTAAAGAAGATATTCTTGATAGGCCCAAATAGTTAAACAATCACGCAAAGCAATGATTAGGATAACTTGAAGCAAATGGTTTTCCAACTTTGATGTAGAATTCCACATTTTAGGAAAACCCTACCAAGAATGTATCTCACAAACAAGATCCAAAACAAGAGCAATAAAATAATTTGGCAAATTGAAAGTTTTTTGAGCAGACATAAAGATAATTTACCATATCAACACTATGTGACACAACCTCAAATATACACATTTTATTGGTTTGTACTATGCACAAAGCATATTACTCCCCCATATTGTGATAAAGCATTTATTTTCATAAGAGGTAAATAAAATTCAATAAGATAAGATTAATGGACATTATAGAATTTGAATTTCTCATGAGCATGACATACCACATAGAGACTAGATAAATTCAAATATCAACACTAAGTGGTATTCCTCATGTGCACATATATTTAGGATTGTGAAGTGCCAAAGCATATCACTCCCCCAAAATGGGATAGTCCATTAGTCTCTCAAAAGAGCCAAATAATATGAAATAAGATACAACATAGGCTCAAACACAAACACACATACATGGTGTGCAAACCCACAAGTACACACTTGATTACCCAAAATAAAACAAGTAGCTAGGACAACATATACCAATACATGTAATGGAACAAAACCAACACATGCAAAGGGGCGAGTAACTTTCAATGTAGATAAGTTGAGTACATGTTACCGCAAGGAGGAACATTGGATATATGATATAAACAAGATAGTCCAATTAACTTGACTTGAGACAATATAATTGATGAAGATCCCTTAATTCTTCATAATATAGCCAAGTCTCCAATGCCCTCCTATAAACACCTATTGATCAAGATTTGGCTTGTTGGTCCCCAACCAAGTTGGGTCCTTAGAAGTTAGTCACAATAGGTTTGGCAATCCAAATGGTTCTTTTCTTGACACCACTTTGAGCACCAACACATTTGGCAAACACATTTCCAAAACTTATCCTTGCAAAGTGAATAAGCACCATCAATAATGATAGGGTTGGATGAGTTACCCATAGTGCATGAAGAAGATAGGTGACCCTTTTCACGCATCTGTAGCAAGTTCTTTTCTTCACCTTCTTCTCACTTGATTTCTCCACAATGGGAGCATTAGCTTGATTCTTCTTGGGAAGTGACCTTTCTGCAACTCAAGGTTGAGCATGGCCTTGAACTTGAGGCTGCTTCCCTTATTGCTTCTCAACTAGTGCCATCTTCTTCAAAGGGCAAGATCTAACATGGTGCCCTTCAATTTTGCACTTGAAGCACACAATCTTGGCCGGATCTTTGACTTGTCCTTGGCCCTTTTTATTCTTGTTAATCTTGGACTTCTTGTTATTGTTGGAGATAAACCCAAGTCCACTCTTGTCATTAGGGGATTTTTGCAAACTCAACATATTGTCGAGTTTGGATTTCCCTTCATGACTCTTTACCAAGTCTTTCTTCAATGAAGTGACTTGGGCATTGAGCTCTTTGATTTCCTCTACATGGTTAGTAACAACACAAGTACTAGAGGAAGTAGAAGCTTCATTGTTAGAGCAACACGACAAGGAAAGTAATTCATCACAAGATGTAGGATGAATTACTAGGACTAGCACATGGCAATATGGCATTTTGAGAAGAAGTGCAAATCTCCACATGAGGCGCACTAGATGTTACCTTTTACATAATAGCCTCATGAGCTAACTTTAGCTTATCATGGGAAGCTAGGAGATCCTCATGGGAGCAAGAGAGGTTCCCATGACTTTCTTCCAATTTCCCATAATTGCTAGTTAGCAAAGCAAGTTGAGCCCTTAGCTCAACATTCTCCATCAAGATGGATGCTTCACAAGTAGAGTTAGTAGCACAAGCATAATCACTAATGGAAAGTGGGGATGGCAATTTAGTAAGCTCATTTGAATTTGAAGCTTTATGTTGCTCATGTGACTCGGTGAAAATGATGGGCTCACTCGAAACAACCCTAGAGTCATTTTTTAGAAGCTTAATATTCTCAAGGAGTTTAGCATAAGTAGCTATAAGCTCTTCATATTTAGTTTCAAAATCATTTGCCACCACAAGAGTACTAACATAAGATTTCTTTATTTTAGATAATTCTAAAGTAAAGGTCTCCTGAAGAGATTCCTTGGTGGTTTGTTCTTCTTATAGAGCTTCTTTTAGATCCACGATCTTGTCCACGTAATCATGGGCATGACCTTGCATTTTAAATATGGTATTCTCATGCTCCTCAATAATTTTATTGCTATCGGTGGCAATAGCCAAAATATTATAGAAGTAAGAGCAAAAAAATTATTCTGATGAATAGCATGAAAAAACATTTTACTCTTCTCAATTAAAGAGGCAAAGTCATCATCCTCTTCTTCATTATCCTAATCATCATCATCACTAGATATATTGGGTTCCAAAGTAGGAGTTACCTTTGAAGACCTAGCCATAAGGCAAGTGTGGAAGACAATAGAAGATGATGAAGAATAACTTGAAGCTCTAATTAAAACTTTGTCTTGGCCAATAAAATCTTTGGATTCCTCTACATTGTTAGACACACAATAACTAGAGGAACTAGAGGCATTCATATTATGACAACAAGGAGTAGCAAGCATATCATCATGAGATTTATTCAAGCAACAAGCAAATGATATGCAAGGACTATCAACACAAGCATGTAAAGCATTTATGGTGCTAGAAGTGTTTAAGTCCAAAGATGAAGCATTGCAATGAGATAGAGATGAACGGTCATCACAAGTAAGCTTACAATCAACATTGCAATATTCATCACCACTCACCATAACATTACCTTGTGTCTTGCTACACATTGGTGAAGTGGATGAGAGTTCATCACGGCCGGAAGTGGAGGGAATACAATCATCATCAATAATGTTGGACACATCATATTTTTCTTGAATCTTTGTCCAAAACTCATGAGCATTATAGAAAGGCAGGATTGCATAAATAACTGCATTACTCACAACATCGAAAAGCACATTAGTAGCTCGAGAATTAAGATAAGAGTTCTTCTTCTCCTCTAAAGAGAGATTGTGGGAATCCTTAGGAGGAGGGAAACCCATATCTAAAATTCTCTCTATATATGGGTCCATAACATGAAAATGATTAAGCATGTCAATTTCCATATACCATAATTAGTGCCATCAAATATAAAAGTGTCATTGTGCACTAATCCCCTAGCCGACATCTTTGCTCTCAAGGCGGTGAAGCCTAAAATGAGAGATCTCGCTCTGATACCAATTGAAAGGACACGGATGTCGCCTAGAGGGGGGGGGTGAATAGGCGATTTAAAACTTTTACGAGTGGCTTGACATATGCGGAATAAAACTAACATTTAATTTGCCAAGCATAAAAAACCTAAATAAACTAGGTTCACCTATGTGCACCAACAACTTATGCTAAACAAGATAAGCAACTATGTGAAAGCAAGATATATATAACTTCAAGTATGAAGGCTATCACAAAGTAAATTGCATAAGTAAAGGTGCTCGGGTATAGAAATAACCAAGGCACGCGGAGACAACGATGTATCCTGAAGTTCACACCCTTGTGGGTGCTAATCTCCATTGGAGCGGTGTGGAGGCACAAGGCCCCCAAATGCCACGGAGGCTCACCGTAATCTCCTCGAGCCCTCCCACCTAGATGGAAGACCGGACCACTATGGGACACTTGAGGGCAGTCACTGAACCCATACAAGCTTGGGGCAATATCCACAACTTAATTGGAGGCTCCCAAGAATCACCACTGAGGCACCACAAAGCTTGGGAAGATCTCCACAACTTAATTGGAGGTCCCCAAAAAATCCACTAAGCCGTCTAGGGTTCCAAGAACCTAGGAGCAAATAAGCTTCTTGATTTCACCACTGAATCTCCGAGGAGAACCCAAACCGATGCAACCGATGCAAAGGCAAGAACACAAGTGCTCAAGTTCTTCTCACTCAAATCCTACCAAAGCAACTAATGCTATGGATAGATAGAGAGGAAGAACAAAAGAGGAAATCCACAAAGAACTCCAAGATCTAGATCCAATAGGTTTCCCTCACTTAGAGGAGAAAGTGATTGGTGGAAAGATAGATCTAGATCTCCTCTCTCTTTTCCCTCAAAAAGATGCAAGAAATATGGGAGGAATGGAGAGGAAGAGCAAGCTACTCTAGGTCAACAATGGAGGAGAGAGAGATGATGGTGCGGTGTTGATGTAGGAGTTTTGTAGATGACCGCCCAGTTGGAAACCCCAAGAGAAGGTTATGATGAGCACAACAGCAAGTGTTCCTTCAGTATGAGACTGAGGTTTATCGAACCATTAGGAGAAAGAACCAGCTTCCGAAGGTTGATTCTCACTAGCTTTGCGACAGCTCCGGACAATGTATGTATGGCGCCTTGTCCAGGGCGCAGCTTTGCACCAGCAGCAACGTGGAACCTGCACACAACACAACCAAGTACTTTGTCCCAACTTACAATGGGGTTGTCAATCTCACCAATCTGCTGTAAACAAAGGATTAAGCGTATCGAGTGGTAAAAGATAGTAGTTTGCAAGAATGTAAATAAAACGAGTAAATGGTAAATAGTAATAACAATGTAAAAGAATGGATCAGGGTCCACAGTTCACTAGTGGTGTCTCTCCATAAGATAAATAACATGCTGGGTAAAACAATTACAGTTGGGCAATTGATAGAATAAAGCAAGCATACAAATGTCATGAGGATCATGATACGTCTCCAACGTATCCATAATTTTTGATGTTCCATGCTTGTTTTTACAGCATTTGCTTAGTGTTTCGTTACACTTCGTGGCATTTTTATACATTTTCTGGAACTAACCTATTAACGAGATGCCACAGTGCCAGTTCCCTGTTTTCTGCTGTTTTTGTGTTTCAGAAAAGTTACATAGGAAATATTCTCAGAATTGGATGAAACAAAAGCCAGACGTCCAAATATTTACCAAAGCTTCCAGAGAACTGAAGAGGAGACGGAAAGGAGCCACAAGGCGGCCACACCACCAGGGGGCACGGCCTGCCCCTGGCCCACGCCGACCTATGGTGTGGGCCCCCTGGTCCACTTCTGACGCTGCCCCTTCACCTATAAAGACCCCCCGACGGGAAAAACCTAAACACCCGATCACTTTTCCAGAAACATATCGCGATCCGCCGCCGTCGTCGACCCGAGATCAGGAGGGTCCAGAAGCTCTTCCCGAAACCCTGCTGGAGAGGGGAATCGCCACCAGAGGTCTTCCTCATCACCATGCTTGCCTCCGGCGCGATGAGTGAGTAGTCTACCTTGGACTATGGGTCCATAGCAGTAGCTAGATGGTTGTCTTCTCCACCATGTGCTTCATGTTTAGATCTCGTGAGCTGCCTTACATGATCGAGATCACCGTTATGTAATTCTACATATTGTGTTTGTTGGGATCCGATGAATATTGGTGTTATGATTGAGTTGAAGTACTGAATTTTATCTTATGTTATCTCTATGTTGTTTATGATCTTGCGTGCTCTCCGTTGTTAGTAGCTATCTTGGCCAAGTAGTTGCTAGTGACTCCAAGAGGGGGTATTTATGCTCGATAGTGGGTTCATGCCTCTATTTAATCTAGGGGAGTGACAGAAACCTCTAAGGCTGTAGATGTGCTATTGCTACTAGGGGGAAAACAACATTCATATGCTCGAGGGCATATGCTTTGTTTACATTACACACTTTGCTTAATGCAGTTATCTGTTGTTCGCAACTTAATACTTGTGGAGTTCTCGGATTGATCGCCACAAGTGGATTATTAGTCATAGATGCAGTTGGATGGCGGTCTATGTATTTTGTTGTAATGCCCAGAGTAAATCTCATAGTGATCCTCTCGACATATCACGTTGTCTTTATTCTATCAATTGCCCAACTGTAATTTGTTTACCCAGCATGTGTTATTTTATCTTATGGAGAGACACCACTAGTGAACTATGGACCCCAGTCCTATTTCCTATATATTGCTTTCACCTATTTACTTTACTCGCACTGTTTACTTTACTCGCATACTACTATTGTTTTCCACTTGATACGCTCATACCCTTTGTTTCAAGCAAACCGGTGAGATTGACAACCTCATCGTAAGTTGGGAACAAAGTATTTGGTTGTGTTGTGTGCAGGTTCCACATTGCTACTAGTTGAAGACGCGCTAACAAGTTATCGTTAACGGCGCCCTTGCTGGAGTGTCACTAGGCTAGCAAGCATCACCTTCAGTCGTTTGGCTTTTTCCTACTGGATTGATAACCTTGGTTTCTTACTGAGGGAAAAACTTGCTGCCATATTCATCAAACCTTGCTCTTGGGGTTTCCAACTGGCCGGTCATTTACTTCATCAACTACACGCCAACAAGTTCTCTGGCACTATTCATCACCGCGCCATCAACAAGTTTTTCTGGTGCCGTTGCCGGGGAATTGAAAAAGAAGAAGCTCCCACATCAAATACACGCTCCCCCGTCAACTTGGCACCATCAAACATCAAGTTTTTCTAGTGCCGTTGCCAGGGAAAAAGAAGACTTCTGCAAGGGGAGTTTCGCACGCACATCCTTTACTTTGTTTTAAGTTTTGCTTTATTTTATTTTTACTTGTCTCGTTTTATCAAAAACACAAAAAAATAAGTATCCTTTATAGTTGTTACTTTATTACTTTTAGTTCATTATGTTGTTCCCTAAGTACGTTTTGGAGGACCTCTCAGTAGGTAGTGGTTCAATTATTGGAAAAAGTAACATTGAGGAGTTCCTTAATCATATTAGTATGCATAAAGATGTTGAGGATAAGTCTTTGGCTGAGCTTGCTCCTAGTTATGAAGTTGCTTCTGCTTATTTAGTTCACATGTTGGAAGCTAGGTTTGCTAGCCTTAATCCTTTTATGCAATACATGTTTCTTAAGCTTCATGAAATTGAAGATCCTGAAAAGAAGGCTTTTATCTTGGAAACTTTGCGCATAGAATTTAGAGATGTGGCCATTGAAGCTAGGGAAGTTTTTAAGAAATTTAATAAGCTTGGCTCGCCTGTAGAGGTTGTTGGTACACCCAGTGAAGATTCTAGAGTGCCAATACCTTGTAAACTTGTAGGAATTCATGATGCTTTGGAAAATAATTTTAGTTGGATTTGTCCTGAAAATCTTTTTGATGAAAGTAGTGTACCAAGGCGTGATTACAAGGGATACTCAAAAACTCATTTGGACAGAATCCATTTCTTTGTTGAAAAGACTCCTACAGTTGATCTTAATGCCTCTTTCGAAATTACTTGATTCGCACTTTCTGCGCCTAGCTCAAAGGCATTAAAGAAAAGCACTCTTGGGAGATAACCCAATGTTTTTACATTCAGTTCTTTTTCATTTATTTGAGTCTTGGAAGTTATTACTACTGTAATGACCTCTCCTTATCATTTTTATTTCGTTTTTGTGCCAAGAGAAGCCTCTAATTTGAGTGAGGTAAGATTTGGGGATGTTGCTGTCCTGAAACAGTTTTTGGTGCTGCACCGTAAAAATTTGTGAAAATTCTCTGTATATCTTTTGGACCTGCGATTTCCTGTGCGTATTCCCCAGGTTATATCCAAACTTTCATTAGTTGAACACTTTTTGATTTGAGCAACATAAAACCCTCTAAAAATTCGACCTTTGTCAGCTGTTCTGTTTTGACAGATTTCTGCCAATATTTGTGTTTGCCGCTTTATCATTTTCTTTTTAAGTTTTTTTTATCACAGAACTTTTGGGAAAGTTACTACAGTAGCATATGCTTTATATGTGGTGGTTTTGAGTTTAAAAATGAAGCAAAAAGGGGTTGATTCAATGTTATGCTTACACTAATGTTGCTAATAGATTTGTGTTTAGTTTTGTATGAAGGAAGTTTTCAAGTGTAGGGATTGAAGAATGATGAGATGAGTTGAAGAATGGACAAAAGCTCAAGCTTGGGGATGCCCACACACCGCAAGAAATATCCAAGAGGTACATGCGTCAAAGCTTGGGGATGCCCCCGAGGCACCCCTTCTTCATCGGCAAAAATCAGGTCACCTTTCAACACACTATATTTTTATTGCTTCATGCATTATGCGTTTTTCTTGGAGCATCAGTTGTTTTAGTTTTCAGTTTTCTTTAGTTTTGTTTGCTGCAATAAATGGTTGGACCCCAACAAATTTCTTTTGGAGAAGTGTCTTGCTTTTCATTTGCCAAGAACACTCCGTTTTTCACTCTTATCGTTTCAACGAGTGTTCTCTTTTTCTAGAACTGCGTTTAGCTTTCAATTTTCGCCTTGATTTATGTTCAGATCTTGTTATATCTTTTTATCAAGGTGTATTTTTGCCTCTGGTCCATATTGGTTTTCATCAAAAGAGTTGTTATAAAAAGTTTGAATAGTGTTGGAAAAGAGAAAAAGCTTTATGCAAAAAAGTGGTACAAGCAGGAGCTTGTGTAGACTGCGGCCTAGGCTTTTGCATGTCGTGCTTGATGTCTTTTTGATAGTATGCTTAGTGGTTTTGCTATAGCATGACTTGTCTCAAATGACTGAGATTGCTTAATGAGCCTTTGAAAAAATCATGCGTTGTTTTAATTATTTGGAAGCATTATTTTGGTTTTCTCCTTGATGCTTTATTTGGGTTGACTTGGCACATGCTCACACATGTTAGACTCATACAAAGTCGCCATTGGCTCTATGATCATTTAGTTTTTGACTTTTGATGCCATCTTATGCTTCTTTTAATGTCGCTTTGCATGATTATGGCTGTTATTGCTCTCTTAGTTGGTCGCTCCAAGTCTTTTGCTAGCCCTCATTTTGTACTGAGTATGAGCCCTACTCGTGCATCCAACTCCTAAAAACCAAGTTGTTCCAAAGTGTCCACCATACATACCTATTAGCAATTTGCTATTCCAAAGTACATTTGACTTGCTTTTATCTATCCTTCAAATTAAACTCTTTTTGGTGTTATGGAAAAATTGGTCAGTAAAGCTCTCACGAACCTGATGGCACAATTTCCTTTTCTCGCTTTAAAATTTTGACATTGTGGCTCTCTTATGTTGAGTTGTTATGCTTGCAAGTTGTAATTTGGAAATTAGCCCAGCCATGCCGTCATGGGGCAAGCTTTCAAAATTGCACTACCTTTCATTTGAGTTGATATCGTGATCTTTTGTTTATGGATACTCGCGATGTGAAATAAGTTGGGAATCTTGCGGGATCATGGAGTTTTTATATGTGTTAGGGAAACGCCTCGGCCGCTAATCTAAGCCATGCATCATTCATGGTGGAAATTTATAGCATGCCCATAGTGGACATTCGACGACGCATCTCACAATAAAAAGCTATACTAATGGTAAATAAAAGAGATGTCGAGGTGTTCATTGTCTGTTTGTCTTGTCATTTTGATGTGGGCTTGTTCCATGTCATCGGGCAGGAGGTACCCCGTTGGCGGTTCTCGATGATACACATATATTTACAATGACAAGAGCTTGCTTGGGACTCTAAGTTGAGTAGCATGAGGTTTGGGTATTCATACTTCACGGGACACGAGGTTTTCAACTTATGATTTGTCAAGCATATGCATCATAAGTGTATTCGCATTAACTCTAACCATTCAAGATGCCTATGATGGGGGCAATAAGAGCTCAAAGCTAGTCAGTACCATAATTTTTGAAGGTTTATAAAACTTGCAATCACTGCTTCCCTCCGCGAAGGGCCCTTCTTTTACTTTTATGTTGAGTCACCACCTTCTATCTTTATGCACCGTCTAAGAGAGCATAGTTGTCATTCTGAGTATAATGTGCATTGTCCCAAAGTTTTCATTGATTGATTCATGATGTTGGTTTCACTTGTTCTTAAATTACTTGTATCTAGTTGCCCTCTTAAACGTGAAGGTGTTATGCATTTATGTTTTGCTCTCTCATGAAGGACAAGGTGAAAACCATTTGTATGTTTTTCCTTATGATTTGAACACACGTTTGACTTTCATTGTTTCATTTTTATGATCTTTCATTTGTGTTCTTTTTCATGTTATAACATGGTTGCTAAGTTTCTTCTATCAAGATTATATCTTTCATGCCCATGTTTTAAGTTCTTTTGATCCCAGCGCACAACGCTTACATATATGATCAAGATTGTGTAGGTGCATGTCACCTCAAAAATCATTTCTTTTGTTATCACTTACCTACTCGAGGACGAGCAGGAGTTAAGCTTGGGGATGCTGATACGTCTCCAACGTATCCATAATTTTTTATGTTCCATGCTTGTTTTTACACCATTTGCTTAGTGTTTCGTTACACTTCGTGGCATTTTTATGCATTTTCTGGAACTAACCTATTAACGAGATGCCACAGTGCCAGTTCCCTGTTTTCTGCTGTTTTTGTGTTTCAGAAAAGTTACACAGGAAATATTCTCGGAATTGGACGAAACAAAAGCCAGATGTCCTGATATTTACCGAAGCTTCCAGAGAACCGAAGAGGAGACAGAAAGGAGCCACAGGGCAGCCACACCACCAGGGGGCGCGGCCTGCCCCTGGCCCACACCGGCCTATGGTGTGGGCCCCCTGGTCCACTTCTGACGCTGCCCCTTCACCTATAAAGACCCCCCGACGGGAAAAACCTAAACACCCGATCACTTTTCCAGAAACATATCATGATCCACCGCCGTCGTCGACCCGAGATCAGGAGGGTCCAGAAGCTCTTCCTGGCACCCTGCCAGAGAGGGGAATCGCCACCGAAGGTCTTCTTCATCGCCATGCTTGCCTCCGGCGCGATGAGTGAGTAGTCTACCTTGGACTATGGGTCCATAGCAGTAGCTAGATGGTTGTCTTCTCCACCATGTGCTTCATGTTTAGATCTTGTGAGTTGCCATACATGATCGAGATCACCGTTATGTAATTCTACATGTTGTGTTTGTTGGGATCCGATGAATATTGGTGTTATGATTGAGTTGAAGTACTGAATTTTATCTTATGTTATCTCTATGTTGTTTATGATCTTGCATGCTCTCCGTTGTTAGTAGCTATCTTGGCCAAGTAGTTGCTAGTGACTCCAAGAGGGGGTATTTATGCTCGATAGTGGGTTCATGCCTCTATTTAATCTGGGGGAGTGACAGAAACCTCTAAGGTTGTAGATGTGTTGTTGCTACTAGGGGAAAACAACATTCATATGCTCGAGGGCATATGCTTTGTTTACATTACACACTTTGCTTAATGCAGTTATCTGTTGTTCGCAACTTAATACTTGTGGAGTTCTCGGATTGATTCGCCACAAGTGGATTATTAGTCATAGATGCAGTTGGATGGCGGTCTATGTATTTTGTTGTAATGCCCAGAGTAAATCTCATAGTGATCCTCTCGACATATCACGTTGTCTTTATTCTATCAATTGCCCAACTGTAATTTGTTTACCCAGCATGTGTTATTTTATCTTATGGAGAGACACTACTAGTGAACTGTGGACCCCGGTCCTATTTCCTATATATTGCTTTCACCTGTTTACTTTACTCACACTGTTTACTTTACTCGCATACTACTACTGTTTTCCACTCGATACGCTCATACCCTTTGTTTCAAGGACTAACAAGTTATCGTTAATGGCGCCCTTGCTGGAGTGTCACTAGGCTAGCAAGCATCACCATCAGTCGTTTGGCTTTTTCCTACTGGATTGATAACCTTGGTTTCTTACTGAGGGAAAAACTTGCTGCTATATTCATCAAACCTTGATCTTGGGGTTTCCAACTGGCCGGTCATTTACTTCATCAACTACACGCCAACAAGTTCTCTGGCACTATTCATCACCGCGCCATCAACACGTTTTTCTGGCGCCGTTGCCGAGGAATTGAAGAAGAAGAAGCTCCCACATCAAATACACGCTCCCCTGTCAACTTGGCACCATCAAACACAATCAGATCACTATGAGATTCACTTGGGCATTACAACATAATACATAGATCGTAATCCAACTGCATCTATGACTAATAATCCACCCTCCGGATGTCATCCGAGCAACCATTGGGTATTAAGTTGTAACCAACATATTATCGCCTTAAGCAAAGTGCATAATGTAAACAATACAAATGTCCTTGAACACAAGATTGTTGTTTTCTCCCTAGTATTAACAGCACATCTACAACCTTAGAGGTTTCTGTCACTCCCCCAGATTACTAGAGGCATGAACCCAACTATCGAGCATAAATACTCCCTCTTGGAGTCACTAGCATCTACTCAGCCAAGATATCTACTAGTAATGGAGAGCATGCAAGATCATAAACAACATAGAGGTAACATAAAGATAATAATTCAGCAAATCAACTTGACATAGTATCAATATTCATCGGATCCCAACAAACACAACATGTAGAATTATACAACGATGATCTTGATCATGTTAGGCAGCTCACAAGATCTAAAAATGAAGCGCATGGAGGAGGTGACAACCATCTAGCTACTGCTATGGACCCGTAGTCCAAGGTAGACTACTCACGCATCACTCTGAAGGCAGGCATGGTGATGAAGAAGGCCTTCGGCGGGGATTCCCCTCTCTGGCAGGGTGCCGGGAAGAGCTTCTGGACCCTCCCGATCTCGCGTCGACGATGGCAGCGGCTTGCAGTATGTTTCGAGGAAAATTGATCAGGGTCTTTAGGTTTTCCCATCGAGGGGAATATATAGCCGCAAGGGCAGCGTCAGGAAGTGGACCAGGGCCCACACCTGCCCCTGGCGCGGCCTGGGGGTGGCCCGCGCCATGGGGTGGCATGGCCGCCCTCTGGCTTCCCTCCATCTCTGCTTTGGACTCCGTGACGCTTCGGGAAAAATAGGAACTTTGTCTTTTGTTTCGTCCAATTCCGAGAATATTTCCTTTGTAGCTTTTCTGAAACACAAAAGCAGCAGAAACAGGGAACTGGCACTGTGGCATCTTGTTAGTAGGTTAGTTCTGGAAAATGCATAAAAACGCCACAAAGTGTAACAAAACACAAAGCAAATGGTGTATAAACAAGCATGGAGCATCAAAAATTATAGATACGTTTGAGACATATCAAGAGAGGGAGTAGCAACCAGCCCAAGGTAAAAGAAGGGGACCTTTTATAGCCCCCCCCCCCACCACAAAATATGGCGGTTGCAGGATTTTTTAGGGTGGATTATCCGGCCCCCGGGGCAAAAATCCGCCCCCCTTACTGGGAGCCGCGCCCAAAAGTCCTTAGCAGAAATTCAAGGGCCGGATTATTCAAATAATCTGCCCCCCATCCAGCCCGGATTATCCGGCCTGGAAGAGAACATCAATACAAAAACTGCAATAACTTTTGCATCCGGACTCCGTTTTTGATGATCTTGGGCTTGTTGGAATCACAACGATGAGCTCTACAACTTCATGCAGAGAAACATCATAGTCAAACCATGGAAGATAAAACCAAATGATGAAAGGTTTGACCTCTCTAAAAGGATGAACCGGTAAACCTTCAACACCAAAAATGCAAAAAGTTTTTCATACGAAATCCATTTTTCGTGAGCTTGGGATTACCGTGAAGATAACCACAAGCTCTAAAACCTCACATAGAGAAAACACAAATAAGAACCAATAAAGATGATACCAAGTATGCAAAGGTTTGAGCTCTCTCTGAACGATACCATTAGGTTACTCACTCGAGAGCCCCTCTTGATAGCATGGCTACCGATCCTAAAACCCGGTCTCCCAAACACTATGAGACCGGTAAGAAAGAAACCCTATAAGGATCATACCTTTTGTCTTACGCATTCCATTTGAGATAGATCATGATGTCTTGTATCCCTCAAGTTGGACTATCTTTCTTGATTGCGCTTGCTCGGTGAAGTCTTGCGGATTGCTCCCCTATACTCCACTATGGAAGAGACTCTAGTAGAAATATCTTCACGTGTCCATTATCACCAAATGGATACCGAGCTTCAAGCATATGATATCTTCTAGATGCCTATCTTGAAGTTGCACCTCGACTTGATCAATTCTTGAATCAATTATTCTTTTTCTACAATGATGGTGTCTTGAAGATACACATGAGATCACACTCAAACTTATTCTTAAAGACACACTCAATATAGGCTCAACTCCCTTATGACCAATCTTCATATCACTCCATGAATAACACCTTGGTTATCACATAATATTCTTTATTTCTATCTTCATACAATCTTGAAACCAACAAATGGTTCAAGCATTGTCTACGAACAAGTCCTACAAATATAACTCAATGCAACCATTTGTCCATAGGAATTGTCATTGATTACCAAAACCACACATGGGTCAGTCCTTGGCCGGCCTTGTTCCTTCCCGAGACATGGTGCATTTATTCCCACACCGGCGCTCATCTATCATGCTCACTCCTCCCCTCTTCTTCACATCACTCGTCCCACTCGCCCTCTCGCCTCCCTCTACGTCATCGGCGACCACCACCGCTCGGACTTCGTTCTCCAAGGCTGCATGGTGACGGCGCCGTGGAAAACTAATCTAAGGTGGCGGCCCATCAATCCCAGATCATCTCTCGCCTGGCGGCGGCAATGGTGGTAATCCCATATCACTCGGGTATTACCATTGTTTGATGATTTGTTGGCAGTTTGTTTTCTCATTCTTTGATGTAGAGTAGTTCTCAATCTTGGGTATTTAATCCATCTGTGTGGACTAGGATTACGCATGCGAACTAGTATATATTGGTGCTAGATCTACTATGAACACTAAAATAAGTTCAAATATTGGATTGATCGATCATCGCCGCGCGGAGCTAGAATTTTTTTTGAGGGCGTGCACACTCTTGAAAAATTCCTGGAGTGAGCTGTTTCTTATCATTTTTTACAATTGTTAACAATTAGCATGATGGGCAAGCAAATGCTTAGCTAATCTTACAATTTTCACAGAAGGTCTGGGTGTGCCAGGGCACACCCGGCACACCCCCTGGCTCTGCCTAAATATGATGATTATATATGTGAGGTGATTGGGCATGTTTTTCTTTGGTGCCCTGTAGAGCGTTGATGATTTGTTGTCTTTTTCCTGTTTGCATTTGCATGCATGACCCTCTCCCTCACTCTAGCTAGAGTGTATAGTAAGTTATATCCCCGTAGCTAGCAAGGGTTTGTATCCTTTTGGATTCGGTTTATTTATAATGTCAAAATAACTTGTTGAACTGATATATTGGTCATATGTACATATCAACCTAGTGGTTCAGATGAAGCTTAACATTCAGACTATGCGTGCTTGATAAGAACTATATGCTCACCTTTTTTATCAAGGCAACAATGCTCTAATTAGGTATATATTTACAATTGCTATGTTCGAGCAAGAAGCCAGAGCCTATCTGATCGAGACAATTTTGTATGCAGAGTTCAAGCAAGAAGCTTAAGCTTGGGAAGAGCTCATCATGTAAGAAGACAGGAGAGCGCTCAGCCTAGATGGGGAGGCCACAGAAGCAGGTTTGGCACATCCCTGAGGATAACATGCCTAACAGCTTCTACAGGATGTTGTCTATATCTGCGATAGACTTGCTTGCCATCCCCTATCACTTTCACCATACTTTGTTGGCTGATGATTGCCCAGAGACCATCAAACTGAAGATCTCCACTGGCTGCATCTGGGATGTCGGCCTGAAGGAGGAAGATGGCAAGATTTTCATGGATGAAGGATGGTCAGAGTTTGTCAAAACACATGACCTGAAGACATGATACTTCATGGTATTCAAGAAGCTTGACACCAGATCCTTGAAGGTGACTGATGACCCACAAGTATAGGGGTGTATCGTAGTACTTTCGATAAATAAGAGTGTTGAACCCAACGAGGAGCAGAAGGTGTTGATAAGTGGTTTTGATCAAGGATTCACTGTAAATACTAGCAAATAGGTTTTTAGGGGTATTTGGTAATACAAGTAAATAAAGTGCGAGTAAATAAAAGATAGTAGTAATAATTGCAGCAAGTGGCCCAATCCTTTCTTCAGCAAAGGACAAGCCGGTTGTGTAACTTATAATAACCAAACGTTCTCGAGGACACACGGGAGTTTCTGTCAAGAGCTTTCGCTTCATACCGCTAATAGTCTTTATTGGTTTGATAGGTGTTATGGGGGTGAACCTGTGCTAGCACACTACCCTTACTAGGACAAATACACACTTGTGATTATACCCCTTGCAAGCATCCGCAAATACAAGAAAGTAATTAAGATAAATCTAACCACAGCCTTAAACTCTAAGATCCTACGCTCCCTGGTGCAATGGTTTCCCAACAGAGGTTTAGGTTTCTGTCACTCCAGCAACCCCACAATTGGTAGCCAAATACACAATGCATCTCACTAGGCCCATAAATGGTGAAGTATCATGTAGTCGATGTTCACATGATACCACTAGTGAAATAGCACCACAACAATATCAAACCATTAAATATTTCTCAACAATAATTCACTACTAACATCTTGACTTCTCCCATGTCCTCAAGAACTAAACGAACTACTCACAAGACATCATATGGATCATGATCAGAGGTGAAATAATGGTAAATAACAATCTGAATATAAACCTTAATTCAACGGTTCCACTCAATAGCATCAACTACAAGAGTAATCAACACCGGGAAAGTTTCCCCTATGAATATAACAAGATCCAACTCAAGATGTTACAGCGGGATGGCATGGTGATGGTGGAGATGAAGGTGCTGGTGATGGAGATGATGATGATGATGATGATGATCCCGATGAAGTCCGGTGCGATGATGATGACGATAGCGATGATCTCCCCTCTCCGGGAAGGAATTTCCCCGGCAGATTTCTCCCTACCGGAGAGCTTTTCTCTCTCTGGTGTTTTCCGCCCCACAGAGGCGGCTGTGTCTCTCTCTGAGCCCCCCCTTGACTAAGGTTTTCGGGGACGATGAAGTACGTGAAGGGGCGAGACCAGATGTGGGCTAGGGTGGCCTCACACAGGGCCGGCGTGGCCAGGGGTCAGGCCGCGCCCCCTGTGCGTGAGGCCGCCCCCTGGCTCCTCTCTCCTTCTCCTTTTGGCTTCCAGAGTCTTTTGGTAAAATAGAATTTTCTGGTATTTTTCTGGAATTTTCCTGATCTTCCGAAATATGGTGTCTTGACGGTCCTTTTCCAGCAGAATCCTGACTCCGGCAGCAAATCCTCCAATGATAATCAAACATGTGAAAACAAAGGAAATAACATAAGTATCATATCTAAATATGAAATATATCAATGAATAACAGTAAATTATGATACAAAATAGTGATGCAATATGGACGTATCAACCCCCCAAGCTTAGACCTCGCTTGTCCCCAAGCGAAAACTAAACTCGGTAAACATGACCACAGGTTTACAGAGTGAAGTGTCTATAATCAAAATACCGACAAGAACCATCACATTCACCAAAGGCACAAGTTACAATAGACAACAACTTCCCTTTATATAATATAGACTTGCAATAAGTAAAGAGAATCACATATAAAGATGCACAAAGTAAACTATAATTGGTGATGGCAAACCTTAGTTCTTGGTCAGAGAACAATGAACAACTATACTAGCCTTTTGAATGGAGCCTTTTTTAAACAGAGCTAATATAGCAAAAACCATATGCTCAATGAAACAACATTTTTGCATCCATAGAAAGCTTTCAAAGATATATTCCTTCAGACAAAAGTATTGTACAAAACAAGGAAGATAGTAAACATGATTAAACGGATCAACATATGGATGAATGAAACATAACAACTCAAATGCTTGCTTGAGATAGAGAGGAATAGGTTGACTCAACATAAAAGTAAAAGATAGGCCCTTCGCAGAGGGAAGCAGGGATTAAACATGTGCTAGAGCTTTTCATTTGTAAAACAGAGGTAAAAATTGTTTTGAGAGGTGGTTGCTTTTGTCAACGACTAGCAACGGAGTTCTCGATATCTTCCATACTAAACAAGTGAGAGCGGTTCCGAAATGTTTGATTACTTGGCACTTTGGTGCTCTTTTACAGCTTTGCACTCCTCCCCATCTTTTTCCTTTCTCAAACCATGGCTAACCGATTCCATCGGGTGCCGACCAACTTTAACATACCATGGAGGAGTGCTTCTTTTTCTTTTCTTTTTGAGATTATAATGGTCTGACCAGCTCCCTTGCAAAATTAGTGACGAGCAGATGAAGCTGCCTAGTCGAGGGGTACTTAATTTAGTATGGAAGATAACAAACCCATCCACTACATCCTCATGAGCTAAAAACAGTGGCACAAAATGAGAAGTATTTGAAGGTTTTTGAAAGGTAGCACATGAAAAATTTACTTGGAATGGCTTAAAATACCATGCATAGGAATTTATAGTGGACTCTTTGGAAATGACTTGGCTTTTGGAATTTGGATGCACGAGAAGTATTTCCTCTCAGTACAGGTCTTTGGCTAGCAAGGCTGGGTAGCAAGCATAAGAGTTGCATGAAACAAACAAACATACATATAATAAGAACAATCATGCAAACTCCCTTGAAGGTACAATAATTTTAACTTTGAGAATAACAATGCTTATAAGCCAAACATAAGGAAAACTGAAGTGATGTAACCACAAACACTTCTTTATTCTTTTCTACTCAAACCTCAAGGTAACGCTGCTACTGACCAAGCTAAGTTTGCCAAAACCAACTAAATTTACTCAAGCTCCCAAAGTGATACCAATACTAATCAACAAGACTAATCATATAAGAGACTTTGCAAACTAAGATAAAGTGTGTGGAAAGTAAATGATAGAACTTCTCATTAATCTTTCATTACCGCAACTCACACCAAGGGATACATAGATAACCAACTAAGGAGGATACTTCCACACTGCAAACTATTCTATAGGATAATTTCTCTATTCATGATATGACTCTACTTGAAAAGTAAATGAGTAAAAGGTAATGATGTGATACCGCGGCACTCCCCCACGCTTGGAACAAGCCAAGGGGATGCCTATACCGATGACGAATTATTCTTGTGGCAGTGGCGGTGGATAATCTTTAATAAGCTTCTCAATCAAATCTTTTAGATCATCAATCTTGTGACTGAGGTTACAAATCATCTCAGAATTGTGCTCAACACGGTTCATGAACCTATCAGCAAGAGAATCCCAGCTCTTGGAATTATTTCCCCATCCTTCCTCATTCTTGGAACATTCTTTTCCTGCACTGTTAGAACGATCTATATCCCAACCATAGGGTAATCGCGACCTAGGCACCCTTTGAAACTGATGTTCATGTATTAGAGTATGGAAAGGATTGTTGCCTGACGGAGATGTCCATGGAGCTAAGGTGTGACGCGGCACACCCCCTCCGGTCCTTATGCGTGCACTCTTCTTGAACTTGTCATGATCTGTCACCACCCCTACGGTGGCAATCATGGTGTTTGGCCGTGAATTTTGATCTTCCTCCTCGTCTTCACTTTCAACCTCTTCTTTCAGCCAAAAGTCTTTGGTGTCTTCTTCCAGAGGTGTCTTCTCCTTGTCATCGCTTGAAGAGGCCATGGCTCCTCCAAGCTTAAGATCAACTCTTGACAGAAACAGCTTGAAACAAAACATGATGAGAAAATGATATACAGACCTCGGGGACTCCGGGGGGTTAAATAGGCGAAAATTATACATCGAAACGAAATCACAGGAGGAAACGAGTTTCGGTGTGCTCTCACACCAGGGCGGCGCGGCCAGAGGTGGGCCCACGCCCCCTGTGTGTGAGAAGCACACGGACTCCTTTTCTTGCCCGTTTTTGTCTCGTGATTTTTCTTATTTAGTAAAAACAGCAAAAATAATAAAGTAAGAGTTTTTCGTGAACCTTTTCTGACTAGAACTGTTGCCTATTCAAAAACGAACTCTGCAGGTACCTGCAATTTGTCTTGGATGAATTCTTCTGGAGAAACTATTTTAATTACATCAACATCTTCATTGTAAGAATCTCCAGAAATATAATGTTTGAGTCTTTGCCCATTCACCACTTGTGTAGAGTCATATTTCAATGAAGCAATCTTAATGGCACCTAAGCGGTACACTTCCACAATAACATATGGTCCTTCCCATTTAGAGAGTAATTTCCCTGCAAAAAATCTGAGATGAGAAATATACAATAGAACTTTTTCACCAACATGAAACTCTCTTTTAAGGATTCTCTTATCATGCCATTGCTTGACTTTCTCTTTGAAAAGTCTGGCATTATCATACGCTTCATTTCTCCACTCGTCTAGAGAACTCAAATCTAACAACCTTTTCTTACCGGCTAGTTTAAATTCTCAATTAAGCTCTCTCACTGCCCAAAAAGCTTTGTGTTCTAATTCTAAGGGCAAGTGACATGCTTTTCCGTAAACCATCTTATAAGGAGACATACCCATGGGGTTCTTATAAGCAGTTCTATAAGCCCATAAAGCATCGTTTAACTTACTAGCCCAATTTTTCCTAGATCTATTGACAGTCTTCTGCAAGATAGACTTGATTTCTCTATTAGAAAGCTCTACCTGCCCACTAGTTTGGGGATGATAAGCAGAAGCAATTCTATGATTAACATCATATTTAGCAAGAGTTTTTCTAAAAACACCATGAATAAAATGAGAACCTCCATCAGTCATAAGATATCTAGGCACACCAAACCTAGGAAAAATAACATCCTTAAGCATTTTTAATGAGGTTTCACCATCGGCACTCTTTGTAGGTATGGCTTCTACCCATTTAGTAACATAATCAACAACAACAAGTATGTGGGTATAGCCTTTTGAAGGAGGAAAAGGACCCATAAAGTCAAATCCCCAACAATCAAATGGTTCAATAACAAGAGTGTAACTCATAGGCATTTCATTGCGTCTAGAAATATTACCAACTCTTTGACATTCATCACAAGATAAAACATACCTTCTGGCATCTTTAAAAAGGGTTGGCCAATAAAAACCTGATTGTAGAACCTTTTGTGCGGTTCTATCTCCAGCATGATGCCCTCCATAAGCACTACCATGGCATTTTCTCAATATCTCTTGTTGCTCATATTCTGGTACGCATCTTCGCATAATACCATCAACTCCTTCTTTATATAAGTGTGGGTCATCCCAAAAGTAATGCCTCAAATCATAGAAGAATTTTCTTCTTTGCTGAGCTGTAAAGGTTGGAGGCAAATACTTGGAAACAATAAAGTTAGCATAATCAGCATACCAAGGAAGGTCTTGCGAAGTTACATTTATTGCAGCCAACTGTTCATTTGGAAAACTATCATTAACAGGAATAGGATGAAAAGAAATGTTTTCCAATCTAGACAAGTTGTCAGCCACAGGATTTTCAGCACCTTTCCTATCTACGATATGCAAATCAAACTCTTGTAAAAGCAACACCCATCTAATAAGCCTAGGCTTAGCATCCTTCTTAGTCATAAGATATCTAATAGCAGCGTGATCAATATGAATAGTAACTTTAGAATCAACAATGTAAGATCTAAACTTATCACATGCAAAAACAACAGCAAGAAACTCTTTCTCAGTAGTAGCATAATTCTTCTGAGCAGCATCAAGATTCTTACTAGCATAATGAATAACATTCAACTTATTATCCACTCGCTATCCAAGAACAGCAGCAACAGCAAAATCACTAGCATCACACATAATTTCAAAAGGTAAATTCCAATCAGGTGGTTGAACAATAGGAGCAGTAGTTAAAACCTTCTTAAAAGTTTCAAAAGCTTCCTTACAATCATCATCAAAGACAAATGGTACATGTTTTTGAAGAAGATTAGTAAGAGGCTTTGAAATCTTGGAGAAATCTTTAATAAACCTCCTATAGAAACCAGCATGACCAAGAATACTACAAATACCTTTAACATCTCTGGGACAAGGCATTTTCTCAATTGCCTCCACTTTTGCTCTGTCAACTTCAATACCTCTTTCAGAAATTTTATGTCCAAGGACAATTCCTTCATTAACCATAAAGTGGCATTTCTCCCAATTAAGAACAAGGTTAGTTTCTTCTCATCTTTGCAAAACTTTATCAAGGTTGTGCAAACAATTATCAAAAGAAGTTCCATAGACAGAGAAATCGTCCATGAAGACCTCCACAATCTCTTCACAAAAGCCATGAAAAATAGCAGACATGCATCTTTGAAAAGTAGCAGGAGCATTGCATAAACCAAATGACATACGTCTATAAGCATAAGTTCCATAAGGACAAGTAAAAGTGGTTTTCTCTTGATCTTCCTTTTTAACAGCAATTTGAGAAAAACCAGAATAACCATCAAGGAAACAAAAATGAGTTTTCTTAGATAACCTTTCTAGCATCTGATCTATAAACGGTAAAGGATAATGATCTTTCTTAGTAACTTTGTTTACCTTCCTATAATCAATGCACATCCTATAACCAACTACTACCCTTTGAGGAATAAGCTCGTTATTCTCATTAGGCACAACAGTCATACCTCCTTTCTTAGGAACACAATGAACAGGACTAACCCATCTACTATCAGCAATAGGATAAATAATACCAGCATCAAGGAGCTTTAATAACTCATTTCTTACCACATCCTTCATCTTGGAAATTAGGCGGCGTTGATGCTCCACGACTGGCTTCGCGTCTTTCTCCATATTAATGGCATGCTGACATAAAGTGGGAGAAATCCCTTTTAAATCATCAAGAGTATATCCCATAGCTCCTCGGTGTTTCCTCAATATCTCCAATAATCTTTCTTCTTCCTTTCCTGAAAGTTTAGAACTAATAATAACAGGATATATTTTCTTATCATCTATGTAAGCATATTTAAGATTATTAGGCAAAGGCTTTAATTCAAACACAGGATCTTCCTTTGGTGGCAAAGTGGTACCAAGATCCTCCATAGGTAGATTATGCTTGATTAATGGTGGTTGACGAAGAAGAATATCGTCAATCTCTTCTCTTTCCTTACTGAAAACATCACTTTCGTGATCTTCCATGAATTGCTGCAAGGCATTATTAGGAGCAAGAGCAATAGAAGCAAGCTGTTTAACTCGAAAATTTTCATTAGGCGTGTCATTTTCATAAGAAGTCTTAGCAAACTTGGAAAAATTAAACTCATAAGACTCTCCATTAAACTTAGTAAAAAAATTCTCCTTCTTACAATCTATCACGGCGCCACAAGTGTTCAAAAATGGTCTACCAAAAATAATAGGACAAGTTTTACTAGCCTCCTTACCAAGTACTAGAAAATCAGTAGGGTATTTAGTCTTACCGCAAAGAACTTCCACATCTCAAACAATACCAAGAGGCCAAACAGTCTCTCTGTTAGCAAGCTGAACAACCACATCAATATCTTCAAGTTCACAAGCGCCAATCTCATGCATAATTTCTTTGTAAAGCTCTAAAGGAATATCACTTGCACTAGCACCAATATCACATAAACCATAATTGCAATGATCCCCAATCCTGACAGAAATAACAGGAACACTTGTTTTCCTATGCTTTTTAGGATGTGAGAGAATGTTAGAAGCATCTTCACAAAAAAGAATATATCCATCCCCTACATCTTTAGTAACAAGATCCTTCAATATAGCTACAGGAGACTTAATAGTAATTTGCTCATCAGGTTCTGCAGCTTTCTTAGTACTTTTATTAGACACACTTACCAAAGTAGAATACTTCTTTACCTTAGCAAGGAAAGGTGTCTTCTCAAAATAAGGTTCAGGCACAATGCTATCAACAGTACAAACTTCAGTAGTTGCAGCAGGTATATGACTAATAGAGTCTTTATAAGGCGCATGATATTTGTTCCAATCTTTCTTTGGAACATCAAGATAAGAGGCAAAGGTCTTAAGACAATTAGCAAGTATTTGTGAATCAAGACCATAAGAAGTGCTAACACTATGAAAGTCATCGGTTCCCATAAAAGATTTAATGCATTCATAATCATAGTTTATACCTGACTTCCTACCTTTATCGTTTTCCCATCCTTCAGCATTCTCTTGTATATGGTCAAGAAGTTTCCACTTAGCATCTTCTTTCATATGAGTGAATGATCCAAAGCAAGAAGCATCCAAGTAATCCTTATCAGGAAGTGATAAGGATCACGCCGGTGATCCTTGGAGTTTTGTCCCGATCTTTCACAGCGAGTCAACCCGGATAAATAATCTTCCAATAACGCAATGAACGTCACCTGAAGAAGAGGAACGGATCCAGCAAGCAACGTGATGAAGATCACCACGCCTCAAACCACAGCTCGATAATCCTTGATGACGCAAGAACCCTCGCAGCAATCTTTATTAGAAACACGGCAGCGCCGTTTCCCCGGAGGGATGATACACGGTGGAGCACACGATAGTTTTCAACTAAACAACTGAACTCCCCAAACCCTAACCTGCTGGCCTCCTTATATAGATGGCCAGAAAACTGTTGGGCTTGGACAGGCCCAAACCCAAAACACAAATAAAACTAAGTGGCCCATAACATGACCTGACACACGAAATAACATGAACAGATATGCAAACTAATGACACAGCCTTAGACTTAATTATCTCATATCGTAGGTCGTCCTGGTGTGCCAATCTGCAACGAGCTTCCCTCATCTTGGTGGAGTCCTGAAATTGGGCTTCACCTCCTCCTTCGTGCCCATATCAGGAAGAGTAAGCCGCGCATAAAAATTATCAATAACAATATTATTGGGGAGCTCATGAATGGGGCATTTGAGCATTAGTAACTTCAATCTCCCCCACGCTTGGGCAATACTCTCTCCATCATGAGGCCAAAAATTATATATCCGATTACAATCTTTATGGATTTCACTTGGAGGATAAAACTTGGAATAAAAGAGAGGTACAATGTCCTCCCATGCCATAGATGGACCATCTTGGAGCAGTTGATACCACTCCTCAGCTTGACCTGGCTTGGTGAAATACCTGCACACTTGAACAACTCGCATAATTCATGTATAAATAATAAGTGATCACCCGGATGGACAGTTCCATCTCCTGAATAGCCGTTATCCATAATACGCCCAACAATTTTCATAGGTATTTTAAAAGGATCAATTTCAGCAGGTGGTGGCGGTGGTGGTTCATCCACATGTGCAGCAGTAGTAGATGTGTTTCCAAATAGGAAAACAAATGGAGAGTTCTCCATAGCAAAGTAAAATAAAAGTAAAAGACAAAAATAAAAACAATACTCACAGCGACGGTTACCTTTACCAATTCCACTCTTCAATAGCGCTTCACTCGCCGGCAATGGCGCCAGAAAATAGTCTTGATGACCCACAAGTATAGGGGGTGTATCATAGTACTTTCGATAAATAAGAGTGTCGAACCCAACGAGGAGCAGAAGGTGTTGATAAGTGGTTTTGATCAAGGATTCACTGTAAATACTAGCAAATAGGTTTTCAGGGGTATTTGGTAATACAAGTAAATAAAGTGCGAGTAAATAAAAGACAGTAGTAATAATTGCAGCAAGTGGCCCAATCCTTTCTTCAGCAAAGGACAAGCCGGTTGTGTAACTTATAATAACCAAACGTTCTCGAGGACACACGGGAGTTTCTGTCAAGAGCTTTCGCTTCATACCGCTAATAGTCTTTATTGGTTTGATAGCTGTTATGGGGGTGAACCTGTGCTAGCACACTACCCTTACTAGGATAAATACACACTTGTGATTATACCCCTTGCAAGCATCCGCAAATACAAGAAAGTAATTAAGATAAATCTAACCACAGCCTTAAACTCTAAGATCCTACGCTCCCTGGTGCAATGGTTTCCCAACGGAGGTTTAGGTTTCTGTCACTCCAGCAACCCCACAATTGGTAGCCAAATACACAATGCATCTCACTAGGCCCATAAATGGTGAAGTATCATGTAGTCGATGTTCACATGACACCACTAGTGAAATAGCACCACAACAATATCAAACCATTAAATATTTCTCAACAATAATTCACTACTAACATCTTGACTTCTCCCATGTCCTCAAGAACTAAACGAACTACTCACAAGACATCATATGGATCATGATCAGAGGTGAAATAATGGTAAATAACAATCTGAACATAAACCTTAATTCAACGGTTCCACTCAATAGCATCAACTACAAGAGTAATCAACACCGGGAAAGTTTCCCCTATGAATATAACAAGATCCAACTCAAGATGTTACAGCGGGATGGCGTGGTGATGGTGGAGATGAAGGTGATGGTGATGGAGATGATGATGATCCCGATGAAGTCCGGTATGATGATGATGACGATGGCGACAATCTCCCCTCTCCGGGAAGGAATTTCCCCGGCAGATTTCTCCCTGCCGGAGAGCTTTTCTCTCTCTGGTGTTTTCCGCCCCGCAGAGGCGGTTGTGTCTCTCTCTAAGCCCCCCCTTGACTTAGGTTTTCGGGGACGATGAAGTACGCAAAGGGGCGAGACCAGATGTGGGCCAGGGTGGCCTCACATAGGGCCGGCGCGGCCAGGGGTCAGGCCGCGCCCCCTGTGCGTGAGGCCGCCCCCTGGCTCCTCTCTCCTTCTCCTTCTGGCTTCCGGAGTCTTTTGGTAAAATAGAATTTTCTGGTATTTTTCTAGAATTTTCCTGATCTTCCGAAATATGGTGTCTTGACGGTCCTTTTCCAGCAGAATCCTGACTCCGGCAGCAAATCCTCCAATGATAATCAAACATGTGAAAACAAAGGAAATAACATAAGTATCATATCTAAATATGAAATATAACAATGAATAACAGTAAATTATGATACAAAATAGTGATGCAATATGGACATATGAGTGACCGTATTTAATTACAAGTCCTACAAGCAGGTGATCAGGTGTGCAGGTTATCACCCTTCACTGAAGGAATAATATGAATCGAGATGTATTAATGTGGTTTTAGCTTGTTGTTCCGTTCTCCTAGATATGCAAGTTGTTCTGGAGAGTGGTCTATAGTAATACCACTTCTTAATGATGCATTGTGTTGAACATGATGGTACTCATATGTTAACCTAGACAGCACGTCATTGTCTAGTTATATTATTATGTGCTTATGTTGGCCGTATTGTGATGAACACACACTATTCTTTGATTTGGTGAAGTCAAAATGTAATGACGAACATATGTTCAAAAACACTTGCAAGGCGTAAACAGGAAGCCTCCTGGAGCTTCCTTTCACCAGTAGCTATATATTATGGGGTAGTACATGTTGTATATGCGCACCTTCTGCATATTTTCTATTTGGGACAAAGATACCTTTTTTCTAATAGCAAAAAAGGAAGCATACCCCATGAACCGGTACTTAGTGGGCCAAATTTATTCAGGGCTCGTCTTGCCATAGTAGCCCAAGTAGGCGGGAGCGCAAACATGGCCCATGTGATATGTTTTTTTGCAAAAATGCGATACGTGCTAACATCAGGGACCCACCCATCAGAAGCGTCCCTCAGCCTTATCATATTTCACGGGCGGGTTCGGAAAAAAAGTCTAGTATGCAGCAATCTCGGGGAACAAAATAAATCCAATAGAGCACACATTTTTTATTTCAGATAATCTAATATCCTAGACCCACCCATCAGCCGCGTCCCTCAACCTTATCAAGTTGGAATTTTTAGGGCCCGGTTTAAAAATAAAAGCCAAGTAGCCAACAATCACGAGGAACAAAATAAATCCAACAGAGCACACGTTTGGATAGTCTGACATTCCGGGCCCACCCATCAGCAGCGTCCCTCAACCTTATCAAGTCGAATTTCACGGGCGGGAAAGCCAAGGAACAAAAATAAAATTCAGATAGTACACTGATACGGATCAACGTGATCCGAAGGGAGTTTGGCCCAATCTTTCACGGCGATCAAACGAACAGCAAGATAGGGAAAGAGAACTCAATCTGAAATAGATCAAACTGATCTCTCTTCAATTCCTCGCGTTGAAACTGACCGGAATCAACTCCCACGCATGGCATAATATCAGATCTCGAAGATCAGCAATCAAACACACCGATATGCGCCCCCAAACATTGGGACTTTTCTGGTCTCTTTCTTAGCTCGAAAATAACAGGTCTGACCGATACAAGGCGGCTGCCATAACCCTATATGGGTGACTCTGAACGCTGCCTTGGCTGGGCTAGGCCCCAAACCAAACTAAAAGCCCAAATGGCCAAAACACACTTGATTTTGGACAGGCCCAAAACCATCACACACAAATAAAACCAAACTGAAATAAAAACATGACGCGAACTTAATTAAAATAGAACACCTAAATATCTTTCGCTGCAGCGCCTCGGCGAACATGAAACTCCATTGGAGGTGTACGAAAGTTGGGCTTCACATCATCTTGTGGAGGCACTTCAAAGCAGAATTGTCCAAGCTTCAGAACATAAGGAGGTGGTAAAATAGTAGGAGTAGTAGCTATGCTCCCCTTATCATCCCCCCAAACTTGAAAGGAAATCGTCCTCGGTTTCGCCTAAATGTGTTGGACCTTTTTCTGAGCAGCAAGCACGTCCACTTTGATATCCTTATCGAGCATAGGCTGCAACACATGACGCTTCCCCTTATGCCACAAGGAATAAACATTGGACCTGCCTTCATGAGTGGAACGCCTATCAAATTGCCACGGTCATCCTAGCAGCACATGACATGCATCCTTAGGCAAAACATCACAGACCACTGTGTCCTCATAATTACCTACTGAAAATTTCAGGCGCACCTTATGTGTGACCTTCAGCTTCCCTGAATTATACAACCACTCAACACAATGTGGCTGCGGGTGCTTCCATGTAGGCAATGATAGAGAATCCACCAAACTCTTGCTAACAACATTTGTGTAGCTGCCACCATCAATAATCAGTTTGCAAGTGGTGTCCTTGACGATGCATTGGGTCTGAAATATATTCCAGCGCTGCCCTTGGTCGTGAATGCGATCTTCTGGTACGCGTTGCACCATTAGATTTTTTAAATTTGCAGCAAGTTCATACCCATCCACGATCACTTCAGGATTGTCCTCAGAGTCCTCACTTGATGACGCATCAGCTTTCTCATCATCACTAGCAGAAACATAGCCATCATGTGTGAGCATCACCCTTTTTCTATTGGGGCAATCACGCTTCATGTGTCCTCGTCCTCCACAAGTAAAACACTCAATGTTTGCTGTGGACTGCGCAGATGCAGTTTTGGACACCCCAGATTTGGGTGCCTCGCTATGAGAAACACTATTAGAGCGTGTAGAAGGTGTCGTCTGAACACTAGGACCAGCAGCCTCGGTATGAGAACGATGCCATGATTTTGTAGGTGTTGCAGCTTGGCATCGTTTGATTTGTTGCTCCGCATGCTCAGCTTGGTGCACAAGATCCTGAAGATCATGATAGTAAACCATCTCCACATGATCACGCACCTCAAAATTCAGTCCATTCAAAAACCGAGACATCGTGGCCTCTATGTCCTCCCTTGTCCCTGTACGTATCATCAACAACTCCATCTCTTTATAATACTCATCCACAGATTTAGTACCTTGAGTGAGCTGCTGCAACTTATTATACATGTCTCTCTTGTAGTGTTCAGGAACAAAACGATGTCGCATAAGATCTTTCATACCGGTCCATGATGTTGGGCGAGTACGCATACGCAGAATTTGATTCCACCAAATCAGCACATAACCGGTGAATTCAACAGCAGCCAGATGAAGTCTCTTCTCCTCAGTGTAATAATGAGTAGCAAAAATCTGATCCATGCGCATCTCCCACTCCAAATAATCGTCAGGTCCGCGGTCACCGGAAAAAGGAGGTATGGACAATTTGATACGTCCAAGACCACCATCATCAAGTGGAACACGACCAGCATGGCCAACACGGTCATGATCATGTAGCTGTACACGATGAGCACCTGCAGGACGAGCAGCAAACTGACGTTGTTGTGGTACATAATCAGCATCATCGGCGAGTTCTCCGTCATAAGCGGGTGCCACTTGTCGAGGATCATAATATTCAGTAGGGCGGCGTTGTACCACGGCACGAGGTTGTGTAGCAGGAGGGGGCTGCACAGGTGCACGGGCAGTAGCATCGCCCATTGCGTCAATCCGGGTAGCTAGCTGTGCAATTTGTGCTGTCAATGCGGCATGACTCCGCATAATAAAATCGCACGTACTATCAAAACCAGCCCGAACATTAGGAGCCAAATCTGCAGCAAAAACCGGTGGAACAAGCTCCTCTTTCTTCTCTGCAGCAGCGACGGAATTCTCTCTGTCAACAGAGTTTACCATGGTGTGCAAACAACAGCCAAAACAATTTCACCGGTAATTTTCCTTGCAGCTATGAATATTGAGTAGTATCTGTCAAAATTGCAGTCAAACCAGCAAACGGAAACTGACCAGAAAAAACAACAACTATGATAAGGATCACGCCGGTGATCCTATGAGTTTTGTCCCGATCTTTCACAGCGAGTCTACCCGGATAGCAATCTTCCAATAACGCAAAGAACGTCACCTGAAGAAGAGGAACAAATCCAGCAAGCAACGTGATGAAGATCACCACGCCTCAAACCACAGCTCGATAATCCTTGATGACGCAAGAACCCTCGCAGCAATCTTTATTATATAACACGGCAGCGCCGTTTCCCCAGAGGGATGATACACGGTGGAGCACACGATGGTTTTTGACTAAACAACTGAACTCCCTAAACCCTAGACTGCTGGCCTCCTTATATAGACGGCCAGAAAACTATTGGGCTTGGACAGGCCCAAACACAAAACACAAATAAAACTAAGTGGCCCATAACATGACCTAGCACGCAGAATAACATAAGCAGATATGTAAATTGCTGACACAACCTTAGACTAAATTATTTCATATCATAGGTCGTCCTGGCGTGCCAATCAGCAACGAGCTTCTCTCACCTTGGTGGAGTCCTGAAATTGGGCTTCACCTCCTCCTTCGTGCCCATATCATCCTCCCCCCTTCAAAAAGCGTTGTCCCCAACGCGTGAGGGTCTGCTCAAAAGGGTGGCGGAATATCAATAATAGCATCACACATATTCGCCGTCTTCAAGTCTTGCTTGCCTTCCTCACCACATCCTCCCTCTTGGCCTGCTCGACTTGATACAGCCCTAGGTGGTTGCACCTCTTTTCTTCGCCAAATAAACTTGTGCTTAGGCGCCTCCACCTTCTTCTTCTCAAACCTTGCTGGAACCTTGCGTTGCTGAACATGAACCTGCTTAGCACGACCCTGCAAAGTAGTAATACCCGGGCCACACAACTGATGAACACATCCATCTTTGCCTGTATGCACACGCACTGCTGCTCCAACAAAACGTCTCCGAGGTGTTCTACCAAAACTGTGGCTGACTACCCGCGGCACCGTATGCACTGAAACACGATCAGCACCACTGTCATCAGTTTGAACACCCATGTCAACACGAACTGGAAGTGGAACACATGGAATACATGCTGACATATCCTTCCCTTCATCAATAAGAGGCTTGACTTCAACCGGCTTGTCACTAACAAGAACAACTGGCTTGTCATCTATAGGCTTGGCTGAAACAATATCACCATTGATGCCCTTCGCATCATGCTCCTCAGGCTGCGGCGTAGCTAGCCCAGATTTTGGCTTAGCCTTGCACAACTTCTCCTTGCGAACCACCAACACGACATCGGACTTGATTTGATCATCTCTCATAGGCTCTAAAGTCCGTTGTTTGCCATCATGCACAAAAGAATATGTATTTGCTCTTCCAGCATGAGTAACATTGCGATCATACTGCCATGGACGTCCAAGTAACAGCCCACACACCTCCAATGGCAATACATCACATTCCACCTCATCAACATAGTCATCAACTGTAAATGGCACACGCACCTTGTGAGTAATTTTCAGCATACCGCAGCTATTAACCCACTCAACATGCCTCGGTTCTGGAATACGCCATGTGGATAAACCCAAAGCCTCCACAACCGCCTTGCTAATGCCATTACAGTAACTACCACTGTCAATCATCAACTTGCATGCTTTGCCATTGATTATGCACTGCGCCTGAAATAAATTCCATCGATGGCCTCTATCCGCTATCATACAAGTCTCATCATGTACTCTTTTGAGTTGCATATTCAGCCCACTCAATGGTACAACCTCCTCCACGACATCCTTTACAACATCAGCCTTGACAACATCAACCGCTGACAATTCAGAAATCGTGGCTGCTACCTTGCTAACTGTCGGCAATGGAACAACTGGCAACTTCTCATGAGTAGTCACAGCTGTCGCGACCTTCGGTATAGGAGCTATGCTCTTGCGAACATCCTCTATCCGATGCACAACCTTGGGTGGCTGCTTAATTACTTCTACGGGTACCATGGGCTTTCGAGAAGGAACCACGGTGCTAGAAGGTATAAAGCACTCTCGCAAAAATTTCCTGAAATTCGCCCAAGTTGCAGAGGTAATGCTCTTCTCGCACAACGCTTTATGCCACCAACTGTATAGCATGTCATCCACGCGTCGGTCTGCAAGAGCCAAACGAGTAGAATCATTCATATTTTGATCATAGGTAGCACACCTGTAGAAACCCTGTAGCATATGATGTTCCCATGACTCAAACTCTTCAGCTGTTGCATCATTGGTCAGTTGCCAATTGATCTCATATGCATCATATGCTAAAACACCATCCAGCAGGTCAAGATAATCATTAAAAATATCGCTAGATTTCTTGCCACGGCGACACTTATAGCCGTAATAATCATCCGGAAAAGAATCCATCTTGCGCTACAGCAGAACGGTGTCGAAAAAACTGTGGCGCGGCAGCAAACTCTGAGAAACGGTGCCCAAGTAGGAAAAAAAAAACGTGGCAGCTGAAATCGCACGCTCGGAAACCAACACGTATCATGGTAGAGAATTCCCGAAAAATAGTGCAGAGCTTACGTTGCCTTTTTGGAACTGAATTGGTACCTTACGTTGCCTTTTTGCTATCCTCCAGAGATCTTCCGATGCACACGAAAAACCAACAGGATGCCTGTTTTCTGTCCTCCATGAGCAACCGGACACCGGGCGAGCGAAGGCGCGCCCGAGGGCAGACACCCTCCGTGGTGTAGCGACTCTTGACGATGGCTCCCAGCCAGGCGTGGGCGAGAGTCCCCGCTCGAGTGCAGGTGGGCCGGGCCGCTAGGGAAAATCTCCAGGCGCTCAGCCACACTCCCGATCGCGTGAGGGCAGATGGTCTCCGTCCATCAGCGATCGTAGTTTTTTTTCTTGGTAGCGATCGGCGAGGAGGAGTAGAACCACGTGACGCTGGTGGATCGATCGGTCCGAGCTTCCAAGGAACGAAGCGATCCCGCCGATCTGGGTGGCTTTCTTTTGTATTTCCAGACTTCACGTGTACGACGGATGAGATCTGAAATCTGATCTGAATCCCACACGGGCAATCAGCCTCGATCAGATCTGGTACTTGGAGAATTGATAGATGAACTCAGATGCCCATCGAAACTTCAATGAACAATTGAAACCAATCTGACCGCTTCCTTTGGGATCGTGTTCCTGATCGCCAAGGAACAAAACCAATCTGACCGAATCAATCTCCACCGAATCGAGAACTTGTCGATCTGAAAACTGTTCGAGGAACAATCCGCAGATTAATTAGCAAAAAATACTCGCAGTGATAAACCCAGTAATCTGATACCACATGATAAGGATCCCGCCGGTGATCCTATGAGTTTTGTCCCGATCTTTCACAGCGAGTCTACCCGGATAGCAATCTTCCAATAACGCAAAGAACGTCACCTGAAGAAGAGGAACAAATCCAGCAAGCAACATGATGAAGATCACCACGCCTCAAACCACAGCTCGATAATCCTTGATGACGCAAGAACCCTCGCAGCAATCTTTATTATATAACACGGCAGCGCCGTTTCCCCACAGGGATGATACACGGTGGAGCACACGATGGTTTTTAACTAAACAACTGAACTCCCTAAACCCTAGACTGCTGGCCTCCTTATATAGACGGCCAGAAAACTATTGGGCTTGGACAGGCCCAAACCCAAAACACAAATAAAACTAAGTGGCCCATAACATGACCTAGCACACAGAATAACATAAGCAGATATGTAAATTGCTGACACAACCTTAGACTAAATTATTTCATATCATAGGTCGTCCTGGCGTGCCAATCAGCAACGAGCTTCTCTCACCTTGGTGGAGTCCTGAAATTGGGCTTCACCTCCTCCTTCGTGCCCATATCAAACTGGAAAGTGTCCCCGCGCCTGACCACAGAGACCGTTTGTGGTCGAGCGAGCAGGCGAGCGGCTCGAGGCTCGAGGCGGGGCTGGCACGTCGATCTCGGCCTCGATCCCAGACGTGGACGCGTGCGCCAAGCTGGGCCAGGCCAGCCCACGAGGCGAGCGCGGGGTGCCGACGGGGCGCGGCCGTGGGCGATGCCCGCTCGACGCCGGGCTTCCACTCCCGTCACGCGCGGGTCGGGCAGCACGGCAGTTGCCTAATTTTTTTTATTCGATTCCTTGCGATCGGAATTCGCTGCAGGGCCCGTGGAGGCGGTGGACTCCAGGAAGATCGATCTGGGGCGATCCGATCTCGATCTGGGCCGATCTGATCTCAGCAGCTATCCAGGACGAAGTGCTCGATCTGATCTTGGAGAAATCGATCTGCCCGGCAGCTCCAGCAACACAGCAATATTTCTAGTCCTCCACAGCACATAAATCTCAGCAGAAGAAATCAATCTCAACAACAAATTCCGCCGTGAGAAACCTGACGAATCTGATACCAAGATGATACGGATCAACGTGATCCGAAGGGAGTTTGGCCCAATCTTTCACGGCGATCAAACGAACAGCAAGATAGCGAAAGAGAACTCAATCTGAAATAGATCAAACTGATCTCTCTTCAATTCCTCGCGTTGAAACTGACCGGAATCAACTCCCACGCATGGCATAATATCATATCTCGAAGATCAGCAATCAAACACACCGATATGCGCCCCCAAACATTGGGACTTTTCTGGTCTCTTTCTTAGCTCAAAAATAATAGGTCTGACCGATACAAGGCGGCTGCCATAACCCTATATGGGTGACTCTGAACGCTACCTTGGCTGGGCTAGGCCCCAAACCAAACTAAAAGCCCAAATGGCCAAAACACACTTGATTTTGGACAGGCCCAAAACCATCACACACAAATAAAACCAAACTGAAATAAAAACATGACGCGAACTTAATTAAAATAGAACACCTAAATATCTTTCGCTGCAGCGCCTCGGCGAACATGAAACTCCATTGGAGGTGTACGAAAGTTGGGCTTCACATCATCTTGTGGAGGCACTTCAAAGCAGAATTGTCCAAGCTTCAGAACATAAGGAGGTGGTAAAATAGTAGGAGTAGTAGCTATGCTCCCCTAATCATACACGTATTGCTCAGATATTGCAATATCTGGGACCCACCAGTTAGCAGCGTCCCTCATCTTTATCAAGTTGAATTTTAGGAGCGGGTTCAAAAATAACAGCCAAGTAGCCAGCATTCACTAGCAATAGAAATAAAATTCAGATAGCACACCTATTGTTCAGCGTCCCTCATCCTTATAAAGTTAGAATTTTAGGGGCGGATTCAAAAATAAAATTCAGTAGCCACCAGATAGCACATAGTTATTCTCCAGAGAGTCTGACATCGGGGGATCCACCTGTCAGCAGCGTCCTCGACCTTAAGAAATTCAAATTTCATGGGCGTGTTCAAAAATAATAGCCAAGTAGCCAACAATCACACTGAAGAAAATAACTCAACATAGAACATGTTTTTTGTCCAGAGAGGCTGACATCGAGGTCCCACCAGATAACAGCGTCCATGAACATTATCAACATATATAGCACAGATTGTTGTTGTTCAGAAAGGCTGACATCAAGGACTGATAGGGCAAAGGTGTCCGATCTTTCGATGAGATCTTGATACGTCGATTTGGTGGGTGGAGTTTGTGCTTGACGATCCGACTACACGTGCGAAGCTCGTGCGCCAATGCAATCGCTAGGACAATCTCCGGGAGTTACTGATCTTGCGGGTGCACGATCAGCCTGACCAGCGAGGGTCTTAATTCCTACCTGAAATCGAGAACAAGTAAGAACTAATACAGCAATCAAGATATTGCGGATGAAAGATGTATGCTTTATTCAAAAGGTGGGATTCCGAATAGGCGGTCTTCTTCTGGGCGATTGGCCTCAAAAGTCGAGCTCGTAGTTGCAGCAAGGGCTAACTTTTAGTCTAATCAAAATCCGAGTTCTAATGACGGCTACGGGGGTATTTGAGGAGGAAAAGGTAGGGGTGCGACCAGCCATGGGTTGGGTGGTTGAACGGACCCCTAACAGGCCTTTTCTCCTCAAATTCGGACTCCTAAAAGTGGTTGTCTTATTTGCTGCGAAATTTACATGGGCCTGGCCCAAAAATAGAAGTGACGCAGCACCATATGTATTTATGGACGAAATTATGAAGTAGCTCTTTGTATATTTCGTCCAAGTCTTCATCCTTCATTATGGTGGCTTCAAAGTTCTGAAATCTCCACTCGTGGCGTCTTCTTCAATCCTCAAACGCATGCTGCCATCTCCATGCACGATCATGCTCCAATGCTTGTCCCTCTCATCCATGCTAGGTCCATCATTCCTAAGAGTAACAAACATATCTGATTTAGGCAGCATCATATTCTCATGTATGTGAGAAAGAGTTCCAAGAAACGAAAGTACCTGATAGTTAAGTTGCTTGGCACGAGCTCGAGTGATGGGTCCTTGTATGTGTTCCGCTGTAGGTACAGCGGGTGTATCAATAGATGGGATGTCCTCATCATGCTCCCCTTCTTGAATTGAAGTCGTCCTCGACGCAACCTCATCTTCTTCACCGAAGTAAGGTTTTAAATCTGCAATGTTAAATGTAGGACTTACCGTACCAAAATCTGCAGGAAGCTCCAGTTTATATGCATTATCATTGATTTTCTCTATCACCTTAAAAGGACCATCAGCACGTGGCATTAACTTAGACTTGCGCAAATCAGGAAAACGATCTTTGCGCAAATGCAACCAAACAAGATCACCAACCTCAAACACAACATGCTTTCGTCCTCTATCCCCAGCAACTTTATACTTAACATTCATGCGTTCTATGTTGTCTTTAGTAGTTGCATGCAATTTTAAAATCAATTCAGCACGCTGTGTAGCATCGAAATTATTTTGCACTGAAGATGGTAAAGGCAACAAATCAATAGGTGCACGTGGAACAAAACCATAGACAATCTGAAAAGGGCTCATCTTTGTGGTAGAATGCAGCGAACGATTATAAGCAAACTCAATATGAGGCAAACATTCCTCCCACAATTTTAAGTTCTTCTTTAAAACAGCCCGCAGCATGGTAGATAAAGTTCTATTAACTACTTCAGTTTGTCCATCAGTTTGGGGATGACATGTAGTACTAAACAGCAATTTAGTCCCCAACTTAGCCCATAAACATCTCCAAAAGTGGCTAAGAAATTTAGTATCACGATCAGAAACAATAGTATTTGGCACACCATGCAAACGAACGATATCACGAAAAAATAATTCAGCAATGTGCGCAGCATCATCGGTCTTGTGACAAGGAATAAAGTGTGCCATCTTAGAAAACCGATCCACAACAACAAAAATACTATCCCTCCCCTTCTGTGTACGAGGTAATCCCAAAACAAAGTCCATTGAAATATCCTCCCAAGGAACACTAGGAACAGGAAGAGGCATATATAAACCATGTGGATTAAGGCGAGACTTAGCTTTTTGACAAGTAGTGCAGCGTGCCACGAATCTCTCAACATCTCGCCGCATGCGTGGCCAAAAGAAGTGTGCAGCAAGAACATCCTCCGTCTTCTTGACACCAAAGTGTCCCATTAATCCTCCTCCATGCGCCTCCTGTAACAACAAAAGACGAACGGAACCATCTGGGATGCATAGTTTGTTAGCACGGAACACAAATCCATCATTAAGGATGAATTTGTTCCATGTCCTACCATCTTTACAATTTTGCAACACATCTTTAAATTCAGCATCATGCAAGTATTGTTCCTTTATAGTTTCCAACCCAAAAATTTTGAAGTCAAGCTGAGATAACATAGTATAACGGCGCGACAAAGCATCAGCAATAATATTATCTTTACCCTTTTTGTGTTTGATAACATAAGGAAAAGATTCAATAAATTCAACCCACTTGGCATGGCGACGATTCAGTTTTGCTTGACTACGAATATGCTTCAAAGATTCATGATCAGAATGTATAACAAATTCTTTAGGCCATAAATAATGTTGCCAAGTTTCTAATGTCCGAACCAGCGCATATAATTCTTTATCATAAGTAGAATAGTTCAGACTAGGCCCACTCAATTTTTCACTAAAATATGCTACAGGTTTGCCCTCTTGTAATAACACACCTCCCAAACCAATGCCACTAGCATCACATTCAAGTTCAAACGTCTTATTAAAATCAGGAAGTTGGAGTAATGGAGCATGTGTTAACTTATCTTTCAGTATCATGAAGGCCTCTTGTTGTGCATCGCCCCAAACAAAGGGCACATCCTTCTTTGTGAGCTCATTCAATGACGCAGCAATAGAACCAAAATCTTTGACAAAGCGCCTATAAAACCCAGCAAGACCAAGAAAACTCCTTACTTGGGTGACCGTCTTGGGCTGTGGCCTGTTATCAATAGCTTCAATCTTGGCTGGATCAACTTCAATTCCCTGTTCTGTAACAACATAACCAAGAAAAGCAACTCTATTTGTGCAGAAGGTGCACTTCTCAAGATTACCATACAAACGTGCATCACGTAAAGCATTGAAAACAGCACGTAAATGATCCAAATGGTCCTCTAAAGATTTGCTATATATGAGAATGTCATCAAAATATACCACCACAAAACGACCAATAAAAGCACGGAAAACTTCGTTCATCAGTCTCATAAAGGTACTAGGTGCATTAGTTAAACCAAACGGCATTACTAACCACTCATATAAACCGAACTTAGTTTTAAAAGCTGTTTTCCATTCATCTCCTAATTGCATACGAATTTGGTGGTAACCACTACGCAAATCAACTTTAGAGAACATAATAGAACCACTCAACTCATCTAGCATGTCATCCAAACGAGGTATAGGGTGACGATATCGAATGGTAATATTATTAATAGCACGACAATCAGTACACATGCGCGAAGAACCATCTTTCTTAGGTACTAAAATAATAGGAACAGCGCATGGACTAAGAGACTCACGAATATAACCTTTGTCCAATAAACTCTGGATCTGTCGTTGTATCTCTTTTGTTTCTTCAGGATTGGTGCGATATGGCGCACGGTTGGGCAGCGAAGCTCCTGGAATCAAATCAATTTGGTGTTCTATTCCACGAATAGGTGGAAGTCCAGGTGGAACATCTTGTGGAAAAACATCCATGTATTCCTGCAAAAGGTTAGCAACCGCAGGTGGCAAAGAAGGAGGCATATCCTCAAATGAAAACAGTACTTCTTTGCAAATAATAGCATAGCATGGAGTAATATTGACATCAATTTCAGCAAGATCAGATTTGCTAGCAAGTAAACAAGGATTCTTCAAACGAATTTCAGTAGCATGGTTAGAATCAGATTTAGAAGAATGCTTAGGTGGTACAAAATCTGCAGCAATAATCTGATTCTCACTCTTATGTTTGTCCTCATTTTTTAATCTACTAGCTCTAGCAAGATCATCTTTCAAAATTTGTTCCGGAGTCATGGGTTTAAGTCCAATTTTCTTGCCAGCATGTGTAAGAGAATACTGATTTGTTTTACCATTATGTACAGATTCTCTATCAAATTGCCATGGTCTACCAAGTAACAAAGAACAAGCTTGCATAGGTACAACATCACAATCAACAAAATCTGAATAAGTACCAATAGTAAAATGCACGCGTGCAGTTCTTGTTACCTTGAGCTTACGGGAGCTCTCAAACCATTGAATGTAATATGGATGAGGTCGTTGTCGTGTGGGCAGAGCAAGCTTCTCCACCATGTCAATACTAGCCAGATTGTTACAACTCCCTCCATCAATGATGATCCGGATAGCTCTCTCCTTAACAACGCCTCTTGTTTGAAACAAGTTGTGGCGTTGATCATGCTCAGCCTTGCTCAATTGCACACTCAAGACACGTTGTGCAACTAAGCTCTTGTATTGATCAGCAGTTTCAGCTCCCATTACCTCCATCTCCTTGTCAGAATCAGAATTGGCACCATCACGTGCAGCAATAAGTGCCAATGTATCATCATCAAAATCACTTGCAGAGTCATATTCGCCATCTTCAAGTACCACCATCACACGTTTGGTTCTGCATTCTTTTTCAATGTGACCAAACCCAAAACACTTGCGACATTGAATATCGCGAGTCTTCCCCGTGGAGGCCATGGAAGAAGAACTCCGTGTCGGACCAGCAGATGGTGATGGAGCAGGAGCAGGAGCAGGTGGCGTTCTTGACGTCGGCGTGGTATACCTGGAGGTGGAAGGACCTGGTGCATCCCCACGAGAAGGTGGAGCTGATTGGCGCGCAGACCATGAAGAAGTACGACCTGCAGAATTATCAGAAAGCTTGGAATCAACATCACCCAAGCGTGTGTCCACATCTTGTGCACGCCCCACCAACAGCCGTGTGAAGTGGGCATGCAACTCTGCACTAGTCATCTTCTCTGGATCAACATCATCCTTCGGGGTTCCTGTCATGGTTAGCGTGGAAGCAAGCACAAATATATATACCTATGCACTACGGAATATGGTGGGATCACGCGTAATCCGTCAAGCGGTATACAAAGCTCTTACAAGTTCTTACCCAACAGGAGGAAGGTGATATGCAACCAGCAAAGAACAGCGACTCCCAAAATTGCACAAGCGATTACCAGGTGTCGATACAAAGCACGTGCAGAAATATGTGGAGCTGTAGGAAGGCTTATATGGTAGCAAAAATACAGCAAATGTCAAAACAGCAATGCAATGTTGAAAGAATGCTCAACCACGGTACTGTGCTGGTCCTAGGCTATACCAAGCTAGAGACGCGAGCCGAGAACACTAAGGAAGTCACGGCGCGGCCCCACAAGCAGAAAGGAACAGCTCCCAAGCAAAATATAAGTGAAGATCTGCAGGAATTGTCAGGTCTGAAACTTCGGAGGGCAAAAACTCAGCCTTCCCGGCCTTTTTTGGGAGTTCTGGGTGTCGCACAACGACGTAGTGGTTGTGGTCACGTAGATCTTTTCGCTACGAACATTTTGAGTACTCGCACGTCGAAAACGGAGTTCGTATGCAAAAGTTATGACCAGTTGAAATTTGCTGTCGAAAACCGTCAAAAAACTGACGGAACTGTCAAAATTCAGACTGAATTCGGAATGCACTAGTAGGAACGGGTCAACCCGACTTGGATGCGGAGTTGACTTCTTTTTTTTTTTTTTTTTTTTTTTTTTTTTTTGCTCTTCTTCCTCCTCTTGACTGGCGACCGAAACCTAACTCACGGACTCTGAAAAAGGTACGGATGAAATTGGGAAGAACGAACAAGAACTTATGTGAAGGCGGTGGCGGAAGTATATGGCGTGGTGGTGGAAGGATATGGCGGAGCAGTGGTGCAAGCGTGCGGCGGCGGCGGGACTAAGGTGAATCGAACTCGAAACTCTAAAGGAACAGACACTAAGACCAGCAACTCGACACGCGGATGCAGACACAAATTCAACGATGCAAACTGAAAAGACAATGCAAAGGCTCGGATGGTTTATGGGACGAGATGATCTAACCCTAACTGTATTTTTTGGCTTTTTCGTGGTTTATAGGTATGAACACTGATGCAATCTAAACTACGAAAACAGTAAATCTCACCGAGCAACCTAAAATCTGATACCACTTGATAGGGCAAAGGTGTCCGATCTTTCGATGAGATCTTGATACGTCGATTTGGTGGGTGGAGTTTGTGCTTGACGATCCGACTACACGTGCGAAGCTCGTGCGCCAATGCAATCGCTAGGACAATCTCCGGGAGTTACTGATCTTGCGGGTGCACGATCAGCCTGACCAGCGAGGGTCTTAATTCCTACCTGAAATCGAGAACAAGTAAGAACTAATACAGCAATCAAGATATTGCGGATGAAAGATGTATGCTTTATTCAAAAGGTGGGATTCCGAATAGGCGGTCTTCTTCTGGGCGATTGGCCTCAAAAGTCGAGCTCGTAGTTGCAGCAAGGGCTAACTTTTAGTCTAATCAAAATCCGAGTTCTAATGACGGCTACGGGGGTATTTGAGGAGGAAAAGGTAGGGGTGCGACCAGCCATGGGTTGGGTGGTCGAACGGACCCCTAACAGGCCTTTTCTCCTCAAATTCGGACTCCTAAAAGTGGCTGTCTTATTTGCTGCGAAATTTACATGGGCCTGGCCCAAAAATAGAAGTGACGCAGCACCATATGTATTTATGGACGAAATTATGAAGTAGCTCTTTGTATATTTCGTCCAAGTCTTCATCCTTCATTATGGTGGCTTCAAAGTTCTGAAATCTCCACTCGTGGCGTCTTCTTCAATCCTCAAACGCATGCTGCCATCTCCATGCACGATCATGCTCCAATGCTTGTCCCTCTCATCCATGCTAGGTCCATCATTCCTAAGAGTAACAAACATATCTGATTTAGGCAGCATCATATTCTCATGTATGTGAGAAAGAGTTCCAAGAAACGAAAGTACCTGATAGTTAAGTTGCTTGGCACGAGCTCGAGTGATGGGTCCTTGTATGTGTTCCGCTGTAGGTACAGCGGGTGTATCAATAGATGGGATGTCCTCATCAAGGACCTACCTGACTATTGCGACAATGAACATTATCTAAAAATATATATATAGCACAGGTTTGTTGTTCAAAGAGGCTGGCATCGAGGACCCACCCGACAGCAGCATCCATGAACATTCTCAGCATAGTAGAGGTTTCTTGTTCCGGGAGGCTGACATTGAGGTCCCACCAGACTGCAGCGTCCATGAACAATATTAGAGAAGTGGTTTCAAAAAATAAAAGTAAGTAGCCAGTAATCATGTGGAACAGATAATCGAACGGAGAGGCTGACATCAGGGACCCACGGTCCAGACCATACGCTATTGCATCGAGCAACGTGAGCTAGGTCGCATGAACAAAAAAACAAGTCTGCTAGAGACACTGACATCACGGCCCCACAGCCTTAAAAGGTCGGTCGGAGTCCAAAATCAGAAGCAAAATCAAAAAATCAACATCTACCACGCGTCGGATGACCATCTTCCACGATTTGCCCTAATTCATGGCAGTGTAGGGCCTCGGAAACGAGAAAAAAAGTTTTCAATCAACCACGAAATCGACCAAAATCATGGTAGAAGAGGGGTCTTCAGCAATAACCGAAAGTGCCAGTCATCGTAGATAGACACTTTTCTTCTACTATTCAGACCCCTGCCCGGCCCCTTGAGCCAAAGAAGTAGTGACAACCATCACAAAATAGAGCAGGCTGAAGGGTTTCACAGCATAGTAAATCAAAAAAAATCCTACGGATGCAAACAAGAAAGCCAAGATCTAATCTAGGAGATGTAATCAACGAGATAGATAGATGAGATCTTCATACCCTTGAAGAAATCGCACAGTGGAAACATTCAACAGAACGTGGATGATGTAGTCGTACTAGCCGTCTCCTCCCCGCGATCCGATCCTATCCTACGCCGCAAGTGGCGGCGCCTCCGAGAGATGCACACGTACGGTGCAGCGACGTCTCCTCCTTCCTTGGTCCAGCAAGTATGGTGGAGAGATAGATTGGATCTGTAGCACGACGGCGTGGTGCTTATGGTGGAGAGTTTCTGCGGCAGGGCTTCGCCTACGCACAGTTGCGAGAGAGAGAGGTGGAGGGGCAGCAGTTGGCCGGTGGCTAGGGTTGGGATGTGGAAGGTTGCGGCCCTGCCCCTCCTTATATGGGGGGCTGGCCGGCTGCCTTGGCCCCTCCTCCAAGTCCTAGGACGGTGGCCTAGGGGGAAGAGTGGGGGGCAAGTTTCCCCCCTTCCTTCTGGAAGGTTCCCTTAGGGTTTCCCCTAAGGGCTGGCCGGCTGGGCCTTAGGGGCCTTGTGTGCCTGGCCCAAAGTGGCCAGGACACTTCCCCTTAGGCCCACATAGGCCTCCGACAAGTGGGCCCACGTTGGTCCCACTCCAGAACCTTCTAGAACCTTCCGATACAATACCGATAAACTCCGAAACGATTCCGGAATCCAAAAACTGCTTTCCTTTATATGAATCTTATTCTCTGGACCATTCCGGAACCTCTCGTGATGTCCTGGATCTCATCCGAGACTCCGACCAAAAACTCATAAACCAATTATCCATTCTATCCTAGCGTCGATGCACGTTAAGTATGTGACCCTACGGGTTCGAGAATATGCAGACATGATCTTCTATCAATAATGAACAGCGGGATCTGGAAACCCATATTGACTCCCACATATTCATCGATGATCATATCGGATGAACCACGATGCCAGGATTCAATTAATCCCGTATATGTATTCCCTTTGTCACGCGATATTTTACTTGCCCGAGATTCGATCGTCGGTATCGCCATACCTAGTTCAATCTCGTTCACAGCAAGTACTTTACTCGTTCCGTAATCCGATATCACTTTGTGATTAACTCCTTAACCACGTGCTTGCAAGCGGTGTTGATATCGATTACCGAGTGGGCCCGAAGTATATCTCTCTGACTCGGGAGGAACAAATTCCATCTCGATACATGCAACCCAACAAGTACTTTCCAATCACCTGAGAGACACCTTTATGATCACCCTGACATAGGATGACGTTTGATGACCTCAAAGCTTTCTTCCGATACCAGGGAGTTGTATTATCTCATGGTCTAAGGAATACAATACTTGACATAGGAAAAAGCTTCGCAAAGATGAACACAATGACACGATCTAATTGCTCTGCTTTATTTGGGTCTGTCCATCACATCATTCTCCTAATGACATGATCTCATTATTAATTGACAACTCAAGTCTATGGTTAGGAAACCTTAACCATCATTAATCAATGAGCTAGTCTAGTAGAGGCGTACTAGGGACATGGTGTTGTTCATAAACCACACAAGTATTAATGTTTCCGCTTAATACAATTATAGCATGGAGTATAAACATTATCATGAACAAGAAATATGATAATAACAATATTATTATTGCCTCTAGGGCATATTTCCTTCAGTCTCCCACTTGCACTAGAGTCAATAATCTAGTTAATACTTGCGCCTTTAACACCTATGGCATTCCGGTGTTATTCATACGCGTTGCACGTGGTAAACCTTATCTATGGGTCTGACACTTTCAGGTCCGTTTGTATTTACATATTCTTTTGCGTCAGCACGCATTACTCATCTTGTATGAGATAGCATCGTATAAACTTGGTCTTCTGGTGAGACCTTTGTTTCTTGGCCGAGACTATGTTGTCACTATTGTCATACAATAGGACTACATAGTACTAGCACACTTAGAAAAATAGCGATATCCACCGTGCGTCGAAATACTCATTGGTCCGCACACATCGGTATGTATAATTTCCAATAAGTCCGTTGCTCGCTCCATTATTCCGGAGAACGGGTTTTTGATCATCTTGCCCATGAGGCATGGCTTGCACGTGTCAAATGATTCAAAATCAAGAGACTCCAAAAGTCCATCAGAATGGAGTTTCTTTATGCGTTTTATGCCAATATGACCTGGACGACAGTGCCACAAATAAGTTGGATTATCACTATCTACTTTGCATCTTTTATGCCGCTTCTAAAGCGATTATATACTTAGCCCTCGTTGCAGTGTCCACCACAATACTAACATTGGAACTCATCCAAGTCATCATGGAACTTTCTTCCATCCTATTATGCCACCTTCTAACTCAAAACAAATGGCTTAAAATTGAGATAAAATTTTACTTGTATGTGTGACAAAGCCAATGTAACTCATTGCAATGAACCATTTGTCACTTCTGCATACAGAACATATTCTTACTTCTTCGAAAGTGCATAAGAATATCTTTACTATTGTCCAACGATCATCATATGAATGCTATAACCTTTAGAGCATTGGATACATCTGGATCTACATATCATGGTATACAAAATTGATAAAATCATTCTTGTGGTTTCACTCATCAAGTGTCAAAATAATTGATTCTTGCTCCAACCTCTTCCATGCAACAAGAACCGTTCTTATTGTTTCCATATTGAACAAATTCAATATTTCATCTATGTATTCTGGCAAAACTATATTAGTGCCTCAATCTATCTGCATAGACATTGATGCTTAATATTCTGGTTTTACCTAAGTCTTTCATCAAAAACTAATTTTAATGAAAACTTAACAATATCAAGAAAAACACATAATTTCCAATGAACGATATGTTATCTACATAAAGCATTAGAAATATGTCTTAGCGCTCCCACTTACTTTCTTGTAAATACAAGCATCTTCAAATATCTCGATGAAATTAACACTTTAACATTTTCATCATTGAAGATTCCAACTTCGCTATGCTTACTTCTACCATAGAAGTTTGCATACATATCTAGCAACCTTTGAATCAACAAAACCCATTGGGTCGTGTCAGTTACACGTCCTTGGTGTGCATTCCGGTAGAGGAACGTTGTTTCGTTTATTCAACTATCATATCTCAATATGTAATTGTTGCTAGAATAATTCATATGATGAAGTCAAGGCCCATCATCGCTTCTTTGTATATTGTTGGTTACTATTATCTAATAATATCTCATCTTCAAATCTTACTATTTGATTACGACCAACTTGGTTAAATAGGAACTTCGATGTCGTGACTACAACATATTGTAGATGCGTCAGCTATGAATGTAGTTGCCGCTTCCAGAACATTTTCTGGTGCTGCGCTACTCTGATCATCTTGCTCAGATTCAACAACCTCATCAAGTTCTATCTTCCTCCCACTTAAACCTTTCGCGAGAAACTCCATAAGAAATTCACTTCTTTTAGTGACAATCACTATGTGTTTGGGTTCATAATAGAAGGAATACCCATCGACATTCTTTGGGATAACCTACAAAGACTTACTAATCTGATTTTGGTTATAAACATTTTAGACATATGCCTTGCATACCAAAATTCAAGAAAAGACAACTATAACTTGTATGGTGTCATTTCGGCAGATTATGATGGCACTCTATTCAGTGAAAAGCGGTAGTCTCTAAAGCATAATCCACAAATTATATTGGTAGTTTATTTCATCATTGATCTAACCATGTCAAACAAGGTTTGATTACATCCATCGAAAACTCCATACTCCAATGGTGTTTATCATGATGCAAGTTTGTGGAACAATTCCTCTAACTCTTAGATGTTTGCTAAACTTGTAACTCAAATATTCTTCTTTATGATCTAATCATACAACTTGAATATTCTTGTTACAACAATTTTCACTTCATAAATTGAACAATTTCATACTTCTATCTCATCAAGTAGATATACCGTACATCTATTCGAGTCATTGATGAAATAGAAAATACACCACGCTCGACTTCACACATGAACTACATACATCAACATGTATGATCTCCATGTAGTTAGTCGCTTGTTCTTTCTATGGCCCACGAACGGAGTTTAATCATCTTTAGGAAAAGTCTCACAAGCGTCAATCAATTCAAAATCAAATGACTCGAAAATCTATCAATATAGAATTTCTTTCATGTTTTGTTTCCAATATGACTTAAACGGCGGTGTCACATATAAGTGAAATTTGTTTTGTCTTGCGACCTTTAGCATTAGTGTTATAAATGTCTATTTCACCAACAAGATAATAATAATCTATCCATCGATTATGGAAGACGGTAATAATTTGAACAACCATTGCTCTCATAATACTAGAACAAAATAACAATTATTAAGTTCTTAACATATCTAGAAGGCTAGGTTTTATGCCGACGAGAAGCACAATAACACTTTTATTTGTATCTCGACATGCATCATTACCAAATTCTTTTACTAGTTACTTAGGCCATTGTACTTCTTGTATTGTGTTGCTTTGTATGACATTTCATACCAACAAATCAGTATCAAATACCCAAGAATTACATTGTTAACGAGCAAAAGAATTCATCTATAACATGTATATCATTTATATATCTGAGCTGGACAATTCCAGTCTTTTCCTTTTTCTACCAAATAATTTTGCAGATCCTATTTAGCATTTCCTCTCTTTTTAGAAGAATCTATCGACATCAATAGTGGCTCAATCATTTGACACATAGTCCAAAGGATTTTTAGTCAAATACTAATAGCCTTGGATTTTGCACTTTGAAGTGGATCGCCATCATCATATGATTGGTATTCTTCCAGATTCCATTCTTTAGTATTCTTTTGGTATAGCAAGACAATTTAGCCGATACCTTTTCATTCGTCCTATCATGACATCTTTCATGATGAAACTACTATAGCTTATAAGGATGAATGCAAGTATAATATTAGTTCCCAAACTTTTGGGTGATCGGGACACCTAGCATCTTCAATCTTCGCATATAGTCATACAATATGAGCATATGTTCTTTTACTAAATTATACTTCATCATTTTGCAAACAATCAAAGTCTTAGATATCAAATATCTTTCACTTCTTATTTGTTTCTGAAACAATTCTTTTAGCTCGATGATCACTTTGATTCTCAAACAATTTTGAAGATCAATTTATCATGAAGGCAAACATATGATCTTTAGATACTAAACTTGAATCGTTGCTCTTAGATTAATACAATTTATTAAATCATATGGAGCAGGCAAGGTTTGCTAAAGTTTGCAATAGGACTGATATGGGGTGGCCCGATCTTCTCAGTAAGCTTGCGGTAATGGTGATGATGGTGATAGATAACTTGGTGTCGCCGATGATCTCTCCTCGCTAGATCCCTGATGCCAATGCAACAGCTCTCTACCCTTCGGATATTCACGACTTCACACACTTGCGCAACGCAGCCGTCGACCACAAAACGGTATAATTGCAATTCACTAATTCCCAATGGAACAGCAGATCACACTTAACTTGCAGTATATAATCTCCAGATCGAAACGAATTGGAGACAAGAATTCCAGATGAATGCTTGCAGCAGTCTCAAGAACTAGGGTTTATCTAAAACGTGGTCTAACCTCTCTATGGCGCCTAGGCACACAATATAAGGGGGGTGCGGCTGGCCCAAGGGCAACCGACCTGACCTGGTCCTCTAACACGGTTCGACTCAACCTGACGTGATACAAACTGACCCAAAGGTTGGGTGCAGCCAACTAGGCGCGCGGGCCTTATGTGTATGGCGCACATACACTTGGTGGTGCGCCATATGCAACCTCCTGCGTGATGTCCTCCTCCTCCTCATGCTGGTCGCCGGCCTCCCTCTCCTCCCTCGCGTCCATGTGCATGATCATCACGTCTTGCTCCAGCTCCTCGCTCCCTCGTGCTATGTCTTCTTCTCCCATGAACCTGAGTATGCAAACACACAAAGACTTAGGCAGTAAACAATTCTCATTAACAAAATAATCAGATTCTATTAGGAGCAAATTCACCTGTTGTTCTATTAACTTTGCACGAGCTCTTGTGATAGGTCCAATTCTGATTTCATCATTGGACTTCTTCTTTGCAGCAACTTGCTTGTCATCATTACGAAGTGGAGATGGAACAATAGTAGGGATGTCCTCATCATCTCCCCCCCCCCTTCAAAAGGCGTCGACCTCGACGCTCCAAGGTCTTCTCCATCATATGGTGACAAATCAGCAACGTTGAAGCTGTTGCTAACGCCACCAAACTCAGCAATAGGAATATCAATCGAGTAGGCATTATCATTTATCTTGGCTAGCACCTTGTAAGGACCAGCACCACGCGGCCTCAACTTGGAACTCCGCAGCTGTGGGAACCTATCCTTGCGCAGATGCACCCAAACCATATCTCCAGGCTGAAACAAAACTTGCTTTCTTGATTGGTTGCGTGCAGCAGCAATGTTCTTGCCTTTCTTCTCAATGGCCTCTCGTGTCTTCTCATGAATTTTCTTCATATAATCTGCTCTTTTTTATGCCTCCATATTAACTCTCTCATGCAATGGAAGAGGCAGCAAATCTAGTGGTGTGATTGGTTTGAAACCATACACCACCTCGAAAGGACAAAGCTGAGTAGTAGTGTGCACCGCTCTGTTATATGCAAACTCAACATGTGGCAAACACTCCTCCCACTCACGCAGATTTTTCTTGATCATGGCTCGCAGCAATTGAGACAATGTTCTATTCACCACCTCCGTTTGACCATCAGTTTGGGGATGACATGTAGTGCTGAACAGCAACTTCGTTCCCAGCTTGCCCCATAGTGTCTTCCAGAAGTAGCTCATAAACTTCACGTCCCTGTCAAAAACAATTGTCTTGGGCACTCCATGCAAGCGAACAATGTCCCTGAAAAACAGATTAGCTATGTGCGACGCATCGTCGCTTTTGTGGCATGCAATAAAATGTGCCATCTTAGAGAATCTATCCACTACCACAAATATACTATCATGACCTCTTTTAGTGCGTGGCAAACCTAACACAAAATCCATACTTATATCTTCCCATGGTGTGGTAGGTGCAGGTAGTGGAGTATACAAACCGTGAGGCTTCAGCTTGGACTTGGACGTGTTGCATACAATGCAGCGCCTAACAAATCTGTCCACGTCACGCCTCATCTTGGGCCAATAAAAATGATCAGCGAGCATGAGAAGCGTCTTCTCACGCCCAAAGTGACCCATCAATCCGCCAGCATGTGATTCCTGCAACAATAGCAAACGTACCGACGATTCTGGAACACATAGTTTGTTAGCACGAAACAAAAATCTATCATGTATGTGGTACTTGTCCCATGCATTTCTAAGCATACACAAACGATATGGTTCAGCAAAATCATGATCAGTAGCATACAAATCACACAAGCTCTCTAAACCAGGAATTTTAACATCAAGATGCGTCAATAACATGTTCTTCCTAGATAGAGCATCAGCAACAACATTTTCTTTCCCTTTCTTATACTTGATTATGTAGGGAAACGACTCAATGAACTCAACCCACTTAGCAAGGCGCCTATGCAAGTTAGATTGAGCTTTCAGATATTTTAAAGCTTCATGATCAGAATGTATGATAAATTCTTTTGGCCACAAATAATGTTGCCAAACCTCAAGAACTCGAACAAGCGCATACAATTCTTTATCATAAACAGGATAATTCAGTCTAGCACCAGAAAGTTTCTCGCTGAAATAAGCAATAGGTCTACCTTCTTGCATCAACACACCACCAATTCCTATACCACTAGCATCACATTCAACTTCAAATTGCTTAGAAAAATCTGGTAGTGCAAGCAATGGTGCAGAAGTAAGCAAACGTTTCAGCTCATCAAATGCATGATCTTGGGCAGCGCCCCATACAAAAGGCACTCCTTTCTTAGTTAATTCATTCAATGGTGCAGCAATAGTACTAAAGTCTTTCACAAAACGCCGATAGAAACCAGCAAGACCGTGAAAACTGCGTACTTGACTAACATTCATGGGAGTAGGCCAATTTTGAATTGCTTCAATTTTAGATGAATCTACCTCTACCCCATGCAGAGATACAACATATCCCAGAAATATCACTTTATCTTTTGCAAATGTGCACTTCTCAAGGTTAGCATACAATTTAGCATCACGCAACACTTGCAAAACTTGTCTAATATGCTCACAATGTTCAGATTCAGTGCGGCTGTAAATAAGTATATCATCAAAATATACAACCACAAAACGACCAATAAACTCTCGCAAAACATGATTCATTAAGCGCATGAATGTGCTAGGTGCATTAGTAAGACCAAAAGGCATAACTAGCCACTCATATAAACCAAATTTAGTTTTGAAAGCAGTTTTCCATTCATCCCCTTCTTTCATCCTAATTTGATGGTATCCACTACGCAAATCAATCTTAGAGAAAATAGCAGCACCACTCAATTCATCTAGCATATCCTCTAAGCGTGGAATAGGATGACGATATCGAATAGTGATGTTATTAATAGCTCTACAATCTACACACATGCGCCATGTACCATCTTTCTTAGGCACCAAAATAACAGGAACAGCACAAGGGCTAAGAGAAACACGAATATACCCTTTGTCCAGAAGCGCTTGTACTTGTCGCTGTATTTCCTTTGTCTCTTCGGGGTTGGTCCTGTACGGCGCACGGTTTGGAAGAGTGGCACCAGGGATCAAATCAATTTGATGCTCAATTCCACGCAATGGTGGCAGTCCTGCGGGCACCTCCTCCGGAAACACATCGTCGTACTCCTGCAATACATTAGAAACACCAAGAGAAACAGGTTGCATATCATTAGAAACTAACACCTCGCCTTTGTACATAAGCATAAGTGGCATGGCTGTAGGATCCTCTCTAAATTCTACCATGTCTTCTTTGGTGGCTAATATAAGCAAACTAGGCACTCTCTCACTTTTCGTTATATTGTCACTCACAGCTATTACATTATTTTCTCGTGTAGGTGGCTGTTCTAGCTTCACTTCTGTTTTCTGACGAGACTCATTGACAATTTGCTGCGGTGACATAGGCTATAGATTAATTTTCTTGCCCTTGAACTCCAAGTGATAGGTATTGGCTCGGCCATTGTGTTGCACATGGCGATCATACAGCCATGGCCGACCCAGTAGTAGGTGACAAACAGTCATAGGAACCACATCAAACTCAATGGAATCCTTGTATGGTCCTATCTCAAAATTCACACGCACCATATGATTTACCTTCATCTCTCCATTATCACTCAACCATTGGATGTAGTAGGGATTTGGATGAGGTAAATATTTCAGATTTAGCTTGGCACATAACTCCTTGCTTGCTAGGTTGCGGCAGCTACCTCCATCAATGATTACTTTGCAAGCTTTGTTTGGGCCAACTAGTGCTTTCGTTTGGAACAAATTGCAGCGCTGGGAATCAGCATGTGGCGTGACACTCAATGCACGCTGCGAGACAACAATGGTAGGCGCTGGAGAAGCAAAGGCATCCATGCCGCCCTCACTTGTGTAACCATCATCATGGGAATCATACGGATCAGCGTCATCTCCAGTCTCATACTCATTATCATCATTAACAATCATCACCTTTCTGTTTGGACACTCTCGCTTGAAGTGCCCTTTGCCACCACATGTATGGCATTGCATATCTCTATTACGAGCTGTAGACATGTTGGAACCAGAGCTAGGCGCAGGAGCTGCTGGTTTCTTTGCAGTAGAAGCATTGGAGGCTGGGTGAGAATGTGAAGAAGAGGGGCCTCTGGTGGCACCCTCCATAGGCGCTGCAGATTGGTGTGGCGCCCTGCTAGAAAACCTCCCAGAAGGAGTATATCGTGCCTTGATTTGAGCCTCTTCAGCTAGCTGCGATTCAGCCTCCCTTGCATGATGCAAAAGCTCATTCATATTGTTGTAGGAATGATGCCTAACAATACCTTTGATGTTGTACTTCAGCCCATGAAGAAATCGCTGCATGGTCATCTCAATAGACTCTCGAACACGTGCACGCTGCAGCAACATCTCCATCTCCATGTAATAAGCATCAACGGTCATGGTTCCTTGCTTCAACTGTGTCAATTTATCATAAACAGTACGCAAGTAATTAGTGGGAACAAAACGAGCTCGCATGATCTCCTTCATATTGCGCCATGTAAGAACAGGAAGCTCATTGTTATCTCTTCTTTCCGTCACAATGCTATCCCACCAACGCAAGGCATAACCATCAAATTCTGAAGAAGCAAGCTTGATCTTCCTATCTTCAGTGTAATCATGCAAACGCCATAATTTTTCAATCTTGAGCTCCCAAGTAAGGTACTCCTCCGCATCAGTGGAACCTTCAAATCTGGGAATCGTGAACTTGGGCTTGCCCAAGCCATCATCCTCCTGAAATGGCACACGCCGAGCACCAGGTGGTGGTGGTCGACCCTGTCCTGGAAAACCACGCCCGCGGCCATTGTTGCCCATCATGTGTTCATTATCTCCATGGACACTATCAACATCGCCATGGTCCTCATGGTGGCGTTGCTCAACAGTTACACGCAGCCCATTGACGGAAGTTGTCAATTGTTGTATGCTTGTCTGGAGAGCAGTGACTTGCGCTTGCATAGCATTGACTGTAGTTTCAGTGGCATCCACTTTCATTTGCACAGCTTGAATATCAGCGTCAATGTTTTCAGTGGATCTAGTAATAACCCCTTGCAAATGATCACGGAGAGCTTCATATTCCCTCCATGTAACAGTAGCATCATCAGCCTTTTTCTGCATCACATCATCAACACCACTAACAGACATGATTAGTAGGTTAGTGCACTAAATCAAAAATCTTTTTGGTGGCACACTCACAACTCACTCAAAACTGACAAGAAAAGGAAATCTTACCGTTCCAAAGTGAATAGCAAAAGCGTACCCGTTCAGATAGATGACCAATGCACGGAGGTGATGAAGTGAATACCAGGGTATAAGAGCAATCACACGACAAAGCAGGAGTGTATGGTGGAGCTGTAGGTATGGTATCCTAACTACACCAAAGACAAGTCCTAGTGCTGATCGTGCGAACAAACACCCAAAGGAAACACACACGTGGAGATGAACGTGGCAAAGCAACTATAAAACAGGATATGTTGCAATGCACAAGAGAGACACTAGCAATGCTCAATGTAAACAGGCACAAGATTGCTCAATCTACTAGTGCAGCAAATTAGATAGATGCTTCGGCCTCTCACTTTTCTGTTTTTGATTCTTCTCTCTTTGCTCTTTTTTTTTGACTTCTCTTTATAAAACCAATTCACGAAGTACTGTAGCTACACCTCAGACCGCCTCCTCGCTGCTATTCCTCGCCTCCTCGCGCTTGGGCACACCGCGAAGATTTTTCAGCACGGCAGAACAATATGCACTCAAAAACCCTAAACAGAGCAGCCCGTGGAGCAAAAATATGCTAGTCTCAAAGGTAAGCTCCTACACAATTATATAGTAGAAAGGCTGTGGCTATGTTTATCAAACGGAAGAAGAAAAGGAACGCTATGTGGACTCGGTTTGGAAAAGAAATGAAAAAGACTGGAATCTGTACCGCGGCAGGAAACACACTGAACGCGTGCCGCGGCAGGACTTGCGCAAAAGGGCCAACGCGCTGGACCAGACAAAACTGCCCCTTTGTCTGGTGAGGAGCGATCGCTGCCTACGCGCGAGACCAGACAGAACGGCGTTTTTGTCTGATGGCGAGCGATCGAAGTGGACTCGGTGGAAAAACACAACTCAGATCAAAACCTAAAACCGACTAGAACCTAGACTCCTACGGAACAAGAAATAGATCGGATCAAAGAAGGAAAACGACCAGCAACTAAAACCAATCTATGATGCAATCTAGGCTATGGCAATACTATGAACCCTAATTTTTTTTGGCTTTTCTGGATAGGACGAAAATCAAAACTAAACTACGGATGATCTGGTGGATTGCTTACCGAGGAAACACTGGAAATCTGATACCAAGATGATATGGGGTGGCCCGATCTTCTCAGTAAGCTTGCGGTAATGGTGATGATGGTGATAGATAACTTGGTGTCGCCGATGATCTCTCCTCGCTAGATCCCTGATGCCAATGCAACAGCTCTCTACCCTTCGGATATTCACGACTTCACACACTTGCGCAACGCAGCCGTCGACCACGAAACGGTATAATTGCAATTCACTAATTCCCAATGGAACAGCAGATCACACTTAACTTGCAGTATATAATCTCCAGATCGAAACGAATTGGAGACAAGAATTCCAGATGAATGCTTGCAGCAGTCTCAAGAACTAGGGTTTATCTAAAACGTGGTCTAACCTCTCTATGGCGCCTAGGCACACAATATAAGGGGGGTGCGGCTGGCCCAAGGGCAACCGACCTGACCTGGTCCTCTAACACGGTTCGACTCAACCTGACGTGATACAAACTGACCCAAAGGTTGGGTGCAGCCAACTAGGCGCGCAGGCCTTATGTGTATGGCGCACATACACTTGGTGGTGCGCCATATGCAACCTCCTGCGTGATGTCCTCCTCCTCCTCATGCTGGTCGCCGGCCTCCCTCTCCTCCCTCGCGTCCATGTGCATGATCATCACGTCTTGCTCCAGCTCCTCGCTCCCTCGTGCTATGTCTTCTTCTCCCATGAACCTGAGTATGCAAACACACAAAGACTTAGGCAGTAAACAATTCTCATTAACAAAATAATCAGATTCTATTAGGAGCAAATTCACCTGTTGTTCTATTAACTTTGCACGAGCTCTTGTGATAGGTCCAATTCTGATTTCATCATTGGACTTCTTCTTTGCAGCAACTTGCTTGTCATCATTACGAAGTGGAGATGGAACAATAGTAGGGATGTCCTCATCAAGGACTTAATCTTTAGTCTTGACATTCTAACTAAACGACACTAGACCGAAAAGTGATTATCCAGAATTCTATAGTTCTTTTAACTCAATTAAGCTAAGTGTCGGTGGGAAACGGTGCCAAAGACTACAACGACTTATGCAAATACAACAAGATTTAGTTCAAGATAATTAGTTCAAGTTAATCAAATTACTAATGAACTCCCACTAAATTCAACATCCCTCAAAGTTGTTTAGTGAAGCATGATCCAAATTCACTACACCGAGACCGATCATCACGTGAATGATGTAGCTTTAATGGTGAACATCAACATGTTGATCATATCATCCATATGACTCATGCTTGACCTTTCGGTCCGTGTGTTCCGAGGCCATGTCTGTACATGCTAGGCTCGTCAAGTCAAACCCAAGTATCTCCGCATGTGCAAATACTGGCTTGCACCCGTTGTATGTGAACGTAGAGTTTATAGCACCCGATCATCACGAGATGCTTGAACACAACGAACTTTCGCAACGGCGCATACGAGGGGAGAACACAATTTTATCTTGATCTTTAAGTGAGGAATCATCTTATAATGCTACCATCGCAATCAAAGCATAATAAGATACATAAAAGGATAAACATCACATGCATATACAATATGTGACATGGTATAGCCAATCTTCGCGCATTGATCTCCATCTTGTGCGCGTCGGCATGATCTCCATCACTCCATCATGATTGCCTCCACCACGAATAGCAACTACGACTATTGCTAACTACTTAACGATAAAGTAAAGCTATTACATGGCGTATAAGAAGTTGACACGCAGGTCATACAAAATTATAAAGACAACCATATGGCTCCTGCCGGTTGTGAACTCATCGACATGCAAGTCGTGAAACAATATAAAACATGATCATTGCATACATCACATATATCAACATACACATCACATCTTGTGGCAATACCATATCACAAACACTCCCTGCAAAAACAAGTTAGACGCCTCTACTTTGTTGTTGCATGTTTTACGTGGCTTATGGGAGTAACAAGCTAAGAACGATTCTTACCTATGAAAAGCCACAACGGTGATATTATGGTTGCTAACATCCGTTGTAAATCCCATGACTACTATAGTGAGAGAAACTGGCATTCACCAGCCGCATGTGTGGAACAAGCCACACGTCAAGTGCGGAGCCGGTCTCGCGAACGAGGTCGCGTAAAGTTGGCCTGCACCGCTTCGATCTCACTATGCCGCGCCATAAGAAATACAAAACAAAGAGGTTTGCAACAGAAAACATCAACGCCCACAACAAGCATGTTGCGTTCTACTCGTGAAACACATCTACGCATAGATCTAGCTCTGATACCACTGAAGGGTTTCGCAGCATAGTAAATCAAAAAAATTCCTACGGATGCAAACAAGAAAGCCAAGATCTAATCTAGGAGATGTAATCAATGAGAGAGATAGATGAGATCTTCATACCCTTGAAGAAATCGCACAGCGGAAACGTTCAATAGAACGTGGATGATGTAGTCGTACTAGCCATCTCCTCCCCGCGATCCGATCCTATCCTACGCCGCAAGTGGCGGCGCCTCCGAGAGATGCACACGTACGGTGCAGCGACGTCTCCTCCTTCCTTGGTCTAGCAAGTATGGTGGAGAGATAGATTGGATCTGCAGCACGACGGCGTGGTGCTTATGGTGGAGAGTTTCTGCGGCAGGGCTTCGCCTACGCACAGTCACGAGAGAGAGAGGTGGAGGGGCAGCAGTTGGCCGGCGGCTAGGGTTGGGATGTGGAAGGCTGCGCCCCTGCCCCTGTTTAGTGAAGCATGATCCAAATTCACTACACCGAGACCGATCATCACGTGAATGATGTAGCTTTAATGGTGAACATCAACATGTTGATCATATCATCCATATGACTCATGCTTGACCTTTCGGTCCATGTGTTCCGAGGCCATGTCTGTACATGCTAGGCTCGTCAAGTCAAACCCAAGTATCTCCGCATGTGCAAATACTGGCTTGCACCCGTTGTATGTGAACGTAGAGTTTATAGCACCCGATCATCACGAGATGCTTGAACACAACAAACTTTCGCAACGGCGCATACGAGGGGAGAACACAATTTTATCTTGATCTTTAAGTGAGGAATCATCTTATAATGCTACCATCGCAATCAAAGCATAATAAGATACATAAAAGGATAAACATCACATGCATATACAATATGTGACATGGTATAGCCAATCTTCGCGCATTGATCTCCATCTTGTGCGCGTCGGCATGATCTCCATCACTCCATCATGATTGCCTCCACCACGAATAGCAACTACGACTATTGCTAACTACTTAACGATAAAGTAAAGCTATTACATGGCGTATAAGAAGTTGACACGCAGGTCATACAAAATTATAAAGACAACCATATGGCTCCTGCCGGTTGTGAACTCATCGACATGCAAGTCGTGAAACAATATAAAACATGATCATTGCATACATCACATATATCAACATACACATCACATCTTGTGGCAATACCATATCACAAACACTCCCTGCAAAAACAAGTTAGACGCCTCTACTTTGTTGTTGCATGTTTTACGTGGCTTATGGGAGTAACAAGCTAAGAACGATTCTTACCTATGAAAAGCCACAACGGTGATATTATGGTTGCTAACATCCGTTGTAAATCCCATGACTACTATAGTGAGAGAAACTGGCATTCACCAGCCGCATGTGTGGAACAAGCCACACGTCAAGTGCGGAGCCGGTCTCGCGAACGAGGTCGCGTAAAGTTGGCCTGCACCGCTTCGATCTCACTATGCCGCGCCATAAGAAATACAAAACAAAGAGGTTTGCAACAGAAAACATCAACGCCCACAACAAGCATGTTGCGTTCTACTCGTGAAACACATCTACGCATAGATCTAGCTCTGATACCACTGAAGGGTTTCGCAGCATAGTAAATCAAAAAAATTCCTACGGATGCAAACAAGAAAGCCAAGATCTAATCTAGGAGATGTAATCAATGAGAGAGATAGATGAGATCTTCATACCCTTGAAGAAATCGCACAGCGGAAACGTTCAATAGAACGTGGATGATGTAGTCGTACTAGCCATCTCCTCCCCGCGATCCGATCCTATCCTACGCCGCAAGTGGCGGCGCCTCCGAGAGATGCACACGTACGGTGCAGCGACGTCTCCTCCTTCCTTGGTCTAGCAAGTATGGTGGAGAGATAGATTGGATCTGCAGCACGACGGCGTGGTGCTTATGGTGGAGAGTTTCTGCGGCAGGGCTTCGCCTACGCACAGTCACGAGAGAGAGAGGTGGAGGGGCAGCAGTTGGCCGGCGGCTAGGGTTGGGATGTGGAAGGCTGCGCCCCTGCCCCTCCTTATATGGGGGGCTGGCCGGCTGCCTTGGCCCCTCCTCCAAGTCCTAGGACGGCGGCCTAGGGGGAAGAGTGGGGGGCAAGTTTCCCCCCTTCCTTCTGGAAGGTTCCCTTAGGGTTTCCCCTAAGGGCTGGCCGGCTGGGCCTTAGGGGCCTTGTGTGCCTGGCCCAAAGTGGCCAGGACACTTCCCCTTAGGCCCACATAGGCCTCCGACAAGTGGGCCCACGTTGGTCCCACTCCGGAACCTTCTAGAACCTTCCGATACAATACCGATAAACTCCGAAACGATTCCGGAATCCAAAAACTGCTATCCTTTATATGAATCTTATTCTCTGGACCATTCCGGAACCTCTCGTGATGTCCTGGATCTCATCTGAGACTCCGACCAAAAACTCATAAACCAATTATCCATTCTATCCTAGTGTCGATGCACGTTAAGTGTGTGACCCTACGGGTTCGAGAATATGCAGACATGATCTTCTATCAATAATCAACAGCGGGATCTAGAAACCCATATTGAATCCCACATATTCATTGATGATCATATCGGATGAACCACAATGCCAGGATTCAATTAATCCCGTATATGTATTCCCTTTGTCACGCGATATTTTTTACTTGCCCGAGATTCGATCGTCGGTATCGCCATACCTAGTTCAATCTCGTTCACAGCAAGTACTTTACTCGTTCCATAATCCGATATCACTTTGTGATTAACTCCTTAACCACGTGCTTGCAAGCGGTGTTGATATCGATTACCGAGTGGGCCCGAAGTATATCTCTCCGACTCGGGAGGGACAAATTCCATCTCGATACATGCAACCCAACAAGTACTTTCCGATCACCTGAGAGACACCTTTATGATCACCATGACATAGGATGACGTTTGATGACCTCAAAGCTTTCTTCCGATACCAGGGAGTTGTATTATCTCATGGTCTAAGGAATACAATACTTGACATAGGAAAAAGCTTCGCAAAGATGAACACAATGACACGATCTAATTGCTCTGCTTTATTTGGGTCTGTCCATCACATCATTCTCCTAATGACATGATCTCATTATTAATTGACAACTCATGTCTATGGTTAGGAAACCTTAACCATCATTAATCAATGAGCTAGTCTAGTAGAGGCGTACTAGGGACACGGTGTTGTTCATAAACCACACAAGTATTAATGTTTCCGCTTAATACAATTATAGCATGGAGTATAAACATTATCATGAACAAGAAATATGATAATAACAATATTATTATTGCCTCTAGGGCATATTTCCTTCACAGGCATTATGTTGTCAGCACATCTGAGCGACACATGTAAAGTACTGCTTTCATAAGTATTGCGGTCCAGCACCTGTTGATCATGCACAAGCACACGATGCTTGAATGTAGGTTGTGTCTTCTAAGAAGTAGGCACCAGCACACCATTGACTATTGACGCTTCCTACACCAGCAACTCAACATAGAGAATGTTCACCAAATGCGAAGGTTCCTTCAACCATGCTGAAATTACACTAACATATAAATAGTGATATGTGGATTATAACATAGAAGACGATATGAAGTACAAAAGCACATTAGCATTTATATAATAAACAGATTCAAACTATCTATTAAACATAGTTGAGTGGCCCAGAAAAACAAAAGAAGAATCCACGGCTCAGCTTAGGCCCCGGGGGATCTCAACGAGTGCACAATATCTACACTAGGCTTAAACCAGATCGACACTGATCGGATATTACTTCTACTAACTCTGGGAGAGCTGATGGCTCCTACAGGCTCACCATCATTTGCCTACAGGTTGAAGCGCATAATATAAGGCTTTAATCTTTGGCAAAACTGATATTCTGATGTGTAGATACAATTTTTCCTCATGAATGGAACTAGTATGCCATCAGGAGCCTAGCGATTGGAAATCTTCAGGTTGACAGTGATCGGATAATTGATTCCAAGGAACAGAGAGTGGTCGCCGAGGTTGTTAACCTGCTTTCAAATGATGAACCCGAAAGGTCCATCTGAGCAGGGATCCTACTCAAACATGTACACAACACTAGTATGATACTGGCATAGGTTAAGCCCATTAATAGCACAGAGAGTGCACGAGGGTATTTGCCATAGTCAACCCCAATGGCGTACATTGTACGAATGATCATCAAGCGTTTGTTGTCGACCGATCGAGTGAGGAACCATGCATTTGATGGATCAGTCATTAACAATGGTAGTGATACAAATGGCAGCTTCATTTTTGCTGCAACATATCAAATTGGAGGAAAAAAGGGTGTTACTGACAAATAGCAAATTCTAACCGTGACATAGTTCATAGTTCATTCTTATAGAAGTATGAACAGAAAAATCCTGACAATAATAAGAAACAATTGAATAAAATGACATTGTTCATTCATGAGTTCAACTGCATGGTTTGATAGTTCAGTTAGGCGAAAGATGAATGAAAAAATAACCAAGAGATGAGGCTACATTGTGATATGTTCATATTTCCGATGCTAGTTAATTACATTCATATTCTGCCAATGGCACATAATTGAAAATACAGGAATGCATCAATATACCATTTTTTGGAAGACAAGTTACTAAACTATCTTCATTTTGAATTGTACTATGCTTAACTTGGCTTTTTCCACCCAAGTGGCCGTGTAGATCGCAAAATACGAGCATACAAAATGATAAAGCGCCCAAACTTGGCAAATATGTGCACCTTCTCATTACAAACAACTCTTCCAAACAGGATTTCAGACTTTGCTTTATAAAATTTGAGTTTCCATTTTTTAGTCTAAAAAGCGTGTATTTTTATGAAGTGGCCACTAGGCATGAGGGTCAAAATGACACCACTACAATTTTCTAGGTAAGTAAACCTCATAGCATGACCAATTATGGGAGATGATCATTTATATCAAATGGTGGCTATATATTTGAACTGTAGATATCCTAGAAAATGGTCATAAATTACTGCCAATGCAGCGTCCGAAACAACGCTGATTATATTTACCTAGCTTCTCTTACCACTAGGCAAACAATTAAATATGCAGTAAAAACCATCATTTCTTAAGTACTGCCATGGGACGTGGCATGCTGCGGTAACTTCGAGAAACCAAATAATCCACTATATGTTCCCTCTTTTATTCGATAAAATGCGACTGCCTTCTCCTATTGATCAGGTTGAGAAATTATTCGGTAGTAATTTTTTAACGGTTATTTTTCTGACAATTATCTTTCATAGCAGTTCTTCTCTGGTAATTTTTCAACATGCATGAATGATACGTCTCAAACGTATCTATAATTTTTGATGCTCCATGCTTGTTTTTACACCATTTGCTTAGTGTTTTGTTACACTTCGTGGCGTTTTTATGCATTTTCCGGAATTAACCTATTAACGAGATGCCACAGTGCCAGTTCCCTATTTTTTGTTGTTTTTGTGTTTTAGAAAAGTTACACAGGAAATATTCTTGGAATTGGACGAAACAAAAGCCAGACATCCAAAAATTTACCGAAGCTTCTAGAGAACCGAAGAGGAGATGGAGTGGGCCCACAGGCCGACCACACAACAGGGTGGCGTGGCCCAGTCCCTGGTCACGTCCCCTATGTGTGAGACCGCCTCGGTCCACTTCTGATGATGCCCCTTCGCCTATAAAGACCACCTGACGGGAAAAACCTAAGTACCCGATCACTTTTCCAGAAACACATTGCGATCCGCCGACGTCGTCGACCCGAGATTGGGAGGGTCCAGAAGCTCTTCCCGGCACCCTACCGGAGAGGGGAATCGCCACCAGAGGTCTTCTTCATCGCCATGCTTGCCTCCGGCGCGATGAGTGAGTAGTCTACCTTGGACTATGGGTCCATAGCAGTAGCTAGTTGGTTGTCTTCTCAACCATGTGCTTCATGTTTAGATCTCGTGAGCTGCCTTACATGATCGAGATCACCGTTATGTAATTCTACATGTTGTGTTTGTTGGGATCCGATGAATATTGGTGTCATAATTGAGTTGATGTGCTGAATATTATCTTATGTTATCTCTATGTTGTTTATGATCTTGCATGCTCACCGTTGTTAGTAGCTATCTTGGCCAAGTAGATACTAGTGACTCCAAGAGGGGGTATTTATGCTCGATAGTTGGGTTCATGCCTTTATTTAATCTAGGGGAGTGACAGAAACCTCTAAGGTTGTAGATGTGTTGTTGCCACTAGGGACAAAACAACATTCGTATGTCCAAGGGCATATGCTTTGTTTACATTACACACTTTGCTTAATGCAGTTATCTGTTGTTCGCAACTTAATACTAGTGGGGTTCTCGGATTGATTCCCCACGGGTGGATTATTAGTCATAGATGCAGTTGGATGGCGGTCTATGTATTTTGTTGTAATGCCCAGAGTAAATCTCATTGTGATCCTCTCAACATATGCATGTTGTCTTTATTCTATCAATTGCCCAACTATAATTTGTTTACCCAGCATGTGTTATTTTATCTTATGGAGAGACACCACTAGTGAACTGTGGACCCCGGTCCTATTTCCTTTATATTGCTATCACCTGTTTACTTTACTCGCACTGTTTACTTTACGCGCATACTACTATTGCTTTCCACTCTATAAGCTCATTCCTTTGTTTACAGCAAACCGGTGAGATTGACAACCTCATCGTAAGTTGGGAGCAAAGTATTTGGTTGTGTTGTGCGCAGGTTCCGTGTTGCTACTAGTTGAAGGCATGTCAACAAGTGTCGTAAACGGCGCCCTTGTTGGAGTGTCACTAAGCTAGCAAGCATCACCTTCTAGAGTTTGGCTTTTTCCTGGATTTGATAAACCTTGGTTTCTTACTGAGGGAAAATTTGCTGCTTTACTCATCATACCTTCCTCTTGGGGTTCCCAACTGGACGGTGATTCACATCAACCGTGCCGCAACAAGCAACAATTTTCTGGCGTCATTGCCGGGGAAAAAGAAGACTTCTGCAAGGGGAGTTTCGCATGTATATCCTTTACTTTGTTTTAAGTTTTGCTTTACTTTATTTTTACTTGCACCGTTTTATCAAAAACACACAAAAATTAGTTCCTTCTATAGTTGTTATTTTTGTGGTCTGTTATTGTCTTGCTTTATCATGCTTTCTATCAATGGTTGGTTTCTTTGAAAGTAAATCTTTTTGGCAAGGAGGGTTCACGGAAGAACAACAAAAGTATTATGAGGAACACCGCTTGTCACAAAAACGGAAACACTTATGGGAACAAATTAATAGATTGTATATCATTGCTAGAAACATGTGCTCTACTTATAATGTTACTTATTGCTCTGATAGATCTTGTTGCTGTAGGAGGTATAAACACCTCCCTTTTCAATGTGAGTATAATGATGAGGTTACCATATCTTCTTATATTAGTGGAAATTATGACTTTTATGATGTGGAAGAAATCGAAGAATTTATTGCTTGGAAGGGTGCATTTGAACTTGCTTATTTGCTTGATACTGATGATGCACCTTATAAATATGAAGTTTATGATATACTTACATTTTGCTTTGATAATTACAAGGGAAAAAATGGCTATATTCTTAAATATCTTAATAGATGCTCTCCAACGGAAGAGACTAATGCCTTGAAGGAGCCTATGGAAGAAGAAATTGCTGAAACTGGAAGCTCATTGGATGAAAAAGAGGAGGAGAGTGATGATCAAGAGGAGGAAGAATGGAGCTACCCATGTCTACTTCCCAATAAGAGTAACTCTTTAACTAATACCTTATTTGATCGCACTCCATGCTTAACAAAGGAGGGTGAGTGTGATATTTATATTGTTGAGTTTGTTCATGATGCTACTGAGAATTATTATGAGAGAGGAAAATATGGTTGTTGGAATTTTCATGTTACTAAAACACCTCTCTTTATATTGAAAGTTCTGAAGTTGCTCTTATTTTATCTACCCATTCTTGTTACTATGTGCTTCTTTGATATATTTTCTTACAAGATTCCTATGCATAGGAAGTGGGTTAGACTTAAATGTGTTTTATATTTGCTCCTTAATGCTCTCTTTGGCTTCAATACATATTTCTTATGTGAGCATCTTCTCAAACTTTTTGCGCCTAGCTCAAAGGCGTTAAAGAAAAGCACTCTTGGGAGATAACCCATTGTTTTACTTTCAGTTCTTTTTCTTTTATTTGAGTCTTGGAAGTTACTACTACTGTAATAACCTCTCCTTATCATTTTTATTTCGTTTTTGTGCCAAGAGAAGCCTCTAATTTGAGTGAGGTAAGATTTGGGGATGTTGTTGTCCTGAAACAGATTTTGGTGCTGCACAGTAAAAATTTGTGAAAATTCGCAGTATATCTTTTGGACCTGCGATCTCTTGTGCATATGCCCCAGGTTATATCCAAACTTTCATTAGTTTAACACTTTTTGATTTGAGCAACAGAAAACCCTCTAAAAATTCGACCTTTGTCAGCTGTTCTGTTTTGACAGATTTCTGCCATTATTTGTGTTTGCCGCTCGATCGCTTTCTTTTTGAGTTCTTTTGATCACGGAACTTTTGGGAAAGTTGCTACAGTAGTATATACTTTATATGTGGTGGTTTTGAGTTGAAACCTGAAGCAAAAAGGGGTTGATTTAATGTTATGCTTACACTAATGTTGCTAATAGAATTGTGTTGAGTTTTGTATGAAGGAAGTTTTCAAGTGTAGGGATTGGAGAATGATGAGATGAGTTGAAGAATGGACAAAAGCTCAAGCTTGGGATGCCCACGCACCCCAAGAAATATCCAAGAGGTACAAGCGTCAAAGCTTGGGGATGCCCCCGAGGCACCCCTTCTTCATCGGCAAATATCAGGTCACCTTTCAACACACTATATTTTTATTGCTTCATGCACTATGCGTTTTTCTTGGAGCGTCAGTTTTTTTAGTTTTTAGTTTTGTATAGTTTTGTTTGCTGCAATAAATGGTTGGACCGCAACAAATTCCTTTTGGAGAAGTTGCCTTGCTTTTCATTTGCCAAGAACACTCCGTTTTTCACTCTTATCGTTTCAACGAGTGTTCTCTTTTTCTGCTACTACGTTTAGCTTTCATTTTTTGCCTTGATTTTTGTTCAGATCTTGTTTTATCTTTGCATCAAGGTGTATTTTGACCTCTGGTCCATGTTGGTATTCATCAAAAGAGTTGTTTCAAAAAAGTTCGAATGGTGTTGGAAAAGAGAAAAAGCTTTATGCAAAAAAGTGGTACAAAAAGGAGCTTGTGTAGACTACGGCCTAGGCTTTTGCATGTCGTGCTTGATGTCTTTTTGATAGTATGCTTAGTGGTTTTGCTGTAGCATGACTTGTCTCAAATGACTGAGATTGCTTAATGAGCCTTTGAAAAAAAATCATGCGTTGTTTTAATTATTTGGAAGAATTATTTTGGTTTTTGTCCTTGATGCTTTATTTGGGTTGACTTGGCGCATGCTCACACATGTTAGACTCGTACAAAGTCGCCATAAGCCTCTATGATCATTTAGTCATTGGATTTTGATGCCATCTTATGCTTCTTTTAATGTTGCTTTGTCGCTTTGCATGATTATGGCCGTTATTGCTCTCTTAGTTGGTCGCTCCCAGTCTTTTGCTAGCCCTCATTTTGTACTGAGTATGAGCTCTACTCGTGCATCCAACTCCTAAAAACCAAGTTGTTCCAATGTGTCCACCATACATACCTATTAGCAATTTGCTATTCCAAAGTACATTTGACTTGCTTTTATCTATCCTTCAAATTAAACTCTTTTTGGTGTTATGCAAAAATTGGTCAGTAAAGCTCTCACGAACCTGATGGCACACTTTACTTTTCTCGTTCTTAATTTTTTTGACATTGTGGCTCTCTTATGTTGAGTTGTTATGCTTGCAAGTTGTAAGTTGGAAATTAGCCCAGCCATGCCGTCATGGGGCAAGCTTTCAACATTGCACTATCTTTCATTTGAGTTGATATCGTGATCTTTTATTTATGGATACTCGCGATGTGAAATAAGTTGGGAATCTTGCGGGATCATGGAGTTCTTATATGTGTTAGGGAAACGCCTGGGCCGCTAATCTAATCCATGCATCATTCATGGTGGAAATTTATAGCATGCCCATAGTGGACATTCGATGACGTATCTCACAATAAAAAGCTATACCAATGGTAAATAAAAGAGATGTCGAGGTGTTCATTGTCTGTTTGTCTTGTCATTTTGATGTAGGCTTGTTCCATGTCATCTGGCAGGAGGTACCCCGTTGGCAGTTCTCGATGATACACATATATTTACAATGACAAGAGCCTGCTAAGGACTCTAAGTCGAGTAGTATGAGGTTTGGGTATTCGTACTTCATGGGACACGAGGTTTTCAACTTATGATTTGTCAAGCATATGCTTCATAATTGTACTCGCATTAACTCTAACCATTCAAGATGCTTATGATGGGGGCAATGAGAGCTCAAAGCTAGTAAGTACCATAATTTTTGAAGGTTTATAAAAATTGCAATCACTGCTTCCCTCCGCGAAGGGCCTTTCTTTTACTTTTATGTTGAGTCACCACCTTCTATCTTTATGCACTGTCTAAGAGAGCAAAGTTTTCATTCTTAGTATAATGTGCATTGTCCCAAAGTTTTCATTGATTGATTCATGATGTTGGTTTCACTTGTTCTTAAATTATTTGTATCTAGTCGCCCTCTTAAACTTGAAGGTGTCCTATGCATTTATGTTTTGCTCTCTCATAAAGGACAGGCTGAAAACCATTTGTATGTTTTTCCTTATGATTTGAACACACGTTTGACTTTCATTGTTTCATTTTCATGATCTTTTGTTTGTGTTCTTTTTCATGTTATAACATGGTTGCTAAGTTTCTTCTATCAAGATTATATCTTTCATGCCCATGTTTTAAATTCTTTTGATCCCAGCGCACAACGCTTACATATATGGTCAAGATTGTGTAGGTGCATGTCACCTCAAGAATTATTTGTTTTGTTATCACTTACCTACTCGAGGACGAGCAGGAGTTAAGCTTGGGGATGCGGATACGTCTCAAACGTATCTATAATTTTTTATGCTCCATGCTTGTTTTTACACCATTTGCTTAGCATTTCGTTACACTTCGTGGCGTTTTTATATATTTTCTGGAACTAACCTATTAACAAGATGCCACAGTGCCAGTTCCCTGTTTTTTGCTGTTTTCGTGTTTCAGAAAAGTTACATAGGAAATATTCTCGGAATTGGACGAAACAAAAGCCGGACATCCAGAAATTTACCGAAGCTTCCAGAGAACCGAAGAGACGGAGTGGGGCCACAGGCTGGCCACACAACAGGGCGGCGTGGCCCAAGCCCTGGCCGCACCCCCTATGTGTGAGACCGCCTTGGTCCACTTCTGATGATGCCCCTTTGCCTATAAAGACCCCCCTGATGGGAAAAACCTAAGTACCTGATCACTTTTCCAGAAACACATCACGATCTGCCGCCGTCGTCGACCCGAGATCGGGAGGGTCCAGAAGCTCTGCCCGGCACCCTGCCGGAGAGGGGAATCGCCACCGGAGGTCTTCTTCATCGCCATGCTTGCCTCTGGCGTAATGAGTGAGTAGTCTACCTTGGACTATGGGTCCATAGCAGTAGCTAGTTGGTTGTCTTCTCCACCATGTGCTTCATGTTTAGATCTCGTGAGCTGCCTTACATGATCGAGATCACCGTTATGTAATTCTACATGTTGTGTTTGTTGGGATCCGATGAATATTGGTGATATGGGCACAGAGGAGGTGGTGCAGCCTAATTTTAGGACTCCACCAAGATGAGGGCAGCTCATTGAAGATTGGCACGCCAGGACGACCTATGATATGAAATAATTTAGTCTAAGGTTGTGTCAACAATTTATATACCTGTTTATGTTATTCCATAGTCCGGTCATGTTGTGGGCCACTTAGGTTTATTTGTGTTTTGGGTTTGGGCCTGTCCAAGCCCAATAGTTTTCTGGCCATCTATATAAGGAGGCCAGCAGTCTAGGGTTTAGGGGAGTTCAGTTGTTTAGATTAAACTATCACGTGGTGTTCCACCGTGTATCATCCCTCCGGGGAAATGGCGCTGCTGTGTTATCAAATAAAGATTGCTGCGAGCGTTCTTGTGTTCATCAAGAATTATCAGGCTCGGGTTTCAGGCATGTTGATTATCTTCACGTTGCTTGCTGGATTCGTTCCTCTTCTTCAGGTTGCGTTCTTCGCGTGATTGGAAGATTTTATCTATTGGTTTGACTCGCTGTGAAAGATCGGGACACAACTCCATGGATCACCGGCGTGATCCATATCATGTGGTATCAGATTACTGGGTTGATCACCATGAGTATCTTCTGTTGATTCTTTAATCTGTGAATTGTTCTTCCTCGAGCTGTTTTCAGATCAGATTATTTGCGGCTTGTTTCTTCGAAGCAGTTTTCAGATCGGATTGAGATCATATTGGTTGGTGATAGTTCGTTTTCACTGCTTCTTCGTGGATAGTCAATTTTGGCGTTGAGTTCTTCCTTTTTCCGATCCATCGTTGTCCACAGCGAGCACTCGTTTCGCTTCGGGCAATCTCAGATCGAATCGGCAGAGTCCTTCACCTGCATGTATACCTGCCAGGGCCGAACAAGCCACTTGTGCGCTAGACTCCAGATGCGATCGATCTGAGTTCACAGCAAAACAGGGATCAGGGATCCAAGATCTGATCGGAAAAAGCAGATTTTTTTAAAAAAAGAAGCAGATCGCTACCCCCGCGCGCCTGGGGTCAGAACAATTCTGTCCTTGAGCGCGCCCGCCTGGGATCGCTCGCCTCGATCCCGCGCCCTCGCCAGACTCTCGGCGATCGATTCATCCTCGCGATCGAGGGATTCCGGCTGCTGCTCGTTGGCTGCCCCAGGCAGCGACCGGCCCACAGCGACCGAGGCCCACCCAAAGATCGTGGCCCAACGGCTGGCCGGCCGACGCGGCCGGGGACGCTCGCTAGACCTCAGACGCGATCTGTGGTCGGGCGCCCGGATAGCACCCAGTTTTGGTTCGTTTTGTCAGTTTCGTTCGCTGGTTTTGACTGCAATTTCGACAGATATTAATCAATACCAATAGCTGCAAGGAAAAGCACAGGTAAAATTGTTTTGTATTGAGAAATCAGTGAAGGCTGGGTTTGGTACACACGTTAATTTAGATTTTGGGGTGACTGACCAAGAGGCATAAGATGAAATTTTTTCCGGGTGATTATTACGGCGAAAGGTGTCGTAGTGGCAAGAAGTTGGGTGACATTTTCAATGACTATCTTGATCTGTTAGACGGCGTAGCCGGTGCCGAAGATCAGCTCAATTGGCAACTGAACCTCAATGCAACAGCTGCAGAATTTGAGTCATGGGAACGTCATATGCTACAGGGTCTTTATAGATGTGCTACCTATAGTCACAACATGGCCAATTCTACACGTTTGATTCTTGCAGACCAACGCGTGGATATAAAGCTACACAATTGGTGGCAAAAAGCATTGTAGAAGAAGCGCATTACCTCTGCAACTTGGGCGAATTTCAGGAAATTTCTGCGAGAGTGCTTTATCCCTTCTAGCACCGTGGTTCCTTCTCGAAAGCCCATGGTAACCATAGAAGTGATTCAGTAGCCACCCAAGGTTGTGCATGGGATAGATGATGTTGGCAAGAGCATAGCTCCTATACCGAAGGTCGCGACAGCTGTGACTACTCATGAGAAGTTGACAGTTGTTCCATTGCCGACAGTTAGCAAGGTGGCAGCCATGAATTCTGAATTGTCAGCGGTTGATGTTGTCAAGGCTGATGTTGTCAAGGTTGTCGTGGAGGAGGTGGTACCATTGAGTGGGCTGAATATGCAACTCAAAAGAGTACATGATGAGACTTGTATGACAGCGGATAGAGGGCAGCGTTGGAGTCTTTTTCAGAGGCAGTGCATGATCAAGGGAAAAGCGTGCAAGCTCATGGTGGATGGTGGTAGCTACTGTAATGGCATTAGCAAGGCGGTTGTAGAGGCTTTGAGTTTATCCACATGGCATACTCTAGAACTGAGGCATGTTGAGTGGGTTAATAGCTGCGGTATGCTGAAGATTACTCACAAGGTGCGTGTGCCATTTACAGTTGATGACTATGTTGATGAGGTGGAATGTTATGTGTTGCCATTGGAGGTGTGTGGGCTGTTACTTGGACGTCCATGGCAGTATGATCGCAATGCTATGCATGCTGGGAGAGCAAATACATATTCCTTTATGCATGATGGCAAACAGCGGACTTTAAAGCCTATGTGTGATGATCAAATCAAGTCCGATTTTGTGTTGGTGGTTCGCAAGGAGAAGTTGCATAAAGCTAAGCCACAACCAGGGCTAGCTAAGGTGCAGCATGAGGAGCATGATGCGAAAAGCGTCGGTGGTGATATTGTTTCAGCCAAGCCTGTAGATGACAAGCCAGTTGTTCTTGTTAGTGACAAGCCGGTTGAAGTCAAGCCTCATATTGGTGAAGGGAAGGATATGTCAGCATGTGTTCCATGTGTTCCACTTCCAGTTCGTGTTGACATGGGTGTTCAGACCGATGACGGTGGTGCTGATCATGTTCCGGTGCATATGGTGCCGCGGGTAGTCAGCCACAGTTTTGCAAGAACACCTCGGAGACGTTTTGTTGGAGCAGCAGTGCGTGTGCATACAGGCAAGGATGGACGTGTTCGTCAGTTGTGTGGCCCAGGCATTACTACTTTGCAGGGTCGTGCTAAGCAGGTTCATGTTCAGCAACGCAAGGTTCCAGCAAGGATTGAGAAGAAGAAGGTGGAGGCACCTAAGTACAAGTTCATTTGGCAAAGAAAAGAGGTGCAACCACCTAGGGCTGTATCAAGTCGAGCAGGCCAAGAGGGAGGATGTGGTGAGGAAGGCAAGCAAGACTTGAATACGGCGAATATGCGTAGTGCTATTGTTGATATTCCGCCACCCTTTCGAGCAGACCCTCACGTGTTGGGGACAACGCTTTTTGAAGGGGGGAGGATGATATGGGCACAGAGGAGGAGGTGCAGCCTAATTTTAGGACTCCACCAAGATGAGGGCAGCTCATTGAAGATTGGCACGCCAGGACGACCTACGATATGAAATAATTTAGTCTAAGGTTGTGTCAACAATTTATATACCTGTTTATGTTATTCGGTAGTCAGGTCATGTTGTGGGCCACTTAGGTTTATTTGTGTTTTGGGTTTGCGCCTGTCCAAGCCCAATAGTTTTCTAGCCATCTATATAAGGAGGCCAGCAATCTAGTGTTTAGGGGAGTTTAGTTGTTTAGATTAAACTATCGCGTGGTGTTCCACCATGTATCATCCCTCCGGGGAAACGGCGCTGCCGTGTTATCAAATAAAGATTGCTGCGAGGGTTCTTGTGTTCATCAAGAATTATCAGGCTCAGGTTTGAGGCGTGTTGATTATCTTCACGTTGCTTGCTGGATTCGTTCCTCTTCTTCAGGTTGCGTTCTTCGCGTGATTGGAAGATTTTATCTATTGGTTTGACTCGCTGTGAAAGATCGAGACACAACTCCAAGGATCACCAGCGTGATCCATATCAATTGGTGTTATGATTGAGTTCATGTGTTGAATATTATCTTATGTTATCTCTATGTTGTTTATGATCTTGCATGCTCTCCGTTGTTAGTAGCTATCTTGGCCAAGTAGATACTAGTGACTCCAAGAGGGGGTATTTATGCTCGATAGTTGGGTTCATGCCTCTATTTAATCTGGGGGAGTGAAAGAAAACTCTAAGGTTGTAGATGTCATGTTGCCACTCGGGAGAAAACAACATTCGTATGTCCATGGGCATATGCTTTGTTTACATTACACACTTTGCTTAATGCAGTTATCTGTTGTTCGCAACTTAATACTTGTGGGGTTCTCGGATTGATTCCCCACGGGTGGATTATTAGTCATAGATGCAGTTGGATGGCGGTCTATGTATTTTATTGTAATGCCTAGAGTAAATCTCATAGTGATCCTCTCGACATATGCATGTTGTCTTTATTCTATCAATTGCCCAACTGTAATTTGTTTACCCAGCATGTGTTATTTTATCTTATAGAGAGACACCACTAGTGAACTGTGGACCCCGGTCCTATTTCCTTTATATTGCTATCACCTGTTTACTTTACTCGCACTGTTTACTTTACTCGCATACTACTATTGCTTTCCACTCGATACGCTCATTCCTTTGTTTACAGCAAACCGGTGAGATTGACAACCTCATCGTAAGTTGGGAGCAAAGTATTTGGTTGTGTTGTGTGCAGGTTCCGCATTGCTACTAGTTGAAGGCGTGTCAACAAGTGTCGTAAATGGCACCCTTGTTGGAGTGTCACTAAGCTAGCAAGCATCACCTTCTAGAGTTTGGCTTTTTCCTGGATTCGATAAACCTTGGTTTCTTACTGAGGGAAAATTTGTTGCTTTGCTCATCATACCTTCCTCTTGGGGTTCCCAACTGGACGGTGATTCACATCAACCGTGCCGCAACAAGCAATGAACATTAATTTTCCAGTACTAATTATTCGATGACAGTTCTTCAATAATGACTGTCTTCTTCTGCAATAACTTTGTGGTTATCCTATAGTAGCTTCAGGAAATAAATACTCGACTACTCAGGCCCTCTTTTATTCGAGAAAAATAATTCTTTCATCGACTGTTTCACCATCATCCTATGGGAATACTACTACCTCTTTTCACAATAACTTTGAACATATGCTTCATTATTTTGCACAAAATACTTTATTTTCATTTTCTTCTTTCACAACAACTTTGCAAAAAATAAATACTATATTATTTATCGCCTCTTTTATTTGCAAGTACATATAACTAGAACACACTGTGAGGATACAACAGACAAAAACAGGAGGATACCAAAAAGTATCAACGTGACAGATGTGTCAATATTTGGTGTAACGATCGTACCCTTTCGGGCCATCGGTTTCGTGTTATATAGGGTAGAGAAAAGCCCTTTACGTGGCAATACAAGGATATACGTGTACGGTCGGAGTACTACTGTATACACGTACACGTACGTGATTACATACTCTAACATCCCCCCTTAATCGAAAGCTCGGGAGAGATTGAGATTACGCCTAAACTCCTGTAACCCTTTGACTGGCAAAGCTTTGGTAAACCCATCAGCAACTTGGTCCTTGGTGGAAATGAATTTGATAGCTAAACGATTTCAGCAACACGTTCACAAACAAAGTGATAGTCAATTTCAATATGTTTGGTGCGAGCATGAAAAACTGGGTTAGCTGACAGAAAAGTAGCACCCAAATTATCACACCAGAGACATGGCTTGTCACGAAGACGAACACCAAGCTCACGTAGAAGTGCTTCAACCCAAATTAATTCAGTAGCAGCATTAGCTAAGGCTTTATATTCAGCTTATGTGCTTGACCTGGACACAGTAGCCTGTTTTCGAGCATGCCAGGAGACCAGATTTGGAACAATAAAAATCGCAAAACCTCCAGTGGATCGCCGATCATCAAGACAGCCTGCCCAATCAGCATCTGAAAAGGCACTGAGAAGGGTAGAAGAAGACCTGCGAAAAGTGATACCAAGACCAGATGTGTCCTTGACATAGCGCAGTATGCGTTTAACTGCAGTCCAATGAGCAGTGGTGGGTGCATGCAAGTACTGACAGACCTTATTAACTGAGAATGCCAAATCTGGGCGAGTAAGAGTGAGATACTGCAGAGCCCCAACAATGCTTCTGTATTGAGTACTATCATCAGATCCGAGAGAAGTACCTTCATGAAGGGACAATGCCTCGGACGAGGAAAGAGGAGTAGGCGCAGCTTTGCATCCAATCATACCAACTTTAGAAATAAGATCATTTGCATATTTTTCCTGAGTGAGCAGGAGACCATCAGAGGTGCGTTTAACTTCAATACCAAGGAAGAAATGAAGAGGTCCCAAATCCTTTATAGAAAAGTGGACATTGAGATCCTTGAGTAGGACAGAAACTGCATGATCCGATGAGCTAGTAACAATAATGTCATCAACATAGATCAGGACAAAAATGATGATACCAGACTTGTCATAGAGAAACAGAGAAGTATCAGCCTGAGATGGGCGAAAACCAAAATCCTGAAGTTTAGCACTAAGACGAGAATAGCTTTATCAAGTCGGCAAATGTAATTTGGAGCATTTGGATTCTCAAAACCTGGTGGTTGCTTCATATATAATTCCTCTTCCAGAACACCATGAAGAAACGCGTTCTTGACATCTAGCTGCCTAAGACTCCAATTGCGTGAAACAGCAAGAGAGAGAACAATTCTGATAGTAGCAATCTTAACAACTGGGCTGAAGGTATCTTCATAATCAATGCCATACCTTTTTTAAAACCTTTGGCAACTAGCCGTGCTTTGTAACGATCAATAGTACCATCCGCACGATGCTTGATACGATAAACCCACTTGCAGTCTTATGTTTTTGTGAGGACTAGGTGGAACAAGAGTCCATGTTTTGTTTGTCATGAGAGCATCATATTCATCTTGCATAGCAGAGCGCCAATTTTGATCAGAGAGAGCAGCAGATAAATTTTGTGGTTCACCTGTAGACACAGTCAAACCATATCGAACAGTGTCGTCAATGTACTGTTTAGGCTGGCGTATACCTTTTTGCAGACATGTGCGAGGCGCAGCAGGAGGAACCACAGAAGAAACGGGTGCAGAAGATCCAGCACCGGGAGAATCTGCAGTGTCAGTGTCAGCGCCAGCAGTACCGTGGGCTGCAGCAGCACGTGAAGAAGGCGCGGGAGCGGGCGTATGGCCACCACACGGCGGCAGGAGAGAGCGGCGACCCGGCCCCGCTGTAGCAATGGTCGGCATTCGGGTGGGAGATGGCGATGCAGCACCACGTGGGGGCAGCGAGTTGGCGGAGCGGCCCTGCCCCGCTGCAGCAGCTATCGGCGCCCGAGCGGAAGATGGAGGGACTAGCAAGGCAGCGCCTGTGACAGTGTCAGAATCCCCCTCGGGGTCGGAGGTAGCAGGGGACGGATCACCAGAATCAACCTCGGATTCAGCGCCAGCGTCGTCTGTTTCTGCAGAAAATTCATCTGATGATTCCGGTTGATCAGGAGCTCCGTTTTGGACAAAATTTTCACCAGCGTGCGCAGAATCCTGTGGAGTAACATTAACAGGAGCAGTAATAGGCACAAGAGTATTAAGCATGTGATCATCAATATTTTCGGTACCCTCACTAGGTGTAGATGTGGGTAACAAGAGAATTTCTTTCTTGAGAAGGGCACCGGCATTGGGATGAAGGGCTGCAAAGGGAAAGACATTTTCATCGAAGATAACATCACAAGATATATAAACACGACCAGTGGATACATCAATGCATTTGACTCCTTTATGTATCCAAGAAATACACAGCGCATGGAACGGAAAGCAAGTTTGCGTGTGTTGTAGGGATGTAGGTTTGGCTAGCAAGCACAGCCAAAAGTGCGAAGGGCATCATAGTTAGGTGTGACATGAAGGAGTCGCTCAGCAGGAGACTCCAGATTGATGACTCTGTTAGGAAGGAGGTTTATGAGAAACGTGGCAGTTAGTAAGGCTTCATCCCAATATTTAAGTGGCATAGACGCATTTGCAAGGAGAGCAAGACCAACTTCAACAATGTGGCGATGTTTGCGTTCAGCAGACCCATTTTGTTGTTGAGCATGAGGACAAGAGACATGATGGGAGATACCACATTTTTGAAAGAAAGCATGGAGTTTCTCATATTCACCCCCCCCCCCAATCAGTTTGCATAGTAACTATTTTCCTAGCAAACTTGCGTTCAACATATTGCGAAAAAATTAAGAAACACTTGATAAACATCAGAATGCTTTTTAAGCAAATAAATCCAGGTGAACTTGCTAAAATCATCAATAAAGCTTACATAGTGATGAGGACATCCCTACGGTTGATACAACCGTTGCACCTACAGCCACACTTCCTCACATTCCACAATTCCAAGGACCTCTCACAAGAGCTTGTGCACGATAACTAAATTATCAGGTACTTCCATTTCTAGGAACTATTCCTAATATTCATGAGAATATGATGCTGCCTAAATCAAATGTGTTTATGTTAGTTAGGAATGATGGGCCTAGCATGGATGAGAGGGACAAGCATTGGAGCATGATCATGCATGGAGATGATGGCAGCAATCGTGTGAGGATTCAGGATGATGCTGCAAGTGAAGATTTCCGAACTTTGAAGCCACCATAATGATGCAAGGATGCTTGGACGAAATTCACAAGTTACCAAATCATAAAATTCGTCCAAGGCTTTATATGGTGCTGCGTCACCTTATTTTTATGGGTTAAACCCATGTATTTTCATCCTAGGTATTTTAGGGACTTTTTGGAGGCTGTTTGAGTGGAAAAAGGCCCATCTAGGGCTATTTTTGGATGGCCCATTAGGGTTGTACGAATATCCCTGCCCTTTCCCTCATATATACCTCCTCCTAGCCATCATTCGAACTTGGATTTTGATATGTTAAAGACTTAGCCACGAGCTACTCTTCGCCATAGGCACAAGTGTCAAACCGACCTTTTGTACTATGCACTTGCAGAATCCCACCTCTTCAATAAAGCTTTCATCTATATTCGCAATATCTTGATTGCATCTATAATTCTTGCTGGTTCTTTGATTGCTTGCAGGGTCCTCGTGATCAGGTTGATCTAGCTCCGGCGTGATCAATAGCCTCAGAAGTTGATATGGGCACGAAGGAGGAGGTGAAGCCCAATTTTAGGACTCCACCAAGATGAGGGAAGCTCGTTGCTGATTGGCATGCTAGGACGACCTACGATATGAAATAATTTAGTCTAAGGTTGTGTCAGCAATTTACATATCTGCTTATGTTATTCTGTGTGCTAGGTCATGTTATGGGCCACTTAGAATTATTTGTGTTTTGGGTTTGGGCCTGTCCAAGCCCAATAGTTTTCTGGCCGTCTATATAAGGAGGCCAGCAGTCTAGGGTTTAGGGTGTTCAGTTGTTTAGTTGAACACTATCGTGTGCTCCACCGTGTATCATCCCTCCGGGGAAACGGCGCTGCCGTGTTTCTAATAAAGATTGCTGCGAGGGTTCTTGCGTCATCAAGGATTATCGAGCTGTGGTTTGAGGCGTGGTGATCTTCATCACGTTGCTTGCTGGATCCGTTCCTCTTCTTCAGGTGACGTTCTTTGCGTTATTGGAAGATTGCTATCCGGGTAGACTCGCTGTGAAAGATCGGGACAAAACTCATAGGATCACCGGTGTGATCCTTATCATGGTGTATCGATTGCTAAGGCGCAACATCTCGCACATTTGTAGTCGGATCGTAAATGTCGACCTCCACCATAATCGATAGTTATCGTCTCATCGAAAGATCGGGCACCTTTACCCAATCAAGTGGTATCAGATTTTGGGTTTCTCGGTGAGATCTTACTGTTTTCGTAGTTTAGATTGCATCTGTTCTTCTTCCTATAAACCATAAAAGCCAAAAAAAATTAGGGTTAGATCCGTATCCTAGAAACACTTTTGGGCCTTTTGCATCTTTTCTTTTCAGTATTTGCTTTGTTGAGTTCTAGTCTGCATCGTCGTGTCCAGTGCTGGTCTTAGGTCTAGATCTTCTGAGTTTCGAGTTCTGGTCACAGTCATCAGCCTCCACCACCACATATCCTTGTTCCTGTCTAGTTAGGTTTGTTTTCGTTTTCCTACTGTTGCTTTCCATCATTGTAGATCCGATCCGAGTTGTAACTTGATCCGAGTTCCAGAAAGTTTCGGCGGGAAGGAAAGAGGAGGGGAGAGCAAAAAAAAGTCTGGAAACTCCTCCGAAAAAAAATTCGGCCTATACTGTTTTTATGCTTCTGGGATCGTTTTGAGCTATACGCCATTATAGTGGAAAAAAATTGGCGTCTGCACGCTTTCCAGAGCAGTTTTCGGAAATTTCGAAAAAAATATCTTGAGCTTATCCTGATATTCCACCTTGCTGATTGTTTTGAGACACTTTCCATCCTAGTGATTTTTGCCTCATTCGCGCGCTGTTTAGAGCACTGCTGCCTGTTGCTTTTTGGTGTCGCAGCGTGCCTCATGGTGTTCTAGGCTCGCGTCTCTCTTGGGATAGTCTAGGACCAGCACAGTACCATCGTTGAGCTGTTATTCAACCTTGCATTGCTGTTTTGAAATTGTTGCTACAGATATTGCAGCCACCCAGAGCTCCACATATTCCTACACCGTGCATTGACACCACTTGGCAATCGCTCTATTCAATCTTCCTGAAGTTTGATCATGACGGTTGCTGCTCACCACCTGCTGCAGGGTAAGAACGGGTAAGAGTATTGGTTTGCTTGATAGATTCAGAGTTTTCCACCACTGTTCCTGTTGTATCTCTATTATATAACTGTGCTTTTTGTGTACAAATCATGCCACTAGAAAACACCGAGACACAGCCACTGGAGGGTGAAGCCTTGCAGGCTCACGTCACCAGACTTTCGGCTAACCATATTGATACGTCTCAAACGTATCTATAATTTTTGATGCTCCATGCTTGTTTTTACACCATTTGCCTTGTGTTTCGTTACACTTCGTGGCGTTTTTATGCGATTTCCGGAACTAACCTATTGATAAGATGCCAAAGTGCCAGTTCCCTGTTTTCTGCTGTTTTTGTGTTTCAGAAAAGTTACATAGGAAATATTCTCAGAATTGGACGAAACAAAAGCCGAACGTCAAGAAATTCACCGAAGCTTCCAGAGAACCGAAGAGGAGATGGAGTAGGGCCACGAGGGCCCCACACAATAGGGCGGCGCGGCCTGGCCCCTGGCCGCGCCCCCTACATGTGAGGGCGCCCTGGCAGCCCCCAGACGATGCCCCTTCGCCTATATAAAGGCTCGGGACAGAAAACCCTAGGGGAATCGGCGTTTTTCCCAGAATAGTTCCGCAGCGCCGCCGTCGTCGAAGACAAATTTCGGGGGACAGAAGTCTCTATTCTGGCACCCTGCCGGGACGGGGAAGTGCCCCCGGAGCCACCTCCATCTGTCTCCATCGCCGTCTCCGCCGTCTCCATCGACCTCACCGCCATCTTCATCAACCTTGCTGTCTCCTATGATGAGGAGGGAGTAGTTCTCCCCCGGGGCTGAGGGCTCTTCCGGTAGCTATGTGGTTCACCTCTCTCTTCCATGATGTGATCTTTATGTGATCGTGAGCTTTGTATCTAGTTGAATTGGTAGATGTTATTATTCAGATATTATGCTACTCCTATGCTTTATTATTGTACTCTCCGGAGATACCTCGTATCATGGTGTAAAGGTGACTAGTGTGTGCATCATGTGTATCTTTTTGGTTAATGTCTCTATGAAATGTTGGTGTTTGTTGGAACCATCTAGTGCGTTCACGGTGATAGTGTGGGACAATCTAGTTTGGGTACATACGGACTTTGAGGAGTGCTTCGTAGCCCTATGCATGATTAGTGTATATTTTCCATTGGAGAATTGTTTTGAGTTGCATATTGATGATAGTATCTATTGGTTCAATTATGTTATATTTGTTGGGAGTGTGTCCACTAGTGAAAGTATGATCCCTAGGCCTTGTTTCCAAGCTTTGCACACCGTTTACTTCTTGTTTTGTTACATGTTTGCTTGCTGCCATTTTTATTTCAGATTGCGTTTACTACTTATAATCATCACAACTACTTGTATTTCACTATCTCTTCGCCGAACTAGTGCACCTATACATCTGACAAGTGTATTGGGTGTGTTGGGGACACAAGAGACTTTCTGTATCGTAATTGCAGGGTTGTTTGAGAGGGATAGCTTTGACCTCTTCCTCCCTGAGTTCGATAAACCTTGGGTGATCCACTTAAGGGAAACTTGCTGCTGTTCTACAAACCTCTGCACTTGGAGGCCCAACAGTGTTTACAAGAACAGACGCGTGCGTAGACATCAAGCTCTTTTCTAGCGCCGTTGCCGGGGAGGTAAGGTAAAAGGTACTCACATTCTTTGGCTACTAAGTCTTTTAGTTGCTGGTGAGTGCTTGATGAGGACATCCCATCTATTGATACAACCGCTGCACCTACAGCGGAACACATACAAGGACCCATCACTCGAGCTCGTGCCAAGCAACTTAACTATCAGGTACTTTCGTTTCTTGGAACTCTTTCTCACATACATGACAATATGATGCTGCCTAAATCAGATATGTTTGTTACTCTTAGGAATGATGGACCTAGCATGGATGAGAGGGACAAGCATTGGAGCATGATGGTGCATGGAGATGGCAGCAAGCGTTTGAGGATTGAAGAAGATGCCACAAGTGGAGATTTCAGAACTTTGAAGCCACCATAATGAAGGATGAAGACTTGGACGAAATATACAAAGAACTACTTCATAAATTCGTCCTTAGATAAATATGGTGCTGCGTCACTTTTATTTTTGGGCCAGGCCCATGTAATTTTCGCAGCAAATAAGACAGCCACTTTTAGGAGTCCGAATTTGAGGAGAAAAGGCCTGTTAGGGTTCTGTTCGACCACCATACCCATGGCTGGTCGCACCCCTACCTTTTCCTCCTCAAATACTCCCCGTAGCCGTCATTAGAACTCGGATTTTGATTAGACTAAAGTTAGCCATTGCTGCAACTACGAGCTCGACTTTTGAGGCCAATCGTCCAGAAGAAGACCGCCTATTCGGAATCCCACCTTTTGAATAAAGCATACATCTTTCATCCGCAATATCTTGATTGCAGTATTAGTTCTTACTTGTTCTCGATTTCAGGTAGGAATTAAGGCCCTCGCTGGTTAGGCTGATCGTGCATCCGCAAGATCAGTAACTCCCGGAGATTGTCCTAGCGATTGCATTGGCGCACGAGCTTCGCATGTGTAGTCGGATCGTCAAGCACGAACTCCACCCACCAAATCGACATATCAAGATCTCATCGAAAGATCAGACACCTTCGCCCTATCAAGTGGTATCAGATTTCAGGTTGCTCGGTGAGATTTACTGTTTTTGTAGTTTAGATTGCATCTGTGTTCATCCCTATAAACCACGAAAAAGCCAAAAAATACAGTTAGGGCTTAGATCATCTCGTCCCATAAACCGTCCGAGCCTTTGCATTGTCTTTTTAGTTTGCATCGTTGAATTTGTGTCTGCATCCGCGTGTCAAGTTGCTGGTCTTAGTGTCTGTTCCTTTAGAGTTTCGAGTTCGAATCACCATAGTCCCGCCGCCGCCACCCGCTTGCACCACTGCTCCACCATATCCTTCCGCCACCACGCCATATACTTCCGCCACCGCCTTCACATAAGATTTTGTTTGTTCCTCCCAATTTCATCCGTGCCTTTTTCAGAGTCCGTGAGTTAGGTTTCGGTCGCCAGTCAAGAGGAAGAAGAAGAGCAAAAAAAAAAAGTCAAATCCGCATCCAAGTCGGGTTGACCCGTGCCTACTAGTCCAGTCCGAATTTAGTCTGATTTGGACAGTTTCGTCAGTTTTTGACGGTTTTCGACAGCAAACTTCAACTGGCCATAACTTTTGCATACGAACTCCGTTTTCGACGTGCGACCACTCAAATTGCTCAGCACGAAAAGATCTATGTAACCACAACTACTACGCCGTTGTGCGACATTCAGAACTCCCAAAAAAGGCCGGGAAGGTCGAGTTTTTGCCCTCTGAAATTTCGGACCCAAAAATCCCTGCAGATCTTCACTTATATCTTGCTTTGGAGCTGTTTCTTTCTGCTTGTTGTGCCACGCCGTGACTTTCTTAGTGTTCTCGGCTCACGTCTCTAGCACGGTATAGCCTAGGACCAGCATAGTACCGTGGTTGAGCATTCTTTCAACATTGCATTGCTGTTGTGATATTTGCTGTTTTTGCTACCATATAAGCCTTCCTACAGCTCCACATATTTCTGCACGTGCTTTGTATCGACACCTGGTAATCGCTTTGTGCAATTTTGGGAGTTGCTGATCCTTGCTGGTTGCATATCACCTTCCTCCTGTTTGGTAAGAACTTGTAAGAGCTTTGTATACCGCTTGACGGATTACGCGTGATTCCACCATATTCCGTAGTGCGTAGGTATATATATTTGTGCTTGCTTCTATGCTAACCATGACAGGAACCACGAAGGATGATGTTGATCCGGAGGAGATGACTAATGCAGAGTTGCATGCCCACTTCACTTGGCTGTTGGTGGGGCGTGCACAAGATGTGGACACACGCTTGGGTGATGTTGATTCCAAGCTTTCTGATGCGATGGACAAGATTGCTGGTCCTGAGGCATCCTTCAACTCCAAGCTCGACGCCCGGTTCCAGGAAGTCCTGGCCCGTTTGCCACCATAGCCACAGCTGGGCATCCATGTACCACGTGCTCGCCGCGTTCCTCTCATACCGCCGTCTGCGGGTACCGTTACAGCCGCGGCAACTGCTGCAGCTGCTACAAAAGCGGCCACCCAGGATGGATATGCTGCTGACGAGGGGGCAAACGAGTTCGAAGATGAAAACGAGCTCGACGAGGATGAGGTCCAACAACCTGCACCTGGCCATCCGCGGCAATACAACCGCAACGCTCGTCCACCTCCGCGTCCGGTACGTGATGATTAACATGTGGCCAAGCTGAAATTAAATATTCCGCCATTTGAGGGTAGATATAATCCTGATGCATATCTCACTTGGGAATTAGAAGTAGAGCAACGTTTTGCATGTTTACGCTACCCTGAGCATTTGCGTGTTAGTGCTGCTACATGTGAATTTACAGATTTTGCTTCTATCTGGTGGTCTGAATATTGTCGAGTCAATCATGCTAATATTCCTGCTACTTGGCTTGGTCTAAAACATGCCATGCATACTCGTTTTGTACCTCCACATTATCAACAGGACTTGCTTAAAAAATTAGCTCGTTTAGAACAAGGCAAAAATTCCGTACAAGATTATTATCAAGAGTTACAAACGGGCACGATTCGCTGTGGTATTGTCGAGGATAATGAAGCTATGCTTGCACATTTCTTTGGTGGTTTAAATAAGGAGATTCAGCATATTTTAGACTACAAGGAGTACAACACTATTACTCGTTTATTTCAGCTTCCTTGCAAAGCTGAACTTGAAGTGCAGGATCGTCAACCATCATGGAGAAGAGCTAATAATTCTGCAGGTCGTACTCCTTCATGGTCTGCGCGCCAATCACCTCCACCTTCTCGTGGGGATGCACCAGGTCCTTCCACCTCCAGGTATACCACGCCGACGTCAAGAATGCCACCTGCTCCTGCTCCATCACCATCTGCTGGTCCGACCCGGAGTTCTTCTTCCATGGCCTCCACGAGGAAGACTCGCGACATTCAATGTCGCAAATGTTTTGGGTTTGGTCACATCGAAAAAGAATGCCGAACCAAACGTGTGATGGTGGTGCTAGAAGATGGCGAATATGACTCTGCGAGTGATTTTGATGATGATACATTGGCACTTATTGCTGCACGTGATGGTGCCAATTCAGATTCTGACAAGGAGATGGAGGTAATGGGAGCTGAAACTGCTGATCAATACAAGAGTTTAGTTGCACAACGTGTCTTGAGTGTGCAATTGAGCAAAGCCGAGCATGATCAACGCCACAATTTTTTTCAAACAAGAGGCGTTGTTAAGGAGAGAGCTATCCGGATCATCATTGATGGAGGGAGTTGTAACAATCTGGCTAGTATTGACATGGTGGAGAAGCTTGCTCTAACATCGCGAGTCTAATGTCCGAACCAGCGCATATAATTCTTTATCATAAGTAGAATAGTTCAGACTAGGCCCACTCATTTTTTCACTAAAATATGCTATAGGTTTGCCCTCTTGTAATAACACACCTCCCAAACCAATTCCACTAGCATCACATTCAAGTTCAAACGTCTTATTAAAATCAGGAAGTTGGAGTAATGGAGCATGTGTTAACTTATCTTTCAGTATCACGAAGGCCTCTTGTTGTGCATCGCCCCAAACAAAGGGCACATCCTTCTTTGTGAGCTCATTCAATGGCGCAGCAATAGAACCAAAATCTTTGAAAAAGCGCCTATAAAACCCAGCGAGACCAAGAAAACTCCTCACTTGCACTAGTGGGGACAGGGGCTTTAGTCCCGGCCCGTAAGGGGCTTTAGTCCCGGTTCCCCAACCGGGACCAAACAGGCGGGACTAAAGGCCTAACCTTTAGTCCCGGCCCTGTTCCAAGCCGGGACCAAAGGAGCTCCACGTGGGCGCCTGGGAAAGCCCTCAGGGGCAGGCCCTTTAGTCCCGGTTCATAACACAGACCGGGACTAAAGATTTTCTGCAGATTTTGTTTATTTTAGTGTTTTAGGGTTTAGGTGTTCGGGGGATTAACGTGATGCCTCGTTTGGTGCCTTGTTTGGTGTTCGGGAATTAGTTTTCATATAATTCTAAATATACATGTTTATGTATATATATAAGATTAACTTATCTTACAAGCGAGCATATATATACAATTATATGGAGATCAGAATTATCGGGACTAGAGCCCGTCTATTCGATTACATGGACCAACATCAGTAATGGCCCCTAGCTACACTAAATCGTCCTTTGTCGTCTATAGCTTCCGTCCTCAGAAAGGTCGCTAGCTCCTCTGCAACAGCAATCGCTCGTTGCTCTGGTAGGTACTTCTCCCGCATGGTCGTGTACTATATAAGAAGAGGAGATGAATATGAATATCAATCATGATAACAAAGAATGACGGGTAAAAATAGAGGTGTGAATGTTTATTGCTTACGTCGTATCTGTAATCCTTGTGCTCAGAGGTAAACGTGTGAATGGTCTCGCAAACGTAGTATCCACATAGATGCGTCCCCCGTGGCTGCTGGTCGCACTTTACGAGAATAGAATATATATAATCAAAATAATAATCTAGCATCATAAATGTATTGAAAATAGAAGTATATCATACTACTACTTACCTGAGCCGCTCTAAAGGTCAGCTTCTCATGCTGGATACCGTCAGTCACGCACTTGAACCGCTTCCAAACCCTGCCCGACAAGGATAATGATTTGCTAAGTTTTTCATTAATTGATATATCAGAAAATCATCGAAAGAGACCGATAGAGCGCAAGAATGATTGAAATTACCCTTGGAGCATGTCCTGTAGGCTTTGGAACTGTTCCAAGGGTCTCGATAATGGGTCGAAGGCATGAACTCTTCCCTTATCAATTTGAATGTCCAACAGAATCCAGTGGTAGCTGCACATGTATATATATATGTGTCAGTAACTTATCAATTACACTTATAAGTGAATGGACACAACAGAGTAAGACCCTCACCTGAAGTTGTATGGAAACAGTATGTGGTCACAGAAATTTTGATCTGTTAGAAACCTTAGAAGGTTTTCCTCCGTCTCCTTGGGTTTATCAGTTAGCGTTGTTATATGTATTTTATCTGGGTCAATAAACCCAATATTTAGGATGTTCCTACTTTTACATTCTAGAATCTTCATTCTGCATAATAGAGTACAAGTCAGAACGGAACAAGTTATATGTAGACAATGAACTGAAATAACTGAACAAGTTATATGTAGACAACGAATTGAAAAACTTATAGACAATAGCAACTCATAAGCGATTTGTCGAGGGCGTCGGCATTGTACATCTGGAAGAGTTCATCAAAGTCGATATGGATGTCTTCGGGACGGCCGTAGTACTCCCGTGGGACACGCGCCACGATCATCGTTCTCCCATTCTTTGATTCACTTAAGTACCATGTATGCAAGTAACGCATATTTGTTGGGAGATCATCAAACTTATCTTTGCTGACCAAAGGTGCTCCCATGACAAACTGTGGCTTAGGGGCTACCACAGCCTTGGGTAACCTGTCGTCTTGGGAAGCCAGAACGTCTTCAACACTTATACCCCATTCAGCCGCCCACTTCTTTGCTAATTCCAAATCTTGCCCCTGCACCAGAGAGGGAACATTCTCGGGTAACACCCTGAGGGATGGGATCGACTGTTTGGCCTGTTGTCCAAGTTGAGGAACGTCTGATCTTTTTTTGCTTGTAGTTGAACTTGATTTGCTCCCACTTGCACTTGCACGTGATCTGCTCTTTTTCCCTTCCTTCTGCAATGTGCGTGTATAGTCGTCAGGCTTATGGTGTAAGTCATACTGTGATGGAAGGGTCGTGAAGTATTTTGCATATGCTATTTGTTTCTCGGTGTATTCCGGGCGGGGCTCGGGTTCCTTCTTTTTCATCTGCGCATCATAATGTTCCTTTGCTATCCTGGCGTTTTCCTCGTCGGTACGATCATATGGTCTGATAGGAAGATTAGCATGAGGTACCTTTGGGAGGGGCGACAGTTTGCGCTTTGGGGAGCTTCGTCGCTTAGAACTCATCGACGGAGCGTTCTTGCTGGCACGCTTCCGCTTAGTATCCTTAGCGGGCGGCGGCGGAGACGGCCGACCCAAGTCCGGCGGCGGTGATCGAGATGGACTCGTGTTGTGGTGGCCGTCGTCATGTGGAGGGCTTGGAGGTGATGGAGGTGTAGGTGACCTGCGACGACTCGGAGGCGGTGTTGTCCTTGGGGTCGAGCCTGGAAGCTTGATGTAGTTCTTGTCCCGTAGGATGACTCCACCCAGTACTTCTCCGAGTGTCCTCTCCTCTTCGGGTCTAGCTATGTCAAGCTCCATATCATGAAACCCCGACATGATTTCATCCACCCCGACTTTAGCAAAGCCAGCTAGAATCTCACGGCCATGCCAGCGTACATCAGGGCCAGAAGGTAAAGCTTGTCCAACGGCCACCTTCATGGATATGTTCTTGAATCTCTGATGGAGTTCACATGATGTTGACTCCTTGATTCCATCCACGGGGTAGCCGGGACCGCCCTCTATCATTCTTCGTGCATCATCGGGCGGGGCCTCAGATTCAGCCACGCTGCTTTTTCGCTTAGATGGGGCGTCGGTAATATCGAGTGCAGGATCTTCCTGGCGCGCTACTCCTCTAAGCTCGTCAATCTGCTTCTGTTGCTCGTTAAGCCTAGCAAGCAACTGGTTGAACTTGTCATTCTCCTCATCCTGCTGTCGCTTCTTTGCTCTCGCTCGGCTTCTGTAAGTGTCTTGGTCTCTGGCAAACCCAAGCCACCACGGGTAAGAAGGACCAAAGCCTCGCGTTCGTCCTCCATGTTCGTCATTGCCGAGGACCAGTGTGAGCAAATCTTTCTCTCTATCTGGAGTGAACTGTCTTTTTCCCTCTTTAATTTTTTTCACTATCTTTTTCCAATTCTCCCTGGGTATCCTAAGACCGTCACTGCAGATAAGGTCCCCTGTTTCTTCGTCGTACGAACCACCATGCGCAAGGAACCAATTTCTTCCTCTCAATTCCCACTCATCACGGATGGGTTCAGGTATGATGCCTTTAGCTAGCATATCTTGCTCTTTCTTATCCCACTTTGGGATGGCAGTCTCATAGCCCCCTGGCCCCAGCGTGTGGTGATATTTCTTCTTGTCGGCATTTTTCTTGTTCTTTTCTGATAATGCCTTGGCATCTTCTGACTCCTTGTACTCCTGAAATGCCTTCCAGTGATTCGCCTGCTTGGCTAGATACCCCTCGAATACTGGCACTTTCTTTGTCTTCCGATAGTTTTTCCATAGCTTCTTCTTCCAGCTACGGAACAGTTCGGCCATCTTCTTTAGAGTCCACTGCTTGACTTTGGCCCTCAGTTTTTTTGCGGCGTCTTCATTCTCACATTCTGGCAGGTTGAAATGTGACATGAGATCATTCCAAAGATTATCTTTGTACCTGTCGGCGACATAGGCACTATCGGCTGCCCCTTTGCGCTTGTTCCACTCCCGAACGATGATCGGGATGTGATCCCTAACGAGAACTCCGCATTGCTTCTTGAATGTGTCAGCAGCATTCTTAGGAAGCTTGGGTTCGCCCGTAGGCAATATCACCTCAAAGGTGTAATGCGTCCGTGCATCCAACTTTTTAGTCGGGCCTCGTTTCGTAGCTTTGCTCGATGTGGAGGCCTAAGAGGGAGAAACATTTGTCAAATGAATGTATATGTATACAATATAGAGCTATCTCCAATATTTTTCACATATTACAACTGATTGTCGAACTTCATATGTATACCTCGCCGGACTTTATTATTTCTCCACCGGCTTCTCCATCAGTGGAGCTATCACCTTCTCCGTCATTGGAGCTATCTCCTGCCCCATCGGCTTCATCTTCGTGTCGGTCGACCTCCATTCCATCTCCGGAGGGATTTAGATATGACGATGGAGATTCAGCTGGTTCAATATCGGGGGCGTCTTTGATTATATCTTCGAGAAGTTCTTCCTCTTCGAGGTTCCTGCTATGTGGATCCATAGTTTCTGCAAAATACGGACATTTGATTAACTAATAAACTAACAAACTTAAAAATACTAACAATATATGATGCTAGATTATTATTCTATTTCTATTTGCAAAATAATTCTATTTCTATTTGCAAAATAATTCTATTTCTATTTGCAAATTAATTCTATTTCTATTTGCAAATTAATTCTAACTAAATAAATTCTAACTACATAATTCTATTTCTATTTGCAAATAAATTCTAACTAAATAATTCTAACTAAATAATTCTAACTAAATAATTCTGTTTCTATTTGCAAATAAATTCTAACTAAATAATTCTATTTCTATTTGCAAATAAATTCTAACTGAATAATTCTAACTAAATAATTTTATTTCTATTTGCAAATAAATTCTAACTAAATAATTCTATTTCTATTTGCCAATAAATTCTAACTAAATAATTCTAACTAAAGAATTCTAACTAAATAATTTTATTTCTATTTGCAAATAAATTCTAACTAAATAATTCTAACTAAATAATTCTATTTCTATTTGCAAATAAATTCTAACTAAATAATTCTATTTCTATTTGCAAATAAATTCTAACTAAATAATTCTAACTACATAATTCTATTTGTATTTGCAAATAAATTATAACTAAATAATTCTAACTAAAATAATTCTAACTAAATAATTCTAACTAAATAAATACTAACTAAATTCTAACCCTAATTCTATACTAACCCTAACTAAATTCTAACCCTAATTTCTCTATCTAACCCTAACACTAACTAATTAACAAATTAAATTTTTTGCAAAAAAAACCTTGCAGATGGCCGGCGGCGCAGCTGGACGGCGGCACGGCGGCGCGACTGGACGGCGGCTCGGCGGGCACGGCGGCGCGGCGGGCACTGCGGCGGCGCGGTGGGCACTACGCGGCGCGGCGGGCACTGCGGCGGCGCGGCGGGCACTGCGGCGGGCGCGGCGGCTGGCGGGCGCGGTGGCGCGGCTGGACAGCGGCGCGGCGGCGGCGCGTTTGGGCAGCCTGACGGCGTCGGTGAACTCCTCGCGCGCGAAAACTGCTAAGTCCAAACCGGCCGGGAAGAAGGAGAGCCATTTTATACCCCGGGGCCTTTAGTCCCGGGCGGTGGTTCAAGCCGGGACTAAAGGGGGGCCTTTAGTCCCGGTTTGAGCCACCGCCCAGGACTAAAGACCTCGGCGGGCGGTTTCCAGCACCAGGGCCTTTAGTCCCGGTCTGTGGCCCGGGCTGGGACTAAAGGCCTATTTTCTGTTTTTTTTTGTTTTATAAATAGTTATCTGTTTGCATATTTGAGAATTTGACAAAACTATGAAAATGAAAAGTGTTTGAAATTGAATAAATAATTCAAAACTATTTTCTATTTTAAAAATTAATTATTTTAACTATTCAAACTATTAACTATTTTGCCATTTTCAATTAAAAACTATTTTTATTAATATTTTTTTTGCATATTTGAGAATTTGACAAAATTATGAAAATGAAAAGTGTTTGAAATTGAATAAATAATTAAAAACTATTTTCTATTTTAAAAATTAATTATTTTAACTATCCAAACTATTAACTATTTTGCCATTTTCAATTAAAAACTATGTTTATTAATATTCTTTTTGCATATTTGAGAATTTGACAAAACTATGAAAATGAAAAGTGTTTGAAATTGAATAAATAATTCAAAACTTTTTTCTATTTTCAAAACTAATTATTTTAACTATCCAAACTATTAACTATTTTGCCATTTTCAATTAAAAACTATGTTTATTAATATTCTTTTTGCATATTTGAGAATTTGACAAAACTATGAAAATGAAAAGTGATTGAAATTGAATAAATAATTCAAAAACTTGTTTCTATTTTCAAAATTAATTATTCCGAGTCTTTCATGGGCTTGCAGGGAAATTTTTCTGAGGCGGAGCTTCCGAAGATGCCGTAGGGTTTGAGCACCAACGACATCTTCGAGAAGCTCCACCACGGGAGATTTCCCAACCCTTTCCCCAACACAGTTAGAGGACATGGAGTCTTTCACGGGCTTGCAGGGAAATTTTTCCGAGGCGGAGCTTCCGAAGATGCCGTAGGGTTTGAGCACCAACGACATCTTCGAGAAGCTCCGCCACGGGAGATTTCCCAACCCTTTCCCCAACACAGTTAGAGGACATGGAGTCTTTCACGGGCTTGCAGGGAAATTTTTCCGAGGCGGAGCTTCCGAAGATGCCGTAGGGTTTGAGCACCAACGACATCTTCGAGAAGCTCCGCCACGGGAGATTTCCCAACCCTTTCCCCAACACAGTTAGAGGACATGGAGTCTTTCACGGGCTTGCAGGGAAATTTTTCCGAGGCGGAGCTTCCGAAGATGTCGTAGGGTTTGAGCACCAACGACATCTTCGAGAAGCTCCGCCACGGGAGATTTCCCAACCCTTTCCTCCATAACTGTTAGAGGAGATGGAGTCTTTCACGGGCTTGCAGGGAAATTTTTCCGAGGCAGAGCTTCCGAAGATGCCGTAGGGTTTGAGCACCAATGACATCTTCGAGAAGCTCTGCCACGGGAGATTTCCCAACCCTTTGCTCCATAACTGTTAGAGGAGATGGAGTCTTTCACGGGCTTGCAGGGAAATTTTTCTAAGGCAGAGCTTCCGAAGATGCCGTAGGGCGTGAGCATCAACGACATCTTCGAGAAGCTCTGCCACGGGAGATTTCCCAACCCTTTCCTCCATCCATGGGGATGAAACTCTCCCTGCCTTCGAGCTGTGCTTGCCATGGCGTATCGATGCTCCTTTTATAGGCACGGCGCCGCTTCTACTTTTGTCTTGTTCCTCCGACAGGGGCATCGTATGCTACATGCTTTATCTCATCGAGCAGTGCATCCACCCATACATCCTTATCCTACCGACAGCTTTAGTCTCGGTTGCACCCTCCAGCCGGGACTAAAGGTTACCCATGCGCCCTTATCCTGCCGACAGCTTTAGTCTCGGTTGCACCCTCCAGCCGGGACTAAAGGTTGCCATACATAAATGCTCCTTAAATAAAAGGTTTAGTACATTCCATACATGCATTACATAAAAGGTTTAATACATTATTACATTATTGCACCAACATTCCTATCTATTATTTCTGTTTTCTTCTGGGTCGTAGCCATGGAGAATCTTCATCATTCAGTAGGATGCTTGGGTCAGTTTTCACTTTGAAGGGCGGAATTTCATGAAACTTATTATAATCTACTAACATGTCTGTCTTGTCATCTACTCCCACGATGTTTCTTTTCCCTGAAAGAACTATGTGGCGCTTTGGCTCATCGGACGATGTCTTCTTTTGCTGATTTCTTTTTCTCGTTTTTGTAGACATGTCCTTCACATAGAAAACCTGAGCGACATCGTTGGCTAGGACGAATGGTTCATCCATGTACGCAAGATTGTTGAGATCCACTGTTGTCATGCCGTACTTTTGGTCTACAACTACCCCGCCTCCTGTCAGCTTCACCCATTTGCACCGAAACAAAGGGATCTTAAAAGTAGGTCCATAGTCAAGTTCCCATATCTCCTCTATGTACCCGTAATATGTTTCCAAACAGTGCCCATTCTCGTCTGTTGCATCAAAGCGGACACCACTGTTTTGGTTGGTGCTCTTTTTATCTTGGGCAACCATGTAAAATGTATTCCCATTTATCTCGTACCCTTGGAAAGTACATATAGTCGAAGATGGTGGCCTGGCCAAACAGTACAGCTGATCTCCAACGGTGTCGTCATTCATGAGATGTGTCAGCAACCAACTGTCGAAAGTCTTCTCGTGTTCCCCTTTAATCCAAGAGTCAGCCTTCCCTGGGTTTTCGGAGCGTAGAATATTCTTGTGTCTCACGATATACGGAGCCACCACGGTGGAATTGTGTAGAACTGTGTAGTGTGCTTGAGAGAAAGAATGCCCGTCCATACATACTTTTGCTTTCCTTCCTAGTGTGCCTTTTCCTGTCAGCCTACCCTCATACCGAGATTCAGGAACACCAATCGGCTTAAGGTCAGGAAGAAAGTCCACACAAAACTCAATGACCTCCTCTGTTCCATAGCCCTTGGAGATGTTTCCTTCTGGCCTAGCACGGTTACGAACATATTTCTTTAAGACTCCCATGAACCTCTCGAAGGGAAACATATTGTGTAGAAACACAGGACCGAGAATTCTAATCTCTTCGACTAGGTGAACTAGGAGGTGTGTCATTATATTGAAGAAGGATGGCGGGAACAACAACTCTAAGCTGACCAGACATTGGACCACATCAATCTGTAACCCTAATAGACTTTCTCGATCGATTATCTTTTGAGAAATTGCATTGAGGAATGCACATACCTTCACAATTGCCAGGCGAACATTTTCCGGTAGAATTCCTGATGAGGACATCCCTTCTATTGATACAACCGCTGCACCTACAGCGGAATACATACAAGGACCCATCACTCGAGCTCGTGCCAAGCAACTTAACTATCAGGTACTTTCGTTTCTTGGAACTCTTTCTCACATACATGAGAATATGATGCTGCCTAAATCAGATATGTTTGTTACTCTTAGGAATGATGGACCTAGCATGGATGAGAGGGACAAGCATTGGAGCATGATCATGCATGGAGATGGCAGCAAGCGTTTGAGGATTGAAGAAGATGCCATGAGTGGAGATTTCAGAACTTTGAAGCCACCATAATGAAGGATGAAGACTTGGACGAAATATACAAAGAACTACTTCATAAATTCATCCTTAGATAAATATGGTGCTGCGTCACTTTTATTTTTGGGCCAGGCCCATGTAATTTTCGCAGCAAATAAGACAGCCACTTTTAGGAGTCCGAATTTGAGGAGAAAAGGCCTCTTAGGGTTCCGTTCGACCACCATACCCATGGCTGGTCGCACCCCTACCTTTTCCTCCTCAAATACCCCCCGTAGCCGTCATTAGAACTCGGATTTTGATTAGACTAAAATTAGCTATTGCTGCAACTACGAGCTCGACTTTTGAGGCCAATCGCCCAGAAGAAGACCGCCTATTCGGAATCCCACCTTTTGAATAAAGCATACATCTTTCATCCGCAATATCTTGATTGCAGTATTAGTTCTTACTTGTTCTCGATTTCAGGTAGGAATTAAGGCCCTCGCTGGTCAGGCTGATCGTGCATCCGCAAGATCAGTAACTCCCGGAGATTGTCCTAGCGATTGCATTGGCGCACGAGCTTCGCACGTGTAGTCGGATCGTCAAGCACGAACTCCACCCACCAAATTGACATATCAAGATCTCATCGAAAGATCGGACACCTTAGCCCTATCAGTGCTCGAAGTTATTTCCTTTAGATTCTACAATTATATCTTTTTGTTTCTTATTTTTATTTTCACTAGTTAGGCTTAATGGAAAATAAAGAGTTCTTTAGTCTTTTTTCTGAGTTTAGATTTTAAGAGAAAATTGAAAAACCTTTGGAGCTTATTTCGCATAGCAATGTTATTAGTATGAATGCTTTGAATCCCGTTATTGCTAATGCTATGGAAAAGTCTAAGCTTGGGGAAGCTGGTTTTGTTAAGCATGATATTTTTAGTTCCCCAGCTTTAGTGGAGAAAGTTTGCTCTGATGATATTTTATCTCCCATATGTGATGTTTCTAATGATGCTTGTGCTCCTCATCCTTTTAAAATACCTATGAAAATTGTCGACCGTGCTATGAATAACTGCTATTTAGGAGATGGAACTGTCCATCCCGGTGATCATTTGCTCTTTATACATGAATTATGCGAGTTGTTCCAGTGTGCAGGTATTTCAATGAACCAGGTTAAGAGGAAGCTATTTTCTTTATCACTGAAGGGCAGAGCTGCGGAATGGTATAAAACATTGAAGGATGGCCGACCGGTTGAGTGGGAGGAAATTGTACCTCTCTTTTATTCTAAATTCTATTCTTCTAGTGAGGCTTATAAAGATAGAAATTACATTTATAATTTCCATCCGCATGAGGGAGAAAGCATTGCCCAAGCATGGGGAAGGTTGAAGTTACTAATGCATAAATGTCCTATTCATGATCTTCCCCGTAATATTGTTATTAACAATTTTTATGCAAGGCTTTCAGGATATTACAAGGACTATCTAGATGCATGCTTTGATGGGTCTTTCACAAGCAAGGATGTCGACACCAAGTGGGGTCTGCTTGAAACAATTCAAAAAAAATATTGAAGGTTGGGATAGCGACAAAGGTAAAGGATCAGGTATGAATTACGAGTTTGATTGCATTAAGTCTTTCGCTGAAACTGCTGATTTTCAAGAGCTTAGTGCTAAGTATGGTCTTGATCCTCAAATTATGTTTGATTGTTTTAAAACCTTTGCTTCCCATATTAATGTTCCTAAAGGAAATGGGGACGTGTATCATGAACCTTTTAAGGACACTTGCGTAGAAAATGATATTGTTGTTGATAATTGCAATAAACATGCTCGAAACTCTGAAAGTCCTATTTCCTATAAGCATGTTAATTTTTGTGGAGTACATAGACCTTGTGAACAGAGTTACAACAAGGAAGATTATTGTGTCCACCACACAAATGAAGAAACCAGTATGTGGCTCAGGGATCTAGATGTGCTTGGTGAAAAGGTTTGTGAGCTTTATCCTTTTCTTTGTGAACTTTGCGGTAAAACGGGTCACTTTAATTTTCAATGCCCAATTAATCGAACGAGTACCACAAATTTGTATTGTGATGATAAGATTACTCTCAATCAGCATGATGAGCTTACTTTGTTTTTGAATTGTGAAGAGATATCTAGAAAGATTTCTTTGGTTGATATGAGAGATGTTGATATTAATAGCACCCTTCGTGGTTGTCGTCTCTATTGTGCTAAAGATTGCCTCGCAAATACTTACTTACAAGATCTTATAAAACATGATGTTTTGCCAAGCTATGACAGGACTAATAGATGTTTCGATCTTATTAATAGAGAGGAGGAATCCTCCAAAGTTTCTTCTGTTGTTTCTGTCAGCAAACCAGATTATGTGGAGAAGATGCCCTTCAAGTCTCTCCCTCCTAAAGGAGAGAGTAAGAAGAGTATGAAGAAGAAGAAGAGGAGGAGTAAAAGGCGAGAGGACACGGTATCTTCCCCTATGCGTTATGATCCTGCTATAGATTATGATAATTCTGATTGGGATGATGTTCCTATGCCTGTTACCTATGTTAGTGATCATGATTGGGAAAAGCACTCTACTTTTGATATTGAAAATCTTTTTGGTACCAATTCTAAGGTTAATAATTGTTGTACCATTAGTACTATCCATGTTCCTTCTTATGATGATATGTTTGATGAATATGCTTAGAGAAATAGTTGTTCTCTAGCTTGTGATGATACTAAACCTCTAGTTTATGATGGCTATGATGATGAGTATAATGTTTTCAGTTCACCTACTTTTGAGGAGAAAATTAGTTATGATTACAATATGCCTCCTGTTTTTGATGATTATGGTGATGAGAATAATTATTCTGTTGAATCTGCTCCTACTAGGATTGTTCATGTGGGGAGTATTAATTCTTTTATGCATGTGGCTCATGATAGGGATTTTTATGTGATAGTTATATTGTTAATTCTATTCATGATGCTACTGAAAGTTATTATGAGAGAGGGAAACATGGTTTGATGGATCTCAACAATATTGAGTTTCCCCTCTTTATGTTGCAATCTTTGAAGTTGTACTTGTTTTGCCTTCCTATGCTTTTTGCTTTGCGCTTTCATGACTTGTCTCTTTACAAGACTATTTTTCATAGGAAGTGGTTTAGATTTAAATGTGTTTCATATTTGCTTTTTGATGCTCTCTTTTGCTTTAAGTTCCTATATGGCACCTTTGCCTCAAGCTCTTATATGGCGCCCACATGAGCATCTTTGCAAATTACTGCGCCTAGCTCAAAGGCGTTAAAGAAAAGCACTCTTGGGAGATAACCCATTATTTTATTTTCAGTACTTTTTCTTTTATTTGAGTCTTGGAAGTTATTACTATTGTAATAACCGCTCCTTATCCTTTTTATTTCGTTGTTGTGCCAAGAGAAGCCTCTAATTTGAGTGAGGTAAGATTTGGGGATGTTGCTGTCCTGAAACAGTTTTCGGTGCTGCACCTTAAAAATTCGTGAAAATTCTCTGTATATCTTGTGGACCTGCGATTTCTTGTGCATATGCCCCAGGTTATATCCAAACTTTCATTAGTAGAACACTTTTTGATTTGAGCAACAGAAAACCCTCTAAAAATTGGACCTTTGTCAGCTGTTCTGTTTTGACAGATTTCTACCAATATTTGTGTTTGCCGCTCTATCGCTTTCTTTTTGAGTTCTTTTGATCATGGAACTTTTGGGGAAGTTGCTACAGTAGTATATGCTATATTTGTGGTGGTTTTGTGTTGAAATCTGAACTGAAAAGGGTTGATTCATTATTATGTTTATGCTAACGTTGCTAATAGAATTGTGTGAAGTTTTGTATGAAGGAAGTTTTCAAGTGTAGGGACTGGAGAATGATGAGTTGAGATGAAGAATGGACAAAAGCTCAAGATTGGGGATGCCCATGCAACCCCCAAGAAACATCCAAGAGGTACAAGCGTCAAAGCTTGGGGATGCCCCCGAGGCACCCCCTTCTTCATCGGCAAAAATCAGGTCACCTTTAAAGACACTATATTTTTATTGCTTCATGCACTATGCGTTTTTCTTGGAGCATCAATTGTTTTTGCTTTCAGTTTCCTTTTGTTTTGTTTTCTGCAATAAACGGTTTGATCACATCATGTTGTTTTGGAGGGAGATGAACTCGCTTTTCATTTGCCAAGAACACTCTAGTTTTCACTCTTATCGTTCAACGAGTGTTCTCTTTTTTTGCTACTACGTTTAGCTTGCATTTTTCACCTTGATTTTTGTCCAGATCTTGTTTTATCTTTGCATCAAGGTGTATTTGGACCTCTGGTATATATTGGTTTTCCTCAAAAGAGTTTCCTCAAAAAGGTTTGAATGGTGTTGGAAAAGAGAAAAAGTTTCATGCAAAAAAGTGGTACAAAAGGAGCTTGTGTAGACTACGGCCTAGGCTTTTGCATGTCGTGCTTGATGTCTTTTTGATAGTATGCTTAGTGATTTTTGCTGTAGCATGACTTGTCTCAAATGACTGAGATTGCTTAATGAGCCTTTGAAAAAATCATGCATTGTTTTAATTATTTGGAAGCATTATTTTAGTTTTCTCCTTGATGCTTTATTTGGGTTGACTTGGCACATGCTTACACCATGTTGACTACAAAATAAGTCGCCTATACCCTCTATGATCATTTGGTTTTTGACTTGTGATGCCATCTTATGCTTCTTTTAATGTTGCTTTGTCGCTTTGCATGATTATGGCCGTTATTGCTCTCTTAGTTGGTCGCTCCCAGTCTTTTGCTAGCCCTCATTTTGTACTGAGTATGAGCTCTACTCGTGCATCCAACTCCCAAAAACCAAGTTTGCCATTGTGTCCACTATAAATTCCTATGCATGGTATTTGCAAGCCATTCCAAGTAAATTTTCATGTGCTACCTTTCAAAAAACCTTCAAAATACTTCTCATTTTGTGACACTGTTTTCATCTCATGGGGACGTAGTGGTCGGATTTGCTATCTTTCATATTGTCTTATTCCAAAAAGAAAAAAAAAGAGAAAAAAAGAAAGAAAAAAGGCACTCCTCCATGGTATGTGAATGTTGGTGGGCACCCGATGGAATCGGTTAGCCATGGTTTGTGAAAGGAAAAAAGGTGGGGAGGAGTGCCAAGCTTTATAAAAGAGCACAAAAGTGTCAATCTCTCTCTCAAAAACTAGCTTCATTTTTGTATGGAAGATAGTAAGAACCCCATTGCCAGTCGTTGACAAAGACAACCACCTCTCAAAACCAATTTTTATCTCTCTGTTTACAAATGAAAAGCTCTAGCACATGTTTAATCACTGCTTCCCTCTGCGAAGGGCCTTTCGTTTACTTTTATGTTGAGTCACCACCTTCTATCTTTATGCACCGTCTAAGAGAGCATAGTTGTCATTCTGAGTATAATGTGCATTGTCCCAAAGTTTATCATTGATTGATTCATGACTATGGTTTCACTTGTTCCTAAATTATTTGTATCTAGTTGCCCTCTTAAACTTGAAGGTGTCCTATGCATTTATGTTTTGCTATTCCATGAGGGACAAGCTGAAAACCATTTACTATGTTTTTCCTTATGATTTGAACACACGTTTGACTTTCATTGTTTCATTATTCATGATCTTTTGTTTGTGTTTCTTTTCATGTTATAACATGGTTGCTAAGTTTCTATTATCAAGATTATGTCTTTCATGCCCATGTTTTAAGTTCTTTGATCTCAGCACTCAATGCTTTCATAGATGATCAAGATTGTGTAGGTGCATGTCACCTCAAAAATTATTCTTTTGTTATCACTTACCTACTCAAGGACGAGCAGAAGTTAAGCTTGGGGATGCTGATACGTCTCAAACGTATCTATAATTTTTGATGCTCCATGCTTGTTTTTACACCATTTGCCTTGTGTTTCATTACACTTCGTGGAGTTTTTATGCGATTTCCGGAACTAACCTATTGACAAGATGCCACAGTGCCATTTCCCTGTTTTCTGCTATTTTTGTGTTTCAAAAAAGTTACACAGGAAATATTCTTGAAATTGGACAAAACAAAAGCCGAACGTCCAGAAATTCACCGAAGCTTCCAGAGAACCGAAGAGGAGACAGAGTGGGGCCACGAGGGCCCCACACAATAGGGCGGCGCGACCTGGCCCCTGGCCGCGCACCCTATGTGTGAGGGCGCCCTGGCAGCCCCCTGACGACGCCCCTTCGCCTATATAAAGCCTCGGGACGGAAAACCCTAGGAGAATCGGTGTTTTTCCCAGAACAGTTCCGCAGCGCCGCCGCCGTCGAAGACAAATTTCGGGGGACAGAAGTCTCTGTTCTGGCACCCTGCCGGGACGGGGAAGTGCCCCCGGAGCCATCTCCATCGGTCTCCATCGACGTCTCCGCCGTCTCCATCGACCTCACCGCCATCTCCATCAACCTTGCTGTCTCCTATGATGAGGAGGGAGTAGTTCTCCCCCGGAGCTGAGGGCTCTTTCGGTAGCTATGTGGTTCACCTCTCTCTCCCATGATGTGATCTTTATGTGATCGTGAGCTTTGTATCTAGTTGAATTGGTAGATGTTATTATTCAGATATTATGCTACTCCTATGCTTTATTATTGTACTCTCCGGAGATACCTCGTATCATGGTGTAAAGGTGACTAGTGTGTGCATCATGTGTATCTTTTTGGTTAATGTCTCTATGAAATGTTGGTGTTTGTTGGAACCATCTAGTGCGTTCACGGTGATAGTGTGGGACAATCTAGTTTGGGTACATATAGACTTTGAGGAGTGCTTCGTAGCCCTACGCATGATTAGTGTATGTTTTCCATTGGAGAATTGTTTTGAGTTGCATATTGATGATAGTATCTATTGGTTCAATTATGTTATATTTGTTGGGAGTGTGTCCACTAGTGAAAGTATGATCCCTAGGCCTTGTTTCCAAGCTTTGCACACCGTTTACTTCCTGTTTTGTTACATGTTTGCTTGCTGCCATTTTTATTTCAGAAAGCGTTTACTACTTATAATCATCACAACTACTTGTATTTCACTATCTCTTCGCCGAACTAGTGCACCTATACATCTGACAAGTGTATTGGGTGTGTTGGGGACACAAGAAACTTTCTGTATCGTAATTGCAGGGTCGTTTGAGAGGGATAGCTTTGACCTCTTCCTCCCTGAGTTCGATAAACCTTGGGTGATCCACTTAAGGAAAACTTGCTGCTGTTCTACAAACCTCTGCACTTGGAGGCCCAACACTGTCTACAAGAACAGACACGTGCGTAGACATCACATATGCAGGATGTGGACAAGCGTTTTAGTGACACGATGGAGCAACTCGAGGGACTCGAGACCAGCTTCACCGCCAAACTTGACGCTAAATTCCAGGAGGTGCTAGCATGCTTACCACCACCACCGACGGCTCGCGCGCCTCCTCCATAGCCGACTCGTGTGGCTCCTACATTGACCTTTTTGGGACGTGCATAACGCGTTCTCCTACCACCGGCACAAACTTCGGCTGCGGGCGATGCTACGGGTGCTGCTGCTGCTGCGGGCACTGCTGCTGCAGGCGTTGCAGGGGCTACGGGTGTTAGACAGGCCAGTGATGCACAGTTGGATGATTATTACGGGGAAGATGAGTACGAGGGCAATTACACGGACGACTTCACAGTTGATCAGCCAGCTGGTCGTCCTAGGCAATACAATCGCAACATTCACCGTCCACCTCCTTTTCCATTGGTACGTGATGATGACCATGTTGCTAAACTAAAATTAAATGTTCCTACGTTTGATAGTCGCTATAATCCTGATGCATACCTCTCTTGGGAATTAGAATTAGGCCAGCGTTTTGCATGCTTAAATTACCCCGAGGATAGACGTGTTAGTGCTGCTACTTGTGAGTTCACTAGTTTTGCTTCCATATGGTGGTCTGAATATTATCGTGCTAATCATGCTAATCCAATCACTACGTGGGATGCTTTAAAACATGCTATGTGTATTCATTTTGTTCCACCATATTATTAGTGTTCCATGCTTACCAAATTAGCACGTCTAGATCAAGGCAAAAATTCTGTAGAGGATTACTATCAGGAGTTGCAAACTGGCATGCTGCGTTGTGGTATAGAGGAGGATAATGAAGCATTAATGGCATGATTCGTAGGCGGGTTAAATAAGGAAATTCATACCATTCTTAGATATAAATCTTATCACACTATTACCCATTTGTTCTATCTTGCTTGCAATGCTGAATGTGAAGTGCAGGATCGACGCGAGGCGACACGAACTAATTATTCTGCAGGGCATTCTACTTGGAGATCACCGAATTTGGCGTCATGGGCTGCTGCACCTACACCTCCAGCGACCACATCCACGCGATCTGCAGCATCTACACCACCTCCGTTTGCTGCACGGAAGACTACTACGGGACCAGCCCTGAGTGCTGCGTCCTCCATGGCATCTACGGGCAAGTCCAGCCAAATTCAGTGCCGCAAATGTGGTGGACTTGGTCACTTTGCACGTGATTGTGCCTCCTCCCGTGTGATGATTGCTCTTGAGGATGGTGGATACGACTCCGCCAGTGATTATGATGAAGATACTTTGGCTCTTATTGCATGCGATGAGCAATGTACTGCAGCATCCATGGAGCAAGATTCTGAATATATGGCTGCGGAACATGCAGAGAAATACCCGAGTTTAGTTGCACAACGAGTCTTGAGTGCACAAATTACCAAGGCAAAGCCCGACCAGCGCCATAATCTGTTCCATACCAAGGGCATGGTTAAAGATCGTTGTATTCGCATTATTATTAATGGAGGGAGCTGCAACAACTTGGCAAGCATGGAGATGGTTGAAAAGCTTTCTCTTACGACATGACCCCATCCTCGTCCATATCACATTTAATGGTTTAATAACAGCGGCAAGGTTAAGGTAACACGTACAGTTCGTGTGCATTTTACTACTGCTGCATATGCTGATTATGTTGAGTTTGATGTTGTTCCTATGCAAGCATGTGCTTTTTTACTTGGTAGACCATGGCAATTTGATACAAATTCTATACACTATGGTAGCACAAATCAGTATTCTCTTGTTCATAATGATAAAGAAAATTGTGTTACTTCCCATGTCTCCTGAAAGTATTTTAAAAGATGATCTTGCTAGAGCTAGTCGAGCACATAATGAGGGGAAAAAGCTGAGCGAAAATCAGATTGTTGTTAAGGAACTTATGCCTTCTACAAGTACTTCTAAATCTGATCCAAAACATGCTAACGAAATTTGTTTGAAAAGTACTTGTTTGCTAGCTAGCAAATCCGATATTTCTGAAATTGATGTGCGTACTACTGCCTGTTATGCTATCATTTGCAAAGAAGTGTTGTTTTCAGCTGAGGAGATGCCTCCTTCTTTGCCACCTGCTGTTGCTAACATTTTGCAGGAATATGAGTATGTTTTCCCACAAGATGTACCTCTAGGACTGCCACCTATTCGTGGAATTGAGCACCAAATTGATTTGATTCCTGGAGCATCTTTGCCCAACCATGCACCATATCGTACCAATCCGGAGGAGACGAAAGAGATTCAGCGACAAATTCAAGAACTTCTTGACAAGGGTCATATTCGTGAGTCTCTTAGTCCATGTGTTGTTCCTATTATTTTGGTACCAAAGAAAGATGGTTCTTCGCGCATGTGTACTGATTGTAGAGCCATCAATAATATTACTATTCAATATCGTCATCCTATACCTCGTTTAGATGACATGCTTGATGAATTGAGTGGATCTACCATGTTCTCTAAGGTTGATTTGCGTAGTGGTTACCACCAGATTCGTATGAAGTTAGGAGATGAATGGAAAACTGCTTTTAAAACTAAATTTAGCCTATATGAGTGGTTAGTGATGCCCTTTGGTTTAACTAATGCTCCCAGCACTTTCATGAGATTAATGAATGAAGTTTTAAGTGCTTTTATTGGACATTTTGTGGTGGTATACTTTGATGATATATTGATATATAGCAAATCTGTAGAAGAATATTTGGAACATTTACGTGTTGTTTTTTATGCTTTACGTGTTGCATGTTTGTTTGGTAACATTGCAAAGTGCACCTTTTGCAGGGACAGAGTTGTTTTTCTTGGCTATGTTGTTACAGCACAAGGTATTGAAGTTGATCCCGCCAAGATTGAAGCAATTTCAAGTTGGCCGCAACCCAAAACAGTCACACAAGTGAGGAGCTTCCTTGGCCTCGCTGGATTTTACAGGCGCTTTGTCAAAGATTTTGGTTCCATTCCAGCGCCGCTGAATGAGCTTACTAAGAAAGATGTGCCCTTTGTTTGGGGAAATGCACAACAAGAAGCCTTCCTGCTACTCAAAGATAAGCTTACACATGCTCCTTTACTCCAACTTCCTGATTTTAATAAGACCTTTGAGTTGGAATGTGATGCTAGTGGAATTGGTTTGGGAGGAGTGTTGTTACAAGAGGGAAAACCTGTTGCATATTTCAGTGAGAAATTGAGTGGAGCTAGTTTGAACTATTCTACTTATGATAAGGAATTATATGCTCTTGTTCAGACATTAGAAACTTGGCAACATTATTTATGGCCTAAAGAATTTGTTATACATTCTGATCATGAATCTTTGAAGCATATTTGTAGTCAAGCTAAGTGGAATAAACGTCATGCAAAGTGGGTTGAATTCATTGAATCGTTTCCTTATGTTATTAAACACAAAAAGGGTAAAGATAATATTATTGCTGATGCTTTGTCACGTCGATATACCATGTTATCTCAACTTGACTTCAAATTTTTTGGATTAGAAACTATTAAAGAACAATATGTGAACGATGCCGATTTTAAAGATGTTTTGCAGCATTGTCTAGAGGGTAGAACTTGGAACAAATTCATCCTTAATGATGGGTTTGTCTTCCGTGCTAACAAACTATGCATCCCAGAAGGTTCCGTTCGTCTTTTGTTGTTGCAGGAGGCGCATGGAGGAGGCTTGATGGGTCACTTTGGAGTAAAGAAGACAAAAGACGGACTTGCTACACACTTCTTTTGGCCACGCATGAGAAGGGATGTTGAGAGGTTTATTGCTCGCTGCACAATATGTCAAAAAGCTATGTCACGCCTTAATCCACATGGTTTATATATGCCTCTTCCTGTTCCTAGTGTACCTTGGGAGGATATTTCTATGGACTTTGTTTTAAGATTGCCTCGAACACGGAAGGGGAGGGATAGTATTTTTGTGGTTGTGGATAGATTTTCTAAGATGGCACACTTTATTCCTTGTCATAAGAGTGATGATGCTGCTCATGTTGCTAAATTATTCTTTCATGATGTTGTTCGCTTGCATGGTGTGCCTAATACTATTGTTTCAGATCGTGATACTAAATTTCTTAGCCATTTTTGGAGATGTTTATGGGCTAAGTTGGGGACTAAGTTGTTGTTTAGTACTACATGTCATCCCCAAACTGATGGACAAACTGAAGTAGTTAATAGAACTTTGTCTACCATGTTACGGGCTATTTTAAAGACAAACTTAAAAATGTGGGAAGATTATTTACCTCATATCGAATTTGCTTACAATCGTTCCGTGCACTCTACAACTAAGTTATGCCCTTTTGAGATTGTGTATGGTTTTGTTCCTCATGCACCTATTGATTTATTACCTATTCCATCTTCGGTGTAACATAATTTTGATGCTACACAACGTCCTGAACAGATTCTTACGTTGCATAGGATTACTAAGGACAATATAGAACGTATGAATGCTAAATATAAAGTTGCTGGTGATAAAGGACGCAAGCATATTGTGTTTGATGTGGGAGATCTAGTTTGGTTGCATTTGCGCAAAGATCGTTTTCCTGATCTGCGCAAGTCTAAATTAATGCCACGTGATGTTGGTCCTTTTAAAGTGTTAGAGAAAATGAATGATAATGCATATAAACTTGAGCTTCCTGCAGAGATGGGCACGGTAAGTCCCTCATTTAACATTGCAGATTTGAAACCATACTTTGGAGAAGAAGATGAGATTGCATCGGGGACGACTTCAATTCAAGAAGGGGAGGATGATGAGGACATCCCTATGGTTGATACAATCGTTGCACCTACAGCCATACTTCCTCACGTTCCACAATTCCAAGGACCTCTCACAAGAGCTCGTGCACGACAACTAAATTATCAGGTACTTTTGTTTCTAGGAACTATTCCTAATATTCATGAGAATATGATGCTGCCTAAATCAGATGTGTTTATGTTACTTAGGAATAATGGGCCTAGCATGGATGAGAGGGACAAGCATTGGATTATGATCATGCACGGAGATGATGGCAGCAATCGTGTGAGGATTCAGGATGATGCTGCAAGTGAAGATTTCCGAACTTTGAAGCCACCATAATGATGCAAGGATGCTTGGACGAAATTCACAAGTTACCAAATCATAAAATTCGTCCAAGGCTTTATATGGTGTTGCATCACCTTATTTTTATGGGTTAAACCCATGTATTTTCGTCCTAGGTATTTTAGGGATTTTCTCGAGGCTGTTTGAGTGGAAACAAGCCTATCTAGGGCTATTTTCGGATGGCCCATTAGGGTTGTACGAAAATCCCTGCCCTTTCCCTCATATATACCTCCTCCTAGCCGTCATTCGAACTTGGATTTTGTTTAGTTAAAGACTTAGCCACGAGCTACTCTTCGCCATAGGCACAAGTGTCAAACCGACCTTTTGTACTACGCACTTGTAGAATCCCACCTCTTCAATAAAGCTTTCATCTATATTCGCAATATCTTGATTGCATCTATAATTCTTGCTAGTTCTTTGATTGCTTGCATGGATTGATCCTCGTGATCAGGTTGATCTAGCTCCGGCGTGATCAATAGCCTCGGAAGTTGGTGTATCGATTGCTAAGGCGCAACGTCTCGCATGTTTGTAGTCGGATCATCAACGTCGACCTCCACCATAATCGATAGTTATCCTCTCATCGAAAGATCGGGCACCTTTACCCAATCACATAGTATGCATGTTTCCCAACAGAAAGAGGAGCTAGACCATATACATCAGAAAAGACTTGTTCCAGAGGAACAGTGGATCTACTGGTAGAAATAGGATACGGCAATTGGTGACTCTTGGCTAACTGACAAGAGTCACAAACATATGGTGTAACCTCTGGGGTGTAAGCTATTTTATTTCGCCTAAGAACTTGTTGAACCACAAATGAAGATGGATGGCCTAAGCGACGATGCCATGTAGAGGATGACGGCTTTATTGTGATGAAGGCATGCTTGGAGGACGTAGTGGAGGTGGGCATCAAGGGATAAAGGCCTCCATAGCAGGGACCCCTAAACAGAATGCGCCGAGTTTCTTGGTCCTTTATCAAAAAGAAAAAAGGATGGAATTCAATAAAGACATGATTATCTAGAGTAAAACGATGCACAGATAGCAAGTTCTTGGATGCATTTGGGACGTGTAAGATGGCGTTAAGATGAAAAGAATTATGAGGGGTGCGCAAAAATGAATGACCAACATGACTAATACTCATACCTGTGCCTTCAGCGGTGCGCACATTATCTGGACCAGTATATGGCTCATGAGTTGTAAGCTTATTCAGCTCGCCAGTGATGTGATCAGTAGCACCTGTGTCATAGTACCAATTGGTGTCAACACCGTGAGAGGCAAAGTTAGCCCCCCTATTCCCACGGTCACCTTGTGCAGGACGGTCATTACCATGGCGCCACCAGCAGTCACGAGCGGAGTGGCCATGAATGTTGCAGATCTGACAGGTAGTGTTGACATAAGGTGTGGGCTTGTGATCCTGGCGATGACGGCCACCATCGAAACGGTGGTCTTGGCGATCATCATCATAACGGCGAGGACGATCCTGACGGTCATCATCACGGTAACGCCGCGGACGGTCCTGACGATCATCATAGCGGTAGTATTGGCGTGGGCGATCCTGGCGCGGACGATCATCTCGACGAGGGAGATCATCCGGGCATGGGCGACGATCATCTTGACGGGGACGGGAGTCACACCTAGCAACATTCGCAGAGGAGATAAACCCTAGGTCTTCAGGCTTGTTTTCACGGTCAAATTCCTGAACCTGGCCAAGAAGATCCGCAAGAGAAGTGTTCGGATTAGCACGCATGGTGGTACGAAGACTGTTGTACCGAGTGCCAAGGCCATGCAAGACATGGTAGACAAGCTCATCATCATCCAGTGGTTTTCCCGCGGAAGCAAGCTCAGATGCAATGGATTTCATCTTGGCAAAATACTTGTCAGTCGAGAGATCGTTCTTGCGGGTGTTGTTGAGGGCGGAGCGAAGCTGTTGAATCTTGGTCTTCGACTTGGCAGCAACATGGTCATTGAGAGCCTTCCAGACCTCGGCCGAGGTCTCGAGGCCGACGACATGGGCGAGCACGTCGGGCGAGAGGGCGTTGACAAGCCAACGCAGTACCAGTTGATCACGAGCGATCCAGGTCTCATAGGAAGGATTAACGACGGAGACTCGCTGTTTGCGTGCATATTCTTCTTCGATGAATTCATCGGGTGCTTCATCTTTGCCTTCAACAAGATCGAGGACACGGGCACCCCGGAGCGCCGGGATAACCAAAGCCTTCTAGACGAGGGCGTTTTCATGTGTGAGCGGCTGCGATGGCGGAGCACCAAGGGCAGCAGCCAGAGCCGTGGCGTTCATGGAGATCGAAGACATCAGATCGGAGGACGGCATGGCGGCGAAGAACGTGGCGGCGACGTAGGTTGTTGTAGATCGTGTCGTTGAAGACGGCGCGGCGGTAGCAGGAGTGCGGCGGCGATGTAGATCGTTGGGTCGTGTGTATAGGCTCAATGCGGCGGTGGCAGCTTGAGCAGCGGCGATGGCGGCAGAGATCAATCTTTGTTTTTGGGCGTAGGTTTTCTCGATGCGGCGGCTGCAGCTAGATGCGGCAGCGGCGGCAGAGGTTTTTGGATGTAGGGTTTCTTGATGCGGCGGCGGCGGCTAGATGCGGCAGCGGCGGCAGGCTTGTGGTCATGGGCGGCGGCGGAAGTTTGGCGGTGGTTGCGGCGGCGGCGGTATTAGGGTTTTGGGCGTGCGGCAGCTAGAGGCAAGAAGAGGCCTGCTCTGATACCATGTCAATATTTGGTGTAACGATCGTACCCTTTCGGGCCATCGGTTACGTGTTATATAGGGTAGAGAAAAGCCCTCTACGTGGCAATACAAGGATATACGTGTACGGTCGAAGTACTACTCCGTACACGTACACGTACACGTACACGTACATGTACGTAATTACATACTCTAACAAGATGAAGGCTAATTCGGAATCTATTGGGCTGACCATACTGTAGGTCTGATAAGTAATCAGATTTGATAATATATTACCGGTGTTTAATTATTGCTTGTGTAAATATTAATACCATTACTTGATTCTTGCTTTTTAACTAAATTCGTGAAACACATTGTGTTTTGTGCATTATCTGTGTAAAATAATCTTGTGTGCCATGTAAATGGATAACCATGTGCGTGATTGGTAATAATTAATCTACCAGTTCTGTCAAGAAATTTATTCTATATTGTCTAAAAATCAATATATTTTCTACATTGCTCAGTTTACCGTCCACGGGCGCGGCGTGTCCGCGCTGAATCTTCCTAGTAATTGTAGAAACCAGTCAACTTTAACCTGCTCTGCGATGAGGTGTGTTTCTACCGCCTTCTCTGTCGTCCTAAATAGTAAAAAGCCCTTGTCATATTACGTCCTGGTAACTCCATTCCACCCGAGGGGTTGAGAAATGCTTCGATTTTCTGATTTATGGTTCGTGCAACATTATGTGCCCAAGTTTCATTGAATTTGAACACGTTTCACTGTTTCAGTATGGCCCGACAGATTAAAATGCAAATAAAGTGAATAAAACTTTATACGGGACATCCAATGCACAACGAAATCGTCGGGTTCCCGAAGGATCTTGCTCCTTCTCTTTTTCTTTTGCGGTGTTGGCATGGTTCCGATTGGCCCCACACAATCGCAAGGCAGTATGGCGCATTTTTTGTCTCACTCTCTTGGCTCTCAGCGTCGCCGCTACTGCCTCACGGGCCTATTTGGTGGAACTCTAATATCGGGCAATGCTTACATCTCTCCTACTTATTCAAATTTTTTCTTGGATCTCAATTATTAGCCCCAAAATTATCTTTACCACTCAGTTATATACCCTTTGGTGACTGTTTCAAATGTCCCTGTGTCATACTCCTTTAATTCAGCTAAGAGCCTAAGAGAACCCTGATAGTTTCAAACCATTATTAGGATATTATAACTTGGACAAGAGGAAGCTCTCTCACGATCTAGACGTCTTCAGCTGTCCGATCATCGCATGAACCTTTTCTGACCGTCTAATTTACTTCTGCTCCAAAACTGGCACAGTTATCCCTAGGGGACGGGTCTCTAGGCATCAAAAAGATCTAAGAGCATCTCTAGCAATGCCCTTAAAAAGAGAATGGTAAAACACGAATACAGAGCACAACAAATGCGAGTACGGGCTCAAATGACGAAGCGCAGAGAAGATCTCATATTAAAGAACGGTAAAACATCATATTATTGAATCTTCCATATTTTTTCTCCCTTCTTTCTTGGGCACCGCTAGGGATCGGAACCCGATCCTAGCTTCCTATCGGACTAGTATCTGGCCACAAGATTGGAAGCAGCCTAGACGTCCGATCTTCAACGAGGCCACGCGGAGTTTTTCCAGTGGAAGATTTTTTAGATCGTAACTGCTTAATTAATGCTAATTAAGCGTGCGGGTTGACTATCGCTAATTAAGCGGTTTCAGGAGTAGTTAGTAGTACTCTGTTAAGGAAACTAATAATTCTGTTAAAATGAGAATCCACCCCATATAATTTGCTTCCTTGTTAAACGATTTATTTTCCAAATCTTATTCAATTTTGCTTCCCTATCTCCTTTGTACAAGATTCTTTTTCTTTGCTTCTTGTGGACAAGGAGATTGCTTCCAAGATCTTCATGGGGGCAACGAGCTTGCTTCAAATACAAAAAATGCGTCGATCAAAGTACTATTACTGTTACGGTGTAGCAATTGATTTGCTTTTATTAAAAACATATTTGCTTCCATCAAACATTGCTTTGAACGAAAATAGTTTGCTTCCAACGAAAATAGTATTTGCTTCCAACGAAAATAGTGTTTGCTTCTAATGCAACAAATATTTATTTCCATCAACATTGCTTCAAAAAAGAAGATAGTATTTGCTTCCGATGAAACACATATTTGTTTCTACCATCATTGCTTCCAATAAAAAAGAATTTTCTTCTAAAAAAAAGAATGTGTGACATAGTTATGTTGTGCCATCTAGGCATAATGCCACCATGTCCACCTGGATGGTGTTGTCGCACTCATGGGTACATGCCAACGGTTTATGCAATTAACTGGGCTTCTTTGCAAGTGATTATAGATTCGAAAGACACGCTGACGAGACCATAGAAGCATGCGGGATGGGACGACACATGATTGAATGTTGGCACCACCCTTTAGATAGGTCATGTTGAAGAAGATCGTCAACGAGATCATAGCGACAAACGCGAGCGGCGAGGATGTCGTTAACTGTCGACCTTCATCTACAACCTTTTGCTTGTGGCTTGGTCAATCACCATGTGATGTAAATCGTCTCCTCGAGGTACAAAAGGAAAAAAATCTAAGTTCCATGCACATATTCAGGATGCATCTAGAATGCAAAGGTACATAGCATGTGGTAGAATGAGTGTAGCATATAAATTGGGAAGCGCAAGATGGTTTGTGCTGAAGCGTGTCACTATGATATTGATGCACTTATTGGGTAGTACTTCGAAGTAGTAGGACTCTAGAAGACATATGTATCACAATTTAGTGACTGTCGAAGAATGAAAAGGTAGAAGTGAAGCATGACAAAGCAGAACATTCGTGTTTCCATCTATAAATTATTTCTGTCAGATAGAGAATAGTTTCCTTTGCTAATATGGTTTCCAACGCCACTGGAATTTGCTTCAATTTAACATTATTTTGTTGCATTATATTTACGTATTTTATTTGTAATCCATAGAGTACAAAGTCTGGTATCCAGTGCCACTACTGAAGTTTGCTTCGGCCTGGTTTCCAATGCTTCAAACATAATTGTCGGTACACATTTAGCTTTGATTGCGATAATGTTGTTTCTTATGAAAGTACAAAATAATTTGTTCTAAATGCAGTGTTTTCATCTATAAGAAAATTTGCTTCCAGTGCAACTACGATGTGATTCCATCAAATAAAGTGATGCTTCCATTGACCATCCATGGTAGCTACATATGGTCCTGGAGACAACAACAAGGCTTGACGGTGGTGTCAGATGCGAAGCTTTAGTAGAATAGCCAACATTTGATGCTCGCACTTGTGGATGTTGGGCATAGCCTGAAGGTGCATATGCCTGGTTCTGGACAACGTCTTGCACGGCTTGAACTCTGTGAAGCATTACGGCGGCGGGCCTCGTCCCTTCCAACGATGTTCTAGGAGAAACAAAAGGGAAACTAATGAAGCTTTGCAAGAAACAATGGAAGAAATCAATGAAGCATGCCAACTATGTGGTTACCTTGGCGGCAACAGCTTGCACCTTCAGAGAATAAAGATATGAACATCTTCCTGAGATTGCAATGGACACAACGAGTAGGATTGAGCGACGATGCTTTCATGACCAGCAACCCAGGCTAAAGCGCCTCCGAACTACTTGCCTGGTCCGCTGATTCTATCCGGCTAAGCCATCACCGACCCTATTGCAACGGCCGCCGACAGTCAGAGATCCCTGAAGATGAAACAATCTGTGGCAGAACGAATCAGTTCTTGGAAGGGGGAGACGTACCGAGGAGGTATGCGCAGCGGCCAGGGGAAGCAAGTCGAGCCTGGGGGCGGAGCGGTGCCCGTCGGCAGAAGCACAACTAGCTGGGGGGTGGGAGCTGATCCGTGATGTCCATGGATTTCTGAGAGGGCCGCAGGTGCTTCCTAATTTAGGGGAGTGGTTTACGGCTATTGACTACAGGTCTACAGTTGATTGAGCGGTCCCTGAATTAATGGCACCATTAGGAAGCAACGTACCCTTGACTGAAAAAACTGAAACGAGGCCGAAGCGTCCGATTATAATATGGATCGACGGCCATTAGGAGGTCCGATGTTTGGTTCCTATCGGATCCCTATAGATAGTATTTACCTTCTTTTTTTCCTTCTTCTTCCCATCTCCCAGCCAACCACCGCGTCCTCATGGGCCGTCCGCCCCGCCACCCGCCCCACCGATGCCCCATGCGCTCGCCGCATGTGATGCGCCGCTAAGCGCTCGGTCGCCCTATGCCCAACCCGCACCGTGCAAGAATGCTGCCACACCGGTCCTGCGCCGGACACCTCGCCCCGCACCGGCCGCCCCTCCCTCCCCCTGCGAGCACCAGACCAAGCAGGATCACCTCGGCTGCGAGCGGAAGAACCTCGTATATATCTACATGCTAACAACGGTTAAGCCAGCAGGTGATGATCTGCAACTGCAACTATGTGCTGCATGCATGTTCTGATTTTCATTTTCCGCAACAGTATGTTCCCTTCAATGTTGGAAAAATCTACACAGATGCGCCGCACCAACAACACTTGCGTGCGGCGCTCCACGATTCCTACAAAGTGCATCACGTTCCTATATGAACCGCTATTCGCACCCATCAGTCCACCTTATCTCCTCCAAATTTTCTCAGCCACACAACTCTCTCTCTCTCTCAAACCGCACCGCGTGGAGCCCCGAGCACCAGACCGGAGAGGCGCCAGAGGGCCGCATCAGCGGGCAGGATGGGAAAGGCGCTAGAGAGCCACGCCGGAGAGCCCTGGAGCTCCGCACCGCCGGTGCCGAGCACGCCGCGGGAAGCTTGTCGCTGCCGAGCGGAGGAGTCCCATTGACGCTGATGAAGAGCGGTGGGAAACCGATCGTCGCCGCCGCCGCCGAGCTCGTAGCGGGAATTCCACCGCAGTCCAGCATGCGGAGCTATGCATCGGTTCCAGCGAGTTTTTGCCGGAGTTTTTTCTCATCCTGTCTATCTATTTTGCTTTTGACTTTTCTGTGGAGATACTCGTCATGGGAAGCACGAGGGCGGTGATTTTTTGCATGTGTACTTAATCTGTGGTGATTCGCTAGTTTTATGTGGTGGATTCATCCATGGCTGCTAGAGATGAGTTCTGGACCTAATTAATCCCGTAACCGTAACCATTGAAACCGACAATTAGAATTAATCAATTCGGCAATTAGAATTAATTAACCTGGAAATTAGGATTAATTAATCTGGTAATTATTAATATGCCAATTATAGGTACGAATTAAATTGAAATTATTAAGGCTTAAATTTGGCAACTAGGCCTAATTAATATGGAATTTAGTACTTAATTATTATGGAAATTAGAAGTAACTACTAAATATGGCAATTAGATCTTACTAATCTTCTTGGTAATTTGGTATAATTAATCAGGAAATTAGGTAGAATTAATCAGGCAATACTAGTAACAATTGAACCTGGCAACTTGGTTCTTGGTACTGACCAAACACTAGTGTGGATGTAACGAATAGTAAAAGACAATGTCATACATGGCCAAAACATGTTGGTGGAAATTTTTGTAGTTGCTTTTTGGTCCTCGCTTCTCACAAGCCACGAGGGTGCATGCATGAGCGCGAGAAACTGGACTCGTTTGACTGGGTATGGGCTATTTCGCGTTTTATATGGGTCGCCGCACGCGCTGCTCTCCCGTGCGGCGCCGCCGGATAGTCCTGTCCTTCAATGTTATGGAGGATCGGACAATTCAACAGAAGCTTGAGCAGGCAAGAATTTAGGAAGAATACAGAAATTTGTGAGTGCCATGGAATTGTGCAAATTCATGTGTGTGGCAAATCTGAATCTAAAATTCGAAGATACTACTACATCCACCAAGAACATTGGTGCAGAGGCTGAGAGGCAAACATCCATTTTCTAAATACCAAACAAAAATAAGACGAGTCGAGTACCATATTATGAGGATCTTATCCTCTTAACAGAATGAACACACACAGAAAACATCAGCTAACAACAGAATGCACTCTGAACTCTGACGGTATGAAACATGAACGTAAGTGCCTGATAATCTTGAATAGACAGAAAAACCAGCATACGCATAACCATCAGGGGGAAATATGATTATTTCCTGCTTCAACTGAACAAAGACACGGGGTTCAAACAGTACATGCATGTATTCAGAAAATTGTAGCTCCAAACACTATGTACAGCAAAAGAGATACATAACACACCGACCGAATTATAGTGAGGTACAGCATGAGCAGCTGCAGTTAATACAGCAACTCAGCAAGCACGTGTTCCAGCATGCCCCAGGGGTGGCCATTTCTGTTGACGTCACTACAAGAGGCCTTGTGAATTGAAAGAGGGCTGAACAGGGTTTAACCATTCAAACTTTAAGGCGACACAGTTGCTTGGATTAAACATTGCAGGGATCTGTGCGACACTTTAAAAGATTTGCAGCAGCACATCGCCCGCATCTCTGCTGGCATGGCAAAGATCATGCAAGGAGTTGTCGTTAATTCACGGGTATAGAACTTCACAGCAGGTGAAGAATGTAATTACCATGGTTTGTCATTCATCAGTGCCGCTCCTCCGACCTTGGTCTTCTGAACCTCTGGCGACTCCTTGGCCTCTGAACCTCTTCGTCTAAGTTATCCTCCTCATCCTCGCCGTCATCGTATGGGAGACCTAATAAGTTCTCTCCCCACAGATATCGTCGCCTCTGCCTTCTCAGGCCTCTTGGTGTGACTCTTAGCTCATCTCCTGATCTCCCAGGACTACTGCTCATCATGTGGAATAGTAAGAGTGTTGTCAACAATGAACCATTTCTTTCACTTGGCCCACTGCCTCCACGGTCATGTAACAACATATTACCACCTTCAATAGCATAATCTCCAAACACAGCTGCCCCAGGCATAGCTGACCCGATTGCGCTCAGTATGTCACCATACTCCCGCTGGTTCTCCAGGTGGTGCCACGCACGGCGTCTTGATGGGTCCACATCAGCAGGCCTTGTTGTGGGGTGGACCCTCCTGGCATGTCTACGCAGTGCACCGTAGGTACCAGAAAATGCACATCCTTCCCGCGAGCAAGTTCTTGGCTTCTCATCCAAATACTGTCTGGCCTCTTTGATGACCTCCCAGCCCTTCACAGCACCCCTACACAATGGGCATATCAATTGGTTGAAGCTGGATGCCTCAGCTGGCTCCACTGGGCCACTTTCTTGTCCCTGACGAGCTTCCAGTGTTATATTCGGTTCTTGATTATGGTTAGTTGCTTCCTCTTGTCCTGATATGACAGCAGAGCTGTGAATGACATGTTGATGACCAAGATCTTCATGGAATCCGGGTACATCTATTAACAGTCTGGAGCTCTCTGTGTTGGGACCAAAACGAAATCTCTGCGCAACAGTTTGGTTAATCGTATCTCTGGGCAAGGAAGAGCTTGGCTGTGATGAACTGTCCATGTGGTTCACTTTATTTTTCCTGTACCTGTCTAAGCAATTTGAGTGTCTATAGCTCGTATCACATATGTAGGATCTGCATCCTTTGTCATGACAACTGCACAAGAAGAGGACAGCATTGTGGGGATGGTCCATGCAAATTGGACACCGAGCATCATCCCATTCCTTCTGCAGTGCAGCAATATTGCCATCTGCATTTGTCATCCTGAACAACTTGTTCTCTGCATTTGGCATCTTGAACAAACTGTCTGGGACCAACTGGAAGTATATAACTAGTTAATTTAGCATTGCAACATATATAGCAGTAAATAAATCCTCATCGAGTCTTTCCCTAAAAAAATCATCATCGAGTCTAGACTATTTGAACATACATATAAGCATAAGAAGATGCTAACGTCCAAAAGGCAGGCAAAGAAAAAATATAATTCATGTTAACCACCTTCAACAGTGTCATCCATATATGTACATGAACTAGTAACTTTCAGCATCAATCAATGTAACCCAAGACAGTTAAGATTTCAATTTAGAGAACTTGTTTGCACTGTGCCAATTATCTGACAAATATCCAATTTGATTTCATACCTTTAATCAAAGGCAATAGTATAACTACAACCAACCAGAGCTTGAAATCAACTATAACCAGAAATCAGGAGGCTAATACAAGAGACTAGGTGATTTGGTACATCCTAGCCAATGTCTAAGACTATTATCAGATGCTCCGATCAAATGTGTACCCAATTCGCTGGAATAGAAAAACAAACTACTTATGTGATAATATTAAAAAAAATTGTAACTGGAAGGATGTTATTTTCTTTTATTTATCCTCGTTTTAGTAACTCGGCATATGCTCGTAAAAAAGGAAAGGAAATAGTAGTACCTAAGTAAATTATCTGATATAAACAGAAAGTTCTAAAGGATGTGCATATTCCATACCAGAATAACAATCAAGATAATACTAACTATACAGTATTTACTTGGCTGGAGTAACATAATATTATGCTTATAAATATTTTACTTTGAAAATTCATTACATCTTTCACCAGTGGCGTAAAGGGATTGATTGAGATGAAAAGGCTGGCACCAACACTACAATTCACAAAGCAATGTAAGCATTCTCTAATGCGGATCTTCAACCGACAAACATGTACAATGCTACATTCACCCACACACCAGCGAAAACTTTCTCAACAGACTTGTCTCATGTATACTAAGACTAGTCTATCTACTGTTCAAATCAAGCACAGCCTCTATGTACCACTACCTGCTTAAATAAAGTTGTCCCTGTTGATAAAGATTAAGAGCTAAAGTACCTGTAACAACATATAACATTTAAGCTCAATGATGAGGATATTGGCACGCTAGGACGACCTACGACACGTAATATTAAGTCTAATGTAGTGCCAATAGGTGAAAGAGATTAAAGGCCTGCGTGCCTAGTTTGGGCCAAACCCATAATGGGTCAGTTTGTATCCTGTTCGAGTCGGACCATGTTATTCGCCTGGCCATCCTCCTATATAAAGGAGCCAGCCAGCTAGGGTTTACGAGGCTGAAAATTATGTAGAACATTGTGTTCCCACGTGTGTACCATCCCTTCGGGGTTGGTGTATTGTCACAGCGTCTCTGACGTGAGGTGCTTGTTATTCAAGTATTGTCATGCGTTAGCGTGAGGCTCGTTGTTCATCATCGAGTTGCTTGTTGGATTCATCTATTCGGCGTGAGGTTCGTCTGCATCGACGAGTTGCTCACAGGATTGACGTTTTCCATCTTCAGGTTGCGTGTATCTCTCACATGATTGGGTGATCTTATCAGGTTCTTGTGAATCAGGAGGTGCATCATGAAAGATCGGGCCAAACAGTCTTCATCACTCAAAGTACATTGTATTACTGCAAGACATGGTATGAGTTTTTGCATTCATGGGAACAAGCTAGTTGAGGCCTATGGTGTATTCTCAGTTCAAAATAGCACTAATTACGATAAAATCTGTGCTCATTGCATTACTGAATTGACCCAAGCGCAGTTGGATACACACATAAACTGTAAGATCCATTCCTTTTAAAGTTCTCAACTGGAGTAGCTGCTGATTCATATCCACCCATTCAATAGATTAACAAGGAAAGAAGAATTTACTACTCAAAACCAGGCAGTATCAATATATAATATTGTACTAATTATCGAACATCGATGTACTAGTGCTAGTGAAATTTTGTAGCCAGTGGAGTGTAGCTATCTCAGCAAAGTCATTTAACCATCATCTTAGACACACGTGACAACATGACACCTCTTTGCCTGCACACAAGCTGCTAAAATTTTTGTTGCTATCCAACAGGCTAATTTTCCGGTTGACACATTGATGTTGGTGAGTTGCCAACTTTTCTTTAACTAAACATTTTCAAACCAAGTACAACAGCCAGAGGTGGGTAAACTTTAAGCTATGCATAGACTGTAAGTTTGAGCATTGAACACCCAGGAAGCTATTGTTATTATTACAGAAGATTAACGCACCTGAATCGAAATGCCCAGGGTAGTCAGCAACTGGCCGGTTCTTTACAATAAGGACCTGCCTTAACTTCTGAGAACAACCCAACAGGCAATACAGTTCAATACCCCCAATGCTACTAGACGAGCACAGTAACCAAATTTCGCCAAAACATTTGGGGAAATGCAGATCTGAACTGGTACAATTCCTCCTGAAAGTGCACGGTTTAGACTCTGGCGCCGGCCCTGTATTTGCATCGCACAAGGAAAGTGTCGTCATCCATGGTTACACATGTTACAAAACTTTAGCTTTGTTTGGCTTTCCTACTCCTTGGCAAAGCAGAAACACATTTATTTTTTAAATTCTAAGCAAAAAGGCTTCTAAAGTCTTTTTTGTGTGTTCAACTTCCAGCAATGAGTACACAACAGGTTCCTACTTTTATTATTTCCAGTAAGCATGGTGACGATCCAAGAGAACTACTACGACCTCCATGGACCCTAACCTTAACAGAGAAACCCCAGCACTTCAATTCCTTCCCATGCTAATAAAATCCCCAACCTTGTCCCAAACGAGATGTGATTCCAAACCATGGAGGCCATGAAGCAGTTCAGATCCAGGGGCCGATCTGGATATGGTGTGCACCCAAAATTTGCGTAAGTTAATTTGGTGGGATTAAGTAATCGCTGGATAGCCAAAAGGCCATACCTCAAAAAATAACTGCCCAAGGTTGCGAGACAGCAGGGACGCGATGGAGGTAGAACGGGAACAGCGACGCGGGTGAGAGGCGGCGGAGGGTTTACGGGTGAGGCTTCGGCGGAACGGTAAGCTACGGCGCCGCGGCGGCTCTAGGGCACGGTGGTCGGAGGGGAACTTGACTCACGAGATGAAGAGGGAGAAGAGGGGGAAAGGAAGGCACCTTCTTTTTTTTTTTTTTTTTTTTTTGAAAATAAAGGAAGGCACCTTCTTTCTCCAATTTCTTCGGCGAAATATTTTTAGTTAGACCAAGCAATATTGTGCTCTTTATGAAGAACGTTCGATTTGTAACTAGTGTGCAGATATACTAGGTATACAAGGATGCTTTCAAAAAAAATACCACCTATATTACCTTTTATAAATATATACGGATATACGGATGTATCTAAACATATTTTAATGCTAGATACATTCAAAGATAATATAGGTCCAAGAGATAAGAGCATCTTTCTAAACCCATCCCAATCCTAAAAATTTAATATCATCTCAAAAAAGAGTAAAAACGTTGTTTGAGCAAATGCCCTAAATGACAACTATTCCCTAAATTTGTTTGGATCTCCTAAATTTCCCACTTCTCCTTTAGAGAGAGAAATGTCAAAACTCATGGTCAAAACTTTTTTCCATGCGCGGAAATCCTAGCCTCCAAGCTGCAAATTTCCCTTTGGCAGCGGGCGGCGCCGCTTCGCTGCCACCCTTCATCCGACCTACAATCGGCCAGAGCGGCCACATCCACCAGCCCCATCATTTGCATCGTCTGAAGGTTATTCGACAACTCGAACAACCCGCCAGCCCGTATACCTCTTAGTTGTCCTAGCCACCTAATCCCACCCCGTGTGAGCTCCTCCCCGCGATCGAGCATGGCATCGAGTGTCGTTGTGTGGCTGCCATGAGGCCATCGCGAGCCCATGTGAGGATGTCGCAATCTCAACCGATTGTGCTAGGATGTTGGGCACCTCGTCCGTGCTCTCCCAAAGCTCGGTCGCCACCCGATGGGCCGAAGAAACCTTCCTCTCTCAGGAAGGGCTCAAGGAGGACTTCGACCTCATGGCCTGCAATGCCGACATGAGCTTCCTCGTCGCGGTCCAGATGCCGAGATATCAGGATCTGACCCATGAGTTCCTCACCAGCTTCGAGGACACACTCGTCTCCCAAGGCTGGAATTGCAATGTGAGCTTCAACTTGTGTGGTTTATCTCACACCGTTTCTTACCAGGAGTTCTGTGGTTTCTTTGGGTTTGCTACTACTGGCGAACCTATATTATCTGACCCCACGCTCAGTGAGAGCATGGTTGCCTGGGAGAAGATTTCTATGCACAAGGGTATGGATTATTCTAGGGAGAAGATCATGTTGACCCAGAACCCGACCATTCGCTACTTCGCCATGTTCCTCGCGAACACCTTGTTCGGGAGGGGAGACATCGGGCCCATTAAGGGTGCCGACATCAGCGTAGTCCACATGGCCCTCCACACCAACTCCGTGATGAGGGCGAACCTTGGAGGGCTCCTCATCACGCACATCCACTGCCACCAGTCCAACGGGTGACATTCGTTTTGGAGGTTTGATTACTCAAATCGCCTATGGACTTACTATTCCTATTCCTGCTCATTTGGCAAAGTCACTGGTACTGCCACTATGGATCAGAACTATATGATTGACTCTAATTTTTTGGGTATCTATTTGCCTAACCGTTTGCTTCGAGCATATAACTTTGCTTTTTGCCTCGTGGTGAAAAGTAGGAGGTCCTTCCTTTCCATCAGGATTTTTCTTTGCAGGGAAGGAACACTTGGGTCTTCACCCAGGTGGAGTTTCAGCATATTAGGGTGATGGCAGGTGACTGGCGGTGCTCGGCACCCAGTTGGGAACGCCAAGAGGAAGGTATGATGAGCACAGTGGCAAGTTTCCCTCGATTATGAAACCAAGGTTTAATCGAACCAGTAGGAGAAAGAAACCACTTCCGAAGGTTGATGTTAGCTGGCTTTGGCGACGGCTCAGACAATTTGTTTATGGCGCCTATCTGGGCGTAGCTTTGGCACCAGCAACAACGTGGAACCTTCACATAACACAACCAAAGTACTTTGTCCCAACTTGCAGTGAGGTTATCAATCTCACCGGTTTGCTGTAAACAAAGGATTAAACGTATCGTGTGGTAAAAGATATTTGTTTGCAAGAAAGTAAATAATGCTTGTAGAAAGTAAACGGTAATATGAATGTAAAAGAATGGACCGGGGTCCACAGTTCACTAGAAGTGTCTCTCCATAAAGATAAATAACATGTTGGGTAAACAAATTACAGTTGGGCAATTGACAGAATAAAGAATGCAAGCAATGCATGTACATGTCATGAGGATCACTATGAGATTCACTTGGGCATTACAACATAATACATAGACCGTAATCCAACTGCGTCTATGACTAATAATCCACCCGCCGGATATCATCAGAACAACCATTGGGTATTAAGTTACAAGCAACAAATTATCGCCTTAAGCAAAGCGTGTAATGTAAAAAATACAAATGTCCTTGAACACAATATTGTTGTTTTCTCCCTAGTAGCAACAGCACATCTACAAACTTAGAAGTTATTGTCACTCTCCCAGATTACTAGAGGCATGAACCCACTATCGAGCATAAATACACCCTCTTGGAGTCACTAGCATCTACTCGGCCAAGATATCTACTGGCAACAGAGAGCATGCAAGATCATAAACAACATAGAGATGATAAATCATAAATCAACTTGACATAGTACTAAATATTCATCGGATCCCAACAAACACAACATGTAGAATTACATAACGATGATCTTGATCATGATAGGCAGCTCACAAGATCTAAACATGAAGCACATGGAGGAGAAGACATCCATCTAGCTACTGCTATGGACCTGTAGTCCAAAGTAGACTACTCACACATCACTCCGGAGGCAGGCATGGTGATGAAGAAGGCCTCCGGTGGTGATTCCCCTCTCCGGCAGGGTGCCGGGAAGAGCTTCTGGACCCTCCCGATCTCGCGTCGACGATGACAGCGGCTTGCAGTATGTTTTCTAGAAAAGATTTCGGGCCCTTAGGGTTTTCCCGTTGAGGGGATTTAATAGGCGAAGGGCGATGTCAAGAGGTGGACCAGGCGGTCACACCCCATGGTGGCGCGGCCTAGGGGTGGCCCGCGCCACCAACAGGTGTGACCGGCCCCTGGTCCGTCTCCTGCTCTCCTTTGGACTCCGTCTTTGTGTCAGGTAATTAGGGACTTTAGCATTTGTTTCGTCCAATTCCGAAAATATTTCCTGTGTAACTTTTCGGAAACACAAAAACAGCAGAAAACAGGGAACTGGCACTGTGGCATCTTGTTAATAGGTTAGTTCCGGAAAATGCATAAAAACACCACGAAGTGTAAACAAAACACAAAGAAAATTGTGCATAAACAAGCATGGTGCATCAAAAATTATAGATACGTTTGAGACGTATCAAGCATCCCCAAGCTTAACTCCTGCTCGTCCTCGAGTAGGTAAGTGATAACAAAACAATAATTTTTGAGGTGACATGCACCAACACAATCTTGATCAAAACGATGTAAAGCATTGAGTGCTGAGATCAAAGTACTCTAAACATGGGCATAAAAGATATAATCTTGACAATAGAACTTAGCAACCATGTTATAACATGAAAAGTAACACAAACAAAAGATCATGAATAATAATGCAATGAAAGTCAATTGTTTGTTTCGAGCATATAGAAAAACATAGCAAAGTGGTATTCAGCTTGTCCCTCATGGAGTAGCAAAACATAAATGCATAGGACACCTTCAAGTTTAAGAGGGTGACTAGATACAAATAATTTGAGAACAAGCAAAACCATAATCATGAATCAATCAATAATAAATGTTGGGACTATGCACATTATACTCAGAATGACAACTATGCTCTCTTAGATGGTGCATAAAGGTAGAAGGTGAAGTCTCAACATAAAAAAGTAAAAAAAGGCCCTTCGTAGAGGGAAGCAGGGATTTAGCATGTGCTAGAGCTTTTCATTTGTAAAACAGAGATAAAAATTATTTTAAGAGGTGGTTGTTCTTGTTAACGACTGGCAATGGGGTTCTTACTATCTTCCATACTAAACAAGTTGAGAGAATTTGGCACATTTGTGCTCTTTTATAAAGCTTGGCACTCCTCCCCACTTTTTTTCACAAACCATGGCTAACCGAATCCTTCGGGTGCCCACCAACTTTCACATACCATGGAGGAGTACCCTTTTTTCTTTTTCCCTTTTTTTTCTTTTTTTGAAAGGTTACAATATGGAAGATAGCAAATCCGACCACTACGTCCCCATGAGCTGAAAACAGTGTCACAAAATGAGAAGTATTTTGAAGGTTTTTTGAAAGGTAGCACATGAAAATTTACTTGGAATGGCTTGCAAATACCATGCATAGGAATTTATAGTGGACTCTTTGAAATAACTTGGTTTTTGGTGGTTGGATGCACGAGAAGTATTCCCTCTCAGTACAGATGAAGGCTAGCAAAAGACTGGGAGCGACCAACTAAGGGAGCAATAACGATCATAATCATGCATAGCGACAAAACATTATTAACCAAAACATAAAGTGGTATCACAAGTCAAAAACCAAATGATCATAGAGGCTTGAGGCGACTGGTTAAAGTCAAACATGGTGTAAGCATGCGCCAAGTCAACCCAAATAAAGCATCATAGGAGAATACCACAATAATATGCTCCCATATAATAAAAACAACGCATGATTCTTTCAAAGGCACATTAAGCAATCTCAGTCATATGAGACAAGTCATGCTACAACAAAAACTACTAAGCATATAATCAAAATAACATCAAGCATGACATGCAAAAGTCTAAGCCACAGTCTAAACAAGCTCCCATTTGTACCACTATAGGCATGAAACTTTTTACTCTTTTCCAACACCAATCAACCTTTTCGGAACAACTCTTAAAGATGAAAATCAACATAGACCAGAGGTCTAAACACACCTAGCTACAAAGAACTAACAAGTACTGAACAAAAATCAATGCGAAAAACAAAAGCTAAACGCAGTACTAGAAAAAGAGAACACTCGTTGAATGATAAGAGTGAAAACTTGTGACGAGGGTTAACTCGACAAATGTCCTAGATGAAGGACTTAGGATCGGGGAGATAGGGCATCAGATGAACTCGAAGGTAAAGTTAGTCGAAATAGGTGTGTGTCGAAAGTAAACTTGGGTGTTCAACCTGGCTTGCTTTCAATCTGGCCTACACCGTCCCCTCCTGGCCCCTATATATAGATGGCCAGGTCTCGAGGATCGGGTAGGGTCCGATACAGATTACAATATCGACATACGGTAAAGACTCGTATTCGACTATCATTACAATTGGGCCTAGCTTAACGGGCCTCAGGGGTACTCAACTAACGGGCTCTATTAACTATACCCTTGTCAGTAGCCCCTGAGATTCTATCAGAATTGTAGATTCGGGTTGAATCTCTAATCTTCAAATCTTTGACCTCTTCTTATCTTCAAATCTTCGACTTGGTCTTTCGACTTATATTTCATGATAATTTGCTCGCAAGGGGTCTTGATGAACAAGCCTGACAACTCTGACGGATCAAGAGGTCAGTTAACTACCGGAACAGATACTTGCCACCTACTTCAAATTCAATCCCCTTGGACTTGAATTCGGGATACCGGTCAAACCCACTCTTTTGCCGCATTTAGGACTTACAAAGAGTGAATCCCAGTGATTCTCAGGGTACCCAGTGCGTTCACCAGGATTTTCTTCATGTCGTAGACACGGATACATACCAGCAGAGCGCATCCATGTGCGTATACCAGGCCACACAGGACGGATCCCGGGGTCTTACCTTTGTGACAAATCACGGCATTCGAGTTGCGTTGCGATAACGCAACTCGAGAATCTTATGTCGCAGTCAAATTTTGACTGAAAATATTCGGGTTTCTTCAACCATAAAACTCGCTCCCGATGGGAGTAACACTCCTGCACTTCTCCAATTTTAATGCTTTATCAAGAAATATCGTCGGGTGCGCGCTCAGCGCTCCCGATGGGAGTAGCCCCCGAGGCTATAGTCGAAAAAGACTTTTTCGAGTATAGGCTCGAAATATAGTGTAGTCCATCATACTTCAACTCGAGATACTTCAACTTCGAGATATTTTTTAGAACATCTTGTCGTCGAATACTAATCCACTACTTCAGAGAGAAGTTGTATTCACCATTCTTGAAAATAGTAGCCCCCATGGCTATAATTGAAACTCCTTCGTATGCAGTCTTGTGCACCTATTTTGCACTTGTCGGCACCATCTTTTCCTCTTTCTTATATTATCTTCTTTATGACATCAATGAGTACGTCACTCCGTACCATTGCGAACCGTTGCATGGACAGTATTGTAAATTTCTTAACCTTTTGACCGTTAGTGGGCTTACCATTTCCTATCTTTGCGCCACGTCTCAGCCCACGATCCTTCTCTCAGAAGATATATAAAGGGGATCGTGGAGAATCTTACTGTTTACCAGCTCTTTCTCTCCGCCACCGCCGCCATTGTCGCTCGTGCTTCCTTCTCCTTTCGCACATAGCCCCCAGGCATAGATCTGATAGATGCGCGTGAAGCACCTAGCGAGCAAGAACGCCATGGCCAAAGGAAAATCGAACGCTGCGACCAGCTGGGTGACCTCTGCCATCACGGAGAAGGAGGTGGAGAAGGCCCGGACGGACGGCCTCATCTCCACCCAAGATTCGATCAAGTTTCCAAGCACGGAGCGGATCCCAAAGCCCCCGAGTGGTTATTGGGTAATGTTCCTCGCTTTCCTCCTCCGTGGTCTTTCTCTTCCTGCCCACGAGTTCCTTCGTGGGCTTCTCTTTGTTTACGGTGTGCAGCTTCACCAGCTCACACCTAACTCTCTTCTGCACATTGCGTGTTTCGTGACTCTTTGCGAGTCATTCTTGGGCATTGAGCCCCACTTTCTTCTCTGGAGGTCAATCTTTCGGCTCCGTCCCAATGTTGCGTTGGCTAGAAAACCCGAACTAGGCGGAGCCATTGTTTCTGTGCGCCCTGAAGCACAATACCTTGAATTTTCTATGGCCGCATCTGTCCAAGGGTGGAGGACCAAGTGGTTCTATATCAAGGACCGCAAATCCTCTCCTGAAGATGAATACGGCCTACCTCCTTTTGATGCTTCCCAGGAGGTAAAGAAATTGGCGTCGTGGGATATGCTCCCCTCAGATGCGGAAGTCGAACAAATTCTTCCTCTTCTTTCTCGCATCAAAGCTTTAAAAGGAGGTCAAGGAGGCGCTTTGTCGGGTATTCAACTTATGGCGTTTTTCATTCAACGTCGAGTTCAACCCTTACAACACCGCCTTACCAAATTTTGGAGTTACTCCGGCTTGGAAGATCCTACCCGCGTCTCTGAAGATCTGATATCGAAAGAAGATGTCGACAAGCGGGTCATGAGTCTCACCAAGCTCACCAAGGATCATGCAGTTGCTGATTTGACTGCTGATTTCTTTGACTCCGTACATCCTCTTCCTGAGGTATATATCTGCTTACTTCGTGGCTTCTTGTTGTCGATTTTCGTGTTTCTCAAACTATGTTTTCTTTTTCCTTACTTACTCTAATAACGCCTTCGCGTGCAGGGACACCAACTTCTCCTCTCACGCCCCCCTCTTCCAGAGGCAGGGCCCCTTCCGGCTGATCTGGCCAGGTCTGTATCTGAAGCCCCCGAGGCTGATGATAATCCGGACGAAGATGATGCCGAACAATCAGAAGAGGATACTAGTTCGTCGACATCGCATCCTCCTGTGCGGCCTGAAGACACTGGCTTGGACAAGAAGAGGAAACGAGTCGACGAATTTGCTTCTTTGAGTTCCTCTTTGCAACAAACAGTTGCGGAGAAATCTCCTGTCTTGATAGAAGATATGGATCTCTTCGACCTCCTGGCGTCGTAAGTATTGTATTTGAGTTCTTCATTTGCATTATTCTTGTTTTATTTCTGTAGTATGTGATCCCTTGTTGATGGCGCCTAGAAAATTAGCTGATGGCGTGTGGTTGACGTGGGAGCAAACTGTCCTTGTGCGTGGTGGATAACCAGCCCGTTGGGAACCCCAAGAGGAAGGTATGATGAGTATAGCAGCTAGTTTTCCCTCAGTTAAGAAACCAAGGTTTAATATCGGTCAGGAGAGGAGAGACAATGACGACTGAAGGTGATGCGGAACCTGCACACACACAAACAAATACTTTGTTCCCAACTTGCGATGAGGTTGTCAATCTCACCGGTTTGCTTGAAACAAAGGTTATGAGCGTATCGAGTGGAAAACAATATAGTATGCGAGTAAAGTAAACAGTACGAGTAAAGTAAACAGGTGATAGCAATATGATGGAAATAGGACCGGGGTCCACAGTTCACTAGTGGTGTCTCTCCATAGATAAAATAACACATGCTGGGTAAACAAATTACAGTTGGGCAATTGATAGAATAGAGATAAACGTGATATGTCAAGAAGATCACTATGAGATTTACTCTGGGCATTACAACAAAATACATAGACCGCCATCCAACTGCATCTATGACTAATAATCCACTCCCGGGGATATCAATCCGAACACCCCAGAAGTATTAAGTTGCGAACAACAGATAATTGCATTAAGCAAAGTGTGTAATGTAAACAAAGCATATGCCCTTGAGCATATGAATGTTGTTTTCTCCCTTGTAGCAACAGCACATCTACCACCTTAGAGGTTTCTGTCACTCCCCCAGGTGAAATAGAGGCATGAACCCACTATCGAGCATAAATACCCCCTCTTGGAGTTACTAGCAACTACTCGGCAAAGATAGCTACTAACAACGGAGAGCATGCAAGATCATAAACAACATAGAGATAACAAAAGATATAATTCAGTACATCAACTTAATCATAAACACCAATATTCATCAGATCCCAACAAACCAAACATGTAGAATTACATAACGGTGATCTCAATCATGTAGGGCAGCTCATGAGATCTAAACATGAAGCACATGGTGGAGAAGACAACCATCTAGCTACTGCTATGGACCCATAGTCCAATGTAGACTACTCACTCATCGCTTCGGAGGCAAGCATGGCGATGAAGAAGACCTTCGGTGGCGATTCCCCTCTCCGGCAGGGTGCCGGGAAGAGCTTCTGGACCCTCCTGATCTTCGGGTCGACGGCGGCGGCGGATCGCGATGTGTTCTAAAAATCTGATCGGGTACTTAGGTTTTTTCCGTCGGGGGGTCTTTATAGGCGAAGGGGCGTCATCAGAGGAGGGGCCAGGTGCCCTCACGCGGCCCCCACGCGGCCAGGGGGCTGGCCGCGCCGCCCCTGCGTGTGGGGCCCTGGTGGCCCCCCTCCTACTCTCCTTCGGATCTCTGGAAGCTTCCGGGTAAAATAAGACTTCAGGATGTGGTTTCGTCCAATTCCGAGAATATTTCCTGTGTATCACTCTGAAACACAAAAATAGCAAAAAACAGGGAACTGGCACTGTGGCAACTCGTTAATAGGTTAGTTCCGGAAAATGCATAAAAGTGCCACTAAGTGTAACGAAACAATAGGCAAATGGTGTAAAAACAAGCATGGAGCATCAAAAATTATAGATACATTTGAGACGTATCAAGCATCCCCAAGCTTAACTCCTGCTCGTCCTCGAGTAGGTAAGTGATAACAAAAGAATAATTTTTGAGGTGACATGCACCTACACAATCTTGATCATATATGTAAGCATTGGTGAGCTGGGATCATAAGAACTTAAAACATGGGCATGATGATATAATCATGACAATAAGAACTTAGCAACCATGTTGTAAACATGCAAATGAACACAAACAAAAGATCATGAAAATGAAACAATGAAAGTCAAACGTGTGTTCAAATCATAAGGAAAAACATACAAATGGTTTTCAGCTTGTCCTTCAAAGAGAGCAAAACATAAATGCATAGGACACCTTCAAGTTTAAAAGGGCGACTAGATACAAATAATTTAAGAACAAGTGAAACCAACAATATGAATCAATCAATGAACTTTGGGACAATGCATATCACACTAAGAATGACAACTATGCTCTCTTAATGGTGCATAAAGAAAGAAGGTGGTGACTCAACATAAAAGTAAAAGAAAGGCCCTTCGCAGAGGGAAGCAGTGATTAAACATGTGCTAGAGCTTTTCATTTGTAAAATAGAGAGATAAAAATTGGTTTTGAGAGGTGGTTGTCTTTGTCAACGACTGGCAATGGGGTTCTTACTATCTTCCATACAAAAATGAAGCAAGTTTTTGAGAGAGACATTGGCACTTTTGTGCTCTTTTATAAAGCTTGGCACTCCTCCCCACCTTTTTTCCTTTCACAAACCATGGCTAACCGATTCCATCGGGTGCCCACCAACATTCACATTCCTTGGAGGAGTGCCTTTTTTTTCTTTCTTTTTTCTCTTTTTTTTTCTTTTTGGAATAAGCAATATGGAAGATAGCAAATCCGACCACTACGTCCCCATGAGCTGAAAACAGTGTCACAAAACGAGAAGTGTTTTGAAGGTTTTTGAAAGGTAGCACATGAAAATTTTACTTTGGAATGGCTTACAAATACCATGCATAGGAATTTATAGTGGACACAATGGCAAACTTTGGCTTTTAGGAGTTGGATGCACGAGTAGAGCTCATACTCAGTACAAGGCGAGGGCTAGCAAAAGACTGGGAGCGACCAACTAAGAGAGCAATAATGGCCATAATCATGCAAAGCGACAAAGCGACATTAAAAGAAGCATAAGATGGCATCAAAAGTCAAAAACTAAATGATCATAGAGGCTATTGGCGACTTTGTAAGAGTCTAACATGTGTGAGCATGCGCCAAGTCAACCCAAATAAAGCATCAAGGAGAAAACCAAAATAATGCTTCCATACAATAAAAACGACGCATGATTTTTTCAAAGGCTCATTAAGCAATCTCAGTTATTTGAGACAAGTCATGCTACAGCAAAACCACTAAGCATACTATCAAAAAGACATCAAGCATGACATGAAAAAGCCTAAGCCGCAGTCTACACAAGCTCCTTCTTGTACCACTATTTTGCACAAAGCTTTTTCTCTTTTCCAACACCATTTGAAATTTTTTAAGACACCTCTTTTGATGAAAACCAATAAAGATCAGAGGCAAAAATACACCTTGATGAAAAGATATGACAAGGTCTGAACGCAAATCAAGGCGAAAACGAAAACCAAAAGCAGTAGCGGAAAAAGAAGAACACTCGATGAACGATAAGAGTGAAAACGGAGTGTTCTTTGCAAATGAAAACGAGTACAACTCCTCCAAAGGAAATTTGTTGGGGTCCAACCATTTATTATAGCAAACAAACAAACTAAACCAACTAAGAAAACTTAAACAACTGACGCTCCAAGAAAAACACATAGTGCATGAAGCAATAAAAATATAGTGTCTTGAAAGGTGACCTGATTTTTGCCGATGAAGAAGGGGTGCCTCGGGGGCATCCCCAAGCTTTGACGCTTGTACTTCTTGGATATTCCTTGGGGTGATGCATGGGCATCCCCAAGCTTGAGCTTTTGTCCATTCTTCAACTCATCTCATCATTCTCCAATCCCTACACTTGAAAACTTCCTTCATACAAAACTAAACACAATTCTATTAGCAACATTAGTGCAAGCATAACATATAATCAATCCTCTATTTGCTTCAGGTTTCAACTCAAAACCACCACATATATAGTAGATACTACTGTAGCAACCTCCCCAAAAGTTCCATGCTCAAAAGAACTCAAAAGAAAGCGATAAAGTGGCAAACACAAATATTGGCAGAAATCTGTCAAAACTGAACAGCTGACAAAGGTCGAATTTTTGAGGGATTTTCTGTTGCTCAAATAAAAAAGTGTTCAACTAACAAAAGTTTGGATATAACCTGGGGCATATGCACAAGAAATCGCAGGTCCAAAAGATATACAGAGAATTTTCACGAATTTTTACGGTGCAGCACCGAAAACAGTTTCAGGACAGCAACATCCCCAAATCTTTACCTCACTCAAATTAGAGGCTTCTCTTGGCACAAAAACGAAATAAACAAGATAAGGAGCAGTCATTACAGTAGTAATGACTTCCAAGACTCAAATAAAAGAAAAAGTACTGAAAAGAAAACATTGGGTTATCTCCGAAGAGTGCTTTTCTTTAACGCCTTTGAGCTAGGCGCAGAAAATTGCGAATCAAGTAATATCAAGTGATGAAGTGCTAGGATCAGCACGTGCTTTACGTCTTCCTTTCTTACCTTTGCTCTTGACTCTAGGAAAGACATGGTTATTGCAAGGTGGAGAGATAAATCTTATATTGCCTTTTCCCACATCGATGACGGCACCCAGGAGCTTCAGAATGGATCTTCCAAGTGTGATTTGTCATTTTCCTACACATTCAATAACAAGATAATCAGTAGATATCATTCTTCCTAGGACTTTTGTAAAAACTCCTTCAGCTATTCCAAGGGGAAATATAGTGGCATTGTTAGTAAGAGAAATTCCTTCTCCTCCCTCAGAAAGCTTCCAAAGGCTCAAAGATTCATAAACATCCTTTGGCATGAGACAAAATTCAGACATAATATCACAACGAGCATGAAAAGTTTCACCACTAATGGTGATTTTTATCGTAGGATACCAACTCGAAGGTTCAGTATTTGTTGGCACATAATCAAAATGCTGGCGCAAAGTATTGTAGCAAGAATTCAAATTAGCAGTGTGAGTCTCAAGAGTATTAAGTCTATTAAAAATGCTCACAAGAGAGGAATCAAAATAGGTTGGCATGCTATAAATTGTAATCAATTTTCTTATAATATTGAAGGCTTGATCTCCATCACAATGAAGGAAATCTCCTTCTGCAGTAGCATCCAAAGCATATCTATAACGAAGAGAAAGTCCAAAGTAAAAGCTACTAAGAAGCAAACTCAAAGTCATTTTAGGTTCAGTTTTTTCATGCCAATCATAAATTCTAGACCAAGCTTCTTTAAAGCTTTCCTCATCTTTCTGCTTAAAAGTAAAGATCATGTCCTCGGGGGACATAGTAGTAGCAACTGAACTAGACATAATAAACTAAAGTAAAGAAATAACAACTACCAAGGATTCTAATTTTTTTTGGGTTTTTGATAAAAAGCAATGCAGGTAAAATAAATAAAGTAAAGCAAAACAATAACAAAGTAAAGGATGTGTGTGCGAAAAACTCCCCTCGCAGAAGTCTTCTCTTCCTCCCTGGCAACGGCGCCAGAAAATTAGCTGATCCCTTGTTGATGGTGCCCAGAAAATTAGCTGATGGTGTGTGGTGGACGTGGGAGCAAACTGTCCTTGTGCGTGGTGGATAACCAGCCCGTTGGGAACCCCAAGAGGAAGGTATGATGAGTATAGCAGCTAGTTTTCCCTCAGTTAAGAAACCAAGGTTTAATATCGGTCAGGAGAGGAGAGACAATGACGACTGAAGGTGATGCGGAACCTGCACACACACACAAACAAATACTTTGTTCCCAACTTGCGATGAGGTTGTCAATCTCACCGGTTTGCTTGAAACAAAGGTTATGAGCGTATCGAGTGGAAAACAATATAGTATGCGAGTAAAGTAAACAGTACGAGTAAAGTAAACAGGTGATAGCAATATGATGGAAATAGGACCGGGGTCCACAGTTCACTAGTGGTGTCTCTCCATAGATAAAATAACACATGCTGGGTAAACAAATTACAGTTGGGCAATTGATAGAATAGAGATAAACGTGATATGTCAAGAAGATCACTATGAGATTTACTCTGGGCATTACAACAAAATACATAGACCGCCATCCAACTGCATCTATGACTAATAATCCACTCCCGGGGATATCAATCCGAACACCCCAGAAGTATTAAGTTGCGAACAACAGATAATTGCATTAAGCAAAGTGTGTAATGTAAACAAAGCATATGCCCTTGAGCATATGAATGTTGTTTTCTCCCTAGTAGCAACAACACATCTACCACCTTAGAGGTTTCTGTCACTCCCCCAGGTGAAATAGAGGCATGAACCCACTATCGAGCATAAATACCCCCTCTTGGAGTTACTAGCAACTACTCGGCCAAGATAGCTACTAACAACGGAGAGCATGCAAGATCATAAAAAACATAGAGATAACAAAAGATATAATTCAGTACAGCAACTTAATCATAAACACCAATATTCATCGGATCCCAACAAACCAAACATGTAGAATTACATAACGGTGATCTCAATCATGTAGGGCAGCTCATGAGATCTAAACATGAAGCACATGGTGGAGAAGACAACCATCTAGCTACTGCTATGGACCCATAGTCCAAGGTAGACTACTCACTCATCGCTCCGGAAGCAAGCATGGCAATGAAGAAGACCTCCGGTGGCGATTCCCCTCTCCGGCAGGGTGCCAGGAAGAGCTTCTGGACCCTCCCGATCTTCGGGTCGACGGCGGCAGCGGATCGCGATGTGTTCTGGAAATCTGATCGGGTACTTAGGTTTTTTTCCGTCGGGGGGTCTTTATAGGCGAAGGGGCGTCGTCAGAGGAGGGGCCAGGTGCCCTCACGCAGGCCCCGCGCGGCCAGGGGGCTGGCCGCGCCGCCCCTGCGTGTGGGGCCCTGGTGGCCCCCCTCCTACTCTCCTTTGGATCTCTGGAAGCTTCCGGGTAAAATAAGACTTCAGGATGTGGTTTCGTCCAATTCCGAGAATATTTCCTGTGTATCACTCTGAAACACAAAAACAGCAGAAAACAGGGAACTGGCACTGTGGCAACTCGTTAATAGGTTAGTTCCGGAAAATGCATAAAAGTGCCACTAAGTGTAACAGAACAATAGGCAAATGGTGTAAAAACAAGCATGGAGCATCAAAAATTATAGATACATTTGAGACGTATCAGTATGGCATATAACGTACTTTCTTCTTTATAGAGATGACGAAGAGCCGCCAAAATATGATTCAGCTGCTCCTTTGATGTCGCCAATGACCGCTGCCGAGCCCCCTGAGCCAGTTGCCGCACCTAGGGTCACCAGGGCTTCTGTCAAGAAGGTTCCGGAAACTCAAAGCAACAAACGCTCAAAGAAGGCCAAGGAACTCGACGTTTCTCTTGAGGCCCATGCATCGACGGGTTCTCCCGATGATGTGAGCGACTCCTCTTGCTTTTCCTTTTCTTGTCTTTCCTTTGCATATACTTGTGCTCTTACACTTCCTTTCTCGTAGGCATTGTTGAAGAGATTTGTCGCCTTAGGCACGGAATGTGCTGGGTACCTGAGGGTTGCGAAAGCGTCTGAAGGTGCACTTTTGACTTCTAATCACAACTTTTTCCTTGTACTTGTACTTTGCTCTTATCTGACATGCTTGCCTCTTCTTCTGTAGTTGCTCTGGCGACGGCTAACGCTCGGATTGCATCGCTGGAGGCGGAGCTCCATGCCTCACAGAAAGCTTACGATGCTGCGGCCACTGCCAAGGCAAATGCTGAGAAGTCACAGAAATCTGCGCTTGGTAAGGCGAAGAAAGCTGAAAAAGCTTTAGCTGATGCCAACAAGGATCATGCCCAGCGAGAGCAAGCCGTGGCGGAGCGTCTCCACACAATGTCCGCTGCTGCTGAAAGTAAGTGTTTCGCCTTGTCTCCTATTTTCGACTTCTGTTGCACTGTTGTACGTGCTGACATCTTCCTCCTTTTTTTTCCTTTTCTACCTTCTTTGTGTCATGCAGGATTTACCGGGGTATCTCCGTCGGCCCTGCAACCGGACGATGATTCTCTGATGACTACGGTTAACCTACTCGAGGAAAACTAGATATCTATCCAGGAAACTTTCGAGTTAGTTAACCGCGTTCTGTCATGACTGTTTGTCGGGTTGTGGCCAAAGAAAAGGGCAGCAGTTCTGAAGGACGACTTGAGTAATCTTGCCAAGTCCTTCGATACAACTGAAGACCCCACCCTCCAGCTGAAAGGGCTTTCTATTAAGCGTGGCGCCGAGGGTGCTATCGCACTGTCCCTTGCGCATGGTACGGACTTTGACTGGGAGAGGGTGAGCACTCCCCATGGCCGCACCCGCGACGAGATGAAGGCTTTTTTCGAGAAGGCGAAGAAGTTGGCACCTGCATTGGTGACACTTATTTCCCCTTCGGCATCCTCTGCGGCATCTGCTGCACCTCCTCTAGCGGTGGAAGATCCAGTGCCGCCATCGACTTCTGGCGAGGAATCTGCCGTGCCCTCTTCTGCCATGGAGCAAAATGCTGAGGTGGCATAGACTCGGCTCTTTTGTATTTTCAAGTTTCTTCTTTTTGAATGTAAAGACTTTTAGTTGCGTGCAACCCGAGAACTTTAGTCATAGGGTTGTGATCTCATGTAAATATATCTTCTTATGAAGTCCTGCGCTGCTTTTCTGAAATGTTTCTTCTTCCTCTACTTTCTTTTTCAGTTGACGCATGTCGATGACCCTTTGACTTGTGGGCCTGCTCCTTTCTCTGTCAATACATCCAATTCGAGGATTCCATCGCCTCCTAGTCGATGCGATCAATGCGCAGAATATTCTTCAAGGATTTCTGACCTTGAGGTTCGCTTGACTTCATCCAAACGCCAAGCTCAGATGGCGTTTGATAAAGCTAGCAAAACTTCTGCCCTGACGAAGCAGGTATCGATTCTTGGTGATGAAGTGTCCAGCTTGACGGCAAAGATTTTGCATTACGAAGAATGCAATTCTTTTATTCTCGGTATCATCGAATCCGCCTGTGAGATGTTGCGATGTAAGTTTCCTCTCGACTTACTTTCTTCGCTTTTTGCTCTACTGTTACTTTATGATATCCTTTGCCCTTATAGGCACTTGCTTGGATTTCGCTGCTGAAGATCGTCGGGTTACCGAGCGAAGTGCGGCTCTGGAAAAGATGTCCGAGGTGTTGAAAATTTATGGTCGGATCCTTGACGCCGAAGCGCTATTGTATTGCTTCAGGACCGTGCCCAGCATATTGGCGAGGCAGTGGATGGCTGTAGGAGAGCTCTCGTTACTATGCACTCGGTCATGCTTCCTCGCAATCCTCTGCCTGCTACTTTCCCACTTCTCCTTGACACTTTCAGATCCAGCCAGAGAATTCATCGGTTGATAGAACTGAACCTAGTGGCAGGTGCCAATTTTGCTCTTGGGTGGATACGCAAGTGGCAGCCAAGACTCAATTATAGTTCTATGTCGCTGAGCTATCCTCCTGGTGGGGCAAGCCTTCGAGTCACTTAGAGAGTACCTTGCAGCCCGCCCGACGAATTATAGCCAGGTTGTTGCAAGAAGACTCCGCGTTTTTCCGCGAGTTTCACTACTTAGACCCTTTAGGTGTAGATGATTCTGACAACCCGATGTTGTAATATATTTTTGTATGTGAGTAACGCGAGAGTATTTTATTTCGCGACTTCATGACGAAAATTTGTTCTCAGAGCGTTATTGTATGACTCATGCGTTTGCCGCATTTTCTCTTTGAAAGACTCAAAAACTCGAATATGAGGAACGTTTTGTCTTCATTATATTTGTAATGTAAGATACATGGGGTGACCCAAAAGATCCGGCCTATGGCCCGTGTTCTGGATCTAGAGGGCATTGCCCCTGGTATAACTCGTGGCTTTTACAGCCTTATTCTTCTACTCTATTGTGCTTTTGATGCTTATGTTGTCGTAGCTTTCTCCTCTTCTCCTGTATTTTTGTCCTCTCCTGATGCTCCTACTCGCGGTTTCTTCATCTCTGGCTCCGCAGCGTGTCCTTCAAGTGGTTTGACGCCTTCTGTAGTCGTGCTTTTCGCCTTCTCTGCGTAGTTGGCTATCATGCCAAAGTTTTGCGCCATTTTGTGGAACTCCCTGTCGCAGAGATCTGAAACTTCAAAACTTCCTTTCACTATAATTATTCCTCTTAGTCCTGGCATTTTAAGTACCAAATATGTATAGTGAGGTACTGCCATGAATCGCGAAAACGCGGGTCGTCCGAGGATCGCGTGATATTGAGATGGCCAGTCCATGACTTCAAAATCTAGCTTTTCTCTTCTGTAGTTTTGTCGGTTGCCGAAGCAAACGTTGAGTGCTATTCGACCCAGTGGGTAATTGGCACTTCCTAGCACGATTCCATGGAAGGAACAATCTGTTGGCTTCAGGAACTCTAGTGATATATGCATTGCTTGGAGTGTTTTTGCGTATATCAGGTTAATTCCACTCCCTGCGTCCATGAATATTCTGTCGACATCATACGCGCCGATTTGAGCTTTGAGTACCAAAGGCGCGTTTCCCGGCCGAGGTACTATTATAGGGTGATCTTCTCTGTTGAACTCTATCGGTTGTTCTAACCAGTGCAGATACTCCGTTGTGGCTGGAGGTGAGATGACTGCTAGGTTGACTTGTCGAGTTATGCTCTTCTCTTCTTTGTTCGACTTGGGTACAGGTTGTATCATTGCTGTGATGTGTCCTTTTGATGGAACATACCCTTCATCGTCGTGTCCCTGGTTTTGCTGGTCTTGTCCTTGAGGAGCTCCATTGTTTCCTTGCTGCTTTGCCGGAGGGTTGTTGCTTCCTTCGAATCCTTGTCGCCTTGCTTCAATTTGCTTGTTTAGTGCTGCCTCTTGAAGTTTTAAGAATGTTGTGCAATCTTTCATTGCATGCCTTGATACTCGCTTCCCATCGACGAACGCTGAGTGTATATGACAAGGTCCGTTGAGCATATCTTCTGGCGAGGGGTTGTATTCTCTGGATTCTCTTACGGGGAATTTTTTATAGTCCTCTTTTCCGTAGCTTCGATATCCTGAACTTCTTCGATCACTTCCTTGGTAGCTGTTGTCTTTGTATCCCGCGGCGACTTGGCTATGAGGGCCATAGTTGTCATAATTTCTGGACCGTCTCCTTTGACTTCCATATCTATTTCTTCTATCGTCTTCTGGGGATCGCGTCCGTTTGTTGTTGCATGCGTCTTCTCCATCTGCAAATCTGTTTGCTACATCCATGAGGTCTGACACTGTTTTCGGCTTGATTCTGCCCATCTCTTCGACTAGGTCCCTTCGCCTTAATCCAATGATGAATGCATCTATTGCTCTTTCGTCTGAAACTTCGACTGCCGAATTTTTGATAAGGCTCCATCTTTGGATGTATGCCCGCAGTGTTTCGTCACGTTGCTGCACGCACGCTTTGACTTCTTCTATTGATGCTGGCCGTTTGTATGTCGACCTAAAGTTGCCTGTGAATTGCTTTGTGAGGTCTTCCCAGCTTCCAATAGTTTCTTCCTCTAGTTTGCTCAACCATGACCTTGCTGCTCCGGTGAGGTGTAGTTGCAAACTTTGCATTGCTGTTTCTTTTGTTCCTCCTAGTATTTGCACTGCTTGTAGATAATCTGATAGCCATGATTGTGGTTCTTGTGACCCGTCGTACTTTTGCTGATCGTGAGGTAACTTGAACCCCTTGGGAACTGGAGTAGTGCGAACCCTTCGGGTAAAGCACGATGCCCCCATCTCTTTCTCGTCGTCTTCATAGTCGCGTTTTTCGTTTGGTGATCGCGATCTTCGAGTTCCACCGTGCTGTTTCGGTGATGGCGATCGAGATCGGTGCTTACTGCTTCTGCGCCGAGGACTGTTGTGACGGCGAGGTGACCTTGCCTTGTGCACTTCCTTGTGGTGATATGCTTCTTCTCCTTTTGCTGATAGCTTGTGGCCCACCATGTTGAGTCCGTTCAATGCTGCTCTATGCATATGTTCCCTGGGATCTCCTGGACTTGGCCGAGTTGTAAGCAAATATGCTTGCGCTGCTACTAATGCTGCTTCAGGGGTTTTTGGTAGGATATTCCCCTGCTCGTCGACTGATAAGAACGACGAGTCGAGATTTTTGGAGATACTTTGCCTGTCGGAGTACTCTAGGTTATCATACCTTGAGCCGTGTCGACGATTTTTCCTTGCGTTGCTATATGATGCGTCGCTTCGTGCTTTTCGAGCAGCTTCGCTAGCTGCAATGGCTGAATCTTTTCTTCTTTGTATCTCTATTTTCTCCTTTGCTAATTGCTTGGCCTGCTGCCTTAGGGCATAGTGATACCCCAAAAGCATGTCTTTGCTAGAATTTGATGGTATTGGCGTGCCGTGTTCTATGGCTTCTCTTATTATCCTCCATTCATCGACTGATAGTCGATTTTTTCCCTGGTTGTGAGGGATTCTGGTGTTTGCCCTTCTGCTAGGTGATTTGCCCCTCTGTCGATATTTGCTGGGTTTAGCACTGGATTGTCATTTTCGTCGAATTCTTCTGAGTTATCTCCTATAATGGCGAGCACCTGGCATTGTGATAGGGCAAAGGTGGCCGATCTTTCGATGAGATCTTGATAAGTCGATTTGGTGGATGGAGTTCGTGCTTGACGATCCGACTACACGTGCGAAGCTCGTGCGCCAATGCAATCGCTAGGACAATCTCCGGGAGTTACTGATCTTGCGGATGCACGATCAGCCTGACCAGCTAGGGTCTTCATTCCTACCTGAAATCGAGAACAAGTAAGAACTAATACTGCAATCAAGATATTGCGGATGAAAGATGTATGCTTTATTCAAAAGGTGGGATTCCGAATAGGCGGTCTTCTTCTGGGCGATTGGCCTCAAAAGTCGAGCTCGTAGTTGCAGCAATGGCTAACTTTTAGTCTAAACAAAATCCAGGTTCTAATGACGGCTACAGGGGGTATTTGAGGAGGAAAAGGTAGGGGTGCGACCAGCCATGGGTGGGGTGGTCGAACGGACCCCTAACAGGCCTTTTCTCCTCAAATTCGGACTCCTAAAAGTGGCTGTCTTATTTGCTGCGAAAATTACATGGGCCTGGCCCAAAAATGGAAGTGACGCAGCACCATATGTATCTATGGACGAAATTATGAAGTAGCTCTTTGTATATTTCGTCCAAGTATTCATCCTTCATTATGGTGGCTTCAAAGTTCTGAAATCTCCACTCGTGGCGTCTTCTTCAATCCTCAAACGCATGCTGCCATCTCCATGCACGATCATGCTCCAATGCTTGTCCCTCTCATCCATGCTAGGTCCATCATTCCTAAGAGTAACAAACATATCTGATTTAGGCAGCATCATATTCTCATGTATGTGAGAAAGAGTTCCAAGAAACGAAAGTACCTGATAGTTAAGTTGCTTGGCACGAGCTCGAGTGATGGGTCCTTGTATGTGTTCCGCTGTAGGTACAGCGGGTGTATCAATAGATGGGATGTCCTCATCACATTGTTTGCCGATGTTACCCTTGAAGCTTGAGAAGATCGAGTTACTATCCTCAGAAAGCTCTAATCCTGTCTTCCATGTATCTGTTGACTTGTCCGCAATATCGTCGAGGCAGATCATGAGATCTTCGAGTTGGACTCCTACGTCAAAATTTTCCTTTTCTTCGTTGTCCTCTGCGATCTTTCCTTTTTGCACTTCCTCTGGGCTGACCAGCGAGTTTACCTCGCTGGAAGAGCCTTCCGAATATTCCATCATTGCTGTTGTTTTGGGCTCACTTGCCGACGGATCTTGTTTCGTCGGATCTGAAAGGCGAGATGAACCCGACGGTCCGATGAGGATGTTTAAGCTTCCGATTGTCAACTCCATCTCTTGATTTTCATCGACTTCTGTACTGCTGTTGGCTAAAAGCGAAAAAGCCGTCGAATTCATGATTCCAACGCCCAAGTTCCCCACGGTCGGCGCCAATTGACGAGGGTTAACTCGACAAATGTCCTAGATGAAGGACTTAGGATTGGGGAGATAGGGCGTCGGATGAACTCGAAGGTAAAGTTAGTCAAAATAGGTGTGTGTCGAAAGTAAACTTGGGTGTTCAACCTGGCTTGCTTTCAATCTGGCCTACACCGTCCCCTCCTGGCCCCTATATATAGATGGCCAGGTCTCGAGGATCGAGTAGGGTCCGATACAGATTACAATATCGATATACGGTAAAGACTCGTATTCGACTATCATTACAATTGGGCCTAGCTTAACGGGCCTCAGGGGTACTCAACTAACGGGCTCTATTAACTATACCCTTGTCAACTAGAGTGTTCTAGGCAATGAAAAATGGAGTGTGTCTTCTCCAAGAGAAACATGTTGGGGTCCAACCATTTATTGCAGCAAACCAAACAAAAGAGAACTGAAAGCAAAAATAAAGACGCTCCAAGAAAAATGCATAGTATACGAAGCAGTAAAAATATAGTGTCTTGAAAGATGACTTGATATTTTGTTGATGAAGAAGGGGTGCCTCGGGGCATCCCCAAGCTTTGACTCTTGTACTTCTTAGATATTTCTTGGGGTGACATGGGCATCCCCAAGCTTGAGCTTTTGTCCATACTTCATCTCATCTCATCATTCTCCTTTCCCTACACTTGAAAACTTCCTTCATAAAAAACTTCACACAATTCTTATTAGCAACATTCACTCTTTGGTTTAGTTTCAACTCAAGTATACACCCATTAAAGCATAAGCTACTTTAGCAACTCTCTCAAAAGTTCCATGATCAAAAGAACTCAAAAAGAAAGAGATCAAGAGGCAAGCACAAATAGTGGCAGAAATCTGTTAAAAAAGAACAGCTGGTAAAGGTTGATTTTTTTGAAAATCTTATGTTGCTCAAATAGAAAAGTGCAAAACTAATGAAAGTTATAAAATAACCTGGGTCATGTGCACAAGAAATCGGAGATCAAAAAGACGTTCTAAGAATTTTCATGTATTTATACTGTAGAGCACAGAAATCTGTTTCAGGACAGCAACTTCCCCAAATCTTACCTTCCTGCAATTAGAGGTTCTTCTTGGCACAAAAACGAAATAAAAATGATAAGGAGAGGTCATTACAGTAGTAATAACTTCCAAGACTCAACAAAAAGAAAAAGTACTGAAAAGAAAACATTGGGTTATCTCCCAATAGTGCTTTTCTTTAATGCCTTTGAGCTAGGTGCAAAAAGTAAGAATCAAGTATTTCCAAATGAAGGAGCATTAAGATCAATAGCAAAAGTCTTTTCAACAAGGAACTGTATTTTATCCAAATGAGTTTTAGAAGATCCTTTATGAACACTCTTGGGCTCACTACTTTCATCAAAAGGGTTTTCTGGAATAATCCAATCAAAATTCTTTTCCAAAGCTTTATGCATTCCTACGAGTTTGAAAGGTATTGGTACTTTGATTTCCTCCTTGTTTGTACCAACAACATCTACACGTGAGCCAAGCATACTAAAATGCTCAAAAACTTTCCTAGCTTCTATGACAACATCTCTAAATTCTTTACGCAAAGTCTCCAAAATAAAGTCTCTCTTTTCAGAGTCTTCGATATCATGAAGCTTAAGAAACATTTGCTGCATAAAGGGATTAAGGTTAACGAACCTAGCCTCCAACATGTGAACTAAGTAAGCAGTAGCAACTTCATAACTAGGAGCAAGTTCGACTAAAGATCTATCCTCAACATCTTTGTGTTTACTGACATGATTAAAGAACTCCTCAATGTTATCTTTCTCAATTATAGAACCACTACCTATTGATAGGTCTTCCAGAACGTACTTTGGGAACAACATAATGAACTATAAGTAAAAGTAACGAAATACTAACTATAAAAGAAACTAAATTTTTTTGTATTTTTTATAAAAAGACGCAAGCAAAAAGAAAGTAAACAAAACAATAACAAAGTAAAAGATTGGAAGCAAGAGACTCCCCTTGCAGAAATCATCTTTCTCCCCGGCAACGACGCCAGAAAAATGCTTGATTGGCGGTGCTAGCCACCCAGTTGGGAACCCTAAGAGGAAGGTATGATGAGCACAGCGGCAAGTTTCCGTTGATTGTGAAACCAAGGTTTAATCGAACCAGTAGGAGAAAGAAACCACTTCCGAAGGTTGATGCTAGCTGGCTTTGGCGACGGCTCAGACAATTTGTTTATGGCGCCTATCTGGGCGTAGCTTTGGCACCAGCAGCAATGTGGAACCTGCATGCAACACAACCAAAGTACTTTGCCCCAACTTGCAGTGAGGTTGTCAATCTCACCGGTTTGCTGTAAATAAAGGATTAAATGTATCGTGTGGTAATACATATTTGTTTGCAAGAAAGTAAATAATGCTTGTAGAAAGCTAATGGTATATGAATGTAAAAGAATGGACCGGGGTCCACAGTTCACTAGAGGTGTCTCTCCATAAAGATAAATAACATGCTGGGTAAACAAATTACAGTTGGGCAATTGACAAAATAAAGAATGCAAGCAACGCATGTACATGTCATGAGGATCACTATGAGATTCACTTGGGCATTACAACATAATACATAGACCGTAATCCAACTACTTCTATGAATAATAATCCACCCACCCGATATCATCCGAACAACCGTTGGGTATTAAGTTGCAAGCAACCGATTATCGCCTTAAGCAAAGCGTGTAATGGAAACAATACAAATCCTTGAACACAAGATTGTTGTTTTCTCCCTAGTAGCAACAACACATCTACAACCTTAGAAGTTATTGTCACTCTCCCAGATTACTAAAGGCATGAACCCACTATCAAGCATAAATACTCCCTCTTGGAGTCACTAGAATCTACTCGGCCAAGATATCTACTAGCAATAGAGAGAATGCAAGATGATAAACAACATAGAGATGATAAATCACAAATCAACTTGACATAGTACTCAATATTCATCGGATCCCAAAAAGACACAACATGTAGAATTACATAACGATGATCTTGATCATGATAGGCAGCTCACAAGATCTAAACATGAAGCACATGGAGGAGAAGACATCCATCTAGCTACTGCTATGGACCCGTAGTCCAAGGTAGACTACTCACACATCACTCCAGAGGCATGCATGGTGATGAAGAAGGCCTCCGGTGGTGATTCCCCTCTCCGACAGGGTGCCGGGAAGAGCTTCTGGACCCTCCCGATCTTGCATCGACGACGACGGTGGCTTGCAGTATGTTTTCTGGAAAAGAGTTCGGGCCCTTAGGGTTTTCCCGTTGAGGGGATTAAATAGGTGGAAGGGCGATGTCAGGGTGGACCAGGCGGTCACACCCCCTGGTGGCGCGGCCTAGGGGTGGCCCGTGCCACCAATAGGTGTGGATGGCCCCTGGTCCGTCTCCTGCTCTCCTTTGGACTCCGTCTTCGTGTCAGGTAATTAGGGACTTCAACTTTTGTTTAGTCCAATTCCGAAAATATTTCATGTGTAACTTTTCTGAAACACAAAACAGCAGAAAACAGGGAACTGGCACTGTGGCATCTTGTTAATAGGTTAGTTCCAGAAAATGCATAAAAATGCCACAAAGTGTAAACAAAACACAAAGCAAGTGGTGCATAAACAAGCATGGAACATCAAAAATTATAGATACGTTTGAGACGTATCAGCAGGGCAAACGCAGGGGGAGAATGACCCTGCTTGGGTAGGAGGAGCGGCACACCAGGAGCAGGAGCACCAAGGCCGAGGTGAATATAGAGAGCACATCACCAGCACTAGTTCCAGTAGCCATACCATCCACTGATGTCGCCACATGGACATAACTATGTCTAGTATGACCAGTTCTAGACCTTGTTGCATCGCGTGGGAGAGGTGGAGAGCACTCTCCATGTGATGAACCACACCATCGATCACCTCTCTGCCAGCTTCCACAACTTCATGGGGACCTATCCCCACCAACACTACCAGCTTCCGCCGAACGGCGGCGAGTGAGCCCAGCTAGGCCAAAAGCCTAAGCTTGGGGAGGTTAAATCTTGCGCAGTTAATCTTTATAGGTTCACTCAATATTTGCACAAGCTATTGGATTACCTCTTTATGGATTTTACAATACTCTATTTTAACCAAGGGATAATAATATTGTGGAGGATTGCTTATTAATATGGAGGAGAAGGATTTTCAGTCGGGTCTAGTTTTTCCTGGGCAGGCCGGCTTTTTCCGGTGTCTGACCGGAAAAAGCTGGTCCCCTAGAACTTTCACAAGACCCGAGTGGTGCTACCACTCAGTAGGGGGAGGCCGGACTTTTGTCCGGATTTTTCATGGGAAAAAGCCGGTGGCCGGCTTTTTTGGCCCTTGGCCAGCTTTAGTCGGTCTAAGCTATGTCAACGGCAACCTTTCGGAAAGGGGTAAATACCCCTTTCTTCCTCCTCAAGAACTGCTCGTCCAGCTGAAGAACAATACACTATTTGGAGCCCCCTAATTTGCTAGATCTCCACCTTCAACCATCCAAAGCTCTTGATCTTTGGAGAATCGAAGGAGGAGATCCCGATCTACATTTTCACTGAAGTAATTTCATTTCTCTCTCCATTTGCTTGGGGAACTTGTGCCTAGTGGTTCCTTGGAATCCCTAGGTGTTGTAGTTGTTGATTACTCTCGTCTTTTTGGTGTTTCAGCCTCCGTGGAATTCTTGGGAGCCTCCAATTGAGTTGTGGATGTGTGCCCCAAGCTCCGTGTAAGGGTTTCGGTCGGTGCCCCCAATACCACCGCTTAGTGGAAACAAGCTAGCCTTCGTGGCTTGCTCACCGGAGAACAAGGTGAGCCTCCCTGGCGTTGGTCGACTCTGTGTCACCACACCTCTCCAACGTAGACGTACTTCCCCTCAAAAGGAAGGAACTAACGGAATACATCCTTGTGCCTCCGGTCTCCACTTCTCGGTTATCTCGCTCCCTTACTTTTATCTTGCTAGTTACTTGTTTACTTGCTTGCTTGTCACTTGTAGGAAATTCATCTAGTTGCACATCTAGTGAATTTACATTGTGTCAAGCCATAAAATTGAAAAAGACTAAAAATTGACTTAGCACCTATTCACCCGCCTCTAGTTGCCCGTATCGATCCTTTCAATTGGTATCAGAGCAAAGGCTCCTTGATTGGGCTTAACTGCCTAAGAGAATACGGGTGACGAGGATCCTGTCACTAAGGCGGATTTCAACAACCTCATGATAAAGTTCACACCGGTGATCCTATGAGTTTTGTCCCGATCTTTCACAGCGAGTCTACCCGGATAAATAATTTTCCAATAACGCAATGAACGTCACCTGAAGAAGAGGAACGGATCCAGCAAGCAACGTGATGAAGATCACCATGCCTCAAACCACAGCTCGATAATCCTTGATGACGCAAGAACCCTCGCAGCAATCTTTATTAGAAACACGGCAGCGCCGTTTCCCCGGAGAGATGATACACGGTGGAGCACACGATAGTGTTCAACTAAACAACTGAACTCCCTAAACCCTAGACTGCTGGCCTTCTTATATAGACGGCCAGAAAACTATTGGGCTTGGACAGGCCCAAACCCAAAACACAAATAATTCTAAGTGGCCCATAACATGACCTAGCACACAGAATAACATAAGCAGATATGTAAATTGCTGACACAACCTTAGACTAAATTATTTCATATCGTAGGTCGTCCTGGCATGCCAATCAGCAACGAGCTTCCCTCATCTTGGTGGAGTCCTGAAATTGGGCTTCACCTCCTCCTTCGTGCCCATATCATCCTCCCCCCCTTCAAAAAGCGTTGTCCCCAACGCGTGAGGGTCTGCTCAAAAGGGTGGCGGAATATCAACAATAGCACCGCGCATAGTCGCCGTCTTCAAGTCTTGCTTGCCTTCCTCACCACATCCTCCCTCTTGGCCTGCTCGACTTGATACAGCCCCAGGTGGTTGCACCTCTTTTCTTCGCCAAACAAACTTGTACTTAGGCGCCTCCACCATCTTCTTCTCAATCCTTGCTGGAACTTTGCGTTGCTGAACATGAACCTGCTTAGCACGACCCTGCAAAGTAGTAATACCCGGGCCACACAACTGACGAACACGTCCATCTTTGCCTGTATGCACACGCACTGCTGCTCCAACAAAACATCTCCGAGGTGTTCTAACAAAACTGTGGCTGACTACCCGCGGCGCCGTATGCACCGGAACACGATCAGCATCACCGTCATCGGTCTGAACACCCATGTCAACACGAACTGGAAGTGGAACACATGGAACACATGCTGACATATCCTTCCCTTCAGCAATAAGAGGCTTGACTTCAACCGGCTTGTCACTAACAAGAACAACTGGCTTGTCATCTACAGGCTTGGCTGAAACAATATCACCATCGATGCTTGTCGCATCATGCTCCTCATGTTGCGGCGTAGCTAGCCCAGATTTTTGCTTAGCCTTGCGCAACTTTGCTTTGTGTACCACCAGCTCAACATCAGACTTTATTTGATCATCCTGCATAGGTTTCAAAGTCCGCTGTTTGCCATCATGCACAAAAGAATATGTATTTGCTCTCCCAGCATGAGTAACATTGCGATCATACTGCCATGGACGTCCAAGTAATACTCCACACACCTCCAATGGCAACACATCGCACTCCACCTCATCAACATAATCATCAACTGTAAATGGCACACGTACCTTATGAGTAACCTTTAGCACACCGCAGCTATTCAACCACTCAACATGCTTAGGTTCAGGAATACGCCATGTAGACAACCCCAATGATGCCACCACAGCCCTACTGATGCCATTACAGTAGCTACCACTGTCAATGATCAATTTGCACGCTTTCTCCTTAATGGTGCACTGTGTCTGAAACAGGCTCCATCGCTGATTCCGTACCACCGCCTTATCACCAGTAGCCAATTTGTGAAGCTGAATACTCATACCTCTCATTGGTGCGTCATCTTCAGCAACCTTGTCTTGTACCTCTGAAACAACCACCATGTCTGACTCCACAGACTTTTGCACAAATCTAGTACGCAGAAATTGCTTAAAAACCTCCCAACGAGATGTTTCAAGTGTGATGCCCTTTGCGCACCGTTCTTCACGCCACCAACCAGCCACCTGCGTATCCACACGCTGATGGGCAAGTACAAATTCAGTAAAACCGCCAAATTTGCTATCACGGGCATGACATTGTGCAAAGCCACGCTCCATGTGAGATTCCCAAGACTCATACTCTGCAAACTTTGCAGCACTGTTCAAACTCCACATGATTTTAGTTGCATCATACCGAAAACCAGCCAAGATCTCTAAATAGTCACTGTAGATATCGTCCGCTTTGTCAGTCAAACACTCAGGCCTTGATGAACCCATACCTGAATATTTCTGGTATGCACTTGTCCTTCACTGATTTCTCAATATAAAACAATTTCACCGATGCTTTTCCTGGAAGCTATTGGTATTAATTAGTATCTGTCGAAATTGGAGTGAAAACCAGCAAACTGAACTGACACAGAGAACCAAAACTGAAGAGCAATCTGGGCGCCTGACCACAGAGCTTGTCTGGGGTTATGCGCAGCCAGCAGTCCCAACGAGAGGCAGGAGAGAGCGAGGCATGTGGCCGATCGCAGCGGACGCTCGGGTGGGCGCAAAGATCAAAGCCAATGGGCCGGCCCAACAGGAAGGTGCGTCTGGCCACTAGCGCGAGCTAGCGAGCCAGCGATCCTAGCGATCGACGGGGGCGCTCGACCCCAGACGAGGTCCGTCCCTGGGCGAGGCGAGCTAGCCTCTTTTTTTTTGTTGCTGAACGATCGGATCTAACAGGAAAGCAGGAGATCAGATCTGGCTTCACGTCCGATGTAAATTGCAGTGAAGAACACCCAGCATCAGCTCCTTCCAGATCTGAAAATCCGATAAATAACAATCTGCAGACCAATCACTAGAACAAACCAGCCGATCTGAAAACTGCCCGAAGAAGAACAATCCGTAGATCAGCAATCAACAGAAAACACTCGCGGTGATCAACCCAGTAATCTGATACCACATGATAAAGATCACACTGGTGATCCTATGAGTTTTGTCCCGATCTTTCACAGCGAGTCAACCCGGATAAATAATCTTCCAATAACGCAATGAACGTCACCTGAAGAAGAGGAACAGATCCAGCAAGCAACGTGATGAAGATCACCACGCCTCAAACCACAGCTCGATAATCCTTGATGACGCAAGAACCCTCGCAGCAATCTTTATTAGAAACACGGCAGCGCCGTTTCCCCGGAGGGATGATACACGGTGGAGCACACGATAGTGTTCAACTAAACAACTGAACTCCCTAAACCCTAGACTGCTGGCCTCCTTATATAGACGGCTAGAAAACTATTGGGCTTGGACAGGCCCAAACCCAAAACACAAATAATTCTAAGTGGCCCATAACATGACCTAGCACATAGAATAACATAAGCAGATATGTAAATTGCCGACACAACCTTAGACTAAATTATTTCATATCGTAGGTCGTCCTGGCATGCCAATCAGCAACGAGCTTCCCTCATCTTGGTGGAGTCCTGAAATTGGGCTTCACCTCCTCCTTCGTGCCCATATCACCTCATGACACAAATGGAGGCCATGATATGGCTAGGACCATGTTAGCAGAATTCAAATCTCAGTATAACTTTTGGGCCAAAGCCATCAATACCGCTTGTCACGTGACAAGTCGGTTATATCTCTGCAAGGGCTTGAACAAGACTCCTTATGAAATACTTACCGACAACAAGCCCAATATCAAGTACTTTCGGGTGTTTGGTTGTAAGTGTTTCTATCTTAATAAAGGTGTTCACTTGTTCAAATTTGATTCAGAAGCACTTGAGGGTATCTTTGTTGGTTATGCCGCCGAATCTCACGATTTTAGTGTCTTTGACAAAGAGTCCGCTCGTGTTGTTGAAGTTTCTAACATGAGATTCGATGAGAATGACGGTTCCTGTGTGGAGAAAAGTCATGTTTGTGATGTAGGTGACGAAATACCTCCTCGAGCCATAAGAAAAATGGGTGTGGGATATCGCATACCCATTGAGGAACACCTTTTGGCAGAAGGACAAGGACAATGCTCTACTCAAGTGGATCCTTCATCTTCACAAACACACCAAGCTCCGCAAGGTCCTATTGATGCTAACCAAAGACAAGCTCAAGACCCTCAACCAAGTGAGCATGATCAATATCAAGACCAAGTGCATGGTGGTGATTCTTCACCAATGGGTGATCCAGATCAAGCTCAAGATGATGAGCAAGCTCAGGATGAAGGTCAAGCGAGGACAACCATGGCGATGACCAAGGGATTTCTCAAGAATATTTTGAAGAAGTCCAAGCTCATCGTGCAAGGAAAGTAGAAGAAGCTCTTCGGAAAGGAAGTCACACTATGGAGAGTGTGACTGGAAGTGTAAGAAGAGCGGTGTCCACAAGGAGACAATTGGCCATCTATAGTAGCCATCATTCTTATATCTCTTGTGTGGAGCCCCAAAAGGTCTTTGAAGCGCTTGAAGACCCGGATTGGGTTGAAGCTATGCATGAAGAACTCAATAACTTTGAGCACAACAAAGCTTGGTCATTAGTGGAGAAGCCCAAGGATTGCCGAAATGTCATTGGAACAAAGTGGGTGTTCAAGAAAAAGCAAGATGCGAATGGAATTGTTGTGAGGAACAAGGCTCGCTTGGTTGCTCAAGAATACTCTCAAGTTGAAGGCATTGACTATGGAGAGACTTTTGCACCCGTGGCTCACCTTGAGTCCATCTGTATCCTTCTTGCGTATGCTTCACATCATAATTTTAATTTGCAACAAATGGATGTGAAGAATGTGGATGATGCTCTTGCTTGTGCATGAGGTGTTCATGCTCCTAACCTTTCTTTGAAGGCCAAAGTCTCATATCAAAAAGAAGCAAGTTTGGAAGGAGAAGAAGAAGAAATAGTGGAAGGAAGCCCCAAAGACATGAAGTATGCTCATGCCGAGCACATGGCACTTTCTCAAAGGGCATTCATGAAGAAGTGGAGGTCATCTAGCCCTTCCAAGCCTAAGGTCGCAAGTAGAGTGAGGACTTGCTACAATTGTGGCAACCAAAAGCACTTCATTGCGGATTGTCCTTATGAAAGAGTAGAGGATCACAATGGAAGACTTGTCCGCAAGGAGATGAAGACCAAGTCATACCCTCCAAGTAACTTCGACAAGAAGAGAGTCATTCCCACAAGAGCATTGATGACTCAAGAAGAATACCCTTCCAGTGATGATGCAAGTGATGATGAAGTAGGGAGGGTTGCCATTGCCTACCTCTTCGTCATCTCTCTTCGCTTCCACAAATGAATCAAAGCACACCAACCACAATGCGACTTGTCTCATGACTCAAGCTACAAAGGTATCACCTCCCCTCACACCCATTATACCTAAAAGCCTATCTTTGATGGATTGTGTTGAAAAATGTGGTAATAATGATGAACTAGATGAAATGGACATGTTCATGTCAACTTTATATGGGGAGACCAAAGTACGCTTTGAGATTCTCCTAGATCAATGTAATTGATATGGGCACGAAGGAGGAGGTGAAGCCCAATTTCAGGACTCCACCAAGATGAGGGAAGCTCGTTGCTGATTGGCATGCCAGCACGACCTACGATATGAAATAATTTAGTCTAAGGTTGTGTCAGCACTTTACATATCTACTTATGTTATCCTGTGTGCTAGGTCATGTTATGGGCCACTTAGTTTTATTTGTGTTTTGGGTTTGGGCCTGTCCAAGCCCAAAAGTTTTCTGGCCATCTATATAAGGAGGCCAGCAGTCTAGGGTTTAGGGAGTTCAGAATTTTAGTCTAAAACTATCGTGTGCTCCACCGTGTATCATCCCTCCGGGGAAACGGCGCTGCTGTGTTTATCAAATACATTGCTGTGAAGGTTCTTGTGTTCATCAAGGATTATCAGGCTCAGGTTCGAGGCGTGTTGATTCTTTTCACGTTGCTTGCTGGATTCGTTCCTCTTCTTCAGGTTGCGTTCATCGCGTGATTGGAAGATTATTTATCCGGGTAGACTCGCTGTGAAAGATCGGGACAAAACTCCAAGGATCACCGGCGTGATCCTTATCATGGATGATATGGGCACGAAGGAGGAGGTGAAGCCCAATTTCAGGACTCCACCAAGATGAGGGAAGCTCGTTGCTGATTGGCACGCCAGGACGACCTACGATATGAAATAATTTAGTCTAAGGTTGTGTCAGCACTTTACATATCTGCTTATGTTATCCTGTGTGCTAGGTCATGTTATGGGCCACTTAGTTTTATTTGTGTTTTGGGTTTGGGCCTGTCCAAGCCCAACAGTTTTCTGGCCATCTATATAAGGAGGCCAGCAGTCTAGGGTTTAGGGAGTTCAGTTGTTTAGTCTAAAAACTATCGTGTGCTCCACGGTGTATCATCCCTCCGGGGAAACGGCGCTGCCGTGTTATCTAATAAAGTCGCTGCGGAGGTTCTTGTGTTCATCAAGGATTGTCGTGCTTTGGTTTGAGGCGTGGTGTTCATCATCACGTTGCTTGCTGGATTCGTCCTCGTCTTCAGGTGACGTTCTTTGCGTTATTGGAAGATTGCTATCCAGGTAGACTCGCTGTGAAAGATCGGGACAAAACTCCAAGGATCACCGGCGTGATCCTTATCATGTGGTATCAGATTACTGGGTTTATCACTGCGAGTGTTTTCTGTTGATTGATCTGCGGATTCTTCTCGCACAGTTTTTCAGATCGGTTGATTTCATTGAGACTGGATTGTTCTTCCTCGGAATCTAGAAGTTCTCAGATCGAGTAACAGTGGATTGGGGCGAGGAGTTGCTGCTGATTATTTTTCATTGAAATTCCGGTCAGCTTTGTTGTTGTAGGGCCGATCGCTGGCAGGATCGAAGGAAATCCAGGCAGCGTACATCCCAGATCCGATCTGAATTATTCAGCGTGGACATACTCTGCATCGGGAACGGAAAGGCTCTGACCACAGATCGCGCCTGACCACAGAAAGGCTCTGTGGTCGAGCGAGTCTCGCTCGCCCGCGGGATCGCTGCTGGAACCGCCCTCGAGCGTCGGCCGCCTGAAGATCTCCCTGAATCGGGCCGGCCCATCAAATCAGCTCACCCAGCCGCGGTTACCAGATCCGATCGCTCAGCGCTATAGCCAGGACCGATCGCTGCCGTATCAAAAAAAAAACCTATTAGCGATCGAGGGAAGATCCCGCAATCTCGCTGTGACTCGCGGCTCTCCTTCGTGGCAATCCGACCGGGAGTCCAGGTGGTGTACGCTTTTCTCCCAGGGCCCGATCATTTTTTTTTGGCGAGCCGATCCCTGGCCGATCGCTGCCTTCGCTCGGGATCTCGAGCGCTGGTCTGCCAGACCGCCACCTAACGGGTCGGCCCATCTCCACTCGAGAGGTTCGCTCCACCACGCCTGGGAGCGACCGTCCAGGGTCTCGCTCGACCCCAGACCATCTCTGTGGTCGGGTGCCCGGAAGCTCTTCATTTTGTCAGTTTCGTTCGCTGGTTTTAACTGCAATTTCGACAGATACTACTCAATACCAATAGCTGCAAGGAAAAGCACAGGTAAAATTGTTTTGTATTGAGAAATCAGTGAAGGCTAGGACAAAATAGTAACAACATGGATTCTTTTCCGGGTGATTATTACGGCTATAAGTGTCGCAGTGGCAAGAAATCTAGCGATATTTTCAATGATTATCTGGACCCGCTGGATGGTGTTTTAGCATATGATACATATGAGATCAATTGGCAACTGACCTATGATGCAACAGCTGAAGAGTATGAGTCATGGGAACGTCATATGCTACAGGGTTTCTACAGGTGTGCTACCTATGATCAAAACATGAATGATTCTAACCGTTTGGCTCTTGCAGACCGACGCGTGGATGACAGGCTATACAGTTGGTGGTATAAAGCGTTGCAGGAGAAGAGCATTACCTCTGCAACTTGGGCGAATTTCAGAACCTTTCTGCGAGAGTGCTTTATACCTTCTAGCAACGTGGTTCCTTCTCGAAAGCCCATGGTACCCGTAGAAGTAATTAAGCAGCCACCCAAGATTGTGCATCGGATAGTGGATGTTGGCAAGAGCATAGCTCCTATACCGAAGGTCGCGACAACTGTGACTACTCATGAGAAGTTGACAGTTGTTCCATTGCCGACAGTTAGCAAGGTGGTAGCCACAAATTCTGAATTGTCAGCGGTTGATGTTGTCAAGGCTGATGTTGTCAAGGATGTCGTGGAGGAGGTTGTACCATTGAGTGGGCTGAATATGCAACTCAAAAGAGTACATGATGAGACTTGCATGACAGCGGATAGAGGCCAGCGATGGAATTTATTTCAGGCGCAGTGCATAATCAAAGGCAAAGCATGCAAGTTGATGATTGACAGTGGTAGTTACTGTAATGGCATTAGCAAGGCGGTTGTGGAGGCTTTGGGTTTATCCACATGGCGTATTCCCGAACCAAGGCATGTTGAGTGGGTTAATAGCTGCGGTATGCTGAAAATTACTCACAAGGTGCGTGTGCCATTTATAGTTGATGATTATGTTGATGAGGTGGAATGTGATGTGTTGCCATTGGAGGTGTGTGGGCTGTTACTTGGACGTCCATGGCAGTATGATCACAATGCTATGCATGCTGGGAGAGCAAATACATATTCTTTTGTGCATGATGGCAAACAGCGTACTTTGAAGCCTATGAGAGATGATCAAATCAAGTCCGATGTCGTGTTGGTGGTCCGCAAGGAGAAGTTGCATAAAGCTAAGCCACAACCAGGGCTAGCTCAGGTGCAGCTTGAGGAGCATGATGCGAAGAGCGTCAGTGGTGATATTGTTTCAGCCAAGCCTGTAGATGACAAGCCAGTTGTTCTTGTTAGTGACAAGCCGGTTGAAGTCAAGCCTCATATTGATGAAGGGAAGGATATGTCAGCATGTGTTCCACTTCCAGTTCGTGTTGACATGGGTGTTCAGACCGATGACTTTGTTGCTGATCGTGTTCCGGTGCATACGGTACCGCGGGTAGTCAGCCACAGTTTTGTTAGAACACCACGGAGACGTTTTGTTGGAGCAGCAGTGCATGTGCATACAGGCAAAGATGGATGTGTTCGTCAGTTGTGTGGCCCGGGCATTTCTACTTTGCAGGGTCGTGCTAAGCAGGTTCATGTTCAGCAACGCAAGGTTCCAGCAAGGGTTGCGAAGAAGAAGGTGGAGGCACCTAAGTACAAGTTTATTTGGCGAAGAAAAGAGGTGCAACCACCTAGGGCTGTATCAAGTCGAGCAGGCCAAGGGGGAGGATGTGGTGAGGAAGGCGAGCAAGACTTGAAGACGGCGAATATGAGTGGTGCTATTGTTGATATTCCGCCACCCTTTCGAGCAGACCCTCACGCGTTGGGGACAACGCTTTTTGAAGGGGGGGAGGATGATATGGGCACGAAGGAGGAGGTGAAGCCCAATTTTAGGACTCCACCAAGATGAGGGAAGCTCGTTGCTGATTGGCACGCCAGGACGACCTACGATATGAAATAATTTAGTCTAAGGTTGTGTCAGCACTTTACATATCTGCTTATGTTATCCTGTGTGCTAGGTCATGTTATGGGCCACTTAGTTTTATTTGTGTTTTGGGTTTGGGCCTGTCCAAGCCGAACAGTTTTCTGGCCATCTATATAAGGAGGCCAGCAGTCTAGGGTTTAGGGAGTTCAGTTGTTTAGTCTAAAAACTATCCTGTGCTCCACGGTGTATCATCCCTCCGGGGAAACGGCGCTGCCGTGTTATCTAATAAAGTCGCTGCGGAGGTTCTTGTGTTCATCAAGGATTGTCGTGCTTTGGTTTGAGGCGTGGTGTTCATCATCACGTTGCTTGCTGGATTCGTCCTCGTCTTCAGGTGACGTTCTTTGCGTTATTGGAAGATTGCTATCCGAGTAGACTCGCTGTGAAAGATCGGGACAAAACTCCAAGGATCACCGGCGTGATCCTTATCAGTAATGAGGCCCTCCAACAAAATGAGAAAAATGAGGAATGCATTTTTGAATTAGAGGGTCACTCTCGTGATTATGCCGATGAAATTTCTACACTTACTCAATCTCTTGAGGAAGAGCAAGACCTTAGGATAGCACTTGAAGCATCCAAGTTAGGTCTTGAAGAATCTCACAACTTAGACATTGCTAAACTTAAAAGTGATCATGATATTGCTCAATCCGTTGCTAGTGATCTTAGGTTGCAAAATGAGAAACTAAATCTTAGAATTGCTAAAGAAGCAACTATGACTCTTTCTAGCACTTTTGTTGCAAGTTCATGTTCTACTAACTCTTCTTGTGAGAAAGCCTCCCCAAAGGGAAATGAGAGACCTGATGAGCTTTTGAATGCTCAAATGCAACATGGTGACAAGACAGGACTTGGGTTTGCCTCCAAGTCCAAGAGGAAGAGGAATAAGAAGAAGAACAACAAGAAGAAGAACAATGTTCTCGCACCTCCTCCCTCCTTGAAGAAGCACATCCCTAATGACATATGCTTTGATGAGGATGGAAATGTTTTTGAGGAGGAGTGGGAGCTTGTGAAGGAAGTGGTTGGGAATGCCAAGAGGGCAATGCCTAACCACAATAACTTTGGGGGAAAATATAATCCCTCCTATGTTCTTTGCCGTGCTTATGATGGGCATGTTTATGCCAAATTTGTTGGTTCACCAAATGAATGCATTGCTTGGTCTATTTGGGTTCCTAAGACCCTTGTCACTAACAAGAGAGGACCCATTGAAAAATGGGGACCTAAAAACAAGACTTGATCTCTTGTAGGGTTTTGCTTCCGGTGCGGGACAATGGATAATTGATAGTGGTGCTACCAATAATATGTCTAGAAATAAAGAATTAGTGAAGGAGCTCCGCACCGGTCCATCAGGCTACGTCACCTATGGCGATTCTTCAAGGTCAAAGGTATTAGGTCTCGGCAAGGTTGTCATCTCACAAAATGTTACCGTGGAAGATGTCATGCTTGTTGAAACCCTTTCGTACAATTTACTTTCCGTAGCTCAACTTGCCGATATGGGCTTTGCAACTTTCTTTGATGTTGGGATTGTGGTTCTTTTGTGGAGCAAGTCTCTTAAAGTAGATTTTGTTGGGAATGTCGATAATGGCTTATATGTGATTGACTTCTCGGAGAAAGTCACTAAAGCCGTGACTTGCCTAATGGCTAAGATTGACGTGGGATGGCTTTGGCATTGCCGGCTAGGCCACGTCAATATGAGAACTTTGCAAAGTCTCCACAAAGGCAACCACATTCTAGGACTAACCGATCTAACCTTTGCCAAAGATCGTGTGTGTAGAGCTTGCATTGCAGGAAAGATGCATGAACTTCCCCATCCTAGCAAGACCATTATTTCATCTAAGAGGGTCCTAGAGCTCCTTAACATGGATCTCTTTGGCCCTCCAACTTATGGAAGGCTAGGAGGGAAGAAGTATTGTTTGGTGATAGTCGATGACTATTCAAGATATACATGGGTCTATTTCTTCAAGTACAAGCATGAGACCCAACAAACCGTCAAAGACTTCACCAATGAAGTGCAACGTCAACATGGTCAAGATATATTGATGATCCGAAGTGAAAATGGCACCGAGTTCAAGAACTGCACGTTGAATGATTTCCTTAGTGATGAGGGGATTTGTCATCAATATTCATCTCCCTACACTCCCCAATAAAATGGTGTAGCCGAGCGGAAGAACTGGACTCTCATGGATATGGCTAGGACCATGTTAGCAGAATTCAAATCTCAGTATAACTTTTGGGCCAAAGCCATCAATACCGCTTGTCACGCGACAAATCGGTTATATCTCCGCAACCCAATATCAAGTACTTCCGGGTGTTTGGTTGTAAGTGTTTCTATCTTAATAAAGGTGTTCACTTGTTCAAATTTGATTCAAAAGCACTTGAGGGTATCTTTGTTGGTTATGCCACCGAATCTCACGCTTTTAGAGTCTTTGATAAAGAGTCTGCTCATGTTGTTGAAGATTCTAACGTGAGATTCGATGGGAATGACAGTTCCTGTGTGGAGAAAAGTGATGTTTGTGATGTAGGTGACGAAATACCTCCTCGAGCCATAAGAAAAATGGGTGTGGGACATCTCATACCCATTGAGGAACACCTTTTGGCAGAAGGAGAAGGACAATGCTCTACTCAAGTGGAGCCTTCATCTTCACAAACACACCAAGCTCCGCAAGGTCCTATTGATGCTAACCAAAGACAAGCTCAAGACCCTCAACCAAGTGAGCGTGATCAAGATCAAGACCAAGTGCATGGTGGTGATTCTTCACCAATGGGTGATCCAGATCAAGCTCAAGATGATGAGCAAGCTCAGGATGAAGGTCAAGGCGAGGACAACCGTGGCGATGACCAAGGGATTTCTCAAGAATGTTTTGAAGAAGTCCAAACTCATCGTGAAAGGAAAGTAGAAGAAGCTCTTCAGAAAGGAAGTCACACTATGGAGAGTGTGATTGGAAGTGTGAGAAGAGCGGTGTCCACAAGGAGACAATTGGCCATCTTTAGTAGCCATCATGCTTATATCTCTTGTGTGGAGCCCTAAAAGGTCTTTGAAGCGCTTGAAGACCCGGATTGGGTTGAAGCTATGCATGAAGAGCTCAATAACTTTGAGCACAACAAAGTTTGGTCATTAGTGGAGAAGCCCAAGGATTGCCACAATGTCATTGGAACAAAGTGGGTGTTCAAGAACAAGCAAGATGCGAATGGAATTGTTGTGAGGAACAAGGCTCGCTTGGTTGCTCAAGAATACTCTCAAGTTGAAGGCATTGACTATGGAGAGACTTTTGCACCCGTGGCTCGCCTTGAGTCCATCTGTCTCCTTCTTGCCTATGCTTCACATCAAAATTTTAATTTGCAACAAATTGATGTGAATAGTGCTTTTCTAAATGGTCCTTTGCATAACTTAGTATATGTAAAGCAACCCCCCGGCTTTAAGGATCCTAATTTCCCTAACCATGTCTACAAGCTTGATAAGGCGCGCTATGACCTTAAACAAGCCCCATGTGCGTGGTATGAGCACCTTAGAGAGTTACTTGTAGACCATGGATTTGAAATAGGCCAAATTGATCCCACTCTTTTTACTAAGAAGGTTAATGGGGAGCTTTTCATATGCCAACTCTATGTAGATGACATCATTTTTGGTTTTTTCTAACAAATCTTTCAATGATGACTTTGATAGGCTAATGATCGACAAGTTTGAGATGCCAATGATGGGGGAGTTGAAATTCTTTCTTGGCTTTGAAGTGAGGCAATTAAGGGGAGGTATCTTTATTAATCAAGCCAAGTACACCCAAGACATGCTCATGATATTCAAGATGGATTCTGGAGTTAAGGGAGCCAAGACTCCCATGCCTACAAAGGTTACTCTTGACCTCGATCCTAATGGTAAAAAAGTGGATCAAAAACTCTATCACTCTATGATTGGTTATTTGATCTATCTTTGTGCATCTAGACCATATATCATGCTTAGTGTGGGCATGTGTGCATGATATCTATCCACCCCAAAGGAAATCCATTTAATGGCGATCAAAAGAGTTTTTTGATATTTGATTCATACCCTAACTTTTGGCCTTTGGTACCCAAAGGGATCGAGCTTTGAGCTCATTGGGTACTCGGATTCAGATTGGGCAGGAGACAAAGTGGATAGGAACTCAAATTTTGGGGCTTGCCAATTCCTTGGTAGGTCTTTGGTTAGTTGGTCTTCCAAGAAGCAAAATTGTGTGTCTCTCTCCACTGCCAAAGCTGAGTATGTGGCGGTGATACGTCTCAAACGTATCTATAATTTTTGATGCTCCATGCTTGTTTATACACCATTTGCTTTGTGTTTTGTTACACTTCGTGGCATTTTTATGCATTTTCCGGAACTAACGTATTAATGAGATGCCATAGTGCCAGTTCCCTATTTTCTGCTGTTTTTGTGTTTCAGAAAAGCTACACAGGAAATATTCTTGGAACTGGACGAAACAAAAGCCAAACCTTCTATTTTTCCCGAAGCATCACAAAGTCCAAAGATGAGACGGAGGGGGGCCAGAGGCCAGGCTCACCCTAGGGCGGCGTGGCCCAGCCCCTGGCCGCGCCACCAGGGGGTGAGACCGCCTGGTCCACCTCCTGACGCCCCCCTTTTGCCTATATATTCCCCTCGACGAGAAAAACATATAGGACGGATCGCTTTTCCTCGAAACATACCGCAAGCCGCCGCCATCATCGTCGAGAGATTGGGAGGATCCAAGAGCTCTTCTCAGCACCCTGCCAGAGAGGGGAATCCCTGCCGGAGGCCTTCTCCACCACCATGGTCGCCTCCGGAGTGATGTGTGAGTAGTCTACCTTAGACTACGAGTCCATAGCAGTAGCTAGATGGTCATCTCCTCCACCATGTGCTTCATGTTTAGATCTTGTGAGCTGCCTATCATGATCAAGATCATCTTTGTGTAATTCTACATTTTGTGTTTGTTGGGATCCGATGAGTATTGGTACTATGTTATGTTGATGTGCTGAATTATTATCTTTATGTTATCTCTATGTTGTTTATGATCTTGCATGCTCTTCGTTGCTAGTAGATATCTTGGCCAAGTAGATGCTAGTGACTCCAAGAGGGAGTATTTATGCTCGATAGTTGGGTTCATGCCTCTAGTAATCTGGGGGAGTGACAAAAACCTCTAAGGTTGTAGATGTGCTGTTGCCACTAGGGAGAAAACAACATTCTTGTGTCCAAGGACATTTGCTTTGTTTACTTTATGCACTTTGCTTAAAGCGATAATCTGTTGTTCGCAACTTAATACCCAATGGTTGCTCGGATGACATCTAGAGGGTGGATTATTAGTCATAGATGCATTTGGATTACGGTCTATGTATTTTGTCATAATGCCCAGAGTGAATCTCCTAGTGATCCTCATGACAAATGTACATTATCTTTACTCTATCAATTGCCCAACTGTAATTTGTTTACCCAGCATGTTGTTATTTATCTTATGGAGAGACACCACTAGTGAACTATGGACCCCGGTCCAATTTCCTTTACATTGCTATTACCGTTACTATTTACTTGCTTATTTACATTCTTGCATACTATTACCTTTTACCACTTGATACTCTCAATCCTTTTTTTACAACAAACCGGTGAGATTGACAACCTCATCGTAAGTTGGGGCAAAGTTCTTGGTTGTGTTGTGTGCAGGTTCCACATTGCTGCTGGTGCAAAGCAAAGCCCTGGATGAGGCGCCATATAAATTGTCCGGAGCTGTCGCGAAGCTAGCAAGCATCACCTTCTGAAGTTTGGCTTTCTCCTACTGGTTCGATAAACCTTGGTTTCACAACTGAGGGAAACTTGCTGCTGTGCTCATCATACCTTCCTCTTGGGGTTCCCAACTGGGTGCCTACTATGCACCATCAAGCATTTTTCTTGCACCATCACCCGGGAGAAAGAAGATTTCTGCAAGGAGTGTCTCTCATGCTCAATCTTTTACTTTGTTATTGTTTTGCTTTACTTTATTTTTGCTTGCATCTTTTTATCAAAAATACAAAAAAATTAGTTCCTACTATAGTTGTTATTTTTGTTGGTCTATTATTGTCTTGCTTTATCATGCTTTCTATCAATGGTTGGTTTCTTTGAAATTAAATCTTTTTGTCAAGGTGGGTTCACGGAAGAGCAACACAAATATTATGAGGAAGACCGCTTGTCACAAAAGGGAAGCAATTATGGGAACAAATTGATAAATTGTATATCATTGCTAGAAATGTGTGCTCTACTTATAATGTTACTTATTGCTTTGATAAATCATGTTGCTGTAGGAGGTATAAACACATCCCTTTTCATTGTGAGTATAATGATGATGTTACCATATCTTCTTATATTATTGGAAATTATGACTTTATGATGTGGAACAAATTGAAGAATTTATTGCTTGGAAGGGTGCATTTGAACTTGCTTATTTGCTTGAAAATACTGATGATGCACCTTATAAATATGAGGTTTATGATATACTTAAATTTTTCTTTGATAACTACAAGGAAGAAAATGGCTATATTCTTAAATATCTTAATATATGCTCTCCAACGGAAGAGACTAATGCCTTGAAGGAGCCTATGGAAGAAGAAATTGCCGAAACTGGAAGCTCATTGGATGAAAAAGAGGAGGAGAGTGATGATCAAGAGGAGGAAGAATGGAGCTACCCATGTCTACCTCCCAATAAGAGTAACTCTTTAACTAATACCTTATTTGATTGCCCTCCATGCTTAACAAAGGAGGATGAGTGTGATATTTATATTGTTGAGTTTGTTCATAATGCTACTGAAAATTATTATGAGAGAGGAAAATATGGTTGTTGGAATTCTCATGCTACTAAAACACCTCTCTTTATATTGAAAGTTCTGAAGTTGCCCTTGTTTTATCTACCCATACTTGTTATTATGTGCTTCTTTGATTTATTTTCTTACAAGATTCCTATGCATAGGAAGTGGGTTAGACTTAAATGTGTTATATATTTTCTCCTTGATGCTCTCTTTTGCTTCAATTCATATTTCTTATGTGAGCATCTTCTCAAATTTCTGCGCCTAGCTCAAAGGCGTTAAAGAAAAGCACTCTTGGGAGATAACCCAATGTTTTCTTTTCAATAGTTTTTCTTTTATTTGAGTCTTGGAAGTTATTACAATTGTAATGACCTGTCCTTATCATTTTTATTTTGTTGTTGTGCCAAGAAGAACCTCTACTTTGAGGGAGGTAAGATTTGGGGAAGTTGCTATCCTGAAACAGATTTCTGCGCTGCACCGTAAAAATTCCTGAAAATTCTCAAAATATCTTTTTGATCAGCGATTTCTCGTGCATATGCCCCAGGTTATATCCAAACTTTCATTAGTTTTGCACTTTTCGATTTGAGCAACAGAAGGTCTTCGAAAAAATTGGCCTTTTTCTGCTATTCTGTTTTGATAGATTTCTGCCACTATTTGTGTTTGCCTCTCGATCGCTTTCTTTTTGATTTCTTTTGATCACGGAACTTTTGAGGAAGTTGCTACAGTAGTATATGCTTTATATGTGGTGTTTTTTAGATTGAAACTGAACCAAAAGGGTTGATTTACTATTATGCTTATGCTAACGTTGCTAATAGAATTGTGTGAAGTTTTGTATGAAGGAAGTTTTCAAGTGTAAGGAATGGAGAGTGATGAGATGAAATATGGAAAAAAGCTCAAGCTTGGGGATGCCCATGTCACCCCAAGAAATATCCAAGAGGTACAAGCGTCAAAGCTTGTGGATGCCCCCGAGGCACCCATTCTTCATCGGCAAAAATCAGGTCACCTTTCAAGACACTATATTTTTACTAGTTGAATGCCCGTGCGTTGCTACGGGCTTCAATCCAAATGCCCACTTGTCACAGTAGTCGGATTTTTTTGCGAGAAATATCCGAATCTATTCCATAAATTCACAAAAAGTACAGGTCAACCTGAACATAATAAAAATTACATTGAGATCCTTGAACCACCTAATGACTACTACTGCCGCTAGAGCGAGCTGCCGACGCGTCGTTTTCGCCGCTCCCATACCACAGTCGGCCTAACATTGTTGATGACAGTCGGGAAGTCTTCGTGCACGTGCCCCTAAGGACCAGCACCCTAGAGCCAAAATCATCGCCATTGAACCCTTGTATTGATTCGAAGCTTCTAACATCAAACTTGTAAAATACATAGACTGGATGAGATCCACCACTCCATGGAAACAACGACCAGATGGATTCCCGCCCTCCTCAACACTACTGGCGAGATCGGTGCCAACAAGGTGGACGAGGAGGCCAGAATACCTTATTCTTGTCCCGTACAACACCACCATAGCCACCATAATGGCGATGCCGGTAGACCAAACTCTTAACTTAGGGACCCTTCAACAACGCCGAGCGTACGTCTGAGGTCCCGACCTCCTCTAGCCACCGGAGTGGCAAGCAGAGGAGGCGGGGACCCATCAATTCCTGGTCGTAAATGACAAGGACGAGGAAGATGGCGACGGCTGCTAGGGTTTCCACCATAGCCACCGCCTCTCTTTTTTCACGTGAAGTCGGACAACATTATTACAATGCTAAAATATGTCATTAGTATGTCAATACACTCCCCTAAAAAAGAGTATGTCACTACTCTAGTTGCCATTGGTCAATCAATAATACTGAGATGTAGCAGCTAATTCCTATATATAATCTGAACTTATCAAATAAATGTGCTAAAATTAACAAAATTAGCTATGTGAGTGGCAGCTTGACACCTATTGATCCAATATGATTGATCTATTTCTAACGTGAGCTTTCAATTTCTCCAACGGACACCATCGATTGTATAAATAAGAGCTCATTATTAGTACATGTTCACAAATATGATTGAATGTGTATGTAACATAATACATTTGGTGCACCCGAGGTGGTCAGTTCTAGGTGACACTCACTTACCCAGTCCTATTTCCTTATCAGCCCCACCACAGTTGGTATCAACAATGGTTGCAAATTGAAACTCGCAGATATAGTAGACAATATCGAACGCGTGTCTACTGCTTATTGGCTAAGCTTTTTTCAATCACGATACCCATGCATGCATAAATATCAAACTTTTAGATCAAAAACACAGAAGCCAACCAATAAAGAGCCTAGAATTAAAATTGCAGACAAAGCTATGACGGTGGCTTGTCTAGTTTAGGAGTGTATACTACACCCATAAGATCCAGGTTTTAGATGGAGCTAGAACCAGCAAAGATAAACATCACCATGGGCTAAACGAAATCATCTCGCACCTCTATCCTTTATTGTCCATGAGCAGATGGGCCAAACCATGCCGGCAGCCATGGTAGCTGGCAATAGCACCTCCCCCTTTTCTTTGGCACATGTATCGGCCTCCGCTGCCTTGCCGGTATGCCAACGCTGATGAGTGCGCCTCTGCGAGTTGGCCATGTTCGGCCTTGGCCTTGGCGCCAGAACAATTGGTGGCATCATGTAGCTAGCAATCGAGGTTGTCGTCAGGGACGGCATGGAGGCATCTGGACGGTTCCTTGACAGGCTCCTGCCGAAGCAGCCGTCTTCCCTGAACTTGAAGCACCTAGGCATACCCGGAGGGGTCAGGAGCAAGTCCTTGGGATTCTTGGGCAGCTCCTCACCATTGGAGGAGCAGATCAACTGGTGCATGTCGTCAAGGCCGTGCTGCGGGGCTGCACAATGCGGTTCAAGTCCTAGACCTTGTGGAGGCCGTCGATTGCCGAGTTTTCCTGCCAGTGCCTTGCGCTGCCGAAGTCAGCATTCCGCCAATGACTACCCTAGCTCAGCACTTGCCAGCGTGTAGCCCAGTCTTAAGTTTAGACTATCAGCCAACAAGCTGCACAAGAATCAAACTGAAAAGTACAATAAAGGCAACTCGGCTGCTGCTAACCCCTTTTCCCCGTCCATTTATCAATCCACACTTCCACACTTCCACATGATCAAGAAACGTCAAGTGCTGATTTAATTTTAGAAGTGAAGTTTGCAACATATTACTACTCCAGGTCACAAACATTAAATCTGACATGCTTACTGTACTGCCCTGAGCCACTTGAAGTCATCCATATTGGCCCAATTACCGCTAGAATCCCTCATATCCTCTTGAATCCCTGCATAGTTCGTGCAGTCATCCGTAGCAGTGTCCAATTGGTTTGCTCTGATTCAGAGTCCCATCGTTTGGCAAACTGGCAAGTGAGTCTGTCTCTACTTCTCCAATTCATTGATGTTCCAAATTTCTGATGAATGTTTTTCAGATGGAGAATTGGATTGCTAGGCACTTCCTCAGCATGGGTTAATCATGAAGGTGCAAAGTCAAACTGAACCAGTTGCTGCACCATATCCATGTCATCGTTAATGTTATCTGATTTTCCCTTTGTGCACAGACCTGCTATAATAACACTATGATTAACTCCGAATTTACATAGGTGTGAAATCTCATTCATGGTAAGCTTTAGCAACAATGAACATGGACTGGGGATCGCACCTTCCATTGTCTCCATGTAACAAATCTTCTTGTTTCACAATGATCAAATGTACTTTGTATCTAAAAATGACTAATTAAACTATGACACAACAGAAGCTGACGGTAGTATATGCTAAATAATTTTGTAGCTGCTAATTTTGAGAGATAGAAGGTGAATTCAGAGAAGGCTACTCAAAATTGACTGAAACTGGGAGCGGAATTGCCAGGCGAGGTCGCACCCCATAGGGCTCTCCGGCACGAGATGGGGTGGCCGAAGCGAGATAAGCCGGACCGCAGCGCCTCTCGCAGGCCCGCGCCACTATGGCCCCATCATCCCCAACCCAGGCCGCGGCCGCCGGGAAAAACACCTTTCCCCATCGTCGCCACCCATACCAGCCTCCACCGTCTCGCTGGCAACGCCGACGCTGGCGAGGGCGCCCCCGTGCGGGCGCTGGCCGACCATGGTGTCAGAGCTGCTGGTGCAAGGTAGGATGGGGCACGGGGAGTAGGGGGCGCTCGCAGCGATGAGGCGGTGCGGTGCCCAGGAGGTTTCGCGGCGGTGGCTTCCACCTCACCTCGCTCTTCCCTTTCTAGTGGAGGCTAGCGAGCGCTCTACAGGAATAAGTGATTGGAGAGGCTACCTATGATGCAAGATGCACCGTACGGAATTATGCATCACGCAAATTGTACATCATTGCTGATTGGTGCTTGGCACTGTACTCTTCCCGTCCAATCCAACTGCCGCCTGACCACACCGTGCCACTCACGGCGCATCGCATCGTTTCCGTGGCCAACATCTGCAAGCAAGTAGCTTGCCAAATTTAGGTTCTCTCCTCCGTCCAAGAGCTCCGTGAACCTCTCGCTGAAACCCTGTGCAGCCAGTTTTCTCACCGAGGCGATGGTTGTAGCTTTGTAGGGCGGTGGATTCGCTGCTTTTTCTTCATACAGGTAGCTTCCGCCCAGTAATATTCTCGCGATCCATCAAGCCGGCCTCGCTGCCGATTTGAGATCGGCTTGACGGGCTTGGGCGCCTTTGCCACCTAGGGTTTTTGCTGGCGAGGTCTGCGGGATTTGGAGAAATCACGAGTCACGACAGCGCGTATATAATAGGGATCAGGCGGTGGAAGATAGGTTGCTAACTGAATCATACTACAATTCCTAACAGCAAAAGATTGGATAGCTATCTCCGACGTTGCTCAACAATTGAACGTGAACATGTTGGGCCGTTCTTGACTGGGTCAACCGATGGAGGGAACTATGACATACCAATCCAAGGAGCCATCATGAAGAAAACTCACGGGACGATGTATGAAACAAAATCGGAGGCAAACCGGTTCTTTTGACAGACAACAACAAACTTTTTGACGTACGAAGCTATCCAATCGGTTTTTTGATGTACCACAGTTTTTGAACCATCACGACCTCAAGCCGTATTATTAGTAGAGATAATATATCTACAAAATAGAGAAGTATAGCTTCTTTATCAACACCACATACAGGAAGCCTGACAATAAAAAAAACATGGTACTAACCTTTTGAACTCCACGCATTTTGGCCGTCAGGAACTGGGAGCTTGGACGATGCCTACATGAACACCTTCTTGTCAGCCTCACTGTATTCTACCTACGTGCTTCTTCACGGACTAATGAATCAAGATGATTCACTCTGTAGAGATTCATTCATTGCCTAATTCAAAATTCACCAACTATGAAGACAACAAAGAAATATCTATAGATAGGCAGTATGAGAAAAAGTAAGTTTTTCTGGTCAAACCCGCAAATTTTACATTTATAACTGTTTTGCAGTATATGTGCTAGACATCAAAACTAAGAAACTACACCTTTTGGTAGTGCGCAGCTGAGTTACAGATTTGGATCACCACGCAACTCGTGGTTGTTTATCAAAACTTGCTTCACTGTAATTGAAGGTTTCCATACCCGAAAAGAGTGCGGGAATCATGAAAAATTAAGTAGAATATTTACAACCAGTCTAAACTTACATCACCAAAGATTGATTGATAGGCATACTAACCTAGAATTGTAGACATTAATTTGGAAGAAATCAGCTGGGAACTTGCAGCTAGGAGATGTGTTGGGTAATTATATGAAACTTCATAGTTAGGGGGCAATATCCACCCTATCGGTCAGTTGCAGGAAAACACCCTGCATGTGAATCCTCAAATGTGCCACGCTAGCAACAACACAACATCTTTCTAGGCCTTCAGTCCACTGCACGTAAGTAGAAAACTAATCAATCGATCCTCCCGGAAGAAATAGCAGCCCGATCGATCTCCGGATCCTCTGCTTTTGAACGAGAGAATCCCTTGCCCGTTCGCCAGCCGCGCCAATTGCTCCTTCGCGTTTCCGGCCTGCCAGCAAGATGTCGAGCAGCAGCCAATGACCTCCGACAGAATTTTGATGGCCTTTGACAATAGCTGTCGGCCGTCCACGTTAGGGACCTGAGCGAGGCACAACGAAGGCTTCATAGAGGACTCATCGATCCCGGACCTCCATTACTGATAGGAATCTCGATTTCAATCTTCCGTGACGAGTGCAGGCTTCGTAGAGGACGATCCAATCAGGGATATCTTTCTTTTTTGAGCAACTGATCAGGGATATCTGTTCCGGACGAAATCTCGATATCGAGCTTCCGTGGCGAGGGAAAAATGGCAAGGTCATGAGATTGATTTGGTGCACCTCCCCGCCATCGAGGGCGACTACCTCGATCACCCAGGAGCTCGCCTCCAGGCCGGTGTCCAAATTCAAATTCAGCTGCTTCTGGGCGGAGTTAGGCAGTTCCTAAGCGGCGCCGGCGGCTCCACGAAGTTGGCGCTGCTCGGGAAGTGGGTGAAGGGGCTGGGCGGCCGCCACGATTGCCAAGAAAAGGTGCGGGGACACGGTCGTGTTTATGGCTAAGGAAGTGGCCTCCGCTGCCTGGGCGCGGAGGATTCGTCAGCACCGCGGCTCCCTGTCCTAGCTTGCCGGCATCGCTGCTCTCTGCCCCTCTCGGTGCCGCTAATCCCCCCTCTTTCTCCCAGCGGTTGAAGGCGCCCTCTCGTGGAGCTCCGGTGCACACCGGCGGCCTTCAACACAGGCAAATCGGGAGATGGAAGAAGAGCCGGTTCAGTTTGACCATAAATAGTTAACTTAGGCGGTGGCAATCTTTGTAATTTTGGTTACGGATGAAAACGTATTCTAAACTGGTTGAAAGCGTATTTTATGGACACGGACCATACCTCTAGCAATATTATTAGTAGAGATTGCTTCATATTCTATGCGTTTTTCTTGGAGCGTCTTTACTTTTGCTTTCAGTTTTCTTTTGTTTTGTTTGCTGCAATAAATGGTTGGACCCCAACAAATTTCTTTTGGAGGAGACGCACTCCGCTTTTCATTTGCCAAGAACACTCTAGTTTTCACTCTTATCGTTCAACGAGTGTTCTCTTTTTCTAGAACTGCGTTTAGCTTTCATTTTTCGCCTTGATTTTTGTTCAGATCTTGTTATATCTTTGCATCAAGGTGTATTTAGACCACTGGTCTATGTTGGTTTTCATCAAAAGAGTTGTTTCAAAAAGGTTTGAATGGTGTTGGAAAAGAGAAAAAGTTTAATGAAAAAAGTGGTACAAAAAGGAGCTTGTTTAGACTGTGTCTTAGACTTTTGCATGCCATGCTTGATGTCGTTTTGATAGTATGCTTAGTAGTTTTTGCTGTAGCATGACTTGTCTCAAATGACTGAGATTGCTTAATGAGCCTTTGAAAAAATCATGCGCTGTTTTTATTATATGGAAGCATTTATTTGGTTTTCTCCTTGATGCTTTATTTGGGTTGACTTGGCGCATGCTTACAACATGTTTGATTCTTATAAAGTCACCATAAGCCTCTATGATAATTTGGTTTTTGACTTGTGATGCCACTTTATGCTTCTTTTAATAATGTTCTGTCGCTATGCATGATTATGGCCGTTATTGCTCTCTTAGTTGGTCGCTCCCAGTCTTTTGCTAGCCTTCATTTTGTACTGAGTATGAGCTCTACTCGTGCATCCAACTCCCAAAAACCAAGTTATTCCAATGTGTCCACCATACATACCTATTAGCAATTTGCTATTCCAAAGTACATTTGACTTGCTTTTATCTATCCTTCAAATTAAACTCTTTTTGGTGTTATGTGAAAATTAGTCAGTAAAGCTCTCACGAATCTGACGGCACACTTTACTTTTCTCGCTTTTAAAATTTTGACATTGTGGCTCTCTTATGTTGGTGTTATGCTTGCAAGTTGTAAGTTGGAAATTAGCCCAACCATGTCGTCATGGGGCAAGCTTTCAACATTGCACTTTCTCTTATTTTAGTTGATATCGTGATCTTTTGTTTATGGATGCTCGCGATGTGAAATAAGTTGGGATTTTGCGAGATGATGGAGTTTGTATATGTGTTAGAGAAACGCCTGGGCCGCTAATCTAAGCCATGCATCATTCATGGTGGAAATTTACAGCATGCCCATAGTGGACATTCAACGATGCATCTCACAATAAAAAGTTATACCAATGGTAAATAAAAGGGATGCCGAGGTGTTCATTGTCTGTTTGTCTTGTCATTTTGATGTGGGCTTGTTCCATGTCATTGGGCAAGAGGTACCCCGTTGGCGGTTCTTGATGATACGTGTATGCTTATAATGATAAGAGCTTGCTTGGGACCAAAGTCGAGTAGCATGAGGTTTGGGTATTCGTACTTCACGGGACACGAGGTTTTCAACTTATGATTTGGTAAGCATATGCTTTGTAATTGTACTCGCATTAACCTTAACCATTCAAGATGCCTATGATGGGGGCAATGAGAGCTCAAAGCTAGTAAGTACCATAATTTTTGAAGGTTTATAAAACTTGCAATCCCTGCTTCCCTCTACGAAGGGCCTTTCTTTTACTTTTATGTTGAGTCTCCACCTTCTACCTTTATGCACCGTCTAAGAGAGCATAGTTGCCATTCTAAGTTTAATGTGCATAGTGCCAAAGTTTATCATTGATTGATTCATGATTATGGTTTTGCTTGTTCTTAAATTATTTGTATCTAGTCGCCCTCTTAAACTTGAAGGTGTCCTATGCATTTATGTTTTGCTATTCCATGAAGGACAAGCTGAAAACCAATTTGACATGTTTTTCCATATGATTTGAAACACACACTTGACTTTCATTGTTTCATTATTCATGATCTTTTGTTTGTGTTTCTTTTCATGTTATAACATGGTTGCTAAGTTTTATTGTCAAGATTATGTCTTTTATGCCCATGTTTTAAGTGCTTTGATCCTAGCACTCAATGCTTTACATCGTTGATCAAGATTGTGATGGTGCATGTCATCTAAAAAATTATTCTTTTGTTATCACTTACCTACTCGAGGACGAGCAGGAGTTAAGCTTTGGGATGCTTGATACGTCTTCAACGTAGCTATAATTTTTGATGCTCCATACTTGTTTATACACCATTTGCTTTGTGTTTTGTTACACTTCGTGGCGTTTTTATGTATTTTGTGGAACTAACCTATTAACGAGATGCCACAGTGCCAGTTCCCTATTTTCTGTTGTTTTTGTGTTTCAGAAAAGCTACAAAGGAAATATTCTTGGAACTGGACGAAACAAAAGCCAAACCTTCTATTTTTCCCGAAGCGTCACGAAGTCCGAAGATGAGACGGAGGGGGGCCAGAGGCCAGGCTCACCCTAGGGCGGCGCAGCCTAGCCCCTGGCCGCGCCACCAGGGGGTGAGACCGCCTGGTCCACCTCCCGATGCCCCCCTTTCGCCTATATATTCCCCTCAATGGAAAAAACCTAAAGGACGGATCGCTTTTCCTCGAAACATACTGCAAGCCGCCGCCGTCATCGTCGCAAGATCGGGAGGATCCAAGATCTCTTCCTGGCACCCTGCCGGAGAGGGGAATCACTGCTGGAGGCCTTCTCCACCACCATGGTCGCCTCCGGAGTTGATAGGGCAAAGGTGTCCGATCTTTCGATGAGATCTTGATATGTCGATTTGGTGGGTGGAGTTCGTGCTTGACGATCCGACTACACGTGCGGAGCTCGTGCACCAATGCAATCGCTAGGACAATCTCCGGGAGTTACTGATCTTGCGGATGCACGATCAGCCTGACCAGCGAGGGTCTTAATTCCTACCTGAAATCGAGAACAAGTAAGAACTAATACTGTAATCAAGATATTGCGGATGAAAGATGTATGCTTTATTCAAAAGGTGGGATTCCGAATAGGCGGTCTTCTTCTGGGCGATTGGCCTCAAAAGTCGAGCTCGTAGTTGCAGCAATGGCTAACTTTTAATCTAATCAAAATCCGAGTTCTAATGACGGCTACGGGGGGTATTTGAGGAGGAAAAGGTAGGGGTGCGACCAGCCATGGGTTGGGTGGTCGAACGGATTCCTAACAGGCCTTTTCTCCTCAAATTCGGACTCCTAAAAGTGGCTGTCTTATTTGCTGCGAAAATTACATGGGCCTGGCCCAAAAATAGAAGTGACGCAGCACCACATGTATCTATGGACGAAATTATGAAGTAGCTCTTTGTATATTTCGTCCAAGTCTTCATCCTTCATTATGGTGGCTTCAAAGTTCTGAAATCTCCACTCGTGGCGTCTTCTTCAATCCTCAAACGCATGCTGCCATCTCCATGCACGATCATGCTCCAATGCTTGTCCCTCTCATCCATGCTAGGTCCATCATTCCTAAGAGTAACAAACATATCTGATTTAGGCAGCATCATATTCTCATGTATGTGAGAAAGAGTTCCAAGAAACGAAAGTACCTGATAGTTAAGTTGCTTGGCACGAGCTCGAGTGATGGGTCCTTGTATGTGTTCCGCTGTAGGTACAGCGGGTGTATCAATAGATGGGATGTCCTCATCATGCTCCCCTTCTTGAATTGAAGTCGTCCTCGACGCAACCTCATCTTCTTCACCGAAGTAAGGTTTTAAATCTGCAATGTTAAATGTAGGACTTACCGTACCAAAATCTGCAGGAAGCTCAAGTTTATATGCATTATCATTGATTTTCGCTATCACCTTAAAAGGACCATCAGCACGTGGCATTAACTTAGACTTGCGCAAATCAGGAAAACGATCTTCGCGCAAATGCAACCAAACAAGATCACCAACCTCAAACACAACATGCTTTCGTCCTCTATCCCCAACAACTTTATACTTAACATTCATGCGTTCTATGTTGTCTTAACATTCATGCGTTCTATGTTGTCTTTAGTAGTTGCATGCAATTTTAAAATCAATTCAGCACGCTGTGTAGCATCGAAATTATTTTGCACTGAAGATGGTAAAGGCAACAAATCAATAGGTGCACGTGGAACAAAACCATAGACAATCTAAAAAGGGCTCATCTTTGTGGTAGAATGCAGCGAACGATTATAAGCAAACTCAATATGAGGCAAACACTCTTCCCACAATTTTAAGTTCTTCTTTAAAACAGCCCGCAACATGGTAGATAAAGTTCTATTAACTACTTCAGTTTGTCCATCAGTTTGGGGATGACATGTAGTACTAAACAGCAATTTAGTCCCCAACTTAGCCCATAAACATCTCCAAAAGTGGCTAAGAAATTTAGTATCACGATCAGAAACAATAGTATTTGGCACACCATGCAAACGAACGATATCACGAAAAAACAAATCAGCAATGTGCGCAGCATCATCAGTCTTGTGACAAGGAATAAAGTGTGCCATCTTAGAAAACCGATCCACAACAACAAAAATACTATCCCTCCCCTTCTGTGTACGAGGTAATCCCAAAACAAAGTCCATCGAAATATCCTCCCAAGGAACACTAGGCACAGGAAGAGGCATATATAAACCATGTGGATTAAGGCGAGACTTAGCTTTTTGACAAGTAGTGCAGCGTGCCACGAATCTCTCAACATCTCGTCGCATGCGTGGCCAAAAGAAGTGTGCAGCAAGAACATCCTCCGTCTTCTTGACACCAAAGTGTCCCATTAATCCTCCTCCATGCGCCTCCTATAACAACAAAAGACGAACGGAACCATCTGGGATGCATAGTTTGTTAGCACGGAACACAAATCCATCATTAAGGATGAATTTGTTCCATGTTCTACCATCTCTACAATTCTGCAACACATCTTTAAATTCAGCATCATGCAAATATTGTTCCTTGATAGTTTCCAACCCAAAAATTTTGAAGTCAAGCTGAGATAACATAGTATAACGGCGCGACAAAGCATCAGCAATAATATTATCTTGACCCTTTTTGTGTTTGATAACATAAGGAAAAGATTCAATAAATTCAACCCACTTTGCATGGCGACGATTCAGTTTTGCTTGACTACGAATATGCTTCAAAGATTCATGATCAGAATGTATAACAAATTCTTTAGGCCATAAATAATGTTGCCAAGTTTCTAATGTCCGAACCAGCGCATATAATTCTTTATCATAAGTAGAATAGTTCAGACTTGGCCCACTCAATTTTTCACTAAAATATGCTACAGGTTTGCCCTCTTGTAATAACACACCTCCCAAACCAATTCCACTAGCATCACATTCAAGTTCAAATGTCTTATTAAAATCAGGAAGTTGGAGTAATGGAGCATGTGTTAACTTATCTTTCAGTATCATGAAGGCCTCTTGTTGTGCATCGCCCCAAACAAAGGGCACATCCTTCTTTGTGAGCTCATTCAATGGCGCAGCAATAGAACCAAAATCTTTGACAAAGCGCCTATAAAACCCAGCAAGACCCAGAAAACTCCTCACTTGTGTAACCGTCTTGGGCTGTGGCCAATTCTCAATAGCTGCAATCTTGGCTGGATCAACTTCAATTCCCTGTTCTGTAACAACATAACCAAGAAAAGCAACTCTATTTGTGCAAAAGGTGCACTTCTCAAGATTACCATACAAACGTGCATCACGGAAAGCATTGAAAACAGCACGTAAATGATCCAAATGGTCCTCTAAAGATTTGCTATATATGAGAATGTCATCAAAGTATACCACCACAAAACGACCAATAAAAGCACGTAAAACTTCGTTCATTAGTCTCATAAAGGTACTAGGTGCATTAGTTAAACCAAATGGCATTACTAACCACTCATATAAACCGAACTTAGTTTTAAAAGCTGTTTTCCATTCATCTCCTAATTGCATACGAATTTGGTGGTAACCACTACGCAAATCAACTTTAGAGAACATAATAGAACCACTCAACTCATCTAGCATGTCATCCAAACGAGGTATAGGGTGACGATATCGAATGGTAATATTATTAATAGCTCGACAATCAGTACACATGCGCGAAGAACCATCTTTCTTAGGCACTAAAATAATAGGAACAGCGCATGGACTCAGAGATTCACGAATATAACCTTTGTCCAACAAACTCTGGATTTGTCTTTGGATCTCTTTGGTTTCTTCAGGATTTGTGCGATATGGTGCACGGTTGGGCAGCGAAGCTCCTGGAATCAAATCAATCTGGTGTTCTATCCCACGAATAGGTGGAAGTCCAGGTGGAACATCTTGTGGAAAAACATCCATGTATTCCTGCAAAAGGTTAGCAACCGCAGGTGGCAAAGAAGGAGGCATATCCTCAAATGAAAAGAGAACTTCTTTGCAAACAATGGCATAACATGGAGTAATATTGACATCAATTTCAGCAAGATCAGATTTGCTAGCAAGTAAACAAGGATTCTTCAAACGAATTTCAGTAGCATGGTTAGAATCAGATTTAGAAGAATGCTTAGAGGGTACAAAATCTGCAGCAATAATCTGATTCTCACTCTTATGTTTGTCCTCATTTTTTAATCTACTAGCTCTAGCAAGATCATCTTTCAAAATTTGTTCCGGAGTCATGGGTTTAAGTCCAATTTTCTTGCCAGCATGTGTAAGAGAATACTGATTTGTTTTACCATTATGTACAGATTCTCTATCAAATTGCCATGGTCTACCAAGTAACAAAGAACAAGCTTGCATAGGTACAACATCACAATCAACAAAATCTGAATAAGTACCAATAGTAAAATGCACGCGTGCAGTTCTTGTTACCTTGAGCTTACGGGAGCTCTCAAACCATTGAATGTAATATGGATGAGGTCATTGTCGTGTGGGCAGAGCAAGCTTCTCCACCATGTCAATACTAGCCAGATTGTTACAACTCCCTCCATCAATGATGATCCGGATAGCTCTCTCCTTAACAACGCCTCTTGTTTGAAACAAATTGTGGCGTTGATCATGCTCAGCTTTGCTCAATTGCACACTCAAGACACATTGTGCAACTAAGCTCTTGTATTGATCAGCAGTTTCAGCTCCCATTACCTCCATCTCCTTGTCAGAATCAGAATTGGCACCATCACGTGCAGCAATAAGTGCCAATGTATCATCATCAAAATCACTTGCAGAGTCATATTCGCCATCTTCAAGTACCACCATCACACGTTTGGTTCTGCATTCTTTTTCAATGTGACCAAACCCAAAACACTTGCGACATTGAATATCGCGAGTCTTCCCCGTGGAGGCCATGGAAGAAGAACTCCGTGTCGGACCAGCAGATGGTGATGGAGCAGGAGCAGGAGCAGGTGGCGTTCTTGACGTCGGCGTGGTATACCGGGAGGTGGAAGGAACTGGTGCATCCCCACGAGAAGGTGGAGCTGATTGGCGCGTAGACCATGAAGGAGTATGACCTGCAGAATTATTAGCTCTTCTCCATGATGGTTGACGATCCTGCACTTCAAGTTCAGCTTTGCAAGCAAGGTGAAATAAACGAGTAATAGTATTGTACTCCTTGTAGTCTAAAATATGCTGAATCTCCTTATTTAAACCACCAAAGAAACGTGCAAGCATAGCTTCATTATCCTCTACAATACCACAACGAATCATGCCCGTTTGTAACTCTTGATAATACTCTTGTACAGAATTTTTGCCTTGTTCTAAACGAGTTAATTTTTTAAGCAAGTCCCGTTGATAATGTGGAGGTACAAAACGAGTACGCATGGCATGCTTGAGACCAGTCCAAGTAGCAGGAACATTAGCATGATTGACTCTACAATATTCAGACCACCAGATAGAAGCAAAATCTGTAAATTCACAGGTAGCAGCAGTAACACGCAAATGCTCAGGGTAGCGTAAACATGCAAAACGTTGCTCTACCTCTAATTCCCAAGTGAGATATGCATCAGGATTATATCTACCCTCAAATGGCGGAATGTTTAATTTCAGTTTGGCCACATGGTCATCATCACGAACCGGACGTGGAGGTGGACGAGCGTTGCGGTTGTATTGTCGCGGACAGCCAGGTGCAGGTTGTAGGACCTCGTCCTCCTCGAGCTCATTTTCATCTACGAACCCGTTCTCTCCCTCGTCAGCAATGTATCCATCCTGGGTGGTCGCCTCCGTAGCGGCCGCAGCAGCTGCCGCAGCTGTAAGAGGAACGCGGCGAGCACGTGGTACACGGACGGCCGGCGGTGGCTGTGCTGGTAAACGAGCCAGGACTTCCTGGAACTTGGCGTCGAGCTTGGTGTTGAAGGACGCCTCAAGGCCAGCAATCTTGTCCATGGCATCAGCAAACTTGGAGTCAACATCACCCAAGCGTGTGTCCACATCTTGTGCACGGCCCATCAACAGCCGAGTGAAGTGGGCATGCAACTCTGCACTAGTCATCTTCTCCGGATCAACATCATCCTTCGTGGTTCCTGTCATGGTTAGCGTGGAAGCAAGCACAAATATATATACCTATGCACTACGGAATATGGTGGAATCACGCGTAATCCGTCAAGCGGTATACAAAGCTCTTACAAGTTCTTACCCAACAGGAGGAAGGTGATATGCAACCAGCAAAGAACAGCGACTCCCAAAATTGCACAAGCGATTACCAGGTGTCGATACAAAGCACGTGCAGAAATATGTGGAGCTGTAGGAAGGCTTATATGGTAGCAAAAACACAGCAAGTATCAAAACAGCAATGCAATGTTGAAAGAATGCTCAACCACGGTACTTGTGCTGGTCCTAGGCTATACCGAGCTAGAGACGCGAGCCGAGAACACTAAGGAAGTCACGGCGCTGCAAAACAAGCACAAAGGGACAGCTCAAAAGCAAAATATAAGTGAAGATCTGCAGGAATTTTCAGGTCTGAAACTTCGGAGGGCAAAAACTCGGCCTTCCCGGCCTTTTTTGGGAGTTCTGAGTGTCGCACAACACATAGTGGTTGTGGTCACATAGATCTTTTCGCTGCGAGCATTTTGAGTACTCGCACGTCGAAAACGGAGTTCATATGCAAAAGTTATGGCCAGTTGAAGTTTGCTGTCGAAAACCGTCAAAAACTGACGAAACTGTCAAAATTCAGACTGAATTCGGAATGCACTAGTAGGAACGGGTCAACCCGACTTGGATGCGGAGTTGACTTTTTTTTTTTTTTGCTCTTCTTCTTCCTCTTGACTGGCGACCGAAACCTAACTCACGGATTCTGAAAAAGGCACGGATGAAATTGGAAGGAGGGACGAACAAAATCTTATGTGAAGGCGGTGGCGGAAGTATCTGGCGTGGTGGTGGAAGGATATGGTGGAGCGTGGATGCAAGCGTGCGGCGGCGGCGGGACTATGGTGATTCAAACTCGAAACTCTAAAGAAACAGATACTAAGACCAGCAACTCGACACGCGGATGCAGACACAAATTCAATGATGCAAACTGAAAAGACAATGCAAAGGCTCGGATGGTTTATGGGACGAGATGATCTAAACCCTAAGTGTATTTTTTGGCTTTTTCGTGGTTTATAGGTATGAACACAGATGCAATCTAAACTACGAAAACAGTAAATCTCACTGAGCAACCTGAAATCTGATACCACTTGATAGGGCAAAGGTGTCCGATCTTTCGATGAGATCTTGATATGTCGATTTGGTGGGTGGAGTTCGTGCTTGACGATCCGACTACACGTGCGGAGCTCGTGCGCCAATGCAATCGCTAGGACAATCTCCGGGAGTTACTGATCTTGCGGATGCACGATCAGCCTGACCAGCGAGGGTCTTAATTCCTACCTGAAATCGAGAACAAGTAAGAACTAATACTGCAATCAAGATATTGCGGATGAAAGATGTATGCTTTATTCAAAAGGTGGGATTCCGAATAGGCGGTCTTCTTCTGGGCGATTGGCCTCAAAAGTCGAGCTCGTAGTTGCAGCAATGGCTAACTTTTAATCTAATCAAAATCCGAGTTCTAATGACGGCTACGGGGGGTATTTGAGGAGGAAAAGGTAGGGGTGCGACCAGCCATGGGTTGGGTGGTCGAACGGATCCCTAACAGGCCTTTTCTCCTCAAATTCGGACTCCTAAAAGTGGCTGTCTTATTTGCTGCGAAAATTACATGGGCCTGGCCCAAAAATAGAAGTGACGCAGCACCACATGTATCTATGGACGAAATTATGAAGTAGCTCTTTGTATATTTCGTCCAAGTCTTCATCCTTCATTATGGTGGCTTCAAAGTTCTGAAATCTCCACTCGTGGCGTCTTCTTCAATCCTCAAACGCATGCTGCCATCTCCATGCACGATCATGCTCCAATGCTTGTCCCTCTCATCCATGCTAGGTCCATCATTCCTAAGAGTAACAAACATATCTGATTTAGGCAGCATCATATTCTCATGTATGTGAGAAAGAGTTCCAAGAAACGAAAGTACATGATAGTTAAGTTGCTTGGCACGAGCTCGAGTGATGGGTCCTTGTATGTGTTCCGCTGTAGGTACAGCGGGTGTATCAATAGATGGGATGTCCTCATCAGGAGTGATGTGTGAGTAGTCTACCGTGGACTATGGGTCCATAGCAGTAGCTAGATGGTCGTCTCCTCCACCATGTGCTTCATGTTTAGATCTGGTGAGCTGCCTATCATGATCAAGATCATCTTTGTGTAATTCTACATGTTGTGTTTGTTGGGATCCGATGAGTATTGGTACTATGTTAAGTTGATGTGCTGAATTATTATATTTATGTTATCTCTATGTTGTTTATGATCTTGCATGCTCTCCGTTGCTAGTAGATATCTTGGCCAACTAGATGCTAGTGACTCCAAGAGGGAGTATTTATGCTCGATAGTTGGGTTCACGCCTCTAGTAATCTGGGGGAGTGATAGAAACCTCTAAGGTTGTAGATGTGCTGTTGCCACTAGGGAGAAAACAACATTCTTGTGTCCAAGGTTATTTGCTTTGTTTACTTTACGCACTTTGCTTGAGGCGATAATATGTTGTTCGCAACTTAATACCCAATGGTTGCTCGGACAACATCCAGAGGGTGGATTATTAGTCATAGATGCAGTTGGATTACGGTCTATGTATTTTGTTGTAATGCCCAGACTGAATCTCATAGTGATCCTCATGAAATATGTACGTTATCTTTACTCTACCAATTGCCCAACTGTAATTTGTTTACCCAGCATGTTGTTATTTATCTTATGGAGAGACACCACTAGTGAACTATGGACCCCGGTCCAATTTCCTTTACATTGCTATTACCATTACTATTTACTTGCTTATTTACATTCTTGCATACTATTACCTTTTACCACTCGATACGCTCAATCCTTTGTTTACAGCAAACCGGTGAGATTGACAACCTCATCGTAAGTTAGGGCAAAGTTCTTGGTTGTGTTGTGTGCAGGTTCCACATTGTTGCTAGTGCAAAGCAAAGCCCTAGACAAGGCGCCATATAAATTGTTCGGAGCTGTCGCGAAGCTAGCAAGCATCACCTTCTGAAGTTTGGCTTTCTCCTACTGGTTCGATAAACCTTGGTTTCACAACTGAGGGAAACTTGCTGCTGTGCTCATCATACCTTCCTCTTGGGGTTCCCAACTGGGTGCCTACTACGCACCATCAGGTGGCCACGAGTTGTTGTGCTAAACTTCTTTGGATGCGGCAAACCATGGAGGATTATTGTATTCACTTTGACAAGGTGTCACTATTGTGTGACAATGACAGTGCCATCAAGATTGCTCATAATCCGGTTCAACACAACAAGACCAAGCACATCTAGATCCGCCAACACTTCATCCAGGACCATGTCAACCGAGGTGAGATTAACCTATCTTATGTAGGTACACAAGACTAACTCTCTGACGTTTTCACTAAGCCCCTTGATGAAGCAAGATTCTGAGAGTTGAGGCATGAGTTGAATATCATTGACTCTTGCAATGTGGCTTGATCGTGTGCACTCATTCCCATATTATAGCATGTGTTCTAATCTAGATGTGGACATGGAGATAGGGGAGTGCGATCCTAATTAATTGGGCTATCCCTCGCCCCATAATGCCAATAGTAACAAAATTATTCTCTTAATATCATTTTGTGATATGTGAGCTTTAATGACGAGTATTGGTTATGGACCCAAGATACATCTTCGCGGTCCAATGCCAAAGCACTCATACATGGTGGCCTCGGCCACCGACCTTTTCTTTTCAAAGAGGTAATTCATTGCAAATCTTATTTGGGTCTTATTGAGATTCACTCGTCTTTGTCTTTATTTTTGATATGGGAAGGCACTTGAGTTGGTTTTCCGATGATTTATTGATTCCTGCAATGTCAAGTGCAGAGAACCACTCCGTGTTTGTATTCTTGCCCAAGCCTACTTATCTAAGTCATCATCTCTCTCTAAAACCATGCATGCTAAAAAAATTCTCTTCCAATTCACATCAGTTCTTGGCAATCTGGGCCGGATTTTGTCGGCCACTAGCCGAAAATTTCTGGTGGGGCGGCTAAAGCCGGCCTATGGCCGGAAAAAGCCGCCCCCTTGGCTCTCCCTTTTTTATTATGGGTTGTGGGGAGAGGGTTTCCCTCATTATTCCCACACCCCTTCCTCACCAAACCACTGTCCTGATCCTTCTCCTCCATGAGGCGCCGCCGCCCTCGTGCTCTCTGGCCGCCAGAGCCCTCTCCCCGACCGTCCTTTCTTCCGGTGCCCCTCCCTCTTCCCCATGGATCTGGGTAACCTTCTCCTCCCTCCTCCCTCTTTGATTTCCCTAGTATTTTGGGTAGGATCTATGGTTTGCTCTCGATCTATGGTTGTAGTGGCTAGGAATACACTCTTCTATTCCTGCATTAGTCCCTAGAGATAGCTCACCAAATTTGGTTGGACGAATCAAGCTTTTTCTCACAACACTCGTAAAGACTGGATTTTTTCGGTCTCTAGCCGGAAAAAGCTGGCCAGGCCGGCTAAAGCCGGTGTGATGCCGAAAAAAGCTGGCCTAGATCAACTTCAGTCGATTTTTATCTCCAAGGCCTATTGTGTTTTTCCTCTGAGCATGCATGCTTATCTATATGCTATCCTTCTATTTCTCCTCACAGGTCAGTCAGGTTCGCATGCACAGAGAAATCAATCAGGTCGGTATGAATCTCGCAAGGGGATGACTAGGGATGAGGCGGGGAACATCATTGATCCTCAGGTGGTTCGGCAAAGGAAGCTTGATGATGCCCACACTGTTGCATCTGAGAAACAGAGGAAGCTTGATGAGAGGAATAAAAAGGCAAAATTGGCCTGTGTCACCAAACTCAAAGATCTGTCCAAGTCGGAGTACCATGAGTTTTGGCTTGCCCGCTACTACTCCAAGCCCTAGGACACTGAGAGTGAGTACTTTTGGCACTCCGAGCATGAGATGATTCATAGGCAAATATATGCTCCCATGAGTACCAAGGTTTGCCCAATGAAGTACACTACTATTCAACTGCTATACAAGGATGAGTACTTTCATGATGCTCTATGGGTCACTGAGAAGCTTGGGCTGCACTAGTTGATGTTACTCAAGCAAGACTATTGCCTCAACTTGATCCAACAATTCTATGCCACCTTGGAGTTTGACACTAAACAAAATTTTGGAATGACTTGGATGACCAACAATGAAAGGAGGTTCTCTACCTTTGCTCGCTTTGGACAGATTTTGGGTTATCCTTTCTGTAGTCATGAGACTCCAAATGGTCACTGCATGCACCTTAGCACCTTCGAATACAACAAGGAAAAGTTGGCTCTACTTTCTTCTCATGGAAGCACCCCGGAAGAGACCTCAAATCTTTTTGCACTTTACAACATATTGCTTTGCATCTTCTGTGCCAACATTTCTCCAAGGGGAGGAAACAAAGATGCTGATATGGGGTGGCCCGATCTTCTCGTGAGCGATGCGATGGTGATGATGGCAACGGATGATTGTCGGGGATAACTTGGTGTCACCGATGAACTCTCCTCGCTTGAACCCTGATGCCAATGCAACAGCACTCAAACCCTGTAGGATATTCACGACTCCACACACTTGCGCATGTAGCTGTCAACCACGAAACGGTAGTTTGCAATCTACTAATTCCCAGTGGAACAACAGATCACACTAAACTTGCAGTAGTATAATTCTCCCAATCGATGAATTGGCGAGAGGAATTCAAGATGAATGCTTGCAACAGTTCAACAAGAGTACTTTGTCTAAAACGTGGTCTAACCCTAATTGAGGGGGCGCCCAGGGCTACTTATAGGTGGCCGGGCGACCTCAGCAAAGACCTGGCCCAAAACATGTCCGGTTTGGGCCCAAACTGACTCGGTTCGACTCAAACGGGTACATACCGACCCATATATGGGTTCGGCCTAATTTTAGCACGCAGGCCATGTGTGTAGCGCGCCTTAGACGTGTAGACATCGTGTCGTAGGTAGTCCTAGTGCGCCATCACGTGCTCGTGCTCATCCAGACTTGATCTTCTTCACGTGGTGATGTTCTCCATGCTTGTGGCGCCAGCCTCCCTCTCCTCCCTCGCGCTCTCTTGCTTGATCACCACGTCGTGCTCCATGTGTTGCATCTCCTTGCTCCCTCGAACCCCTTCTTCTCCAATGAACCTGATCATACATATGAACAAAGACTTAGGCAGTATAAAATTCTCGTTACAATAAATATCAGATTCAGCAAGGAGTAAGTTCACCTGCTGTTGTAACAACTTAGCACGGGCTCGAGTAATTGGTCCAATCCGAATCTCATCATTGGACTTATCTTGATCAGCAACAATAGGATCATCAACAGTAGGTGGAGATGGCTGTGTAGTAGGGATGTCCTCATCATCTCCCCCCCTTCAAAAGGCGTCGACCTCGACGCTCCAAGGTCATCTCCATCATATGGTGTTAAATCAGCAACATTGAAACTGTTGCTAACACCACCAAACTCAGCAATAGGAATATCAATCGAGTAGGCATTATCATTGATCTTGGCAAGCACTCTATAGGGACCAGCACCTCGGGGCCTCAACTTGGAACGCCTAAGCAAAGAAAATCTGTCCTTGCGCAGGTGCACCCATACCATATCACCGGGCTAAAAAAGAACCTGCTTTCTTGACTTGTTGCGAGCAGCAGCAGTATTCTTCCCTTTCTTCTCAATAGCCTCTCGAGTCTTCTCATGAATTTTCTTCACAAAATCAGCTCTCTTTGATGCCTCCATATTAACTCTCTCATGCAATGGAAGAGGCAACAAATCTAGTGGTGTAACAGGTTTGAAGCCATACACCACCTCAAATGGACAAAGCTGAGTAGTAGAATGTACCGCCCTGTTGTATGCAAACTCCACATGCGGCAAACAATCTTCCCACTCTCGCAGATTTTTCTTGATCATTGTCCTCAGCAACTGTGACAAAGTTCGATTCACCACCTCGGTCTGGCCGTCAGTTTGGGGATGACATGTAGTGCTGAACAACAGCTTCGTTCCTAGCTTTCCCCATAAGGTCTTCCAGAAGTAGCTCATGAACTTGACGTCCCTGTCAGAAACAATAGTCTTGGGCACTCCATGCAAGCGTACAATATCCCTGAAAAACAGGTTAGCCACATGCGACGCATCGTCGCTCTTATGACATGCAATAAAGTGTGCCATTTTAGAAAATCTATCCACTACCACAAATATAGAATCATGACCATGTTTAGTTTTTGGCAATCCTAGCACAAAATCCATACTAATATCTTCCCATGGTGTAATAGGTGCAGGTAGTGGTGTATACAAACCGTGAGGCTTCAGCTTGGACTTGGATGTGTTGCACACAATGTAGCGCCGCACATACCTGTCCACATCACGCCTCATCCTGGGCCAAAAGAAGTGATCAGCTAGCATGAGTAATGTCTTCTCACGCCCAAAGTGACCCATCAAACCTCCCGCATGTGATTCCTGCAATAAGAGCAAACGCAAAGACGACTCCAGAACACATAGTTTGTTAGCTCGAAATAGAAACCCATCATGTATGTGATATTTCTCCCAAGCATTTTTCAAAGCACACAAACGATATGGTTCAGCGAAATCATGATCAGTTGCATAAAGCTCACAAATACTCTCTAAACCAGGAATATTAATATCAAGTTGTGTCAATAACATATTCTTCCTAGATAGAGCATCAGCAACCACATTATCTTTTCCCTTCTTATGTTTAATGATGTACGGAAAAGTTTCAATAAACTCAACCCACTTAGCGAGGCGCCTATGCAGGTTGGATTGTGCTTTCAAATATTTCAAAGCTTCATGATCAGAATGTATGATAAATTCTTTTGGCCACAAATAATGTTGCCAAACCTCAAGAACTCTAACAAGTGCATACAATTCTTTATCATAAACAGGATAATTCAGTCTAGCACCAGATAATTTCTCAAAAAATAAGCTATAGGACGACCCTCTTGCATCAAAACGCCACCTATGCCTATACCACTAGCATCACATTCAACTTCAAATTGCTTTGAAAAATCAGGCAATGCAAGTAAAGGTGCAGAAGTAAGCAAACGTTTCAATTCATCAAATGCATGATCTTGGGCTGCGCCCCACACAAAAGGAACACCTTTCTTCGTTAACTCATTTAATGGTGCAGCAATAGTACTAAAGTCTTTCACAAAACGGCGATAAAAACCAGCAAGACCGTGAAAACTTCGTACTTGACTAACATTCATGGGAGTAGGCCAATCTTGAATAGCAGCAATTTTAGATTGATCTACCTCTACTCCATGCTTAGAAACAACATAACCCAGAAATATGACCTTATCTTTTGGAAATGTGCACTTCTCAAGATTAGCATACAATTTATTAGCACGCAGCACTTGCAAAACTTGTCTAATATGAGCACAGTGTTCAGTTTCATTGCGGCTGTAAATAAGTATGTCATCAAAATAGACAACCACAAAACGACCAATGAACTCTCTCAAAACATGATTCATTAAGCGCATGAATGTACTAGGTGCATTAGTAAGACCAAAAGGCATGACTAGCCACTCATATAAACCAAATTTAGTTTTGAAAGCAGTTTTCCATTCATCTCCTTCTTTCATGCGAATTTGATGGTAACCACTACGCAAATCAATTTTAGAGAAAACAGCAGCACCACTCAATTCATCTAACATATCCTCGAGACGGGGAATAGGATGACGATATCGAATAGTAATGTTGTTTATAGCTCTACAATCTACGCACATGCGCCATGTACCATCTTTCTTAGGCACCAAAATCACAGGAACAGCACAAGGACTAAGAGAGACACGAATGTACCCTTTATCCAGAAGAGCTTGCACTTGTGCTTGTATCTCCTTTGTTTCGTCGGGGTTGGTCCTGTAGGGGGCGCGGTTGGGCAAGGAGGCGCCAGGGATCAAGTCGATCTGGTGCTTGATGCCTCGTAATGGTGGCAGCCCAGCAGGTACCTCCGCCGGAAAAACATCATCAAAGTCCTGCAAAACAGTTGAGACACCAAGAGAAACAGGTTGCATATCGTTAGAAACTAAGACCTCGCCCTTGTACATGAGCACAAGAGGCATGGCTGTAGGATCCTCACTAAATTCTCTCATGTCTTCTTTGGTGGCTAAAACTAACAAGTTGGGCACTCCCTCACTTTTCGTTATATCACTCACGGCTGTTACATTATCTCGTGGAGGTGGCTGTTCAAGTTTCACTTCAGTCTTCTGACGAGATTCATTAACAATTTGCTATGGTGACATAGGCAGTAGGTTGATTTTCTTGCCCTTGAACTCCAAGTGATAAGTATTGGCTCGACCATTGTGTTGCACATGTCGATCATAGAGCCAGGGCCGACCCAACAAGAGATGACAAACCGTCATAGGAACCACATCAAAATCAATAGAATCCTTGTATGGCCCTATCTCAAAGTTCACACGTACCATGTAGTTTACCTTCATCTCACCATTGTCACTTAACCACTGAATATAATATGGGTTAGGATGAGGTAAATATTTCAAACCCAGCTTGGCACATAACTCCTTACTTGCAAGATTGTGACAGCTTCCGCCATCAATGATCACCTTGCAAGCTTTATTGGGACCAACTAGTGCCTTGGTTTGAAACAGGTTGCAGCGTTGAGAATCAATATTGAGCTGCACACTCAACGTACGTGGAGAGACAACAATAATAGGAGAAGAGTCAGCATAAGCATCTTCACCTTCATCATCAGAACCAAACGGATCAGCATCTTCTCCGGTCTCATATCCGTTCTCAGTAACCACTATCACTTTGTTGTTGGGAAAATCTCTTTTAAAGTGTCCCTTGCCTCCACATGTATGACATAGTTTCTCAGTAGCACGAGTCACGGAGGCACTCGAACCAGAACTAGCAGCTGGTGTGGTAGCGGGACGTCTGGACTGAGCTCCAGAGGTCGCTGGCCTAGTGGACGAGGAGGGGCGAGTAGGAGTCCCCTCAAGTGGCGCTGGAGTAGGGCTAGAAGGCGCCCTGGCAGTGTATCGACTGGCAGGTGAAAAGCGAGATTTTTGTTGCGCCTCTTCAGTAAGCTGTGCCTCAGCCTCCATAGCATGGTGAAGCAACTGATTCATATCATTGTAAGCATGATGCCAAACGATGTTCTTGATAGGAAGTCTGAGTCCGTGCAAAAACCGTTGCATAGTCATCTGACTAGACTCTTGAACTCGCGATCGCTGCATCAACAATTCCATCTCCTTGTAATAAGCATCAACTGTAAAAAATCCTTGCTTCAGCTGTGTCAATCTATCAAAAACTGAACGCAAATAATTGGTGGGTACAAAACAAGCCTGCATGATTTCCTTCATCTCTGTCCATCGCAAAACAGGAAGCTCCTGAGCTGCTCGTCGTTGTTTCAGAATATTATCCCACCAACGCAGGGCATAACCATCAAATTCTGAGGATGCAAGTTTGATCTTCTTATCGTCAGTGTAAGCATGCAAACGCCACAGGTTGTCGATCTTGAGCTCCTGATATGGGGTGGCCCGATCTTCTCAGTAAGCTTGCGGTAATGGTGATGATGGTGATAGATAACTTGGTGTCGTCGATGATCTCTCCTCGCTAGATCCCTAATGCCAATGCAACAGCTCTCTACCCTTCGGATATTCACGACTTCACACACTTGCGCAACGCAGCCGTCGACCACGAAACGGTATAATTGCAATTCACTAATTCCCAATGGAACAGCAGATCACACTTAACTTGCAGTATATAATCTCCAGATCGAAACGAATTGGAGACAAGAATTCCAGATGAATGCTTGCAGCAGTCTCAAGAACTAGGGTTTATCTAAAACGTGGTCTAACCTCTCTATGGCGCCTAGGCACACAATATAAGGGGGGTGCGGCTGGCCCAAGGGCAACCGACCTGACCTGGTCCTCTAACACGGTTCGACTCAACCTGACGTGATACAAACTGACCGAAAGGTTGGGTGCAGCCAACTAGGCGCGCAGGCCTTATGTGTATGGCGCACATACACTTGGTGGTGCGCCATATGCAACCTCCTGCGTGATGTCCTCCTCCTCCTCATGCTGGTCGCCGGCCTCCCTCTCCTCCCTCGCGTCCATGTGCATGATCATCACGTCTTGCTCCAGCTCCTCGCTCCCTCGTGCTATGTCTTCTTCTCCCATGAACCTGAGTATGCAAACACACAAAGACTTAGGCAGTAAACAATTCTCATTAACAAAATAATCAGATTCTATTAGGAGCAAATTCACCTGTTGTTCTATTAACTTTGCACGAGCTCTTGTGATAGGTCCAATTCTGATTTCATCATTGGACTTCTTCTTTGCAGCAACTTGCTTGTCATCATTACGAAGTGGAGATGGAACAATAGTAGGGATGTCCTCATCATCTCCCCCCCCTTCAAAAGGCGTCGACCTCGACGCTCCAAGGTCTTCTCCATCATATGGTGACAAATCAGCAACGTTGAAGCTGTTGCTAACGCCACCAAACTCAGCAATAGGAATATCAATCGAGTAGGCATTATCATTTATCTTGGCTAGCACCTTGTAAGGACCAGCACCACGCGGCCTCAACTTGGAACTCCGCAGCTGTGGGAACCTATCCTTGCGCAGATGCACTCAAACCATATCTCCAGGCTGAAACAAAACTTGCTTTCTTGATTGGTTGCGTGCAGCAGCAATGTTCTTGCCTTTCTTCTCAATGGCCTCTCGTGTCTTCTCATGAATTTTCTTCACATAATCTGCTCTTTTTGATGCCTCCATATTAACTCTCTCATGCAATGGAAGAGGCAGCAAATCTAGTGGTGTGATTGGTTTGAAACCATACACCACCTCGAAAGGACAAAGCTGAGTAGTAGTGTGCACCGCTCTGTTATATGCAAACTCAACATGTGGCAAACACTCCTCCCACTCACGCAGATTTTTCTTGATCATGGCTCGCAGCAATTGAGACAATGTTCTATTCACCACCTCCGTTTGACCATCAGTTTGGGGATGACATGTAGTGCTGAACAGCAACTTCGTTCCCAGCTTGCCCCATAGTGTCTTCCAGAAGTAGCTCATAAACTTCACGTCCCTGTCAGAAACAATTGTCTTGGGCACTCCATGCAAGCGAACAATGTCCCTGAAAAACAGATTAGCTATGTGCGACGCATCGTCGCTTTTGTGGCATGCAATAAAATGTGCCATCTTAGAGAATCTATCCACTACCACAAATATACTATCATGACCTCTTTTAGTGCGTGGCAAACCTAACACAAAATCCATACTTATATCTTCCCATGGTGTGGTAGGTGCAGGTAGTGGAGTATACAAACCGTGAGGCTTCAGCTTGGACTTGGACGTGTTGCATACAATGCAGCGCCTAACAAATCTGTCCACGTCACGCCTCATCTTGGGCCAATAAAAATGATCAGCGAGCATGAGAAGCGTCTTCTCACGCCCAAAGTGACCCATCCATCCGCCAGCATGTGATTCCTGCAACAATAGCAAACGTACCGACGATTCTGGAACACATAGTTTGTTAGCACGAAACAAAAATCTATCATGTATGTGGTACTTGTCCCATGCATTTCTAAGCATACACAAACGATATGGTTCAGCAAAATCATGATCAGTAGCATACAAATCACACAAGCTCTCTAAACCAGGAATTTTAACATCAAGATGCGTCAATAACATGTTCTTCCTAGATAGAGCATCAGCAACAACATTTTCTTTCCCTTTCTTATACTTGATTATGTAGGGAAACGACTCAATGAACTCAACCCACTTAGCAAGGCACCTATGCAAGTTAGATTGAGCTTTCAGATATTTTAAAGCTTCATGATCAGAATGTATGATAAATTCTTTTGGCCACAAATAATGTTGCCAAACCTCAAGAACTCGAACAAGCGCATACGATTCTTTATCATAAACAGGATAATTCAGTCTAGCACCAGAAAGTTTCTCACTGAAATAAGCAATAGGTCTACCTTCTTGCATCAACACACCACCAATTCCTATACCACTAGCATCACATTCAACTTCAAATTGCTTAGAAAAATCTGGTAGTGCAAGCAATGGTGCAGAAGTAAGCAAACGTTTCAGCTCATCAAATGCATGATCTTGGGCAGCGCCCCATACAAAAGGCACTCCTTTCTTAGTTAATTCATTCAATGGTGCAGCAATAGTACTAAAGTCTTTCACAAAACGCCGATAGAAACCAGCAAGACCGTGAAAACTGCGTACTTGACTAACATTCATGGGAGTAGGCCAATTTTGAATTGCTTCAATTTTAGATGAATCTACCTCTACCCCATGCATAGATACAACATATCCCAGAAATATCACTTTATCTTTTGCAAATGTGCACTTCTCAAGGTTAGCATACAATTTAGCATCACGCAACACTTGCAAAACTTGTCTAATATGCTCACAATGTTCAGATTCAGTGCGGCTGTAAATAAGTATATCATCAAAATATACAACCACAAAACGACCAATAAACTCTCGCAAAACATGATTCATTAAGCGCATGAATGTGCTAGGTGCATTAGTAAGACCAAAAGGCATAACTAGCCACTCATATAAACCAAATTTAGTTTTGAAAGCAGTTTTCCATTCATCCCCTTCTTTCATCCTAATTTGATGGTATCCACTACGCAAATCAATCTTAGAGAAAATAGCAGCACCACTCAATTCATCTAGCATATCCTCTAAGCGTGGAATAGGATGACGATATCGAATAGTGATGTTATTAATAGCTCTACAATCTACGCACATGCGCCATGTACCATCTTTCTTAGGCACCAAAATAACAGGAACAGCACAAGGGCTAAGAGAAACATGAATATACCCTTTGTCCAGAAGCGCTTGTACTTGTCGCTGTATTTCCTTTGTCTCTTCGGGGTTGGTCCTGTACGGCGCACGGTTTGGAAGAGTGGCACCAGGGATCAAATCAATTTGATGCTCAATTCCACGCAATGGTGGCAGTCCTGCGGGCACCTCCTCCGGAAACACATCGTCGTACTCCTGCAATACATTAGAAACACCAAGAGAAACAGGTTGCATATCATTAGAAACTAACACCTCGCCTTTGTACATAAGCACAAGTGGCATGGCTGTAGGATCCTCTCTAAATTCTACCATGTCTTCTTTGGTGGCTAATATAAGCAAACTAGGCACTCTCTCACTTTTCGTTATATTGTCACTCACAGCTATTACATTATTTTCTCGTGTAGGTGGCTGTTCTAGCTTCACTTCTGTTTTCTGACGAGACTCATTGACAATTTGCTGCGGTGACATAGGCTGTAGATTAATTTTCTTGCCCTTGAACTCCAAGTGATAGGTATTGGCTCGGCCATTGTGTTGCACATGGCGATCATACAGCCATGGCCGACCCAGTAGTAGGTGACAAACAATCATAGGAACCACATCAAACTCAATGGAATCCTTGTATGGTCCTATCTCAAAATTCACACGCACCATATGATTTACCTTCATCTCTCCATTATCACTCAACCATTGGATGTAGTAGGGATTTGGATGAGGTAAATATTTTAGATTTAGCTTGGCACATAACTCCTTGCTTGCTAGGTTGCGGCAGCTACCTCCATCAATGATTACTTTGCAAGCTTTGTTTGGGCCAACTAGTGCTTTCGTTTGGAACAAATTGCAGCGCTGGGAATCAGCATGTGGCGTGACACTCAATGCACGCTGCGAGACAACAATGGTAGGCGCTGGAGAAGCAAAGGCATCCATGCCGCCCTCACTTGTGTAACCATCATCATGGGAATCATACGGATCAGCGTCATCTCCAGTCTCATACTCATTATCATCATTAACAATCATCACCTTTCTGTTTGGACACTCTCGCTTGAAGTGCCCTTTGCCACCACATGTATGGCATTGCATATCTCTATTACGAGCTGTAGACATGTTGGAACCAGAGCTAGGCGCAGGAGCTGCTGGTTTCTTTGCAGTAGAAGCATTGGAGGCTGGGTGAGAATGTGAAGAAGAGGGGCCTCTGGTGGCACCCTCCATAGGCGCTGCAGATTGGTGTGGCGCCCTGCTAGAAAACCTCCCAGAAGGAGTATATCGTGCCTTGATTTGAGCCTCTTCAGCTAGCTGTGATTCAGCCTCCCTTGCATGATGCAAAAGCTCATTCATATTGTTGTAGGAATGATGCCTAACAATACCTTTGATGTTGTACTTCAGCCCATGAAGAAATCGCTGCATGGTCATCTCAATAGACTCTCGAACACGTGCACGCTGCAGCAACATCTCCATCTCCATGTAATAAGCATCAACGGTCATGGTTCCTTGCTTCAACTGTGTCAATTTATCATAAACAGTACGCAGGTAATTAGTGGGAACAAAACGAGCTCGCATGATCTCCTTCATATTGCGCCATGTAAGAACAGGAAGCTCGTTGTTATCTCTTCTTTCCGTCACAATGCTATCCCACCAACGCAAGGCATAACCATCAAATTCTGAAGAAGCAAGCTTGATCTTCCTATCTTCAGTGTAATCATGCAAACGCCATAATTTTTCAATCTTGAGCTCCCAAGTAAGGTACTCCTCCGCATCAGTGGAACCTTCAAATCTGGCAATCGTGAACTTGGGCTTGCCCAAGCCATCATCCTCCTGAAATGGCACACGCCGAGCACCAGGTGGTGGTGGTCGACCCTGTCCTGGAAAACCACGCCCGCGGCCATTGTTGCCCATCATGTGTTCATTATCTCCATGGACACTATCAACATCGCCATGGTCCTCATGGTGGCGTTGCTCAACAGTTACACGCAGCCCATTGACGGAAGTTGTCAATTGTTGTATGCTTGTCTGGAGAGCAGTGACTTGCGCTTGCATAGCATTGACTGTAGTTTCAGTGGCATCTACTTTCATTTGCACAGCTTGAATATCAGCGTCAATGTTTTCAGTGGATCTAGTAATAACCCCTTGCAAATGATCACGGAGAGCTTCATATTCCCTCCATGTAACAGTAGCATCATCAGCCTTTTTCTGCATCACATCATCAACACCACTAACAGACATGATTAGTAGGTTAGTGCACTAAATCAAAAATCTTTTTGGTGGCACACTCACAACTCACTCAAAACTGACAAGAAAAGGAAATCTTACCGTTCCAAAGTGAATAGCAAATGCGTACCCGTTCGGATAGATGACCAATGCACGGAGGTGATGAAGTGAATACCAGGGTATAAGAGCAATCACACGACAAAGCAGGAGTGTATGGTGGAGCTGTAGGTATGGTATCCTAACTACACCAAAGACAAGTCCTAGTGCTGATCGTGCGAACAAACACCCAAAGGAAACACACACGTGGAGATGAACGTGGCAAAGCAACTATAAAATAGGATATGTTGCAATGCACAAGAGAGACACTAGCAATGCTCAATGTAAACAGGCACAAGATTGCTCAATCTACTAGTGCAGCAAATTAGATAGATGCTTCGGCCTCTCACTTTTCTGTTTTTGATTCTTCTCTCTTTGCTCTGTTTTCTCTCTCCTCTCTCTTTTTCGGCCACAATACGTCGCACCGCGAAGATTTTTCAGCACGGCAGACAAAAATGCACTTGAAAACCCTAAACAGAGCAGCCCGTGGAGCAAAGATATGCTAGTCTCAAATAGGTAAGCTCCTACACAATTGTATAGTAGAAAGGCTGTGGCTATGTTTGTCACAAGATGCAGAAAGGTACGCTATGTGGACTCGGTTTTGAAGGAAAACGAGAAAAACTCGGATTTGTACCACGGCAGAAGAACGCACAGAACTCGTGCCGCGGCAGGACTCGGAGCAAGCTTGCCAACGCGCTGGACCAGACAAACGTGGCGCGGTGTCTGATCGGGAGCGTTCGCTTCCTACGCGCGAGACCAGACAGATCGCGTCTTTTGTCTGATGGCGAGCGATCGAAGTGGACTCGAAACCTAAAACCGACTAGAACCTAGACTCCTACGGAGCAAGAAATAGATCGGATCAAAGAAGGAAAAAGACCAGCAACTAAAACCAATCTACGATGCAATCTAGGCTATGGCAATACTATGAACCCTAATTTTTTTTTGGCTTTTCTGGATAGGACGAAAATCAAAACTAAACTACGGATGATCTGGTGGATTGCTTACCGAGGAAACACTGGAAATCTGATACCAAGATGATATGGGGTGGCCCGATCTTCTCAGTAAGCTTGCGGTAATGGTGATGATGGTGATAGATAACTTGGTGTCGCCGATGATCTCTCCTCGCTAGATCCCTGATGCCAATGCAACAGCTCTCTACCCTTCGGATATTCACGACTTCACACACTTGCGCAACGCAGCCGTCGACCACGAAACAGTATAATTGCAATTCACTAATTCCCAATGGAACAGCAGATCACACTTAACTTGCAGTATATAATCTCCAGATCGAAACGAATTGGAGACAAGAATTCCAGATGAATGCTTGCAGCAGTCTCAAGAACTAGGGTTTATCTAAAACGTGGTCTAACCTCTCTATGGCGCCTAGGCACACAATATAAGGGGGGTGCGGCTGGCCCAAGGGCAACCGACCTGACCTGGTCCTCTAACACGGTTCGACTCAACCTGACGTGATACAAACTGACCCAAAGGTTGGGTGCAGCCAACTAGGCGCGCAGGCCTTATGTGTATGGCGCACATACACTTGGTGGTGCGCCATATGCAACCTCCTGCGTGATGTCCTCCTCCTCCTCATGCTGGTCGCCGGCCTCCCTCTCCTCCCTCGCGTCCATGTGCATGATCATCACGTCTTGCTCTAGCTCCTCGCTCCCTTGTGCTATGTCTTCTTCTCCCATGAACCTGAGTATGCAAACACACAAAGACTTAGGCAGTAAACAATTCTCATTAACAAAATAATCAGATTCTATTAGGAGCAAATTCACCTGTTGTTCTATTAACTTTGCACGAGCTCTTGTGATAGGTCCAATTCTGATTTCATCATTGGACTTCTTCTTTGCAGCAACTTGCTTGTCATCATTACGAAGTGGAGATGGAACAATAGTAGGGATGTCCTCATCAGCTCCCAAGTGAGGTAATCCTCCACATCACCTTCACCATCAAATCTGGGTATCGAGAACTTTGGCTTCCCTAGAAAATCATCCTCAGCAGGGATTACACGTCGGGCACCAACGCCATGTGGTGGCCGACCATGTTGTCCAAGACCGCGCCCACGAGCATTGGGGCCGAGTAGATTGGCATTGTCATGGACACTGTCATCATCAGCAAAGTCAGCAGCAGGCTGCACAGGCGGTGGTACAATGGGTCGACGCAGCTCCGCTAGGGATTGGTTCAACTGATCAATGCTGTGCTGGAAAGTAGTGAACTGAGCTTGCATAGCTTGAACAGTATCTGTGGTGCCTTGCACTTTGAACTAGAGTTGCTGATGTGCAGTCACAGCGTCGGCAGTAGAACGATCCAACACCCCCTCCAGATGAGTGCGCAGTCCAACAAAGTCTGTCCAAACCACAGGTGTATCCCCATCTTTTTCCTGCATCACATCATAACCACTAGTAGACATGATTAGTAGATTAATGCACGAAATCAAAAACGTGTGGTGCCGCTCACAACTCACTCAAAAACTGACAAGAAAAGGTAATCTTACCGTAGTGAATAGTAGTGCGTACCAGAACGAAGTATCAAGCTCGTGCACGGATGTGATGAAGTGAATACCGAGGGTAAAAGAGCGATCACACGACAAACCAGGAATATATGGTGGAGCTGTAGGTATGGTATCCTAAGTACACCGCAAATAAGTCCTAGTGCTGATCGTATGACAAGACCCCCGAAACACACACGGTGGAGATAAGCGAGGTAAAGCAACTCTGAAAAAGAGCTCAAAAGATATAAGTGACAACGCACAATAGCTCGTGTTGCAATGCACAAGAGAGATGCTAGCACTGGCTCGATGAACAGGCACAAGATTGCGCACACAGCAGTAGCCTGATGAGCACGAAGTAGCTAGTCTCGTATGGGTAAGCTCCTAACACGATGCTGTAGACAGGCTGTAGCTAAAGCGATCAAAATCGTGTAGAAAGGACGATATGTGGACACAGTGGTAACACGCTGTCGCGGCAGAGAAACCGACGAAAAATATGTCAACGGTAGAGATGTACGACGCCAGAAACACACGACAGCGCGACGGCGACGCGAAACGGACAAAGTAGTTTGTCTTCTTTTTTTTAATATAGGTGCGGCGTGTGTGCAGTACACGTCCCCTTTTTTTTATATTTTTTTTACTCACTCAAATTTGGGCCTAAAAGAAGTGGCCCGATCTGGCGCCGGACGCCAGACAGTCTCCGCGTCTCAGCGCCCCGATGGGAAACGAGCGGGGCGAGCGGTCACGCACCCCCCAGACGACCTCCGCGCTAAAGCGCGCTAGCGATCGAGGGACTCGCCTGGGGGCAGACAGCCTCCGCCCCTGGGCGAGGCGCGCGGGCCGTTTTTTTTTTTGCAAAGTAGCGATCGATGCCAGAGGTTGTCTCAATGTTTCAAAACAAATCTCGTGGCCACGCTGGACTCCAACGCTAGACCGGATCTGCTCTTTTTTTTTTGGGTGTGGCAAGCAGATCGTGTTGGGAGCCTGGGATCGGATCTAGCGCCCACGCTAGTTTTTTTTCCGATCGGATCGGCTTGCTGTACGTGAAGAAACAGCAGCACGAACAATAAAGAAGATGACGATCGATGAGACTCCAAACGAGATCCAAACTCGGAACAAATATGCAGAAAAGATTGCTAGACCTAGACTCCTACGGATGGAAGAAAGAAAACGCGAAAAACAATCAGCGACTAAAACTCAAGAACGGTGCAATCTGGGCTATGGCAGAAACTAAGAACCCTAAATTTTTTTTAGGCTTTTTCTGGATAGGACTGGAAAAAAAACGAATTGTGGGGATGAATTTGTGGATGCTCACCGAGTAAACCGTGGAAATCTGATACCAAGATGATATGGGGTGGCCCGGTCTTCTCGTGAGCGATGCGATGGTGATGATGGCAGCGGATGATTGTCGGGGATAACTTGGTGTCACCGATGAACTCTCCTCGCTTGAACCCTGATGCCAATGCAACAGCACTCAAACCCTGTAGGACATTCACGACTCCACACACTTGCGCACGTAGCCGTCAACCACGAAACGGTAGTTTGCAATCTACTAATTCCCAGTGGAACAACAGATCACACTAAACTTGTAGTAGTATAATTCTCCCAATCGATGAATTGGCGAGAGGAATTCAAGATGAATGCTTGCAGCAGTTCAACAAGAGTACTTTGTCTAAAACGTGTTCTAACCCTAATTGAGGGGGCGCCCAGGGCTACTTATAGGTGGCCGGGCGACCTCAGCAAAGACCTGGCCCAAAACATGTCCGGTTTGGGCCCAAACTGACTCGATTCGACTCAAACGGGTACATACCGACCCATATATGGGTTCGGCCTAATTTTAGCATGCAGGTCATGTGTGTAGCGCACCTTAGACGTGTAGACATCGTGTCGTAGGCAGTCCTAGTGCGCCATCACGTGCTCGTGCTCATCCAGACTTGATCTTCTTCACGTGGTGATGTTCTCCATGCTTGTGGCGCCAGCCTCCCTCTCCTCCCTCGCGCTCTCTTGCTTGATCACCACATCGTGCTCCATGTGTTGCATCTCCTTGCTCCCTCGAACCCCTTCTTCTCCAATGAACCTGATCATACATATGAACAAAGACTTAGGCAGTATAAAATTCTCGTTACAATAAATATCAGATTCAGCAAGGAGTAAGTTCACCTGCTGTTGTAACAACTTAGCACGGGCTCGAGTAATTGGTCCAATCCGAATCTCATCATTGGACTTATCTTGATCAGCAACAATAGGATCATCAACAGTAGGTGGAGATGGCTGTGTAGTAGGGATGTCCTCATCAGATGCCATCCGCGATGGGCTTGTGAACCTTTTGCACTTTGCCTATGTCACCTTTGAGGAAGGTGAGACGGGTGCCAACAAGAACATTGATGTGATGCACTATATTTTCTCCGAGATTAACCTTGCTTTGATTGAGAAGAAGGTTCCTCCATATGCACCTTACATAATGAAGCTTATCATGGACAAGAAGGTTGATGAGGATAACATTGAAGTTGAGTTTGAGGACATCACCACGTGAAGGAGATAAAATCTGCATGAGCGAGAGGCACGTGATGGCGCACTAGGACTGCCTACAACACAATGTCTACACGTCTTGATATGGGGTGGCCCGATCTTGTCGTGAGCGATGCGATGGTGATGATGGCAGCGGATGATTGTCGGGGATAACTTGGTGTCACCGATGAACTCTCCTCGCTTGAACCCTGATGCCAATGCAACAACTCTCAAACCCTGTAGGATATTCACGACTCCACACACTTGCGCACATAGCCGTTGACCATGAAACGGTTGTTTGCAATCTACTGATTCCCAATGGAACAACAGATCACACTAAACTTGCAGCAGTATAACACTGAATCCAGATGAATTGGTGCAGAAGAATTCAGATGAATGCTTACAGCAGTTCAATGAAATAATCTGTAGTCTAAACGTGGTCTAACCCTCATTGAGGGGGCGCCCAGGGGTACTTATAGGTGGCTGGGCGTCCTCAGCTTTGACCTGGCCCAAAACCTGCCTGGTTTGGGCCCAAACTGACTCGGTTCGACTCAAACGGGTACATACCGACCCATATATGGGTTCGGCCTAATTTTAGCACGCAGGCCATGTGTATAGCGTGCCTTAGACATGTAGATATCGTGTCGAAGGAAGTCCTAGTGCGCCATCACGTGCTCGTGCTCATCCAGACTTGATCTCCACTTGTCTCTCGATCGCCGTCCTCCCTCTCCTCCCGCTGGCGATATCTTGACAGATGACATACCTAAATACAACATAGTACATTGCTTTAGGTAGTATATAATTCGGAGATATCAAGACATTCTTTTCAACTAAGAATGAATTCACCTTATAATAATCATCAATTAGACTCAATATTTCCTTCCAGCTCAAACACTCAAAATCAACATGATCCATGATTGTATCCTCATCATCATCCCTTTCTTCAAGAAAATCCGTCCTCGGCTTTGGGAAAGCTGAAAGTGGTAGGAACAAAAAAAACAACGTGTACACAGAGTATACGTATACAGAACATGTTGTATGATGTTTGTTCACACAAAAAATATGTCTACTATACATCAAGCAACTTAAATTGCAGGTATAAGTGAAGTACAAAGAATCATAATCATGGTGAAAAACAAAGAGATATATAGTCTTGTTGTTCAATATTAAATTCAGTTTTCTCAAAGAAGATCGATGATCAAATTTATGATGAACAAGGTCAAACCAGTCCAAAAAATGTGGAAACAAAATTGGTTTATGCCATGACTCAGCTGTGCTACTTGGATTATGATGAACAAGTGATGAACAGACACAATAGTATTCAGTGATGTGTGCATGATCATTATGTCCTGTCGGTAACATGCAACTCAAAGTGCTAATATAAGTGAAGTAGGGATCAGTAGCACACATAGGCAACAAATGGTGGAACAAATTCAATGAATTGAACCAATTTGATGGCAAACTAGCAAGATTAGAGAAACCCAACATATCAAGTTTTGTGGGCTGAAACACTTCAACTAGACCAGAATGCATCAAACTATTTCGAACATAATCTAGTGTCCCACAGCAAAAGGACTACGACACATAGCATATAGGACTGAAAATAGCAAGTTTCAGTTCATTAATTCTATCACAGGTTATGCATATGTGATCGACAAGAAAATTATCATTCATGCTATATTCACCGATCAAGTTAAACATGAAGCAATAGGTATGTGTTCTAGAGTTCAAATATGAAATTTCAGAAATCTTATTCATAGCACACCGCAAACTAAGAGGATTTTTTATCATGATGGAATACACAATGTCATTCGATGGTATTCTAGCAAGTACTTCCTTATGTGTCAGCACTACCACAAGATCAAAATTCAAAATCAAATTATCACATGGTGCTGAAACATTAGTGCAAGATAAATCACTAGAAGGAACCAGCAAAGGAGTAGACTCACAAATATTATCCATAGCTGCTGGTTCTGGTTCCAAATCAGTACCTATGTCAATGACATGCTCCTCAGAAGAAGTAGGCACTGGAACATCCTCCTCAAGTGATAACGCACAAACCGGTGATGCAGGTTGTAAAATAGGCGGCTCCCTTTCTTCAAAAGCAACCTGCATATCACAAGAAACAACTCTAGGAGTAGACAGAGTTACATTAGTTGAAATATCCTCACATATCCTATCGTCGACTACTCTTGTGTTTTGATTTTTGCTCATACTCTCAAAGTGTATGCTCTCAACCTCACGTTTGGTGGAATCACACAGCTCACTTTTTATAACACTCTCACTCAATTTGGCTATGTGGCTCTCATTCTCACATGGGTTGTGAAGCACACCATGGTCAAGATGGCAAATAATGGGACTGCCACCATCCATCATGACCTTGTGCTTAGGCGACAAGCAAAACTCCTTTGTCCTCTCCTTGCAAAGAAGATGATTCTTATGAAACTGTTCAGCTGTTAGACGTAGCCAAGCACATCGCTGCTTATTCCACTTGAACGATACTGCCGGCCTATCATGACAAGGCTGAGCATGATAGGTGTGGAACCAAGGATAACCCAACAGAATATGACAAGATTCAAGTGGCATTGGGGATACACCACAACGAATAACCTCGGTATGCCCTCTGTAAGTAACAGGAACATCGGCTATGTGTGAAATCAGCAAGGTGCCATATGAGGAACGCAAGAGGTATGGCGCTGTACTAGCACGTGTGGCTAGGTGCAACGTCTCGACGACCTCAGTGCTGATTAAATTGATGGTAGAGATGTGGTCAATGGTGGTTGCAGCACATCTATCTCCAATCATTACACCATGGTGAAAGAGCCCATCACCGTCAAAGTTTCCACGTTCTTCCTCCCAAAAAGTGGCACTACAATATCTGTGGCGGAAAAAATGATATCTGCCAGCCTCCACAGTATCCATAACATCAACTGCCATAATTAGTGTAGCAACAAATATGTATATATGGTGAAACACTCTACTCACTCAAAACTGACAAGAAAAGGTGAATCTTACCGTTCCAAGGTGAATAGCGATGCTTACCAAATCGGATAAACGACCAATGCACTCGTGTGAAGAAGTGAATACCGAGGGTATAAGAGCGATCACATGACAAACCAGGAATATATGGTGGAGCTGTAGGTATGGTATCCTAAGTACACCGCAAATAAGTCCTAGTGCTGATCGTATGACAAGACCCACGAAACACACACGGTGGAGATAAGCGAGGCAAAGCAACTCTGAAAAAGAGCTCAAGAGATATAAGTGACAACGCACAATAGCTCGTGTTGCAATGCACAAGAGAGACGCTAGCACTGGCTCGACGAACAGGCACAAGATTGCGCACACGGCAGCAGCCTGATGAGCACAAAGTAGCTAGTCTCGTATGGGCAAGCTCCTAACACGATGCTGTAGACAGGCTGTAGCTAAAGCGATCAAAATCGTGTAGAAAGGACGCTATGTGGACACAGTGGTAACACGCTGTCGCGGCAGAGAAATCGACAAAAAACGTGTCGCGGCAGAGGTATACGACGCCGGAAATGCACGGCAGCGCGACGGCGACGCGAAATGGACAAAGTAGTTTGTCTCTTTTTTTTATAGGTGTGGCGTGTGCAGGCACATCCCCTATTTTTTCTGCTTTTTTTACTGTACGAAAATTGGGCCCAAACTGACGTGGCCCGAACTGGCGCTGTACGCCAGATGACCTCCGCGGTCGGGTGAGCGGGGGCGCTCGACCCCAGACGGTCTCCGCGCTGAGGCGCGTGAGCGACGCGTGAGCGAGCGAGGGCTCTCGCCTGGGGGCAGACAGCCTCCGCCCCTGGGCGAGCGAGGCTGTGCTCCTTTTTTTTTGATTTCTGAAAACAGATCGATGGCAAGGACTCAGCGATCGATGGTTTTTGCAGTGCAGCGCGCGGGCCTCGTGGCTAATTTTTTTTTGATTGTCCAGCGATCGAATCTTCCTGGGAACTCGTACAAGAAACGATCGTACAGATCGAATCCGGGCACAACGCCCATGCTCGTGGCTCTTTTTTTTTTTGGATTGCCGATCCAATCTGCACGATCTATGTTCTAGCGTGAAGAACAGCTCAGTACAAACCAAGAAAAAAGATGACGATCAAAGATACGCCAAACAAGATATAAACTTGAAACTGAGTTGCAGAAAAGATCGAGGACCCTAGACTCCTACGAATTGAAAGAAAAGATACGTGAAACAGACGATCATGGACTAAAACTCAAAACGGTGCAATCTAGGCTATGGCAAAGCTAAGAACCCTAATTTTTTTTAGGCTTTTTCTGGATAGGACTGAAAACAAAAACAAATTGTGGGGATGGATTTGTGGATGCTCACCGAGTAAACCGTGGATATCTCATACCAAGATGATATGGGGTGGCCCGATCTTCTCGTGAGCGATGCGATGGTGATGATGGCAGCGGATGATTGTCGGGGATAACTTGGTGTCATCGATGAACTCTCCTCGCTTGAACCCTGATGCCAATGCAACAGCTCTCAAACCCTGTAGGATATTCACAACTCCACACACTTGCGCACGTAGCCGTCGACCACGAAACGGTAGTTTGCAATCTACTGATTCCCAATGGAACAACAGATCACACTAAACTTGTAGCAGTATAACACTGAATCCAGATGAATTGGTGCGGAAGAATTCAGATGAATGCTTACAGCAGTTCAACGAAATAATCTGTAGTCTAAACGTGGTCTAACCCTCATTGAGGGGGCGCCCAGGGGTACTTATAGGTGGCTGGGCGTCCTCAGCTTAGACCTGGCCCAAAACCTGCCTGGTTTAGGCCCAAACTAACTCGGTTCGACTCAAACGGGTACATACCGACCCATATATGGGTTCGGCCTAATTTTAGCACGCAGGCCATGTGTATAGCGTGCCTTAGATGTGTAGATATCGCATCGAAGGAAGTCCTAGTGCGCCATCACGTGCTTGTCCTCATCCAGACTTGATCTCCACTTGTCTCTCGATCGCCGTCCTCCCTCTCCTCCCGCTGGCGATATCTTGACAGATGACATACCTAAATACAACATAGTACATTGCTTTAGGTAGTATATAATTCGGAGATATCAAAACATTCTTTTCAACTAGGAAATAATTTACCTTATAATAATCATCAATTAGACTCAATATTTCCTTCCAGCTCAAACACTCAAAATCAACATGATCCATGATTGTATCCTCATCACGTCTAAGGCACGCCACACTCATGGCCTGCGTGCCAAATTAGGCCAAACCCATGAATGCGTCGGTATGTACCCGTTTGAGTCGAATCAAGTTAGTTTGGGCCCAAACCAGGCTGGTTTTGGGCCAGGTCTATTCTTAGGATGCCCAGCCACCTGTAAGTACCCCTGGGCGCCCCCTCGATTAGGGTTAGACCATGTTTTAGCTAAAGATTATTCTGTTGAACTACTGTAAGCATTCATCTTGAATTCCTCTCACCAATTCATTGATTGGGAGAATTATACTACTGCAAGTTCAGTGTGATCTGTTGTTCCACCAAGAATTAGTAGATTACAAACTACCGTTTCCTGGTCGACTGCTACATGTGCAAGTGTATGAAGTCGTGAATATCTTACAGGGTTTGAGAGATGTTGCATTGGCATTAGAGTTCAAGTGAGGAGAGTTCATCGGTGACACCAAGTTATCCCCGACAATCCTCCGCTACCATCATCATCATCGCGTTGCTCATGAGAATATCGGGCCACCCCATATCATCTTGGTGTCAGATTTCCACGGTTTACTCGGTGAGTATCCACAATCCATCCGTTAGATTCATTTTTGTTTTCAGTCCTATCCAGAAAAAGCCACAAAAAGTTAAGGTTCATAGTTTTGCCATAGCCTAGATTGCATCGTTTTTTGAGTCATAGTTGCTGGTCGTTTGTTTCCTTTGTGTACCTTTTCTTTTCCTGAGTCGTAGTTGAGTCTAGGTTTTGTTCCTGTTCAGTTCTTTGTTGTTTTGAGTCTTCTATTCTTTGTCGGCGTGTCCTCATTATTGAACATTTTTTTGCTCGGTTTCGTTCCATTATTCCTTCGATCAGCCTTTCCATGTTTTCCAAATCCGATATTTTGGAAGGAGTCCACCAGCTCCACATTTCCCTGACTAGATCCGATCGATGAAATTCACAAAAAAGGAAACAACAACACCTATGATCGCACAGGGATGAAGACTGTCTGGCCTCGAGTGTCCCGATCTCTCGCCCCGCACGCTCTCGCTCGCCTGGGTGCGGAGGCTGTTTGGCATCGGGCGCCAGGCATCGAGCACCCCGATTGGCTCGGTAGCGCCTGAGTGCGGAGATTGTCTGGCCTCCAGTGCTAGGACCGACCCAAGCCTATTTAGGCCGGATTGATTAGTAAAAAAGAGTCAAAAAACAGGGAGGACATGAACAGGTTACGCCGTACCCAAATAAAAAAATAAAACTTCTGCCTCGCCACGTTCCTACCACGACACCCGTTTCCGATGTTTCTCTGTCGTGACACCGTCTTGCTACCGTACATGTTCTATCATTGTGTCTTCTGTGTCGCGACACAGTTTTTGGTCAGTTCTCTGCCGTGGTGTCCACATAGTGTACCTCCTGCATATTTTGTGAGCTTTAGCTATAGCCTTTCTACAACATCGTGTTAGAAGCTTACCCATACGAGACTAGCTTTTTCGTGCTGATCAGGCTGCTGCTGTGTGTGTGCGCAGTCTTGTGCCTGTTTTACTTTGAGCCAGCTAGCGTCTCTCTTGTGCATTGCAACATGAGCTATTGTGTGTTGTCACTTGTATCTTTTGAGCTCTTGTTCAGAGTTGCTTTGCCCCATTTTCTCCACTGTGTGTGCATTGGGGTCTTTTCATACGATCAACACTGGACTTATTTGTGGTATACTTAGGATACCATACCTACAGCTCCACCATATATTCCCAGTTTGTCATGTGATCGCTCTTATACCCTCGGTATTCACTTCATCACATCCGTGCACGGGCTTGATACTCCTTTCTGGTATGCACTACTATTCACTTTGGAACGGTAAGATTACCTTTTCTTGTCAGATTTTGAGTGAGTTGTGAGAGGCACCACAAGTTTTTGATTTCGTGCACTAACCTACTAATTATGTCTGCTAGGAATTATGATGTGATGTAGAAAAAGGATGCTGATACACCTATGGTTTGGAAAGACTTTGAGGGATTGCGTACTCATCTAGAGGGTGTGTTGGAGAGTTCTACTCAGGAAGTTGTGAATGCACATCAGGCACTTCAGTTGAACGTGCAAGATACTACTGAAACTATAATAGCTATGCAGGCTTAGTTCACTACTTTCCAGCAAAGCATTGATTAATTGACCCAATCAATTGGGGCGCTGAGCGTACTCCAATTGCACCGCCATGACAATGCCAATTTGATAGGCCCCAATGCCCGTGGGCGTGGTCTTGGACAACAGGTCGGCCACCACCAGTCCTTGGTGCCCGTCGTGTACTCCCTGCTAAGGATGATTATTTGGGGAAGCCAAAGTTCTCGATACCACGATTTGATGGTGAAGGTGATGTGAAGGATTACCTTACTTGGGAGCTCAAGATCGAGACACTGTAGCGTTTGCATGCTTACACTGAACATAAGAAGGTCAAACTTGCGTCCTCATAATTTGATGGCTATGCACTGCGTTGGTGGGTTAATCTTATACGACAGCAATGAGCAGCTCGTGAGGTTCTTGTTCAGTACTCAAGAGAGATGAAGGAAATCATGTAGGCTTGTTTTTTGCCCACCAATTATTCGCGTTCAGTTTTTGATAGATTAACATAACTGAAGCAAGGATTTTTGACCGTTGATGCTTATTACAAGGAGATGGAACTGTTGATGGAGAGATCACGAGTTCAAGAGTCTATTCAGATGACTATGCAACGGTTTTTGCACTAACTCAGACTTCCTATCAAGAACATCGTGAGGCATCATACTTACAATGATATAATTTAGTTGCGTCACCATGCTATGGAGGATGAGGCACAGCTCGCTGAAGAGGTGCAACAAAAATCTTGCTTTTCACCTGCTAGCCGATACACTGCCAGGGCCACTTCTAGCCCTGACCCAGCGTCCCTTGAGGGGAATCCTAGTCGCCCCTCCTCATCCACTAGGCCAGCGCCCTCTAGAGCTCAGTCCAGGCATCCTGCTGCCACACCAGCCACTAGTTCTGGTTCGTGAAAGTGAGAAAGTATGTCATAATGTAGAGGCAAGGGGCACTTTAAAAGAATGTGTCCAAACAACAAAGTGATACTGGTTAATGAAGAGAATGGTGAATATGAGACCAGAGATGAAGTTGTTCCGTTTGGTGCTGATGATGAAGGTGTCGATGATTATGCCGACGCTTCTCTCATTATTGTTGTCTCTCCACATACGTTGAGTGTGCAGCCAATGTTGATTCTCAGCACTACAACTTGTTTCAAACCAATGCACTGGTTGGTCCCAATAAAGCTTGCAAGATAATCATTGATGGAGGAAGTTGCCGCAACCTTGCAAGTAAGGAGTTATGTGCTAATATGGGTTTGAAATATTTACCTCATCCTAACCCATATTATATTCAGTGGTTAAGTGACAATGGTGAGATGAAGGTAAATCACATGATACATGTGAACTTTGAGATAGGGCCATACAGGGATTCTATTGATTTTAATATGGTTCCTATGATGGTTTGTCATCTTTTGTTGGGTCGGCCATGGCTCTTTGACAGACATGTGTAGCACAATGGTTGAGCCAATTGTAGTGACCTCACCTTTTAAAGATGATGATCCCTGTGCTTTTCAGTGCTAGTCCCTGGATCAAACGCTAGCACACACAGTTTAAGATGTAATATCAAGAAACAAAGGTCATTTTATTACATCTTAAACTGTGTGTGCTAGCGTTTGATCTAGGGACTAGCACTGAAAAGCACAGGGATCATCATCTTTAAAAGGTGAGGTCACTACAATTGGCTCAACCATTGTGCTACACATGTCTGTCAAAGAGCCATGGCCGACCCAACAAAAGATGACAAACCATCATAGGAACCATATTAAAATCAATAGAATCCCTGTATGGCCCTATCTCAAAGTTCACATGTATCATGTGATTTACCTTCATCTCACCATTGTCACTTAACCACTGAATATAATATGGGTTAGGATGAGGTAAATATTTCAAACCCATATTAGCACATAACTCCTTACTTGCAAGGTTGCGGCAACTTCCTCCATCAATGATTATCTTGCAAGCTTTATTGGGACCAACCAGTGCATTGGTTTGAAACAAGTTGTAGTGCTGAGAATCAACATTGGCTGCACACTCAACGTATGTGGAGAGACAACAATAATGAGAGAAGCGTCGGCATAATCATCGACACCTTCATCATCAGCACCAAACGGAACAACTTCATCTCTGGTCTCATATTCACCATTCTCTTCATTAACCAGTATCACTTTGTTGTTTGGACACATTCTTTTAAAGTGCCCCTTGCCTCTACATTATGACATACTTTCTCACTTTCACGAACCAGAACTAGTGGCTGGTGTGGCAGCAGGATGCCTGGACTGAGCTCTAGAGGGCGCTGGCCTAGTGGATGAGGAGGGGCGACTAGGATTCCCCTCAAGGGACGCTGGGTCAGGGCTAGAAGTGGCCCTGGCAGTGTATCGGCTAGCAGGTGAAAAGCAAGATTTTTGTTGCACCTCTTCAGCGAGCTGTGCCTCATCCTCCATAGCATGGTGACGCAACTAAATTATATCATTGTAAGTATGATGCCTCACGATGTTCTTGATAGGAAGTCTGAGTTAGTGCAAAAACCGTTGCATAGTCATCTGAATAGACTCTTGAACTCGTGATCTCTCCATCAACAGTTCCATCTCCTTGTAATAAGCATCAACGGTCAAAAATCCTTGCTTCAGTTATGTTAATCTATCAAAAACTGAACGCGAATAATTGGTGGGCAAAAAACAAGCCTACATGATTTCCTTCATCTCTCTTGAGTACTGAACAAGAACCTCACGAGCTGCTCATTGCTGTCGTATAAGATTAACCCACCAACGCAGTGCATAGCCATCAAATTATGAGGACGCAAGTTTGACCTTCTTATGTTCAGTGTAAGCATGCAAACGCTACAGTGTCTCGATCTTGAGCTCCCAAGTAAGGTAATCCTTCACATCACCTTCACCATCAAATCGTGGTATCGAGAACTTTGGCTTCCCCAAATAATCATCCTTAGCAGGGAGTACACGACGGGCACCAAGGACTGGTGGTGGCCGACCTGTTGTCCAAGACCACGCCCACGGGCATTGGGGCCTATCAAATTGGCATTGTCATGGCGGTGCAATTGGAGTACGCTCAGCGCCCCAATTGATTGGGTCAATTAATCAATGCTTTGCTGGAAAGTAGTGAACTAAGCCTGCATAGCTATTATAGTTTCAGTAGTATCTTGCACGTTCAACTGAAGTGCCTGATGTGCATTCACAACTTCCTGAGTAGAACTCTCCAACACACCCTCTAGATGAGTACGCAATCCCTCAAAGTCTTTCCAAACCATAGGTGTATCAGCATCCTTTTTCTACATCACATCATAATTCCTAGCAGACATAATTAGTAGGTTAGTGCACGAAATCAAAAACTTGTGGTGCCTCTCACAACTCACTCAAAATCTGACAAGAAAAGGTAATCTTACCGTTCCAAAGTGAATAGTAGTGCATACCAGAAAGGAGTATCAAGCCCGTGCACGGATGTGATGAAGTGAATACCGAGGGTATAAGAGCGATCACATGACAAACTGGGAATATATGGTGGAGCTGTAGGTATGGTATCCTAAGTATACCACAAATAAGTCCAGTGTTGATCGTATGAAAAGACCCCAATGCACACACAGTGGAGAAAATGGGGCAAAGCAACTCTGAACAAGAGCTCAAAAGATACAAGTGACAACACACAATAGCTCATGTTGCAATGCACAAGAGAGACGCTAGCTGGCTCAAAGTAAAACAGGCACAAGACTGCGCACACACACAGCAGCAGCCTGATCAGCACGAAAAAGCTAGTCTCGTATGGGTAAGCTTCTAACACGATGTTGTAGAAAGGCTATAGCTAAAGCTCACAAAATATGCAGGAGGTACACTATGTGGACACCACGGCAGAGAACTGACCAAAAACTGTGTCGCGACACAGAAGACACAATGATAGAACATGTACGGTAGCAAGACGGTGTCACGACAGAGAAACATCGGAAACGGGTGTCGTGGTAGGAACGTGGCGAGGCAGAAGTTTTATTTTTTTATTTGGGTACGGCGTAACCTGTTCATGTCCTCCCTGTTTTTTGACTCTTTTTTACTAATCAATCCGGCCTAAATAGGCTTGGGTCGGTCCTAGCACTGGAGGCCAGACAATCTCCGCACTCAGGCGCTACCGAGCCAATCGGGGTGCTCGATGCCTGGCGCCCGATGCCAAACAGCCTCCGCACCCAGGCGAGCGAGAGCGTGCGGGGCGAGAGATCGGGACACTCGAGGCCAGACAGTCTTCATCCCTGTGCGATCATAGGTGTTGTTGTTTCCTTTTTTGTGAATTTCATCGATCGGATCTAGTCAGGGAAATGTGGAGCTGGTGGACTCCTTCCAAAATATCGGATTTGGAAAACATGGAAAGGCTGATCGAAGGAATAATGGAACGAAACCGAGCAAAAAAATGTTCAATAATGAGGACACGCCGACAAAGAATAGAAGACTCAAAACAACAAAGAACTGAACAGGAACAAAACCTAGACTCAACTACGACTCAGGAAAAGAAAAGGTACACAAAGGAAACAAACGACCAGCAACTATGACTCAAAAAACGATGCAATCTAGGCTATGGCAAAACTATGAACCTTAACTTTTTGTGGCTTTTTCTGGATAGGACTGAAAACAAAAATGAATCTAACGGATGGATTGTGGATACTCACCGAGTAAACCGTGGAAATCTGACACCAAGATGATATGGGGTGGCCCGATATTCTCATGAGCAACGCGATGATGATGATGGTAGCGGAGGATTGTCGGGGATAACTTGGTGTCACCGATGAACTCTCCTCACTTGAACTCTAATGCCAATGCAACATCTCTCAAACCCTGTAAGATATTCACGACTTCATACACTTGCACATGTAGCAGTCGACCAGGAAACGGTAGTTTGTAATCTACTAATTCTTGGTGGAACAACAGATCACACTGAACTTGCAGTAGTATAATTCTCCCAATCAATGAATTGGTGAGAGGAATTCAAGATGAATGCTTACAGTAGTTCAACAGAATAATCTTTAGCTAAAACATGGTCTAACCCTAATCGAGGGGGCGCCCAGGGGTACTTACAGGTGGCTGGGCATCCTAAGAATAGACCTGGCCCAAAACCAGCCTGGTTTGGGCCCAAACTAACTTGATTCGACTCAAACGGGTACATACCGACGCATTCATGGGTTTGGCCTAATTTGGCACGCAGGCCATGAGTGTGGCGTGCCTTAGACGTGATGAGGATACAATCATGGATCATGTTGATTTTGAGTGTTTGAGCTGGAAGGAAATATTGAGTCTAATTGATGATTATTATAAGGTAAATTATTTCCTAGTTGAAAAGAATGTTTTGATATCTCCGAATTATATACTACCTAAAGCAATGTACTATGTTGTATTTAGGTATGTCATCTGTCAAGATATCGCCAGCGGGAGGAGAGGGAGGACGGCGATCGAGAGACAAGTGGAGATCAAGTCTGGATGAGGACAAGCACGTGATGGCGCACTAGGACTTCCTTCGATGCGATATCTACACATCTAAGGCACGCTATACACATGGCCTGCGTGCTAAAATTAGGCCGAACCCATATATGGGTCGGTATGTACCCGTTTGAGTCGAACCGAGTTAGTTTGGGCCTAAACCAGGCAGGTTTTGGGCCAGGTCTAAGCTGAGGACGCCCAGCCACCTATAAGTACCCCTGGGCGCCCCCTCAATGAGGGTTAGACCACGTTTAGACTACAGATTATTTCGTTGAACTGCTGTAAGCATTCATCTGAATTCTTCCGCACCAATTCATCTGGATTCAGTGTTATACTGCTACAAGTTTAGTGTGATCTGTTGTTCCATTGGGAATCAGTAGATTGCAAACTACCGTTTCGTGGTCGACGGCTACGTGCGCAAGTGTGTGGAGTTGTGAATATCCTACAGGGTTTGAGAGCTGTTGCATTGGCATCAGGGTTCAAGCGAGGAGAGTTCATCGATGACACCAAGTTATCCCCGACAATCATCCGCTGCCATCATCACCATCGCATCGCTCACGAGAAGATCGGGCCACCCCATATCATCTTGGTATGAGATATCCACGGTTTACTCGGTGAGCATCCACAAATCCATCCCCACAATTTGTTTTTGTTTTCAGTCCTATCCAGAAAAAGCCTAAAAAAAATTAGGGTTCTTAGCTTTGCCATAGCCTAGATTGCACCGTTTTGAGTTTTAGTCCATGATCGTCTGTTTCACGTATCTTTTCTTTCAATTCGTAGGAGTCTAGGGTCCTCGATCTTTTCTGCAACTCAGTTTCAAGTTTATATCTTGTTTGGCGTATCTTTGATCGTCATCTTTTTTCTTGGTTTGTACTGAGCTGTTCTTCACGCTAGAACATAGATCGTGCAGATTGGATCGGCAATCCAAAAAAAAAAAGAGCCACGAGCATGGGCGTTGTGCCCGGATTCGATCTGTACGATCGTTTCTNATGTAGACTTGATGTTCTGGTGATCTCCGGGTGCGCCTGCCTCCCTCTCCTCCCTCGCGCACTTGATCTTCAAGTCTTGCTCATCTCGCTGCGACGCGTCTCCTCCTCGTGCAATGCTTGTGTTATCAACAAACCTAATCATACATAGATGCATAGACTTAGGTAGTATAAAGCTCTCATTAAATAAAACATCAGGTTCAATTAAGAGTGAGTTCACCTGTTGTTCCAATAGCTTTGCACGTGCTCTTGTAATTGGTCCAATCCTAATCTCGTTGGACTTCTTCGCAGCAACATCTTCATCAACAATAGGAGCAGGAGATAATGGTGGTGTAATAGGGATGTCCTCATCATTGCTTCTACGCTAACCATGATAGGAACCATGAAGGATGATGTTGATCCGGAGAAGATGACTAATGCAGAGTTGCATGCCCACTTCACTCGGCTGTTGGTGGGGCGTGCACAAGATGTGGACACACGCTTGGGTGATGTTGATTCCAAGCTTTCTGATGCGATGGACAAGATTGCTGGTCTTGAGGCATCCTTCAACTCCAAGCTCGACGCCCGGTTCCAGGAAGTCCTGGCCTGTTTGCCACCACAGCCACAGCCGGGCATCCATGTACCACGTGCTCGCCGCATTCCTCTCATACCGCCGTCTGCGGGTACCGTTATAGCCGTGGCAGCAGCTGCAGCCGCTACAGAAGCGGCCACCCAGGATGGATATGCTGCTGACGAGGGGGCAAACGAGTTCGAAGATGAAAACGAGCTTGACGAGGATGAGGTCCACCAACCTGCACCTGGCCGTCCGCGGCAATACAACCGCAACGCTCATCCACCTCCGCGTCCGGTACGTGATGATGAACATGTGGCCAAGCTGAAATTAAATATTCCACCATTTGAGGGTAGATATAATCCTGATGCATATCTCACTTGGGAATTAGAAGTAGAGCAACGTTTTGCATGTTTACGCTACCCTGAGCATTTGCGTGTTAGTGCTGCTACATGTGAATTTACAGATTTTGCTTCTATCTGGTGGTCTGAACATTGTCGAGTCAATCATGCTAATATTCCTGCTACTTGGCTTGGTCTAAAACATGCCATGCGTACTTGTTTTGTACCTCCACATTATCAATGGGACTTGCTTAAAAAATTAGCTCGTTTAGAACAAGGTAAAAATTCCGTACAAGATTATTATCAAGAGTTACAAACGGGCATGATTCGTTGTGGTATTGTAGAGGATAATGAAGCTATGCTTGCACGTTTCTTTGGTGGTTTAAATAAGGAGATTCAGCATATTTTAGACTACAAGGAGTACAACACTATTACTCGTTTATTTCACCTTGCTTGCAAAGCTGAACTTGAAGTGCAGGATCATCAACCATCATGGAGAAGAGCTAATAATTCTGCAGGTCGTACTCCTTCATGGTCGGCGCGCCAATCAGCTCCACCTTCTCGTGGGGATGCACCAGGTCCTTCCACCTCCAGGTATACCACGCCGACGTCAAGAACGCCACCTGCTCTTGCTCCATCACCATCTTCTGGTCTGACCCGGAGTTCTTCTTCCATGGCCTCCACGGGGAAGACTCGCGACAGTCAATGTCGCAAATGTTTTGGGTTTGGTCACATCGAAAAAGAATGCAGAACCAAACGTGTGATGGTGGTGCTTGAAGATGGCGAATATGACTCTGTGAGTGATTTTGATGATGATACATTGGCACTTATTGCGGCACGTGATGGTGCCAATTCTGATTCTGACAAGGAGATGGAGGTAATGGGGGCTGAGACTGCTGATCAATACAAGAGTTTAGTTGCACAACGTGTCTTGAGTGTGCAATTGAGCAAAGCCGAGCATGATCAACGCCACAATTTGTTTCAAACAAGAGGCGTTGTTAAGGAGAGAGCTATCCGGATCATCATTAATGGAGGGAGTTGTAACAATCTGGCTAGTATTGACATGGTGGAGAAGCTTGCTCTACCCACACGACAACGACCTCATCCCTATTACATTCAATGGTTTGAGAGCTCCCGTAAGCTCAAGATAACAAGAACTGCACGCGTGCATTTTACTATTGGTACTTATTCAGATTTTGTTGATTGTGATGTTGTACCTATGCAAGCTTGTTCTTTGTTACTTGGTAGACCATGGCAATTTGATAGAAAATCTGTACATAATGGTCAAACTAATCAGTATTCTCTTACACATGCTGGCAAGAAAATTGGACTTAAACCCATGACTCCGGAACAAATTTTGAAAGATGATCTTGCTAGAGCTAGTAGATTAAAAAACGATGACAAACATAAGAGTGAGAATCAGATTGTTGCTACAGATTTTGTACCTCCTAAGCATTCTTCTAAATCTGATTCTAACCATGCTACTGAAATTCATTTGAAGAATCCTTGTTTACTTGCTAGCAAATCTGATCTTGTTGAAATTGATGTCAATATTACTCCATGTTATGCCATTGTTTGCAAAGAAGTTCTGTTTTCATTTGAGGATATGCCTCCTTCTTTGCCACCTGCGGTTGCTAACCTTTTGTAGGAATACATGGACGTTTTTCCACAAGATGTTCCACCTGGACTTCCACCTATTCGTGGGATAGAACACCAGATTGATTTGATTCCAGGAGCCTCGGTGCCCAACCGTGCGCCATATCGCACCAATCCTGAAGAAACAAAAGAGATCCAACGACAAATCCAGAGTTTATTGGACAAAGGTTATATTCGTGAGTCTCTTAGTCCATGCGCTGTTCCTATTATTTTAGTACCTAAGAAAGATTGTTCTTCGCGCATGTGTACTGATTGTCGAGCTATTAATAATATTACCATTCGATATCGTCACCCTATACCTCGTTTGGATGACATGCTAGATGAGTTGAGTGGTTCTATTATGTTCTCTAAAGTTGATTTGCGTAGTGGTTACCACCAAATTCGTATGCAATTAGGAGATGAATGGAAAACAGCTTTTAAAACTAAGTTCGGTTTATATGAGTGGTTAGTAATGCCGTTTGGTTTAACTAATCCACTTAGTACCTTTATGAGACTGATGAACGAAGTTTTACGTGCTTTTATTGGTCATTTTGTGGTGGTATATTTTGATGACATTCTCATATATAGCAAATCTTTAGAGGACCATTTGGATCATTTACGTGCTGTTTTCAATGCTTTACGTGATGCACGTTTGTATGGTAATCTTGAGAAGTGCACCTTTTGCACAAACAGAGTTGCTTTTCTTGGTTATGTTGTTACAGAACAGGGAATTGAAGTTGATCCAGCCAAGATTGAAGCTATTGAGAATTGGCCGCAGCCCAAGACGGTCACACAAGTGAGGAGTTTTCTTGGTCTCGCTGGGTTTTATAGGCGCTTTGTCAAAGATTTTGGTTCTATTGCTGCGCCATTGAATGAGCTCACAAAGAAGGATGTGCCCTTTGTTTGGGGCGATGCACAACAAGAGGCCTTCATGATACTGAAAGATAAGTTAACACATGCTCCATTACTCCAACTTCCTGATTTTAATAAGACGTTTGAACTTGAATGTGATGCTAGTGGAATTGGTTTGGGAGGTGTGTTATTACAAGAGGGCAAACCTGTAGCATATTTTAGTGAAAAATTGAGTGGGCCTAGTCTGAACTATTCTACTTATGATAAATAATTATATGCGCTGGTTCAGACATTAGAAACTTGGCAACATTATTTATGGCCTAAAGAATTTGTTATACATTCTGATCATGAATCTTTGAAGCATATTCGTAGTCAAGCAAAACTGAATCGTCGTCATGCAAAGTGGGTTGAATTTATTGAATCTTTTCCTTATGTTATCAAACACAAAAAGGGTAAAGATAATATTATTGCTGATGCTTTGTCGCGCCGTTATACTATGTTATCTGATAAGGGGAGCATAGCTACTACTCCTACTATTTTACCACCTCCTTATGTTCTGAAGCTTGGACAATTCTGCTTTGAAGTGCCTCCACAAGATGATGTGAAGCCCAATTTTCATACACCTCCAATGGAGTTTCATGTTCGCCGAGGCACTGCAGTGAAGGATATTTAGTTGTTCTATTTTAATTAAGTTCGCGTCATGTTTTTATTTCAGTTTGGTTTTATTTGTGTGTGATGGTTTTGGGCCTGTCCAAAATCAAGTGTGTTTTGGCCATTTGGGCTTTTAGTTTGGTTTGGGGCCTAGCCCAGCCAAGGTAGCGTTCAGAGTCACCCATATAGGGTTATGGCAGCCGCCTTGTATCGATGAGACTTGTTATTTTCGAGCTCAGAAAGAGACCAGAAAAAGTCCCAATGTTTGGGGGCGCATATCGGTGTGTTTGATTGCTGATCTTCGAGATCTGATGTTATGCCATGCGTGGGAATTGATTCCGGTTAGTTTTACCGCGAGGAATTGAAGAGAGATCAGTTTGATCTATTTCAGATTGAGTTCTCTTTGTATCTTGCTGTTTGTGTGATCGCCGTGAAAGATTGGGCCAAACCCCCCTTCGGATCACGTTGATCCGTATCATCTTGGTATCAGATTCGTCGGGTTTATCACGGCGGAGTTTGTTGTTGAGATCGATTTGTTCTGCTGAGTTTTTATCTGCTGAGGTCATCGTTCTGCTGGTTTGCTCACGGTGATTGCTCTTCTGGTTTTGGTGAGGTTGATCTGCTCGTTTCGATCAAAGACTGAAAGATCGCATCGCGGATCTGCAGATTCCACCCCAGAGAGTCCAGCGTGCCCACGTTACTTGCTTCGATCGATCTTGGAGAGAGGCCACCGATCCTGCAGTACAAAAAGATCTCCAGAGTTAGCTCAGATCCGATCGTGGACACCGATCGAGGCAGTATGCACAGCGAGCCGATCGAGCTGAATCAAAAAAAAACAAGACAGCGCTCGCCCCGCGCGCCAGCGATCCGCTCGCCTAGGCGTAGAGAGCGTCTGGGGTAGGGCATCGCTCGCCCCGCGCCTCGCTCGCCCGCGTTCCCAGCGCCTGCTCTCCTTGCCTGTTGGGCCGGCCCATCCTCGTCAAGTTGCCAGCCGCATCGATTTCCAAGCCCCTCGATCGCTACCGCCTAGCGCCGGACCCCAGACAGGGTCTGTGGTCGAGCGAGGTCCAGATCGCCCCGATCGAAGCCTGGCGTTGAGCGCTGCGCCCTGTCGCCTCTCCTGTTTGTCCCGCCTGGCCGTGTAGCTCGTTTTGGCTGTTGTGTGCACACCATGGTGAACTCTATTGACGGAGAGAATTCCGTTGCTGCTGGAGAGAAGAAAGAGGAGCTTGTTCCACCGGTTTTTGCTGCAGATTTAGCTCCTAATATTCGGGCTGGTTTTGATAGCACGTGCGACTTTATTCTTCGGAGTCATGCCGCATTGGCAACACAGATTGCACAGCTAGCTACCCGGATTGATGCAATGGGCGATGCTACTGCCCGTGCACCCGTGCAGCCCCCTCTTGCTGCACAACCTCGCAACGTGGTTCCACGCCGCCCTGCTGACATTCATGATCATCGACCCATGGCACCCGCTTATGAAGGAGAACTTGCCGATGACGCTAATTATGCACCCCAGCAATGACAGTTTGCTGCTCGTCCTGCAGGTGCTCATCGTGTACAGCCACATGATCGTGACCGTGTTGGCCATGTTGGTCATGTTCAACTAGATGATGGTGGTCTTGGATGCATCAAATTGTCCATACCTCCTTTTTCCGGTGACCGCGGACCTGACGATTATTTGGAGTGGGAGATGCGCATGGACCAGATTTTTGCTACTCATTTTTACACGGAGGAGAAGAGACTTCAACTTGCTGCTGTTGAATTCACTGGTTATGTGCTGATTTGGTGGAATCAAATTCTGCGTATGCGTACTCGCCCAACATCATGGACAGGTATGAAAGATCTTATGCGACATCGCTTTGTTCCTGAACACTACAAGAGAGACATGTATAATAAGTTGCAGCAGCTCACTCAAGGTACTAAATCTGTGGATGAGTATTATAAAGAGATGGAGTTGTTGATGATACGTACATGGACAAGGGAGGATACAGAGGCCACGATGTCTCGGTTTTTGAATGGACTGAATTTTGAGGTGCGTGATCGTGTGGAGATGGTTTACTATCATGATCTTCAGGATCTTGTGCACAAAGCTGAGCGTGCGGAGCAACAAATCAAACGACGCCAAGCTGCCACACCTACAAAATCATGGCCTCGTTCTCATACCGAGGCTGCTGGTCCTAGTGTTCAGACGACACCTTCTACACGCTCTAATAGTGTTTCTCATAGCGTGGCACCCAAATCTGGGGTGTCCAAATCTGCATCTACGCAGTCCACAGCAAACATCGAGTGTTTTACTTGTGGAGGACGAGGACACATGAAGCGTGATTGCCCTAATAGAAAAAGGGTGATGCTCACAGATGATGGCTATGTTTCTGCTAGTGATGATGAGAAAGCTGATGCGTCATCAAGTGAGGAATCTGAGGAAAATTCTAAAGTGATCGTGGATGGGTATGAACTTGCTGCAAATTTAAAAAATCTAATGGTGCAACGCGTACCAGAAGATCGCGTTCACGACCAAGGGCAGCGCTGGAATATATTTCAGACCCAATGCATCGTCAAGGACACCACTTGCAAACTGATTATTGATGGTGGCAGCTACACAAATATTGTTAGCAAGAGTTTGGTGGATTCTCTATCATTGCCTACATGGAAGCACCCGCAGCCACATTGTGTTGAGTGGTTGTATAATTCAGGGAAGCTGAAGGTCACACATAAGGTGCGCCTGAAATTTTCAGTAGGTAATTATGAGGACACAGTGGTCTGTGATGTTTTGCCTATGGATGCATGTCATGTGCTGCTAGGACGCCCGTGGCAATTTGATAGGCGTTCCACTCATGAAGGCAGGTCCAATGTTTATTCCTTGTGGCATAAGGGGAAGCATCATGTGTTGCAGCCTATGCTCGATAAGGATATCAAAGTGGACGTGCTTGCTGCTCAGAAAAAGGTCCAACACATTCAGGCAAAATCGAGGACGGTTTCCTTTCAAGTTGGGGGGGATGATAAGGGGAGCATAGCTACTACTCCTACTATTTTACCACCTCCTTATGTTCTGAAGCTTGGACAATTCTGCTTTGAAGTGCCTCCACAAGATGATGTGAAGCCCAACTTTCGTACACCTCCAATGGAGTTTCATGTTCGCCGAGGCGCTGCAGCGAAGGATATTTAGTTGTTCTATTTTAATTAAGTTCGCGTCATGTTTTTATTTCAGTTTGGTTTTATTTGTGTGTGATGGTTTTGGGCCTGTCCAAAATCAAGTGTGTTTTGGCCATTTGGGCTTTTAGTTTGGTTTGGGGCCTAGCCCAGCCAAGGTAGCGTTCAGAGTCACCCATATAGGGTTATGGCAGCCGCCTTGTATCGATGAGACATGTTATTTTCGAGCTCAGAAAGAGACCAGAAAAAGTCCCAATGTTTGGGGGCGCATATCGGTGTGTTTGATTGCTGATCTTCGAGATCTGATGTTATGCCATGCGTGGGAATTGATTCCGGTCAGTTTTACCACGAGGAATTGAAGAGAGATCAGTTTGATCTATTTCAGATTGAGTTCTCTTTGTATCTTGCTGTTTGTGTGATCGCCGTGAAAGATTGGGCCAAACCCCCCTTCGGATCACGTTGATCCGTATCATTATCTTAGCTTGACTTCAAATTTTTTGGGTTGGAAACTATCAAGGAACAATACTTGCATGATGCTGAATTTAAAGATGTGTTGCAGAATTGTAAAGATGGTAGAACATGGAACAAATTCATCCTTAATGATGGATTTGTGTTCCGTGCTAACAAACTATGCATCCCAGATGGTTTCGTTCATCTTTTGTTATTACAGGAGGCGCATGGAGGAGGATTAATGGGACACTTTGGTGTCAAGAAGACGGAGGATGTTCTTGCTGCACACTTCTTTTGGCCACGCATGCGGCGAGATGTTGAGAGATTCGTGGCACGCTGCACTACTTGTCAAAAAGCTAAGTCTCGCCTTAATCCACATGGTTTATATATGCCTCTTCCTGTTCCTAGTGTTCCTTGGGAGGATATTTTGATGGACTTTGTTTTGGGATTACCTCGTACACAGAAGGGGAGGGATAGTATTTTTGTTGTTGTGGATCGGTTTTCTAAGATGGCACACTTTATTCCTTGTCACAAGACTGATGATGCTGCGCACATTGCTGATTTGTTTTTTTGTGATATCGTTCGTTTGCATCGTGTGCCAAATACTATTGTTTATGACCGTGATACTAAATTTCTTAGCCACTTTTGGAGATGTTTATGAGCTAAGTTGGGGACTAAATTGCTGTTTAGTACTACATGTCATCCCCAAACTGATGGACAAACTGAAGTAGTTAATAGAACTTTATCTACCATGTTGCGGGCTGTTTTAAAGAAGAACTTAAAATTGTGGGAAGAGTGTTTGCCTCATATTGAATTTGCTTATAATCGTTCGCTGCATTCTACCACAAAGATGAGCCCTTTTCAGATTGTCTATGGTTTTGTTCTACGTGCACCTATTGATTTGTTGCCTTTACCATCTTCTGTGCAAAACAATTTCGATGCTACACAACGTGCTGAATTGATTTTAAAATTGCATGCAACTACTAAAGACAACATAGAATGCATAAATGTTAAGTATAAAGTTGCTGGGGATAGGGGACGAAAGCATGTTGTGTTTGAGGTTGGTGATCTTGTTTGGTTGCATTTGCGCAAAGATCGTTTTCCTGTTTTGCGCAAGTCTAAGTTAATGCCACGTGCTGATGGTCCTTTTAAGGTGATAGAGAAAATCAATGATAATGCATATAAACTTGAGCTTCCTACAGATTTTGGTACGGTAAGTCCTACATTTAACATTGCAGATTTAAAATCTTACTTCGGTGAAGAAGATGAGGTTGCGTCGAGGACGACTTCAATTCAAGAAGGGGAGCATGATGAGGACATCCCATCTATTGATACAACCGCTGCACCTACAGCGGAACACATACAAGGACCCATCACTCGAGCTCGTGCCAAGCAACTTAACTATCAGGTACTTTCGTTTCTTGGAACTCTTTCTCACATACATGAGAATATGATGCTGCCTAAATCAGCTATGTTTGTTACTCTTAGGAATGATGGACCTAGCATGGATGAGAGGGACAAGCATTGGAGCATGATCGTGCATGGAGATGGCAGCAAGCGTTTGAGGATTGAAGAAGATGCCACAAGTGGAGATTTCAGAACTTTGAAGCCACCATAATGAAGGATGAAGACTTGGACAAAATATACAAAGAACTACTTCATAAATTCGTCCTTAGATAAATATGGTGCTGCGTCACTTTTATTTTTGGGCCAGGCCCATGTAATTTTCGCAGCAAATAAGATAGCCACTTTTAGGAGTCCGAATTTGAGGAGAAAAGGCCTGTTAGGGTTCCGTTCGACCACCATACCCATGGCTGGTCGCACCCCTACCTTTTCCTCCTCAAATACCCCCCGTAGCCATCATTAGAACTCGGATTTTGTTTAGACTAAAGTTAGCCATTGCTGCAACTACGAGCTCGACTTTTGAGGCCAATCGCCCAGAAGAAGACCGCCTATTCGGAATCCCACCTTTTGAATAAAGCATACATCTTTCATCCGCAATATCTTGATTGCAGTATTAGTTCTTACTTGTTCTCGATTTCAGGTAGGAATTAAGGCCCTCGCTGGTCAGGCTGATCGTGCATCCGCAAGATCAATAACTCCCGGAGATTGTCCTAGCGATTGCATTGGCGCACGAGCTTCGCACGTGTAGTCGGATCGTCAAGCACAAACTCCACCCACCAAATCGACATATCAAGATCTCATCGAAAGATCGGACACCTTCGCCCTATCTATTACCCTGTTAGAAGAAACACCGTAAGTGTAGATTGCTTAGTTGAGCTATAGAATTCATGGTTGGGATTCCACATGTTCTTTTATTAAGTTTGAAAACTATGTTTTGCAAAAACTAAGAAAACAACTAAGTTAATGAAACACCTGGGTGGAAATTGGTAAGATGGATTTATGTTGAGTGGTTACACCAGAGCCATCTCTATGGCGGTTGTGTGTATCTCACTTGTGGACGGCCACCCAGGAACAAAGAGATTGGAGACGTTCAAGTCGTGAAGCTTCCAGTGCAACCACGAGTCATATGGGCTTTGTCTTGACTAACTAAGTTGTGAGAACTTAGCCAGACGGACAGAGGGTGGTAGTGATTTGTAGGATGGAACACGTCCGGGTTGGTCTGAGGGATTGCTTCTAAAAAGTCTCGTCTTAGTCTTCACTTGGCCATTTGAGCAAAATGAGCATCATGGCGAAAGAGGTTGACTGAGTCTTGTGGGAAAAGTGCACCACCTCTGCAGAGGGTTAAAAACTAAGTACTTAGCCGTGTCCCCGGTTACGGACAATTTTGAACGACATGATTTTGAAGCTGTTCAAGGATCTCCTCATCCCAACTTCTTTAAATTAAAACTTGAAGGGACAACAAGGGATTGTTGTGTGATCATAATTATGTACACCTGGTGGATTCCTGTGTGTGCATAATTAACTAGGAGCACCTGGTGAATTCCAGTGTGTCCAATAGTGCTTTAAAAGAAAAATGAGATCTTTTGAAAAGTAGGATAAACAATTGCTTTTCTGCAAGCTTAGCCTGAAGCTCCACTTAGCCAAATATTCATGTAAGTGTTAGGCTCCATTTGTGTCCACCAAAAGTGACATCTTGCCAATACAATTCAAGTGTATTGACCCTTTGTGGCTACAACGTTTCATGTTGCAGGTTTTTGACGATAAGAAAGGTACGACAGGGTTACGAGTCTATCCGCAGCATGTTCGCCTGTGGCACATGAAGAAGAAGGACTCCATGCTATTTTTGATTTCATTGTAAACTCTGATAGCTTTATGCTATGAGTATTGTAAAGTTTCTTTATGTAATTGCTGGATCATGCGATGTAATAAAATGACCTTTGTTTCTTGATATTACATCTTAAACTGTGTGTACTAGCGTTTGATCCAGGGACTAGCACTGAAAAGCACATGGATCGTCATCTTTAAAAGGTGAGGTCACTACACCAATACATATCACTTGAAGTTCAAGGGCAAGAAAATCAACTTACATCCTATGTCACCGCAGCAAATTATTAATGAATCACGTCAGAAAACTGGATTGAAGCTAGAGCAGCCACCTCCACGAGATAATATAACAACCGTGAGTGATATAACGAAAATTGAGATAGTGCCCAACATGTTAGTTTTAGTCACCAAAGAAGACATGAGAGAATTTAGTGAGGATCCTTGATCAGGATTGGCATGCTAGGATGACCTACGATATGTAATAATTAAGTCTAAGGTTATGTCATCAATTTGTATCTATGTCCATGTTATTTCTTAGCCAGGTCATGTTGTGAACCGCTTAGGTTTTATTTTATGTTTTGGTTTGGGCCTGTCCAAACCCAATAGTTTTCTGGTCGCCTATATAAGGAGGCTAGGCGGCTAGGGTTAGAGGAGGCAGAAAATTATGTAGAACTTTATGTTCCCATATGTGCTCCATCCCTCCGAGGTTGACATGTTGTGACGGCGTCTCTGACGTTCGTCTAGTTATCCAATATATTATGATACATGAAGGTGCTTGTTATACAAGTATTGCCGTGCTTCTGCGTGAGGCTCGCTGTTCATCATCGAGTTGCTAGTTGAATTTATCTGTTCGGCGTGAGGTTCGTCTACATCGACAAGTTGCTCATAGGATTGATGTTCCCCTATCTTCAGGTTGCGTGTATCGCTCATGTAATTAGAAGATTTATCAACTCCATTGGATCGGGAGGTGCATCATGAAAGATCGAACCAAACTATCTTCATCTTCTTAGTATCAGAGCGCCAAGTTGATCACGATGCATGATGCAGTTGGTGTCGTCAGGCAGATGGTGACTAGTTTCCTGGTAGCGGTGAGTTGTTCAATCTCCAAGTCAGCCTTTATTCTCGATCATCAGGTTGTCGCTTGTTTGTTGGTAGATATCGTTTCAGTCTAGATTGGTTTATGTGGTAGCGTTGAAAACTCTTGATCGGTTATTTCTGTCTCTTTGGGTGTTGATAAGATTGGATCTCGTTTGGTGAATTATTTCTATGTGAAGTCTTGGTAGTGTTCGGTCAGATCAGAAATCTCAGATCCGTTGATGCGTTACCGACGCGTGGAGTTTGGGTGCCTAGATTGCTCGTCTCTGTGAGGACACCAGCCTCGAGATTGACCGGGTTGCCTAATGACAGACGATCTCCATCCCCGAGCGCCCAGTCCGGATGAGTCGATCTTCCAGTCCATCTAGATCGCTACAAGTTTAAAAAAAGGAAAGATCAAATTCTATTTTGATAGGAAATCAATGCATCACGTAACTTGGTGTGTGGTGTCTAGCACTAGTGGAAAATAGGTCTTCAGTCCCGGTTGGTGCCAGGCTCCAGTCCCGGTTGGTTAGAAAACAGGTCTTCCGTCCCGGTTGGTGCCGGGCTTCAGTCCCGGTTGCTCAACTGGGACTAACCAACCGGGACTGGAGCCCTATCTTTAGTCCCAGTTGCTATATGAACCAGGACTAAAGAGTGACCATGTGGTAGCGGCCAGTCGCTCGTGGGCGGAGGACCTTTAGTCCCAATTCGTATTACGAACCGGGACTAAAGTCTCCACACGTGGCAGCATTTGTTTCCTCTTTATTTTTCTGCATTTTAATTGTTATGTTATCCTTTTATTTGTATTTTGCTGCATTCAATTTTTTGGTTCATTTCAAACAAGTTTTCGTATATACATGTTCATACAATACAACATAGTATACAAGCCGATACATATATAATATATCTTGTCCGCCGAGCATATACATACAAGTATATACAACTTGTTTAATTACACACATACGATCACAACTTGTTTAATTAGATACATACAACTTGTCTAATCGAAACTGACATGAAATTCACCCTTTGGGTTTATGACATGGTCAAGCAGAAATCTGGCTGTTTCCTCTTGAATTCCTACTATGCGTTCAGTCGGTGAGAGCCGATTCCGCTTTGCTTCGAACTATGAAGAAGAAGATCAATATGAATATAAATCATCATAACAAAATTGATGGTAATAAATGAATTTTTTAGTATATTGTTCACTTACTGTTTGAAAATCAATCCCTTCAGTGACCTCCGCGTGAAGGTTCTCGCAAGCGTAGTATGTACATAAATTAGTCCCCGCTGGCTGCCTCGCACACTTTACGAGAATAGATTTTAGTCAATGACATATCAAGATTGATATACTTAATGGTATTTGAAACTAAAATTAAAGGGATGTGCGGACCTAGCTCGTACGACTTACCTCGATCGGACAGAAAAATAGCTCATTTTTCCATTCACCTTTTACTGTGCGTATAAACCGTTTCCAAACTCTGCCGAGCAAACAAAATGAATAGATGAGTTATAAATGAATGAAAGAGACCGATATAATGCCATAATGATTGAAATTACCTCTCGATCATATGAATGATGCTTTGGTATTCATTAAGTTCTTTTTTCAATGAGTCAAAGATTTCAACCCTTCCGTAGTCAGGTTCAATATTTAGCAAAATCCAGTGGTAACTGCGCGCAAGATTAATTATATAAGTTAATAACTCATCAATTACACTTAACATCGAGTAAGGAAAAGTAAATGTGTATAAGATAGTAACATTCACTTGAAGTTGTATGGAAATAGTATTCTAGTTCTGTATTCCTGCGTAAGTAAGAACTCTAGCAAGATATCCTCCGTCTCCTTGGGTTTGTCATGTACCGTCACTGTGTTAACTCGATTTGGATCAATGAATCCAACATGGAAGTCATTCCTTTGCTTACGTTGCATACTCTTCAGTCTGCATAATAAAAAGCATAGTGAGGATAATTACGTGCAAAGAACGAGCTGAGCTAGAGACTTATGGAAATAATGAATCACTTACAGAACATAGGCACTGACGAGAGATTTGTCGAGGGCGTCTTGATTGAATAGCTGAAAGAATTCATCAAACTCAATATGGACCAAGTCTTCACCTAAGAAATGGTCCTCTGTGATTTTCATAAGGACGAATTCTCGCACGCCCTTTGCGGCATCCATGTACCACTCATGCAATGTTCGCATTCGTGATGATAGAGTCCTTTCCTTCCCAGGTGGGACCAGACTCTTCCCCTTTTCATATTGCCATGCTATAGGTGCCATTGAGATATCTCCGGTTATCAATTGAGAAAGAGACAAACCAGCATGAGCAGCAAAGCCGTAGTGACTGGGTTGAGCAACACTCCCACCAGCATCACTAGCAAAGACCTTTAGCGGGGAGATCGATTTTTTGCCTGTGCTTCGAGCTGGGCAACGTCTCTTTTCCCTCTTGTAGCTACACTTGTCTTCTTAGCTTCTTCTTTCGCATCTACCTGCTTATCCAAACAGCGCTTGTAGTTATCTGGCAGAGAAACTGACCAAAACCGTGTCGCGGCAGAGAAAGTCGCCGAAAAGTATGTCACGGCAGGAAATACGGCGTCAGAAACAAAGCATGCCAGCGAGTAACCAGAAAGACGCTGTCACAACATAGAATTCGCTGGAAAGTGTGTCACAGCAGGACTTTGCGTGGTGGAAGTTTTACATCTTTTTTGATTTGTGTGCGGTGTGTACTGCGTGGAATAGGTGCAGCGTATGTCCCCCTTTTTCACTCTTTTTTTAAATCAATCCGACCAAATCAGTTGGGTCGGCCTTCTCGCTTGAGGACAGACAGTCTCCACGCTTTTGCGCGGGCGAGCGATCGAGACGCGGGGCGATCGCGGCCAGGCACACACTCAACCACGAAGATCCAATGATAGGGGTTGACCCCTTGGATGTGGCCCGATCTTCATGGATTCATGAGATTTATGGCGGGGGAAGAGGATGAACACGAAGAACACGACAAATACGATGAACACGACACACAAATCGAAGGGCAAACTCACACACACAAGATACACACCGGTTGTCCTCGTTGGCCCGATTCACCAACTCAATAGAATCACAAGGAAGAGACTCCAAGAGTAGAATTCCTTGTGAGAGATTGACTTGCAAGGGATAGAATTCCAAGTGGGGAAGTGACCAATCAATTGGATAGAATTACACACACTTGTATGCAAGAGATCCAAATAAGGGTAGAAGTCCCAAAATAGAAGAGATCCCAAACAAAGAGGGTGATTTCTAGATGGAAGATCTAGTAGGGTTCCCACAAGGGGTGAGGCATCATGCCAATTCTTATCTCAATTCATGTCTATCCTAGGGAGGGGAAGAGTGACCCATATATATAGGCAGCCACGAGCTGGCGGTAGTTTGGTCACTAAAGAGATAGAAGACATAGGTGGCTTCAAGGCCAAGACGTAGCTGACTCAAGCAGGCCGGCTATAGCTGGGGTTAAGGCCGACTTTAGCCGGTGGGCCGGCTTTAGCCGGTCCAGCTTCAGCCACCGCCTCTTCTTGCGGCGCTTCCAAGCTTCTTTCCGGTGGTTTTTCTTCTTCCTTCTCTTCCACGCCTCGATGATGTCGGACTTGAGAGTGGATGTTGTTGATGCACATGATGCAGTGGTATCCAAAGGCCACCCCGTATCATCTCCCCCCCGCTTCAAAGAACGTCATCCTCGACGTTGACTCAACATCATCATGCAGGGGAGGTAGATGTAGGCGCTTGTACTTGGAGTGCGCCATGTTGTCGTACTTGCAAAGATCGGTTTGGCAACTCTTTAATGTTCGTTCACCTTCCATGAGGCCTACAAAGGTCACAAGCAAAGCGAAACAACACTCAAAGAGTAGCCAATTCTTAGAGTTTATGGCATGATTTCGTGAGTAGAAGGAGGACACCTTACAAAGTTGTTGATGTGCTCTCGTTGTAGAAGTGTTTGATTGAAACCACTCGCGGGAGCGCATCCACCAATAATATCCACGTGTACCTACGCACAACAAAGACCAAGCAAAGTATGTGTGCGCGTGATAGGTGACCATATCATCAAGGATATGTCCATTCTTGTTCACAACACAATTAGCACAACACAAGTATAATAAAGGGAATGCATATGCAAGGTCTATGTAAGCAAATTGTTTGAACATCTTCCAAATGTGGGAACACAAAAACTCCATCAAAATTTGAGAAGACCATGGTGTCCATCTCATGTTGAAAGACATGCATATTATTGCGCTCAAGGCTTTGGAAAGAGCAAGTAGTCAACATCCTTGAAGCAATAAGAGGAGAGTTTGGCAAAAACACATACGGCAAGATGTCAAAATCATCATCAACATGTGTGCAAACAAATCATAGGAAAGAACAAGTTTTTATCATATTTGTTGCAACACAAATCATATTCATCCAAAAGTAGAAGAAAACATCATTATCACAAGTGGTTATGCATCCCAACTGATACGGATCAACATGATCCGAAGGGGTTTTAGGCCCAATCTTTCACGGCGATCGATAGAATCAGCAAGATAGCAAAGAGAACTCAATCTGAAATAGATCAAACTGATCTCTCTTCAATTCCTCATGTTAAAACTGATCAGAATCAATTCCCACGCATGGCATAACATCAGATCTCAAAGATCAGCAATCAAACACACCGATATGCGCCCCCAAACATTGGGACTTTTCTGGTATCTTTCTTAGCTCGAAAATAATAAGTCTACGATACCATGCCGGCTGCCATAACCCTATATGGGGTGACTCGCAACGCTACTTTGGCTGGGCTAGGCCCCATACCAAACTAAAAGCCCAAATGCCAAAACACACTTGATTTTGGACAGGCCCAAAACCATCACACACAAATAAAACCAAACTGACATAAAAATATGACACAGACTTAATGAAAATAGAACACCTAAATATGTTTGGCCGCAGCCCCTTGGCGAACATGAAACATCATCGGAGGGGTCCAAAAGTTGGGCTTCACAACATATTTAGGAGGCACTTCAAAGCAGAATTGTCCAAGCTTCAGAACATACGGAGGTGGCAAAATATCAGGAGTAGTAGCTATCCTCCCCTCATCATCCCCCCCAACTTGAAAGCAAACCATCCTCGGTTTCGCCGTAACATGTTGGGACTTCTTAGGTGCAGCCAACACTTCCACTTTAATATCCTTGTCGAGCATAGGCTGCAACACATGACGCTTCCCCTTATGCCACAAGGAATAAACATTGGATCTACCTTCATGAGTGGAACGCCTATCAAATTGCCACGGTCGTCCTAGCAGCACATGACAGGCATCCATAGGCAAAACATAGCAGACCACTGTGTCCTCATAATTACCTACAGAAAATTTTAGGCGCACCTTATGTGTAACTTTCAGCTTCCCTGAATTATACAACCACTCAACACAATATGGCTGCGGGTGCTTCCATGTAGGAAATGATAGAGAATCCACCAAACTCTTGCTAACAACATTTGTGTAGCTGCCACCATCAATAATCAGTTTGCAAGTGGTGTCCTTGACGATGCATTGGGTCTGAAATATATTCCAGCGCTGCCCTTGGTCGTGTATACGATCTTCTAGTACGCGTTGCACCATTAGATTTTTTAAATTTGCAGCAAGTTCATACCCATCCACGATCACTTTAGGATTTTCCTCAGATTCCTCACTTGATGACGCATCAGCTTTCTCATCATCACTAGCAGAAACATAGCCATCGTGTGTGAGCATCACCCTTTTTCTATTAGGGCAATCACGCTTCATGTGTCCTCGTCCCCCACAAGTAAAACACTCGATGTTTGCTGTGGACTGCGTAGATGCAGTTTTGGACACTCCAGATTTGGGTGCCTCGCTATGAGAAACACTATTAGAGCATGTAGGAGGTGTCGTCTTAACACTAGGACCAGCAGCCTCGGTATGGGATCGATGCCATGAATTTGCAGGGGCTGCAGCTTGGCGTCGTTTGAGTTGTTGCTCGACACGCTCAGCCTGATGCACAAGGTCTTCAATATTATAGTAGACCACCATCTCCACACGATCTTGCACCTCAACATTCAGACCATTGAAAAACCTCGACATCGTGGCCTCGGGGTCCTCTGTAGTTCCTGTACGTATCATTAGCAACTCCATCTCCTTGTAGTATGCATCAATAGACATATTCACTTGAGTGAGCCGCTGCAGTTTATGCTACATCTCTCGCTTATAATGTTCAGGAACAAAACGATGCCGCATGAGTTCTTTCATACCTCTCCATGATGTTGGGTGACGAAGGAATGCCGATTAGGCCCTCGATATTCGCCTACCTGGTTTTTAGCCCAGGAGAGATACCGTCAAGGGAATCACAAAGCCCATGAAGATGTCGGCCTGGCGCGGCCCAGGCACGTGACTTGGCGTACAAGACGAAGACTCGAAGAAGAAGACCTAGTCAAATTAGGACTCATCTAGGGTTTATTCTAGCCGATTCGATCTGTAACCAACTCGGAGAACAATCCTGAGACCCAACCTTCGGATATAAAAGGTTGGGAGGGAGATCGTAGCAGGCCTTAGACACTTTTTCACCACCCCACGCCGGAGCGCTCGAAATATTAGAGCTCTCCACCTTCGGCTAGATCCAATCTACGCCACCATTGTAACACCTCCATTGTAGCCACTCCATCAAATAAAGTCAGACAAGCAGGACGTAGGTTGTTACCCTACTAAGGGGGCCAAACCTGGGTAAAACCATGTGTCCCTCTGCTTTCGTCTGATCGCCGTCGAGTTCGCCGGATCCCACAAGCGCTCCATGAATTGAAAGCCCGCAAACATGGGCATTGCCGGGGTTGAACCTCATCAATTGGCGCCGAACGTGGGGACGACGGGATCTGGATCTACGGATTCGCCGGCTCCTTCACCAACCACTGCCATCGACAATGCGGCGATCATCATCGACACCGCCATCGACACCGCCATCGACACTGCCATCGACAACGCGCCGATCATCATCAACACCGCCATTGATAGCACGCCATACGTCATCGACAACGTGTCATCCGTCATCGACACCATCATCGACGGCGCTTCGCCTACCGTCAACATCGACGGCATCAAGCCGATTATCGCTTCAGGGCTCGACATCAACCCCACAGCAACGGCCATCATTGGGCCCGTCCTAGGCTCGACAGGACCTGCTTTGGCAAGAACCGGAGGTTTTGACATGGCTTTTGGGTTGTTCAATTTCTGCGTGGATAACGACGGAGCAATAGAACTGATCTCCATCAGTGATTCGGCCCCACCCACGGCCAAAGCAAGCACACCACTAGTTGTCGAGGACAATCCCTCGACAACCATGCTACTGGCGCCATCGGAGGAGGAACCAAGGCTAAAAACTTCGACCCCATCAGTCGGGGTCAAACGACTTCGAAGATCCACCTCCATCCCCAACCACCGCCTACTGCGTCGATTGCGACGCGTACCACTACGTGGGCGCCGGAGATTTCTCGTCCCATGAGATCGCCAGCTGTGAAGATCCTCAGGGAGGCACTACAGCTGTCTACCCGATGATATCCGAGTGCGAGTGGGCTCTCAATGCCCTCACGCTCCGTACTACGCCCTACGACCCTAATTATGTCGAAGGGCTGTACTCGGATTATACATGCTCAGACGACGACGACGACGACGACGTCTACCCCGAAGCTAAGGGGAAGATTGGCAATTCGGCTAGCTCATATTCGAGCGAATCTGCCGTATCAAGCAACAGATACATGGTCGATTACGATTCTGACATCATGATCGAGGTCGGATCTTACATCGGAGATGACGACATCTACCCTCCAGCACTGGACGAAATCAGTGATGACTCGATCCCACCGTTCGGAGGACACTACATGATGGCGTCGCACAGAGACGGGAACCAGCACAGATCCAATGATGGTCGAAACCGGTCAAACACCGGTCGACAGTTCATAACGCAAGACCAGATCCGGTACGCAAGGAGAGTGTATGCGGGAAAGCAGATATGGGTCCTAATCCGAGCCCGCAGGAGCTAGCCGCGCTCCGATTTGTCGTCCAAGAGCAGAAGGACCAGATTAGTGCTGATAGGCGCATCTTGGAGCGACGCAGAGATGAGGCCGACGCGTCCAGCAGAAGACGGGCCGAGCGATCGTCTCTGATAGGGCAAAGGTGTCCGATCTTTCGATGAGATCTTGATATGTCGATTTGGTGGGTGGAGTTCGTGCTTGACGATCCGACTACACGTGCGAAGCTCGTGCGCCAATGCAATCGCTAGGACAATCTCCGGAAGTTACTGATCTTGCGGATGCACGATCAGCCTGACCAGCGAGGGTCTTAATTCCTACCTGAAATCGAGAACAAGTAAGAACTAATACAACAATCAAGATATTGCGGATGAAAGATGTATGCTTTATTCAAAAGGTGGGATTCCGAATAGGCGGTCTTCTTCTGGGCGATTGGCCTCAAAAGTCAAGCTCGTAGTTGCAGCAATGGCTAACTTTAGTCTAATCAAAATCCGAGTTCTAATGACGGCTATGGGGGTATTTGAGGAGGAAAAGGTAGGGGTGCGACCAGCCATGGGTATGGTGGTCGAACGGAACCCTAACAGGCCTTTTCTCCTCAAATTCAGACTCCTAAAAGTGGCTGTCTTATTTGCTGCGAAAATTACATGGGCCTGGCCCAAAAATAAAAGTGACGTAGCACCATATCTATCTAAGGACGAATTTATGAAGTAGTTCTTTGTATATTTCGTCCAAGTCTTCATCCTTCATTACGGTGGCTGCAAAGTTCTGAAATCTCCACTCGTGGCATCTTCTTCAATCCTCAAACGCTTGCTGCCATCTCCATGCATGATCATGCTCCAATGCTTGTCCCTCTCATCCATGCTAGGTCCATCATTCCTAAGAGTAACAAACATATCTGATTTAGGTAGCATCATATTCTCATGTATGCGAGAAAGAGTTCCAAGAAACGAAAGTACCTGATAGTGAAGTTGCTTGGCACGAGCTCGAGTGATGGGTCCTTGTATGTGTTCCGCTATAGGTGCAGCGGTTGTATCAATAGATGGGATGTCCTCATCAGTCTCACTATTCATTGAGTGTCCAGCATAGGGCACGGTCGCACATCCAGCCTGGGGCCGATATGCAAAACGTCGCCCGAAATTTGGAAGCAGACTTTAATGAAGAAGATCTGCTGCCCAAGACCAAGGAAGCTACGATCATGGCAACAGCAGCATATATTCCTGCGAACGCAGCCAACGACGACAAGCATATGCCGCATCTGCGGAATCTGGCGCTCGAAGGAGTTAGGGTGCTTCAGGGCACAGCTAACCAAGGACGCGAAATGATGCCAAGAAGAGCCATCCCGCCAGTTGAGCAGTCCAGACACCCAGCAGCAGTGCCAGCAGTCGCGCCCAGGACTCAAGTGGTGGAACCTATCAACGGGGAACTTCGACATGGCCTGGCTCAGAATAGAGTCGACTCGGGACGTGCACGACACGATGCGCATCGCTTCGAGGAGGAACGCGATCTGGAAGCGTTCGGCGGTGATCACGATGGACTATGTGGAGCGGAGTGCTTTAGCCTCCTGATCCGTTCCACACCATTGGCGAAAGGGATCAAGCTCAGCGATAGTGTAGTCAAGTTCAATGGGTAGCAGGACCCTCGAATTTGGCTCGATGATTTCATCACCGCTGTCACCATTGGCGGTGGATCCAGAGATAACGCTCTCCAGCTACTGTCGCTGCACTTGAAGGACAACGCAAGGGCGTGGCTGAACAACCTTGCTCCTGACAGCATTCGCTCTTGGGAGGAGTTTCGGCAAGCGTTTATCGCAAACTTTCGAGGCACCTCACGATGGCCCACGTCGTTTGAAGAGTTGCGCCTGTGCGTACCGAGGACCGGAGAAAACTTGAGGTCATACATCTCACGATGGAACAGCCTCTGCAACACGGCAGAAATATTTTGCCCGAGAGAGCCATCGACGCCTTTCGGGACGGTCTCATCCGACGCGACTTCAACGAGGAGCTAGGGCGCTGCAAGCTGAAGACCATCGACCATCTCATGAGCTTGGAGAATGAGTGGGCTGATGGAGAAGATTCCATCGCGGCACCTAGAAGCCACCGGCGATCAGCGGAGCGTGACGTCGACGCAAAATATCAGTTTCACACTAGCTCCCGAAAGAAAGGTCGTCGGAACCGCTACGATGACACGGATGCCACGGATATGGTAGCAGCAGGCTACGTGAATGAGGACCGCGACGATAACCATGACGGACCATGACGTGGGAATAACTACTATGGCAGCAGTAGCAAAAGCGCTGGCCGCGATTCAAGGCCAAAAACAGAGTGGCGCCGACGCCGTGATCAGCCACCGTTGTCGGCGGAAGAGATGCTCGCTGGGGGATGCACAAGGCACACCTACATCGATAAGGATGGAGTGCAAAGACCTGCTCATCTCCTCATTGAGTGCAGGGAATTCCTTCGCCTCAGTCGAGCACTTCAGGAAAGGATGCAAGCGGAGCAGCCGGTGGCAGGTGCGACAGCTTACAACGCTCCACCAGCACCACCTAATCCACCGGCAAACGTGGTGCAACAAGGCCATCAGGCCGCCACGATCCAGCAAGGTGAGCCACGGCAGCCAGCCATCGAGGAAGAGGCGTTCCCGCCACCACGGGGCTTCATGCTCATGATTCAGAGAGGACGCCCGACGAATAAGGTTTAGCGGAAGCGCGCACGCAAGGTTTTTCATGCCGAGCACGCACCACCAGCTATGCCCGAATACCTGAACTGGTCCGAGCATCCGATCGGCTTCGAGCGGTCAGACCACCCACTGAAGATCCCGCGCCCCGGACACCATGCCTTGGTCCTCGAAGCGCAGATAGGAGGCTTCACCTCCAAAAAAGTGTTCATGGATGGAGGAAGCAGCCTAAACCTCATCTATGCGGACACGCTGCGGAAGATCAAGATCCCGATGGACAACCTCTTGCCGACAGTGACGTCCTTTCACGGAATCGTACCAGGAAAGCCAACATTCCCATTGGGGGCAATACACCTCGATGTCATCTTCGGCACTCTGGCAAATTTTAGGAAGGAGAAGATCGAGTTCGAGGTCGCCGAGTGGCCCTCGCAGTATCACGCCATCCTCGGGCGACTAGCGTTTGCCCGATTCATGGCGGTGCCGCACTATGCTTATCTTAAGCTGCGGATGCCTGCAAATAAAGGACCACTAACGATCAGCGGTAGCTTTGCTCGCTCCAAAAATTGCGACAAGGACTTCAACAGCATGTCCCAGACATTTGGAGTGCACGAGGAGCTCAACCATATCAGGGAGAGCACCAACATGGATGTTGACCCGCCGGCGCAGCAGAACGCCCCAGAATTATCATTCGACGCCAGCAAACATACCCGAGAGCACCAGATCCACCCGATGGATCCAACAAAGACCACGTGGGTGTCGAATTCTCTTTCCCCCGCATAGGAAAGCGCACTCGTCGGGTTCCTCCGTGAGCACTAGAGGATGTTCGCCTGGTGTCCAGCAGATATGCCAGGCATCCCTAGGGAACTCGCTGAGCACGAGCTAAAAATCTTTCCTAACGCAAAGCCGGTCAAGCAGTCAATGCACCGGTACAACCCAGAAAAGGTGATAAGGATCACGCCGCCGGTGATCCTATGAGTTTTGTCCCGATCTTTCACAGCGAGTCTACCCGGATAGCAATCTTCCAATAACGCAAAGAACGTCACCTGAAGACGAGGACGAATCCAGCAAGCAACGTGATGATGAACACCACGCCTCAAACCAAAGCACGACAATCCTTGATGAACACAAGAACCTCCGCAGCAACTTTATTAGATAACACGGCAGCGCCGTTTCCCCGGAGGGATGATACACGGTGGAGCACACGATAGTTTTAGACTAAACAACTGAACTCCCCAAACCCTAGACTGCTGGCCTCCTTATATAGATGGCCAGAAAACTGTTGGGCTTGGACAGGCCCAAACACAAAACACACAATAAAACCTAGGTGGCCCACAACTAGACCTAGCTACGAAATAACATAGGCATGAATATAAATTGCTGACACAACCTTAGACTAATTATTACATATCGTAGGTCGTCCTGGCATGCCAATCTGCAATGAGCTTCCCTCATCTTGGTGGAGTCCTGAAATTGGGCTTCACCTCCTCCTTCGTGCCCATATCAAAAGGCCCGATCAATGGGCGAAGAAATAAACTGTCTTCTCGAGGCGAAATTCATCAGAGAGATAAAGGAGGCCACATGGCTTTCGCCACCGGTCATGGTAGAGAAGAAGGACACCAAGATCTATAGGATGTGCATCGACTTCATGGCGCTGAACAAGCACTGCCCAAAATACTACTTCCCTCTGCCTCAAATCGACCAGATCATCAATTCTACTGCTGGCTGCGAGCGCCTTTTATTTCTTGACGCGTACTCCGGGTATAACCCGATAAGGCTAAAGGTTGAAGACGAAGACAAGACTGCGTTCATCACCCCGCACGGGGTGTACTGTTATATGACGATGCCCTTCGGGCTCAAGAACGCGGGAGCCACCTATCAACGGTGCATGCAGGCTTGCCTGAAGGAGCAGATCGGTCGCAACATCGAGGTCTACATCGACGACATCATCACCAAGTCCACAAAAGCAGATAGCCTGCTCGATGACCTGCGAGAAACCTTCACCAACCTTGACCACTATAGCATCAAGCTCAACCCGAAGAAGTGCTCTTTCGGGGTGCCTATAGGCCAGCTACTGGGCTATCTCTCTCTGAAAGAGGAATCGAGGGCAACCCAGAGAAGATTCAGGCCATCATAAACATGCAGCCGCCGAAGATGCTTCGACATGTCCAGCAGCTCATAGGTCGACTAGCAGCACTCAGCCGCTTTATATGCAAGCTTGGCGAAAAAGCTCTCCCCTTCTATCGGCTACTCCGGAAGACGGACAACTTCACATGGACGGAAGAGGTGCAAGCCGCATTCGATGACCTTAAGCGTCGCCTTTCGACGTCCCCAGTCCTAGTCACCCCCCAAGAGAAAGAGCCGATGTTGCTGTACATAGCGGCTACGAATCAAGTCGTCAGTTTGGCCTTGGTGGTTGAGCGTGCGGAGGATGGCAAAGAGCACGGAGTACAAAGACCAGTATACTATCTCAGCAAGGTCTTGTCTCCAACCAAGCAAAGATACCCCCATTACCAGAAGCTGGCATACGCCATCTACATGACAGGGAAGAAACTGCCGCATTACTTCGAGTGCCACTCCATCATAGTAGTGTCCTCGAATCCAGTATCCAGTATCCTCAACAACCCCGACGCCACAGGGCGTGTGTTGTTATGGGGGATCACCTTGGGGCCTTGGGAGATCACGTACCAGTGCCAGTCGGTGATCAAGTCGCAAGTCCTGCCAGATTTCATAGCCGAATGGACGGAAGCACAGATGCCCGAACTCCTGGACCTGTCGAACTGCTGGACCATATATGTCGATGGGTCTAAGCGGGTTTCGGGAGCAGGAGTAGGAGTGGTCCTCGTGTCACCACAGGGGGACAAGATGCGCTACGTCCTCCGTATGCGCTTCACGAACCCCTCAAACAACGAAGCGGAGTACGAAGCCGTTCTGCACGGCATGCGCATGGCGAAAGCCTGCGGGGCCACTCGCATCAAGATCCACGGAGACTCGAATCTCATCGCCCAGCAAGTCATGAAGGAGTGTGATGCGACCTGTGCAAACATGATTGCATATCGCGCCATGTACGACAAGCTCAAAGGCGACTTCGAAGGGTGCGAGGTGACACACATCGGCAGGGAAAGCAATGAAGAGGCAGACAATCTGGCCAACATTGGCTCCAAGTGCCTGCCGATACCGCCAGGAGTCTTCTTCGAGGAGATATTCGAGCGCTCTGTCAAGATCAAGCCAGTCATCGACCCGACATTAGCAACATGCTCGGGGGCTAAGCAGACAAATCCCACCCTAGCAGCGGGAACAGACGACCTCTCCAAGGAAACGGCCAAAGTCATGCTCGTCGAAGCAGTCTGGACGAAGCCGTACCTAGCCTACCTGACGCGAGGCGAACTCCCAGAAGACCCTATCCATCATCGACAGGTCATGCGGCGCTCCAAGGCCTTCACGATAATCAACAGAGAACTCTACAAGCGCAGCACTACAGGGGTTCTCCAACGATGCATAGCACAAGAAGACGGAATCGCCCTCCTTTGAGAGATTCATGAAGGAACCTGCGGGCATCATGCCAGCAGTCGAACCCTCATCACTAAGGCTTTTCGATTGGGGTTCTACTGGCTTTCGGCCCTCCACGACGCCAGGAACATCGTCCAGCATTGCGAAGCATGCCAGCTATTCGCCACTAAGCCTCACGCGCCCGCGTCAGAACTGCACACCATAGCTATCGCCTCGCCCTTCGCGCAATGGGGCCTCGATCAAGTAGGGCCTCTACCCAAGTCATCTCGAGGAAGCCACACGTACCTTCTGGTCACCGTGGATAAATTCTCCAAGTGGATCGAAGCTATCCCTGTCACTAACCAAGAGGCGACTATGGCGGTCAAGTTCTTCGAGTCCATTGTTTACCGATACGGCGTACCGAACAGCATCATCACTGACAACGGCACCAACTTCACCTCGGGCGAATTTCAAGAATTTGCCAAAGAGCTCGGCATCAAGATCAAGTACGCCTTGGTGGCACATCCCAAGTCCAACAGCCAAGTCAAAGAGGCCAACGGGCTTGTCTGTGCAGGCCTAAAGAAGTGACTCCTTCGACCCCTCAAACTCGCGGCAGGCGCTTGGGTCAAAGAACTACCGTCGGTCCTATGGAGCCTGCGGACAACACCCAACTCTTCGACCGGCTACATGCCATTCTTCCTGCTTTTTGGAGCAGAGGCAGTGCTACCTATGGATGTGCGCTACTGCGCACCCCGTGTGGTCGCCTACATCGAAGAAGACGCAGAAAAAGCATTAGCAGATGCCCAAGATCTGGTGGATGAAGATCGAGATGTCTCTCTCGCTCGCTCGGTAGTTTATCAGCAAAGCCTCCGCAATTACCACAGCAGACGGGTACACGAACGGTCCTTCGAGCCTGGCAACCTCGTGCTTCGCCTCAAGCAAACATGCACGTCAAAGCTGGAGCCACCATGGGAAGGCCCATACCTCGTCCATGAGGTCATCCCGAGAGGAGCTCACCGACTATGCAACACCAAGACAGGGGCGAACGTCGAGAACCCGTGGAACGCTGCGCTGCTGCGCCGATTCTATCCTTAGAACGGATAGATTTTCTCTCTCTCTCTCTCTCTCTCTCTCTCTCTTTCTCCCCATGTAACTAAGCGTTGGCAGCAGACCACGCTCAACTATCGCGCCTTTGGCACCAAGCAATAAAAGTGCGATTCCCCATATCATTTACTCGACCCACGCTTGGGGGCTTCGCCTTTCGACCCACGCTCGGGGGCTTCACCTTTCGACCCACGCTCGGGGGCTTCGCCTTTCGACCCATGCTCGGGGGCTTCGCCTTTCGACCCACGCTTGGGGGCTTCGCCTTTTGACCTATGCTCGGGGGCTCCGCCATTCGACCTACACTCGGGGGCTCCACCTTTCGACCTACGCTCGGGGGCTCACCCTTCGATCTACGCTCGGGGGCTCCACCCTTCGACCTAGGCTCGGGGGCTCTGCCCTTCGACCTACACTCGGGGGCTCCGCCATTCGATCACGCAATTCAACAAAGATATGCAGAACTACACACCACCCGTAGTAGAGAACGCAACAGCAGACCTCGCAGAAGCATACATAAGAAACAAGCAATATTTACACATGTGGCTAAGTCATTGCGCTACAACATCTCGATTCGCCCTCTGACGATCACTCTCGGTGATGATCTGCCAGGCGATACAATCGGCCGTATCCCTGCAAGCAGCATAATGATCATCCATGTCAACATAGCCACTGGGAGTTGGAGGGAGCGTCTTCAATAGTTCTAGGTCGATCTCGGGATAATGAGCACGCACAAAAGAGAGGGCGACCAGAGCCCCACATCGTAAATATTCGCGGACGAAGCGGTAAACAGCATCGCCATTCTTGAAACGATCAAGCAGCGCAGGAAGACCATCAGGTTGGTTGTTCAAAGGAAACATTGCCTCATAAACAAGCGCGAGTGCGGCGCGGCTCGTTTTGGCCAATACTCCTGCCTGGGCGATCCGGTCTTGGAGTATAGTCAACTTCATTGCCTTGGTTCTGTCAGCCCAAAAGTTACCGGTTATTGAATTCGCATGTACCTGAACTGCACGAAGGTGCGCGTCCACGCGCCGGGCTTCAGCTCCACTATCGAGGCATGCATCTGTAGGAAAAGGAGGAAAACGCATAAGATCGAGCAGGGAGCTAAACAGATCAAGAGCTCAAAAGACTCACATTTCATGGCTTTCCCAAGGTTGTCGATTTCTTCGAGAAGGAACTTTTCGGCGTCCGTGGCCCGCGAAGATTTGGAGAGAGCAACATCGACCTTGGCGGTGACAACCTTCAGTTCTTGCCGCGCGCGTCTAAGTTGATCGCCTAAGGAGCGGATCAAGGAAAGCTCGCTCGAGGAAGGTGGTCGCCTCTCAATGGCGGAAGAGGAACTACCAACTGTTTCATACGAAACAGGCCATGCATCAGATCCTGAGGAGATACCCTGCAAATGGGGCGCCCGATCACAAATAATCATGCAACAAACCAAAATGCGACCAAGCATAAACATCTCGAAAGAGAGCAGCAAGAGCCAAAAGCAGCTCAACGGTTGGCCATATTCAAAGGTACACCACAAGCACAAAATGACAGTGCATCATTCATTACAAGCTCGATCAGTTAATTGGCCAGGCTAGGTTGAACTACCAGTGGCCTTGCTAGACGCAGCACCTGACGCACTATGTTTTTGTGCCTTTGCTGCTGCCCTCTTTTCATTCCTATCTGCTAAGAAGCTCATCATCCGGGCACACAAGTTGCGGGCGTGCTCAAGATAGGCCTTGGGAGCGATGTCACGTCTATCCTTGTCTTTTGGGTACGTGCTCGTGACATTGTCGGTGTCGAACTCAACCTCGTGCATCATCAACATAGAGAAGACGGACTCAGAACCGATAGTTACCTATCGGTGAACCGCGACAACTAAGGGATCCTCACCGTCCTCCTTCACCGCCAAGGCTTCGAGGATGCCGGCCATGGTGTTGCTGGTCGACTCAGGAGCGGAGATGTCGCAGACACGGTCAATTGTCGACCGTACCTTTGCCAGGAGGTTGTTCACTCTCTGACAGAGGCGTTCGGTGTCACCAATGCTGGACTCGAGTCCAGCGGGCTCCTTCATCGCCCCAGCATCCAATTCGGCAGCAGCTTCATAAGAAAACAAGATCCCCAGTCAGGATTGGAAGTAATCGGGGTAGATCATATACTAAAGGGAGAACAAAGATTTACCACGCAAGGAATCGAGGGCGGTCTGCAATCGTTGGTGCAGGTCCTTCTCCTTCGACTCAGCCTCCAGACGACGCTGATTGGCAAGCTCCTGAACTTTCGTTGATTCAGCTTTAAGCTGGGCAACCTCGTCGACTAACCCATCAGCCTTTGCCTTCAGCACAGATTTTTTAGCCACAAGATCGTCTAGTTGGGCTTTCAGCGACGTCTTATCGGCGGCTGCTTGAGCCGCAATTCCCGCTCATTCGAGGACTAGAAGGCTAAGCAAGGAGGTAGAGGGTGTCGAAACAAAATGACAGATGGGAGAGAATATCACTTATGGCGCACATCTTCTAGCTGTGTTGACAACTGCCGATTTTCTTCTTCCAAGACAAGGTAATCCTTGCATATTCTTGATAAATCCCTGACGACATGCTAAACCAGCAGATGCAAGGATGAGTCCTGAAGGTTCTTGTTTTGGAGGGCAAGACCAAGTGTAAACACTTAGCCTCACCCTCGGGGGCTACTGATGGGCAAATATTAGAGTTATAAAGACTGGGATTTTTGGAATCACATGGCGCTTGGGACCGGAAGGTTCACCAGATGAAGAAACCAAAACAAACTCAGGCTCGACCACTTTTTTCTTCGAAGGGGGCAATGACTTTGGGAGGTCCTCCAGCGCAGCATCCCCGACGTTCTTCTCTTGCGAGTCAGCGGTTTGCTCGAGAGTAGAGTCGTGGGGTCAAATTTGGAATCGCTCACGCTCACCCAAGCTCGCCGAAGTCTCCTCAGTCGAAGATCTGAAATGCGCAACGCAATCATCACAAGATGAAATCATCCAGAAAAGAAGTTTGATAGAGAAGCTTACAACGCATCAAGGCCGAACTTCAGAAGAATCTTCTTCCCGGCTCGAAGAGGAGGACGACTATCCAGAGGCTTGGCAGGAATCACGACATCGTCATCGTCACCAGAAGAGAAGTGGGTGTCGCCGAGATCTTTTGAATCTTCGATGATATCAGTTTCCACAACCTGTCTCTTCCTGGCCGATGTCCGCGACGGTGAAGGGGCAGCAGAGGTCGATTCTTGTGGAGCCTCGGTAAAATTGCGCCCAGGGTATTCGCCGTCTTAGGGCTGGGGCGGATAGCATCGGGCTATGTTGATAACCTGGAAAAGCACATTTATCATCTTTCGATCCTAGCCAACAAGGCTGTAGGGGAAAGGAAGTATTCAGCTAAAACAAAGAGTGTACCTCGGTGCAGGGAAAGGTCTTGCTGAAGGCCACCGCGCCGAAGATTTTTGGCACGACTGCTTTCTTCTTTATGTTGGTGACGACGCGAACACCGTCATCGATCTCCGCTTCCCTAAATACGTCAAAGGAAATTTGCGTCGGGTCTCGGCGATCGGTGTAGTCCCACATGCAGTGGGCCCTAGCAGCGAGCGGCTAAACCCGACGCTCTATGAAAGTGCGAATAAGCTGGATGCCCGAAAGTTCCTTCTTGGGCGTGGCTCAAAGCTGTTGGATTTTCTCCATCAGAGCTCTATGATCTTCATCTCGTCTTTAGAGAGCTCGTGTCTCCATGACGCCCGGGGTCGAAGAACTGTGGTGGCTCGAAATTCTTCAAGCCCGAAATCTTTGCCAGCGGAGGACTTGTCCTTGGCATAAAACCACTTTGTCCTCCAGCTAGGGTTGTTTTCTGGCATCTGAAGATTGAAATACGGGACATCTGGGCGCACCTGGCAGCTGAAGCCACCAGTTTGGTAGCGCAAGGGATGCCGGATGATGAAGATTCGGCACCAAAGCGCCCAATGGGATTCGATCCCCAGAAAACACTCACAGAGTGTGATGAAACACGCAATGTGCAGAATTGTGTTGGGATTCAGATCACAGAGCTGAATCCCGTACGCAAAGAGAAGGCTGCGAAGGAAAGGGTGAGGAGGAAGCGAAAATCCTCGGAGGAGGAAGGCGAGAAAGATTACCCGGAAGCCTGGGGGCGGCTAGGGGATGATCTCCGGACCGGCGGCGAGGGTTTCTGCCGGGTCATTCTTCAGAATGCCAATCTTCTTGGCGCTTGACAGCTCTCTGTCGCTGATCTTCGTTTGGACCCAATTGCCGACGGCGGAGCCGTCAGTGTCCGCGGTCTTGGCCCTCTTGGTGGCAGCGCCGGCGGCGGCGCCGGCCGCGGTCGAGCTCCTTTTGCCCATGGCGGCGGCGCGCAACAAGAGCTTTGCAGGAATGGAAGTTGAGAGGAAGGCGTCGCTGGAGTAGAACGCAAGGGAGAAGATGACGGCGGTGGAGTGGGGTGAACAGTTACCCCTCTGCTGCAACTTTCATCTCATCCCCGGATATTGCTGGCTCATCCTAGCCATCCATTACGAAGGGGAAGCGGCTGCGCGGATCTGGCCGCCCACGTGTCAGTGCCACAGACACCATGGCCTCCACTACGCGCGGTAATTGAGGAGACATGGCGGAATTTTTTCACCCACGCGCGGGACGTGCGGTCAAACTCAGTCAACAGCCGGGGCACACGGCCGCTGGGCCCACAGGGCGTCAAGTCTTGTCAATGTTAGGCCATCCTTGCAGAGGATGGCGTGACAGCTCGAAGGAACCAAGCATCATCACTGACGTCATTGCCTGCGGAGCAATCTCCTTTCGACCCAAGGGATAAGTACAATTTTGGGTTTTCATATTTCCGAGGTATGTATTTTCGAAATCCAAACTCCATTGGTGTTGGGTTTTCTTGGAGATTTTTCGCCCTCTTTGTGCTATTTGAGCGCAAGTATCGCCTTTTGAGCGGTCTTATTCTTTACTCAAGGCTTCGATTTGACTCCTTTGAGAGCTTTTTTAGTAAAGTTTTTCTATATGGCTACTCAAAAGTTTTCTCTCGCTTCGATTGACACTGTTTTTGCATTCGAGTTGTGGGTTTTCATTCTTGAATTATCTATTACAGGCCAGTAGTGCCTCTATGCTCTTCGAGTTAAGGGTGTCGATTCTCCCCGGTTACTGCATTCGAGCGGGTCATACTGCTTTAATCTTCGAATGGTGGATGTTTATCTCTCGAACTGTCCTTTGGCTGGCAATGCCCTCTTACTATTCACATCATGGCCATCAATCCTTCGACTGTTTCTTTACTTCGGCCTATAGTGCCGCAAGTTTACTCGAATAATGACTTTCTTCGTTCAGACGATCAGAACTGTTATAATAGCTAACCATGGGCCTCAGTCCCCAGGTTATCTCGAATTCAGGGCCGACAGTGCCTCAGTTTCGATTCGGGAGCAGTTTTTAGCTCCCTGAATTCAACTCTTTGCTTGTACTCGCACTTAATGCCTGAATTTTGGTGGCAATATACCAATTCGGATGCCGTATGTCAAATACCAAGGTAAGTCCACGGTTGGCAACACCAGATGGCCCGGTATTCGTATCAAGCGCGCTCTGCTGAGAAATGTTCCATACCTACGGTATGAAATTTTGCATCGATGGACGCATCGAGTGCCTTACACTGAACTGGGCTTCGACCTGATAAGTCCACACATGGCTCGGGTTGAAGTAGCGCCAGCCCACGCGGGTTCGAGTCGGGCGACTCGAATCTGAGTAAGCTAACCAAGGTTTTTGCGGCTATGCAATTAACTGGGACCCGGCGTGAGTCCCAGGCCGGTTATGCCAATCCCTCTAGCAACCAAACTAAGCATTATCGAGGCTCAGAATGGGCACTACTCAAATTGACAACCTTTACTAGACAAATCATTTATATGCTCGCTATGCCTTTGTGCTTTTACAGGTAAGGCAAATACGGTTTGTGCAATCAAGGGGGGAGTCCCTGCCATAGTCTTCGACTATCCTAGGCAATCGGGGGCTACTGACGAAGGAATGCCGAGTAGGCCCTCGATATTCGCCTACCTGGTTTTTGGCCCAGGAGGGATACCGTCAAGGGAATCACAAAGCCCATGAAGATGTCGGCCTGGCGCGGCCCAGGCACGTGACTTGGTGTACAAGACGAAGACTCGAAGAAGAAGACCTAGTCGAATTAGGACTCATCTAGGGTTTATTCTAGCCGATTCGATCTGTAACCAACTTGGAGAACAATCCTGAGACTCAACCTTCGCATATAAAAGGTTGGGAGGGAGATCGTAGCAGGCCTTAGACACTTTTTCACCACCCCATGTCAGAGCGCTCAAAACATTAGAGCTCTCCACCTTTGGCTAGATCCAATCTACGCCACCATTGTAACACCTCCATTGTAGCCACTCCATCAAATAAAATCAGACAAGCAGGACGTAGGTCGTTACCCTACTAAGGGGGCCGAACCTGGGTAAAACCCTGTGTCCCTCTGCTTTCGTCTGATCGCCGTTGAGTTCGCCGGATCCCACAAGCGCTCCATGAATCGAAAGCCCGCAAACATGGGCATTGTCGGGGTTGAACCTCGTCATTGGGCGATTGGGCATACGCAAAATTTGGCTCCACCAAATCAGTACATAACCAGAGAACTCAATAGCAGCAAGTTGAATCTTCTTCTCCTCGGTGTAATGGTGGGCTGCAAAAATATGATTCACGCGCATCTCCCACTCCAAATAATCCTCAGGACTACCTGCGCCAGAGAATGGTGGTATCGAAATTTTAACACGCCCAATACCATCATCCAATGGTACACGAGCAGCATGACCAACACGACCTCGATCAACAGAAAAAGCACAAACAGGAGCTGCACGACGAGCATCAAAGTGAGGCTTTCGTGGTGCATAACCAACATCATCCTCAAAATCAGCAACAACACCTCCATGTACCGGTGAAACAGGACGGCGAACAAGAACATCAACATGTCCATCTCGTTGTGGTGGCACATCCCGTAATGGAGCAGCATGATGGGGCTCTTCTCGCGCCAATGATTAATAAGATTATCCGTCAAGGCATCGAGCCTACTAGTGATGACCTCTAATTTTGTATGTAACCTCTCCTCCAAAGCATCTGTACAGTCCTTGATGTACACACATGTGTTGTCAAAACCAGCACGGACATTAGGAGCTAGATCAGCAGCAAAAACAGGCAGTACAAGCTCCTCTTTATTCTCTCCAGCAGCTACAAAATTCTCTCCATCAATATAGTTCACCATTGTATCCAAACATCACAAAACAAATGCAGATAAATTGGTGACAGACAGACAATTGAACGGAAACGGAAAGGAGTAGGCTGTCTTGTCTAGCGCCAGACACGCTCCTACCTAGGTGTGAAACGAGCGATGCCCGACCCTAGACGGTCTTCCTCCTGGGGCGAGTGGGTCGAGGTGCGATCGTGGGCGACGCTGGCTCAGCCGCCGTCCTTGGGCGATCGGACTCGTTCCAGGGATGCTGCGAGGAGATTGATTCTAGTCGAGTGGTGCAGATGGGCCGACCCACAATGGCGGCCAAGACGCTGTGATGCCAAGCCCCTCGCTCGACCACAGAGCGGATCTGGGGTCGGGCGTGCAGGACGGTTTGCTTCCTTTTTTTATACCGATCAGAACCTCTCACTGGATAAGCGATCCGGCGGTGGCCTCCCTGAAAGATCGATCAAAGGAAAACAACGTGGGCAGGCTGGACTCCTGGGGTAGATCCGATCTGTGGGAAATTGATCTACCGAAGTTGTGCAACCAAAACAATGCCAGCGAAGCGACAAAAATTGACTCGACAGATGGAACTCGGCGATCTTCAATCTTTGAGCAAAAACCAGCAGATCGACGACCTCAGCAGATAAAACTCAGCAGAACAAATCGATCTCAACAACAAAATCCACCGTGATAAATTCGACAAATCTGATACCAAGATGATACAGATCAACGTGATTCAAAGGGGTTTTAGGCCCAATCTTTCACGGCGATCGATAGAATCAGCAAGATAGCAAAGAGAACTCAGTCTGAAATAGATCAAACTGATCTCTCTTCAATTCCTCGCATTAAAACTGACCGGAATCAATTCCCACGCATGGCATAACATCAGATCTCAAAGATCAGCAATCAAACAAACCGATATGCGCCCCCAAACATTGGGACTTTTCTGGTCTCTTTCTTAGCTCAAAAATAACAAGTCTACGATACCATGGCGGCTGCCATAACCCTATATGGGGTGACTCTCAACGCTACTTTTGCTGGGCTAGGCCCCATACCAAACTAAAAGCCCAAATGGCCAAAACACACTTGATTTTGGACAGGCCCAAAACCATCACACACAAATAAAACCAAACTAAAATAAAAACATGACATGAACTTAATGAAAATAGAACACCTAAATATGTTTGGCCATAGCCCCTTGGCGAACATGAAACATCATCGGAGGTGTCCGAAAGTTGGGCTTCACAGCATCTTCAGAAGGCACTTCAAAGCAGAATTGTCCAAGCTTCAGAACATACGGAGGTGGCAAAATATCAGGAGTAGTAGCTATCCTCCCCTCATCACCAACCATAAGAAAGAGCAATTTGTCAACTTGTTGGATGCAACATCAATGAACTCAAGCGGGAACACATGTGACAATTCATGGCCAATATAGCCATGTGGTTGCACACAAAACAAAAGAAGGACAAATTGTTCAAAATGTATGTTGCAACACATAAAGCATCAATGTTCAATATCATGGGAGCATGATTGTCACAAGTGGCACAAAATTCATCAACATGCTTGCAAAGAAACCATATGGAAGAGCAAGTTCGCAACATGTTTGATGCATAGCATGTGAAGGGTATGCGAGCGGAGTTCGAGATTAAACTCACAAGTATTATGCTCTCAAGAGCTCTTTTTGCCAACTCGTGTTCAATCTAGGTTGAAGTTATTGTCCGCGTACCTACACACACCAAAGATAGCAAAAACAACGTGTGTGCATGGTAGATGAATACATCATCCATCATGATGCATCTTGTTATTTGCACATCACTATTAGCGTCAAGCAATATATCATAATATTCATGGTGATTATGCAATGTATATCTGCAAACATGCTTATCATGTGCAAATACAAAATCTTCATTATTTGAGAGCGCTATGGGGGCCTTCTCATTTTCAAACATATTAACATTATTGCAAACCAAGCATTGGAAAGAGCAATTGTTCAACATTTTGGTTGCATTAATGGAAGAATATTGCAAGCATTATGCACAAAACATGTTCAAAATTTTATCATTGTTGTCGACATACCTAGGGAAAGAGCAATTGTTCGACAAGGTTGTCACAACACAAGCATCATTGTCATCATTGCAAGCAATACATGGGAAAGAGCAATTGTTCAACATATTGCATGCAATAGGAGATAAAGTGAAGCACTCATAGCTTAACATGTTCATGTCCACTAGGGGAATCATGGCATCACCAACACCTATGTTGTTACCTTTGTAGTCGCACTCCTTTGAGGTAGGTGTTGTTGAAATAGGTAGCTCCATGTGGCTGACATACTCATCATCTTCTAAGCATGGTGTGGTATCATCATGTGTATGCACCATGTACATCTTCTCCAAGGTTGGGGTCGCTTCATTCGTGGAATCTATTGCAACATGAGAGAACACACTCGAGGTAGAGGGTAAGTTGTTAGAAATCAAAATGGCCTCACTTGACCTATCAACTACCACTCTTGTCTCACTCGGTGTATCACTCATGCCCTTAGAGTGGAAGCATTCACTCTCACATATAGTGGATTCACTCATCTCACATATAGTGTAGTCACTCATCTCACATATAGTGGAGTCCCTCATCTCCATGGAAAGGACATCATCATTATCCGCAAAACCTAGCAAAGAAGAAGACAACACAAGAGGAGTAGAGGTTAAGTGGTTAGAAAGCAAAATGTCCTCACTCAACTCATGTGGTGTATCACTCTTGCTCTCAATGTGTATGTGGCTCTCATCCTTGCGTGGGATTCGTTTCTTCCTCTCACATAGGCTATCAAGATGTTGTTGATGGTTTGCACCATGCTCTTGAGGGTGAGGTTGTCGATGGCGCTCATGGTGACCCACATGGTTGGAGCGTGAAGATCTTGATGAACGCGACCTTGAGCGGTGATGTTGGCGCTTAAAGTTTTCGAAAGACGACATTAGTTGCTCCATCCTTGCGGTGAGCGTCGCTTGCGTCGCTTGCGAGTCCTCCATCCCTGTGGTGATGATACGGATCAGCGTGATCCGAAGGGGGTTTGGCCCAATCTTTCACGGCGATCAAACAAACAGCAAGATACAAAAGAGAACTCAATCTGAAATAGATCAAACTAATCTCTCTTCAATTCCTCGCGATGAAACTGACCGGAATCAATTCCCACGCATGGCATAACATCAGATCTTGAAGATCAGCAATCAAACACACCGATATGCGCCCCCAAACATTAGGACTTTTCTGGTCTCTCTCTTAGCTCGAAAATACAAGTCTCATCCATACAATGGCGGCTGCCATAACCCTATATGGGTGACTCTGAACGCTACCTTGGCTGGGCTAGGCCCCAAACCAAACTAAAAGCCCAAATGGCCAAAACACACTTGATTTTGGATAGGCCCAAAACCATCACACACAAATAAAACCAAACTGAAATAAAAACATGTCGCGAACTTAATTAAAATAGAACTACTAAATATCCTTCGCTGCAGCGCCTCGGCAACCATGAAACTCCATTGGAGGTGTACGAAAGTTGGGCTTCACATCATCTTGTGGAGGCACTTCAAAGCAGAATTGTCCAAGCTTCAGAACATAAGGAGGTGGTAAAATAGTAGGAGTAGTAGCTATGCTCCCCTTATCATCCCCCCCAACTTGAAAGGAAACCGTCCTCGGTTTCGCCTGAATGTGTTGGACCTTTTTCTGAGCAGCTAGCACGTCCACTTTGATATCCTTATCGAGCATAGGCTGCAACACATGACGCTTCCCCTTATGCCACAAGGAATAAACATTGGACCTGCCTTCATGAGTGGAACGCCTATCAAATTGCCACGGTCGTCCCAGCAGCACATGACATGCATCCATAGGCAAAACATCGCAGACCACTGTGTCCTCATAATTACCTACTGAAAATTTCAGGCGCACCTTATGTGTGACCTTCAGCTTCCCTGAATTATACAACCACTCAACACAATGTGGCTGCGGGTGCTTCCATGTAGGCAATGATAGAGAATCCACCAAACTCTTGCTAACAATATTAGTGTAGCTGCCACCATCAATAATCAGTTTGCAAGTGGTGTCCTTGACGATGCATTGGGTCTGAAATATATTCCAGCGCTGCCCTTGGTCGTGAATGCGATCTTCTGGTACGCGTTGCACCATTATATTTTTTAAATTTGCAGCAAGTTCATACCCATCCATGATCACTTCAGAATTTTCCTCAGATTCCTCACTTGATGACGCATCAGCTTTCTCTTCATCACTAGCAGAAACATAGCCATCATGTGTGAGCATCACCCTTTTTCTATTAGGGCAATCACGCTTCATGTGTCCTCGTCCTCCACAAGTAAAACACTCGATGTTTGCTGTGGACTGCGCAGATGTAGTTTTGGACACCCCAGATTTGGGTGCCACGCTATGAGAAACACTATTAGAGCGTGTAGAAGGTGTCGTCTGAACACTAGGACCAGCAGCCTCGGTATGAGAACGAGGCCATGATTTTGTAGGTGTGGCAGCTTGGCGTCGTTTGATTTGTTGCTCCGCACGCTCAGCTTGGTGCACAAGATCCTGAAGATCATGATAGTAAACCATCTCCACACGATCACGCACCTCAAAATTCAGTCCATTCAAAAACCGAGACATCGTGGCCTCTGTATCCTCCCTTGTTCCTGTACGTATCATCAACAACTCCATCTCTTTATAATACTCATCCACAGATTTAGTACCTTGAGTGAGCTGCTGCAACTTATTATACATGTCTCTCTTGTAGTGTTCAGGAACAAAGCGATGTCGCATAAGATCTTTCATACCAGTCCATGATGTTGGGCGAGTACGCATACGCAGAATTTGATTCCACCAAATCAGCACATAACCGGTGAATTCAACAGCAGCAAGTTGAAGTCTCTTCTCCTCGGTGTAATAATGAGTAGCAAAAATCTGATCCATGCGCATCTCCCCCTCCAAATAATCATCAGGTCCGCGGTCACCGGAAAAAGGAGGTATGGACAATTTGATGCGTCCAAGACCACCATCATCAAGGGGAACACGACCAGCATGGCCAAGATGGTCACGATCATGTGGCTGTACACGATGAGCACCTGCAGGACGAGCAGCAAACTATCGTTGGTGTGGTGCATAATCAGCGTCATCGGCAAGTTCTCCGTCATAAGCGGGTGCCACGTGTCGATGATCATGAATTTCAGCAGGGCGGCGTGGTATCACGTCGCGAGGTTGTGCAGCAGGAGGGGGCTGCACGGGTGCACGGGCGGTAGCATCGCCCATTGCATCAATCCGGGTAGCTAGCTGTGCAATTTGTGTTGCCAATGCGGCATGACTCCGAAGAATAAAGTCGCACGTGCTATCAAAACCAGCCCGAATATTAGGAGCCAAATCTGCAGCAAAAACCGGTGGAACAAGCTCCTCTTTCTTCTCTCCAGCAGCAACGGAATTCTCCCCGTCAATAGAGTTCACCATGGTAGCAAAACAACAGCTAAAAACAGCAAAAAACAACTTCAGACAAGATGAGCTGAAAACGGGGATCAACGGGGCGCCAAACTACTGAGCGATTGACGCAGGCGATCGACCACAGAGCAAATCGCCAGACCGCGGAGACTGTCTGGGGTCTAGCGACCCTGGATGGTCGCGATCCAGGCGCGGGGCGAGCAAGGACCGGATCGAGCTAGGCAGTTGGGCGATCGTGGGCGAGCAGGCTCCTTGGCGGCGAGCCGCTGCAGCTGGGCCGGCCCACTTGAGAAAGGCACGCGCAACAACCAGCCGGCTGGGATCCCGCGAGCGCAGAGGCGGCGCGGGAGGCACGAGCCTCGCTCGACAGGAGCACACGGGGCGAGCGAGAGCGGCCCGCTGGGGAGCGACGCCCTACCCCAGACGCTCTCTGCGCCTGGGCGAGCGGATCGCTGTGGCGCACCTTTTTTTTTTTGATGCGCTGCGATCGGATGTTGCTGCAGGGCCCCGTGGAGTCGGTGGACTCCTGGAAAATGCGATCTGGGCGAGCCGATCTCGAGCTGGAGCGATCCAAGTTCAGCAGCGATCCAGGACGAAGGGCTCGATCGGATCAAAAAGGTCGAGGAAGAACTCAGCAGTATTGCAGAATAATCCGACCACAAAACTTCTCAGCAGATCAATCTCAGTAGAATTGCAGAATAATTACCGTGAGACCAACTCATCGCAGCCGATGAGGAAACTTCAGCAGAACTCAGCACTAAATTCGCCGTGAGAAACCCGACAAATCTGATACCAAGATGATACGGATCAGCGTGATCCGAAGGGGTTTGGCCCAATCTTTCACGGCGATCAAACAAACAGCAAGATACAAAAGAGAACTCAATCTGAAATAGATCAAACTAATCTCTCTTCAATTCCTCGCGATGAAACTGACCGGAATCAATTCCCACGCATGGCATAACATCAGATCTTGAAGATCAGCAATCAAACACACCGATATGCGCCCCCAAACATTAGGACTTTTCTGGTCTCTCTCTTAGCTCGAAAATACAAGTCTCATCCATACAATGGCGGCTGCCATAACCCTATATGGGTGACTCTGAACGCTACCTTGGCTGGGCTAGGCCCCAAACCAAACTAAAAGCCCAAATGGCCAAAACACACTTGATTTTGGATAGGCCCAAAACCATTACACACAAATAAAACCAAACTGAAATAAAAACATGTCGCGAACTTAATTAAAATAGAACAACTAAATATCCTTCGCTGCAGCGCCTCGGCAACCATGAAACTCCATTGGAGGTGTACGAAAGTTGGGCTTCACATCATCTTGTGGAGGCACTTCAAAGCAGAATTGTCCAAGCTTCAGAACATAAGGAGGTGGTAAAATAGTAGGAGTAGTAGCTATGCTCCCCTTATCAGGTGACATCGTCGAACCTTTTGTTCATGTGGAGCTTGAGGTCGGCGATGTTCTTGTCGGTGGCGTGGCGGTGGTCATCAAGTTATTGGTAGGAGTCGGTGAGCTTTTTGTCCATGGCGGCACGCCGTGCATTGAACTCATCCCTAGACATGGTCACAAAGCTAAAAGTATACTATTGAAAGTGAGGTAGTTAGAAAACTACAATTGGAACACTTCCCATAAAAACTATTGAATCGATGAAACACCAAAGGGCAACAGTGGTGCACAAGTTAGAACACACGCAAAAGGCTATATAGTTGATAGGGCAAAGGTGTCCGATCTTTCGATGAGATCTTGATATGTCGATTTGGTGGGTGGAGTTCGTGCTTGACGATCCGACTACACATGCGAAGCTCGTGCGCCAATGCAATCGCTAGGACAATCTCCGGGAGTTACTGATCTTGCGGATGCACGATCAGCCTGACCAGCGAGGGTCTTAATTCCTACCTGAAATCGAGAACAAGTAAGAACTAATACAGCAATCAAGATATTGCGGATGAAAGATGTATGCTTTATTCAAAAGGTGGGATTCTGAATAGGCGGTCTTCTTCTGGGCGATTGGCCTCAAAAGTCGAGCTCGTAGTTGCAGCAATGGCTAACTTTTAGTCTAAACAAAATCCGAGTTCTAATGACGGCTACGGGGGGTATTTGAGGAGGAAAAGGTAGGGGTGCGACCAGCCATGGGTATGGTGGTCGAACGGAACCCTAACAGGCCTTTTCTCCTCAAATTCGGACTCCTAAAAGTGGCTGTCTTGTTTGCTGCGAAAATTACATGGGCCTGGCCCAAAAATAAAAGTGACGCAGCACCATATTTATCTAAGGACGAATTTATGAAGTAGTTCTTTGTATATTTCGTCCAAGTCTTCATCCTTCATTATGGTGGCTTCAAAGTTCTGAAATCTCCACTCGTGGCATCTTCTTCAATCCTGAAACGCTTGCTGCCATCTTCATGCACGATCTTGCTCCAATGCTTGTCCCTCTCATCCATGCTAGGTCCATCATTCCTAAGAGTAACAAACATATCTGATTTAGGCAGCATCATATTCTCATGTATGTGAGAAAGAGTTCCAAGAAACAAAAGTACCTGATAGTTAAGTAGCTTGGCACGAGCTCGAGTGATGGGTCCTTGTATGTGTTCCGCTGTAGGTGCAGCGGTTGTATCAATAGATAGGGTGTCCTCATCATGCTCCCCTTCTTGAATTGAAGTCGTCCTCGATGCAACCTCATCTTCTTCACCGAAGTAAGGTTTTAAATCTGCAATGTTAAATGTAGGACTTACCGTACCAAAATCTGCAGGAAGCTCAAGTTTATATGCATTATCATTGATTTTCTCTATCACCTTAAAAGGACCATCAGCACGTGGCATTAACTTAGACTTGCGCAAATCAGGAAAACGATCTTTGCGCAAATGCAACCAAACAAGATCACCAACCTCAAACACAACATGCTTTCGTCCCCTATCCCCAGCAACTTTATACTTAACATTCATGCGTTCTATGTTGTCTTTAGTAGTTGCATGCAATTTTAAAATCAATTCAGCACGTTGTGTAGCATCGAAATTATTGTGCACTGAAGATGGTAAAGGCAACAAATCAATAGGTGCACGTGGAACAAAACCATAGACAATCTGAAAAGGGCTCATCTTTGTGGTAGAATGTAGCGAACGATTATAAGCAAATTCAATATGAGGCAAACACTCTTCCCACAATTTTAAGTGATGAGGACATCCCTACGGTTGATACAACCGTTGCACCTACAGCCACACTTCCTCACATTCCACAATTCCAAGGACCTCTCACAAGAGCTCGTGCACGCCAACTAAATTATCAGGTACTTTCGTTTCTAGGAACTATTCCTAATATTCATGAGAATATGATGCTGCCTAAATCAGATGTGTTTATATTACTTAGGAATGATGGGCCTAGCACGGATGAGAGGGACAAGCATTGGCGCATGATCGTGCATGGAGAGGATGGCAGCAATCGTGTGAGGATTCAGGATGACGCTACAAGTGAGGATTTCAGAACTTTGAAGCCACCATAATGCTGCAAGGATGCTTGGACGAAATTCACAAGTTACTCAATTATAAAATTCGTCCAAGGCTTTATATGGTGCTGCGTCACCTTATTTTATGGGTTAAACCCATGTATTTTCGTCATAGATATTTTAGGGATTTTCTGGAGGCTGTTTGAGTGGAAATTGGCCCATCTAGGGTTATTTTCGGATGGCCCATTAGGGCTATACGAAAATCCCTGCCCTTTCCCTCATATATACCTCCTCCTAGCCGTCATTAGAACTTGGATTTTGTTTAGTTAAAGACTTAGCCATGAGCTACTCTTCGCCATAGGCACAAGTGTCAAATCGACCTTTTGTACTACGCACAGACAGAATCCCACCTCTTCAATAAAGCCTTCATCTTTATTCGCAATATCTTGATTGCAACTATAATTCTTGCTTGTTCTTCGATTGCTTGCAGGAATTGATCCTCGTGATCAGGTTGATCTAGCTCCGGCGTGATCAATAGCCTCGGAAGTTGGTGTATCGATTGCTAAGGCGCAACGTCTCGCACGTTTGTAGTCGGATCGTCAACGTCGACCTCCACCATAATCGATAGATATCGTCTCATCGAAAGATCGGGCACCTTTACCCTATCAAGTCGTATCAGATTTCAGGTTGATCGGTGAGATTTACTGTTTTCGTAGTCTAGATTGCATCTTTATACCTAGAATCCACGAAAAAGCCAAAAATATTAGGACTAGATCTTTTCCCAGAAACAGTTCGAGCCTTTGCATCTTTTCTTTTCAGTATTTGCATTGTTGAATTCTAGTCTGCATCGTCGTGTCTAGTGCTGGTTTTACGTCTAGTTCTTTAGAGTTTTGAGTTCAGGTCACAACCATCACCACCGCCACCACCGATTCCGCCATCACCACCGCCACCACCGATTCCGCTATCCCCACCGCCATACACCCTTTCGTTTTCCTACTCTTGTTTCCCATCTTTGCAGATCCGATCCGAGTTGTGACTTGATCAGAGTTCCAGAAAGTTTCGGCCAGAAGGAAAGAGGAGAGGAGAGCAAAAAAAAAAAAAGTCAACTCCGCATCTAAGTCGGGTTGACCCGTTCGTACTAGTCCAGTCCGATTTCAGTCCGAATTGGACAGTTTCGTCAGTTTTTGACGGTTTTCGACGGCAAATTTCAACTGGCCATAACTTTTGCATACGAACTCCGTTTTCGACGTGCGACCACTCAAAATGCTCGCAGCGAAAAGATCTATGTGACCACAACACTACGACCTTGTGCGACACTCAGAACTCCCAAAAAAAGGCCGGGAAGGCCGAGTTTTTGCCCTCTGAAGTTTCGGACCCGAAAATTCCTGCAGATTTTCACTTATATCTTGCTTGGGAGCTGTTTCTTCCTGCTTGTGGTGCCACGCTGTGACTTCCTTAGTGTTCTTGGCTCGCGTCTCTAGCTTGGGCTAGTCTAGGACCAGCACAGTACCGTCGTTGAGATGTTATTCAACCTTGCATTGCTGTTTTGAAATTGTTGCTCCAGATATTGCAGCCACCCAGAGCTCCACATATTCCTACACCGTGCGTTGACACCACCTGGCAATCGCTATATTCAATCTTCCTGAAGTTTGGTCACGACGGTTGCTGATCGCCACCTGCTGCAGGGTAAGAACGGGTAAGAGTGTTGGTTTGCTTGACAGATTAAGCGTTTTCCACCCCTGTTCCTGTTTTATCCATACCCTACAACTGTGCTTTTGAGTACTAATCATGCCATCAGACAACACCGCGCCACAGCCACTGGAGGGTGAAGCCTTGCAGGCTCACGTCACCAAACTTTTATCTGATCATATGCAGGATGTGGACAAGCGTTTTAGTGACACGATGGAGCAACTCGAGGGACTCGAGACCGCCTTCACCGCCAAACTCGACGCTAAATTCCAGGAGGTGCTCGCACGCTTACCACCTCCACCGCCGGCTCGCGCGCCTCCGCCACAACCGACTCGCGTGGCTCCTACACCGGCCGTTGGGGGACGTGCACAACGCGTTCTACATCACCCGGCCCAAACTTCGGCTGCGGGTGCTGCTGCGGGTGCTGCTGCGGGAGCTACGGGTGTTACACAGGCCCGCGATGCACAGCAGGATGATTACTACGGGGAAGATGAGTACGACGCCGAGTACGCGGACGACTTCACAGTTGATTAGCCACCTGGTCGTCCTCGGCCCTACATTCGCCGTCCACCTCCTCGTCCGCTGGTACGTGATGATGACCATGTTGCTAAGCTGAAATTACATGTTCCTACATTTGATGGTCGCTATAACCCTGATGCATACCTCTCTTGGGAATTAGAATTAGACCAGCGTTTTGCATGCTTACATTATCCCGAGGATAGACGTGTTAGTGCTGCTACTTGTGAGTTCACTAGCTTTGCTTCCATATGGTGGTCTGAATATTGTCGTGCTAATCATGCTAATCCAATCACTACATGGGATGCTTTAAAACAGGCTATGCGTATTCGTTTTGTTCCACCATATTATCAGCGTTCCATGCTTACCAAATTAGCACGTCTAGATCAAGGCAAAAATTCTGTAGAGGATTACTATCAGGAGTTGCAAACTGGCATGCTACGTTGTGGTATAGAGGAGGATAATGAAGCATTAATGGCACGTTTTGTAGGCGGGTTAAATAAGGAAATTCAGACCATTCTTCGATATAAATCTTATCACACTATTACCCGTTTGTTCCATCTTGCTTGCAATGCTGAATGTGAAGTGCAGGATCGACGCGAGGCGACGCGAACTAATTTTTCTGCAGGGCGTTCTTCTTGGAGATCACAGAATTCGGCGTCACGACCTGCTGCACCTACACCTCCAGCGACCACATCCACGCGATCTGCAGCATCTGCACCACCTCCGTTTGCTGCACGAAAGACTACTACGGGACCAGCCCCGAGCGCTGCATCCTCCATGGCATCTACAGGAAAGTCCAGCGAAATTCAGTGCCGCAAATGTGGTGGACTTGGTCACTTTGCACGCGATTGTGCCTCCTCCCGCGTGATGATTGCTCTTGAGGATGGTGGATACGACTCCGCCAGTGATTATGATGAAGATACTTTGGCTCTTATTGCATCTGATGAACAATGTGCTGCTGCATCCACGGAGCAAGATTCTGAATATATGGTTGCAGAACATGCGGAGAAATACCCGAGTTTAGTTGCACAGCGAGTCTTGAGTGCACAAATTACCAAGGCTGAACCTGACCAGCGCCATAATCTGTTCCATACCAAGGGCGTGGTTAAAGATCGCTATATTCGCATTATTATTGATGGTGGAAGCTGCAACAACTTGGCGAGCATGGAGATGGTTGATAAGCTTGCTCTTACGACACGACCCCATCCTCGTCCATATCACATTCAATGGTTTAATAACAGCGGCAAGGTTAAGGTAACACGTACAGTTCGTGTGCATTTTACTATTGCTGCTTATGCTGATTATGTTGAGTGTGATGTTGTCCCTATGCAAGCATGTGCTCTTTTACTTGGTAGACCATGGCAATTTGATACAAATTCTATACACTATGGTAGCACAAATCAGTATTCTCTTGTTCATAATGATAAGAAAATTGTGTTACTTCCCATGTCTCCTGAAAGTATTTTAAAAGATGATCTTGCTAGAGCTAGTAGAGCACATAATGAGGGGAAAAAGCTGAGCGAAAATCAGATTGTTGCTAAGGAACTTATGCCTTCTACAAGTACTTCTAAATCTGCTCCCAAACATGCTAATGAAATTCGTTTGAAAAGTACTTGTTTGATAGCTAGCAAATCTGATATTTCTGAAATTGATGTGAGTACTACTGCCTGTTATGCTATCATTTGCAAAGAAGTGTTGTTTTCAGCTGAGGAGATACCTTCTTCTTTGCCACCTGCTGTTGCTAACATTTTGCAGGAGTATGCGGACGTTTTTCCACAAGATGTACCTCCCGGACTGCCACCTATTCGTGGAATTGAGCACCAAATTGATTTGATTCCTGGAGCATCTTTGCCCAACCGTGCGCCATATCGTACCAATCCGGAGGAGACGAAAGAGATTCAGCGACAAATTCAAGAACTTCTTGACAAGGGTCATATTCGTGAGTCTCTTAGTCCTTGTGCTGTTCCTATTATTTTGGTACCAAAGAAAGATGGTTCTTCGCGCATGTGTACTGATTGTAGAGCAATCAATAATATTACTATTCGCTATCATCATCCTATTCCTCGTTTAGATGACATGCTTGATGAATTGAGTGGCTCTACCACGTTTTCTAAGGTTGATTTGCGTAGTGGTTACCACCAAATTCGTATGAAGTTAGGAGATGAATGGAAAACTGTATTTAAAACTAAATTTGGCCTATATGAGTGGTTAGTGATGCCTTTTGGTTTAACTAATGCGCCCAGCACTTTCATGAGATTAATGAATGAAGTTTTACGTGCTTTTATTGGACATTTTGTGGTGGTATATTTTGATGATATATTGATATATAGCAAATCTGTAGAAGAACATTTGGAACATTTACGTGCTGTTTTTGATGCTTTACGTGTTGCACGTTTGTTTGGTAACATTGCAAAGTGCACCTTTTGCACGAATAGAGTTGCTTTTCTTGGCTATGTTGTTACAACACAGGGTATTGAAGTTGATCCCGCCAAGATTGAAGCAATTTCGAGTTGGCCACAACCCAAAACAGTCACACAAGTCAGGAGCTTCCTTGGCCTTGCTAGATTTTATAGGCGCTTTGTGAAAGATTTTGGTTCCATTGCAGCGCCGCTGAACGAGCTTACTAAGAAAGATGTGCCCTTTGTTTGGGGCAATGCACAACAAGACGCCTTCATGTTACTCAAAGATAAGCTTACACATGCTCCTTTACTCCAACTTCCTGATTTTAATAAGACTTTTGAGTTGGAATGTGATGCTAGTGGAATTGGTTTAGGAGGAGTGTTGTTACAAGAGGGTAAACCTGTTGCATATTTTAGTGAGAAATTGAGTGGAGCTAGTTTGAACTATTCTACTTATGATAAGGAATTATATGCTCTTGTTCGAACATTAGAAACTTGGCAACATTATTTATGGCCTAAAGAATTTGTTATACATTCTGATCATGAATCTTTGAAGCATATTCGTAGTCAAGCTAAGTTGAATAAACGTCATGCAAAGTGGGTTGAATTCATTGAATCTTTTCCTTATGTTATTAAACACAAAAAGGGTAAAGATAATATTATTGTTGATGCTTTGTCACGTCGTTATGCCATGTTATCTCAACTTGACTTCAAAATCTTTGGATTGGAAACTATCAAAGAACAATATGTGAACGATGCAGATTTTAAAGATGTTTTGCAGCATTGTTTAGAGGGTAGAACTTGGAACAAATTCGTCCTCAATGATGGGTTTGTGTTCCGTGCTAACAAACTATGCATTCCAGAAGGTTCCGTTCGTCTTTTGTTGTTGTAGGAGGTGCATGGAGGAGGATTAATGGGTCACTTTGGAGTAAAGAAGACAGAAGACGTACTTGCTACACACTTCTTTTGGCCACGCATGAGAAGGGATGTTGAGAGGTTTGTTGCTCGCTGCACAACATGTCAAAAAGCTAAGTCCCGCCTTAATCCACATGGTTTATATATGCCTCTTCCTGTTCCTAGTGTACCTTGGGAGGATATTTCTATGGACTTTGTGTTAGGATTACCTCGAACACAGAAGGGGAGGGATAGTATTTTTGTGGTTGTCGATAGATTTTCTAAGATGGCACACTTTATTCCTTGTCATAAGAGTGATGATGCTGCTCATGTTGCTGAATTATTCTTTCGCGATGTTGTTCGCTTGCATGGTGTGCCTAATACTATTGTTTCAGATCGTGATACTAAATTTCTTAGTCATTTTTTGGAGATGTTTATGGGCTAGGTTGGGGACTAAATCGCTGTTTAGTACTACATGTCATCCCCAAACTGATGGACAAACTGAAGTAGTAAATAGAACTTTATCTACCATGTTAAGGGCTGTTTTAAAGAACAACTTAAAAATGTGGGAAGATTGTTTACCTCATATTGAATTTGCTTACAATCGTTCCGTGCATTCTACAACTAAGTTATGTCCTTTTGAGATTGTGTATGGTTTTGTTCCTCGTGCACCTATTGATTTATTACCTATTCCATCTTCGGTGCAACATAATTTTGATGCTACACAATGTGCTGAACAGATTCTTACGTTGCATAGGATTAGTAAGGAAAATATAGAACGTATGAATGCTAAATATAAAGTTGCTGGTGATAAAGGACGAAAGCATATTGTGTTTGATGTGGGAGATCTAGTTTGGTTGCATTTGCGCAAAGATCGTTTTCCTGATTTGCGCAAGTCTAAATTAATGCCACGTGCTGCTGGTCCTTTTAAAGTGTTAGAGAAAATGAATAATAATGCATATAAACTTGAGCTTCCTGCAGAGATGGGCACGGTAAGTCCTTCATTTAACATTGCAGATTTGAAGCCATACTTTGGAGAAGAAGATGAGATTGCGTCGAGGACGACTTCAATTCAAGAAGGGAAGGATGATGAGGACATCCCTACGGTTGATACAACCGTTGCACCTACAGCCACACTTCCTCACATTCCACAATTCCAAGGACCTCTCACAAGAGCTCGTGCACGCCAACTAAATTATCAGGTACTTTCGTTTCTAGGAACTATTCCTAATATTCATGAGAATATGATGCTGCCTAAATCAGATGTGTTTATATTACTTAGGAATGATGGGCCTAGCACGGATGAGAGGGACAAGCATTGGCGCATGATCGTGCATGGAGAGGATGGCAGCAATCGTGTGAGGATTCAGGATGACGCTACAAGTGAGGATTTCAGAACTTTGAAGCCACCATAATGCTGCAAGGATGCTTGGACGAAATTCACAAGTTACTCAATTATAAAATTCGTCCAAGGCTTTATATGGTGCTGCGTCACCTTATTTTATGGGTTAAACCCATGTATTTTCGTCATAGATATTTTAGGGATTTTCTGGAGGCTGTTTGAGTGGAAATTGGCCCATCTAGGGTTATTTTCGGATGGCCCATTAGGGCTATACGAAAATCCCTGCCCTTTCCCTCATATATACCTCCTCCTAGCCGTCATTAGAACTTGGATTTTGTTTAGTTAAAGACTTAGCCACGAGCTACTCTTCGCCATAGGCACAAGTGTCAAATCGACCTTTTGTACTACGCACAGACAGAATCCCACCTCTTCAATAAAGCCTTCATCTTTATTCGCAATATCTTGATTGCAACTATAATTCTTGCTTGTTCTTCGATTGCTTGTAGGAATTGATCCTCGTGATCAGGTTGATCTAGCTCCGGCGTGATCAATAGCCTCGGAAGTTGGTGTATCGATTGCTAAGGCGCAACGTCTCGCACGTTTGTAGTCGGATCGTCAACGTCGACCTCCACCATAATCGATAGATATCGTCTCATCGAAAGATCGGGCACCTTTACCCTATCATTAAGTTCTTCTTTAAAACAGCCCGCAACATGGTAGATAAAGTTCTATTAACTACTTCAGTTTGTCCATCAGTTTGGGGATGACATGTAGTACTAAACAGCAATTTAGTCCCCAACTTAGCCCATAAACATCTCCAAAAGTGGCTAAGAAATTTAGTATCACGGTCAGAAACAATAGTATTTGGCACACCATGCAAAAGAACGATATCACGGAAAAACAAATCAACAATGTGCGCAGCATCATCGGTCTTGTGACAAGGAATAAAGTGTGCCATCTTAGAAAACCGATCCACAACAACAAAAATACTATCCCTCCCCTTCTGTGTATGAGGTAGTCCCAAAACAAAGTCCATCGAAATATCCTCCCAAGGAACACTAGGAACAGGAAGAGGCATATATAAACCATGTGGATTAAGGCGAGACTTAGCTTTTTGACAAGTAGTGCAGCGTGCCACGAATCTCTCAACATCTCGCCGCATGCGTGGCCAAAAGAAGTGCGCAGCAAGAACATCCTCCGTCTTCTTGACACCAAAGTGTCCCATTAATCATCCTCCATGCGCCTCCTGTAACAACAAAAGACGAACGGAACCATCTGGGATGCATAGTTTGTTAGCACAGAACACAAATCCATCATTAAGGATGAATTTGTTCCATGTTCTACCATCTTTACAGTTCTGCAACACATCTTTAAATTCAGCATCATGCAAGTATTGTTCCTTGATAGTTTCCAACCCAAAAATTTTGAAGTCAAGCTGAGATAACATAGTATAACGGCGCGACAAAGCATCAGCAATAATATTATCTTTACCCTTTTTGTGTTTGATAACATAAGGAAAAGATTCAATAAATTCAACCCACTTTGCATGGCGACGATTCAGTTTTGCTTGACTACGAATATGCTTCAAAGATTCATGATCAGAATGTATAACAAATTCTTTAGGCCATAAATAATGTTGCCAAGTTTCTAATGTCCAAACCAGCGCATATAATCCTTTATCATAAGTAGAATAGTTCAGACTAGGCCCACTCAATTTTTCACTAAAATATGCTACAGGTTTGCCCTCTTGTAATAACACACCTCCCAAACCAATTCCACTAGCATCACATTCAAGTTCAAACGTCTTATTAAAATCAGGAAGTTGGAGTAATGGAGCATGTGTTAACTTATCTTTCAGTATCATGAAGGCCTCTTGTTGTGCATCGCCCCAAACAAAGGGCACATCCTTCTTTGTGAGCTCATTCAATGGCGCAGCAATAGAACCAAAATCTTTGACAAAGCGCCTATAAAACCCAGCGAGACCAAGAAAACTCCTCACTTGTGTGACCGTCTTGGGCTGCGGCCAATTCTCAATAGCTTTAATCTTGGCTGGATCAACTTCAATTCCCTGTTCTGTAACAACATAACCAAGAAAAGCAACTCTGTTTGTGCAAAAGGTGCACTTCTCAAGATTACCATACAAACGTGCATCACGTAAAGCATTGAAAACAGCACGTAAATGATCCAAATGGTCCTCTAAAGATTTGCTATATCTGAGAATGTCATCAAAATATACCACCACAAAACGACCAATAAAAGCACGTAAAACTTCGTTCATCAGTCTCATAAAGGTACTAGGTGGATTAGTTAAACCAAATGGCATTACTAACCACTCATATAAACCGAACTTAGTTTTAAAAGCTGTTTTCCATTCATCTCCTAATTGCATACGAATTTGGTGGTAACCACTACGCAAATCAACTTTAGAGAACATAATAGAACCACTCAACTCATCTAGCATGTCATCCAAACGAGGTATAGGGTGACGATATCGAATGGTAATATTATTAATAGCTCGACAATCAGTACACATGCGCGAAGAACCATCTTTCTTAGGTACTAAAATAATAGGAACAGCGCATGGACTAAGAGACTCACGAATATAACCTTTGTCCAATAAACTCTGGATTTGTCGTTGGATCTCTTTTGTTTCTTCAGGATTGGTGCGATATGGCACACGGTTGGGCACCGAGGCTCCTGGAATCAAATCAATCTGGTGTTCTATCCCACGAATAGGTGGAAGTCCAGGTGGAACATCTTGTGGAAAAATGTCCATGTATTCCTGCAAAAGGTTAGCAACCGCAGGTGGCAAAGAAGGAGGCATATCCTCAAATGAAAAAAGAACTTCTTTGCAAACAATGGCATAACATGGAGTAATATTGACATCAATTTCAGCAAGATCAGATTTGCTAGCAAGTAAACAAGGATTCTTCAAACGAATTTCAGTAGCATGGTTAGAATCAGATTTAGAAGAATGCTTAAGGGGTATAAAATCTGCAGCAACAATCTGATTCTCACTCTTATGTTTGTCATCATTTTTTAATCTACTAGCTCTAGCAAGATCATCTTTCAAAATTTGTTCCAGAGTCATGGGTTTAAGTCCAATTTTCTTGCCAGCATGTGTAAGAGAATACTGATTAGTTTTACCATTATGTACAGATTCTCTATCAAATTGCCATGGTCTACCAAGTAACAAAGAACAAGCTTGCATAGGTACAACATCACAATCAACAAAATCTGAATAAGTACCAATAGTAAAATGCACGCGTGCAGTTCTTGTTACCTTGAGCTTACGGGAGCTCTCAAACCATTGAATGTAATAGGGATGAGGTCGTTGTCGTGTGGGTAGAGCAAGCTTCTCCACCATGTCAATACTAGCCAGATTGTTACAACTCCCTCCATCAATGATGATCCGGATAGCTCTCTCCGTAACAATGCCTCTTGTTTGAAACAAATTGTGGCGTTGATCATGCTCAGCTTTGCTCAATTGAACACTCAAGACACGTTGTGCAACTAAACTCTTGTATTGATCAGCAGTCTCAGCTCCCATTACCTCCATCTCCTTGTCAGAATCTGAATTGGCACCATCACGTGCAGCAATAAGTGCCAATGTATCATCATCAAAATCACTCGCAGAGTCATATTCGCCATCTTCAAGCACCACCATCACACGTTTGGTTCTGCATTCTTTTTCGATGTGACCAAACCCAAAACATTTGCGACATTGAATGTCGCGAGTCTTCCCCGTGGAGGCCATGGAAGAAGAACTCCGTGTCGGACCAGCAGATGGTGATGGAGCAGGAGCAGGTGGCGTTCTTGACGTCGGCGTGGAATACCTGGAGGTGGAAGGATCTGGTGCACCCCCACGAGAAGGTGGAGCTGATTGGCGCGCAGACCATGAAGGAGTACGACCTGCAGAATTATTAGCTCTTCTCTATGATGGTTGACGATCCTGCACTTCAAGTTCAGCTTTGCAAGCAAGGTGAAATAAATGAGTAATAGTGTTGTACTCCTTGTAGTCTAAAATATGCTAAATCTCCTTATTTAACCCACCAAAGAAACGTGCAAGCATAGCTTCATTATCCTCTACAATACCACAACGAATCATGCCTGTTTGTAACTCTTGATAATACTCTTGTACAGAATTTTTGCCTTGTTCTAAATGAGTTAATTTTTTAAGCAAGTCCCGTTGATAATGTGGAGGTACAAAACGAGTACGCATGGCATGTTTTAGACCAAGCCAAGTAGTAGGAATATTAGCATGATTGACTCCACAATGTTCAGACCACCAGATAGAAGCAAAATCTGTAAATTCACATGTAGCCGCACTAACACGCAAATGCTCAGGGTAGCGTAAACATGCAAAACGTTGCTCTACTTCTAACTCCCAAGTGAGATATGCATCAGGATTATATCTACCCTCAAATGGCGGAATATTTAATTTCAGTTTGGCCACATGTTCATCATCACGTACCGGACGCGGAGGTGGACGAGCGTTGCGGTTGTATTGCCGCGGACGGCCAGGTGCAGGTTGTTGGACCTCATCCTCGTCGAGCTCGTTTTCATCTTTAAACTCGTTTGCCCCCTCGTCAGCATCATATCCGTCCTGGGTGGCCGCCTCCGTAGCGGCCACAGCAACTGCCGCGGCTGCAATGGTACCCGCAGATGGCGGTATGAGAGGAACGCGGCGAGCACGTGGTACAGGGATGCCCGGCTGTGGCAGTGGTGGTAAACGGGCCAGGACTTCCTGGAACCGGGTGTCAAGCTTGGTGTTGAAGGATGCCTCAAGACCAGCAATCTTGTCCATCGCATCAGAAAGCTTGGAATCAACATCACCCAAGCGTGTGTCCATATCTTGTGCACGCCCCACCAACAGCCGAGTGAAGTGGGCATGCAACTCTGCATTAGTCATCTTCTCCGGATCAACATCATCCTTCGTGGTTCCTGTCATGGTTAGCAGAGAAGCAAGCACAAATACATATACCTACGCACTACGGAATATGGTGGAATCACGCGTAATCCGTCAAGCGGTATACAAAGCTCTTACAAGTTCTTACCAAACAGGAGGAAGGTGATATGCAACCAGCAAAAAGCAGCGACTCCCAAGATTGCACAAAGCGATTACCAGGTGTCGATACAAAGCACGTGCAGAAATATGTGGAGCTGTAGGAAGGCTTATATGGTAGCAAAAACAGCAAATGTCAAAACAGCAATGCAACATTGAAAGAATGCTCAACCACTATACTGTGCTGGTCCTAGGCTATACCGTGCTAGAGACGCGAGCCGAGAACACTAAGAAAGTCACGGCGTGGCACAATAAGCAGAAAGAAACAGCTCCAAAGCAAGATATAAGTGAAGATCTGCAGGAATTTGCGGGTCCGAAACTTTAGAGTGCAAAAACTCAGCCTTCCCGGCCTTTTTTTGGGAGTTCTGAGTGTCGCACAAGTCGTTGTGGTTACATAGAACTTTTCGTGCTGAGCATTTTGAGTGGTCGCACGTCGAAAACGGAGTTCGTATGCAAAAGTTATGGCCAGTTGAAATTTGCTGTCGAAAACCGTCAAAAACTGACGAAACTGTCCAATTCGGACTGAAATTGGACTGGACTAGTAGGAACGGGTCAACCCGACTTGGATGCGGAGTTGACATTTTTTTTTAACTCTTCTTCTTCCTCTTGACTGGCGACCGAAACCTAACTCACGGACTCTGAAAAAGGCACGGATGAAATTGGGAGGAACGAACAAAAACTTATGTAAAGGCGGTGGCAGAAGTATATGGCGTGGTGGCGGAAGGATATGGTGGAGCAGTGGTGCAAGCGTGCGGCGGCGGCGGGACTATGGTGATTCGAACTCGAAACTCTAAAGGAACAGACACTAAGACCAGCAACTTGACACGCGGATGCAGACACAAATTCAACGATGCAAACTGAAAAGACAATGCAAAGGCTCGGATGGTTTATGGGACGAGATGATCTAAACCCTAACTGTATTTTTGGCTTTTTCGTGGTTTATAGGTATGAACACAGATGCAATCTAAACTACGAAAATAGTAAATCTCACCGAGCAACCTGAAATCTGATACCACTTGATAGGGCAAAGGTGTCCGATCTTTCGATGAGATCTTGATATGTCGATTTGGTGGGTGGAGTTCGTGCTTGACGATCCGACTACACGTGCGAAGCTCGTGCGCCAATGCAATCGCTAGGACAATCTCTGGGAGTTACTGATCTTGCGGATGCACGATCAGCCTGACCAGCGAGGGTCTTAATTCCTACCTGAAATCGAGAACAAGTAAGAACTAATACAGCAATCAAGATATTGCGGATGAAAGATGTATGCTTTATTCAAAAGGTGGGATTCCGAATAGGCGGTCTTCTTCTGGGCGATTGGCCTCAAAAGTCGAGCTCGTAGTTGCAGCAATGGCTAACTTTTAGTCTAAACAAAATCCGAGTTCTAATGATGGCTACGGGGGGTATTTGAGGAGGAAAAGGTAGGGGTGCGACCAGCCATGGGTATGGTGGTCGAACGGAACCCTAACAGGCCTTTTCTCCTCAAATTCGGACTCCTAAAAGTGGCTGTCTTGTTTGCTGCGAAAATTACATGGGCCTGGCCCAAAAATAAAAGTGACGCAGCACCATATTTATCTAAGGACGAATTTATGAAGTAGTTCTTTGTATATTTCGTCCAAGTCTTCATCCTTCATTATGGTGGCTTCAAAGTTCTGAAATCTCCACTCGTGGCATCTTCTTCAATCCTGAAACGTTTGCTGCCATCTCCATGCACGATCTTGCTCCAATGCTTGTCCCTCTCATCCATGCTAGGTCCATCATTCCTAAGAGTAACAAACATATCTGATTTAGGCAGCATCATATTCTCATGTATGTGAGAAAGAGTTCCAAGAAACGAAAGTACCTGATAGTTAAGTTGCTTGGCACGAGCTCGAGTGATGGGTCCTTGTATGTGTTCCGCTGTAGGTGCAGCGGTTGTATCAATAGATAGGATGTCCTCATCAATAGTGGATGGGTATGAAATGTGGAAATGCCAAACAAAATGATCAAAAGAAAAGTCTATTATCAAATGTGGGTAAAATCCAAAGGCAAATGTCAAGAACGATGATCTACGTCAAGGAAATACAGAAAACACACACAAAAAGATATAATGGGGTTAGTATGACCAAGGAAGTGAGCAAGAAACAAAATGTTCCTAACAAAGACTATTAGCTCGGTGTCACGCCAACACAAGAGAGACCGTAGTTTGGTTGCATAAGAAAGAAGCAACAAGATTTGCACAAGATGCCACTCTTCTCTTTTCTCTCTTTTTGCTTACAAGCTTTGAACTCCTTTGTATCAGTGGAACACGCACTCTTTTTGGTATCTTTGTGTTTCTATGCTTAAAAGCTTTATTTTCTATCTATGTATGGCACACACTCTTAGGATATTTCTTCTTTTTTGTATCTTTCTCACCGAGCTTGCTTTGAAGCTTTGCTCAACTTACGCACACACACAAACCCTCTCACGGTCGTGACACTTGTGCAATGCTTCGCAACACTCGGAACGCCACTCTCAATGGGATAGGTACACAAAGGAAGAAAAGTGGTTACAAGGATAGAGCAAGTTATACCTATGCAAAGATTAGGCAGTGTCAAAACACATGACTTGCAGTGATGTCGATGAAGGTGGAGTCAAAAGACTAGTCGAAGTTCTGGGGTGCCAATGCCTTGGTCGCGATGATGATGTAGGCATGGTAGTATTTGGCACGAACAAGGCACGCAAAAACCGAAATCCAAAAACACACGTCCATGCCCGAAAATTTGGGGCAAAAAGGACTCACAAAAGTTATCAAATTGATGTCAAAAGGGGTAATATGGTGTTAAAACAGGGTGTGAAGACGAAGTCGGCGGATGTTGGCGGATGTATACCGGTTTTACCCGGTTTGGAGGCCAGCTATTTCTGGTCCTGGCGGTGAGCTGCATGGCTGCTTGCGGAGGAAACGCGGTGGTTGGTGATGCTCCTGGGAGCGAACCGGTGTGCTGCAGCTGCTGGTAGCTGTGGAGTGGAGCCAGGGGCGAGGGTGAGCGGGTGTTGCGTGGTGGCGTCTGGGGAAGGGCGGCAGCTGCTGCGGTGAGGTGGTGGCCTGGTGCCCTAAGCGATGCGCGGCGAGCTTGGGCGGTGGTCTGGGCGAGCGAGGTGCGAGCGCACGGCCAGAGGCGAGGCCAAGCTGGTGTGATGTGCGGAGAGGGGTGGGAGCGAGCTGGGCGAGGCGTCGAGCGGGACGGGCATAGCAGCCGCTGCCAGATGCGATGCAGAAGGCCAGGGCGGGTGAAGCGTGGTGGCGGCAGGTGGCGCGCAGAGCCAAGGGCGGGGCGCAGGAGAAACGGAGCAGAGGAGGCAGGGCGGGCGCGCAGGTGAAGCAGGAAGCCGGAGCGAGGCGGCGGGGGTGCTGAGCAGCGATGCGGGATGCGAGAGCAAGGCGGAGGCGGGGCCAGCTTTAGCCGGTTTGAGGGCCAGCTTTTTCCAGCTCGGACTTTTTTGAGAAATTCTGATATGGATCAACGTGATCCGAAGGGGGTTTGGCCCAATCTTTCACGGCGATCAAACAAACAACAAGATACAAAAGAGAACTCAATCTGAAATAGATCAAACTAATCTCTCTTCAATTCCTCGCGATGAAACTGACCGGAATCAATTCCCACGCATGGCATAACATCAGATCTTGAAGATCAGCAATCAAACACACCGATATGCGCCCCCAAACATTGGGACTTTTCTGGTCTCTTTCTGAGCTCGAAAATAACAAGTCTGCCCGATACAAGGCGGCTGCCATAACCCTATATGGGTGACTCTGAACGCTACCTTGGCTGGGCTAGGCCCCAAACCAAACTAAAAGCCCAAAGGCCAAAACACACTTGATTTTGGACAGGCCCAAAACCATCACACACAAATAAAACCAAACTGAAATAAAAACATGACGCGAACTTAATTAAAATAGAACAACTAAATATCCTTCGCTGCAGCGCCTCGGCGAACATGAAACTCCATTGGAGGTGTACAAAAGTTGGGCTTCACATCATCTTGTGGAGGCACTTCAAAGCAGAATTGTCCAAGCTTCAGAATATAAGGAGGTGGTAAAATAGTAGGAGTAGTAGCTATGCTCCCCTTATCATCCCCCCCCCCCAACTTGAAAGGAAACCGTCCTCGGTTTCGCCTGAATGTGTTGGACCTTTTTCTGAGCAGCAAGCACGTCCACTTTGATATCCTGATCGAGCATAGGCTGCAACACATGACGCTTCCCCTTATGCCACAAGGAATAAACATTGGACCTGCCTTCATGAGTGGAACGCCTATCAAATTGCCACGGGCGTCCTAGCAGCACATGACATGCATCCATAGGCAAAACATCACAGACCACTGTGTCCTCATAATTACCTACTGAAAAATTCAGGCATGTGTGACCTTCAGCTTCCCTGAATTATACAACCACTCAACACAATGTGGCTGCGGGTGCTTCCATGTAGGCAATGATAGAGAATCCACCAAACTCTTGCTAACAATATTTGTGTAGCTGCCACCATCAATAATCAGTTTGCAAGTGGTGTCCTTGACGATGCATTGGGTCTGAAATATATTCCAGCGCTGCCCTTGGTCGTGAATGCGATCTTCTGGTACGCGTTGCACCATTAGATTTTTTAAATTTGCAGCAAGTTCATACCCATCCACGGTCACTTCAGGAGTGTCCTCAGAGTCCTCACTTGATGACACATCAGCTTTCTCATCATCACTAGCAGAAACATAGCCATCATGTGTGAGCATCACCCTTTTTCTATTAGGGCAATCACGCTTCATGTGTCCTCGTCCTCCACAAGTAAAACACTCGATGTTTGCTGTGGACTGCGCAGATGCAGTTTTGGACACCCCAGATTTAGGTGCCTCGCTATGAAAAACACTATGAGAGCGTGTAGAAGGTGTCGTCTGAACACTAGGACCAGCAGCCTCGGTATGAGAACGATGCCATGATTTTGTAGGTGTTGCAGCTTGGCGTCGTTTGAGTTGTTGCTCCGCACGCTCAGCTTGGTGCACAAGATCTTGAAGATCATTATTGTAAACCATCTCCACACGATCACGCACCTCAAAATTCAGTCCATTCAAGAACCGAGACATCGTGGCCTCTATATCCTCCCTAGTCCCTGTACGTATCATCAACAACTCCATCTCTTTATAATACTCATCAACAGATTTAGTACCTTGAGTGAGCTGCTGCAACTTATTATACATGTCTCTCTTGTAGTGTTCAGGAACAAAGCGATGGCGCATAAGATCTTTCATACCGGTCCATGATGTTGGGCGAGTACGCATACGCAGAATTTGGTTCCACCAAATCAGCACATAACCGGTGAATTCAACAGCAGCCAGTTGAAGTCTCTTCTCCTCAGTGTAATAATGAGTAGCAAAAATCTGATCCATGCGCATCTCCCACTCCAAGTAATCGTCAGGTCCGCGGTCACCGGAAAAAGGAGGTATGGACAATTTGATGCGTCCAAGACCACCGTCATCAAGTGGAACACGACCAACATGGCCAATACGGTCACGATCATGTGGCTGTACACGATGAGCACCTGCAGGACTAGCAGCAAACTGTCGTTGTTGTGGTGCATAATCAGCGTCATCGGCAAGTTCTCCTTCATAAGCGGGTGCCACGGGTCGATGATCATGATATTCAGCAAGGCGGCGTGGAACCACGTCGCGAGGTTGTGCAGCAAGAGGGGGCTGCACGGGTGCACGGGCGGTAGCATCGCCCATTGCATCAATCCGGGTAGCTAGCTGTGCAATTTGTGTTGCCAATGCGGCATGACTCCGAAGAATAAAGTCGCACGTGCTATCAAAACCAGCCCGAATATTAGGAGCCAAATCTGCAGCAAAAACAGGCGGAACAAGCTCCTCTGTCTTCTCCCCAGCAGCAACGGAATTCTCTCCATCAACAGAGTTCACCATGGTGTGGAAACAAAAATAGCAGAAAGCAATCCCAGCAGTTAAACCTTGGTGCAATCAAATCTGGCAATGAGGCAATCCCAGCAGGTAATCTGACGAGCGAAGGAAAAACAAGGAAATGAATGGGGAGAGACGAACACGCCCGAGGTCTGATCGTAAGCAAACAATTCCACAGCTTCGTTTCTCTTCCTCGGTTAGCAGAGAACGACAGGAGACAGCGTCGTTTTCCGTTCTTGCGCCACAGAACCGTGCGTCTCGTGTCGCTGGAGGACAGAGATCGTCTGGGGGCAGGCGAGCCAGCGATCGGTTCGAGCGGGGGCCTCAGCGATCGAGGCGGCAGGCACCTGGCGACGATGGGCCGGCCCACTTGGACTTTGCCGGTCGAGCGCGTCGCGCGGAAGGAGCTCGAGCGCCTCGCTCGGAAGGATCGAGGCAAGCAGGCAGGGCTCGCTCGGGGACAGAGCCTGTCTGCCCCCAGGCGCGCGGGGCAAGCGATCCCCTTTTTTTTTCAATTCCTGTCGATCGGATCTAGCTTCAGCGGAACAATCTGGACGGTAACTGACAAGGATCGGCGCCTGGAGGAAATCTTGAAGCGCGATCTCCACCTTGGCAGCACACAAAAACCGATCTAAAATCTCCCGATGAAGAATGACAATCTGAGCTGAAAATTGTCAGGTGAGGAACGACGGAAACACCGGCGACGAATCACCGGAACACAATCCAATCTGAAACGAATCAGGTCTTCTAGTCCTCCTCAACAGATAAATCTCAGCAGAACAAATCAATCTCAACAACAAACTCCGCCGTGATAAACCCGACGAATCTGATACCAAGATGATACGGATCAACGTGATCCGAAGGGGGTTTGGCCCAATCTTTCACGGCGATCAAACAAACAGCAAGATACAAAAGAGAACTCAATCTGAAATAGATCAAACTAATCTCTCTTCAATTCCTCGCGATGAAACTGACCGGAATCAATTCCCACGCATGGCATAACATCAGATCTCGAAGATCAGCAATCAAACACACCGATATGCGCCCCCAAACATTGGGACTTTTCTGGTCTCTTTCTGAGCTCGAAAATAACAAGTCTGCCCGATACAAGGCGGCTGCCATAACCCTATATGGGTGACTCTGAATGCTACCTTGGCTGGGCTAGGCCCCAAACCAAACTAAAAGCCCAAAGGCCAAAACACACTTGATTTTGGACAGGCCCAAAACCGTCACACACAAATAAAACCAAACTAAAATAAAAACATGACGCGAACTTAATTAAAATAGAACAACTAAATATCCTTCGCTGCAGCGCCTCGGCGAACATGAAACTCCATTGGAGGTGTACGAAAGTTGGGCTTCACATCATCTTGTGGAGGCACTTCAAAGCAGAATTGTCCAAGCTTCAGAACATAAGGAGGTGGTAAAATAGTAGGAGTAGTAGCTATGCTCCCCTTATCAAATTCTGTTCGAGATGTTCGTCGACTTGGGCAGAAATTGGGAGAGAAAATCGTCGATTCCAAGAGAAATAAGAGGAATTGGAGCTAGAAAATTTGTGGCAATGTAGATCAACACCCAAGACATCAAATCTATGGATCAAAACCACAAAAAACTCAACAAATCCAGCGATCAAATTTCGAGGCAATTTTGGGGCTATTTTTTGTATTTTTGAAATTTATGGTGGAAATCACAAACAAGAGTAAATCCGTGGCAACCAAAAGCTGCTGATACCATATGATAGGGGTTGACCCCTTGGATGTGGCCCGATCTTCACAGATTCACGATATTTATGGTGGGGGAAGAGGATGAACATGAAGAACACGACAAATACGATGAACATGACACACAAATCGAAGGGCAAACTCACACACACAAGATACACACGGGTTGTCCTCGTTGGCCCGATTCACCAACTCAATAGAATCACAAGGAAGAGACTCCGAGAGTAGAATTCCTTGTGAGAGATTGACTTGCAAGGGATAGAATTCCAAGTGGGGAAGAGACCAATCAATTGGATAGAATTACACACTGTTGTATGCAAGAGATCCAAATCAAGGTAGAATTCCCTAAATAGAAGAGATCCCAAACAAAGAGGGTGATTTCTAGATGGAAGATCTAGTAGGGTTCCCACAAGGGGTGAGGCATCATTCCAATTCTTCTCTCAATTCATGTCTATCCTAGGGAGGGGGAGAGTGACCCATATATATAGGCAGCCACGGGCTGGGGGTAGTTTGGTCACTAAAGACATAGAAGACATAGGTGGCTTCAAGGCCAAGACGTAGCTGACTCGAGCAGGCCGGCTATAGCCAGGGTTAAGGATGGCTTTAGCTGGTGGGCCGGCTTTAGCAGGTGTAGGACCGGCTAAAGCCGGTCCAGCTTCAGCCACTGCCTCTTCTTGCGGCACTTCCAAGCTTCTTTCCGGTGGTTCTTCTTCTTCCTTCTCTTCCACGCCTCGATGATGTCGGACTTAAGAGTGGATGTTGTTGATGCACATGATGCGGTGGTGTCCGAAGGTCACCCCGTATCATCCAATGGGGTGCAAGCGCATAGGGCAACTCACTTTGGTAGGTTTTTCGTGTTGTTGTTGTTGTTCCGATCGGATCTGGTAGAGAGTAGATGGGTTGGACTCTAACCAGATCTAACGATCTCCTCGAAGGAAACTAGCGATCAGATCTGGCAAGGGAACAAAGGCAAGATCACGAGCGGAAACTCAATCTTGCTGCTTGGTTGCTGCCGATTGCGACAAAGAACACGTACACAAGAAAGACCAAGACGTAGACTTAAACCCTAATGATGCTGAACTGAAGAACACAATCGAGACGCTACGATGACACAGATTGGAAGAAAAGGTAATGCAAAAGAGACAACAACCCAAAAACGATGCAATCTAGGCTATGGCAAACTATGAACCCTAACTTTTTGTGGCTTTTTCTAGATAGGACTGAAAACAAAAACAAATCTAATGGACGGATTGTGGATGCTCACCGAGTAAACTATGGAAATCTGATACCAAGATGATAAGGATCACGCAGATGATCCTATGAGTTTTGTCTGATCTTTCATAGCGAGTCTAGCCGATAGATAAATCTTCCAATAACACGACGAGCGTCACCTGAAGAAGAGGATGAATCCAGAAAGCAACGTGGTGAAGATCACCACGCCTCAAACCACAACTCGATAATTCTTGATGACGCAAGAACCCTCGCAACAATCTTTATTGGATAACACGACAATGTCGTTTCACCAGAGGGATGATACACCGTGGAACACCACGCGATAGTTTTAGACTAAACAACTGTACTCGCAATATATAATTCTCCCAGATCAATATGAATTGGCGAGGAATTCAGATGAATGCTTGCAACATTTCAACAATAGTAATTTTTTTAAAACGTATTCTCACCTAAAAGAGGCGGCACCCCAGGGGTATATAAAGGGGGTGGGGCGTCCTAGGCATGGACCTGGCCCAAAACCAGCCTGATTTGGTTCCAAACTTACTAGGTTCGACACAAACGGATACATACCGACCCATACATGGGTTCGGCCTAATTTGGCACGCATGCCATGAGTGTGGCGCACCTTAGACATGTAGTGTCATGGTTTCATCAACAGATCTGCCATAGGGGTAGGCGTATGGCGGTTTATGGAAGGGGGTGAACACGGCGGAGCGATCCGGGACGGTGGTAGCACGAGTTTACCCAGCTTCAGATCCCGCAACGGTGGCGAGACCCTACGTGCTGCTATAATTCACTATATGGCAACAAGTGCCCGGTTACAATGATGAGGTTGGCTGTTTCGCTATGCGATTGGCCGTGTCTAAGTCTCGGTGCCTCAAGGGCTCCTCCACGCCGGCTTATAAAGGCGCCTGGCGTGGGCATCACGATGGTACCAGAGCGGATACAATATGGAGTCCTAGACTAAGTTCTATACAATGTGGTGTACTACAAGGCAACCCGCCATGGGCTTATCTCCGGATCCGCCATAAGCTCCTGCGTCCTGTACAGCCATGGGCTTTCCAGCAACTGGGCCGCCCGATAGGCAATCCGCCATACCACCTTCATGGGCCACCCTGGCTTGCTGGTTTAGGACTACGTCGCTAGTAATACCCATTTGGTATATCCCCAATAGTAGTCCTCGGGGAACTCCAAGATCGCCACCTTCATCTGCTACGCTCAGTTTTTTGGTGAAGTTATCCGCCATAGCTCGTCTTCTTTTCGCGTCTGGATGACGTTTCTTGGCGTTCCTCCTATCTTCATGTCTCAATCCGCTGTAGATGGCGGATTGTGCGACGTAGTTTCAGCTGAGCGAGATTTCTGGGATCCGTTGTATCTTACCACAAAATCCGCCGTAAATTTTTCCACGTAGTTCCTTCTAGGGTAAGATTTGTGGTATAAGCACCGTTGGTAAAGATTACCGTTTTACCCTTGGACACGCGTCATCAATCTAGGGTTTGTGAATTTGGGACGAACGGTGTGGATGGCGGGCACGAATCTCGAGGCCTAGGGCCTATATATACCCTGGCCGGTCAGCCCACGCCATTTCACACCTCATTTCACCCCTCGCACTCTCTCGCCTCAGCGCCACTGCGAGAGCTCTGTAAATCCGGCGAGCCACCGGCCGGAATACCTTAACACCGACACCTCGATTTTTCTGCCACAAGCTGGCTTCATCATCTTCGTCTCTCGAGATTCTGGACGTCATATCCGCCACCTGATACGGATCAACGTGACCCAAAGAGGTTTGGCCTAATCTTTCACGGCGATCGATAGAATCAGCAAGATAGCAAAAGAGAACTCAATCTAAAATAGATCAAATTGATCTCTCTTCAATTCCTCACGTTAAAACTGATCGGAATCAATTCCCACGCATAGCATAACATCAGATCTTGAAGATCAGCAAGCAAACACACCGATATGCGCCCCCAAACATTGGGAATTTTCTGGTCTCTTCCTTAGCTCAAAAATAACAAGTCTGATGATACAAGGCGGCTGCCATAACCCTATGTAGGGTGACTCTCAACGCTACTTTGGCTGGGCTAGGCCCCATACCAAACTAAAAGCCCAAATGGCCAAAACACACTTGATTTTGGACAGGCCCAAAACCATCACACACAAATAAAACCAAACTGAAATAAAAACATGACGCGAACTTAATTAAAATAGAACACCCAAATATCTTTGGCTGCAGCTCCTCGGCCAACATGAAACACCATGGGAGGTGTACGAAAGTTGGGTTTCACATCATCTTCTGGGGGCACTTCAAAGCAGAATTGTCCAAGCTTCAGAACATATGGCGCTGCAGCGCTCCCTCGACTGGAGAGATCATCTGCCCCGAGGCGATCGCTCACCTAGAACCTGGATCGCTATCCTCCTCTTTTTTTTCTTTGGAGTAGCGCTCGGTTGCAAGGAAACGTCGGGGCGGTGGCCTCCCTGGAAGATCGATCGAAGCAAGGTAACATGGGCACGGTGGACTCCCTGGGGTGAAATCTTCAGATCCGAGATACTAAGCAGCAAATCAAATCACAACTTGATCCAGTAGAGCATCGGCCGTAGAACAAACAACAGAACTTCTCGACATAGCTTCGAGAACCAGTAGATCTCAATCTCAGCAGAACGGAACTTACCGATCTTTTAGTCTTTGATTGAAACGAGCAGATCGACCTCACCAAAACTAGAAGAACAATCACCGTGAGAAACCCGACAAATCTGATACCAAGATGATACAGATCAACGTGATCCGAAGGGGTTTGGCCCAATCTTTCATGGCGATCGATAGAATCAGCAAGATAGCAAAAGAGAACTCAATCTGAAATAGATCAAATTGATCTCTCTTCAATTCCTCCCGTTAAAACTGACCGGAATCAATTCCCACGCATAGCATAACATCAGATCCTGAAGATCAGCAAGCAAACACACCGATATGCGCCCCCAAACATTGGGACATTTCTGGTCTCTTCCTTAGCTCGAAAATAACAAGTCTGATGATACAAGGCGGCTGCCATAACCCTATGTAGGGTGACTCTCAACGCTACTTTGGCTGGGCTAGGCCCCATACCAAACTAAAATCCCAAATGGCCAAAACACACTAGATTTTGGACAGGCCCAAAACCATCACACACAAATAAAACCAAACTGAACTAAAAACATGATGCGAACTTAATTAAAATAGAACACCTAAATATCTTTGGCTGCAGCTCCTCAGCAAACATGAAACACCATGGGAGGTGTACGAAAGTTGGGCTTCACATCATCTTCTGGGGGCACTTCAAAGCAGAATTGTCCAAGCTTCAGAACATATGGAGGTGGCAAAATATCAGGAGTAGTAGCTATCCTCCCCTCATCACCACCCCTCTTGCCGCCATGGATCCAGACACGTCATCATACCAAGCTGTGACATCCAAAGCTACTGGGAACTCAGCAAGATCGATGGACATGCAATCCGCTATCCCCAAAACATCGGGATGCAGCTGGAATTCCTGCAATTTGGATGAGGAAATCTTGTCCTCCCTAGAGCAAGAAGGGCTGATAGCGGCCACAGAAATCTTGAAATGGCGAGTTGACCCTAACGCCGCCACACCGGCTCCTTCAAAAAAGGAGATTGTGATGCTGAAATCTCACATTGATCGGGGCCTCAGCCTTCCACCATCCTACTTCCTCAAGGGCATGCTCCGACACTACAGGTTATAGCTACACCACATCGCTCCAAATAGCTTCACTATCATAGCGGGATTTGTAGCATTGTGTGAGGGATACTTGGGAATTTACCCCCGCGGAGACTTACTCCGCTTGTATTTCAACATCCGCCATAACCGAGACTCAAATGGAGATCTTTGCAACTGCGGATCTGTCTCATTTGTTCCTCATAGCGGGAAATCATACCCTTATATCAAGCCTCATGACTCTGCAAAGGGATGCCGGGATCTTTCTTCTATCAGGCTGACCAGGCACCTCCTGAAAGGAAGTTTGGCCTGAAGTCTTTTGCTGATGGCCCTGTCGAGGAGCAAGATAGCTGGGGCATTATGGATGATTTCACCATGGACGATGAATGTCAACTTTGTTCACGACGGATTTCCAAACTTGTATTTTCTAGCCTGACAGGTGCAGACACCATTTACTGCTGGGTCTCAAGGCGGATCCAGCCACTCCAATACTGCCGAGCTCTGATGTGCCAGTATAGCGGAATTGACGATCCCCAATGCTACACCAAGGAAGAATTGTCTTCCGAGGAGATTGAGCGTCGGATCCGCAACATCATCAAGGTCGGGTGAGACAAAAAGTTGGAGCTGAAGATCCCAATGTATGAGAATGGCAATTGTCTAGAGGTGAGTGCCTCCTCATTCCGCCATTACTGCTTATTTCTTTGACTCTTACTTGTGTTCTTTCATAGGTTTTCATCCTTCCCCCTTCTGAGTTAAGTCATCTCGTTCGCTATCCTCGGTCGAAGGAGCTCACTGATGACGAAGAGGAAACATCCTCTTCTCCAAAAAGACACAAGTCCTCGCAAGTAGCAGAAGAGGCTAGACCTCATGGGGAGCCTGTAGCGGACACATGCGCGGTTTAGGCAAAAGGGTTATTTCCCGCCATCCGTCTCCGGCATTACGTGGCCATCTGGAGACCGTACCCGAGTCTACCGCTACCATCAAGTTGCCAGATCGGAAGTAAGCATGTCAATCTCTTAAGTTTCTGCCATCTTTATCTTGACCCGTTCTAACCTGGATTTTATGCATAGGAGGAGGAAAGTTTCTGGTCATAAGCCTTCAAAAGCAAGACCATCTCCTGCAATTATTCAACCAACTCCTGATGCTCCCATCCGCCAGTCTGCTCCCTCAACTTCTGCCCCAAAAGCTAGCAAAATGGCTGAAGCTTCGGCTAAGGATGCCATGTGATGAGGACATCCCATCTATTGATACAACCGCTGCACCTACAACGGAACACATACAAGGACCCATCACTCGAGCTCGTGCCAAGCAACTTAACTATCAGGTACTTTCGTTTCTTGGAACTCTTTCTCACATACATGAGAATATGATGCTGCCTAAATCAGATATGTTTGTTACCCTTAGGAATGATGGACCTAGCATGGATGAGATGGACAAGCATTGGAGCATGATCGTGCATGGAGATGGCAGCAAGCGTTTGAGGATTGAAGAAGATGACACGAGTGGAGATTTCAGAACTTTGAAGCCACCATAATGAAGGATGAAGACTTGGACGAAATATACAAAGAACTACTTCATAAATTCGTCCATAGAGAGATATGGTGCTGCGTCACTTTTATTTTTGGGCCAGGCCCATGTAATTTTCGCAGCAAATAAGACAGCCACTTTTAGGAGTCCGAATTTGAGGAGAAAAGGCCTGTTAGGGGTCCGTTCGACCACCCAACCCATGGCTGGTCGCACCCCTACCTTTTCCTCCTCAAATACCCCCCGTAGCCGTCATTAGAACTCGGATTTTGTTTAGACTAAAGATAGCCATTGCTGCAACTACGAGCTCGACTTTTGAGGCCAATCGCCCAGAAGAAGACCGCCTATTCAGAATCCCACCTTTTTGAATAAAGCATACATCTTTCATCCGCAATATCTTGATTGCAGTATTAGTTCTTACTTGTTCTCGATTTCAGGTAGGAATTAAGACCCTCGCTGGTCAGGCTGATCGTGCATCCGTAAGATCAGTAACTCCCGGAGATTGTCCTAGCGATTGCATTGGCGCACGAGCTTCGCACGTGTAGTCGGATCGTCAAGCACGAACTCCACCCACCAAATCGACATATCAAGATCTCATCGAAAGATCGGCCACCTTTGCCTTATCAAGTGGTATCAGATTTTAGGTTGCTCGGTGAGATTTACTGTTTTCGTAGTTTAGATTGCATCTGTGTTCATACCTATAAACCACGAAAAAGCCAAAAAAATACAGTTAGGATTTAGATCATCTCGTCCCATAAACCATCCGAGCCTTTGCATTGTCTTTTCAGTTTGCATCGTTGAATTTGTGTCTGCATCCGCGTGCCGAGTTGCTGGTCTTAGTGTCTGTTCCTTTAGAGTTTCGAGTTCGAATCACCATAGTCCCGCCGCCGCCGCACGCTTGCACCACTGCTCCGCCATATCCTTCCACCACCACGCCATATACTTCCGCCACCGCCTTCACATAAGTTTTTGTTCGTTCTTCCCAATTTCATCCGTGCCTTTTTCAGAGTCCGTGAGTTAGGTTTCGGTCGCCAGTCAAGAGGAAGAAGAAGAGCAAAAAAAAAATCAACTCCGCATCCAAGTCGGGTTGACCCGTTCCTACTAGTCCATTCCGAATTCAGTCCGAATTGGACAGTTTCGTCAGTTTTTGACGGTTTTCGACAGCAAACTTCAACTGGCCATAACTTTTGCATACGAACTCCGTTTTCGACGTGCGAGTACTCAAAATGTTCCGCACGAAAAGATCTATGTAACCACAACACTATGTCGTTGTGCGACACTCAGAACTCCCAAAAAAGGCCGGGAAGGCCGAGTTTTTGCCCTCTGAAGTTTCGGACCCAAAAATTCCTGCAGATCTTCACTTGTTTCTTGCTTTGGGGCTGTTTCTTTCTGCTTGTGGTGCCACGCCGTGACTTTCTTAGTGTTCTCGGCTCGCGTCTCTAGCTCGGTATAGCCTAGGACCAGCACAGTACCGTGGTTGAGCATTCTTTCAACATTGCATTGCTGTTTTGATACTTGCTGTGTTTTTGCTGCCATATAAGCCTTCCTACAGCTCCACATATTTCTGCACGTGCTTTGTATCGACACCTGGTAATCGCTTTGTGCAATTTTGGGAGTCGCTGATCCTTGCTGGTTGCATATCACCTTCCTCCTGTTTGGTAAGAACTTGTAAGAGCTTTGTATACCGCTTGACGGATTACGCGTGCTTCCACCATATTCCGTAGTTCGTAGGTATATATATTTGTGCTTGTTTCTACGCTCACCATGACAGGAACCACGAAGGATGATGTTGATCCGGCAAAGATGACTAATGCAGAGTTGCATGCCCACTTCACTCGGCTGTTGGTGGGGCGTGCACAAGACGTGGACACATGCTTGGGTGATGTTGATTCCAAGCTTTCTGATGCGATGGACAAGATGGCTGGTCTTGAGGCATCCTTCAACACCAAGCTCGACGCCCGGTTCCAGGAAGTCCTGGCCCGTTTACCACCACTGCCACAGCCGGGCATCCCTGTACCACGTGCTCGCCGCGTTCCTCTCATACCGCCATCTGCGGGTACCGTTACAGCCGCGGCAGCTGCTGCGGCCGCTACGGAGGCGGCCACCCAGGATGGATATGCTACTGACGAGGGGGAAAACAAGTTCGAAGATGAAAACGAGCTCGATGAGGACGAGGTCCAACAACCTGCACCTAGCCGTCCGCGGCAATACAACCGCAACGCTCGTCCACCTCCGCGTCCGGTACGTGATGATGACCATGTGGCTAAGCTAAAATTAAATATTCCACCATTTGAGGGTAGATATAATCCTGATGCATATCTCACTTGGGAGTTAGAAGTAGAGCAACGTTTTGCATGTTTACGCTACCCTGAGCATTTGCGTGTTAGTGCTGCTACATGTGAATTTACCGATTTTGCTTCTATCTGGTGGTTTGAATATTGTCGAGTCAATCATGCTAATATTCCTGCTACTTGGCTTGGTCTAAAACATGCCATGCGTACTCGTTTTGTACCTCCACATTATCAACGGGACTTGCTTAAAAAATTAACTCGGTTAGAACAAGGCAAAAATTCTGTACAAGAGTATTATCAAGAGTTACAAACAGGCATGATTCGTTGTGGTATTGTAGAGGATAATGAAGCTATGCTTGCACGTTTCTTTGGTGGGTTAAATAAGGAGATTCAGCATATTTTAGACTACAAGGAGTACAACACTATTACTCGTTTATTTCACCTTGCTTGCAAAGCTGAACTTGAAGTGCAGGATCGTCAACCATCATGGAGAAGAGCTAATAATTCTGCAGGTCGTACTCCTTCCTGGTCTGCACGCCAATCAGCTCCACCTTCTCGTGGGGATGCACCAGGTCCTTCCACCTCCAGGTTCACCACGCCGACGTCAAGAACGCCACCTGCTCCTGCTCCATCACCATCTGCTGGTCCGACACGGAGTTCTTCTTCCATGGCCTCCACAGGGAAGACTCGCGACATTCAATGTCGCAAATGTTTTGGGTTTGGTCACATCGAAAAAGAGTGCAGAACCAAACGTGTGATGGTGGTGCTTGAAGATGGCGAATATGACTCTGCGAGTGATTTTGATGATGATACATTGGCACTTATTGCTGCACGTGATGGTGCCAATTCTGATTCTGACAAGGAGATGGAGGTAATGGGAGCTGAAACTGCTGATCAATACAAGAGTTTAGTTGCACAACGTGTCTTGAGTGTGCAATTGAGCAAAGCTGAGCATGATCAACGCCACAATTTGTTTCAAACAAGAGGCGTTGTTAAGGAGAGAGCTATCCGGATCATCATTGATGGAGGGAGTTGTAACAATCTGGCTAGTATTGACATGGTGGAGAAGCTTGCTCTACCCACACGACAACGACCTCATCCCTATTACATTCAATGGTTTGAGAGCTCCCGTAAGCTCAAGGTAACACGAACTGCACGCGTGCATTTTACTATTGGTACTTATTCAGATTTCGTTGATTGTGATGTTGTACCTATGCAAGCTTGTTCTTTGTTACTTGGTAGACCATGGCAATTTGATAGAGAATCTGTACATAATGGTAAAACTAATCAGTATTCTCTTACACATGCTGGCAAGAAAATTGGACTTAAACCCATGACTCCGGAACAAATTTTGAAAGATGATCTTGCTAGAGCTAGTAGATTAAAAAATGAGGACAAACATAAGAGTGAGAATCAGATTATTGCTGCAGATTTTGTACCCCCTAAGCATTCTTCTAAATCTGATTCTAACCATGCTACTGAAATTCGTTTGAAGAATCCTTGTTTACTTGCTAGCAAATCTGATCTTGCTGAAATTGATGTCAATATTACTCCATGTTATGCCATTGTTTGCAAAGAAGTTCTGTTTTCATTTGAGGATATGCCTCCTTCTTTGCCACCTGCGGTTGCTAACCTTTTGCAGGAATACATGGACGTTTTTCCACAAGATGTTCCACCTGGACTTCCACCTATTCGTGGGATAGAACACCAGATTGATTTGATTCCAGGAGCCTCGCTGCCCAACATTGCGCCATATCGCACCAATCCTGAAGAAACAAAAGAGATCCAACGACAAATCCAGAGTTTATTGGACAAAGGTTATATTCGTGAGTCTCTTAGTCCATGCGCTGTTCCTATTATTTTAGTACCTAAGAAAGATGGTTCTTCGCGCATGTGTACTGATTGTCGAGCTATTAATAATATTACCATTCGATATCGTCACCCTATACCTCGTTTGGATGACATGCTAGATGAGTTGAGTGGTTCTATTATGTTTTCTAAAGTTGATTTGCGTAGTGGTTACCACCAAATTCGTATGCAATTAGGAGATGAATGGAAAACAGCTTTTAAAACTAAGTTCGGTTTATATGAGTGGTTAGTAATGCCGTTTGGTTTAACTAATGCACCTAGTACCTTTATGAGACTGATGAACGAAGTTTTACGTGCTTTTATTGGTCGTTTTGTGGTGGTATATTTTGATGACATTCTCATATATAGCAAATCTTTAGAGGACCATTTGGATCATTTACATGCTGTTTTCAATGCTTTACGTGATGCACGTTTGTATGGTAATCTTGAGAAGTGCACCTTTTGCACAAACAGAGTTGCTTTTCTTGGTTATGTTGTTACAGAACAGGGAATTGAAGTTGATCCAGCCAAGATTGAAGCTATTGAGAATTGGCCGCAGCCCAAGACGGTCACACAAGTGCGGAGTTTTCTTGGTCTCGCTGGGTTTTATAGGCGCTTTGTCAAAGATTTTGGTTCTATTACTGCGCCATTGAATGAGCTCACAAAGAAGGATGTGCCCTTTGTTTGGGGCGATGCACAACAAGAGGCCTTCATGATACTGAAAGATAAGTTAACACATGCTCCATTACTCCAACTTCCTGATTTTAATAAGACGTTTGAACTTGAATGTGATGCTAGTGGAATTGGTTTGGGAGGTGTGTTATTACAAGAGGGCAAACCTGTAGCATATTTTAGTGAAAAATTGAGTGGGCCTAGTCTGAACTATTCTACTTATGATAAAGAATTATATGCGCTGGTTCGGACATTAGAAACTTGGCAACATTATTTATGGCCTAAAGAATTTGTTATACATTCTGATCATGAATCTTTGAAGCATATTCGTAGTCAAGCAAAACTGAATCGTCGCCATGCAAAGTGGGTTGAATTTATTGAATCTTTTCCTTATGTTATCAAACACAAAAAGGGTAAAGATAATATTATTGCTGATGCTTTGTCGCGCCGTTATACTATGTTATCTCAGCTTGACTTCAAAAAAATTTGGTTGGAAACTATAAAGGAACAATACTTGCATGATGCTGAATTTAAAGATGTGTTGCAAAATTGTAAAGATGGTAGAACATGGAACAAATTCATCCTTAATGATGGATTTGTGTTCCGTGCTAACAAACTATGCATCCCAGATGGTTCCGTTCGTCTTTTGTTGTTACAGGAGGCGCATGGAGGAGGATTGATGGGACACTTTGGTGTCAAGAAGACGGAGGATGTTCTTGCTGCACACTTCTTTTGGCCACGCATGCGGCGAGATGTTGAGAGATTCGTGGCACGCTGCACTACTTGTCAAAAAGCTAAGTCTCGCCTTAATCCACATGGTTTATATATGCCTCTTCCTGTTCCTAGTGTTCCTTGGGAGGATATTTCGATGGACTTTGTTTTGGGATTACCTCGTACACAGAAGGGGAGGGATAGTATTTTTGTTGTTGTGGATCGGTTTTCTAAGATGGCACACTTTATTCCTTGTCACAAAACCGATGATGCTGCGCACATTGCTGAATTGTTTTTTCGTGATATCGTTCGTTTGCATGGTGTGCCAAATACTATTGTTTCTGACCGTGATACTAAATTTCTTAGCCACTTTTGGAGATGTTTATGGGCTAAGTTGGGGACTAAATTGCTGTTTAGTACTACATGTCATCCCCAAACTGATGGACAAACTAAAGTAGTTAATAGAACTTTATCTACCATGTTGCGGGCTATTTTAAAGAAGAATTTAAAATTGTGGGAAGAGTGTTTGCCTCATATTGAATTTGCTTATAATCGTTCGCTGCATTCTACCACAAAGATGAGCCCTTTTCAGATTGTCTATGGTTTTGTTCCACGTGCACCTATTGATTTGTTGCCTTTACCATCTTCAGTGCAAAATAATTTCGATGCTACACAACGTGCTGATTTGATTTTAAAATTGCATGCAACTACTAAAGACAACATAGAACGCATGAATGTTAAGTATAAAGTTGCTGGGGATAGGGGACGAAAGCATGTTGTGTTTGAGGTTGGTGATCTTGTTTGGTTGCATTTGCGCAAAGATCGTTTTCCTGATTTGCGCAAGTCTAAGTTAATGCCACGTGCTGATGGACCTTTTAAGGTGATTGAGAAAATCAATGATAATGCATATAAACTTGAGCTTCCTGCAGATTTTGGTACGGTAAGTCCTACATTTAACATTGCAGATTTAAAACCTTACTTCGGTGAAGAAGATGAGGTTGCATCGAGGACGACTTCAATTCAAGAAGGGGAGCATGATGAGGACATCCCATCTATTGATACAACCACTGCACCTACAGCGGAACACATACAAGGACCCATCACTCGAGCTCGTGCCAAGCAACTTAACTATCAGGTACTTTCGTTTCTTGGAACTCTTTCTCACATACATGAGAATATGATGCTGCCTAAATCAGATATGTTTGTTACCCTTAGGAATGATGGACCTAGCATGGATGAGATGGACAAGCATTGGAGCATGATCGTGCATGGAGATGGCAGCAAGCGTTTGAGGATTGAAGAAGATGCCACGAGTGGAGATTTCAGAACTTTGAAGCCACCCTAATGAAGGATGAAGACTTGGACGAAATATACAAAGAACTACTTCATAAATTCGTCCATAGAGAGATATGGTGCTGCGTCACTTTTATTTTTGGGCCAGGCCCATGTAATTTTCGCAGCAAATAAGACAGCCACTTTTAGGAGTCCGAATTTGAGGAGAAAAGGCCTGTTAGGGGTCCGTTCGACCACCCAACCCATGGCTGGTCGCACCCCTACCTTTTCCTCCTCAAATACCCCCCGTAGCCGTCATTAGAACTCGGATTTTGTTTAGACTAAAGATAGCCATTGCTGCAACTACGAGCTCGACTTTTGAGGCCAATCGCCCAGAAGAAGACCGCCTATTCGGAATCCCACCTTTTTGAATAAAGCATACATCTTTCATCCGCAATATCTTGATTGCAGTATTAGTTCTTACTTGTTCTCGATTTCAGGTAGGAATTAAGACCCTCGCTGGTCAGGCTGATCGTGCATCCGCAAGATCAGTAACTCCCGGAGATTGTCCTAGCGATTGCATTGGCGCACGAGCTTCGCACGTGTAGTCGGATCGTCAAGCACGAACTCCACCCACCAAATCGACATATCAAGATCTCATCGAAAGATCGGCCACCTTTGCCTTATCACCATGCCTGCCACTAATCCTGCTAGGGGTCCTAAGAAGGTGACTTTTGGCAGAAAGATGATCGAGATAGCAGCAGGAGCCGGAGATGCTGCGAGATGGAAGAAAAAGGCAAATGCTCTTTTCCGTCTTGATGGCTTGCAAGAGGAGGCCAGCAACCATCTTACTTCCGCTATGTCGTCATTTGTCCAGAGAACCAGTGTCGTGAAAGAGGTATGTATTCCCTGTAGCCCCCGAGCGCAATGGCAGATTTTCATAGTGCTTATGGAGGACATCATGCTGGAGAAAGAACTGCACAAAAGGTTCTACAATCAGGTTTTTATTGGCCTACCCTTTTTAAAGATGCAAGAAAATTTATTCTATCTTGTGATGAATGTCAAAGAGTTGGTAATATTTCTAGACGCAATGAAATGCCTATGAATTATTCTCTTGTTATTGAACCATTTGACTGCTGGGGATTTGACTGTATGGGTCCTTTTCCTCCTTTAGAAGGTTATACTCATATACTTGTCGATGTTGATTATGTTACTAAGTGGGTAGAAGCTATACCTACAAAGAGTGCTGATGGTGAGACCTTGTTAAAAATGCTTAAGGATGTTATTTTTCCTAGGTTTGGTGTGCCTAGATATCTTATGACAGATGGAGGTTCTCATTTTATTCATGGTGGTCTTAGGAAGACTGTTGCTAGATATGATGTTAATCATATAATTGCTTCAGCTTATTGTAACACCTCACTTTTTGCAACACTGTTTAAGCTGAGTTTGCTAATGCAAAAATGAGGGCCAACAAAAACTTTTTGTGCAAACCTCTGGAAGTACTATTTCTTGCTTGTTTGTCTTGATTGTTATGTTAATAATGTCTGTTTGAGTTGCTTGCTGAACAATATTGTGAACCAACGCAATCCTTGTGCCCTTGTGATCATGCCTTTATTTATGTTTCTAGCTATTTTTTTTTCTAGAACCATTATCTTGGCAACCTCCCCCTTTAAACAATTTTTTTCCAAAATAAGAGCCAAGATTTATTTTTGAGACAAAGCTTTTACCAAAACTAAGTATTTACAAAATTATTGGGACCTACAAAGTAGAGTGGTCCCACTATTTTACAAACTTATATTTTGCTGATATTATAGAAGGATTTCAAACACCCATGAGAAAACTTGATAAAGGAGGAGATTATGTCTCCATTTGTTTCTAAAAATATCTACCAAATCCTTACTCCTTCTTTAAAACCCTTTTCAACTTCCCTTGGCTTGATCACTATTTATCACTTGTTCAACCATTGCTTCTAGTGATGATAGAATACCTGCAAATGATTGACCATGTGTGGTGAGTTGACTTTATGTGACTTTGTTTGACTTTGATGAGTTGCTTGTGTGTAGATATGATCCTCAAGTAGGCCTGTGGCCTAACCTATTCAAAACCCATCAATGAATATTTTGTCCCATGTAAGTTATTTTCATTCTATCTTTCAAATAAAAACCTATCTTGTTATTTTTCCTCTCAATCCTGAAGCCCTAACTCCAATGTCTTAGTCTCACCATAAGACATTAGGAGCCCCTTTTTGAGGAATTTTAAAACTAATCAAACTAGCCCAAGGAAAGCACCCATGGTGTTATTACAATCATCTATATCCCATCTTAGGAGGCTCCTCTCAGTTTTCACAAAATATTTTCCTTGCGTCATCCTATCAAACACCTAGTGTGCAGACTATCTTCGTGTTTGTTAACAGATTCAATTTTCCGACACTTGTATTAAGCTCATTTATTCTGTCCATGACAATGCACCATCTTAGATTATATCCTTGTCATGTGGTCTTCCATTCTCTCCATTACCACTTGGTAAAGTCAGGCCATCTTCTAATTGTTTCAATCCTGTTTCTGAGGCTAATCAGATCACTGACCATTTGGCTATTATCAGATGCACTTTTGCTCCCACTCTTAAATTTCGAAATTAATTGTTTAGAGACCATCCCATGACCTATTCCTCTTCCTTTTGATGTGCTCTAACTATCTATGCACTTGTTAGTGCATTTTGAAGAATGCCACCTCTTTATGCGACTAGGTTTTGAACCCTAGTCATAACTGATTTCACTTTTTCTAGATTTCCTCGACCCTCTTGGTAACTTGTCAGCACTCATCATAAAATTTCTCCATAAATTCATTCCTCTCTACTAGCATTTGGAAAGGTTATTCATGCATACAATCATTCCCTCTCCATAAAAAATAATCATTTTCCTTATCTCACCTTTCCTATTAACCAAAATGCATGGGAATGTCAATTATGCCATTCTTGCATACTTTCTCATCAAATAAAATTTGATGAAACTCCACCATGCTCTCATATGAATTTAGAATCATATGAACCCAAAACCCTAGTTGTTCCTCTTCAAAATTTTCAAAATCTTGTCTCAAGCAGAATAGGGCAAATCCTCACATCTCAATTTTTGGTGATATTGCCTAACACTAAATAAACTCTTCCAACTTGGCAACATTGTTAGTCTCATCAAATCACACTCACCTAATCCATTGTGCATGCCTTTGTATGGTGCAATATGGGACTATCCCAAAAATCAAGAATCACATCATACATGCATTCATCACCATCTCAATCCCTAACTAATTCAAATTTATTTGAAATACCACCAAACCATCCCACTAATCACTCTAGCACCACCACCACCCTCTGGTCGAATTCTACTGTAGCAGTACCCTCTCCCCTTTGTCTTGTAGTGTTTGGAAAGAGGAGGAAGGGATCCATGCCAATCTTGGGCAACAAATAAGAAAAACCTTGCAGCAGCCCTTCTCACCTCTCTCTCTCTCTGACCCTTCTCGACCAAGGCACCCTCCTGAACCCCACACACCTACTCCACCGTCCCCCTTGCCCAACCAGAGGCCACGAAGCTACCCCACAAACACAAACCGACCTAACACGCCCCTCTCTGTGTTATAAGGCCTCAGAGCACCCCAGCCCCTCCAGACCGGTTCATTCAGCTCCCCTCTCATCACTCTCCCTCCTAGACCCGCAGAACTCAAGCACTCGATCTGTGCGCTCAAGGAGAGCATGTTCTTCTCAATGTGTGCTGCAGGCTTGCTAGGAAGGATGCCACCCATCTAATACCTCTTTGTCGTTTCTTTCTACAGTCTCAAACTCCCGTCGATGATACCTAGCTAACCCCGCCGTCTATTTTGACCTAGGAACGCCGGAGACGAGCTTCTCTGAGCCCCAAGATGAACCCCCACTGTCGCTGCGCTCAGATCCACTCCCCGGGACCAAGATCAGCAGTGCCGCCCCTCGTTGGACTCGCCGGAGTCCGCCAGATCGCGTCGTCATGTGGCCCTGGCCAGAGAAAGCCCTAGGTGAGCCCCTCGAACCCTCTATCAGTAGGCTAGGGTTTCCGCCCGCCGGGTCTGTCATGGGGAGGACGATGATGGCCGACCGTCGATCCTCACTTGATCGGACGGCCGGCATCGCTCCTTACCCCTTCGGGCGCCCTTGTCCGCTGACACCCCTGGCCCGCCTGCCACGCGGTTTGAACCGCTATCCCGCGCGCGCCCTCGCCAATTGGGCCGACCCAGCGCTATGCTGCGTCGGCCGGTCAGATCTGGCCCATGACTCATTTTTTAAGAAAATATCTCTGTTAATTTTGTAAGATCTGTGAACTTCCAAAATTCGTAGAAAAATAAGTATAAGCCCTATTTGAATGATTCAAATTTCTGTGAACTCCTTAGAGTATTATCTATCCAATAGTACTGATTGCATGTCATTTGAAGCCCTGTGTAATGCCTTGTATTTAAATTAGTAGATCTAGTCACTTTTCTTTCAAAAATCCAAATGTGTGGCTCTGTAGAACCAATTGGGTTGGTTTCAATTTTCATAGGTGCTATGGTATGTTAGCTTGCATGTCTCACTGGGTTAAGTATTTTATGAACTATAGATTTGAAGTAGTAATTAACATGGCTAATAGTTTAATTAGTCCTAGTTAATTTCTCCCTTGCAATAGAATAGGATTTTGCGTATGAATCCAATTTCTGTGGTTTGTGCTCAGTAAGAGCTTTCCAGAACATTCTCTGGCACATTTTTCTAAGGTCCAGAGAATATCTGGGAATTATTTTGGTATTCTAGTGATAGTTTCTATTATTTAATTCATAGAAATTCAACCACAAATTGTTTTGGGATGAATCCAACTTTGTTGGATTCATAAGATTGTTGTTTATTTGCAAGTGTACTGAGTGTGTTACTTGGTCCATATGAACTCCTGCATGCTTGATTGAAGTGGAGTGGTGTTATGATTGCCATAATAGAAAAACCCTAGTTTCTAATAAAATTGACTTGGAACTAAAAACCCTATAAAATCTTGTTTGATTTCTAAACATGTTTGTTTCTGATACTCTTTGATTGTGTGATATTAAGTGATGGAATGTTGGTGACTTGTGTATGTATGTGTGCTTATTTGTATGTTATTATTTTTCCGATGATAGAATCAAATGAGGAGTGTGCGGAGGAGCAAAAAGTCTTTGAGTACCAGGAAGAAGAAGACCAGGGACTAGCCAATCAAGGCAAGCCATCTATACTTGTTGCATATCTTAATCCTATTCACTTACTTTGCAGGTTGCATAAAGGTTTATTAAACTACATGTTTTTATATTGCTATAGCTCTTGTAGCAATTATATTATTGGCTCAAGCTCCACAAGTGATAGGGTAAAGGTGCCCGATCTTTCGATGAGACGATAACTATCGATTATGGTGGAGGTCGATGTTGACAATTTGACTACAAACCTGCAAGACGTTGTGCCTTAGCAATCGATACACCAACTTCCGAGGCTATTGATCATGCTGGAGCTAGATCAACCTGATCACGAGGATCAATCCCTGCAAGCAATCGAAGAACCAGCAAGAATTATAGATGCAGTCAAGATATTGCGAATATAGATGAAAGCTTTATTGAAGAGGTGGGATTCTGTAAGTGCGTAGTACAAAAGGTCGGTTTGACACTTGTGCCTATGGCGAAGAGTAGCGCGTGGCTAAGTCTTTAACTAAACAAAATCCCAGTTCGAATGACGGCTAGGAGGAGGTATATATGAGGGAAAGGGCAGGGATTTTCGTACAACCCTAATGGGCCATCCGAAAATAGCCCTAGATGGGCCTTTTTCCACTCAAACAGCCTCTAAAAAATCCCTAAAATACCTAGGACAAAAATACATGGGTTTAACCCATAAAAATAAGGTGACGCGGCACCATATAAAGCCTTGGACGAATTTTATGATTTGGTAACTTGTGAATTTCGTCCAAGCATCCTTGCATCATTATGGTGGCTTCAAAGTTCGGAAATCTTCACTTGCAGCATCATCCTGAATCCTCACACGATTGCTGCCATCATCTCCATGCATGATCATGCTCCAATGCTTTTCCCTCTCATCTATGCTAGGCCCATCATTCCTAAGTAACATAAACACATCTGATTTAGGCAGCATCATATTCTCATGAATATTAGGAATAGTTCCAAGAAACGAAAGTACCTGATAATTTAGTTGTCGTGCACGAGCTCTTGTGAGAGGTCCTTGGAATTGTGGAACGTGAGGAAGTGTGGCTGTAGGTGCAACGGTTGTATCAACCGTAGGGATGTCCTCATCATCCTCCCCTTCTTGAATTGAAGTCGTCCCCGACGCAATCTCATCTTCTTCTCCAAAGTATGGTTTCAAATCTGCAATGTTAAATGAGGGACTTACCGTGCCCATCTCTGCAGGAAGATCAAGTTTATATGCATTATCATTCATTTTCTCTAACACTTTAAAAGGACCAGCAGCACGTGGCATTCATTTAGACTTGCGCAGATCAGGAAAACGATCTTTGCGCAAATGCAACCAAACTAGATCTCCCACATCAAACACAATATGCTTGCATCCTTTATCACCAGCAACTTTATATTTAGCATTCATACGTTCTATATTGTCCTTAGTAATCCTATGCAACGTAAGAATCTGCAGCACATTGTGTAGCATCAAAATTATGTTGCACCGAAGATGGAATAGGTAATAAATCAATAGTTGCACGAGGAACAAAACCATACACAATCTCAAAAGGGCATAACTTAGTTGTAGAGTGCACGGAACGATTGTAAGCAAATTTGATATGAGATAAACAATCTTCCCACATTTTTAAGTTTGTCTTTAAAACAGCCCGTAACATGGTAGACAAAGTTCTATTAACTACTTCAGTTTGTCCATCAGTTTGGGGATGACATGTAGTACTAAACAGCAACTTAGTCGCCAACTTAGCCCATAAACATCTCCAAAAATGGCTAAGAAATTTAGTATCATGATCTGAAATAATAGTATTAGGCACACCATGCAAGCGAACAACATCGCGAAAGAATAATTCAGCAACATGAGCAGCATCATCACTCTGATGATAAGGAATAAAGTGTGCCATCTTAGAAAATCTATCCACAACCACAAAAATACTATCCCTCCCCTTCTGTGTTCGAGGCAATCCTAAAACAAAGTCCATAGAAATATCCTCCCAAGGTACACTAGGAACAGGAAGAGGCATATATAAACCATGTGGATTAAGGTGTGACTTAGCTTTTTGACATGTTATGCAGCAAGCAATAAACCTCTCAACATCCCTTCTCATGCGTGGCCAAAAGAAGTGTGTAGCAAGTACGTCTTCTATCTTCTTTACTCCAAAGTGACCCATCAAGCCTCCTCCATGCGCCTCATGCAACAACAAAAGACGAACGGAACCTTCTGAGATGCATAGTTTGTTAGCACGGAACACAAACCCATCATTAAGGACGAATTTGTTCCAAGTTCTACCCTCTAGACAATGCTGCAAAACATCTTTAAAATTGGCATTATTCACATATTGTTCTTTAATAGTTTCTAATCCAAAAAAATTGAAGTCAAGTTGAGATAACATGGTATATCGACGTGACAAAGCATCAGCAATAATATTATCTTTACCCTTTTTGTGTTTAATAACATAAGGAAAAGATTCAATGAATTCAACCCACTTTGCATGACGTTTATTCAACTTAGCTTGACTACGAATATGCTTCAAAGATTTATGATCAGAATGTATAACAAATTCTTTAGGCCATAAATAATGTTGCCAAGTTTCTAATGTCCGAACAAGAGCATATAATTCCTTATCATAAGTAGAATAGTTCAAACTAGCTCCACTCAATTTCTCACTGAAATATGCAACAGGTTTTCCCTCTTGTAACAACACTCCTCCCAAACCAATTCCACTAGCATCACATTCCAACTCAAAGGTCTTATTAAAATTAGGAAGTTGGAGTAAAGGAGCATGTGTAAGCTTATCTTTGAGTAGCATGAAGGCTTCTTGTTGTGTAGTGCCCCAAACAAAGGGCACATCTTTCTTAGTAAGCTCATTCAGCGGCGCTGCAATGGAACCAAATCTTTGACAAAGCGCCTGTAAAATCCAGCGAGGCCAAGGAAGATCCTCACTTGTGTGACTGTTTTGGGTTGCGGCCAACTCGAAATTGCTTCAATCTTGGCGGGATCAACTTCAATACCCTGTGCTGTAACAACATAGCCAAGAAAACAACTCTATCCGTGCAAAAGGTGCACTTCGCAATGTTACCAAACAAACGTGCAGCACGTAAAGCATCAAAAACAGCACGTAAATGTTCCAAATGCTCTTCTATAGATTTGCTATATATCAATATATCATCAAAGTATACCACCACAAAATGTCCAATAAAAGCATGTAAAACTTCATTCATTAATCTCATGAAAGTGCTGGGAGCATTAGTTAAACCAAAGGGCATCACTAACCACTCATATAGGCCAAATTTAGTTTTAAAAGCAGTTTTCCATTCATCTCCTAACTTCATACGAATCTAGTGGTAACCACTACGCAAATCAACCTTAGAGAAGATGGTAGAGCCACTCAATTTATCAAGCATGTCATCTAAACGAGGTATAGGATGACGATATCGAATAGTAATATTATTGATGGCTCTACAATCAGTACACATGCGCGAAGAACCATCTTTCTTTGGTACCAAAATAATAGGAACAACACATGGACTAAGAGACTCACGAATATGACCCTTGTCAAGTTCTTGAATTTGTCGCTGAATCTCTTTCGTCTCCTCCGGATTGGTACGATATGGTGCACGGTTGGGCAAAGATGCTCCAGGAATCAAATCAATTTGGTGCTCAATTCCACGAATAGGTGGCAGTCCTGGAGGTACATCTTGTGGGAAAACGTCCTCATATTCCTGCAAAATGTTAGCAACAGCAGGTGGCAAAGAAGGAGGCATCTCCTCAGCTGAAAACAACACTTCTTTGCAAATGATAGCATAACAGGCAGTAGTACGCACATGAATTTCAGAAATATCAGATTTGCTAGCTAGCAAACAAGTACTTTTCAAACGAATTTCGTTAGCATATTTTGGATCAGATTTAGAAGTACTTGTACAAGGCATAAGTTCCTTAGCAACAATCTGAATTTCGCTCAGCTTTTTCCCCTCATTATGTGCTCGACTAGCTCTAGCAAGATCATCTTTTAAAATACTTTCAGGAGACATGGGAAGTAACACAATTTTCTTATCATTATGAACAAGAGAATACTGATTTGTGCTACCATAGTGTATAGAATTTGTATCAAATTGCCATGGTCTACCAAGTAAAAGAGCACATGCTTGCATAGGAACAACATCACACTCAACGTAATCAGCATATGTAGCAATAGTAAAATGCACACGAAATGTACGTGTTACCTTAACCTTGCCGCTATTATTAAACCATTGAATGTGATATGGATGAGGATGGGGCTGTGTCGTAAGAGAAAGCTTTTCAACCATCTCCATGCTCGCCAAGTTGTTGCAGCTCCCTCCATCAATAATAATGCGAATACAGCGATCTTTAACCACGCCCTTGGTATGGAACAGATTATGGCGCTGGTCAGGCTCGGCCTTGGTAATTTGTGCACTCAAGACTCGTTGTGCAACTAAACTCGGGTATCTCTCCGCATGTTCCGCAGCCATATATTCAGAATCTTGCTCCGTGGATGCTGCAGCACATTGCTCATCAGATGCAATAAGAGCCAAAGTATCTTCATCATAATCACTGGCGGAGTCGTATCCACCATCCTCAAGAGCAATCATCACATGGGAGGAGGCACAATCATGTGCAAAGTGACCAAGTCCAGCACATTTGAGGCACTGAATTTGGCTGGACTTGCCCGTATATGCCATGGAGGAGGCAACACGCAGGGCTGGTCCTGTAGTAGTCTTCCGTGCAGCAAATGGAGGTGGTGTAGATGCTGCAGATCGTGTGGATGTGGTCGCTAGAGGTGTAGGTGCAGCAGCCCGTGACGCCGAATTCGGTGATCTCCAAGTAGAATGCCCTGCAGAATAATTAGTTCGTGTCGCCTCGCGTCGATCCTGCACTTCACATTCAGCATTGCAAGCAAGATGGAACAAATGGGTAATAGTGTTATAAGATTTATATCTAAGAATGGTCTGAATTTCCTTATTTAACCCGCCTACAAATCGTGCCATTAATGCTTCATTATCCTCCTCTATACCACAACACAGCATGCCAGTTTGCAACTCCTGATAGTAATCCTCTACATAATTTTTTCCTTGATCTAGACGTGCTAATTTGGTAAGCATGGAACGCTAATAATATGGTGGAACAAAACGAATATGCATAGCATGTTTTAAAGCAACCCACGTAGTGATTGGATTAGCATGATTAGCACGACAATATTCAGACCACCATATGGAAGCAAAACTAGTGAACTCACAAGTAGCAGCACTAACACGTCTATCCTCGGGGTAATTTAAGCATGCAAAATGCTGGTCTAATTCTAATTCCCAAGAGAGGTATGCATCAGGATTATAGTGACCATCAAACGTAGGAACATTTAATTTTAGTTTGGCAACATGGTCATCATCACGTACCAATGGAAAAGGAGGTAGACGGTGAATGTTGCGATTGTATTGCCTAGGACGACCAGCTGGCTGATCAACTGTGAAGTCGTCCGCGTACTCGCCCTCGTACTCATCTTCCCCGTAATAATCATCCAACTGTGCATCACGGGCCTGTGTAACACCCGTAGCCCCTGCAATGCCAGCAGCAGCAGTGCCCGCAACAGCAGCAGCACCCGTAGCATCGCCCGCAGCCGAAGTTTGTGCTGGTGGTAGGAGAACACGCTGTGCATGTCCCAAAAAGGTCGATGTAGGAGCCACGCGAGTTGGCTGTGGAGGAGGCGCATGAGCTGTCAGTGGTGGTGGTAAGAGTGCTAGCAGCTCCTGGAATTTAGCGTCGAGTTTGGCGGTGAAGCCGGTCTCGAGTCCCTCGTGTTGCTCCATCGTGTCACTAAAATGCTTGTCCACATCCTGCATATGGTCAGCCAAAAGTTTGGTGACGTGAGCCTGCAAGGCTTCACCCTCCAGTGGCTGTGTCTCGGTGTTTTCTGGTGGCATGATTAGTACGCAAAAAGCACAATTATATAATAGAGATACAACAGGAACAGAGGTGGAAAATGCTGAATCTGTCAAGCAAACCAATACTCTTACCCATTCTTACCCTGCAGCAGGTGGTGAGTAGCAACCGTCATGATCAAACTTCAGGTTGATTGAATAGAGTGATTGCCAGGTGGTGTCAACGCACGGTGTAGGAATATGTGGAGCTCTGGGTGGCTGCAATATCTGTAGCAACAATTTCAAAATAGTAATGCAAGTGATATGGGCACGAAGGAGGAGGTGAAGCCCAATTTTAGGACTCCACCAAGATGAGGGAAGCTCGCTGTAGATTGGCACGCCAGGACGACCTACGATATGTAATAATTAGTCTAAGGTTGTGTCAGCAATTTATATTCATGCTTATGTTATTTCGAAGCTAGGTCAAGTTGTGGGCCACTTAGAATTATTTGTGTTTTGGGTTTGGGCCTGTCCAAGCCCAATAGTTTTCTGGCCATCTATATAAGGAGGCCAGCAGTCTAGGGTTTAGGGAGTTCAGTTGTTTAGTCTAAAACTATCGTGTGCTCCACGGTGTATCATCCCTCCGGGGAAACGGCGCTGCCGTGTTATCTAATAAAGTTGCTGCGGAGGTTCTTGTGTTCATCAAGGATTGTCGTGCTTTGGTTTGAGGCGTGGTGTTCATCATCACGTTGCTTGCTGGATTCTTCCTCGTCTTCAGCTGACGTTCTTCGCGTTGTTGGAAGATTTCTATCTGGTTTGACTCGCTATGAAAGATCGGGACAAAACTCCATGGATCGCCGGTGTGATTCTTATCAGCAAGGTTGAATAACAGCTCAACGACGGCACGAGGCACACCGCGAGGCTAGAACACCACGAGGCACACCACGACACCAAAAAGCAACATGCAACAGTGCTCTGAACAGCGCGGGAATGAGGCAAAAATCACTAGGATGGAAAGTTTCTCAAAACGATCAGCAAGGTGGAATATCAGGATAAGCTCAAAAAAAAATTTCAAAATTTCCAAAAACTGCTCTGGAAAGTGTGCAGACGCCAATTTTTTTTCACTATAATGGCGTATAGCTCAAAACGATCCCAGAAGCCTAAAAACAGTATAGGCCGATTTTTTTTTTGGAGGAGTTTCCAGATTCTTTTTTTTTGCTCTCCCGTCCTCTTTCCTTCTGGCCTAAACTTTCTGGAACTCGGATCAGATCTACAATGATGGAAAGAAAAAGTATGAAAACAAAAACAAACCTAACTGGACAGGAACAAGGATATGCGGTGGTGGAGGCGGTATCTGGGCGTAGGGTTGTAGCAAGTGTATGGTGGTGGTGATAGCGGAATCGGTGGTGGCGGTGGTGATGGCAGAATCGGTGGTGGCGGTGGTGATAGCGAAATCGGTGGTGGCGGTGGTGATAGTGAAATCGGTGGTGGCGGTGGTGATGACTGTGACCAGAACTCGAAACTCGAAAGATCTAGACCTAAGACCAGCACTGGACACGACGATGCAGACTAGAACTCAACAAAGCAAATACTGAAAAGAAAAGATGCAAAAGGGCCGAAAGCGTTTCTAGGATACGGATCTAACCCTAATTTTTTGGCTTTTATGGTTTATAGGAAGAAGAACAGATGCAATCTAAACTACGAAAATAGTAAGATCTCACCGAGAAACCTGAAATCTGATACCACTTGATAGGGTAAAGGTTCCCAATCTTTCGATGAGACAATAACTATCGATTATGGTGGAGGTCAACGTTGACGATTCGACTACAAACATGCGAGATGTTGCGCCTTAGCAATCGATACACCAACTTCCGAAGCTATTGATCACGAGGATCAATCCCTGCAAGCAATCGAAGAACTAGCAAGAATTATAGATGCAATCAAGATATTGCGAATATAGATGAAAGCTTTATTGAAGAGATGGGATTCTGCAAGTGCGTAGTACAAAAGGTCGGTTTGACACTTGTGCCTATGACAAAGAGTAGCTCGTGGCTAAGTCTTTAACTAAACACAATCCCAGTTCAAATGACGGCTAGGAGGAGGTATATATGTGGGAAAGGGCAGGGATTTTCATACAACCCTAATGGGCCATTCGAAAATAGCCCTAGATGGGTCTTTTTCCACTCAAACAGCCTCTAGAAAATCCCTAAAATACCTAGGACGAAAATACATGGGTTTAACGCATAAAAATAAGGTGACTCAGCACCATATAAAGCCTTGGACGAATTTCATGATTTGGTAACTTGTGAATTTCGTCCAATCATCCTTGCATCATTATGGTGGCTTCAAAGTTCGGAAATCTTCACTTGCAGCATCATCCTAAATCCTCACACGATTGCTGCCATCATCTCCATGCATGATCATGCTCCAATGCTTGTCCCTCTCATCCATGCTAGGCCCATCATTCCTAAGTAACATAAACACATCTGATTTAGGCAGTATCATATTCTCATGAATATTAGGAATAGTTCCTAGAAATGAAAGTACCTGATAATTTAGTTGTCATGCACGAGCTCTTGTGAGAGGTCCTTGGAATTGTGGAACGTGAGGAAGTGTGGCTGTAGGTGCAACGGTTGTAACAACCGTAGGGATATCCTCATCAACAAGCCTATTGTTTTCATCCTTCAAGATGACCCCCTTGAACAACTACTCTTTATCCTTGCAGTAGTGGCTTGTTGATTAGCAACAAAGCCTTTGGGAAACCTCTAGTGGAGCCAAAAACTCTAGGATGGGAACACTCAAAGATAAAGTTTCGAAAATGTTTTCGAAAAACCTTGGAGTAGTGCTTACTCCACTGAAATGTTTTGAAAAATGGTTTTTGTACAACTAGAGATGGACAAGAAGACAAGGAAGTGGTGGTTTTATAAAAGACATTGGTGATCACTAAGTGTTCGCTCAGAACAATTTATCCGTGCAACCACATTACCCCGGTATGGGACGGGGCTTAGTTCAAAGTTTATTTGCTTTAGTGCGGGGAGCCTCACACTATATAAGGGTTTGTAGGACCCCAGAATCCAGGTTGCCATAAGAGTATGGGCAATAGTGAATCGGGATCCTTTGGGATTTATCCGGCCAGAAGACACTTGGGTTCTCCCGCCGTGGCACTGGAGCTACACTCGAGGAAATGGAGGTAGGCTGCCAGGGTTTGCCGGGGAGGTTAACTCCATAGGGTAGGCACCCGTACTAACGTAGATAGATGGAAGGCTCTGTTCGATTATCTGAACCCTGCATACTTGTGTATGACGGACCGTGGTGGCATCCCGGCGGATTTATCGAATCTTGTGGGTAAAGTGTACAACCTCTGCAGAGTGTAAATCTATTCGAATAGCTGAGTCCTCGGTCATGGACGGTTGGGACGACCGTTACTTAGCCCAATGTCAGGTTTCGGGTTTGACTAAAATGTTTTCGGAAATAAATGGAGAAAGGTGCCGGGCGGAGTACTCGGAGGGTACTGCCGTGGCACGTCTATGGTTCAGAGTACTTGCAGGGTACTACCGAAGGAAATGAGATAGTCATGTGTGATTGACCTGGATTTATAAAGGGAGGTGGTCATGTTTGATTGACCACCGGTTCTCTCCCTCTTGAGAAATAAATGAGTCCCCCCTTCGCTAGAGAGTTTACAAAAATCTGTTTTCTAAAATTGTTTTTCAACAAAGATATAGAGATGTCGTATGACATGCTATATCGACAAGAGAAACTATATTAGTGTAGAGCAAACTACATTAGAGCCTTTCACCTTGCTACAGCCAAACTGCATGTCAACACTCTCTCTTAGATGGTTTGCGAGTACAATTCAAAATGTACTCACGGCTTTGTCCCTGGCTATTAACTTGGTCAGATTATGGTGAAGATTATGAGGATGATGGTGAGAAGTTTGACGATGCCGATGCGAACTAGGAACGTCTCCCAGTCAGTTGCCTATAGGGTAGTAGGCATGACGTGGGTCATCAGCGCTGCTTGGTATCCGCTGCTTAATTGTAAACTCGCCCTGCGTGGCAATATAATACCTGGTCATGTGACCAATTGTAAATATTATTCGGTACTGTAATGGATGACGTAATTCTGTCATCAACTCGGATATGTGGATTCACGACACACTGATCATGGGATCGTGAATTGTATGCATATCGGGTATTCCGGATGGGTAATCCGAGGTCCCCACACTTATCATCCCCAAACAAGTGGGCAAGTAGAGTTATCAAATAGAGAGAGATTAAGTATATCTTGCAAAAGACTGTTAATAAATCTAGGAAAAATTGGGCTAGTAAGTTAAATGATGCTTTATGGGCATATAGAACTGCTTATAAAAATCCTATGGGTATGTCTCCTTACAAAATGTTTTATGGGAAAGCTTGTCACTTGCCTTTATAATTAGAACACAAAGCTTATTGGGTAGTGAAAGAGCTCAATAGAGATTTAAAATTTGCTGGTAAGAAAAGGTTGCTTGACGTGAGTTCTTTAGATGAATGGAGAAGTGAAGCTTATGAAAATCCTAGACTCTTTAAGGAGAAAGTTAAAAATTGGCATGATAGGAGAATTCTTAAGAGAGAGTTCCATGTTGGTGAGAAAGTTCCATTGTATAGGTCTCGTCTCAGATTTTTTGCAGGAAAATTACTCTCGAAATGGGAAGGACCCTTTGTTATTGAAGTGGTGTATCATTCAGGTGCAATAAAAATTGCTTCGCTAAAGGATAACACTACACAAGTGGTGAATGGGCAAAGACTCAAACATTATATTTCTGGAGATTCTTATAATGATGATATCGATATTATTCAAATGGTGACTCCAGAAGAATTTATCAAAGAACAAATCCTGGAAACTGCAGAGTCTGTTTTCGAATAGGTAATAGTTTTAGTAAGAAAAAGTTCGTGTTAAACTTTTCTTCTTATATTTTTGTTGTTTTTATTAAAAATGGAAAATTACGAGATGAAAACGGGTAGGAAACGGTGCCCGAGGGCACCAGACCACCTCATGGCGCGGGCCCACTCCTATATGCGCCACCATGTGGTGTGGTCGCCTTGGAGCTCGTTTTCGACCCGGTTTCATCATGTGCCTTCCTTTTGTTGTTAAACTTTTGGCTATATAATCCCCTAGATTCCCCGAGGTCCGTATATTGTTTTCTTGTCGTGTTTTCATTGCGATCTGTTTCTGTCAGGAGCTGTTCTCAGTTTTAGAGGCACCATGGCCTCCGCCAACAACGATAAGGGCAAGAAGCTTTCGGAGGATGATCACCAAAACCCCGAGCTAGAGGAGGAGGTTGAGATTGAAGCTGAAGAAGAAATAGAAGAAGACCAGTGTCCGTGCCTTCGCACCACCATTGCAAGCATTGGGGTGGTGGCAAACCCTAGCAAGTTCAAGAAAGGTGTGCGGATGAGCACTGGAGGGAATGTTCCACGTCACTTCTTAGCTCCAAGGACATCTTCTTCAGGCAACAACAACCCCTTCCATACTCTAATACATGAGCATCAATTCCAAAGGGTGCCTAAGGAAAAGTTACCCTCTAGTTGGGATATAGACTGTTCTAACAGTGCAGGGAAAGAAGGCTTTAAGTATGAAGAAGAGTGGGGAAATAATTCCAAGAGCTGGGATTCACAAGTTGACAAATTCATGAGCCGTATTGAGCACAATTCAAAGTTGATTCGTATTCTCACCTACAAGATTGATGAGTTGAAGGAGTTGATTGATAAGCTTATTAAGGATTCACCACCACCACCGAAGGAGTAATTCGTCATTGGTATTGGCATCCCCCCTTGGCTTGTTCCAAGCTTGGGGGAGTGTCACAGTATCACATCATTACCTTTTACCCTTTTACTTTTCAGTAGAGTCATATCATGAGTAGAGAAGTTATCATATAGGATGGTTTGCAGTGTCGAAGTATCTCTCTTTAGTTGGTTATCTATGTATCCCTTGGTGTGAGTTGCGGTTATGAAATATTAATGAGAAGTCTTATCATTTACTTTCTGCACACTTTATTTTAGTTTGCAATTTCTGTTATATGATTAATCTTGTTGTTAGTATTGGTATCACTTTGGGAGCATAAGTAAATCTAGTTGGTTTTGGCAAACTTAGGAATGGTCAGTAGCAACAATACTTTGAGGCTTGAGTAGAAAAGAGAGAAATACATGTAGATACATTATTCCTTTGTCTTTCTTTCTTGATTGGCTCATAAGCTTAGTATTCTCAAGTTAAGATCGTTTGTACTTCCAAGGAAGATTGCATGATTGTTTTCTATCATATGTATGTTTGTTTGTTTCACTCAACTCTTATGCTTGCTACCCAGCCTTGCTAGCCAAAAACATGTACTAAGAGGGAATACTTCTCGTGCATCCAACTCCCCAAAACCAAGTTATTCCAAAGAGTCCATTATAAATTCCTATGCATGGCATTTCAAGCCATTCCAAGTAAATTTTCATGTGCTACCTTTCAAAACCTTTAAACACTTCTCATTTTGTGACACTGTTTCTGGCTCATGAGGACATACTGGTTGGGTTTGTTATCTTCCATACTAAATTACGTACCCCTCGACTTGCATGCTTCATCTGCTCGTCACTAATTTTGCAAGAGAGCTAGCCAGACCATTATAACTTCAAAAAAGAAAAAGAAAAAGGCACTCCTCCATGGTATGAGATTGTTGGCAGGCACCCGAAGGATTCGGTTAGGCATGGTTTGTGAAAGGAAAGGTTGGGAGAAGTGCCAAACCATAAAAAGTGCATATAAATGCTCTTTATCAATAACTCGGAACCGCTCTCAACTTGGTTAGTATGGAAGATGGCAAGAACTCTATTGCCATTCGTTGACAGAAACAACCACCTCCCAAAACATTTATTATCTTTGTTTTACAAATGAAAAGCTCTAGCACATGATGAATCCCTGCTTCCCTCTGTGAAGGGCCTATCTTTTTACTTTTATGTTGAGTCAGTAAACCTATTCCTCTCTATCTCAAGCAAGCATTTGAGTTGTTGTGATCCAACCATCCATATGTTGATTCATTCAATCATGTCTTTTATTTTTATTTGTTTAGTACAATGCTTTTATCTGAATGAATATATCTTTGAAAGCTATCAATGACCGTAAAGAGATTGTTATGATTGAGCATGTGATTTCTGCAGTATAAGCTCTAATATAAAGACTCTGATTGAAATATAAGTACAATCTGTTAATTGTTCTCTAACCAAGAACAAAAGTGATGAGGACATCCCTACGGTTGATACAACCATTGCACCTACAGCCACACTTCCTCACATTTCACAATTCCAAGGACCTCTCACAAGAGCTCGTGCACGCCAACTAAATTATCAGGTACTTTTGTTTCTAGGAACTATTCCTAATATTCATGAGAATATGATGCTGCCTAAATCAGATGTGTTTATGTTACTTAGGAATGATGGGCCTAGCACGGATGAGAGGGACAAGCATTGGAGCATGATCGTGCATGGAGATGATGGCAGCAATCGTGTGAGGATTCAGGATGACGCTACAAGTGAAGATTTCAGAACTTTGAAGCCACCATAAAGCTGCAAGGATGCTTGGACGAAATTCTCAAGTTACTCAATCATAAAATTCGTCCAAGGCTTTATATGGTGCTACGCAACCTTATTTTATGGGTTAAACCCATGTATTTTCGTCATAGGTATTTTAGGAATTTTCTGGAGGCTGTTTGAGTGGAAATTGGCCCATCTAGGGTTATTTTCGGATGGCCTATTAGGGCTATACGAAAATCCCTGCCCTTTCCCTCATATATACCTCCTCCTAGCCGTCATTAGAACTTGGATTTTGTTTAGTTAAAAGACTTAGCCACGAGCTACTCTTCGCCATAGGCACAAGTGTCAAATCGACCTTTTGTACTACGCACGGACAGAATCCCACCTCTTCAATAAAGCCTTCATCTTTATTCGCAATATCTTGATTGCAAATATAATTCTTGCTTGTTCTTCGATTGCTTGCAGGGATTGATCCTCGTGATCAGGTTGATCTAGCTCTGGCGTGATCAATAGCCTCGGAAGTTGGTGTATCGATTGCTAAGGCGCAACGTCTCGCACATTTGTAGTCGGATCGTCAACGTTGACCTCCACCATAATCGATAGTTATCGTCTCATCGAAAGATCGGGCACCTTTACCCCATCAAGTGGTATCAGATTTCGGGTTTCTCGGTGAGATCTTACAGTTTTCGTAGTTTAGATTGCATCTGTTCTTCTTCCTATAAACCATAAAAAGCCAAACAATTAGGGTTAGATCCGTATCCTAGAAACTTTTTTTCGGGCCTTTTGCATCTTTTCTTTTCAGTATTTGCTTTCTTGAATTCTAGTCTGCATCGTCGTGTCCAGTGCTGGTTTTAGGTCTAGACCTTTAGAGTTTCGAGTTCTGGTCACCGTCACCACCACAGTTTCTGCCACCACCGATTTCGTGATCACCACCGCCACCACCGATTCCGCCATACCCTGCGCCCACATACCGCCTCCGTTACCACATATCCTTGTTTTCGTTTTCCTACTCTTGTTTCCCATCATTGCAGATCCGATCCGCGTTGTAACTTGATCCGAGTTCCAGAAAGTTTCGGCCAGAAGGAAAGAGGAGGGGAGAGCAAAAAAAAAAAGTCAAATCCGCATCCAAGTCGGTTTGACCCGTTCCTACTAGTCCAGTGCGAATCTAGTCCGATTTGGACAGTTTCGTCAGTTTTTGACAGTTTTCGACAGCAAACTTCAACTGGCCATAACTTTTGCATACGAACTCCGTTTTCGACGTGCGACCACTCAAAATGCTCAGCACGAAAAGTTCTATGTAACCACACTAAGTACGTCGTTGTGCGACACTCAGAACGCCCAAAAAAGGCCGGGAAGGCTGAGTTTTTGCCCTCTGAAGTTTCGGACCCGAAAATTCCTGCAGATCTTCACTTATATCTTGCTTGGGAGCTAATTCTTTCTGCTTGTTGTGCCACGCTGTGACTTCTTTAGTGTTCTGGGCTCGCGTCTCTAGCTTGGGATAGTCTAGGACCAGCACAGTACCGTCGTTGAGCTATTATTCAACCTTGCATTGCTGTTTTGAAATTGTTGCTACAGATATTGCAGCCACCCAGAGCTCCACATATTCCTACACCGTGCGTTGACACCACCTGGCAATCGCTCTATTCAATCTTCCTGAAGTTTGGTCACGACGGTTGCTGATCGCCACCTGCTGCAGGGTAAGAATGGGTAAGAGTATTGGTTTGCTTGACAGATTAAGCGTTTTCCACCCTATTCCTGTTTTATCCGTATCCTACACCTGTGCTTTTGAGTACTAATCATGCCATCAGACAACACCGAGCCACAGCCACTGGAGGGTGAAGCCTTGCAGGCTCACGTCACCAAACTTTTGTCTGATCATATGCAGGATGTGGACAAGCGTTTTAGTGACACGATGGAGCAACTCGAGGGACTCGAGACCACCTTCACCGCCAAACTCGACGCTAAATTCCAGGAGGTGCTCGCACGCTTACCACCTCCACCGCCGGCTCACGCGCCTCCTCCACAGCCGACTCGCGTGGCTCCTCCACCGACCTTTTTGGGACGTGCACAGCGCATTCTCCATCAACCGGCACAAACTTCGGCTGCGGGTGCAACTGCGAGCACTGCGGCTGCTAGCGTTGCAGGAGCTACGGGTGTTACACAGGCCCGTGATGCACAGTTGGATGATTATTACGGGGAAGATGAGTACGAGGGCAAGTACGCGGATGACTTCACAGTTGATCAGCCACCTGGTCGTCCTCGTCCCTATATTCGCCGTCCACCTCCTCGTCCGTTGGTACGTGATGATGACCATGTTGCTAAACTGAAATTAAATGTTCCTACGTTTGATGGTCGCTATAATCCTGATGCATACCTTTCTTGGGAATTAGAATTAGACCAGCGTTTTGCATGCTTAAATTATCCCGAGGATAGACGTGTCAGTGCTGCTACTTGTGAGTTCACTAGTTTTGCTTCCATATGGTGGTCTGAATATTGTCGTGCTAATCATGCTAATCCAATCGCTACGTGGGATGCTTTAAAACATGCTATGCGTATTCGTTTTGTTCCACCATATTATCAGTGTTCCATGCTTACAAAATTAGCACATCTAGATCAAGGCAAAAATTCTGTAGAGGATTACTATCAGGAGTTGCAAACTGGCATGCTACGTTGTGGTATAGAGGAGGATAATGAAGCATTAATGGCACGTTTTGTAGGCGGGTTAAATAAGGAAATTCAGACCATTCTTAGATATAAATCTTACCACACTATTACCCGTTTGTTCCATCTTGCTTGCAATGCTGAATGTGAAGTGCAGGATCGACGCGAGGCGGCACGAACTAATTTTTCTGCAGGGCGTTCTTCTTGGAGATCACCGAATTCGGCGTCACGGGCTGCTGCACCTACACCTTCAGCGACCACATCCACGCGATCTGTAGCATCTACACCACCTCCATTTGCTGCACGGAAGACTACTACAGGACCAGCCCCGAGCGCTGCATCCTCCATGGCATCTACGGGCAAGTCCAGCCAAATTCAGTGCCGCAAATGTGGTAGACTTGGTCACTTTGCACGTGATTGTGCCTCCTCCCGCGTGATGATTGCTCTTGAGGATGGTGGATACGACTCCGCCAGTGATTATGATGAAGATACTTTGGCTCTTATTGCATCTGATGAGCAATGTGCTGCCGCACCCACGGAGCAAGATTCTGAATATATGGCTACAGAACATGCGGAGAAATACCCGAGTTTAGTTGCACAGCGAGTCTTGAGTGCACAAATTACCAAGGCCGAGCCCGACCAGCACCATAATCTGTTCCATACCAAGGGCGTGGTTAAAGATCGCTGTATTCGCATTATTATTGATGGCGGGAGCTGCAACAACTTGGCAAGCATGGAGATGGTTGAAAAGCTTGCTCATACGACACGACCCCATCCTCGTCCATATCACATTCAATGGTTTAATAACAGCGGCAAGGTTAAGGTCACCCGTACAGTTCGTGTGCATTTTACTATTGCTGCATATACTGATTATGTTGAGTGTGATGTTGTTCCTATGCAAGCATGTGCTCTTTTACTTGGTAGACCATGGCAATTTGATACAAATTCTATACACTATGGTAGCACAAATCAGTATTCTCTTGTTCATAATGATAAGAAAATTGTGTTACTTCCCATGTCTCCTGAAAGTATTTTAAAAGATGATCTTGCTAGAGCTAGTAGAGCACATAATAAGGGGAAAAAGCTGAGCGAAAATCAGATTGTTGCTAAGGAACTTATGCCTTCTACAAGTACTTCTAAATCTGCTCCAAAACATGCTAACGAAATTCGTTTGAAAAGTACTTGTTTGCTAGCTAGCAAATCTGATATTTCTGAAATTGATGTGAGTACTACTGCATGTTATGCTATCATTTGCAAAGAAGTGTTGTTTTCAGCTGAGGAGATGCCTTCTTCTTTGCCACCTGCTGTTGCTAACATTTTGCAGGAGTATGCGGACGTTTTTCCACAAGATGTACCTCCAGGACTGCCACCTATTCGTGGAATTGAGCACCAAATTGATTTGATTCCTGGCGCATCTTTCCCCAACCGTGCGCCATATCGTACCAATCCAGAGGAGACGAAAGAGATTTAGCGACAAATTCAAGAACTTCTTGACAAGGGTCATATTCGTGAGTCTCTTAGTCCTTGTGCTGTTCCTATTATTTTGGTACCAAAGAAAGATGGTTCTTCGCGCATGTGTACTGATTGTAGAGCAATCAATAATATTACTATTCGCTATCGTCATCCTATTCCTCGTTTAGATGACATGCTTGATGAATTGAGTGGCCCTACCATGTTTTCTAAGGTTGATTTGCGTAGTGGTTACCACCAAATTCGTATGAAGTTAGGAGATGAATGAAAAACTGCATTTAAAACTAAATTTGGTCTATATGAGTGGTTAGTGATGCCTTTTGGTTTAACTAATGATCCCAGCACTTTCATGAGATTAATGAATGAAGTTTTACGTGCTTTTATTGGACATTTTGTGGTGGTATATTTTGATGATATATTGATATATAGCAAATCTATAGACGAACATTTGAAACATTTACGTGCTGTTTTTGATGCTTTACGTGCTGCACGTTTGTTTGGTAACATTGCAAAGTGCACCTTTTGCACGAATAGAGTTGCTTTTCTTGGCTATGTTGTTACAGCGCAGGGTATTGAAGTTGATCCCGCCAAGGTTGAAGCAATTTCGAGTTGGCCACAACCCAAAACAGTCACACAAGTGAGGAGTTTCCTTGGCCTCGCTGGATTTTATAGGCGCTTTGGCAAAGATTTTGGTTCCATTGCAGCGCCGCTGAATGAGCTTACTAAGAAAGATGTGCCCTTTGTTTGGGGCAATGCACAACAAGACGCGTTCATGTTACTCAAAGATAAGCTTAAACATGCTCCTTTACTCCAACTTCCTGATTTTAATAAGACTTTTGAGTTGGAATGTGATGCTAGTGGAATTGGTTTAGGAGGAGTGTTGTTACAAGAGGGTAAACCTGTTGCATATTTCAGTGAGAAATTGAGTGGAGCTAGTTTGAACTATTCTACTTATGATAAGGAATTATATGCTCTTGTTCGGACATTAGAAACTTGGCAACATTATTTATGGCCTAAAGAATTTGTTATACATTCTGATCATGAATCTTTGAAGCATATTCGTAGTCAAGCTAAGTTGAATAAACGTCATGCAAAGTGGGTTGAATTCATTGAATCTTTTCCTTATGTTATTAAACACAAAAAGGGTAAAGATAATATTATTGCTGATGCTTTGTCATGTCGTTATGCCATGTTATCTCAACTTGACTTCAAAATCTTTGGTTTGGAAACTATCAAAGAACAATATGTGAATGATGCAGATTTTAAAGATGTTTTGCAGCATTGTTTAGAGGGTAGAACTTGGAACAAATTCATCCTCAATGATGGGTTTGTGTTCCGTGCTAACAAACTATGTATTCCAGAAGGTTCCGTTCGTCTTTTGTTGTTGTAGGAGGCGCATGGAGGAGGATTAATGGGTCACTTTGGAGTAAAGAAGACAGAGGACGTACTTGCTACACACTTCTTTTGGCCACGCATGAGAAGGGATGTTGAGAGGTTTGTTGCTCGCTGCACAACATGTCAAAAAGCTAAGTCCCGCCTTAATCCACATGGTTTATATATGCCTCTTCCTGTTCCTAGTGTACCTTGGGAGTATATTTCTATGGACTTTGTGTTAGGATTACCTCGAACACAGAAGTATAGGGATAGTATTTTTGTGGTTGTGGATAGATTTTCTAAGATGGCACACTTTATTCCTTGTCATAAGAGTGATGATGCTGCTCATGTTGCTGAATTATTCTTTCGCGATGTTGTTCGCTTGCATGGTGTGCCTAATACTATTGTTTCAGATCGTGATACTAAATTTCTTAGTCATTTTTGGAGATGTTTATGGGCTAGGTTGGGGACTAAATTGCTGTTTAGTACTACATGTCATCCCCAAACTGATGGACAAACTGAAGTAGTAAATAGAACTTTATCTACCATGTTAAGGGCTGTTTTAAAGAAGAACTTAAAAATGTGGGAAGATTGTTTACCTCATATTGAATTTGCTTACAATCGTTCCGTGCATTCTACAACTAAGTTATGTCCTTTTGAGATTGTGTATGGTTTTGTTCCTCGTGCACCTATTGATTTATTACCTATTCCATCTTCGGTGCAACATAATTTTGATGCTACACAACGTGCTGAACAGATTCTTACATTGCATAGGATTACTAAGGAAAATATAGAACGTATGAATGCTAAATATAAAGTTGCTGGTGATAAAGGACGAAAGCATATTGTGTTTGATGTGGGAGATGTAGTTTGGTTGCATTTGCGCAAAGATCGTTTTCCTGATTTGCGCAAGTCTAAATTAATGCCACGTGCTGCTGGTCCTTTTAAAGTGTTAGAGAAACTGAATGATAATGCATATAAACTTGAGCTTCCTGCAGAGATGGGCACGGTAAGTCCTTCATTTAACATTGCAGATTTGAAGCCATACTTTGGAGAAGAAGATGAGATTGCGTCGAGGACGACTTCAATTCAACAAGGGGAGGATGATGAGGACATCCCTACGGTTGATACAACCGTTGCACCTACAGCCACACTTCCTCACATTTCACAATTCCAAGAACCTCTCACAAGAGCTCGTGCACGCCAACTAAATTATCAGGTACTTTCGTTTCTAGGAACTATTCCTAATATTCATGAGAATATGATGCTGCCTAAATCAGATGTGTTTATGTTACTTAGGAATGATGGGCCTAGCACGGATGAGAGGGACAAGCATTGGAGCATGATCGTGCATGGAGATGATGGCAGTAATCGTGTGAGGATTCAGGATGACGCTACAAGTGAAGATTTCAGAACTTTGAAGCCACCATAAAGCTGCAAGGATGCTTGGACGAAATTCTCAAGTTACTCAATCATAAAATTCATCCAAGGCTTTATATGGTGCTGCGTCACCTTATTTTATGGGTTAAACCCATGTATTTTCGTCATAGGTATTTTAGGAATTTTCTGGAGGCTGTTTGAGTGGAAATTGGCCCATCTAGGGTTATTTTCGGATGGCCCATTAGGGCTATACGAAAATCCCTGCCCTTTCCCTCATATGTACCTCCTCCTAGCCGTCATTAGAACTTGGATTTTGTTTAGTTAAAAGACTTAGCCACGAGCTACTCTTCGCCATAGGCACAAGTGTCAAATCGACCTTTTGTACTACGCACAGACAGAATCCCACCTCTTCAATAAAGCCTTCATCTTTATTCGCAATATCTTGATTGCAACTATAATTCTTGCTTGTTCTTTGATTGCTTGCAGGGATTGATCCTCGTGATCAGGTTGATCTAGCTCTGGCGTGATCAATATCCTCGGAAGTTGGTGTATCGATTGCTAAGGCGCAACGTCTCGCACGTTTGTAGTCGGATCGTCAATGTCGACCTCCACCATAATCGATAGTTATCGTCTCATCGAAAGATCGGGCACCTTTACCCCATCAAAAAGTTTGTCATCACCAATCATGATTTTCTTTGTGCACTTTTATTGTGATTCCCTTTGCTCAATGCAAGTTAAGTTATATAAGAGGAAGTTGCTGTCTATTATGACTTGTGTATTGGTAAGTGTGATGCTTCTTGTCCATATTTTGTTTATCAATACTTCACTCCATAAACCCGTGGTCGTGTTTACTGAGTTCAGTTTTCGCTTGGGGGGAGTTGATACGTCCATTATGCATCACCATTTTATATCATAATTTACTGTTATTCATTGATATATTTCATATTTAGAGATGATACTTATGTTATTTCTCTTATTTTGCATGTTTGATGATTATTGGAGAATTAACTGCCTGAGTCAGAATTTCTGCTGAAAAAGGTCTATCAAGACACCATATTTCTAGAGATCAGCAATTCTAGGAAAATACCCAGAAGTTCCTATTTTGCTAGAAGACGGAAGTAGCCAGAAGGAGAGGTCAAGGTGAGCCACCAGGGGCCCACACCACCCCTTGGCGCGGGCCAGCCCCTGGCCGCGCCACCAGCACTAGTAGAAAAAGGGGCAACGGTCTGAGACTTTAGTACCGGTTCCCCTATGAACCGGTACTAAAGGGTACATTAGTACCGGTTCCCTAGCCCAGCCGGCCGAGGACAATTAGTTGAGGGCCTTTTGTACCGGTTCTTCTTATGAACCGGTACTAAAGACCTTTAGTACCGGTTCATAAGAAGAACCGGTACTAAAGGGTCCCTGCCCTATTTCTTCAGCTAGCCCGATCCCTGCATCTCATTTTCTCTCCTTCTCCTCTCACATTTCCAAATATTTGACACCTCTCACACTCCAAAAAATCTCTATTTTTCTCCACCATTTTATCAAGATTGACGGCACCCATCTATCCAAGGGTTAGCAATATCATCCTTTCTTCCAGCGTTCCTAATTTAGCTCATTTCTTTGCTAGTTTAACTCGTATTATTTTTCTAGTGCTAGCAAGGTGTTTGATGAAATGCCTAAGTTAGGAATTTCATTCTTTTTGTATGCAATTGAGCTCAAATTAAAGTATAATTTGTAGGTTTTAGTATCGTCCCCATCCTCACCGCCGTCGATCGCCAGCGTCTTCCCCTAGCCGGCACTGTACCACCTCGGTGAGCCTCTTTTTTTAAATAAAAAAACTTAGTTTTATGTGATGAACTTGAATATTAATTAAGTTGGTCACTCATATATCCATGATGTTGTGTAATTAATGATTTTTGATATACTTATATAATGCAGATGAATCGACAATGGATGTACGGTGACCGATGCCATCCCGACTTCATTACTGGCATGCATTATTTTCTCAACGTGGCGGAGGCAAACAGGCGGTCGAATGGTTTCATTTATTGTCCATGTAGTTCCTGTAGGAATACGAAGGATTACTCTACCTCAAAGACCCTTCACTTCCACCTGCTTGAGAATGGTTTCATGCCCGGCTATAGTTGTTGGACCAAGCACGGAGAAAGAGGGGTTATAATGGAAGGCAACGAAGAAGAAGAGGATAGTGACAACTATCCTATATTCACTGAAGACGGTGATAGTAGTATGGGGGAAGACGAAGCTGAAGAAGAGCCCATTTTTGATGAGCCCATTTTTGATGACCCCGATGACGATTTGGGTCGGGCCATTCTTGATGCGAAGATAAACTGCGAAAGTGAAAAGGAGAGGTTGAAGTTGGAGAAAATGTTAGAGGATCACAACAAACTGTTGTACCCAAATTGCGAAGATGGCCAGAAAAAACTGGGTACCACACTGGAATTGCTGCAATGGAAGGCAGAGAATGGTACTTCTGACAAGGGATTTGAAAAGTTGCTGAAAATAATAAAGAAGATGCTTCCAGGGGAGAACGTATTGCCCTCTAGTACGTACGAAGCAAAGAAGGTTGTCTGCCCTCTAGGATTAGAGGTGCAGAAGATACATGCATGCATCAATGACTGCATCCTCTACCGCGGGGAGTACGAGAATTTGAATGCATGCCCGGTATGTGGTGCATTGAGGTATAAGATCAGGCGAGATGACCCTGGCGATGTTGAGGGCGAGTCCACCCACAGGAAGAAGGTTCCTGTGAAGGTGATGTGGTATGCTCCTATAATACCACGGTTGAAACGTTTGTTCCAAAACAAAGAGCATGCCAAGTTGTTGCGATGGCACAAAGAGGACCGTAAGAAAGATGTGATGCTGAGACACCCCGCTGACGGATCGCAGTGGAGAAAAATCGATAGAAAGTACAAGTCATTTTCAGATGACGCAAGGAACTTAAGATTTGGTCTAAGTACAGATGGCTTTAATCCTTTCGGGGAGCAGAGCTCCAGTCATAGCACCTGGCCAGTGACTCTATGTATCTATAACCTTCCTCCTTGGTTGTGCATGAAGCGGAAGTTTATTATGATGCCAGTGCTCATCCAAGGCCCGAGGCAACCCGGCAACGACATTGATGTGTACCTGAGGCCATTGGTTGAAGAACTTTTACAGTTGTGGCGTGAAGAAGGTGTACCTATTTGGGATGAGCACGAACAAAAGGAATTTAACCTACGAGCGTTGTTGTTTGTAACCATCAATGATTGGCCTGCTCTTAGTAACATTTCAGGACAGTCAAACAAGGGATACAATGCATGCACACACTGTTTAGGTGAGACTGACAGTATATATTTGAGAAACAAGAATGTGTACATGGGGCATCGTCGATTTCTTCCAAAACAGCATCAAGTAAGAAAGAGAGGAAAGCATTTCAGAGGTGAGGCAGAAGACCAAATGAATCCTACCCGCCCTACTGGGGATGTTATATATGATATGGTCAAGGATTTAAAAGTGATCTTTGGAAAGGGTCCTGGCGGACAATCTGTTCCGCATGATGTTGACGGACATGTACCCATGTGGAAGAAGATGTCTATATTTTGGGAGCTACCCTACTGGAAAATCCTAGAGGTTCACTCTGCAATCGACGTGATGCACGTGACGAAAAATCTTTGCGTGAACCTGCTAAACTTCTTGGGCGTGTATTGGAAGACAAAAGATACACCGGATGCACGGCACGACCAGCAATGTATCCATGAAGGAAACAACCTGAATCCAGAGAAGTATCAAGGTACTGCCAGCTACGCTCTTACCAAAGAAGAGAAGGAGATCTTTTTTGAAGTCCTGAGTAGCATCAAGGTCCCGTCTGGCTTCTCATCGAATATAAAGGGAATAATAAACATGTCAGAGAAAAAGTTTCAAAACCTAAAGTCTCATGACTGCCACGTGATTATGACACAATTACTTCCGGTTGCATTGAGGGGGCTTCTATCAGAAAATGTTCGAGTACCCATTGTGAAGCTATGTGCGTTCCTCAATGCAATTTCTCAGAAGGTGATCAATCCACTAACTCTACAAAATTTACAGAAGGATGTGGTGCAATGTCTAGTCAGCTTCGAGTTGGTGTTCCCACCATCCTTCTTCAATATAATGACGCATCTCCTCGTTCACCTGGTCGAAGAGATTAGTGTTCTCGGTCCTGTATTTCTACACAACATGTTCCCCTTTGAGAGATTCATGGGAGTCTTAAAGAAATACGTTCATAACCGTGCTAGGCCAGAAGGAAGCATCTCCAAGGGCTATGGAACAGAGGAGGTCATTGAGTTTTGTGTTGACTTTATTCCTGACCTTAAGCCAATCGGTGTTCCTGAATCGCGCTATGAGGGGAGACTGCGTGGAAAAGGCACGCTAGGAAAGAAAGCAACAATGTGTATGGACGGACATTCTTTCACTCAAGCACACTACACAATTCTACATAATTCCAGCTTGGTGGCTCCGTACAAAGTGGAACACAAGAATATTTTACGCTCTGAATACCCGGAGCAACGTGAAGATTGGATTGATGGAGAACACATGAAGACTTTCGGCGGTTGGTTGCAAACACGGCTCATGAATGTCACTGATGAAGAACAGCTATACTTGTTGGCCAAGCAACCATCTTCGACTATATCGACATTTCAAGGGTACGAGATAAATGGGAATACATTTTACACATTCGCCCAAGATAAAAAGAGCACCAACCAAAACAGTGGTGTCCGCTTTGATGCAGCAGAGGACAATGGGAAGAAGGTCACATATTATGGGTACATAGAGGAGATATGGGAACTTGACTATGGACCTAATTTCAAGGTCCCTTTGTTCCGGTGCAAATGGTTCAACCTGAAAAATGGGGTACAGGTAGACCCGCAGTACGGAATGACTACAGTGGATCTCAAGAATCTAGGGTACGACACCGAACCATTCGTCCTAGCCAGTGAAGTGGCTCAAGTTTTTTATGTGAAGGACATGTCTACCAAACCGAAAAAAAGAAAAGAAAGGCAAGAGGACACATCATACGATGAGCCAAAGCGCCACATAGTTCTTTCAGGAAAAAGAAACATCGTGGGAGTAGAGGACAAGACAGACATGTCAGAAGATTATAATAAGTTTGATAATATTCCACCCTTCAAGGTGAAAACTGACCCAAGCATCATTTTAAATAATGAAGATTGTCCATGGCTGCGTCGCAATCAGAAGAAAGGGAAACACAAGAAGAAAACTCAGAAGACTAGATAGCTAGGGATCATAACTTGTGTATCTCAATATGGATTTTTGTGTAATGATGTTACTGTATGAGGGAAATTTTCCACGGGCTTGCAGGGAAATTTTTTCTGAGGCGGAGCTTCCGAAGATGCCGTAGGGCGTGAGCACCAACGACATCTTCGAGAAACTCCACCACGGGAGATTTCCCAACCCTGTCCTCCATCCATGGGAATGAAACTCTCCCTACCTTCTAGGTTGGCTTGTTGAGCTGCTTGCCATGGCGTATCGATGCTCCTTTTATAGGCACGACACCGCTTCTAGGGTCATCGTGCGTCCACCCACGCATCCTTATCTCATCGAGCAGTGCATCCACCCACGCGTCCTTATCCTGCCGACATCTTTAGTCTCGGTTGCACCCACCAACCGGGACTAAAGGTTACCCACACGTCCTTATCCCACCGACAGTTTTGTTAGATGACACAAAAACCACCTTTAGTCCTGGTTATACCCACCAGCCGGGACTAAAGGTTAGATGGTTCCCCGCGCCACCGCTTCTACTTTGTCTTGTTCCTCCGACAGGGGCATCGTGTGTCCACCCACGCGTCCTTATCTCATCGAGCAGTGCATCCACCCACGCGTCCTTATCCTGCCGACATCTTTAGTCTCGGTTGCACCCACCAACCGGGACTAAAGGTTACCCACACGTCCTTATCCCACCGACAGTTTTGTTAGATGACACAAAAACCACCTTTAGTCCCGGTTATACCCACCAGCCGGGACTAAAGGTTAGATGGTTCCCCGCGCCACCGCTTCTACTTTGTCTTGTTCCTCCGACAGGGGCATCGTGTGTCCACCCACGCGTCCTTATCTCATCGAGCAGTGCATCCACCCACGCGTCCTTATCCTGCCGACATCTTTAGTCTCGGTTGCACCCACCAACCGGGACTAAAGGTTACCCACACGTCCTTATCCCACCGACAGTTTTCTTCCCGCGCTTTCCACCGCTTCCCGCCTCCGTCTTCCCGCCATTTTTCACTATATATATGTAGGCTTGGCCTCCATTTACATATCACATCTAGACTCATATCTGCAAACCTCATCACTCTCTTCCATGGCTTCCACCGTATCTCTAACCCCCCAGGAGGCGGAGGCGCTTTGCGCCTCAAACTACCCCTGCCCGCCGGGCTACCGCGTCCCCACCGGCTGGATGCTGAGCGTCGGAGGCGTACCAGTCCCTCCTGTCCCTGTAGGTGTGGCGCGCCAGATGGCTATCACGAACCACTACTACTTCGAGCTCATGCCAGAGCAGCGGAGGAATCCTCAGTGGCATCCCGACTACAGCCCGACTTGGGATGCCTTCTTCATCAATCGGCGTGAGAGTGCGCTTGCCAGGCACGAGGAGGACGGCTCGCCTCGTTCGAACTTCAACGAGGCCGGCCGTCGGCTATGGTGGCGCGGCCGGACTCTCCAGAGCGTCATGGCCTACCGTGGCCCCCGCCTGCGCTATCCTCAGTCTCAGCCCACGCGTGCTCACCAGTCGAGGTATGACTACCGCGACCCCGATGCCAGCGACGATGACACCGGCGAGTACGACGACTACAGTGGCGACGTTTATAGGGCTAGGCACGACTATGACTGAATCACTCCAACATTCGAAAACAAGCTCGGCCGATTGTGACCTAATCCGGCCATGTATCTTAATTTTCAGTTGAGATATGTACTTCTTTTCCTGTTCAATCGTTTTCCCGCCCTTTTTCTTTCCGCCCTTTTCTTCCTGCCCTTTTCCTCTCACGGACGCAGCGTGCCGCCGCGCTAACCGACACTTAATTATAAAGCGAACATATGATCAAATATAATATAACTAATCAAAATAAAATCAAATATATCTAATCAAAAATAAAATCAAATATATCTAATCAAAAGAAAAAAGAAAATCAAATATAACTAATCAAAAATAAAATCAAATATATCTAATCAAAAATAAAATCAAACATATATAATCAAAAGAAAATAGAAAATGAAATATAACTAAGCAAAAATGAAAATGAAAAGAAACTGCAAAAGAAAAATCAATAGAAACGGCAAAAAAAATGAAACGAAAATCAAAAGAAACAGCAAAAGAAAAATCCAACGAAAAGCAACAGAAAAAGCAACAGAAAAATTAGAAGAAAAAGAAAAACACCTTTGGTACCGGTTGGTGTAAAGAACCGGTACGAAAGGTTAAAATCGCGAAAAGAAATTTCGTAATTACCTTTAGTACCGGTTTCTATTACGAACCGGTACTAAAGGTTACCTTTAGTACCGGTTCTTTACCGCAACCGGTACGAAAGGTCGTTTAGGGCTTTTTCTCTCCACCTGCACGCACGCACGCACCAAATCGCCTCTCTCTCTGTCCAAGCACGCAGCCGCCGGAGCACGCACGCACGCGCCGCCGGAGCACGCAGCCGCCGGAGCGCGCAGCCGCCGGAGCACGCACGCACGCGCCGCCGGAGCACGCACGCGCCCCCGGCCTCCTCCCGCGCCCCCGGCCTCCTCCCGCCGGCCTCCTCCCGCGCCCCCGGCCTCCTCCCGCGTTCCCCTGCCCCGGCCTCCTCCCGCGCCCCCGGCCTCCTCCCGCCGGCCTCCTCCCGCGTTCCCCTGCCCCGGCCTCCTCCCGCGCCCCCGGCCTCCTCCCGCGCCCCCGGCCTCCTCCCGCGTTCCCCTGCCCCGGCCTCCTCCCGCGCCCCCGGCCTCCTCCCGCGCCCCCGGCCTCCTCCCGCGCCCCCGGCCTCCTCCCGCCGGCCTCCTCCCGCGCCCCCGGCCTCCTCCCTGCGGCAGTCCAAGTTCAAGGTACGGACTCTGTTCTCGCCGGTTCTTTCCTTACTCCTACAAAATATTTAGCTTGGACAGTCATCAATTTTCTTAAAAACAATTGATGGATAGATGTCAAATTATCAATACCAACTGTCACACATGCATACTACAAAATATAGAGTATAGTTGATAAAGAAAATTGATTCCAAGAAACCTTAACAATCAAGTGTCAACACATCATGCAGTAACATATTTGGCATTGCCAGTGAGCAGAGAGCATACATTATTACATTATACTACGTATTTACAGTGATGCTGTACATTAAATTACACGATGTACTGCTGTTTTAAATTGTATGTTAATCGTATTTGAACACCAAAAAATTTGAAAACAGCTTCACGTTTCAGCTACCACACTTTTGCAGATTATGTTTTGCCCAGGATCTCTTCAGTGATAATGTGATATAACACTCTACATACTCCAAAAGTAATCTAGTTTTGGAAGTTAAACTGGAATAATGACAAACACTATCACTGTACGGCTAGAAATACATGTGTAATTATCTTGTTGCAATTACTCACCCTTCTTGCTGCCTTGAGCTCATTCTCTTTAGACTCTTTGTGGGATGATGAGCTAAACTAGGCCTTGTTTTTGATGAATGGCTGAATGCTCTTCATTTGCTCTTCTGTTTAGAAATGCCTCGTCATACATACTTGATAGTTCTTATGGAAATCTTTTTATTAAGTGTATTATATTTTGTATTAGATTGTATGCAAAGATATTGATACGAGTTTTAGCTTTATCTCTTATACTTCTCATCTTTGATGACTTATCCATTCATCTTTGAGAACATCTCTACCATGTCTTATGTCTTCTTGCACCTACAATATTATTTTGTGTTGTTGGATTATGATAGTCTCACTTACACAACCAGGTGTGTGTGCTGTTCTTTTGTGTGTGTACAATCTGTAGTGATGCTGCTACTATTGATAATGAAAGTATTTTTTTTGTTAAATCTGGTAGAAAGACACATAGTTTCTACTTCGGACAACTTCTGATTGAGTTTGTACTTTTCTCTAATTTTACAGGGTCTGCTACAAATTCAGCAAGGTTCCAATGTAATATTCGAATTCCTCTCATATATACATGAGGAGAATGGTTGATGCTTCTTATAGAAATCTAAGCCCGTGTTGGTAGTGAAGATAATTCAGTGGCCTTGGATTTAAAATGTGAAGGCACATTGGTCTGATGTGTGAATAGCTTATATATATTGATGAAACATGTATCCTTAGATCTAGAGCAATTTATGTATTCTACCATTTTTGTTTTACCAGACAAATGATTGTTTACTAAGATACAGTTTGAAAGTTTGCTTACAGTGCTATTATTTATTGGCTATTGAAGAGGCAGATTGGAATAATCATACTATTTTGGTGATGTAACTTGCTATGGATCGTGAAAAGGATGTCTCATAAGAAGAACCGGTACTAAAGGGTCCCTGCCCTATTTCTTCAGCTAGCCCGATCCCTGCATCTCATTTTCTCTCCTTCTCCTCTCACATTTCCAAATATTTGACACCTCTCACACTCCAAAAAATCTCTATTTTTCTCCACCATTTTATCAAGATTGACGGCACCCATCTATCCAAGGGTTAGCAATATCATCCTTTCTTCCAGCGTTCCTAATTTAGCTCATTTCTTTGCTAGTTTAACTCGTATTATTTTTCTAGTGCTAGCAAGGTGTTTGATGAAATGCCTAAGTTAGGAATTTCATTCTTTTTGTATGCAATTGAGCTCAAATTAAAGTATAATTTGTAGGTTTTAGTATCGTCCCCATCCTCACCGCCGTCGATCGCCAGCGTCTTCCCCTAGCCGGCACTGTACCACCTCGGTGAGCCTCTTTTTTTAAATAAAAAAACTTAGTTTTATGTGATGAACTTGAATATTAATTAAGTTGGTCACTCATATATCCATGATGTTGTGTAATTAATGATTTTTGATATACTTATATAATGCAGATGAATCGACAATGGATGTACGGTGATTGATGCCATCCCGACTTCATTACTGGCATGCATTATTTTCTCAACGTGGCGGAGGCAAACAGGCGGTCGAATGGTTTCATTTATTGTCCATGTAGTTCCTGTAGGAATACGAAGGATTACTCTACCTCAAAGACCCTTCACTTCCACCTGCTTGAGAATGGTTTCATGCCCGGCTATAGTTGTTGGACCAAGCACGGAGAAAGAGGGGTTATAATGGAAGGCAACGAAGAAGAAGAGGATAGTGACAACTATCCTATATTCACTGAAGACGGTGATAGTAGTATGGGGGAAGACGAAGCTGAAGAAGAGCCCATTTTTGATGAGCCCATTTTTGATGACCCCGATGACGATTTGGGTCGGGCCATTCTTGATGCGAAGATAAACTGCGAAAGTGAAAAGGAGAGGTTGAAGTTGGAGAAAATGTTAGAGGATCACAACAAACTGTTGTACCCAAATTGCGAAGATGGCCAGAAAAAACTGGGTACCACACTGGAATTGCTGCAATGGAAGGCAGAGAATGGTACTTCTGACAAGGGATTTGAAAAGTTGCTGAAAATAATAAAGAAGATGCTTCCAGGGGAGAACGTATTGCCCTCTAGTACGTACGAAGCAAAGAAGGTTGTCTGCCCTCTAGGATTAGAGGTGCAGAAGATACATGCATGCATCAATGACTGCATCCTCTACCGCGGGGAGTACGAGAATTTGAATGCATGCCCGGTATGTGGTGCATTGAGGTATAAGATCAGGCGAGATGACCCTGGCGATGTTGAGGGCGAGTCCACCCACAGGAAGAAGGTTCCTGTGAAGGTGATGTGGTATGCTCCTATAATACCACGGTTGAAACGTTTGTTCCAAAACAAAGAGCATGCCAAGTTGTTGCGATGGCACAAAGAGGACCGTAAGAAAGATGTGATGCTGAGACACCCCGCTGACGGATCGCAGTGGAGAAAAATCGATAGAAAGTACAAGTCATTTTCAGATGACGCAAGGAACTTAAGATTTGGTCTAAGTACAGATGGCTTTAATCCTTTCGGGGAGCAGAGCTCCAGTCATAGCACCTGGCCAGTGACTCTATGTATCTATAACCTTCCTCCTTGGTTGTGCATGAAGCGGAAGTTTATTATGATGCCAGTGCTCATCCAAGGCCCGAGGCAACCCGGCAACGACATTGATGTGTACCTGAGGCCATTGGTTGAAGAACTTTTACAGTTGTGGCGTGAAGAAGGTGTACCTATTTGGGATGAGCACGAACAAAAGGAATTTAACCTACGAGCGTTGTTGTTTGTAACCATCAATGATTGGCCTGCTCTTAGTAACATTTCAGGACAGTCAAACAAGGGATACAATGCATGCACACACTGTTTAGGTGAGACTGACAGTATATATTTGAGAAACAAGAATGTGTACATGGGGCATCGTCGATTTCTTCCAAAACAGCATCAAGTAAGAAAGAGAGGAAAGCATTTCAGAGGTGAGGCAGAAGACCAAATGAATCCTACCCGCCCTACTGGGGATGTTATATATGATATGGTCAAGGATTTAAAAGTGATCTTTGGAAAGGGTCCTGGCGGACAATCTGTTCCGCATGATGTTGACGGACATGTACCCATGTGGAAGAAGATGTCTATATTTTGGGAGCTACCCTACTGGAAAATCCTAGAGGTTCACTCTGCAATCGACGTGATGCACGTGACGAAAAATCTTTGCGTGAACCTGCTAAACTTCTTGGGCGTGTATTGGAAGACAAAAGATACACCGGATGCACGGCACGACCAGCAATGTATCCATGAAGGAAACAACCTGAATCCAGAGAAGTATCAAGGTACTGCCAGCTACGCTCTTACCAAAGAAGAGAAGGAGATCTTTTTTGAAGTCCTGAGTAGCATCAAGGTCCCGTCTGGCTTCTCATCGAATATAAAGGGAATAATAAACATGTCAGAGAAAAAGTTTCAAAACCTAAAGTCTCATGACTGCCACGTGATTATGACACAATTACTTCCGGTTGCATTGAGGGGGCTTCTATCAGAAAATGTTCGAGTACCCATTGTGAAGCTATGTGCGTTCCTCAATGCAATTTCTCAGAAGGTGATCAATCCACTAACTCTACAAAATTTACAGAAGGATGTGGTGCAATGTCTAGTCAGCTTCGAGTTGGTGTTCCCACCATCCTTCTTCAATATAATGACGCATCTCCTCGTTCACCTGGTCGAAGAGATTAGTGTTCTCGGTCCTGTATTTCTACACAACATGTTCCCCTTTGAGAGATTCATGGGAGTCTTAAAGAAATACGTTCATAACCGTGCTAGGCCAGAAGGAAGCATCTCCAAGGGCTATGGAACAGAGGAGGTCATTGAGTTTTGTGTTGACTTTATTCCTGACCTTAAGCCAATCGGTGTTCCTGAATCGCGCTATGAGGGGAGACTGCGTGGAAAAGGCACGCTAGGAAAGAAAGCAACAATGTGTATGGACGGACATTCTTTCACTCAAGCACACTACACAATTCTACATAATTCCAGCTTGGTGGCTCCGTACAAAGTGGAACACAAGAATATTTTACGCTCTGAATACCCGGAGCAACGTGAAGATTGGATTGATGGAGAACACATGAAGACTTTCGGCGGTTGGTTGCAAACACGGCTCATGAATGTCACTGATGAAGAACAGCTATACTTGTTGGCCAAGCAACCATCTTCGACTATATCGACATTTCAAGGGTACGAGATAAATGGGAATACATTTTACACATTCGCCCAAGATAAAAAGAGCACCAACCAAAACAGTGGTGTCCGCTTTGATGCAGCAGAGGACAATGGGAAGAAGGTCACATATTATGGGTACATAGAGGAGATATGGGAACTTGACTATGGACCTAATTTCAAGGTCCCTTTGTTCCGGTGCAAATGGTTCAACCTGAAAAATGGGGTACAGGTAGACCCGCAGTACGGAATGACTACAGTGGATCTCAAGAATCTAGGGTACGACACCGAACCATTCGTCCTAGCCAGTGAAGTGGCTCAAGTTTTTTATGTGAAGGACATGTCTACCAAACCGAAAAAAAGAAAAGAAAGGCAAGAGGACACATCATACGATGAGCCAAAGCGCCACATAGTTCTTTCAGGAAAAAGAAACATCGTGGGAGTAGAGGACAAGACAGACATGTCAGAAGATTATAATAAGTTTGATAATATTCCACCCTTCAAGGTGAAAACTGACCCAAGCATCATTTTAAATAATGAAGATTGTCCATGGCTGCGTCGCAATCAGAAGAAAGGGAAACACAAGAAGAAAACTCAGAAGACTAGATAGCTAGGGATCATAACTTGTGTATCTCAATATGGATTTTTGTGTAATGATGTTACTGTATGAGGGAAATTTTCCACGGGCTTGCAGGGAAATTTTTTCTGAGGCGGAGCTTCCGAAGATGCCGTAGGGCGTGAGCACCAACGACATCTTCGAGAAACTCCACCACGGGAGATTTCCCAACCCTGTCCTCCATCCATGGGAATGAAACTCTCCCTACCTTCTAGGTTGGCTTGTTGAGCTGCTTGCCATGGCGTATCGATGCTCCTTTTATAGGCACGACACCGCTTCTAGGGTCATCGTGCGTCCACCCACGCATCCTTATCTCATCGAGCAGTGCATCCACCCACGCGTCCTTATCCTGCCGACATCTTTAGTCTCGGTTGCACCCACCAACCGGGACTAAAGGTTACCCACACGTCCTTATCCCACCGACAGTTTTGTTAGATGACACAAAAACCACCTTTAGTCCTGGTTATACCCACCAGCCGGGACTAAAGGTTAGATGGTTCCCCGCGCCACCGCTTCTACTTTGTCTTGTTCCTCCGACAGGGGCATCGTGTGTCCACCCACGCGTCCTTATCTCATCGAGCAGTGCATCCACCCACGCGTCCTTATCCTGCCGACATCTTTAGTCTCGGTTGCACCCACCAACCGGGACTAAAGGTTACCCACACGTCCTTATCCCACCGACAGTTTTGTTAGATGACACAAAAACCACCTTTAGTCTCGGTTATACCCACCAGCCGGGACTAAAGGTTAGATGGTTCCCCGCGCCACCGCTTCTACTTTGTCTTGTTCCTCCGACAGGGGCATCGTGTGTCCACCCACGCGTCCTTATCTCATCGAGCAGTGCATCCACCCACGCGTCCTTATCCTGCCGACATCTTTAGTCTCGGTTGCACCCACCAACCGGGACTAAAGGTTACCCACACGTCCTTATCCCACCGACAGTTTTCTTCCCGCGCTTTCCACCGCTTCCCGCCTCCGTCTTCCCGCCATTTTTCACTATATATATGTAGGCTTGGCCTCCATTTACATATCACATCTAGACTCATATCTGCAAACCTCATCACTCTCTTCCATGGCTTCCACCGTATCTCTAACCCCCCAGGAGGCGGAGGCGCTTTGCGCCTCAAACTACCCCTGCCCGCCGGGCTACCGCGTCCCCACCGGCTGGATGCTGAGCGTCGGAGGCGTACCAGTCCCTCCTGTCCCTGTAGGTGTGGCGCGCCAGATGGCTATCACGAACCACTACTACTTCGAGCTCACGCCAGAGCAGCGGAGGAATCCTCAGTGGCATCCCGACTACAGCCCGACTTGGGATGCCTTCTTCATCAATCGGCGTGAGAGTGCGCTTGCCAGGCACGAGGAGGACGGCTCGCCTCGTTCGAACTTCAACGAGGCCGGCCGTCGGCTATGGTGGCGCGGCCGGACTCTCCAGAGCGTCATGGCCTACCGTGGCCCCCGCCTGCGCTATCCTCAGTCTCAGCCCACGCGTGCTCACCAGTCGAGGTATGACTACCGCGACCCCGATGCCAGCGACGATGACACCGGCGAGTACGACGACTACAGTGGCGACGTTTATAGGGCTAGGCACGACTATGACTGAATCACTCCAACATTCGAAAACAAGCTCGGCCGATTGTGACCTAATCCGGCCATGTATCTTAATTTTCAGTTGAGATATGTACTTCTTTTCCTGTTCAATCGTTTTCCCGCCCTTTTTCTTTCCGCCCTTTTCTTCCTGCCCTTTTCCTCTCACGGACGCAGCGTGCCGCCGCGCTAACCGACACTTAATTATAAAGCGAACATATGATCAAATATAATATAACTAATCAAAATAAAATCAAATATATCTAATCAAAAATAAAATCAAATATATCTAATCAAAAGAAAAAAGAAAATCAAATATAACTAATCAAAAATAAAATCAAATATATCTAATCAAAAATAAAATCAAACATATATAATCAAAAGAAAATAGAAAATGAAATATAACTAAGCAAAAATGAAAATGAAAAGAAACTGCAAAAGAAAAATCAATAGAAACGGCAAAAAAAATGAAACGAAAATCAAAAGAAACAGCAAAAGAAAAATCCAACGAAAAGCAACAGAAAAAGCAACAGAAAAATTAGAAGAAAAAGAAAAACACCTTTGGTACCGGTTGGTGTAAAGAACCGGTACGAAAGGTTAAAATCGCGAAAAGAAATTTCGTAATTACCTTTAGTACCGGTTTCTATTACGAACCGGTACTAAAGGTTACCTTTAGTACCGGTTCTTTACCGCAACCGGTACGAAAGGTCGTTTAGGGCTTTTTCTCTCCACCTGCACGCACGCACGCACCAAATCGCCTCTCTCTCTGTCCAAGCACGCAGCCGCCGGAGCACGCACGCACGCGCCGCCGGAGCACGCAGCCGCCGGAGCGCGCAGCCGCCGGAGCACGCACGCACGCGCCGCCGGAGCACGCACGCGCCCCCGGCCTCCTCCCGCGCCCCCGGCCTCCTCCCGCCGGCCTCCTCCCGCGCCCCCGGCCTCCTCCCGCGTTCCCCTGCCCCGGCCTCCTCCCGCGCCCCCGGCCTCCTCCCGCCGGCCTCCTCCCGCGTTCCCCTGCCCCGGCCTCCTCCCGCGCCCCCGGCCTCCTCCCGCGCCCCCGGCCTCCTCCCGCGTTCCCCTGCCCCGGCCTCCTCCCGCGCCCCCGGCCTCCTCCCGCGCCCCCGGCCTCCTCCCGCGCCCCCGGCCTCCTCCCGCCGGCCTCCTCCCGCGCCCCCGGCCTCCTCCCTGCGGCAGTCCAAGTTCAAGGTACGGACTCTGTTCTCGCCGGTTCTTTCCTTACTCCTACAAAATATTTAGCTTGGACAGTCATCAATTTTCTTAAAAACAATTGATGGATAGATGTCAAATTATCAATACCAACTGTCACACATGCATACTACAAAATATAGAGTATAGTTGATAAAGAAAATTGATTCCAAGAAACCTTAACAATCAAGTGTCAACACATCATGCAGTAACATATTTGGCATTGCCAGTGAGCAGAGAGCATACATTATTACATTATACTACGTATTTACAGTGATGCTGTACATTAAATTACACGATGTACTGCTGTTTTAAATTGTATGTTAATCGTATTTGAACACCAAAAAATTTGAAAACAGCTTCACGTTTCAGCTACCACACTTTTGCAGATTATGTTTTGCCCAGGATCTCTTCAGTGATAATGTGATATAACACTCTACATACTCCAAAAGTAATCTAGTTTTGGAAGTTAAACTGGAATAATGACAAACACTATCACTGTACGGCTAGAAATACATGTGTAATTATCTTGTTGCAATTACTCACCCTTCTTGCTGCCTTGAGCTCATTCTCTTTAGACTCTTTGTGGGATGATGAGCTAAACTAGGCCTTGTTTTTGATGAATGGCTGAATGCTCTTCATTTGCTCTTCTGTTTAGAAATGCCTCGTCATACATACTTGATAGTTCTTATGGAAATCTTTTTATTAAGTGTATTATATTTTGTATTAGATTGTATGCAAAGATATTGATACGAGTTTTAGCTTTATCTCTTATACTTCTCATCTTTGATGACTTATCCATTCATCTTTGAGAACATCTCTACCATGTCTTATGTCTTCTTGCACCTACAATATTATTTTGTGTTGTTGGATTATGATAGTCTCACTTACACAACCAGGTGTGTGTGCTGTTCTTTTGTGTGTGTACAATCTGTAGTGATGCTGCTACTATTGATAATGAAAGTATTTTTTTTGTTAAATCTGGTAGAAAGACACATAGTTTCTACTTCGGACAACTTCTGATTGAGTTTGTACTTTTCTCTAATTTTACAGGGTCTGCTACAAATTCAGCAAGGTTCCAATGTAATATTCGAATTCCTCTCATATATACATGAGGAGAATGGTTGATGCTTCTTATAGAAATCTAAGCCCGTGTTGGTAGTGAAGATAATTCAGTGGCCTTGGATTTAAAATGTGAAGGCACATTGGTCTGATGTGTGAATAGCTTATATATATTGATGAAACATGTATCCTTAGATCTAGAGCAATTTATGTATTCTACCATTTTTGTTTTACCAGACAAATGATTGTTTACTAAGATACAGTTTGAAAGTTTGCTTACAGTGCTATTATTTATTGGCTATTGAAGAGGCAGATTGGAATAATCATACTATTTTGGTGATGTAACTTGCTATGGATCGTGAAAAGGATGTCTCAAATGAACTGAAAATAATTTGAAAATGAAGACAAATGATAAATATAATTGCTATGAAAACTGGGAACACTTGTCAACTTATTTTCAAACCGATGCGATGTTTGAAACGTGGTTGATGGAAACTAGGAATATATATCCGAATGATAAATTAGATGTAACTTGTTATGGATGGAATAATCATACTATTTGTCAACTAGAAATATATATCCGAATGACATGATAAATCAAATAATTGCACTTAATTTTGCAGTGACATTGAGCTATGGAGGACGACACCTTCATTCGAGATGAGGAGCAAGAAGAAATGGTGCAGAAAATGATATTTGAGAGTGCCCGTGGACCGGAACCCAATGGAGAACCCGATGGAGATGACGATGATTTCGGGTCACAATTTTTGAACGATGCCGGTGAGGGACTTGAGTCTGAAGAAAGAAGAGACAACGAAGTGTCCTTAATAAACTTCGGCGAGGTGTATATCAAGGCTATATGTTCATCACTTGATGCATTGATTTATTTGTATTACACTTATTAATGAATCATTTTTCTTTTAGCCTTCTGGATCATCGAGCAAATCTGTTAAAAAGCAACGAGGCCCGACGCAACGTCTAAAGGGCGAGGGTAGGTTAGCCCTCACCGCATTTAAGGCTAGTGGTCAACCGGTGGAGCCCAAAGAGCACTGCCGTAAATTCATAAACCAGGCTGGAGTTCTTGTTAGGGACCATGTACCGATCAGCATTGTAGAGTGGCATAAGCCGAAGAACGCAGGGCTTGAAGCTAGTTATGTCAATGATACTCTAAAGCTTTTTCTTTGGGACAGTCTACTGACACACTTTAGCCTACCGGAAGACATGACGGAAGGCCAGAAGAAGAAAGTCAAGGAATGGACTCTTAAGAGGATGGCCACACAATTCCAGACCTGGAAGAAAAACTTATGGGCCAGATATGCAGATAAAGATCCAGTATTCACTGGAAGTCTAGTGAAGATAAAAGATCACTGGCCCGCATTTAAGAGCTATAAGAAATCTTCTACTGCTGTGTCCCGATCAGTCACAAATACGAAAAATGCTTCAAAGAAGGAACATTTCCATCATTTGGGGTCAGGTGGCTACAAGACTGCCATTCCGAAGTGGAGAGCATTTGAAGCTAAACTGATGGAGGCAGGAATCACTCCACAGACATGGGACTGGCCCGACCGGTCCAAGTTCTGGTTGTTCGCGCATGGGGCAGGGTTGGACCCAAAGACAGGGCAGATCGTTGCAAAGGGAAAATGGAAGGATAAAGTTAATGCAATCACGACGCAGCTTATAGATGCAATTGAAAAGGTTAGAAAGGGAGAGTACATTCCCGATAGAGAGAATGACGAGCTGACACTCGCTCTTGGGAATGCGGAACACGTTGGACGGGTACGAGCCCTCCCAGGTGTCGCCATGAAGGAAGCATGGCCAGAGTGCGCTGACACTTATAGAAGCCGTTCGAGAAAGAAGAAGCAGGACTTAGACAAGTTAGCAGAATTGATAAATAGGGTGGAGGTGCTTGAGCAAAATCAGAGGGCACCTGATCAGCCGCTGTTTATACAAGATCCTCAACCCGATGCCGCCCCATCTCAGCGAAGAAGCAGTGTGGGTTCCTCGCATCTTGAATGTGCAGGAAGCTACCCCGTGGATTATATCACGGAGAAGACAGATTGCGAGCTACATGTGCAAATGAGGAACGTGTCCGTTAAGGTCGCGGTCGGCTATGTTTACCCAAACGAAGATGGAGCAACGCACCATCATATGCCCATTCCAGCTGGCTGTGTTCGTGTCGGGGTGGATGACGTTCTTCCGGGTTTTGAAACTATGGAGCTTGATTTTCCTGGAGGTGACGAAGAGAAGACACTGGCCGATGTCAAGCGCGGTTTCGCCATATGGTCCAAGAAATACATCGTCCTGCCGCCAAGGCCACCGACTCCTCCTCGTAGCAGTCCACATGAGCAGCAAATTCCACATGAGCAGCAAATTCCACATGAGCAGCAATGGCCATCGACTCCGCCTGGTAGCAGTCCACATGAGCAGCAAAGTCCACACCTACCGGAGAGGGACCCCAGCGCGAGTCCACCATCTCGAGATCCTCCGCGTAAGACTGCGTTTTTTAAGCGGAACGGTACGCCGCCTAGGAAGAGACCTAGAAAGGAGAAACCACTGCCGCCTATCGAGAAGTTACCTTGGGAAAGAACTATCGAGGAATGCAGCGAAATCTCTAAGTCCCAGGTGGCAAAATATTTTGCTAAGAAAGTGCCAGAGATACCTTTTGAGAAGACTCTAGATCCGGTGAAAGTTATTCGTACCGTTGAGAATCTATATGACCCTCCACCATCGCCGCCATCTGACTATAGGCGTTCTATTGAAAAGTCGTATGACGCTATGGTGGAGGTGAAAAAACCCGATCAATCGGTGGTCTCGGCGAAAACTAGGAAACAAGTCTACCAGCTCGGAGAACAACCCGTTCAATCGGTCCCCCCTCTCAAGGTGTTTGACGAGAAGGCCGTTGAAAGTTCTCGACAAAACACAATTGATTACCCCATGGCTGAAGTAGTATATCAATTTGTTCCAGGGAAAGATCTGGTCGAGAATATCAGGTCGCTACCAACATGTATGCGTAATTTGAATATCTGGTACACTAATGCCATAAAGAGAGGGATTGATTGTATCATGGTGCGAGTTAAGGATGAGCACTACTTCCAAGAATACTCTGTGAGCGTTGACTTCCTCGAACTTTTTCAGTTATACAATCTCCGGGCCATCGACAAATCTATCATCAGTTGCTATTGTCTGTAAGTGATTTATTAATATAATTTGAGAAGTCTTTAGCTCAGCTCATTCTTTGTCTGCAAATTATCCTCAATTTAATCTTTTGTGCGCTATATTATGCAGATCGAAGAAGCTCGAATGCAAAAGGGATGAAATCACGGACATTGGGTTCATTGATCCAGATACAATGCATGAAATAACCATAGAAGATCCCATCTTTAACAAGGATACACCAGAGACTTTGCTAAGGTTTTTGAAGCGACAACGTGACAAAAAGATAATACTTTGGCCTTACAACTTCAAGTAAGTGTAACTGTCTTATAACACATTCTATTTTGCTCACCATATGTTAAAATTTTAACTGATGACTTATATCTATGACACTGCATATTTAAACGTGCGCAGGTTCCACTTTATTCTTATCGTCATTAAAATGTACGATGGAGAGGTTGAAGTCTATGACTCACTAACCAAAGAGCCTATACTATACAAGTCGGCTTTTGATATGCTCAAAAGGTAATTTTAATTCTTATCGGTTTTTTCGTTAATTTCCTGATATCAACAAATTAATAACTCTTTTATGCATTTTCTTTTGTCGGGCAGCGTATGGCAAATGTTCATCCAGGAAGATCCGACCGGTGGATGGAAACCGAAGCTGATATGGCGTGCGAACAAAGTAAGTACTACTACCTAGGTCTACACACCTTTATCATACTTGATTATTATTTGATTGAATTATATTCTTGTATAGAAATGCGCGCAACAACCTGAGGGGACTAATCTATGTGGATACTATGTTTGCGAGAACATCCATAAGATTGTCAGCGAGAGAACGAATAATCAAAGGAATAGAGAGGTACGAAAACAATATTCACAAATTTATTTTGTTACCATAACTTGTGCTAAGTTTCAGTCATAATTGTTTGATTGTGATTTGATATATATATATATATATATACATAGCTCATGTATTTATTTGAATCTCATTCTTTTACAGTTGGCAAGAAAGCGTGACAGGCTCCCAATCGAGCACCGCTTCAAAGCAATTGGCGAGGAATTGGCGGGATTTTTCCTTCGGGACGTCATACCTAACTTCGGAGAGTACCACTATGAATGAAGATCTACATGTAATATATAGCTTGACTCGGAGAGTACCACTATGCTACATGTAATAGATAGTATGCCTCGGAGAGTACCACTATATATGCATGAAGATCGATCTTCATGCATGTACTACTTAATTTGCGATCTTATGCAATTACATGTGTTATATTATATGCACCAAGTTGATATGCATTACCTTGATCTTCATGTACTCCTAAATCGAAACACGTTTCTGGCGCATCGACGTGATCCTCGTACGATGAAATGGTCCGATACTCCTAAACCCCTAAACCCCTCCTAATTAAAACCCTAAACCCTGAAATCCTTTGGTACCGGTTCGTGTTACAAACCGGTACCAAAGGTCCCTAGCCTGCACTCTCCTGGGAGCCAACGTGGAGGTGCCTTTAATACCGGTTCGTAAGGAACCGGTACCAAAGAGGGGGGGGCTTTTGTCCCGAATCTTTTGTACCGGTTCTATTTCCGGTACAAAAGCCCCTATGGAACCGGTATTGTTGCCCCTTTTTCTACTAGTGCAGGTCGTGTGGCCTCCCTGGCCCACCTCTGCCAGTGCCCCTTTGCGTATATCATCCTCTCAAAAACATAAGATCGGGAGGAGGATCGCAGAAAGACTCCGCCGCCTCTGCGGGGCGGAAAACACACAGGGAGAGAAAGCTCTGCAGCAGGCAGAAATCTGTCAGGGAAATACCTTCCCGGAGGCGGGAAATCATCGCGATCGTCACCGTCATCGAGCTGGGCTTCATCGGGATCATCATCTTCATCACCATCATCACCAGCACCTTCATCACCATCATCACCACTCTGTCCCGCTCTAACATCTTGGGGTGAATCTTGTCTAGTTCATAGGGGAAACTTTCCCAGTGTTAATTACTACTTGTAGTTGATGCTATTGAGTGAAACTGTTGAATTAAGGTTTATGTCCAGATTGTTATTCATCATTATTTCACCTCTTATCATGATCCATATGATGTCTTGTGAGTAGTTCATTTAGTTCTTGAGGACATGGGAGAAGTCAAGATGTTAGTAGTGGAACTATGTTGAGTAATATTTAATGATTTGATATTTATGTTGTGGTGCTATTCTAGTAGTAGTGTCATGTGAACGTCGACTACATGATACTTAACCTTTAAGGGCCTAGTGAAATGCATTGTGTATTTGGCTACTAATTGTGGGGTTGCCGGAGTGACAGAAACCTAAACCCCCATTAGGAAACCAGTGCAACAGGGAGTGTAGGATCTCAGAGTTTAATGCAGTGGTTAGATTTATCTTAATTACATTCTTGTAGTTGTGGATGCTTGCAAGGGGTATAATCACAAGTATGTATTAGTCCAAGTTGGGGTAGTGCATTAGCATAGGTTCACCCCCATAACACATATCAAACCAATGAAGATTAATCAACTGTATGAAGCGAAAGCACTTGACGAAATTCCTGTGTGTCCTCAAGAACGTTTGGTAATCATAAGTAACACAACCGGCTTGTCCTTTGCTCTAGAAAGGATTGGGCCACTCGCTGCAATTATTATTACTGTCTTTTATTTACTTGTACTTTATTTATCTGCATTATTAAATACCCCTAAAACCCGTTTGCTAGTATTTACAGTGATTCCTTGATCAAAACTGCTTGTCAAAACCTTCTACTCCTCGTTGGGTTTGACACTCTTATTTATCAAAAGTACTATGATACACCCCCTATACTTGTGGGTCATCAATCACCCGAGAGTCCAGCCAATCATGTGGTAGTACCAGTCAGTCACGGATCGTGAACCAGCCCCGCGCGAGAGGCCTTCTAGAAGACACGATCTCACCGCATCCATTGGGCGATAGGATTTCATCCAACGGTTACACTTGGGCGTTAGGGTTAGTAGAGGGCATGCAGGGTTTTGTCGTGGTTTCATGCGGTCAATGGGGTTTCAAAGGTTTGACCAACATTCAGATGCCCATAACTAATTAAAAAATTCAATAAATAAATGACTTAATTGCGAGGAAAATAAGAACACATGGTATATGGGGTGTTTTCATGAAAAAACCCTCACATAAGTGAGCTACCTTGAACAAGGTTGCTTCAATTTCAAAGGGAATGAGCTAGGGTTTGGGGCTTTCAAAAGGAAAACATTCCAATCTTGGCCCCATATTTGGCAGGATTGTGCATCATCCCATTTCCAACAACTGTTGCAACTACGGTTTTCTGTCTTGCCAAAAAATGGATTTTCCATTTTACTTGTTCTCGGGAGGGTCTGAATGGGTGATTTGTTGTGAGGTGGCTACTCCAATTTTCGCATATTGGGTTCGTTGAAGGAAGGCCAAATCCTAGGCTTCATGGTTTTTCTCGATGTGTAGGCATACACTGGTTTATTTGTGAGACTTGGCCACTGAAATACAAATTACAAAAGGAGGTCCAAAAAATACACCTAATTTTTTTGAGAAAAATACGTAGAGGTGTCCTGGATGTGTGGAACACCAAAACCTATCTCAAACTTGGGCTCCCCATCGACCCACCACACACGGCAGGCGCCGAGAGTTTGATTTTTGATCCAACAATTATAATATGTGCCATAAAACCATATGAGAAAAACTATAGATAAATACTATATGTAGCTGACTAGTGGGAACATGAGTAGCACACAATAGAAACATTGCCCAGCCAGCACTAAATGAGTGAGGAACAAAAAATCCTCTCGCGCATCACCCGAGGGTCCAGCCAATCACGTGGTAGTACCAGCCACTTACGGGTCGTGAGCCCCGCGCGGGAGGCCTTCTAGAAGACACGATCTCACAGCATCCATTGGGCGATAGGGTTTGATCCAACGGTTACAATTGGATGTTAGGGTTAGTAGAGGGCATGCGGGGTTTTGCCATGATTTTAATGCGGTCAACATGGTTTCAAAGGTTTGACCAACATTTAGATGCCCATAACTAATTCAAAAATAAATAAATAAATCACTTAGTTGCAAGGAAAATAAGAACACGTGGTATATGGGGTATTTTCATGAAAAAACTTCACATAAGTGAGCTACCTCAAACAAGGTTGCTTCAATTTCAAAGGGAATGAGCTAGGGTTTGGGGCTTTCAAAAGGAAAAATTCGAATCTTGGCCCCATATTTGGCAGGATTGTGCATCTTCCCATTTCCAACAACTGTTGCAACTATGGTTTTCCGTGTTGCCACAAAAAAATTGATTTTCCTTTCAGTTGTGCCCGGGAGGGCCCGAATGGGTGATTTGTTGTGAGGTGGCTACTAAGGGAAGGAGTATATATTCCACCACTCCAATTTTCGCATATTGGGGGCATTGAAGGAAGGCCAAATCCTAGGCTTCATGTTTTTTCTTGATGTGTAGGCATATACTGGTTTATTTTTGAGACTTGGCCATTCAAATCCAAATTTTAAAAGGAGGTCCAAAAAATACACCTAACTTTTTTAAGGAAAATACGTAGGTGTCCAGGATGTGTGCATGGAACACCAAAACATATATATTCCACAACTCCAATTTGCCTCTTTTGTATTTCCCTAGAGTGTCTTTCCAATGACGTGGTATTTTTGAATTCCCATGGATTTCACTCAAATTTGTACAATAGATAGAGGTAGATTGCAAGGGTTTTTTACAAATGGTGCATGATGAAGCTTTCAAATTTCACCTTGCAATTTCAGTGGAAGCCGAACAGCAACCGGGCCACCTGTCAACATCACCCAAGAAAGGTGATGCATATCTTCTCCACCCAAAAAGCAAACAGTATTGTTCGGTAGCCATGAACTTTCTAGAGTACTCACGAACGCACAAGCGTGAGCCCACCATGCAGACAATTCACGTGTTGATGGCAGCCTTACTAAATAGTGACATGCCAAGAAAACGCAGGTGCCTCCAGGAGTACAATTATTGCGCCAAAGATTATATGGGAAGGAACCTCATGTGCCTCCTTCTTGGATGCATCCTCTAGAACAGATAGGCCTCGCTTCACATATTCCCCCAAATACTACTAGATCGCCTCAATGGGAACGAGACATCTACTACGAGAAAGCCTGGTGCTGGCTGTAAGGTAGTGCCACATCATCTATAGCCAATCCTATAGCTTGCTCTTATCCTACAGCCGGCTCCTCTTCTCTCTCTTCTTCTCTCTCATCCAACTCAGCATAAATATACTACTCCTTACATGAAGTATATCTGACCTACATTTACTCATTTTCCTGATCTAGACCAAGAAGCACAAGCACAGAAAGTAAAGTGTTGCCCAATACTCCAAATCTACAGCACTATTGCAGCTACAACTCAATCATTTAGAAATAAATAAATCTCAAGCATTTGACCGAGTTGAGTTTAAAAGTACCATAGATTTGAACCAATTTTGAATTGATCCTAAGCTTATGGAAAAAACCAAGAACAAGGCACAACATGAACCGTAGTTATGTCCAATTACAGGAGATGGTGATTTATCTCCAACCCCAACTATATTTTAATTTTATTTCCGGGTTACTGCCGATTTCACTTAAATTCAAACTGTAGGTAACCTAAATGGTAATGCATTATGAAACTTACTATTTCCATCCCCTTCATGTGAATAATGGCGGCCATGCCGACAAATTTGATCCGAATTTGACTTGGTTCCTAGGAAAATACACTAGCTTGCAATGGTGGTACTGAGAAATTCTCTTCATCACAAATAAGAGTATCTTGCTTGGGTTAGTTTGTTTTTTCACTTAAGTGACCATGCTCATGATGCACCCAGCCTTTATATATACTATATATATAAAAAGAATATGGCACGACATGCCACCACCGCACTTTTCATAGTGAAGTATACATCATAATCCATTTATTGGAGATGGCGATTCATGTCGAACCCTAGCTATACTTTATTTTATTTTAGTATGATTTCACTCAAATTTAAACTTTATGTAACCTAAACAAACATTGCCCATTAATTCAGAGGGGAAATAATCTGAGGTACCATGAAAGGAGCTTTATGCATGAAATATGCATCATTATGAAACTTACAAAATCCACCCTTCTAAATAAGTGGCAGCCATGCCGGTAATCCAAGCAGTGACGATGCATATTATGTCATGTCAAACTATATTGCCAACTAGAGTTTCATACTTCTTTTACACATAAGAACTTGATTTTCCATTTTATCAGCACAAGACAAAAAATAAGTTAAATATGTTTTCGTTGGAGTAACTACCAAGACTAATGGCTAGGATGTTCAATCACGGGAGATGGCAATTTTTCTCAAAGCCGAGCCATTTTTTATTTTTATTTTTGAGTTAGTGTTGATTCCACTAAAATTTGAACTGTAAGAAACCTAAACGAGCATTGGCCATAAAACTAGAGGGGAAATACTCTGAGGTACCCTAGAATATTTGTATGCATATATTGCATGATGAAACTTCCATATTTTGCCTTCCCATTGTGTGTATGGCGGCCATGCGCCTGACATATTTCACATGATTTTGAATTAAATGAATGGTATTAAAATTCCAAAAAATATTGCGCATAGGGTCCTCACATGTCATCTATTTCCCCAAAAAACAAAGTTTACGATAGAGTGGTACTAAAAAAATATCTTCACAAATAAGACCATGGCGGATGTGTTACCTTGGCTTTCCACTTTATTTCCACCCAAGTGACCATGTTTATTGCAAAATCTCAAGCATCGAGAATTCACAAATAATATGCACAATTGGCAGAGCTGCCATGCAGCAATTTGGTTCAAGTGAACCCCAATGAGTTTATGCTAATCTAGACTAAATTGCTTCTTAGTACCATTTATTATTTTGTGTGACGTCATACTAATGTAGAGATGAACCCATTGATTTTGACCTAGCTTTGCCCCTGAACTTCAGAATTAATGCGCACACGGGAGTACTATGTCAAAACGGATGGACCTCTCCTCCCCCACGAACTTCTTTCCCTTCCACTACGGGGTAGCTACCCCTTGCCATGCCCAAACACCCCACCCCATCATCGGCGGTTAATCAACCATGGACGGAGATGAGAGAGAAAACCCTATCCGCGACTGGTCGGAGCTAAGGGATCGTGCTTTGGATGTAATCACTGATGTCTCACAGGACCAGTTGGGAAAACCCAAGAGGAAGGTATGATGAGCACAACAGTAAGTTTTCCCTCAGTATGAAACCAAAGTTTAATCGACCACTAGGAGAAAGAAACCACTTCTGAAGGTTGTTGCTAGCTGACTTTGGCAAGGCGCCAGAAAATAGTCTATGCGTGGTTGATGGCGCCAGTAGCAACGTGGAAGCTGCACACAACACAACCAAACTACTTTGCCCCCAACTTACAGTGAGGTTGTCAATCTCACCGGTTTGCTGAAAACAAAGGATTAGACGTATAGTGTGGAAAAAATGTTTGCTTGCAGTGAAATAAAATCGTACTTGTGGAAAGTAAACAGTGCTTGCAATAGATGGTAATATAAATGTAAAAGAATGGACCGGGGTCCACAGTTCACTAGAGGTGTCTCTCCATAAAAATATAACATGCTGGGTAAACAAATTACAGTTGGGCAATTGACAAAATAAAGAATGCATAACAATGCATGTACATGTCATGAAGATCACTATGAGATTCACTGGGGCATTACAACATAATACATAGACCATAATCCAACTGCATCTATGACTAATAAGCCACCCGCAGGATATCATCCGAACATCCCTTGGGTATTAAGTTGCAAGCAACAGATTATCGCCTTAAGCAAAGTGTGTAATGTAAATAATACAATTATTCTTGAACAAAAGATTGTTGTTTTCTCCCTAGTAGCAATAGCACATCTACAACCTTAGAAGTTATTGTCACTCTCCTAGATTACTAGAGGCATGAACCCACTATCGAGCATAAATACTCCCTCTTGGAGTCACTAGCATCTACTTGGCCAAGATATCTACTAGCAACGGAGAGCATGCAAGATCACAAATAACATAGACATGATAAATCAACAATCAACTTGATATAGTACTCAATATTCATCGGATCCCAACAAACACAACATGTGGAATTACATAAAGATGATCTTGATCATGATAGGCAACTCACAACATCTAGACATGAGGCGCATGGAGGAGAAGACGACCATCAAGCTACTGCTATGGACCCATGGTCCAGGGGTGGACTACTCACGCATCACTCCGGAGGCAGGCATAGCGATGAAGAAGGCCTCCGGTGATGATTCCCTCTCTGGCAGGGTGCCGGGAAGAGCTTCTGGACCCTCCCAAACTCGGGTCGACGATGGCGGTGACTTATAGTACTTTTTGTGGATAGATGTTCGGGCCCTTAAGGTTTTCCCGATGAAGTGAATTTATAGGCGGAGGGGTGATGTCAGACGGTGCCTAGGAGACCCACACCAAAGGCCGGTGCGGCTAGGGGGTAGGTGATGTCTATGAACGCTTCTATTCTTGTAGACAGTGTTGGGCCTCCAAGTGCAAAGGTTTGTAGAACAGCAGCAAGTTTCCCTTAAGTGGATCAACCAAGGTTTATCGAACTCAGGGAGGAAGAGGTCAAAGGTATCCCTCTCAAGCAACCCTGCAATTAAGATACAAGAAGTCTTTTGTGTCCGCAACTCACCAAATACACTTGTAAGATGTATAGGTGCACTAGTTTGGCAAAGAGATAGTGAAATACAAGTAATATGGATGATTATAAGTGGTAATTGCAATCTGAAATAAAAATTGTTGTGAGCAAACATGTAGCAGAACTGATTGTAAACGGTGTTTCATTGCTTAGAAACAAGGCCTAGGGATCATACTTTCACTAGTGGACACTCCCGACAATGATAACATAATTGAACACATAAATATCTTTCTTCACTATGCTACACTGAACTACTCTCTGGTTGGATAACAAACACTAATCATGTATAGGGCTACAAAGCACTCCTTAAAGTTCGCATTCCCCAATCTAGATTACCCCACACTGTCACCTTGAGTGCACTAGACGGTTCCAGACAAACACCAACTATTCATAGAGACATCCAACTCAAATCATAACTCATGACAAGTATTACTATAAAATTTAGCCTAAGAGACACACATAATGCGCACACTGTCACCTTCACATCATGGGACAAGGTGTCTCTAGAGATTACACTAATAAAACCACTTGAGTAGCATAATAGATGAAGAGTAACATCTACTAATTCAACTAGATACAAAGCTCATAATCACATAAAGATCACACCATGGGAGAGAGAGATGAACCACATAGCTACCGGTAGAGCCCTCCGCCCCAAGGGAGAACTACTCCCTCCTCATCATAGGAGTCAGCAACGTCGATGGAGATGGCAGTGGAGTCGATGGAGATGGCTCCGGGGGCAATTCCCCATCCCGGCAGAGTGTCGGAACAGAGACTTCTGTCCCCCAAAATTGGTCTTCGATGGTGGCGGCACTGTGGAACTTTTCATGGACGGAGACTGATTGATTTAGGGGTTTCGCCTCGGAGAGAATATATAGGCGGAAGGGCAATGTCAGAGGGTGGACCAGGGGCCCACACCACACCCTAGCGCGGCTAGAGGGGGCGCTCTACCAGGTGGTGTGGCCACCTTGGTGCCCTCCTCCGTCTCTGCCTTGGACTCCGTCTCGTGTTAGGAAAAATAGGAACTTTGGGCTTCGTTTCGTCCAATTCCAAGAATATTTCCTATGTAACTTTTCTGAAACACAAAAATAGCAGAAAACAGGAACTGGCACTGGCACTATGGCATCTTGTTAATAGGTTAGTTCCAGAAAATGCATAAAAATGCCACGAAGTGTAAACAAAACATAAAGCAATTGGTGTAAAACAAGCATGGAGCATCAAAAATTATAGATACGTTTGCAACGTATCAAGCATCCCCAAGCTTAACTCCTGCTCGTCCTCGTGTAGGTAAGTGATAACAAAACAATAATTTTTGAGGTGACATGCACCAACACAATCTTGATCAACTTAAAGTAAAGCATTGCATGCTGAGATCAAAGTACTCTAAACATGGGCATAAGAGATATAACTCTAACCATAGAACTTAGCAACCATGTTACAACATGAAAAGAAACATAAACAAAAGATCATGGATAATAATGCATTGAAAGGTATTTGTTTGTTTGAAGCATAGAGAAAGCATAGCAAAGTGGTATTCAACTTGTCCCTCATGGAGTAGCCTAACATAAATGCATAGGACACCTTCAAAGTTCAAGAGGGTGACTAGATACAAATAATTTGAGAACAAGCAATACCATAATCATGAATCAATCAATAATAAATTTTAGGACTATGCACATTATACTTAGAATGACAACTATGCTCTCTTAATCGGTGCATAAAGATAGAAGATGAAGACTCAACATAAAAGTAAAAGAAAGGCCCTTCGCAGAGGGAAGTAGTGATTGCAAGTTTTATAAACCTTCCAAAAATTATGGTACTTATTAGCTTTGAGCTCGCATTGCCCCTATCATTGGCATCTTGAGTAGTTAAGGTTAATGCAAGAACAAGTACGAGTTATGTGCTTGACAAACCATAAGTTGAAAATTTCATGTCCTGTGAATACGAGTACCTAAACTGCATGCTACTCGACTTAGGTCCCAAGCAAGTTATTGTCATTGTAAGCATACATGTATCATCGAGAACGCCAACGGGGTACCTCTTGCCCGATGATATAGAAGCTTTCCCATATCAAAATGATAGGAAAAACAGACAATGAACACCTCGACATCTCTTTTATTTACCATTGGGTATAGCTTTTTATTTTGATATGCGTCGTCGAATGTCCACTATGGTTATGCTGTAAATTTCCACCATGAATGATGCATGGTTTAGATTAGCGGCCCAGGCGTTTCTCTAACACATATACAAACTCCATGAGCTCACAAGTTTCCAACTTATTTCACATCGCTAGGCATCCATAAACAAAAGATCATGATATCAACTAAATAGGAATAAGTGCAAAATTGAAAGCGTGCCCCATGACAGCATGGCTGAGCCAACTCCCAACTTAAAATTTGCAAGCATGTAAACTTCATAAGAGAATCACAATGGTCAAGTTTATTAAGTGCAAGAAAGTAAAATGTGCCATCAAGTTCATGAGAGCTTTATTAACTCATTTTCTCATAACAAAAATTTAATTTGGAAGATAGAGAAAAGCATGATGAATATACTTGGAATAGCAAATATGCTAATAGGTAGATATGGTGGACACATTGGCAAACTTTGGTTTTTGGGAGTTGGATGCACGAGTAGAGCTCATACTCAGTACAGATGACGGCTAGCAAAAGACTGGGAGCGACCAACTAAGAGAGCAATAACGGCCATAATCATGCATAGCGACAAAACATTATTAATCAAAGCATAAAGTGATATTACAAGTCAAAAACTAAATGATCATAGAGGCTTGAGGCGACTGGTTTATAGTCATAACATGGTGTGAGCATGCGCCAAGTCAATCCAAATAAAGCATCAAAGGAGAATACCACAATATTATGCTTCTATATGATAAAAACAACGCATGATTCTTTCAAAGGCACATTAAGCACTCTCAGTCATCTGAGACAAGTCATGCTACAACAATAACTACTAAGCATATAATCGAAATAATTCTAGCATGACATGCTAAAGTCTAAGCCACAGTCTAAACAAGCTCCCTTTTGCATCACTATAAGCATGAAACATTTTACTCTTTTCCAAAAACAATCAACCTATTTGAAACAACTCTCAAAGATAAAAATCAATAAACACCAGAGGTATAAACACACCTAACTACAAAGAACTAACAAGTTCTGAACAAAAATACAGGCGAAAAACAAAAGCTAAATGCAGTACTAGCAAAAGAGAACACTCGTAGAACGATAAGAGTGAAAACTACATTGTTCTAGGCAATGAAAATGGAGTGTGTCTTCTCTAAGAGAAATACGTTGGGGTCCAACCATTTATTACAGCAAACAAAACAAAAGAAAACTAAAAGCAAAAAAATAAAGATGGTCCAAGAAAAACACATAGCACATGAAGCAATAAAAATATAGTCTCTTGAAAGATGACCTGATATTTTTGTTGATGAAGAAGGGGGTGGTTTAACAATAACCTGCTGCTAAAGAGTAGCTTGTTCTTCTAGAATAATTCTGATTTCCTGCTTCTTGTGGCAAGCCTGCTCCTCCTAGCTGCTTGACCTAGTTCCTAGTTGAACTATGTGACCATGTTGGTCTTTGGCTTGGATGGATGGTTTGATTTGATGGTGTGCTGGGGTGTGAATCTTCATGTTGCTGTCGGTGTTCTGGATACCGGGGTATCCCGGTCCACCTGCTCCTGGGCCTCTTCAACGGCCCAGCTTCGGCCCAAGGTGCAACGACGACCGAAGCTGTTGGAGAAGACCCTCGTGAGGAGGCACCTCACGAGGAGAACGACGACTAAAACCGCTAAGGACCAGAAGACCTCCTCACGAGCTTCCGCTGGTGAGGGGAGGGACCACGTCCACGTTAGCTCAGCATGTTTGCGTGCAGAACAGGAAGATGAAGGGCAGAAGACCGCGTACCACCCACGCAACCCCAGACAGGGAAGAGACCAACTTTCGCCATGCCTGCATAAAGTAGAACAGTGTTTGTTGGCCACCCCCCTAAAAATAGCGTGGACGGTGCAGGGCGCCAGAGGAGGACATCAGCTTCCTCCACCCACTCCGGTGGACCGGCGCCACTACTCTATGAAGACTACGTCTACGAAAGAAGAAAGTCTACAGCTGTCCTCCCTCCTTGGCCGTGTGTGGCAACCCCTTCCCCAAGAAGATAAGGGGAAGGAGGACCTTGGTGCTACAAAAGGAGGGGAGGCCACCCCTTAGAGGGGATCGAATCTTCATCTCCGGGCTCCTAGCTAGGCTAAGTTGGTTCTTCTACCTTCGGCCAGCTAGAGCTCTGTAACCAAGACCTTGTACTCCTTGCGAGGTGTCGCGTCGTAATACAAGAAGGCAGGAAGTAGGGGTTTTACCTCACCACGAGGGCCCTGAACCTGGGTAAAGCTCAGCGTCCCTCTCTGCAGTGTGTTGCACGTTCGACGACTTGAGGCTTCCGTCACCGTGTTTCGTTATGATCCAAGATCTCTCACGTTCAGCCCCCTGCGTTCGAATCTTTGGGTCCATCGTGTGGTACCCCGTGTTCTTGCGACACGAAATCCATCGACATTTGGTGCGCTAGGTAGGGGGTTGTGGTGTGATTTCTTCTAGATCTGCTTCGACATGGCCGACGCCAACACAAGGCTCGAGCGTCTTCGCCGCCGCAACGCCGTTCGGGGACAGACCGAGCCCATCTTCCGTCGTTGAGATGCTTCGGCCGGGGAGGAAGAAGAGGAAGACCTGGAGTCCTCCTACCTCCCGTCCGGGCATACAGAGCCTTCGCTCTCCTTCACCGCCACCGCCACTTCTCACGCTCGTTTAGGGAGTCAGCTGTCTCCTACGCAGGCTCTCGCCATGGCGCAGGAGCTGCTGCGCTATCAGCCCACTGATGACGGGCGTGAGGGGTGGCGCGCTCGAATCGCCGAGCTCGTCGCCATCGCCAACGAAGACCCGGCCCAGGGAGGAGCCCAGGGCGTGGGAGAACCAGATCCGGCGACGGGGCACCGCGCCCCGGGCGCCAGAGATGGGAAGGCCGCCAAGGCCAAGAAGGTAGCTTCCCGTGCCGCATCTTCGCCGCGCGGGAAGCCCAGCTGCCAAATCATCCAACGCGCTTCGGAAGACGCACGTGTCTCCCTTGAGCGCCGCCGCGAAAATCATGACCGCGCCATCGATGACATCAGCGAAGCTGGCAAGAACATCAAGACCCCCGGGGACCCGATCTACAACCCCGGGTGCCTTGCTCTCGTTCGCTAGCAACGCTATGTGGTCTGGCCTGACAAGTTCAAGCCAGACATCGGCACGCAGTATGATGGGACCACCAACCCCGTCGAGTTCTTCCAGCTCTACGTCGTCGCCGTCCAGTCCGTGCATGGAGATCAGCGTGCGATGGCCAATTGGTTCCCCATGACCCTCAAAGACGCTTCGCGAACTTGGCTCATGAACCTTCCTCACGAATCCGTGACGTCCTGGAAGGACCTATGCCGTCAGTTCGTCGCCAACTTCATGACCATGTACGAGCGCCCCGCCACCAAGAATGATCTTAAGGCGGTGCGTTAGTACAAGGGCGAGACGCTTCGTCAATACATCCAGCGCTTCAGCCAGATGAGGAACAAGATCCCCAGGATCTCCAACGAGGAGGTCATCTCCGCGTTCTCCACGGGCGTCTCCGACATCAAGATGAGGGAGAAGCTGTCCGTGAATGATGAGCTGACCTCCGTCGTCAGGCTCTTCTAGATCGCCGACCGATGCGCCAAGGCCGAGGAGGGAAGGCTCTTCGTGCACAACCTGCCGGAGGCGCTTCCCCCAAAGCTGAAATCTAAGGACCCCAAGTGCAAGGAGGCCGCGGCCCTCGCGGCAGAGCCTGATCATAAGCAGTGCCGCGGGGACCGCTCCGAGCGCGATAAAGGTCGGCGTCGTCGATACTGCATCCTCCACAAGAAGGACACCCACAATACCAATGATTGTTGGATTGTCCAGAAGTTTCATGAAGAAAATGGTGTCACCAAGCGTCGGGGGAGTAGCCGTAGCAACGGCAAGGGCGGATCCCGGGGCGATCGCCACGACGATAACCGGGACGAGGGTCGCCGTCGCGATGGTCTGTCTCGCGCAGATCCTGAGCCGCTACCGCTGCCTCCACTGGCGAATGATCATCGGGAAGAGAACCAGGGGGGCTATCAAGAGCCGCGAGGCTTTGCCGCTTGCCTCCTAGGTGGGGCCCAAGCTGCTTTGTCTAACCGCCACTTCAAACAGCTATCGCGAGAGATCGCGGCGGCGCAGCCCAGCACCAACAATCGCTTGATGAAGTGGTCCACTAGCAAGATCAGCTTCGATGAGGAGGATCATCCGACCTCCACAAAGGGTGTTGGCACAATTCCCCTCTTGTGCACGCCAACCATCAATAACATCACCGTCAATCATACTCTCATCGACGGAGGGGCAGGCCTCAACATCATCTCGGTTGAGGTCTTCGAGAAGATGCAGGTGCCGTACCATCGGCTCATGCCAACCCGACCGTTCTTCGGGGTAACCGAAGTGTCTACAATGCCAATTGGGCAGGTACGCCTGCCAGTCACCTTCGGCACCTGGGACAACTACAGGACAGAAAGCCTCGACTTCGACGTCGCCTACATTGCACTGCTGTACAATGCCATCCTCGGCTACCCAGCCCTGGCAAGGTTCATGGCAGCAACGCATCATGGCTTCAATGTCCTCAAGATTCCGGGCGCCAACGGCACGATCACCGTGCGCTGCAATGAAAAGGATGTTCTCCGCTCTATGGAGCACGTCTACCGCGAGGCCGCCGCTATGTTCCCCGCCGACGAAGATCTACTGGAACACTCCGGCGACCTCACGAGGAAGAAGCAGCTCATGTCTCAGGAGCGGGCTACTGCGAAGAAGGCCTCTCTCGACGCCCACCTGCCGGGCTCGATAGGGAAGAAGTTCGCCGCCTCTACATCATCAACTCCAAGCGAGGACCTGGTCCATCCGATGCTGGACATGAGCATTGGGGAAGCTGCGGTACCCTTGGGAAGGAGGCCCCAGTTCACCCAAGAGCGCTCTGCTACAAAGAAGGTCCCGCTCCAGGCTGGGGGCTGTGAAAACTTCGTCACCATCGGGGCAGGGCTTTCCCTCAAATAGGAAAGCGCACTCGTCAGCTTCCTGCGAGCAAATTCTGACATGTTTGCTTGGACTCCGTCAAATATGCCCGGCGTTCCCAGGGAGATGATTGAGCACCACCTAGCCGTGTGCCCACAGGCACACCCCGTGAAACAGAAGACCAGGAAGCAAGCGCAAGAGAAGCAAGACTTTATCGTCCAAGAGATAGAGAAGTTGAAGAAGGCTAAGTTGATACGCGAGGTGGCCCACCCCACTTGGATTGCAAATCCGGTGGTTGTCCCAAAAGCTAATGGCAGTGGACGCCTCTGCATGGACTTCACCATTCTTAACAAAGCCTGTCCCAAGGATAGATCAAATCGTTGACTCCACTGCCGGTTGTGACCTCCTTTGCTTCTTGGATGCCTTCTCAGGCTATCATCAGATCAAGATGGCAAGGGAGGACGAAGAGAAAACTGCCTTCATCACACCTTGCAGCGTGTACTGCTACGTCTGCATGCCCTTCGGCCTGAAGAATGCAGGGGCCACCTTCCAGAGGCTCATGCGCAAGGCCTTGGGGCTCAGATGGGAAGGAATGCGGAAGCCTATGTCGACGACATCGTCGTCAAGACTCGTGAGAGTCACACCTTCATCGAGGACTTGGAGGAAACCTTCGTCAACCTGTGGAAGGTAAACATCAAGCTCAACCCCGCCAAGTGCGCCTTCGGCATACCATTGGGAAAGTTGTTGGGGTTCCTTGTGTCTCATCGCGGGAAAGAGGCAAACCCTGACAAAGTCAAGGCCATCGAAGAAATGCGTCCTCCGTGCAATCTTAAAGAAATGCAGCGCCTCGCGGGATGCATGGCAGCCCTAGGGCACTTCATCGCAAGGAGTGGGGAGAAGGCCTTACCCTTCTTCAAGCTCATGAAGCACACTGGGAAGTTCGAGTGGACTCCAGAAGCTGACAAGGCCTTCGTCGAGCTGAAGAGGTATCTCACGAGTCCACCGATCATGGTTGCCCCAACGTTCCGCGAGCCCTTGCTGCTCTACATCACAGCGACTCCGAGAACGGCAAGTGCTATCCTTGTCGCGGAACAGGACGCCAAGGTAATCGCCAAAGAGGGAATCGATCCTCCTTGCCCGGGGGCTCCTCCTGAGGAAGAAGCAGCAGCCTCTCCTGTTCCACAAGAGGGACTACTTGCTGCAACTTTGCCGACCGAGCCGCTCCCACAGAGCGATGCTCCTGAGCCTCACGAGGAGAAGACCCCCGAGGGCACCACCAAGGTGCAGAAGCCCGTGTACTTCATCAGCACGGTGCTACGCGACGCGCGGGAGCGCTACACCATGCAGCAAAAGCTGCTATACACCCTGCTCATCGCTTCAAGGAAACTACGTCACTACTTCCAGGGGCACCCGATTAAGGTGGTCACTGATCGTCCTCTGGAGACCATTCTACGCAATCCCAATGTCACCGGGCGGGTGGCAGAATGGGCCGTGGAGCTTCAGCCCTTCGAGATCTCCTTCGAAACCACCAAGGTGATCAAGAGCAAAGCTTTGGCTGAGTTCACCGCTGAATGGACCGACCCATTCGCCGATGAGCCTCTAGAGGTGGAGTTGACGCTTCCAGGAGAGGAAGCCCCTGGCCTCTGGGTCATGCACTTCGACGGCGCCTTCAACCTTCCCGGCGCGGGGGCTGGAGCCATTCTTACCTCTCCCTCTGGGGACAAGCTCTTCTACGCCGTCCAGCTCTGCTTTAAACCAGAGCATAAGGTCTCCAACAACATCGCAGAATATGAAGGACTACTCGCCGGCCTAAGGGTAGCGCATGCCTTAGGCATCAAGCGCCTCATCGTCAAGGGGGATTCGCAGCTGATTGTGAACTTTTCGAACAAGAGCTACACTCCAAAAGATGAGCACATGGCATCTTATCTTGAGGAGCTTCGGAAGATGGAGAAACGCTTCCAGGGGTTGGAGCTGAAGCACATTCCAAGAGGAAAGAATGTGGAAGCGGATGAAATCGCCAAGTGCACCTCTCATCACCTGGCACAACCTGCCGGAGTCTTTGAGGAGCGCCTCTTCAAGCCATCCGCTTCTCCGACATCGGCGAAACCTGACCCTTTGCCTGCCTTACCACCACCACTGAAGCAGGGGGCTCCGGATTGCGGTCCTCCTTCGGGCGACCGTGTCCTCTTGGCGTTGGTGCGGTAGGAGGGAGTGGATTGGATACTCGAGCTCAAGGCCTTCCTCGTCAGCAGCAGGCTCCCGGAAGACGAATCAGAAGCCGAGAGGATAGTACGCCAAGCTGCAGGATACTGCATCAAGGACGGTGACTTGTACCGGTGTCACCCAAACGGCGTCGCTCTGAAGTGCATATCTACTCACCAGGGCCAAGAGCTCCTCCGAGATATTCATGCCGACGAGTGCGGGCATCATGCTTCTGCTGCAACTCTCATGGCAAAGGCGTACCGAAGCGGCTTCTACTGGCCCTCAGCTCGCGAGGACGCCACTGAGATGGTCAAGAGGTGTGAGGCATGCCAATTCCATGCCAAGCAGATTCACCAGCCGGCGCAGGAACTACAAACCATCCCACTCACTTGGCCCTTTGCCATCTGGGGGCTGGACATCCTTGGTCCATTCCCTATAGCACAAGGGGGCTACCGCTACCTCTACGTCGCCATCAACAAGTTCACCAAGTGGGTGGAGGTGGAACCAGTGTGCACCATTCCGGCCAGGTCCGCATTCAAATTCATCCGGGGACTGGTCTGTCGTTTTGGTGTGCCCAACTGCATCATCACCGATAACGGCAGCCAATTCACTAGCGGGCTGTTTTGGGAGTACTATGCATCGGCCGGCATCAAGATCTACTTTGCCTCAGTTGCCTACCCTCGAAGCAACGGCCAAGCCAAGCGTGCCAACGCCGAAGTCCTCAAAGGGCTAAAGACGAGGAGCTTCAACGCCAAACTCAAAGCCTGCGGCAAGAAATGGTTAGACAACCTCCAATCCATCCTCTGGTCCATTCGGACCATGGCCACAAAACCCACTGGAGAAACTCCTTTCTTCTTGGTCTATGGGGCGGAGGCTGCTCTTCCCACCGACGTCAAGTTCGGGCCGCCAAGAGTTCTTGCCTTCAACGAGGTGCGTCAAGAGGACCTCATCAAGGATCGCCTCCTCCAGCTCAAAGAAGTCAGATGCCAAGCAGCGCTTCGCGCCGCAAGGTACCAGCAAGGACTACGCCGCTACCATAGCCGCCATGTTCGAGCAAGGACCCTGGAGGTCGGCGATCTGGTGCTGAGGAGAATACTCTCTCGCGAGGGCCTGCACAAGCTATCTCCAATGTGGGAAGGCCCCTTCAAGGTGACGCACATCGCCAGGCCAGGCTCGGCGCGACTGGAGACCGCGGAGGGCAAACCGGTGGGGAACCCATGGAACATAGCTCATCTGTGAAAGTTCTACCCGTAGGTTCCTCACGAGGAGATAAGACCGTCATCATGGCACTTTGTATCAGCTTAAACTGCTCTTCAGCACTGATATTAAGTTAAAAGCGCATTAAAGCGCCTCTGCTTCGGCATGATATTAAAATGGCATGAAGTCCATTTATTTTCTGTTGTACTCCATGCGGAAGGGGGCTAGGCACGGTGTCTATGCTGGGGCCTTCGCCCGAAAAACAGCAAGCCCGAAAAACACGAAGGGACTGAGCTCTGATCAGGGGCGACGGCCCGTTGTTGATCACCTCCTCGTGCCCGTGGTGCTTGGTTCCTCGCGAAGTACACCGGAAAATAAGAAATCTTTGAGGAAAGTCCAAGGTGTGCCCAAGGCACCCGCTAAGGACCAGCCCCTTGTGAGCAACCCTCGCGAGGGTGCAAGGACGCGTCGATGCATAAAGCATCCGCGGAAAGATTCCCCTCTTTCAAGGAAGGCCAAGCATGGCAGGATTACTGAAGACCGACCCCTCGTGAGCAACCCTCGCGGGGGTGCAAGGACACGTCGATGCACAAAGCATCCGCGGGAAGATTCCCCTCTTTCAAGGAAGGCCGAACGCGGCAGGATTATTGAAGACCAAGGCCGCTCCGATCATCTTGCGAAGGAGATGCAGATCCGGAGGTCCGCGCCAGGCCCTTCACCTCGTGAGCAACCCTTAACGAGGTGTCGACGGTCTCTGGGCTCTCTTAAGCATCGATGTTTTCATGTCTGTGAGGGTCCAGCTTCCCTCAATGACGAGGAAGGCCCCGTGAATCGCCACGCGTGGCAATTTGCTCTTAGCTGCTGGCACAGATAGTGCCGCGCTCCTCCACGATGGAGAAGGTCCCTGTGCCGGTCACAGGGGCATCTTATCGCCTTATTTTTTTGTTTGTTTTACCAATTTGTTCTTTGTTTTTGGGGATTTTGGGTTTTTTGTTTTCCGACTCTTTCTTCAACTCCTTTTCTCAGGAACCGTCCAATGTCGTCGGCGTCGACCCCGCTATGAGCTCTGAGGCGCAGGGAGGCCTCCCATCGGCGCTAACAACTCGCCAGGGCTCTCGAGCGTGCGAACGACCAGGACTACAGAAAATAGCAAAAAGGCGAAGGAAACTTCATTGATAAGCCCCGGGTGGGGAAGGAGCAAAGGCACGGCGGGGCATACCCCGCCAGTGCAAACTACTTAACAAAAGAGGGGAGGAGACTAGCTCTCCTCCCCAGGAGGCTACCACGGCGAGGCCGCCCCTTTACGCCACCGCGGGCTGGAGGTAGGTGTGGCGGACGCCGGCAGCATCGAAGATCCGCACCGAGGACTCCAGCATCCCCAGCCTGAAGCGGAAGACGAGGTGGTCGCCGACGTGGAGGCGATGGCCGAGGGCGAAGGCCCTCCAGCGCCCGGAGAGGACGGCATTGCCACCCGCTCCAAGGAGGATGTCCACAGGCCAGAGGAGATCTGGCCTGCTCTGCTCCACCAGCGCGACCTCTCCGGAGGAAGCCCCAGGGGCGTAAATCACCCTCCGGACTGCGTTGGGCAGCCGGAGGGAGTCGAAGCTTAGGACGTCGAAGACGATGAGGAGCTCCAGGAAGTGGGACCCCGGAGCAATCAGGGGGCCCAGCAGCTCCGCCGCCCGGCGGCGAGGAGTGACGACCACCCCGTTCGCTGGCGGGGCCACCTCCTGTGGCCCCGGAGCATCCGCAAGAGGGGGGAGGGGGCCCAGGACGGCCTCCACCTCCCTGAGCACCCGATCAATGCTCCCCGATGCACGGAGAGCTGGTGCCGCCACCAGGGGCGACGGCGCGTTCATAGCGCCCCCGGGCGCTGGACCCCGAAGGGTCAGGGCGCTGGAGGTCCCCAGCGCGGCGCGATTCGCTGTGCCCCGCATGGGCGCCCCAAGGCGCAAGGGACCGCCGGCGCCGGGCGCCCACCGGGCGGGAACTTTCTCTTTGTTCCTGCTGCCCGAGGGGCGCCCGCGGCGCTTCGCCCCCGAGCTTGTTCCGGCGGCGGTGGAGGAAGCGGAAGGATCCATCGGCTTGGGGGTCGTCAAAGGAGAAGTGGCACTGGAGGAAGAAGGTGATGTGCCGGAGGTCTCGAGGAGACCGTATTTAAGGGGCGCGGCCGGCGTCGTTGCATCAAATCTCAGCGCGGGAACCGAAGCATTCACGCGGCGCTCTGCAGTGAAGCGATGCGCCATCATGACGGTTGATGCCTCGGGGACTGCAGCGTCGCCCGCCGTTTCGTCTCATCAGCTGCGGTCGCGCCACGCGTCCGCTACCTCTGCATCTTCACGTGGTCCTCTGACCACACGGTTGGCGCGTGCCATTGGAGGGCCCAGCAGCTTCTGGGGGCCCCCGGCCCTTCGCCCCCTCAAGAGGGTGCGTTCGCAGGCCGGGCTCCCAGGGGCTACTGTCGGTGTTCTGGATACCGGGGTATCCCGGTCCACCTGCTCCTGGGCCTCTTCAATGGCCCAGCTTTGGCCCAGGGTGCAACGACGACAGAAGCTGTTAGAGAAGACCCTCGTGAGGAGGCGCCTCACGAGGAGAACGACGACTAAAACCGCTAAGGACCAGAAGACCTCCTCACGAGCTTCCGCTGGTGAGGGGAGGGACCATGTCCATGTCAGCTCAGCACGTTTGCGTGCAGAACAAGAAGATGAAGGGCAGAAGACTGCGTACCGCCCACGCAACCCCCGATAGGGAAGAGACCAACTTTCGCCATGCCTGCATAAAGCAGAACAGTGGTTGTTGGCCACCCCCCTAAAACTAGCGTGGACGGTGCAGGGCGCCAGAGGAGGACGTCAGCTTCCTCCACCCACTCCGGTGGACCGGCGCCACTACTCTACGAAGACTACGTCTACAGAAGAAGAAAGTCTACAGCTGTCCTCCCTCCTTGGCCGTGTGTGGCAACCCCTTCCCTAAGAAGATAAGGGGAAGGAGGACCTTGGCGCTACAAAAGGAGGGGAGGCCACCCCTTAGAGGGGATCGAATCTTCATCTCCGGGCTCCTAGCTAGGCTAAGTTGGTTCTTCTACCTTCGGCCAGCTAGAGCTCTGTAACCAAGACCTTGTACTCCTCGCGAGGTGTCACGTCATAATACAAGAAGGCAGGAAGTAGGGGTTTTACCTCACCACGAGGGCCCTAAACCTGGGTAAAGCTCGGCGTCCCTCTCTGCAGTGTGTTGCGCGTTCGACGACTTGAGGCTTTCATCACCGTGTTTCATTGCGATCCAAGATCTCCCACGTTCAGCCCCCTGCGTTTGAATCTTTGGGTCCGTCGCGTGGTACCCCATGTTCTTGCGACACGAAATCCATCGACAGTTGCTCAACACATGAGCAGGGTTGATTGTGTGATGGTGGTTCAGTGATGGTGATGTGGTCTTGACTGTGGTGGTGTTCTTGGTGTGTTGATGTGCTGGTGTTGTTCTTGGTCGGCTGTGTTCTTGGCCGAGCAATTTCACCCTCTTTGATGCTTTTATACTAGCCTTTGTTACCTGCAGGCTTGACACCTTGATGCATGCATTTGGTGAGTGTGCTGCTATGGGCTGGCTTCCCATCTCGGTTGTCTTGAGATATTTTCACTCGGGAGCTTGGTGATAAGCTCAACATCCTGATGATTATCTACAGTGGCCTAGTTTTTCTTGACTGCCACTTGGTAATTACCATTCTGGCGATTTTTGCTGTTTATAATTTGTTTGCAGGTGTCAAGAAGAAAGGAAAGAAAGAAAGAAGACATATAGTTTTATTTTTAGAATTTGTAACTTGTAATCTTTCTATTCTCATGTTGTAACATTCTTTTATTCTTTCCAATTTGTAATTATTCTTTTATTCTTGAATTATGTAAAGACAATGTAATATGTATTGATGATCAATAAAGCTCAAGTTTTATCTCTCTTTATTGATGTTTATATTTCTAAATATTCTTTCTTTATAATATTTATCCTTTCTAAATGTGTCTTCCTATTTTAATTCAATCATTCAAGATTCAAATTCAAACTTGATTCAAATTCCATTTTAAGTTCCAAAGCTTATAACTAGGGTTTTAGTTATCTAATCCATCAATTCCCACAAGCAATAGATCAAAAGAGTTCATGTCCAATTCTTTCGCACTCCGAGAGTATACCATACCCCCTCGAAGAGAGAATCGGTCACTCTTAGGTTTTAGTGGTAAAAGCGCGAAAAAAATCCCGTAATTTCAGATGCAATGCACAAAAGCCCTCTAAACTACCCCGGAGTTGTCCTACATTCTGAGATGTTACAGACTTCCCCCCTTAATAAAAACTTCATCCCGAAGTTTGGGGTAAGATGTACCTGAAGAAATCTGGATAGACTGTCCTTAGATCCTCTTCCTTCTCCCATGTAGCTTCTCTTTCTGGGTGATGTTTCTATTGTACTTTGCAATACTTGATGGCCCTATTATGGAGTTGTTTCCAATTCTCTACCAGAATCTTTGATGGTTCTTCAACATAAGTCAAGTTAGCTTGCAATTCAATCTCATTGTAGGATATAGTTTCTTCCGGTGTCTTCATACACTTGCAAAGTTGAGAAGCATGAAACACATTATGGACTTTAGATAGTTCCTTTGGCAGTTCTAACTCAAAGGCTACTCCTCGACTCTGACTCAGAATCTTGAACGGTCCAGTATATCTTGAGCTAAGTTTTCCCTTGACTCCAAAACGATGTACTCCCTTCATGGGGCTAAACCTAGATAAACCATGTCCCCAACTTGCGGTTCCCATATCCTCCTCTTGGAATCTGCATAACTTTTCTGTCGACTTTGAGCAATCTTCAATCGGTCTCGAATAATATCAATCACATGTTGTTTCTCCTTGACGTAGTCTAGATGAAACTCCTTACTGGCTCCTGGTTCATACCAGCAAATAGGTGATCGACACTTCCTTCCGTAGAGTACTTCAAATGGTGCCATATGGATACTGCTTTGGTAGCTATTGTTATAAGAGAACTCTGCCAGTGGTAAGTGTTCTTCCCATGATCCCCCGAAGTCTAAAGCACATGCTCGGAGCATATCCTCCAAAATCTGATTGGTCCTTTCAGTTTGGCCTCCTGTCTGTGGATGGTAAGCAGTACTAAAGTCCAGTTTGGATCCTAAAGCTTCATGTAGTTGCGTCAAAAAAGCTGAAGTGAATACGGATCCTCGATCTGATACTATTGTCTTGGGTACTCCATGCTTGCTTACTATCTCTTGAACATACAGGTTTATAAACTTCTCTCTGGAATCTTTCTGATTGACAGCTAAGAAATGTGCACTTTTAGTCAGTCGGTCCACGATTACCCAGATCATGTCTTTCTTCTTCGGTGTCAGTGGTAATCCTATGATAAAGTCCATTCCAATCTCTTCCCACTTCCACTCGGGAATACTCTAAGTCCAGCAGGACTCTGATGTTCTGCCTTCACTGTCTGACAGGTATGACATTCAGATACGAACTTAGCTATCTCCCGCTTCATATTATTACACCAGAACAATTCCTTAAGATCCATGTACATCTTGGTACTCCCCGGATGTATAGAATATGGTGTTTCGTGTGCCTCCTTGAGTATCAATTCCTTGATTTCCGGTATGTTCGGCACACATATTCGGTCATGAAACCAAAGTGAATTGAAATCACCTAAGCAGAACTCTGATGGTCTACCTTCCTCAATCATGTGGATTTCTTCCGCAATAAATGCATCTTCATCTTGCCTTCGAATTATCGTGTACTTGAGATCACTATGTCATTTTTCCATCACCTTCTCAGTAGACAAACTACCTAGGGATTGTACTTCAAGACATTGGATATCTAACCTCTCCAAATCCATAAGTAATTCCTTGGGAAGTTCTCGGTTCATCGGTTGGGTGTCTGTACTCTTTCTGCTTAAGGCGTCGGCTACCACATTGGCCTTCCCCGGTGTATAGTTGATGGTCAAGTCATAATCCTTGATCAATTCTAACCATCTTCGTTGCCTCATATTCAATTCTTTCTGAGTGAAGAAATATTTGAGGCTTTTGTGATCCTTATAAAGTTCACACTTGGCTCCATAAAGAAAATGCCTCCATCCTTTTAGTGCAAACACTATGACTGCTAGTTCCAGATCATGTGTTGGATAATTAACTTCATGTGGTCGCAATTGCCTCAACCCATATGCTATCACCTTTCTATCTTGCATCAAAACACACCCAAGTCCGTTCTTGGATGCATCACAATATACGATATAGTCCTTGCCAGTTTCTGGTACGGCTAACACAGGTGTTGTGGTTAGCTTCTCCTTGAGTGTTTGAAAACTTGCTTCACATTCATCTGACCAAACAAATGGTGTATTCTTCCGGAGTAACTTGGTCATCGGTCCTGCAATCTTAGAGAACCCTTCTATAAACCTTCGGTAGTATCCTGCCATTCCCAAAAATCCCCTAATCTGTTTGACATTCTTCGGTGACTCCCATTCCAAAACAGATGCTACCTTGCTTGGATTTACTGCTATACCTTCTTTACAGATTACGTGCCCAAGGAACTCTACTTGGTCTAGCCAGAATTCACACTTACTGAACTTGGCATACAATTGATGTTCTCGTAGAATCTGTAAAGCAATCCTTAAGTGCTTGGCATGCTCTTCCTTGTCCTTGGAGTAAATCAAAATATCATCTATGAATACGATCACAAATTTGTCCAAGTAGGGCATAAAGATCTTGTTCATGAGGTTCATGAAGATCGCGGTTGCATTTGTCAATCCAAAAGGTACAACTAAATACTCATGATGTCCGTACCGAGACACAAAAGCTATTTTTGGAATGTCCTCCTTCTTGATCTTAATTTGGTGATACCCTGATCGAAGATCTATCTTTGAAAATACTCCAGCTCCTCGGACTTAATCAAATAAGTCTTGGATTCTTGGCAAAGGATATTTGTTCTTGATTGTGACATTGTTGAGGTTTCTGTAGTCTCCGCACATTCTACGTCCTCCATCCCGCTTATCTACAAAGATTACTGGTGTCCCCCAAGGCGAAATACTTTCTTGAATGAAGCCTTTCTGCTCTAGCTCATCCAGCTGTTCCTTCAACTCTACTAACTCCTTGGGTCCCATCTTATATGGTGCCTGAGCTATAGGTGTTGTGCCTGGAATTAGGTCAATGGTAAACTCAATTTCCCTATCTGGTGGCATTCCTGGTAGTTCCTGTGGAAACACGTCTTGGAATTCATTAACCACTGGAATATCTTCAAGTCTTGATTCCTTTAGAGCGTTGAGTTGTAGTTGAACCTCAATATGTGCATGTCGGTCACCTTGATACACTATCCTTCCTCCTCCTGGGCTTTTAAGTGACACAGTTTTCTCTCTGCAATTAATCTGAGCTCCATTCTCCTCTAACCAATCCATTCCAAGGATTACAGCCATATCCTTTATAGGGATGAGAAAAAGATCGGCTAGATAAACGCAATCGCGGATCATAATGACCTGCTCTTGCCTGAGGTGAGTGACTAAGATCGTTGCCCCCGCAGATAAAACAGTAATGGGGGTACTCTAGCTTATTGCAAGGAATTCCATAAAGATCAACAAACTCTTACGAAATGAATGAGGTAGTAGCACCAGTATCAAAAAGTACTTTGCCGGGATGAGATAGGATCTGAAGCGTACCTATCATGGTTTTGTCAGACTGGTTCACCTCCTCGAGGTTGGTGCAATTCAACTACCCATAAGTTGGCCTTTTACTTTTACCGCCTCCAAAACCTCCACCCCGGTGTGGTCCTCCTCCTGTACCTCGGCCTCCAGTTCGGCCCCTTTTAGGACAGTCCTTTATCATATGTCCCCCCTTCTTGCACCCAAAACAGATGATTTTGGGTTGTCAGCAATCTCTCTCCATGTGCCCTCGCGCTCCGCAACCATGGCAAACGATATCATTGTTCCTACTTGTAGTGCCACGAGGTGTAACATTCCCTCCGGACCTGTATTTGGGTCTGAACTTGATATTAGGAGTTGGCTTGGTATCCGAATACCTCCTTGGTTCAATCCTGGCCTTTTTCCTCCTATCTTCTAGGACTTGTTTGAAATCATCTTCCATGGTGATGGCTGCATCGACAAGCTCTTGAAAGTCCTCTCATGAATCGTTTCTTCCGCTTCTCATTAGTATTCACGTCCTCGCATAACAAGATAAAAGGGTGAACTCCTTGACATACTTCATAATAGGCTTGTCATTCTGCGCAAGATTCTCAAACTCTCTTCAATTCCATGATACTCTCTGGTACATTGGATTCTCTGAACTTCTTCTTGAATTCCTCCCAGGTGAATACCCTTCCTGGAGGATGTATAGCCACAACATTGTCCCACCATGCTGCTGTGGGTCCACATAACAGATGTGTGGCATACCTAAGCTTCTCACTGTCATTGCAACTTACTGTGTTGAGCTTCCTTTCGGTGTCCAATAACCAGTCTTCCGCGTCCATTGGCTCCGGTGCTGATGCAAAAGGAAGTGGTCTTGTATTTAGGAAATCTGCCAATGAGACTCCATGTACTCCATCATTTCGAACTTCACGATTACGGTCCATCACATCCTGCACCATCTTTATCTGACATTCAATAAGCATACACTGCCTTTCATCTGCAGTCCTCATGTACTGAGCAAAATCCTGCTGCATAAGGAATGGTGGTGGTGGTGGTAAGGGTTCCCTTGCTGCATCATTGGCTGCCTCCTTAGCCTTGGCTTCAGTCTCCATCCTCTGTTGTTCAGATTCTTCACCAACTACCATCGCCATTCTATCCCCCTAACCCTGTTACATTAAGCGAAACTCATAGTTACACCATGCTCATGCTTTCTGAGCTCAACTTTATGCACAGTGTTAGTCACATAATAAAAATCGAAAAAAAACATAGCCAAATCACACCAAACATATACCATGTATATACATGGGAAAAAGAACATAGTGTTACATAGCTTATCATTCTGTGAGTAACTACACTCACTTATTCAAACTGTAAAAGCAAATACTACATATTACACATATGGTACATATGTCACAAAACATGTCGCCTCCATATTTGTGGTGGTCCTCTACGGGTAGTCGCACTCCTGATACATCCCCGGTGTCCAACCGGTAGCTCGTGATGTCCTCCTGAGTGAAGCAGGGGCATAAGATGACTCCGCCAGGAAAAAGTCATAATCGGGTGTAGTATCTAAGTTGAAGTCAGTCATCCCCAGATAACTGCTCAACGATGGGTAAACAACATCGGTGGTACCCCTTTCCATCTTAGGCCTTGAGCATTCTCCACGCTCCATGTGAGTAGGTTGCTCCTCCTCCGCATCCGACTCTATGGGCTTTCCCACCACGTCTCCAGTGCGGTGAACAGCCCTAAACTGACTCATGACCTCATGCTCCGAATCACATGGAATCGGATCTCCGGCCGTCCCCATATACTCACCGAAACGCCAACCCATGGAGTTTCCCCCAAAACTATCGTTATGAGGCATTCCCCACGACTCCAAACCTACCTCGTATCCGGCTCCAGTCGAGCCATGTGCAAAGTGTGCTGGTGGCATCTCCGGTTCGGCCTCAGGCTCGAATTCCCGCTCCTCGGGATCTACCTCCTCATCTAAGTTGATAAAATCTCTAGTCGAAAAGGCTGGAGTAGGTGCCCTCGGTGGTTCAGAAGTCTCTCTCATACACCACGGAGTAGGTGTCGACTCAGTGATCTCGTCCACTAGACTCTGTATCTCTCCCACTAGTGCTCCGTGAACGTGATAGAACATGCTGAGCAGATGCTTACACCTGTCCATGTGCTCTGCTGCGGCATGTGGGTGTCTCTTCGCAAACTTGTAACTATCCCGACAAGGATCTTCTCCTTCCTCATCGTGTGGAATGTGCGTGAACTTAGTACCCAATAGCGTCTCCGTTTTGTGTTCACGCATATCAGTTATGGCTCTCATCACTGCTATCTTGTAAGCTACACTAACTGTGCATGCCTCTCCAGCTGGCATGATCACGCTCATGCCCAATTTGGCAGGAAGCATGATCCCTACCTTATACTTCTGAAAGACTTTACCCTCATAATAAGCATACTTCTTGACTGGTATACGGGTTTCACACCCGCACGCCTGCAAGATGCCCCGTAATAGATCGGATAGATTCCCATCATAGTCGTCTAGAGTCACATCCCTAACTTGCAGGGTGCTTGACGGCCTTGTGCATGCCATCCTGGCAATACAAAAGATAAAAATTAGTACATGCTGCATCATAATAGTAACAATAAAGAATTATAACACTAAAAAGTATGACCTTGTTATTCTCAAGTGAATAACATCATGACAATTTTAGAGAACTCTTTACTATTCCTATTTGACTCCTACAGGTCGTTCCCATTAACTAGGCGTCCAACCTAAGGTCAAAGCTTTTGCTCGGATACCAACTGTGGTGACCCAGCATACCACTGCATGTTGTCGTATACAAGTCGTTGACATAACACTCGTGAAGTACCAATTCACAAATATTACATCCCTCAGAGTGGTACAACAGAAACATAGCGGTCTTTATTCAAGCACTGAATATTACAAGCCATAAAGTTACAAAGGACTCCAGTTCCTCCTCGGTCCAAAGAGGAACACTAGATGGTTCTAATTTGATACTACAAACCTTAGCTGCAAATGAAAGTAGTAAACTAAACATGATGCCCAACTCTAGTCGCATTATTCTAGGTGTTCGATGCGACTAAAGCTTCTATCCTACGACTCTAGTTGTCGGCCTCCTCTTCGAGTCCTTTGTCGGGACCATAAGAGATGGTGTAGTCGATGCCTTCGACTCCTCCTGTTAGATCCGGTTCTTCATAGTAGACCTCCTCGTAGTCCTCCGGGCTTCCTTCGGTCTCTTCAAACTAGCCCTCCGAGTCTAAGCAAGGGTTAAAAGGGAGTGGGGTGAGTAACGAGCATTACCCAGCAAGTTCATTTAATAGAATAGAGGTGTTTGATACACTAGCTACGACCATAGACTAGAAAGTCTTAGGCCAAATGCAGTTTTTATAATCATTTCTTCAAAGATTGATTTTATTCAAAGAGCTATGTCCCTCAGTCTTCACAGGTTGATTAGAGCTTCGATGGGCTCCTTTCCTGCCATGTTCATAGCTCCTTCCCGGAACATGGAGTATCTTGATACTTTTTGTACACTCTGCAGAGGTGGTCACTTGTACCCATAGGAGATCAACACTTTGCTACACAACCGGGCGTACTTTCCCGTCCATACTTCCATGGTATGTGGCCCAGCCGTTGATCCGAGCCAATCACTGTTCCTTCCCGCGACCTTGCATACCCACCCTTTTGCGGCTCCAACTTCGGTTCGCTACCCTCGCCGGACTACGTCTTTGGTAGTTGCCGACCTCGGCATACTTGTCTTTCCTGACAATGAGTTACCCCCATCGGTTTGGTTATGCACTGTGGTAACACCGGCCTCGGCACTCTACCCCCGTCGTTGCCACAATCCATCATAGACCGCCAGAATTGTGAAATCATTAGGGGGATTCCACCCATCCCGAAGCTCCGCGCAGGGAGACAACTGCTCTGAAACAGCGCATCCGTTGATATGCAAGAGGGAAAAGATACAGCTGACTCTTCTGTCCCATTCCAGACCCTATGGTTGACTGTATTTTACGGCACAAGAATCACTGGCGACATTGGTTATTAATCCTAGGTGAACATTCCTGTTACAGTGGGACCTCCACCATACTCTTACCATGGTCCCACTGCCCACCTTCCTAGGTCGACAACCACCATGGTTGCTAACCACTAGTCATAATCATTCAAGAAAAGCAGAACCTTTGCTTTTAAATGCAATCATAATAATAATACCACCGGTATATTTCAAGTACTTTATTAAAGATAAACAAGAGATATGAGCAAGAGTGAACTTGCCTGCAAACTGCAAGGTAGTGCAGTTGGATTTGTTGAAGTGACACGGGACCTCGGGTTCTGGAAAACAGCATCATTGTCCGATAAGGGCAATGGTTAAAGATTCAAATAATGCAGGCCTTTAAAGTGTGTGTGTTCCCTTTATACCCCCCAGAAGTGTTTTATTCTTATCCTATAATTTATATACTCCTTTTATGATTTTAAGGAGTATATGTTATCAATTACTTCATTCAAGAATATTCTTCAATATTCTGGAATGGAGTTTAATTTTAATAATGAGTTCTATTCTAATTAGCTTTTTCTTAGGTATCTCACAATTATAGAAAAATTCTTGTAAAGTTCTCTTTCCTATTTATTTTTATAGGGTGATTTATTAAAAGTGTATATCCCTAGTTATGAATTTACCAGAGTATATATTATGTAAAATTCATTCAAGAATACTAAGGACAAATTCTTGAATGAATTTACTTAATTTTATTTCAAGGATGTTATTATCCTTTTATCTTTTTCATTTTTATTATTTCCAGAGGCTTTTCCTTTAGAAGAATACCCCAAAATTCAATTATGAATAAATCCTTTCTTATTCACAAAATCACTATTTATGTGATTAAAATGTCAAAAATCATTTAAAGTTATTTTTGAAAAATCAAGTTTATTTTTCTGCTTTTAATTGGGTGTTAAAAGGTTTTCCTAAAAAAACCCTTTATTTCTATTCAAATTTCTATTTTAAAATCTTGTTAAAATCCTCTCTCTCTCCTGCCAGACCTGGCCCACCTGTCGGGCCGGGCCCACCTGTCGGCGCCAGCCTACCTGGTCGAACCCGACCAGGTGGCTTCGGCCAGACCGACCGGTCGCAACCCCCTCGCTCGCCCTCGTCCTCTTCCTCTCGCCCGCTCTGGCGACTGCATCGCCCCACCGCCGTCGCGCTCGATTCCGACGAGCTCCGCCGGAGTCCGCCGTCGAGATGGGTTGCAAATGATAGATCATGCGACGGCGCTCCCGCCTGTCCGTGAGATCTTGTCGATTGCCCCCTGGGTGCTCTTGTCTCCTTCGCCACCGATGCTCTGGATCTCGGCCATGGCGACCTCGAGCTTGATCTCGAGATGCTTGGTCATCTCCTCGACGAGATCTGCTGCTCGGCGAGTTAGGTGATTTGCTGACATGTCATCGGTGACTTCCCCAGGCTTGGTGCCGTCGTGGCCGCGCGGGTACTACCTCGCCATGCCACGGTAGTACCTCCTGGGCGTCGAGTAAGTGCTTCCCCTCCTCTGCTCTTCTCTATGCCCTCCTGAAGCTTGCTCTGGCCATGCTCCCTCGCTCAGATGCACGGGGGTTCCTCCCCAAGCTTGCTCTCGTGCTGTGAAGTTTAGGCTGGCTGTCATGTGTGATTCTAGGCTCCATGATCACTCCTTGTCCATTTAGCTTGCTGTTAAAGCTTGACCATGAGTATGCTTGCTGTTACTGTCAGTTAGACATAGCTTCAGTTAACACTGTTAACTGAAGCTTGTTGGTCTCAGTTAACTGAATGTTATGGTGATCTCTTACTGTTTAATTATTCAGTTACTGCTGTTGCTTGATTAGCTAAAAGCTTGCTAGTGGCTGGTCTTGATCAATCTCATCAAGTGCATGGATAACTATGTGTTAGTTATCTCTGAATGTTGCTGTTAATTGAGCTGTGCTGTTTAACAGTCTCACTGCACTTTCTTGCAGTGCTTCTGTTGTGCTGATCTAGTGATGCAAGCTTGTTCTGTTGAGCTTGGTTATTCCTAGCTGTGATGCTAAATTCCATGGCTGCTGTTGTGGTTCTTGCAGTGGTCTTTGGCTATTTGCTTTACTGTGATACCTCCTTGAGGTGTTCACAGTGACTGTGGGTGTTGGCTACTTAATTGAGTGCTCTTGAGAGTGGATCACCCCCTGTGGTGATTTGCTGGTGGCTTAATTGATTAAAAGTGTCCCTGTCCACTTTTCCCAGATTCTTATTCAAATTTGAGCAATTTCATTTATAAAGCTGATGGATTTCTAGGGTTATACCTGAGTCTTGTTAGCTAGGCAACCCATGTGCCACTCCTGGCCTTGCTCTTATTTCTGTGAGTATTTCCTTTGAGAAATTCCCAGGTAAGATTTTGTGTTAGGGAGTAGGTGATGTGGATGGCCTTGTTGTCAAGGTCATGGCCTCCTGGACTTCCAAGTGATGACCAAAGCTCTTTTAACATCAAGATTTGCTTGATTCATGTGTGGCTGTGCTTTGTGCAGTCTGCCTGGGAGAATAACTTGTGAGTTTTCTCCTAGCACTTATGTGTGCTATGGTTTAACAATAACCTGCTGCTGAAGAGTAGCTTGTTCTTCTGGAATAATTCTGATTTCCTGCTTCTTGTGGCAAGCCTGCTCCTCCTAGCTGCTTGACCTAGTTCCTAGTTGAACTATGTGACCATGTTGGTCTTTGGCTTGGATGGATGGTTTGATTTGATGGTGTGCTAGGGTGTGAATCTTCCCTATTGCTCAACACATGAGCAGGGTTGATTGTGTGATAGGGTAAAGGTGCCCGATCTTTCGATGAGACGATAACTATCGATTATGGTGGAGGTCGACGTTCACGATCCGACTACACCAACTTCCGAGGCTATTGATCACGCCGGAGCTAGATCAACCTGATCACGAGGATCAATCCCTGCAAGCAATCGAAGAACAAGCAAGAATTATAGATGCAATCAAGATATTGCGAATATAGATGAAGGCTTTATTGATGAGGTGGGATTCTGTCTGTGCGTAGTACAAAAGGTCGATTTGACACTTGTGCCTATGGCGAAGAGTAGCTCGTGGCTATGTCTTTTAACTAAACAAAATCCAAGTTCTAATGACGGCTAGGAGGAGGTATATATGAGGGAAAGGGCCGGGATTTTCATATAACCCTAATGGGCCATCCGAAAATAACCCTAGATGGGCCGATTTCCACTCAAACAGCCTCTAGAAAATCCCTAAAATACCTATGACGAAAATACATGGGTTTAACCCATAAAATAAGGTGACGCAGCACCATATAAAGCCTTGGACAAATTTTATGATTGAGTAACTTGTGAATTTCGTCCAAGCATCCTTGCAGTATTATGGTGGCTTCAAAGTTCTGAAATCTTCACTTGCAGCGTCATCCCGAATCCTCACACGATTGCTGCCATCATCTCCATGCATGATCATGCTCCAATGCTTGTCCCTCTCATCCGTGCTAGGCCCATCATTCCTAAGTAACATAAACACATCTGATTTAGGCAGCATCATATTCTCATGAATATTAGGAATAGTTCCTAGAAACGAAAGTACCTGATAATTTAGTTGGCGTGCACAAGCTCTTGTGAGAGGTCCTTGGAATTGTGGAATGTGAGGAAGTGTGGCTGTAGGTGCAACGGTTGTATCAACCGTAGGGATGTCCTCATCATCCTCCCCTTCTTGAATTGAAGTCGTCCTCGACGCAATCTCATCTTCTTCTCCAAAGTATGGCTTCAAATCTGCAATGTTAAATGAAGGACTTACCGTGCCCATCTCTGCAGGAAGCTCAAGTTTATATGCATTATCATTCATTTTCTCTAACACTTTAAAAGGACCAGCAGCACGTGGCATTAATTTAGACTTGCGCAAATCAGGAAAACGATCTTTGCGCAAATGCAACCAAACTAGATCTCCCACATCAAACACAATATGCTTTCGTCCTTTATCACCAGCAACTTTATATTTAGCATTCATACGTTCTATATTTTCCTTAGTAATCCTATGCAACGTAAGAATCTGTTCAACACGTTGTGTAGCATCAAAATTATGTTGCACTGAAGATGGAATAGGTAATAAATCAATAGGTGCACGAGGAACAAAACCATACACAATCTCAAAAGGACATAACTTAGTTGTAGAATGCACGGAACGATTGTAAGCAAATTCAATATGAGGTAAACAATCTTCCCACATTTTTAAGTTCTTCTTTAAAACAGCCCTTAACATGGTAGATAAAGTTCTATTTACTACTTCAGTTTGTCCATCAGTTTGGGGATGACATGTAGTACTACACAGCAATTTAGTCCCCAACCTAGCCCATAAACATCTCCAAAAATGGCTAAGAAATTTAGTATCACGATCTGAAACAATAGTATTAGGCACACCATGCAAGCGAACAACATCGCGAAAGAATAATTCAGCAACATGAGCAGCATCATCACTCTTATGACAAGGAATAAAATGTGCCATCTTAGAAAATCTATCCACAACCACAAAAATACTATCCCTCCCCTTCTGTGTTTGAGGTAATCCTAACACAAAGTCCATAGAAATATCCTCCCAAGGTATACTAGGAACAGGAAGAGGCATATATAAACCATGTGGATTAAGGCGGGACTTAGCTTTTTGACATGTTGTGCAGCGAGCAACAAACCTCTCAACATCCCTTCTCATGCGTGGCCAAAAGAAGTGTGTAGCAAGTACGTCTTCTGTCTTCTTTACTCCAAAGTGACCCATTAATCCTCCTCCATGCGCCTCCTGCAACAACAAAACACGAACGGAACCTTCTAGAATGCATAGTTTGTTAGCACGGAACACAAACCCATCATTGAGGACGAATTTGTTCCAAGTTCTACCCTCGAAACAATGCTGCCAAACATCTTTAAAATCTGCATCGTTCACATATTGTTCTTTGATAGTTTCCAATCCAAAGATTTTGAAGTCAAGTTGAGATAACATGGCATAACGACGTGACAAAGCATCAGCAATAATATTATCTTTACCCTTTTTGTGTTTAATAACATAAGGAAAAGATTCAATGAATTCAACCCACTTTGCATGACGTTTATTCAACTTAGCTTGACTACGAATATGCTTCAAAGATTCATGATCAGAATGTATAACAAATTCTTTAGGCCATAAATAATGTTGCCAAGTTTCTAATGTTCGAACAAGAGCATATAATTCCTTATCATAAGTAGAATAGTTCAAACTAGCTCCATTCAATTTCTCACTAAAATATGCAACAATTTTACCCTCTTGTAACAACACTCCTCCTAAAGCAATTCCACTAGCATCACATTCCAACTCAAAAGTCTTATTAAAATCAGGAAGTTGGAGTAAAGGAGCATGTGTAAGCTTATCTTTGAGTAACATGAAGGCGTCTTGTTGTGCATTGCCCCAAACAAAGGGCACATCTTTCTTAGTAAGCTCGTTCAGCGGCGCTGCAATGGAACCAAAATCTTTGACAAAGCGCCTATAAAATCCAGCGAGGCCAAGGAAGCTCCTGACTTGTGTGACTGTTTTGGGTTGTGGCCAACTCGAAATTGCTTCAATCTTGGCGGGATCAACTTCAATACCCTGTGCTGTAACAACATAGCCAAGAAAAGCAACTCTATTCGTGCAAAAGGTGCACTTTGCAATGTTACCAAACAAACGTGCATCACGTAAAGCCTCAAAAACAGCACGTAAATGTTCCAAATGTTCTTCTACAGATTTGCTATATATCAATATATCATCAAAATATACCACCACAAAATGTCCAATAAAAGCACGTAAAACTTCATTCATTAATCTCATGAAAGTGCTGGGAGCATTAGTTAAACCAAAAGGCATCACTAACCACTCATATAGGCCAAATTTAGTTTTAAATGCAGTTTTCCATTCATCTCCTAACTTCATACGAATTTGGTGGTAACCACTATGCAAATCAACCTTAGAAAACATGGTAGAGCCACTCAATTCATCAAGCATGTCATCTAAACAAGGAATAGGATGACGATAGCGAATAGTAATATTATTGATTGCTCTACAATCAGTACACATGCGCGAAGAACCATCTTTCTTTGGTACCAAAATAATAGGAACAGCACAAGGACTAAGAGACTCACGAATATGACCCTTGTCAAGAAGTTCTTGAATTTGTCGCTGAATCTCTTTTGTCTCCTCCGGATTGGTACGATAGGGCACACGGTTGGGCAAAGATGCTCCAGGAATCAAATCAATTTGGTGCTCAATTCCACGAATAGGTGGCAGTCCTGGAGGTACATCTTGTGGAAAAACGTCCGCATACTCCTGCAAAATGTTAGCAACAGCAGGTGGCAAAGAAGAAGGTATCTCCTCAGCTGAAAACAACACTTCTTTGCAAATGATAGCATAACATGCAGTAGTACTCACATCAATTTCAGAAATATCAGATTTGCTAGCTAGCAAACAAGTACTTTTCAAACGAATTTCATTAGCATGTTTTGGAGCAGATTTAGAAGTACTTGTAGAAGGCATAAGTTCCTTAGCAACAATCTGATTTTCGCTCAGCTTTTTCCCCTCATTATGTGCTCTACTAGCTCTAGCAAGATCATCTTTTAAAATACTTTCAGGAGACATGGGAAGTAACACAATTTTCTTATCATTATGAACAAGAGAATACTGATTTGTGCTACCATAGTGTATAGAATTTGTATCAAATTGCCATGGTCTACCAAGTAAAAGAGCACATGCTTGCATAGGAACAACATCACACTCAACATAATCAGCATATGCAGCAATAGTAAAATGCACACGAACTGTACATGTTACCTTAACCTTGCCGCTGTTATTAAACCATTGAATGTGATATGGACGAGGATGGGGTCGTGTCGTAAGAGCAAGCTTTTCAACCATCTCCATGCTCGCCAAGTTGTTGCAGCTCCCGCCATCAATAATAATGTGAATACAGCGATCTTTAACCACGCCCTTGGTATGGAACAGATTATGGCGCTGGTCGGGCTCGGCCTTGGTAATTTGTGCACTCAAGACTCACTGTGCAACTAAACTCGGTTATTTCTCCGCATGTTCTGCAGCCATATATTCAGAATCTTGCTCCGTGGGTGCGGCAGCACATTGCTCATCAGATGCAATAAGAGCCAAAGTATCTTCATCATAATCACAGGCGGAGTCGTATCCACCATCCTCAAGAGCAATCATCACGCGGGAGGAGGCACAATCACGTGCAAAGTGACCAAGTCCCCCACATTTGCGGCACTGAATTTGGCTGGACTTGCCCGTAGATGCCATGGAGGACGCAGCGCTCGGGGCTGGTCCCGTAGTAGTCTTCCGTGCAGCAAACGGAGGTGGTGTAGATGCTACAGATCGCGTGGATGTGGTCGCTGGAGGTGTAGGTGCAGCAGCCCATGACGCCGAATTTGGTGATCTCCAAGAAGAATGCCCTGCAGAAAAATTAGTTCGTGTCGCCTCGCGTCGATCCTGCACTTCACATTCAGCATTGCAAGCAAGATGGAACAAACGGGTAATAGTGTGATAAGATTTATATCGAAGAATGGTCTGAATTTCCTTATTTAACCCGCCTACAAAATGTGCCATTAATGCTTCATTATCCTCCTCTATACCACAACGTAGCATGCAAGTTTGCAATTCCTGATAATAATCCTCTACAGAATTTTTGCCTTGATCTAGACGTGCTAATTTTGTAAGCATGGAACGCTGATAATATGGTGGAACAAAACGAATACGCATAGCATGTTTTAAAGCATCCCATGTAGTTATTGGATTAGCATGATTAGCACGACAATATTCAGACCACCATATGGAAGCAAAACTAGTGAACTCACAAGTAGCAGCACTGACACGTCTATCCTCGGGATAATTTAAGCATGCAAAATGCTGGTCTAATTCTAATTCCCAAGAAAGGTATGCATCAGGATTATAGCGACCATCAAATGTAGGAACATTTAATTTCAGTTTAGCAACATGGTCATCATCATGTACCAACTGACGAGGAGGTGGACGGCGAATATAGGGCCGAGGACGACCAGGTGGCTGATCAACTGTGAAGTCGTCCACGTACTCGCCCTCGTACTCATCTTCCCCGTAATAATCATCCAACTGTGCATCACGGGCCTGTGTAACACCCGTAGCTCCTGCAACGCCAGCAGCCGCAGTGCCCGCAGTAGCACCCGCAGCCGAAGTTTGTGCCGGTTGATGGAGAATGCGCTGTGCACGTCCCAAAAAGGTCAGTGGAGGAGCCACGCGAGTCGGCTGTGGAAGATGCGCGTGAGCCGGCGGTGGAGGTGGTAAGCGTGCTAGCACCTCCTGGAATTTAGCGTCGAGTTTGGCGGTGAAGGTGGTCTCGAGTCCCTCGAGTTGCTCCATCGTGTCACTAAAACGCTTGTCGACATCCTGCATATGATCAGACAAAAGTTTGGTGACGTGAGCCTACAAGGCTTCACCCTCCAGTGGCTGTGGCTCGGTGTTGTCTGATGGCATGATTAGTACTCAAAAGCACAGTTGTAGGATATGGATAAAATAGGAACAGGGGTGGAAAACACTTAATCTGTCAAGCAAACCAATACTCTTACCCGTTCTTACCCTGCAGCAGGTGGCGATCAGCAACCGTCGTGACCAAACTTCAGGAAGATTGAATAGAGCGATTGCCAGGTGGTGTCAACGCACGGTGTAGGAATATGTGGAGCTCTGGGTGGCTGCAATATCTGTAGCAATAATTTCAAAACAGCAATGCAAGGTTGAATAATAGCTCAACGATGGTACTGTGCTGGTCCTAGACTATCCCAAGCTAGAGACGCGAGCCGAGAACACTAAGGAAGTCACGGCGTGGCACAATAAGCAGAAAGAAACAGCTCCAAAGCAAGATATAAGTGAAGATCTGCAGGAATTTTCAGGTCCGAAACTTCAGAGGGCAAAAACTAGGCCTTCCCGGCCTTTTTTGGGAGTTCTGAGTGTCGCACAACACGTAGTGATTGTGGTTACATAGATCTTTTCGTGCTGAGCATTTTGAGTGGTCTTACGTCAAAAACGGAGTTCGTATGCAAAAGTTATGGCCAGTTGAAATTTGCTATCGAAAACCGTCAAAAACTGACGAAACTGTCCAATTCGGACTGAAATCGGACTGGACTAGTAGGAACGGGTCAACCCGACTTGGATGCGGATTTGACTCTTTTTTTTTTTTGCTCTCCCCTCCTCTTTCCTTCTGGCCAAAACTTTCTGGAACTCGGATCAAGTTACAACGCGGATCGGATCTGCAAAGATGGGAAACAAGAGTAGGAAAACGAAAGGGTGTATGGCGGTGGGGATAGCGGAATCGGTGGTGGCGGTGGTGATGGCGGAATCGGTGGTGGCGGTGGTGATGGTTGTGACCCGAACTCGAAACTCTAAAGAACTAGACGTAAAACCAGCACTGGACACGATGATGCAGACTAGAATTCAACAATGCAAATACTGAAAAGAAAAGATGCAAAGGCTCGAACTGTTTCTAGGAAAAGATCTAGTCCTAATATTTTTGGCTTTTTCGTGGATTCTAGGTATGAAGATGCAATCTAGACTACGAAAACAGTAAATCTCACCGATCAACCTGAAATCTGATACCACTTGATAGGGTAAAGGTGCCCGATCTTTCGATGAGACGATAACTATCGATTATGGTGGAGGTCGACGTTGACGATCCGACTACAAACGTGCGAGACGTTGCGCCTTAGCAATCGATACACCAACTTCCGAGGCTATTGATCACGCCGGAGCTAGATCAACCTGATCACGAGGATCAATCCCTGCAAGCAATCGAAGAACAAGCAAGAATTATAGATGCAATCAAGATATTGCGAATATAGATGAAGGCTTTATTGAAGAGGTGGGATTCTGTCTGTGCGTAGTACAAAAGGTCGATTTGACACTTGTGCCTATGGCGAAGAGTAGCTCGTGGCTATGTCTTTTAACTAAACAAAATCCAAGTTCTAATGACGGCTAGGAGGAGGTATATATGAGGGAAAGGGCAGGGATTTTCGTATAACCCTAATGGGCCATCCGAAAATAACCCTAGATGGGCCGATTTCCACTCAAACAGCCTCTAGAAAATCCCTAAAATACCTATGACGAAAATACATGGGTTTAACCCATAAAATAAGGTGACGCAGCACCATATAAAGCCTTGGACGAATTTTATGATTGAGTAACTTATGAATTTCGTCCAAGCATCCTTGCAGTATTATGGTGGCTTCAAAGTTCTGAAATCTTCACTTGCAGCGTCATCCCGAATCCTCACACGATTGCTGCCATCATCTCCATGCACGATCATGCTCCAATGCTTGTCCCTCTCATCCGTGCTAGGCCCATCATTCCTAAGTAACATAAACACATCTGATTTAGGCAGCATCATATTCTCATGAATATTAGGAATAGTTCCTAGAAACGAAAGTACCTGATAATTTAGTTGGCGTGCACGAGCTCTTGTGAGAGGTCCTTGGAATTGTGGAATGTGAGGAAGTGTGGCTGTAGGTGCAACGGTTGTATCAACCGTAGGGATGTCCTCATCATTGTGTGATGGTGGTTCGATGATGGTGATGTGATCTTGACTGTGGTGGTGTTCTTGGTGTGTTGATGTGCTGGTGTTGTTCTTGGTCGGCTGTGTTCTTGGCCAAGCAATTTCACCCTCTGTGATGCTTTTATACTAGCCTTTGTTACCTGGAGGCTTGACACCTTGATGCATGCATTTGGTGAGTGTGCTGCTGTGGGCTGGCTTGCCCATCTCGGCTGTCTTGAGATATTTTCACTCGGGAGCTTGGTGATAAGCTCAACATCCTGATGATTATCTACAGTGGCCTAGTTTTTCTTGACTGCCACTTGGTAATTACCATTCTGGCAATTTTTGCTGTTTATAATTTGTTTGCAGGTGCCAAGAAGAAAAGAAGAAAGGAAAGAAAGAAAGTGTCACATCCCAAAAATTTGGAATGTGAAATAAATTAAAATAGGGACCATGTATGTTTGTATTGAATGAAATTTCACAAGGAATTAAAACTTTTTGCTTTATTCAAAAGCCTTATTAGAAAACCATTTAAAATTTTCTATTATTCCCTGAAAGACCTTTTTGAGAAAATAGAATCTCAAAATATTAATTTGCATTTACCCAAAACCTATGCAAACTTATTTGCAAAGGAAATACTTACAAAAGGTTTTATATCGAATAAAGTTTGCTATGCCAAAGGAATGGTTGAAAATAAATTTCAGAAAGTATTTTTATAAATTTCATTCTCTGATTTTAAAAGGAATTATTTTGAAAGCCCTAATTTTATTTGATCTTATGCAAATAAGCCCTTTGGCTAAATTATAAAGTTTTTATTGGAAATAAGTTTTATTTATGAAAACATGTTTCTTACTGTCTTAGAATGTTAAGTTGAATTTTAGAAAAAACATTACAAATTGGTTTGAATCAATTCAGACCAATTTTGAAAAAAAAAATATGAAAGAAATAGAAAATAGAAAAAGGAAAAAGAGAAAAGAAAAAAGAAAAAAATAAAAAGAGGCCGAGGGGCAACGGTTCGGCCCACCCGCTGAATCAGCCCACGGCCCGTTAAAGCTCTCTCCCAAACAGGTACGCATTTCTTCTTCTCTCTCACTGACTTGTGGGTCCCACGCATCAGCGCGACTTCTTCTTCTTCCTCCGTCCGAAAATCCCACCGGTGACCGAGCTCTTTCCCCCCCTGCTGATTTCTCCCTTCAATCGCCTTAAAACCTTTCCCAATTTGACGCCTGCTGAGCCTATAAGATCCCCGCGTCCTCCCCTCCCTTCCCATCTTTTCCTCGAGCCAGAAAAGACGCCAGAACGATGAGATTCTTCGTCGGAAATCCACCACTGCCGTCATCGCGTTCTCATCGATTCGGCCGTCACAAAAAGGTATCGCCGCCCTCTTCTGGTCCATCCTCGTCCCCAAGTCCCAGCGGACCTGCTGATGTTCTCCATTCCCTTTATTTCGCAGCAAATCATCGGATTGGATTTGCTCCTAAAGCTCACCGACGCCTTGAGCTCCTCCAGCCCCGCCTCCTTTCCACTCCAGGAAGAAATCAACAATCTCGAGCACTCCCTCGTCTTCCCCATGTCACGCTGCACCCCATCCACTTCTTCTCTATTGCTAGGGACCCCAGAATCATCACCGCCGTCGACCTCCAGAGCTGCTGACCTCGCCGGCATTGACCCCCACGGTGAGCATCCCTCCCCTTCCTCTGTCCTCCGTTAGATCTCAGATCTAAGGCCCAGATCTGGTCACTTACCGAAGGGGTATCCCTAGATCTGGAGCGTCCAATCTAATTTTAATCCAATGGCTCAAAACCTTGATCCTCCAGAACCGGTACCATCTAGTAATATTATGCCACGTGGCCAGCCCCTCGTTTAAATAGAAAATCGATTTAGAAAATAGACAGATTTGTGCTGAAACTTTGGAAAATCATATCTTCTGAACCACAAATCCAAAAATTACAAATAATATGTCTATGAACTCCTAAAAATGTGTAGAACACTATTCTGTAATAAAATTTGACTTTTGAACTAGTTAAAAACATTCAAATTTAAATATGTGAATTTGAGTATTTTTGATATAGTTCAAATTCTATAAATCCTTTTTAATTGATTCTTTTTTTAAATGAATCATATTATTATCCTCTATCCAGTAGAACTACTGCACAAATTATTTGAACCAATTTTATCAAGTATTCAAATTCAAATGGGGATTTGAGTATTTTCTATCTAGATTTAATTCTATAAATATTTTAGGCATAATTCCTTTTGCAAAATTGATTGCCTTGATAATAGAAAACCACCAGAACACTTCGCACACATATCTTAGGTATTCAAAGTCAATTCCTTCAGCACATCCTTTTTGCAAAGTTTTGTGTCATTTGAGCACCTTGCAAAATATCAAGTCCCAAATTATTATCATGCACTTTGTGCTATTTGGTTTTTGTTCCACTATACAAACGGTGTGAAATATCCTAAGTCCTAATGACCATCTCTACCATAACTTAGTAAAAATCTACTCTCAAATCCTTGGCCAAGTGCAAAAACTATCAACTCCATCTTACCCAAATTCTTCTAAGTATTTTGACTACCCATTCAACACTATGGCATAGAAATTTTCAAGACTATGGAGAAGAAGTTGAAGAGAAGACAAGGAGATGAAGAAGAAGAAGTTGAAGAGAAGACAAGAGATGAAGGAAAAACAAGAAGATCAGGAGAAGAGAGCCCAAGTCCAGAAGATGGAAGTGACAAAACTCACCACTTAGAATTTATCCATCCAACTTCTCAACCCAAGCCTAAGATTACCTTGAACTATTTTGTTTAAGTGTTAGGCATTTCTTAGAAAAACCCCCATCACTCTTTATAAGTCCTTAACTTAGCCATTCTCTCCATCCATATCAAGTCAACTTCATGCCACAATCTTTTGTCCATATATCACTAAGACAAATCAAGACTAGGCTAAAACAAATAAACACTTTTGTTGTCTTGTTTGATTATGTTGCCTTGAATGGTGTGTTTATGTTGTGTTACTTTCTATCTTATAGTTGTACGGAGAGCCACGTGTGTTGATTAAGAGAAGTACAATCTTCAGAAATTTCTAAGGCAAGTGTCATCAGCTTATTGTCCTACTAAAGTTTTGTCACTAGTAGCTTTTCTTGTAGAAGATGCATGAGTAGGTTATTTTAGAGTTTTGTCTTAAAAGCTTTGCTAGGTTTTGCTTAAAGTCCCTTTGGTTAGCCCTTGGCATCTACTTAGTAGTTTTGCTGCTGCTATAGGTTACCTTGTCTTACACTTATGTTTTGGGAAGGGAACTTCACATGTTTTGGCTAAGTGTTGAAAACCTTGTTTTGCAAATATCAAGAAAAACAACTAAGTTAATGAAACACTTGGGTGGAAGTGGTAAGATGGATTTATGTTGAGTGGTTCCCTGGGGTCATGTCGTCGAACCTCTGAACCACCAGGTGTATCTCACTTGTAGACGGCCACCCAGGAACAAAGAGATTGGAGACGTTCAAGTCGTGAAGCTTCTAGTGCAACCACGAGTCATATGGGCTCTGTCTTGACTAACTAAGTTGTGAGAACTCAGCCAGACGGCCAGAGGGTGGTAGATGTTTGTAGGATGGAACGCGTTCGGGTTGGTCTGAGGGATTGCTTCTAAAAGGTCTCATCTTAGTCTTCACTTGGCCATTTGAGCAAAATGAGCATCATGGCAAAAGAGGTTGACTGAGTCTTGTGGGAAAAGTGCACCACCTCTGCAGAGGGTTAAAAACTAAATACTTAGCCGTGTCCCCGGTTACGGACAATTTTGAGCGACATGAATTTGAAGCTGTTCAAGGATCTCCTCATGCCAACTTCTTAAAATTTAAACTTGTGGGTTGAACTGGGAATATGGCAATTGGTGCAAGTGTCTATTGGCTAGCAGTTCCCATGCCATGAGTATGTGCCAGTGTCTGCAGGAATAGGTCACCCAAACCAAGTTGTCCATATGTAGTAATTGAGGATTTGACATTTGATGTAAGTGTCTATCGACCAGTGTGTCCCGTACGATAACTATGGCCTATGGCTATAGGGGTATGCCACCCAAGTCAAGTTGTCCAGCAAAAGTTTTGTTTTTGAGAAAATGATAGGATAAAAGTTGCTTTACCCAAGATAAGCCTGAAGCTCCACCTAGCCAAATTTCATTTAAGTGTTAGGCTCCATTTGTGTCCACCAAACAATGATATCTTGCCAATACAATTTAAGTGTATTGACCCTTTGTGGCTACAACGTTTCATGTTGCAGGTTTTGACGATAAGAAAGGTACGACAGGGTTACGAGTCTATCCACAGCATGTTCGCCTATGGCACATGAAGAAGAAGGACTCCATGCTATTTTTGGTTTCCTTGTAAACTCTGAAAGCTTTATGCTATGAGCATTGTAAAGTTTCTTTATGTAATTGCTGGATCATGCGATGTAATAAAATGACCCTTGTTTCTTGATATTATATCTTAAAATGTGTGTGCTAGCGTTTGATCCAGGGACTAGCACTGAAAAGCACAGGGATCTTTATCTTTAAAAGGTGAGGTCACTACAGATGGTATCAGAGCATTGTGTTGCCCTTAGGTTCGTGACCCTAGGATTGGACAAAAACCCCTTACAAATATAGGAGTTGCTTTTATTTCTAAGTTAAAAATTTACACACTCATTACCTCGTAAACTCTTCCCTTGGTCATTTTTTCTCTACTTCTCTTCATTTCAACTCAAAGACAAAGGGCTTCAACTTCAACACCTCAAAGGACTTCAAGATCCACCCACCGCTATCATCAAAGGAAGCAAATTGAAGAAGTCTAGAAGAAAGAGTCTATGCATCAATAGTTCTAGGACTTAGAAATTCTTATGAAGGATCTTGATAACAATAGGACCAACGAACTCTTTTGCAAACGATGAGCTACTTGCCCAACTCAAGGAGAAGGAGAAGGTATTCTAAGAACAAGAAGAGAAGTTCATGTTCAAGATGAGCAAAAGAAGATGAGAGAGATTAGGAAGGCCCTAGGATGAAAAATCTATCTAATTCGGGTTTTATTAGAAAGGTGTTTGCAATTTTAACTTCTATTCTCATCTAATTCACGTTAGAAAAAAAATGCTTTCTCATTCTTTAGAGATCTTATCCCATGAAGACTATCAAGAAGAGATTGATGCTTTGTATATTATTCCTCTACTTCGCAAGATGCACTACATGGAAGCTATCAAAGAACTTGGAGAAAGACTCAGGTGTACATCTAGAAGGACCCCAAAGATAAAAAGAGTAGACTACTACCTGGAAGACATCCAAGAAGCTATAGTTGGACCCCCATTTAAGATCTATGTAAGAACGACATCGTAATACGTTATGATCATATCAAATTGCGATATGATCATATTAGTTTGTTTGCGGTTGAATGATGTTGTTTGATGTGACAAATGCTTGTTAGATCTTGATTGTAAGATGAATTACCTTGAGATGCAGTGTTGGGTAGGAATTTTCTTTAGATCCCTTCCGTCTATTCTCATCTTATTCAAACCCAAACAAGTGTTTCTTGACAAGCCTCCATGAAGACAATAACATTGACAGATCCAGCTAAGATGCTCAGTAACAAGAAGATGCATAGAACAAGAGATGGCAAACCGAAGGATCTGCAAGCTAACAGATTTTACCATATGAGAGTTTACGCAAACCACTAGCTAAGGATCGATAGATTTGTTTTCTGAAGCTCTTAACATGAATTGAAACATGGATTCAATATCCATAGAATCTTTTGTCAAAACTAGCAAGGTGACCAAGAGTTAGAATGCGAGATTCAATAAACCATATATGAAGTAATGATTTGGGTGTAGGATGGATTGATCACCATTCGTACTACTCTTATTATTCGCTCTCATAATGTTGGCTTTGCGAATCTTGAGTGACATACCTACAAGAGGGACGACGTTGTTAAGCCTAAACCTTAGGAGGATAGAATATTATACCCTCATTGAAGCTTGATGTTGGTGTAGACCTTTAATCTTGAGTTTGTAGTCCTCTGATGATGGTAGACAAGAGCATTTATGCTTCGATCTTGATAGGCATGCCAAATCTGTCGACTTAGTGCTCTACGCTTCCTAACTACCAAGGCGCAAGTTAGTCCTAATTGAAACCATTCTTCTGGGTTGTCTTGTGATTGAGCTCAAAACGCTCCAGGTGGTGGCGCACCACCAATGGTGTGTCTTCCAGTAGTTAAGGATTTGTTCCCTCTTGTCTTCGGGTTGGTGGAGACCATTGAAGATCTTCTTGTTCCTCTGTCTTCTTGTAGCCTTGAGGATCTTGAGGTATATTGGGATACCTTGAGTCGACTTCATCTTTCGAGAAATCTTCATGCGGATTTCTACCCGTGGCATAAATCAGTTTTGGTTTCAAAGCCGTCAAAATTTGAACGAGCGAGCGAGCGAGTTAGTTAGAAAAGTCTTCACTTCTTCTCGTTGCTACCTCCATGGATATCCCCTAAATGTAGAGTCAACATAGATGGCTTGATTTTGGAGAGTCTTCATCCTTCTATTTGCTCAGGGGAGATCAAGCACGTGGGTCTTCGGGCTTCAAGTGACGATAACGGGTTGATCTTCGAAGGTTAGGCTTGGCTTTGATACTTCCATGCTCCATGTTAGTTTTCTTGTTAGAATATTAGCAAGTGTTGGGGTGTTAAGAGAGTATCATCAATGTTAGCGAAACTCTAGATTTAAGGTTAGGTGACCCAGGTTAGTGAAGTCTTTGTCTCCTAGAAGTCATTTGTAGTCCAGGCGGGTCTATCTTCTGCTTCCTTGATGTTGTAGAGAGGTCTTGACAAAGCTTGAAGCATGTAGCAAAAAATTCGCGTCAGATCTTAGGGAGGTGTTGCGAGAAGATTTATAATCTACTATTATCAAGGTTAGAGTTAGCGTTTTACTTTAACTTACCTATGCGACTCGAGCTGACAAAAATTTATGAGAGGAAGACAAATTTTTAGAGAGGTTAGGCCGAAAGGCCAAAAACAAGCACAAGCACAAGGTAGCAGCACACACTCAAGGAACACACAAGCAACCTTCAACAATCATATCAAACATAGGAGGTGCTTTAGGTACCAAGAACGCCTAATACTCGCGGTATTTGGGGGTAGCTCAACCAAAATGATCGAGCATATCCTATTCATCCTAGGGTCATGGTTGGTCATTGTTGTTGATGCCTTCTTTTTGTTGAATCTGGCTTTGGTTGAACTTGATGGTAGTCGACGGGGTAGATGATGAGGACATCCCTACTATTGTTCCATCTCCACTTCGTGATGATGACAAGCAAGTTGCTGCAAAGAAGAAGTCCAATGATGAAATCAGAATTGGACCTATCACAAGAGCTCGTGCAAAGTTAATAGAACAACAGGTGAATTTGCTTCTAATAGAATCTGATTATTTTGTTAATGAGAATTGTTTACTGCCTAAGTCTTTGTGTGTTTGCATACTCAGGTTCATGGGAGAAGAAGGCATAGCACGAGGGAGCGAGGAGTTGAAGCAGCTGGAGCAAGACGTGATGATCATGCCCATGGACGCGAGGGAGGAGAGGGAGGCCGGCGACCAGCATGAGGAGGAGGAGGACATCATGCAGGAGGCTGCATATGGCGCACCACCAAGTGCTTGTGCGCCATACCCCTAAGGCCTGCGCGCCTAGTTGGCGGCACCCAACCATTGGGTCAGTTTGTATCACATAAGGTTGAGTCGAACCACGTTAGAGGACCAGGTCACGTCGGCTGCCCTTTGGCCAGCCGCACCCCCCATATAATAAGTGCCTATGCGCCATAGAAGAGGTTAGACCACGTTTAAAACAAAACCCTAGTTCTTGAGACTGCTCTAAGCATTCATCTTGAATTCTTGTCTCCAATTCGTTTCGATCTGGAGATTACATACTGCAAGTTAAGTGTGATCTGCTGTTCCATTAGGAATTAGTGAATTGCAATTATACCGTTTCGTGGTCGACGGCTGCGTTGCGCAAGTGTGTGAAGTCGTGAATATCCGAAGGGTAGAGAGCTGTTGCATTGGCATCAGGGATCTAGCGAGGAGAGATCATCGGCGACACCAAGTTATCTATCATCATCATCACTACCGCAAGCTTACTGAGAAGATCGGGCCACCCCATATCATCTTGGTATCAGATTTCCAGTGTTTCCTCGGTAAGCATCCACCAGATCATCCGTAGATTAGTTGTGTTTTTTTTCGTCCTATCCAGAAAAAGCCAAAAAAAAAAATTAGGGTTCATAGTATTGCCATAGCCTAGATTGCATCGTAGATTGGTTTTAGTTGCTGGTCGTTTTTCCTTCTTTGATCCGATCTGTTTCTTGTTCCGTAGGAGTCTAGGTTCTAGTCGGTTTTAGGTTTTGGGTCGGAGTTGTGTTTTTCCACCGAGTCCACTTTCATCTTGAGTTGTTTCCGCCGCCTTTGTTCTGATCCGAGTCGGTAGATAAACCCTAATCCGAATTTCCTTGTGAATCTCTGCCGTGGTACGAGTTCACGTCGTTGCTAAGAGTCTAGCCACGGCACGCTTTTCGTGAGTTCTCCTGCCGTGGTACAAATCCGAGTCCTTTTCGTTTGTTTTTCCAAACCGAGTCCACATAGTGTCCTTTTCCTTTTCCGTTTGACAAACATAGCCACAGCCTTTCTACTATACCATTGTGTAGGAGCTTACCTATTTGAGACTAGCATATTTTTGTTGCTCCACGGGCTGCTCTGTTTAGGGTTTTCGAGTGCATTCTTTTTCTGCCGTGCTGACGTATTGTGGCTACAGTACTCAGTGAATTTGTTTTATAAAGAGAGTCAAAAAAAAACAAAAGAGACAAGCGAGAAGAATCAAAAACAGAAAAGTGAGAAGCGGAGTTTCACTTCATTCAGAGGCTGAAGCATATATCTAATTTTGTGCACTAGTAGATTGAGCATTCTTGTGCCTGTTTACATTGAGCATTGCTAGTGTCTCTCTTGCGCATTGCAACATATCCTGTTTTATAGTTGCTTTGCCACGTTTATCTCCACGTGTGTGTTTCCCTTGGGTGTTTTGTTCACACGATCAGCACTAGGACTTGTCTTTGGTGTAGTTAGGATACCATACCTACAGCTCCACCATATACTCCTGCTTTGTCGTGTGATTGCTCTTATACCCTGGTATTCACTTCATCACAAACGGGTATGCAATTGCTATTCACTTTGGAACGGTAAGATTTCCTTTTCTTGTCAGTTTTGAGTGAGTTGTGAGTGTGCCACCAAAAAGATTTTTGATTTAGTGTACTAACCTACTAATCATGTCTGTTAGTGGTGTTGATGTGGTGCAGAAAAAGGTTGATGATGCTACTGTTACATGGAGGGAATATGAAGCTCTCCGTGATCATTTGCAAGGGGTTATTACTAGATCCACTGAAAACATTGACGCTGATATTCAAGCGGTGCAAATGAAAGTGGATGCAACTGAAACTACAGTCAATGCTATGCAAGCGCAAGTCACTGCTCTCCAGACAAGCATACAGCAATTGACAACTTCCATGAATGGGCTGCGTGTAGCTGTTGAGCAACGCCAACATGAGGACCATGACGATGCTGATAGTGTCCATGGAGATAATGAAAACATGATGGGCAACAATGGCCGCGGGCGTGGCTTTCCAGGATAGGGTCGGCCACCACCACTTGGTGCTCGGCGTGTGCCACTTCAGGAGGATGATGGCTTGGGCAAGCCCAAGTTCACGATTCCCCGATTTGAAGGCTCCACTGATGCAGAGGAGTACCTTACTTGGGAGCTCAAGATTGAAAAATTATGGCGTTTGCATGATTACACTGAAGATAGGAAGATCAAGCTTGCTTCTTCAGAATTTGATGGTTATGCCTTGCGTTGGTGGGATAGCATTGTGAGGGAAAGAAGAGATGACAACGAGCTTCCTGTTCTTACATGGCGCAATATGAAGGAGATCATGCGAGCTCGTTTTGTTCCCACTAATTACCTGCATACTGTTTATGATAAATTGACACAATTGAAGCAAGGAACCATGACCGTTGATGCTTATTACATGGAGATGGAGATGTTGCTGCAGCGTGCACGTGTTCGAGAGTCTATTGAGATGACAATGCAGCGATTTCTTCATGGGCTGAAGTACAACATAAAAGGTATTGTTAGGCATCATTCCTACAACAATATGAACGAGCTTTTGCATCATGCAAGGGAGGCTGAATCGCAGCTAGCTGAAGAGGCTCAAATCAAGGCACGATATACTACTTCTGGGAGGTTCTCTAGCAGGGCACCGCACCAATCTGCAGCGCCTATGGAGGGTGCCACCAGAGGCCCCTCTTCTTCCCACTCTAACCCAACCTCCAATGCTTCTACTGCAAAGAAACCAGCAGCTCCTGCGCCTAGCTCTGGTTCCAACATGTCTATAGCTCGTAATAGAGATATGCAATGCCATACATGTGGTGGCAAGGGGCACTTCAAGCGAGAGTGTCCAAACAGAAAGGTGATGTTTATTAATGATGATAATGAGTATGAGACTGGAGATGACGCTGATCCGTATGCTTCCAATGATGATGGATACACAAGTGAGGGTGGCATGGATGCCTTTGCTTCTCCAGCGCCTACCATTGTTGTCTCGCAGCGTGCATTGAGTGTCACGCCACATGCTGATTCCCAGCGCTGCAATCTGTTCCAAACAAAAGCACTAGTTGGCCCAAACAAAGCTTGCAAAGTAATCATTGATGGAGGTAGCTGCCGCAATCTCGCAAGCAAGGAGCTATGTGCCAAGCTAAATCTGAAATATTTACCTCATCCAAATCCCTACTACATCCAATGGTTGAGTGATAATGGAGAGATGAAGGTAAATCATATGGTGCGTGTGAATTTTGAGATAGGACCATACAAGGATTCCATTGAGTTTGATGTGGTTCCTATGACTGTTTGTCACCTACTACTGGGTCGGCCATGGCTATATGATCGCCATGTGCAACACAATGGCCGAGCCAATACCTATCACTTGGAGTTCAAGGGCAAGAAAATTAATCTCCAGCCTATGTCACCGCAGCAAATTGTCAATGAGTCTCGTCAGAAAATAGAAGTGAAGCTAGAACAGCCACCTACAGGAGAAAATAATGTAATAGCTGTGAGTGAAACTATAACGAAAAGTGAGAGACTGCCTAGTTTGCTTATATTAGCCACCAAAGAAGACATGGTAGAATTTAGAGAGGATCCTACAGCCATGCCACTTGTGCTTATGTACAAAGGCGAGGTGTTAGTTTCTAATGATATGCAACCTGTTTCTCTTGGTGTTTCTAATGTATTGCAGGAGTATGACGATGTGTTTCCGGAGGAGGTGCCCGCAGGACTGCCACCATTGCGTGGAATTGAGCATCAAATTGATTTGATCCCTGGTGCCACTCTTCCAAACCGTGCGCCGTACCGGACCAACCCCAAAGAGACAAAGGAAATACAGCAACAAGTACAAGCGCTTCTGGACAAGGGGTATATTCGTGTTTCTCTTAGCCCTTGTGCTGTTCCTGTTATTTTGGTGCCTAAGAAAGATGGTACATGGCGCATGTGCGTAGATTGTAGAGCTATTAATAACATCACTATTCGATATCGTCATCCTATTCCACGCTTAGAGGATATGCTAGATGAATTGAGTGGTGCTGCTATTTTCTCTAAGATTGATTTGCGTAGTGGATACCATCAAATTAGGATGAAAGAAGGGGATGAATGGAAAACTGCTTTCAAAACTAAATTTGGTTTATATGAGTGGCTAGTTATGCCTTTTGGTCTTACTAATGCACCTAGCACATTCATGCGCTTAATGAATCATGTTTTGCGAGAGTTTATTGGTCGTTTTGTGGTTGTATATTTTGATGATATACTTATTTATAGCCGCACTAAATCTGAACATTGTGAGCATATTAGACAAGTTTTGCAAGTGTTGCGTGATGCTAAATTGTATGCTAACCTTGAGAAGTGCACATTTGCAAAAGATAAAGTGATATTTCTGGGATATGTTGTATCTACGCATGGGGTAGAGGTAGATTCATCTAAAATTGAAGCAATTCAAAATTGGCCTACTCCCATGAATGTTAGTCAAGTACGAAGTTTTCACGGTCTTGCTGGTTTCTATCGGCGTTTTGTGAAAGACTTTAGTACTATTGCTGCACCATTGAATGAATTAACTAAGAAAGGAGTGCCTTTTATATGGGGCGCTGCCCAAGATCATGCATTTGATGAGCTGAAACATTTGCTTACTTCTGCACCATTGCTTGCACTACTAGATTTTTCTAAGCAATTTGAAGTTGAATGTGATGCTAGTGGTATAGGAATTGGTGGTGTGTTGATGCAAGAAGGTAGACCTATTGCTTATTTCAGCGAGAAACTTTCTGGTGCTAGACTAAATTATCCTGTTTATGATAAAGAATTGTATGCGCTTGTTCGAGTTCTTGAGGTTTGGCAACATTATTTGTGGCCAAAAGAATTTATCATACATTCTGATCATGAAGCTTTAAAATATCTGAAAGCTCAATCTAACTTGCATAGGCGCCTAGCTAAGTGGGTTGAGTTCATTGAGTCGTTTCCCTACATAATCAAGTATAAGAAAGGGAAAGAAAATGTTGTTGCTGATGCTCTATCTAGGAAGAACATGCTATTGACGCATCTTGATGTTAAAATTCCTGGTTTAGAGAGCTTCTGTGATTTGTATGCCACTGATCATGATTTTGCTGAACCATATCGTTTGTGTATGCTTAGAAATGCATGGGACAAGTACCACATACATGATAGATTTTTGTTTCGTGCTAACAAACTATGTGTTCCAGAATCGTCGGTACGTTTGCTATTGTTGCAGGAATCACATGCTGGCGGATTGATGGGTCACTTTGGGTGTGAGAAGACGTTTCTCATGCTCGCTGATCATTTTTATTGGCCCAAGATGAGGCATGACGTGGACAGATTTGTTAGGCGCTGCATTGTATGCAACACGTCCAAGTCCAAGCTGAAGCCTCACGGTTTGTATACGCCACTACCTGTGCCTACCACACCATGGGAAGATATAAGTATGGATTTTGTGTTAGGTTTGCCACGCACTAAAAGAGGTCATGATAGTATATTTGTGGTAGTGGATAGATTCTCTAAGATGGCACACTTTATTGCATGCCACAAAAGCGACGATGCGTCGCACATAGCTAATCTGTTTTTCAGGGACATTGTCCGCTTGCATGGAGTGCCCAAGACAATTGTTTCTGACAGGGACGTGAAGTTTATGAGCTACTTCTGGAAGACACTATGGGGCAAGCTGGGAACGAAGTTACTGTTCAGCACTACATGTCATCCCCAAACTGATGGTCAAACGGAGGTGGTGAATAGAACATTGTCACAATTGCTGCGAGCCATGATCAAGAAAAATCTGCGTGAGTGGGAGGAGTGTTTGCCACATGTTGAGTTTGCATATAACAGAGCGGTGCACACTACTACTCAGCTTTGTCCTTTCGAGGTGGTGTATGGTTTCAAACCAATCACACCACTAGATTTGCTGCCTCTTCCATTGCATGAGAGAGTTAATATGGAGGCATCAAAAAGAGCAGATTATGTGAAGAAAATCCATGAGAAGACACGAGAGGCCATTGAGAAGAAAGGCAAGAACATTGCTGCTACACGAAACCAATCAAGAAAGCAAGTTTTGTTTCAGCCTGGAGATATGGTTTGGGTGCATCTGCGCAAGGATAGGTTCCCACAGCTGCGATGTTCCAAGTTGCGGCCGCGTGGTGCTGGTCCTTACAAGGTGCTAGCCAAGATAAATGACAATGCCTACTCGATTGATATTCATATTGCTGAGTTTGGTGGCATTAGCAACAGCTTCAACGTTGCTGATTTGTCACCATATGATGGAGAAGACCTTGGAGCGTCGAGGTCGACGCCTTTTGAAGGGGGGGAGATGATGAGGACATCCCTACTATTGTTCCATCTCCACTTCGTGATGATGACAAGCAAGTTGCTGCAAAGAAGAAGTCCAATGATGAAATCAGAATTGGACCTATCACAAGAGCTCGTGCAAAGTTAATAGAACAACAGGTGAATTTGCTCCTAATAGAATCTGATTATTTTGTTAATGAGAATTGTTTACTGCCTAAGTCTTTGTGTGTTTGCATACTCAGGTTCATGGGAGAAGAAGGCATAGCACGAGGGAGCGAGGAGTTGAAGCAGCTGGAGCAAGACGTGATGATCATGCCCATGGACGCGAGGGAGGAGAGGGAGGCCGGCGACCAGCATGAGGAGGAGGAGGACATCACGTAGGAGGCTGCATATGGCGCACCACCAAGTGCTTGTGCGCCATACCCCTAAGGCATGCGCGCCTAGTTGGCTGCACCCAACCATTGGGTCTGTTTGTATCACATAAGGTTGAGTCGAACCACGTTAGAAGACCAGGTCAGGTCGGCTGCCCTTTGGCCAGCCGCACCCCCCATATAATAAGTGCCTATGCGCCATAGAAGAGGTTAGACCACGTTTAAAACAAAACCCTAGTTCTTGAGACTGCTCTAAGCATTCATCTTGAATTCTTGTCTCCAATTCATTTCGATCTGGAGATTACATACTGCAAGTTAAGTGTGATCTGCTGTTCCATTGGGAATTAGTGAATTGCAATTATACCGTTTCGTGGTCGACGGCTATGTTGCGCAAGTGTGTGAAGTCGTGAATATCCGAAGGGTAGAGAGCTGTTGCATTGGCATCAGAGATCTAGCGAGGAGAGATCATCGGCGACACCAAGTTATCTATCATCATCATCATCACTACCGCAAGCTTACTGAGAAGATCGGGCCACCCCATATCAGTAGATGCAGTGTTGTTGAGCCGTTGACGTTGAGTTGGGGAGTGCAGACTCATAGACCTTCTTGTCTCACATCACTTGAATGTGAGGTCTTCGGAAGGGTCGTTGAACCTCTCCAAATATATAACGCCTTGTTACAGGCCTAAAAATTTCTAGTCAAGCAACTGAGTATTTGGTCCTTGGCGACTACAAAAGTGCGAGTCCAGGGAGGAACACAGTCAGTTCCTTGATAGAGCCATTGGTGTCAACCAAAGGCAAAATATTTATCGACCCTCTTCTTTCTTTGCATTTGGTGAGGTTTGAAGACGTCCTTGATCCACCTTGTTTTGCTAAGCTTCAGGTCCAATTGGGGTACAACGTCCATGAATTAAATTTGAAGGGGATACGATAAAATAGTAAAGTTGTGAAAACCTTGGCAATCAGAGAAGATGAGATTAGAAGTTTTGAAGAGGTGAGAAAAGTATATGTCATTCTATTGGCTTCATATATAAGAAAATAAGTGTTGCAAAAAGGTTTACTCAAAAAGTATTTTTCCTAACTAACGCCCACGCTAAACTAGGGTCTCCTAAAGTCAAGATGGCTCTGATACCAACTCTGTGGGGACCCCGGATTACCCATCCGGAATACCCGATATGCATACAATTCACGATCCCATGATCAGTGTGTCGTGAATCCACATATCCGAGTTGATAACAGAATTACATCATCCATTATAGTACCGAATAATATTTACAATTGGTCACATGACCAAGTATTATATTGCCACGCAGGGCAAGTCTACAATTAAGCAGCGGATACCAAGCAGCGTTGATGACCCACGTCATGCGTACTACCCTATAGGCAACTGACTGGGAGACGTTCCTAGTTTGCACCGGCATCGTCGTAACCACCGTCACCATCCTCGTAGTCTTCTTCATAGTCTAACCAAGTTAATAACCAGGGACAAAGCCGTGAGTATATTTTGGAACTGTACTCGCAAACCATCTAAGAGGAAGTGTTGACATGCAATTTGGCTGTAGCAAGGTGAAGGGCTCTAGACTAGTTTATCCTAACTAGGTCAATTTCTCATGTCGATATAGCATGTCTTACGACATTTCTATATCCTTATTAAAGAAAACTTTTAGAAAACCTTTTTAGTAAAATCTCTAGGAAAGGGGGAACTCATTTGCTTTTCAAGAGAGAGCCGGTGGTCAATCAAACATGACCACCTTCCTTTATAAATCCAGGTCAATCATACATGACCATCTCCATTCCGTCGGCAGTACCCTGCAAGTACTCTGAACCATAACCATGCCACGGCAGTACCCTCCGAGTACTCTGTCCGACACCTTTCTCCATTTTTCTGAAAACACTTTTGTAAAACCAAAACCTGACATTGGGCAATGTAGTGATCTTTCCAACCGTCCATGACCGAGGACTCAGCTATTCGAATAGGTTTACACTCTACAGAGGTTGTACACTTTACCCACAAGATTCGATAAATCCGCCGGGATACCACCACGGGCCGTCATACACAAGTATGCGGGGTTCGGATAATCGATCAAAGTCTTCCATCCATCTACCTTAGTACGGGTGTCTACCCTGTGGAGTCTACCTCCCCGGCACGCCCCGGCAGTACCTCCTCCAAAGCCGGCGGCTCGGGATATGCCGTGATATGTATTGCCCCATTCTCAGGGACAACCCGGATTCCGGGGTAGCGTGTACCATATTTTCAAGGTACCACGAACCCTTATATAGTATGAGACTCCCCGCACTAAAGCAGACAAACTTCAAACTAGGCCCCATCCCATACTGGGGTAATGTGGTTGCACGGGTTAATTGTTCCGAGCGACTACAAAGAAATACCAATGCCTTTTTATAAAACAACCAACTCCCTCTTCCTTCAAGTCCAACTCCATTTGTCCAAAATCACTTTGAAAACATTTTAGTGGAGTAGATACTACTCCAAGGTTTTCGAAAACATTTTTGAAATCTTTCCGGAGAGTGTTCCCATCCTATAGTTTTTGGCTCCACTACAAGTTTTCCAAAGACTTCGATGCTAACCATCAAGTCTCTAATATAGGGGTGTTGAGTAGGTATCAAGGGTGTCATCTCTATGGATGATATCAAGTCGACTTGTGGAGCTAAGTCGCCAACTATTGCTATATAGGGAACAATAGCAATATAGAAAACAATGCATAATAAGAAAACAGTAGTAAAACAATGCAAAGTGAAATATTAGGATTCAGATATGCAACAAGTAGATGGCTTGCCTTGAGTGGCTTGTCCCTGGTCCTCTTCTTCTTGGTACTCATAGACTTCCCCTTCCTCGGCACACTCGTCGTTCGATTCTATCGCCAGAAAAGTAATAGCACACAATAAGCACACAAGCATACACAAGACACAAGCACTACCACAGTCAATATCACACCATCAAAGAGTATCAGAAAAAACAAGTTTAGAATCTGAACAAGATTTTCTAAGATTTTAATAGCAAGCTAATTCTATTAAACCTAGGGTATTCCAATTATAGCAAGAATACACTAACACACCCCCAAACAAGCATGCAGGTTCTAAAATAGGTCAAAATTCACTCTCAGCACATCAGTAGGTAGATAACAAGTTTCTGAATCCAACTTCACCCCAAAGTACCTCGTGGTCAATTTTCTATGAATTTCCTAATGCAAACAATGGAAAAAGGACATTTAAATTCCCAGATATTCTTTGCATACCAGAAAAATCTATAAAAAGAGGCTTTTCAATATACCACAGTACATGATCCATGAAAATTGAAATCATGGAAAAATAACACATATAACAAGATCTACAAAATAAACAAGCTAGTCAAGCTTCCATATCATTTTAATTTACACCTTAAGCACAAACATTACTGAGAGCTCAATTTAGCACCACATGCAAGGTATCACACCATACTAACTCTGAAAATTGGAATCACTTCATTTGAATCTACAGATCTCTAGATTTGGAAATTTGAGTGCAAAGTGGACATAATTGCAAGTTTAAAACTAGGGATTTATACACTGACCTAATTGCAAAGTGGCCAGCACCAGTAGATAGATCTATAATCAAGGATCACTCAGAAATTTGAATCACTAAATTTGGATGCCCAGGGAATTTTCTATGAATTTTACAAGCACACATACCTGCTGAAAATGGTAGCAGATTCGGAAAATAAAACATAATGGGCTGAGATTTGACAGATTTCCCCCAGGCCGGCCCAACGAAGGGGCTGTGACCATACACGACTGAAAAAAAGGTGGTGCTTTAAACTTTGTGCTACAGGAAATACAACACATACGCGATGCCTGAGTAGCTATGTTCGATCGGCGACGATAGAATCGGAAGAGAGCTCACCGTGGGGGCATTCAGAGGCGACAGAGACGTCTCGGGGAAGAAACGGAACGCATGGAGGCTCTCCTAGGAGGCGCATGCTTGCAGGTGAGCTCGGGTTCAAGAACACGGGCGGCGCGATGCTCGCAGTGACGAAGGCGTCGGAGGTCGAACTCAACGGCGGCGTGGTGCAGGCTAGCTGCAGGGAAGAAATAGGGACGATTAGATCTCGAAGATATCAGATAAGAACAAGACAGAGCGAGAGAGGGGGCGGAGGTGGAGGCTGCCATGCTCCCGACGGGGTGCCGCCCATGGCGTTGCTATGGTTTGGGTCGAGTTGGGAGGGAGCCAGTGGAGATGGGGGCTAGGTCTGGACTTCGCCTGAGAGGCGGTAGGTGCGAGTGAGGGAGAGAAAGAAGTGGAGGCACGCTTATAACGGAGGCGGCCGGGTGAGCTGTGAGGACGTGGCATCCGTCGTCTGGCCGCAGAGCGCGGCGAGTGTGGCCAGGGGCTATCGGACAATAAGGCCTTGTTTACTTCTCCGGTATTTTTACCCCCAAAAGATGTGGGGATATATAGGGATTTGGTGTTCACCCAATACCCTCAAATCCCCTCAAATACCCTTCCCCAAAAATACTCTACCATGATGGAGAGTTTTTAATCTAGCCAAAAATACATTAGAGTGGAGGGGATTTGTGGGGATATCCCAGGATTATCACCTCAAAACCCAGACTAGTAAACAACCTACCGGGGAAATTCCGGGATACGAATTAATACCCTCCCATCCCCTCAAATACCCTAGAAGTAAACAAGGCCTAAGAGGGGACGGGGTTGTGCCAGGGAGTCCACGCACGCGAGGCACGGTCTCTGGTGAGGTTATGGACGCAGGGGTGCTCGGTCGGCTCGGGGCAAGAACACCGAACCCACGCCCGCCAGGTGTTCGTCGAAATGATTTCCATCAGGACGCGGTTGAAAGAGACCGAGGAGAACCAGACAAAGTCTCAGGCGTGCTTGGGAAGGCTCAACGATGCCTAGAGGATGCTGATGGTGAGGTGGCTTGGACATAGGGGTTTGTTTTTAAAATGAACCCAGCCATCGGCCGTGTAGGATACACGAGAGAGAGAGAAGGCTTAGGGCATGTAGGCGGGTTGGTTTGGGAAGAGTATGGATGCATAGAGGAGCTCACAAGTTGAGAAGGATTTGAGATAGATGGGGAAAGATAAAGCCCTTGCATGCTATATGCTTAGCATGGCCGGCTCTCCTCTTGAGCCAAACGGAAATATACAAGAAAGTTGTGCAATAGACAATGCATGTCGATTTAGCTAGGGTGCTGGTCACCTTGGTTCATTTTGGAGAGTTTGAGAAACATTTCTGATAAGGATCACACCGGTGATCCTATGAGTTTTGTCCCGATCTTTCACAGCGAGTCAACCAGATAGATAATCTTCCAATCACGCGATGAACGCAACCTGAAGAAGAGGAACGAATCCAGCAAGCAACGTGAAGAGAATCAACACGCCTCAAACCTGAGCCTGATAATCCTTGATGAACACAAGAACCTTCACAGCAATATATTTGATAAGATAGATGACGGCAGCGCCGTCCCCGGAGGGATGCTACACGCAGCACACAACTCAATGTTTTGTCTAAACAACTGAACTCCCTAAACCCTAACCTGCTGGCCTCCTTATATAGATGGCCAGAAAACTGTTGGGCTTGGACAGGCCCAAACCCAAAACACAAATAAAACTAAGTGGCCCATAACATGACCTGACACACGAAATAACATGAACAGATATGCAAACTAATGACACAGCCTTAGACTTAATTATCTCATATCGTAGGTCGTCCTGGCGTGCCAATCTGCAACGAGCTTCCCTCATCTTGGTGGAGTCCGGAAATTGGGCTTCACCTCCTCCGTCGTGCCCATATCATCCTCCCCCCTTCAAAAAGCGTTGTCCCCAACGCGTGAGGGTCTGCTCGAAAGGGTGGCGGCATATGAAGAATAGCACCACTCATATTCGCCGTCTTCAAGTCTTGCTTGCCTTCCTCACCACATCCTCCCTCTTGGCCTGCTCGACTTGATACAGCTCTAGGTGGTTGCACCTCTTTTCTTCGCCAAATAAACTTGTACTTAGGCGCCTCCACCTTCTTCTTCTTCGCAACTCTTGATGGAGCTTTGTGCTGCTGAACATGAACCTTCTGTGCACGACCCTGCAAAGTAGTAATGCCTGGGCCACACAACTGACGAACACGTCCATCCTTGCCTTTGTGCACACGTACTGCTGCTCCAACAAAACATTTCTGAGGTGTTCTAACAAAACTGTGGCTGACTACCCGTGGCACCATATGCACCGGAACAAGATCAGCACCACCGTCATCGGTCTGAACACCCATGTCAACACGAACTGGAAGTGGAACACATGGAATACATGCTGACATATCCTTCCCTTCATCAATAAGAGGCTTGACTTCAACCGGCATGTCACTAACAAGAACAACTGGCTTGTCATCTACAGGCTTGGCTGAAACATTATCGCCATCGATGCTTTTCGCATCATGCTCCTCATGCTGCGGCGTAGCTAGCCCAGATTTTGGCTTGGCCTTGCGCAACTTCGCCTTGTGTACCACCAGCTCAACATCAGACTTTATTTGATCATCCTGCATAGGTTTCAAAGTCCGCTGTTTGCCATCATGCACAAAAGAATATGTATTTGCTCTCCCAGCATGCATAGCATTGCGATCATACTGCCATGGACGTCCAAGTAACAGCCCACATACCTCCAATGGCAACACATCACATTCCACCTCATCAACATAGTCATCAACTGTAAATGGCACACGTACCTTGTGAGTAATCTTCAGCATACCGCAGCTATTCAACCACTCAACATGCTTAGGTTCAGGAATACGCCATGTGGACAACCCCAATGATGCCACCACAGCCCTACTGATGCCATTACAGTAACTACCGCTGTCAATAATCAGTTTGCATGCCTTCTCCTTGATGGTGCACTGTGTTTGAAAAAGGCTGCATCGCTGATTCCTGTTTACTGCCTCATCACCATTGGTCAATTTGTGAAGCTGTATACTCATACCTCTCAATGGTGTGTCATCTCGATCAAGTATAACAGTGGCTTGTACCTCTGGAACAACCATCTTGTCCGACTCCACGGACTTCTCCACAAATCTAGAACGCAAGAATTGCTTGAAATCCTCCCAACTTGATGTTTTACTTGTGATGCCCTTCGCAGACCTGTCGTCGCACCACCAACTAGCCACATGTGTATCTACTCGCCGGTAGGCAATGACATATTCCATATGACCACCAAACGTGCTATCGAGCTGACGACATCTTGTGAAGCCACGGACCATAGAAGATTCCCAAGTCTCATATTCTGCAAATGTTGCGGCACTATCCAATCTCCACTGAATTTTGGTTGCATCAAATGAGTAGCCAACCACAATATTAAGATAGTCCTGGTATACATCATCTGACTTATCAGTTATGCGAGTAGACCTGGATAAACCCATATCTGAATATGCTGCTTTGTGTCCGTCACGCAAAAATCTGCAGAATAGTGCAGCCTTTATTTATGCTGTGAATCAGACTAAAGATCCCACGATGACTGATGGTAAGCGAGCAATTTCAGCTGTACGTGTTCCGGTCTTGCGCGCAGTAGCAGAAACGGAAAAAGAGGAGCCAGGAACGGACAGAGCAGGGCGCTAGACCACGGATAGTGTCTGTGGTAGAGCGCAAAGGCCAGCCTGGAGCGATCGAGGAGCAGGGCGAGCTGGCGCACGAGGGCAGACAGGCTCCGTGGTATAGCGAGCAGGAGCTACGTCCAGTCGAACGAGGCGCCGGGCCGATCGCCTCCTGCGAATGCAAGTTGGGCCAGCCCACACTTGGACAGGGAATCGTGCAGGGGAAAAACACCTGGGGAGGGAATCGGGCGTGGCATGCGTGTGCGGGAGAGTCGAGCGTGCAGGGGCACGCTGGGGAGATCGACCGGCCGTTCTGGCCAGATGGGCCGGCCCACTATGGTGCGGAGGCTCTGAGCGGAAGGCACACCAGCCGCCAGGTGCGACGGGCCACGAGCGCGAGCCAGCGATCCTAGCGATCGACGAGGGCGTGTGACCCCAGACGAGCTCCGTCCCTGGGCGAGGCGAGCTGGCCACTTTTTTTTTATTTTGAAACCGATCACTGCAACGGATTGTAACTTCTCTGGACTGTGTCAGCGCACGATCGAAGGATGGCGTGGACACTACCAAAACTACCGATCCGATCTCGTATCGAACAAAACAAGGCGATCTTGATCCTTAGGTGACTTTGCGATCGGCCTTGGAATCTGTGGATCGCCTGGACTCAGGTCAAGCGGATCTGAGTGAAACAAAGCCACCCGATCTCGACTGGCTGTGGATGAAGAACACGATCCAATCTGAGAACTTCAACTTCTGATCTGAAAACTGCTCAGAACAATTCCCCAAGCACAATCTCACAATCCCACCTTGCCAATTTGCTGATCAAAAATCTGCGGACCGAAAAACTGTTCGAGAAACAAGAACAATCTGCAGATCAAACAATCAACAGAAAATACTCGCGGTGATCAACCTGGCTCTGATACCACATGATAAGGATCACACCGGTGATCCTATGAGTTTTGTCCCGATCTTTCACAGCGAGTCAACCAGATAGATAATCTTCCAATCACGTGATGAACGCAACCTGAAGAAGAGGAACGAATCCAGCAAGCAACGTGAAGAGAATCAACACGCCTCAAACCTGAGCCTGATAATCCTTGATGAACACAAGAACCTTCACAGCAATATATTTGATAAGATAGATGACGGCAGCGCCGTCCCCGGAGGGATGCTACACGCAGCACACAACTCAATGTTTTGTCTAAACAACTGAACTCCCTAAACCCTAACCTGCTGGCCTCCTTATATAGATGGCCAGAAAACTGTTGGGCTTGGACAGGCCCAAACCCAAAACACAAATAAAACTAAGTGGCCCATAACATGACCTGACACACGAAATAACATGAACAGATATGCAAACTAATGACACAGCCTTAGACTTAATTATCTCATATCGTAGGTCGTCCTGGCGTGCCAATCTGCAACGAGCTTCCCTCATCTTGGTGGAGTCCGGAAATTGGGGGCTTGGACAGGCCCAAACCCAAAACACAAATAAAACTAAGTGGCCCATAACATGACCTGACACACGAAATAACATGAACAGATATGAAAACTAATGACACAGCCTTAGACTTAATTATCTCATATCGTAGGTCGTCCTGGCGTGCCAATCTGCAACGAGCTTCCCTCATCTTGGTGGAGTCCGGAAATTGGGCTTCACCTCCTCCGTCGTGCCCATATCAATTTCAAAGGGATTAAAATAAATAGGGATGGAGATGGAGATTAATAGGCATGATGTTCAAGTTGCATATGTCCTCAATTTTTTTATTTTACTAGAGAAATGATGAATGAGAATGGATTAGATAGAGGGGGTGGCAGTGTTTATGATTCTATCCGGAGTATGTATTTATTTGATAGGGTGTCGATCACCTTCCATGAGCATGTCCAAAAATTGAAATAATCTAACTTGAACTAGCATTTGAAATTTTTGGAAAAGACATGATGATATTTTGATTTGAAAATAGTCCATTTGCATAACTATGCATCTTAAATTTTCATCAAATTTTAAAGCTGCTAGGAAAAGTCAATAAATGGCACATGTATCATTACAAGCATTTAGGGAAAAAGGAAAGCAATAAAGAAATGGCATGATAAACCATATCAGCCACACTTCCTATTTTATTTGCAAAGGATTCCAAAAGTAGTTTGATAAGACTTTAAAATAATCTTATAAGTAGAATAGGGATGAAGTAGAGTGTTTATGTGTTATCAATTTAGAGGAAGAATCCAAATTTGAAAACTGGGTTTATTGCCAACATGGCAATGTATGAGTTTTCATAGGTGAGGTTTGGGTTTTGCTTCCTTGCTGGCTAGATGGTGGAAGATATCAAAGAGGTAGAGAATGGATGTGAGAAACTTCATGATTATACCTGGATCTTCTAGATGATTTTTTAGATGGGATAGGTCACATAAACAATAGGTGTGATCTTACTTTTTGTTAATTTGCACTGAAAGTTTTAGTATAACCAAGTGGGGTTTTGAAAGAAAATAGCCACAAACACTTTTATAAACTGTGGGTAATATTCCCATAATTTTTAGACACAAGAATGATACCAAAGTGGTACCTCTCCTATCTCTGTTATTATTCTGAAAATAAGAAAAACACTTGTGGAAATACTTTTTTATAATATATATTTGTGGAATAAAAATGGGTGCACGTATAGAGTTAACCTCATTTCTAATTCCTTTGGATAAACTTGTATTTTGAAAATAAATACTCATTTCCTAAGAAATAGAGTTTTAGAGTTCTCAAAGAAGAAAACATTAAAATAGGTTTTATTCGAAAGATAGACTAAAATAATTTTATAGGAATACCCCCACTGGCCATTTTATAGCTTGATATGCTTTAGATAGGTTAGGCCACAGGACTACCTGTAGATCATAGCTACAAACAAGCAAATCAATCAAAGTCAAACAACTCATCACACATAGTCAAACCATTTGAAAATAGGAGGGGTTTGGTCCACAAACTTATTCAACAAGAAACTTACAAGCAACAATCACACAACAAACAAGGCAAACATGCAAGAGACTCCAGTAAATCTGATTAAGCACAAAAAGTTTTTGTTGGCCCTCATTTTTGCATTACTAAACTCTTCTTAAACAGGGCTACAAAAGGTAGGGTGTTACACTCTGAACCTTTCCCATGCCACGGCAGTACCCTCCGAGTACTCCGTCCGGCACTTTCCTCCATTTTCTGAAAACCATTTTTAAAACCAAAACCGACATTGGGCTAAGTAACGGTCGTCCCAACCATCCATGACCGAGGACTTCGCTATTCGAATAGTTTTACACTCTGTAGAGGTTGTACACTTTACCCACAACATCCGGATACTCATCGTGTGGGCATCTTCCCCGCATAACAACATATGCCACGACAAGCACCCGATCATAGTTTTTCACTTGATCACCTTAGCATAGGACCTGCCACCTAGAGATGCACCCCTCAACACCGAAGCCCAAGTGGCCGTTTCACCCAAGATTTGCAAATTCCCTAGCCCACTTGACCCTTCAGAAACCTGCCATCACTTGCAGGCGTTTTCAATGAGGGCCCCTAGGTTGTAACCCTGCCACCTAAAAAGGTGACAATGCGAGCCTGAGTAACCGCTGCTACCCAGGGTTCCCCAAAAAAGGTGTCCATGGTCGAACTGCCATTACATTTGGAGGGCCCATACCAAAGTGAACAAACTACTCCGCTACGCTCCATCCTATACCAGGGTAATTGTGGTTACACGAGCTAATTGTTCTGAGCGAACACTTAGTGATCACCAATGTCATTTTAAAACCAACTTCTCCAACTCCTGAGTATCCATCCTCCTCATTTGCAAAACTCTTTTTTTAATCCTTCATTCCAAGGTTTTCGAAGACATTTTTGTAATCCCAATTTTGAGTGTTCCCAACCTAGAGTTTTTGCTCCACCACAAGGTTTTCCAAAGGACATGATGCTAACCATCAAGCCACTAACCCAGGGGATAAGTAGGTGTCAAGAATGGTGTCATCCTCATGGATGATGATAAATGAGTTGTGGAGCCAAGTCGCCAATAATTGCTATTTAGGAGTAATAGCAATATAAAAACCATGCATTTTTATAAACAGTAGTAAATCATGCAATAGGTAAAACTAGGATCAGAGATGCAACAAGATTAGATGGCTTGCCTTGGTTGGCATGTCCCTGGTCTTCCTCTTCTTGATATTCAAACACTTCCCCCTCCTCGGTGCACTCGATGTCGTTTGATTCTATCATCGGTAAGAAATAGCACGCAATAAGCAAACAAGCATACACAAGGCACATGCATCATCACAATAAACATCAAGCAACCAGGGAGTTTCAGAAGCAAACAAGTTTAGAATCTAAACAAACTTTATAAGATTTGAAAAGCATAGTTAAACCCATTAGAACTAGGGTATTTCAACATAGCAAGGAAACCCTAATTCACCCCAAACAAACATGCAGGTGCCTAACGTGGTCAAAACTCACACTCAGCATGCCAATTGATAGAAAACAATTTTATGAATCCAACAAAGGTTGATTCACCCCAAAATACCTTGTGGCTATTTTTCTATGAATTTTATAGTAACAATAAAGACTAGAACACTTAAATAAATCTCAGATATTCTCTAGGCATCATAAAAATGCACCAGAGGATGTTCTGGAAAGCTATCACAATGCACGACCCATAGAAATTGGCCTCATCCCAAAATACCCATTCTATTTCAAATGCGAAAATAAACAAGACTATATGATCTATTGGCCATTTTATTTACTACTGTAGAAATACACCTCCTAAAATACTAAACTCAGGGTGACATTCATGCTAATACATCAGAGCACCTCTGAAAATTAGATCCACAACTTTTCAACTTACAGAACTCAAAATTTGGATGTTTGAAATAAAAAGTGACTAGTTTTGTCATCCAAAATACTATTAAATCAACAAGTATCTACTTTGCATAGGACTAGTGCCATATGAAAGGTATTTTAATAGGCTATTCATAGAAATTTGAATCAAGTCATTTGCATACTCAACGAAATTATGGTGAATTTATTTCAAACCAGGACTCTGCAGGATTAACAGATTTGAATAAATGGAAAGAAAAAAAATGTAACAGGCCGAGCTCTGCAGATCTGGGCTGATCTTGACAGACTCTGGCCCACTTCACCCGCGGCGCCTTGGAAGGCTGAATCGGTACCGCCTTGATACGGCACCGAGCTCGTCTTCCTCGACAAGATGCAGACACACAGCGAGAAACCCTAGCTACGCTGGGGCCGATCGAGAGCTCACCAGGAGGGGTCGGCGGTCGATGGCGGTGATCCGATGAGGTGGCGGCGGCTCAAGGCGCTCCCTAGGAGGTGCTAGTTCGGCTTCTGCTGCCCTCGGTCGTCGGCTATGTCAAGCTGTAGGGCGTCTAGCACGGGATGATAGCGGGCGGCTTCCAGCGCTCCTAAGTAAAGATGAAGGTGGGATTAGATAGGTATGAAAAAGGAGGTCTCAAGAATGTAGAGAGGGAGGGAAAGGAGCAGTAGCAGCGATAGCAGTTTCTGCCACGGCTACTCGGAGCCGAAGACGACGGCGAGCTCCCCACATCAGAGGGAGACTAGGGGCGGTGTTCTACTTCCTATGGTGAGCGAGTGGAGTGGGGAGAGGGGAAATGTGGGCAGATTAAATGGCTCGGAGCTAGGGTCGGGTTTTTAACTGTCGACGGTGAGCTCGGCCTAGGGTGGGTGTCAGGGTACGAGATTGGTCGACCTGGCGGTGTGTAGAGGTACGACGTGGTGCACTGGGTCTATAAGAAGCAAAAGGAGAAATCGGCGCGTGTTTTAATGGGTAGAGAAGATGGGGATAGATCGGCATCTGTAGGTGTTCAATAGCTCCCATGGGCGGTGTAGTCAACGATCAAACACGGCGTGAGCGACTTGGGAGTCCTGTTGTGGTGCCTTGCATGCGTGAGTGAAGAGGAGTGGGGTGCGGGTGATGTTCGGCTCGGAACGCATGCACGTCCAATGGACATCGGGGCGTCGGTCAGAACGACGCGATAGGGCAGCGTAGGGGGTAGGTTTAGCCTCATTTATTTAGTGTCATGCAGGGAGGGGTTGTAGGCATTCTTGATGGCGCGGTAACAGAGGCTGGCTCGGGTAGCTCCTTCCTATCCAAGCCACCACGGCCACCAGAAGGGTTTGGGTCCTAGAGTTTGTCTCTCTGCGACGTAGGGTTGTGGTGCTGAGGTGGAGAGAGCTGAGCCGCTGATTGGGGGTTGATTGGAACATGGGAGTGAGAGAGAGGGAGAGGAAAAGAAGCATCGAATCCATGGCAAGATATGCATCGGCCTCCCTTTCCAAAAGGAAACTGCCAAAGGTAGTACTATAGCATACATAGGTCGACCAGGGAGTGTTCAGGCAGTTGGAGAGGTGGTGGGGCGGTTTTGGTGCTGATTAACAAGAGTTAGAGTGAGAGAGTTAGGGATATATGTTAATTGAGTGTTGTCCTTACTTTCTAGTTGAGTAGCACATCAAGATTTTCCATGTACCAGCGTGGTGCGATGGATCAGATAGGGTGAGGATCAAGTTGAAGTTGGCGTTGCCATGTTTGGTTGCATTTGAGACAAATGAAAATGGAAGTGAAGTCAAAAGATGTGTGATGTCTACGCACGCTTCTATCCTTGTAGACAGTGTTGGGCCTCCAAGTGCAGAGGTTTGTAGAACAGCAGCAAGTTTCCCTTAAGTGGATCACCCAAGGTTTATCGAACTCAGGGAGGAAGAGGTCAAAGCTATCCCTCTCAAACAACCCTGCAATTACGATACAGAAAGTCTTGTGTCCCCAACACACCCAATACACTTGTCAGATGTATAGGTGCACTAGTTCAGCAAAGAGATAGTGAAATACAAGTAGTAGTGATGATTATGAGTAGTAAATTTAATATGAAATAAGTATCACTGCGAGCAAACATGTAACAAAACTAAAAGGAAACAGTGTGCAAAGCTTGGAAACAAGGCCTAGGGATCATACTTTCACTAGTGGACACACTCCCAACAAATATAACATAATTGAACCAATAGATACTATCATCAATATGCAACTCAAAACAATTCTCCAATGGAAAATGAACACTAATCATGCATAGGGCTACGAAGCACTCCTCAAAGTCCTATGTACCCAAACTAGATTGTCCCACACTATCACCGTGAATGCACTAGATGGTTCCAACAAACACAAACAATTCATAGGGACATTAACCAAAAAGATACACATGATGCGCACACTAGTCACCTTCACACCATGATACAAGGTATCTTCGGAGTTTACAAATATAAAGCATGGGAGTAGCATAATATCTGAATAATAACATCTACCAATTCAAATAGATACAAAGCTCACAATCACATAAATATGACATCATGGGAGAGAGAGGTGAACCACATAGCTACCGGTAGAGCCCTCAGCCCCGGGGGAGAACTACTCCCTCCTCATCATAGGAGACAGCAAGGTTGATGGAGATGGCGGTGAGGTCGATGGAGACGGCGGAGACGGCGATGGAGACCGATGGAGATGGCTTCGGGGGCACTTCCCCATCTCGGCAGGGTGCCGGAACAGAGATTTCTGTCCCCCGAAATTCGTCGGCGATGGCGGCGGAGCTGCGGAACTCTTTTGGAAATTTTATTGATTCCCCTAGGGTTTTCCGTCGAGAGGCTTCTTATAGACGAAGGGGCGTCGTCGGGAGGCGACCAGGGGGGCCTCACCATAGGTGGGTGCGGCCAGGGCCTGGGTCGCACCCCCTCATGGTGTGGGCAGCATCTGGCCCCCCTCCGGCTCTCGTTCGGTCTTCGGTCCTCTTCCAGGAAAAATAGGAGTTCTGGAACTTGTTTCGTCCAATTCCGAGAATATTTCCTGTGTAGCTTTTCTGAAACACAAAAACAGCAGAAAACAGGGAACTAACACTGTGGCATCTTGTCAATAGGTTAGTTCCAGAAATCGTATAAAAATGCCATGAAGTGTAACGAAACACTAAGCAAATGGTGAAAAAACAAGCATGGAGCATCAAAAATTATAGATACGTTTGAGACGTATCAGCATCCCCAAGCTTAACTCCTCCTCATCCTCGAGTAGGTAAGTGATAACAGAAGAATAATTTTTGAGGTGACATGCACCATCACAATTTAATCAACGAGGTAGAGCATTGAGTGCTGAGATCAAAGAATTTAAAACATGGGCATGAAAGACATAATCTTGATAATAGAAACTTAGCAACCATGTTATAACATGAAAAAGAACACAAATGAAAGATCATGAAAATGAAACAATAAAAGTCAAACGTGTGTTCAAATCATATGGAAAAACATACAAATGGTTTTCAGCTTGTCCTTCAAGAGAGAGCAAAACATAAATGCATAGGACACCTTCAAGTTTAAGAGGGCGACTAGATACAAATAATTTAAGAACAAGTGAAACCAACATCATGAATCAATCAATGAAAACTTTGGGACAATGCACATTATACTTAGAATGACAACTATGCTCTCTTAGACGGTGCATAAAGATAGAAGGTGGAGACTCAACATAAAAGTAAAAGAAAGGCCCTTCGCGGAGGGAAGCAGTGATGGCAAGTTTTATAAACCATCAAAAATTATGGTACTTACTAGCTTTGAGCTCTCATTGCCCCCATCATATGCATCTTGAATGGTTAAAGTTAATGCGAGTACAATTATGAAGCATATGCTTGACAAATCATAAGTTGAAAACCTTGTGTCCCATGAAGTACGAATACCCAAACCTCATGCTACTCGACTTAGAGTCCCAAGCAAGCTCTTGACATTGTAAATATATGTGTATCATCGAGAACCGCCAACGGGTACCTCCTGCTCGATGACATGGAACAAGCCCACATCAAAATGACAAGACAAACAGATAGTGAACACCTCGACATCTCTTTTATTTACCATTTGATGAGGATTGGCATGCTAGGACAACCTACGATATGTGATAATTAAGTCTAAGGCTGTGTCATTAATTTGTATCTATGTTCATGTTATTTCTTAGCACTTAGGTTTTATTTTATGTTTTGGGTTTGGGCCTGTCCAAGCACAATAGTTTTCTGGCCATCTATATAAGGAGGCTGGACGGCTAGGGTTTAGGGGGGCAGAAAATTATGTAGAACATTGTGTCCACGTGTGTGTTCCATCCCTCCGAGGTTGGCGTATTGAGACGGCGTCTCCGACGTTCGTCTAGTTATCCAATATATTGTTTTGCGTGAAGGTGCTTGTTATTCAAGTATTATCGTGCTGCTGCGTGAGGCTCGCTGTTCATCACCGAGTTGCTCGTTGGATTCATCTATTCGGCGTGAGGTTCGTCTACATCGACGAGTTGCTTGCAGGATTGACGTTCCCCATCTTCAGGTTACGTGTATTGCTCACGTGATTGGAACATCTTATCAGATCTATTGGATCAGGAGATGCATCGTGAAAGATCGGGCAAACAATCTTCATCATCTGTCCTCCCCTTCTTGGAAAGGCGTTGTGCTCAACGCCGGAGGGTCTTCTCGAGCACGTGGCGTCAAATCTGTAATATCGCCACTTTCTGTCTTCAAGTCTTGCCAGCCTGCCACACCACACCTCCCTCTCGGCTAGCTTGACTTGCCATTGGCGCCACTCCCGTTGTCGGCACCACCAACTTGATTGAGACATAAACGATCATCAGAATGCAGTCTCGAAACACATGAGCAGATCACCCAAAACGGACAGGACATACTCCTGCACACTGAGGGTCCAAATATGTTGAATATACCCGTAGACGCAAACTAAATTTTGGTAGCAAACCAAGCACATCACCCAAAACAAACAGAACAATTCCTGCACACTAAGGATCCAAATAAGCTGAGCCTGCCACCACGACTTGAAAATCAAAACTAGTGTCTCTTTATTTATTTATTTCCACACGCAGAAACTACACCAAAAATTGGTTGAATATAGTCACTTATATGCAGTACCAGTTTGATCTGCATCCAGTCCCATACTTCTGCACGTATTGAACTTTAGGATATTTTCTTCTCAGCAAATCAATCCGTTGCTAACTTTTTGTCTCTGTACGTGATGTAAACTGCCCTGACTGAAAACAAATCTGAGTAGCCCTCAAAACATACGTCATACAATTAAAACTAGCAATTCCTTTTCATTTCAATCCGATTCTTTTGTTTTCCTTTTGCTGCAAAGCTGACCCACGTACGGAAGTACCAAGCAATCTGAGCACTTATTACTCCGATCTCTTCCCCTTTTTTTTCTCCACAAATACTGTCTTTAACCTGATCAACAATCATAAATGGTAATAGTACTAAAAAATCCTTCCTTTCACTGCAAGATCTTGACCGATCTGTTTCTTTTTTTCAATCTTGTAGGCTATAGCCATTGGACTGGCAACCGCAAACATACTGGACTCCTGGTAGATCGATGTTGATCCCGACTTGGAGTCCCTCCAGGCGCACAAGCGGGCGATCCCAGCCAATCGGCCGGCCCACTAGAGATCGCCAGGATCCCTCCATCAGCGCGGGCGTGCGAGCGCGCACGAGGACAGACGGTATCCGTCCAGGGGCGCGGGCAGCCGATCACTGTAATTTTTTTTCTTTCCGAGATCGATCAACTAAACTGGACTCTTCGAAGCACTCCACGGAAACCAATCTGAAGAAAATCGATCTCTACAGACACACAGCTACAGCTTGATAATCGAGAATCGTCGACTTGTAGAACTTCCAGCTCGCCGAGATGCAAAACATGCCAACTTGCTGCTGGCACGAAAAAATCGATAGCAAGCAGCCGATCCAATCTACGACTGCCACCAAAACCAAAACAACTGCATCATGATCAACCTAGAGCTCTGATACCAAGATGATGAAGATTGTTTGCCCGATCTTTCACGATGCATCTCCTGATCCAATAGATCTGATAAGATCTTCCAATCACGTGAGCAATACACGTAACCTGAAGATGGAGAACGTCAACCCTGCAAGCAACTCGTCGATGTAGACGAACCTCACGCCGAATAGATGAATCCAACGAGCAACTCGGTGATGAACAGCGAGCCTCACGCAGCAGCACGATAATACTTGAATAACAAGCACCTTCACGCAAAACAATATATTGGATAACTAGACGAACGTCGGAGACGCCGTCTCAATACGCCAACCCCGGAGGGATGGAACACACACGTGAACACAATGTTCTACATAATTTTCTGCCCCCCTAAACCCTAGCCATCCAGCCTCCTTATATAGACGGCCAGAAAACTATTGTGCTTGGACAGGCCCAAACCCAAAACATAAAATAAAACCTAAGTGCTAAGAAATAACATGAACATAGATACAAATTAATGACACAGCCTTAGACTTAATTATCACATATCGTAGGTTGTCCTAGCGTGCCAATCCTCATCACCATTGGTATAGCTTTTTATTGTGAGATGCGTCGTCGAATGTCCACTATGGGCATGCTGTAAATTTTCACCATGAATGATGCATGGCTTAGATTAGCGGCCCAGGCATTTCCCTAACACATATAAAAACTCCATGATCCCGCAAGATTCCCAAATTATTTCACATCGCGAGTATCCATAAACAAAAGATCACGATATCAACTCAAATGAAAGATAGTGCAATGTTGAAAGCTTGCCCCATGACTGCATGGATGGGCTAATTTCCAACTTACAACTTGCAAGCATAACAACTCAACATAAGAGAGCCACAATGTCAAATTTTAAAACGAGAAAAGTAAAGTGTGTCATCAGGTTCGTGAGAGCTTTACTGACCAATTTTCACATAACACCAAAAAGAGTTTAATTTGAAGGATAGATAAAAGCAAGTCAAATGTACTTTGGAATAGCAAATTGCTAATAGGTATGTATGGTGGACACATTGGAACAACTTGATTTTTTGGAGTTGGATGCACGAGTAGAGCTCATACTCAGTATAAAATGAGGGCTAGCAAAAGACTGGGAGCGACCAACTAAGAGAGCAATAACGGCCATAATCATGCAAAGCAACAAAGCAACATTAAAAGAAGCATAAGATGGCATCAAAAGTCAAAAACTAAATGATCATAGAGGCAATGGCGACTTTGTATGAGTCTAACATGTGTGAGCATGCGCCAAGTCAACCCAAATAAAGCATCAAGGAGAAAACCAAAATAATGCTTCCAAATAATTAAAACAACGCATGATTTTTTTGAAGGCTCATTAAGCAATCTCAGTCATTTGAGACAAGTCATGCTACAGCAAAACCACTAAGCATACTATCAAAATGACATCAAGCACGATATGCAAAAGCCTAAGCTGCAGTCTACACAAGCTCCTTTTTGTGCCACTTTTTGCATAAAACTTTTTCTCTTTTCCAACACCATTCAAACCTTTTTGAGGAAACTCTTTTGATGAAAACCAACATAGACCAGAGGTCCAAATACACCTTGATGCAAATATATAACAAGATCTGAACAAAAATCAAGGCGAAAAACAAAAGCTAAACGTAGTAGCAGAAAAAGAGAACACTTGTTGAACGATAAGAGTGAAAAATAGAGTGTTCTTGGCAAATGAAAAACGGAGCATGTCTCCCTCCAAACACATGATGTGATCCAAACATTTATTGCAGCAAACAAAGCAAAAGAAAACTGAAAACAAAAACAACTAACGCTCCAAGAAAAACGCATAGTGCATGAAGCAATAAAAATATAGTGTTTTGAAAGGTGACCTGATTTTTACCGATGAAGAAGGGGTGCCTCGGGGGCATCCCCAAGCTTTGATGCTTGTACCTCTTGGATATTTCTTGGGGTGCATGGGCATCCCCAAGCTTGAGCTTTTATCCATTCTTCATCTCATCTCATCATTCTCCAATCCCTACACTTGAAAACTTCCTTCATACAAAACTTAACACAATTCTATTAGCAACGTTAGCATAAACATAATAATGAATCAACCCTTTTGTAATACCCCAATTTTATTTAGGCCATGTTTTTTAGCTAATTTAATCTCTTGGAAAAAATAAATGAGTCTAAGATGATATTTAGTGATGATTTGCTAATGGGATGTTAGTAAAAAGAAACCGAAGTGCTATATCTTGAACCGTTAACTAGTTGTTTTGGGGTTATGTAACATTTACCTCTTAGTCTGCCTAGCGTTGTTAGCATATTATTAGACTACCTTGTTAGCTGGACAAACGGTTTGGGCTGAGATCCTTGCACGTGAACTGGGCCTGTGCTGCCTAGCTGCCCTGCCATTCAGTTTACTCGAGGGAGTCCATCGACCATCAGCACCTCAACCCTAACCTGTTCCATCACTGGTACCCAGCCCGCCGCCGCGCTGTGGACTCGTGATCCCCCTACGCTGCTATCGTCGGGACGGTGTGGCTGCTGCGAGGCTATGAGGGTTGCAAGGCGATGACCCTGCCCTCCACGACAGTCTCTGTCAAGTCGTCCGTCGCTGCCGTCACTAGCCGGATACCCATCTCCCAATTGGTTAGTTCCCGTTTGCAAACTTGGTTTAAACGTGTTGGAACCATGACCTTGTGTGATGAGTGAGGACAGGAATCTGTAGGATAGAAAAGATTCAGAGTTCCGGAAATTTGAAATGATTTATTGGTGTGGTTCATTGCTCAATTGGATGCAGTGTTACGGCTTTCTAAATTAATCAGGAAAGAGTATTACCGTAGATCTTTGGGTTGCTCAATAAATTCTTTCGGTTGAACACTCCAGGAATTAGGATACTCCAAAATTTGTTAGTGTCCTTTTATTGAATTGTTGCCATCTAGTGTGCATGGGCGGTTTGGGGCATCTTGAATAGGGTCCGAGCAGTGCTCCAAGTCTGCATTATTAAACTGGACATTTGAACCTGATGCTGCTGTTTTGCAAGTTACGATGGGTGTGGCTTGTGTAGGATTAATCTACCACCTAGTGAGTTTCTAGATTTAAGTCACCAGCTGAGTTTGGGATCTGTTTAGCTACTTAAGAGAGGAGGCCTAGCTTTGCACGTTCCTGATGCTGATGTCGATGCTAGTAATTTCAGTTAAGATAAACTAGGCTTGTACTGGCTTTAGTCATAGCTAGCAGCTAGCTGTAACATACAGTCTTATTTTTGAAAGTTCAGATTTACGCACTGAAAATTCTTTGGAGTGTTCCTTGAATTTATGCATGAAGGATAGCGACAGATTTCTGATCAAATCTGATCGTAGGGGAGATTGTATGTTTGCTTGTATGCTTTGATAATTATGTTACGCGTTGAGTGTGATTTATATGCTTTCAATAGCAGGTGTTGGTACTTCCAGTTTGGAATCATACAAGGGTTTGTGCCACGCTGTTGAGGCAAGTATATAAAGGGATAATACTTTGCATGATCCCTTCACTCTACTTTTATTTTCTAGCACTTGTTATTTATTTTACGAGGCTAGACAATGTTTATATGCTTGGAGATAAAGAGGTTATGGGAAAAGGATAATGTTGCGCTTTGCATTTTGCATATCATGTTAAAGAAAGTGCATAGTGGTGTGACCTACTGAGGTAGGCACTTGAGACCGTCGATGATGGGCTGCGGTCCACATTGTAGGCAACCTCCACAAGTTGGAGTGAGTGGACGCCGACAGGTGTCCACTCAAGCGATACCGGTATACGCAAAGAAAAGTGAAAGGAAAGATCATGTGGGCATACAGGAGCATCATTGTGCTATGAAAAGTGTTAAAGGATAATCGTTGGTGTCGTGTTTTATGCAATGCTTATTATTTCTTTATTTACTTGTTGAGTACTTTGTACTCACCCTTGTGGCTTCTATGTTTTTAGGTACTGTTGATGACGACATGCATGGGATTGGGAGTAGCACCTCTTCATTCTTCACACACTACTTTCACACATTAGAACCTTGTATAAATAGATTAGCTTAACCGTGCTAAAGTTGGCTCTTGACTTATCCCCTACTGTGAGGTTTGGCTTACGTTTTTTCTAGATTGTTATGAGTTATCTTGGATATTAATTTATCTTGGTCTTGTTGAACCTTGTGGCTGTGTCTGGATCTTATTCTGTTGTCATGGATGTCCACTTAAACAAAGGAAACTTAGCTGAAATTTATAGTTTTGTCCCGGTGTTTGGCATCGCTTAAAGTTTGTGTAGCATTGCCAGGTAGGGTTGATACCTGGGGTGTTACACCTTTTCGGTTCAGATTTCAACTCAAAACCACCACATATAAAGCATATACTACTGCAGCAACTTTCCCAAAAGTTCCGTGATCAAAAGAACTCAAAAAGAAAGCGATCGAGAGGCAAACACAAATAGTGGCAGAAATCTGTCAAAACAGAACAGCTGACAAAGGTTGATTTTTTAGAGGGTTTTCTGTTGCTCAAATCAAAAAGTGTTAAACTAATAAAAGTTTGGAAATAACCTGGGGCATATGCTCAATAAATCGCAGGTCCAAAAGATGTTCTGAGAATTTTCACGAATTTTTACGGTGCAGCACCAAAATCTGTTTCGGGACAGCAACATCCCCAAATCTTACCTCACTCAAATTAGAGGCTTCTCTTGGCACAACAACGAAATAAAAAGGATAAGGAGCGGTTATTATAGTAATAATAACTTCCAAGACTCAAATAAAATAAAAAGTACTGAAAGTAAAACAATGGGTTATCTCCCAAGAGTGCTTTTGTTTAACGCCTTTGAGCTAGGCGCAGTAATTTGCAAAGATACTCATATAGGCGTCATAAAAGAGCTTAAGGCAAAGGCGCTATATAGGAACTTAAAGAAATAGAGAGCATCAAAAAGCAAATATGAAACACATTTAAATCTAAACCACTTCCTATGAAAAATAGTCTTGTAAATAGACAAGTCATGAAAACGCAAAGCAAAAAAGCATAGGAAGGCAAAACAAGTTCAACTTCAAGAATTCCAACAAAAAGAGGGGAAACTCAATATTGTTGAGGTTCATCAAACCATGTTTCCCTCTCTCATAGTAACTTTCAGTAGCATCATGAATAGAATTAACAATATAACTATCACATAAAGCATCCCTATCATGAGCCACATGCATAAAAGAATTAATACTCCCCACATGAACAATCGTAGTAGGAGCAGATTCAACAGAATAATTATTCTCATCTCCATAATCATCAAAAATAGGAGGCATATTGTAATCATAACTAATTTTCTCCTCAAAAGTAGGTGAACTGAAAATATTATACTCATCATTATAACCATCATAAACTAGAGGTTTAGAATCATCATAAGCGAGAGAACAGCTGTTTCGCAAAGCATATTCATCAAACATATCATCATAAGAAGGAACATGGATAGTACTAATGGTACAACAATTATTAACCTTAGAATTGGTACCAAAAAGATTTTCAATATCAAAAGCAGAGTGCTTTTCCCAATCATGATCACTAACATAGGTAACAGGCATAGGAACATCATCCCAATCAGAATTATCATAATCTATAATAGGAGCAACATGCTTAGGGGAAGATACCGTTTCCTCTCACCTTTTACTCCTCTTCTTCTTCTTCTTACTCTTCTTACTCTCTCCTTTAGGAGGGAAAGGCATCTTCTCCACATATCCTTTAGGAGGGAAAGGCATCTTCTCCACATAATCTGGTTTACTGACAGAAACAACAGAAGAAACTTTGGAGGATTCCTCCTCTCTATTAATAAGATAGAAACATCTATCAGTCCTGTCATAGCTTGGCAAAACATCATATTTTATAAGATTTTGTAAGTAAGTATTTGTGAGGCAATCTTTAACACAATAGAGACGACAACCACGAAGGGTGCTATTAATATCAGCATCATTCATATCAACCAAAGAAATCTTTCTAGATATCTCTTCACACCCCAAAACCAAAGTAAGCTCATCATGCTGATTGAGAGTAATCTTATCATCACAATACAAACTTGCGGTACTAGAAGAGTAACTATTAGGGCTTGGGCATTGGAAATTAAAATGACCTATGTCATCGCAATGTTTACAAAGAAAAGGATAAAGCTTACAAACCTTTTTACCGAGCTCATCTAGAGCCCTGAACTACATTCGGGTTTCTTCATTTGCGTGGTGGACACAATAATCTTCCTTGTTGTGACTCTGTTCACAAGGTCTATGTACTCCACAAAAATTAACATGCTTATAGGAAATAAGACTTTCAGAGGTTCGAGCATGTTTATTGCAATCATCAACAACAATATCACTTTCTATGCAAGTGTCCTTAAAAGGTTCATGATACACGTCCCCATTTCCTTTAGGAACATTAATATGAGAAGCAAAGGCTTTAAAACAATCAATCATAATTTGAGAATCAAGACCATACTTAACACTAAGCTCTTGAAAATTAGCAGTTTCAGCGAAAGACTTAATGCAATCAAACTCGTAATTCATACATGATCCTTTAGCTTTGTCGCTATCCCAACCTTCAATATTGTTTTGAATTGTTTCAAGCAGATCCCACTTGGTGTCAACATCCTTGCTTGTGAAAGACCCATCAAAGCATGCATCTAGATAGTCCTTGTAATATCCTGAAAGCCTTGCATAAAAATTATTAATAACAATATTACGGGGAAGATCATGAATAGGACATTTGTGCATTAGTAACTTCAATCTTCCCCACGCTTGGGCAATGCTTTCTCCCTCATGCGGATGAAAATTATAAATATAATTCCTATCTTTATAAATGTAACATCCCGGGATTTTATCAAATTTTGGGGGAAATTTTTGCTTTTGTTTTGCTTGAGATGATTGGAAATTTCACAGGGATTTAAAAACATTTTGAGTCTCTTTGAAAGCTCTATTAGAAAACTAATTTAAACTTTCTATTATTTTCTTGAAGAACTTCTTTGAGAAAGATCAAGTATTCAAATACTATTCAAACCTATGCAAGCTTGCTTGCAAAAGATAGTTTTTCAAAATTTGCTTTATTCAATATGGATTACTTTTCAAACCATAATTGAGTGTGTTTCTCAATCATTATTTTATAAACTAATATCTTACTATTTTAAAAGAATCGAGTTCAAACTCTATTTCTATTATTTTATGCAAGCAAAGCCATTAGGCATAATTAAGATCTTTTATTAAAAACCTTGTTTTGGTTCTAAAAACATGTTTGATACTGTTCTGGAATGTTGCTTGGAATTTTAGAAAATTTTACAAATTGGTTTGAAGTCATTTGAGTAACAAATGCAAAAGTTATGAGAGAAATAGAAAACAGAAAAGGAAAAAGAAAACAGAACAAAAAAAAGGAAGAGGCCAGCCCACTTGGGTCGATCCGGGGCCCAAACCGGCCGAGCCAGCACGGGAAGGAACCAGCCCAGCCCCTCTATCTCTCCTTCTCCCTCTCACCGACGGGCGGGTCCCGCCTATCATTTCCTTCTTCCCCGGAAATTCCTCCCCCTCTCTCTCCTGGAAACGGCCGGAGTTACTCCCCTCTTCATTTCTCAAGTGAATGGTCATCAAGACCTCCCCTATAAGACCCCCACGTCCCCTCTCCTTTTCCATCCTCCTCATCTCCGATCCCGAGCCGCCAGGCTGCTCGAATTTCTCGACGGAGCTCCACACGTCTGCGGGCATCACCGCACCAATTCGGCACCCACGATGAACCCCGTGCTCCCTCTCCCCTCCTAACCTTCCTCCTCCATCCCGATGCACCCGCTGATGCCCTCCTTTTGCTTTATCTCGCTGTAAATCGAGCAAGCCGAAGACCACCGAGCCGCCGCGGGATTCTAGCCGCAGTTTGACGTTGCCTCGGGAAGCTCACGTCATCACCGACCAAGATTTCGAGCCCTTCGTCACCTTCTGCTTCTTGTCCGCAACTCCATCACCACCGGAGACCCCCGGAGCATCACCGGCGTCCACCACCTGGGCCGCTACGTCGCCGGAGATCACCACCGGAACCCTAGGTGAGGACCCCTCCCAGATTTGATCTGAGCCGTTCAGGTTATGAAGATCCAACGGCCACCATCCGTCCAATTACCGAATCGGTATCCACCAGTGCCATGACGCCACATCATCTGCCCCAGTCAGCCCCGGCTAGATCCAGTCAAACTGGATTCAAATTCGATTTACAAATTCCAGAATCTGTCCTGATTTTGTAAAATCAATATAAAATCTTCTGTAAGTCCAAAAATTACAAATTTGTAGTCCTTGGAATCCACTCAACTTGTAGAACATCATAGGATCAAGAAAATCCCAAGTTGATACGTGCACACACTTTGTGCATTCAAATTTGTCCAAATCACCATTTTGGTGATAATTCAATTTCTATAGCTTAATTTGGAATGATTCCAATTGCAGTAGCTTTGTTTTACTGCAAGCTATCCAGTAGCATCACTCACATAATTTCTTGAACCATGTCACAATTATTCAAATTCTAATATAAGAATTTGAGTATCCCTATATAGATTAATTCTATTTCTATTTAAATCAATGTTTCCTTCTACCATAGCAAATCCTATATTTTTACCTAGTCATCAATGTTATCTAAATGACATCTTGATCAAGATCATGGTTACTTAGACCTATCTTGCTTAGTACCCACTTATTCAAATTACAAATGTGTCATTTGAGTAAAGTGTGATACTTTCAATCTTAGTTTCTACCTTTGCTACTATGGTATTGATCAAATCAACATCATAGTACTTAACCCAGTCCCATTTCCTCATTAGGAACCTTAAGCCATGTTTCAAACATCATCTATACATATCCATTACCTATAGCCATTTACTCATGTCTACTCAATCTTAGCCTTGCATTGAACTATTCAATTTGCATTTGAGTTAATTGAGTACTTCAATGTTATAAGAGTCCTAGCCTAAGCTTAAGTGTAATATATACTATTTAAGAATAAATGTTGCCACACTTATTCAATAGTATTGCTATTGCACTATTTTGTCTCTTATGCGATTTACCCACATGAAATATTCCAAGATTCAATATGCTTTGATAAAGCATAAAGATCTCACTCATTATACTTTGTCTAATTCATATATATTCATATTGCAATCGTGCTACTTGAGTAGAATATGAATCCATCCCAAACCTAGATCATATTAATGTGGAGTTGTTATAGCCCATACCATAGTATGTTTTATACACCATGTTGATCAATGAACCATTTGAGCCATGTCCTCAAATATCAACCATTCATACCCAATCCAATGCCCTCTTAAATTATATTGACCTTTCCCAACTAAGCTCTTAAATTCATATCTCACAATACATGATCTTTTACCTCATCCTTCTTGTCATAACATCTCAATAAAACTAAATTGTTGAACAAACACTTTTCAATTGTTTGAATTGTTTGAATTGTTTGCTTGTGTTTGAATGATATGTTTATGTCATGTTATTTCTGTGCTATAGTTGGTGCGAAGAACTACGTGCTTAGTTGAGAAAAGTGAAAACATCGTGATCTCCAAAAGGCAAGTGACACACATGTCCCTTTACCCATTTTACTTATGCATTAGTGTATTCACCACTTGTAGTATGCATGATAGGTGAATTGTTCAACTGTTTTATCAAATGCTTAGATCCTAGTAGTGTGTAGCTACCCCTCAAACCCTACCTGTTAGGATGCTAAATACTTTGAAAAAAATTGATGCCTTGCTATGATCACTTGATAAAAGTGTTTTGTGAACAAATTAAGAACTTCAACTAAAATGAAACACCTGGGTGGATTGGTTTGATGATGGAGGCGATGTTGAGTGGCGACCTGGGGCTACACGTTTTGTAGTTGCTGCCTGGGCGTTCACTTGTGGTTTGCCACCCAGGAACAAAGAGGTTACCATGTCTTCCATGCTTAGAGAGCTTCCAGTGCAGCCTTATGACATTATGGGCTCTGTCTTGACTGATTAGATATGGGAGTGCAACTTGTGTGCAAGAAGTGGCTGGTAGTTGAATTGTAGGTTGGGAACGGAGCTTGCTAAGTTAGTTGCCCTCTCCTTCTAAAAGGTCTCGTTTCATTTTATGTATGGGCATAAAATGAATCGTAAGGTGAAAGTGCACAACCCTTGCAAGGTGTTTAAACTAATCGATTAGCCGTGTCCTCGGTTATGGACAATTGAGTCTCTAGACATGGAATGTACGGAAGAATCTCATCACCTTTTCTAAATAAATAAAATTTTGTCTAGAAACCCCTAGGTAGGAACTAAGGACCATGCACTCCGAGGGGTGGTGGTGCCTGAGGTTCCGACTTTGTTGAATTTCGTCTAGCGCTACATACCTAGCTAGTATGTGGTAGTTGGGGGTTATTTCGACCCTTGAAAATATAAAACTTTGAAAGAAGGTTATATGAAAGTTTTATAGGAAAATAATTGGCTTTATGCAAATCAGCCTATGAGATCCACTAGCCAAATATTCATGTAGATAGACTCCTCACAACATCCACCAAATATGTGTCATTTGCCAGTACATCATTGTACTGACCCCTTTGGGGCTGCATATTCAACGTGCAGGTTTTATTTCGAGTAAGGAACCAGGATTAGGATCTCGAGCTTACATTCCAACATGTCTGCCTGTGGCACGTGATGAAGATGGAGGCTCCTTGCCATCTTGTTTTTCCCGCTGTGTATCCGTAAGATTTGAATACTTTGTATCTGGATCCGCGTTGTAATCTTGATACTATGCAATGAATATTTCATTTTGTTCTGTGGTGCTATCATTGATCCAGGGAATAGCACTTAACACAGATGTTCCACCTTAATCCTAAGGTTTGGGCGTTACAATAAACCTCACTAGAAGGATAGAATTTAGAATAAAAGAGAGGCACAATTTCCTCCCAATCAATAGGTCGGCCATCCTTTAGCGTCTTATACCATTCCTCTTAACTTGGTTCATTGAAATACCTGCACACTGGAACAACTCGCATAATTCATGTATAAAGAGAAAATGATCACCGGGATGGACAGTTCTATCTCCTAAATAGCAGTTATTCATAGCACGATCAACAATTTTCATAGGTATTTTAAAAGGATGAGGAGCACAAGCATCATTAGAAACATCACACATGGGAGATAAAATATCATCAGAGCAAACTTTCTCCACTAAAGCTAGGGAACTAAAAATATCATGCTTAACAAAACCAGCTTCCCCAAGCTTAGACTTTTCTATAGCATTAGCAATAACGGTGTTCAAAGCATTCGTACTAATAACATTGCTATGCGAAACAAGCTCCAAAGGTTTTTCAATTTTCTCTTCGAATCTAAACTCAGGAAAAAGACTAAAGAACTCTTTACTTTCCATTAAGCCTAACTAGTGAAAATAAAAACAAGAAACAAAAAGATATAATTGCAGAATCTAAAGGAAATAACTTCGATCACTCACATAGGAGGATGCGAGTACCTTTTACCTTACCTCCCCGGCAACGGCGCCAGAAAAGAGCTTGATGTCTACGCACGCTTCTATCCTTGTAGACAGTGTTGGGCCTCCAAGTGCAGAGGTTTGTAGAACAGCAGCAAGTTTCCCTTAAGTGGATCACCCAAGGTTTATCGAACTTAGGAAGGAAGAGGTCAAAGCTATCCCTCTCAAACAACCCTGCAATTACGATACAGAAAGTCTCTTGTGTCCCCAACACACCCAATACACTTGTCAGATGTATAGGTGCACTAGTTCGGCGAAGAGATAGTGAAATACAAGTAGTAGTGATGATTATGAGTAGTAAATGTAATATGAAATAAGTATTGCTGCGAGCAAACATGTAACAAAACTGAAAGGAAACGGTGTGCAAAGCTTGGAAACAAGGCCTAGGGATCATACTTTCACTAGTGGACACACTCCCAACAAATATAACATAATTGAACCAATAGATACTATCATCAATATGCAACTCAAAACAATTCTCCAATGGAAAACGAACACTAATCATGCGTAGGGCTACGAAGCACTCCTCAAAGTCCGTATGTACCCAAACTAGATTGTCCCACACTATCAGCATGAATGCACTAGATGGTTCCAACAAACACCAACAATTCATAGGGACATTAACCAAAAAAGATACACATGATGCGCACACTAGTCACCTTCACACCATGATACAAGGTATCTTCGGAGTTCACAAATATAAAGCATGGGAGTAGCATAATATCTGAATAATAACATCTACCAATTCAACTAGATACAAAGCTCACGATCACATAAATATCACATCATGGGAGAGAGGTGAACCACATAGCTATCGGTAGAGCCCTCAGCCCCGGGGGAGAACTACTCCCTCCTCATCATAGGAGACAGCAAGGTTGATGGAGATGGCGGTGAGGTCGATGGAGACGGCGGAGACGGTAGAGACGGCGATGGAGACCGATGGAGATGGCTTCGGGAGCACTTCCCCGTCCCGACAGGGTGCCGGAACAGAGACTTCTGTCCCCCAAAATTCATCGACGGTGGCGGCGGAGCAACGGAACTCTTCTAAAAATTTTGCCGATTCCCCTAGGGTTTTCCGTCGAGAGGCTTCTTATAGGCGAAGGGGCGTCGTCAGGAGGCGACCAGGGGGGCCTCACCATAGGTGGGCGCGGCCAGGGCCTGGGCCGCGCCCCCTCATGGTGTGGGCAGCCTCTGGCCCCCCTCCGGCTCTCGTTCGGTCTTCGGTCCTCTTCTAGGAAAAATAGGAGTTCTGGAACTTGTTTCGTCCAATTCCAAGAATATTTCCTGTGTAGCTTTTCTGAAACACAAAAATAGCAGAAAACAGGGAACTGGCACTGTGGCATCTTGTCAATAGGTTAGTTCCAGAAATCGCATAAAAACGCCATGAAGTGTAACGAAATACTAAGCAAATGGTGTAAAAACAAGCATGGAGCATCAAAAATTATAAATACGTTTAAGACGTATCAATGTGATGGTCAAAATTTTGAATTAGACATAGATGCACTTATATCCAAGCAAAGGCATGCTTGGGTAGATCAGAGAGGTGTGATTTGATGTGGTGAAGATGGTATTTGGATTTGGAAATTATTTGATAAATTTTTGAACACCTTATGTGAATATGTCTAATTTAATGAACTTGTGGATTGAACTAGCTTTTGATAAGTATTCTGTAAAACCAATGGAATAATTTTGAAGGAAAACTAGAAAATTAAATGAAGGGGTTTTAGGGTTTTATTTCCCTACTAGCAAGAAGGTAGTAGGGAACAAAGGGGTACAGTATAGATGTGAGAAACTTCATGCATGATTATACATGGATCTCCTAGATGATTCTGAGCTGGAGTTTGTCACAAGATCATATAGACCAGATATAGTTATATATGATTTGCATGGGGAATATAATCATAGCCAAGTGGGGTTTCTAAGTTAAAGAGATCACAAAAATCATTTATAAAACTTTTGTAGTCGTCCTATAATTCCTAGAGACAGAAATAATACCAAGAAGATATCCTGCCTATATTTGTTGTTTTTGAAAATAGGAGAAATAATTCTGAAAATACTTTTATAGAAGATATTTGCTAAATAAAATGAATGCACACATAGAGTGAGCTTCATTTCTATATTTTTTATAAACTTGTGTTCTGAAAATAAATACTCTTTTCATACGAAATGGAGTTTTAAGAGCTGATAGAGAAGAAAATATTAAAGGGATCTTATTTGGAAAATAATTTGAAAATATACTTGTAAGTAAATCCCCACTGGCCATTATATAACTTGATTTGTTTTAGATAAGTTGGGCCATAGGCCTAGCTGTAGATCATAGCTACACACACATAAGAGGTCAAACAAGTCAATGCATCATACACAGTCAAGCAAAGTCAATACAGACAACACACTAGCATTCCAGGAAGCAAGTTGTGCACAAATGCTCAATGATGATCGTGTCATGGTAGGGTAAAAAAATGAAATAAGAGAGTAAAGCTTTTGTAAGATTTCTATGAAACAGTAGTGACAAGAACATCTCCTAATTTTGTTAAAGCCTTTAAAAGAGGTTTAAAATCCTTTGGTAAAATGTTTGTAAAATAAAATAATAGATCACACAATAGTGGAATCATACCAAGGTATAGATCATATAGGTTTTAGAAATAAATTGTTTGGAAAACATTTGTTTCAAAATAAATTTTGGCTCATTGTTTTGAAAAAAAAATTGAAACATGAAGGGTTGCCAATATAATGTTTTACACAATAAATAGTAGCATTGCTAATGACATGACCACAAGGGAACAAGGATTGTGTCGATTCACAATCGGGCTCACAAGCAACCTACACAAGAAACAATCACTCAACAATCAAAGCAACAATCAACAGACTCCATTAAATTTGATTACACACAAAAAGTTTTTGCTGTCCCTCATTTTTGCATTACCGAACTCTTACTTAAACAAGGTTATAAAATTTGGGGTGTCGCACTTTTTTTTCCTTTATTCGATGAGATTTGTTCCTCTTATTTTAGAAAATTAGTTCCACAACAAATTTTGTTCCTTGATGTTTTTTTTGTTCCCCTGTGAAGTTCATTTTTGTTCCTAGATGTATAACCTTTTGTTTCTTTATTCATAGAGATTTGTTCCTCTTCTTTTAGAAAATTAGTTTTAAAAAATATTTTGTTCCTTGATGTTTATTTTTGTTCCCTGTGAAGTTCATTTTTGTTCTCAGACGTATAGCTTTTTGTTCCTTTATTCAAAGAGATTTGTTCCTCTTATTTTAGAAAATTAGTTCCACAAATAATTTTGTTCCTTGATGTTTTCTTTTTGTTCCCCTGTGAAGTTCATTTTTGTTCCTAGACATATAACCTTTTGTTTCTTTATTCATAGAATTGTTTCTCTTAGAAAATTAGTTTTACAAATTATTTTGTTCCTTGATGTTTATTTTTGTTCTCTGTGAAGTTCATTTTTGTTCTTAGACATATAGCCTTTTGTTCCTTTATTCAAAGAGATTTGTTCCTCTTATTTTAAAAAATTAGTTCCACAAATAATTGTGTTCCTTGATGTTTATTTTTTGTTCCCCTGAAGTTCATTTTTGTTCGTATACGTATACCCTTTTGTTTCTTTATTCATAGAGATTTGTTCCACTTATTTTAGAAAATTAGTTTTACAAAAAAAAAGTTCCTTGATGTTTATTTTTGTTCCCTGTGAAGTTCATTTTTGTTCTCAGACGTATAGCTTTTTGTTCCTTTATTCAAAGAGAAAAGAGATTTGTTTCTCTTATTTTAGAAAATTAGTTCCACAAATATTTTTGTTCCTTGATGTTTATTTTTGTTCCCATGTGAAGTTCATTTTTATTACTAGATGCATAGCTTATGTTCATATTATAGTGTTGTAGTTTAGTTAATTTTACTTCTTAGATTATAAATTCATTAATCATTTAAATTATATTCTTATTAAAGTAGTGTTGTAGTTTAGTTTAAGCACACATAATAATTACTTCCTCCGTTTATAAATATAAGATATTTTAGATTTGTGAAGAAAATGTATTTAGACAAGTTTTAGTGTGTAAATTCGAGTGAATCTACACACTAAAAGATATCTAGATACATTTGATTCACAAAGCTAAAATATCTTATATTTATAAACGCATGGAGTAATTAGCTAGACAGACTACCAACAGGGAGTAAGAACCTGCAAAACATACGTACGTGCATGCATGCATCCGGTCATCCACATCCATGCTGCACTTATTACTCAGTTAGCTAGTTAGTCTTAAAACATTGGGATACGCAGTATGCTGTACGCAGATGCGAGCCAGCTAGCGTTGTAAAGCTAGAAGAAGAAAATGCAGCTGACACGCACACGGCATACTCGTTTACCCGGGAGAAAAGCAAATTCGTTTGTGCGTAGCTGGGTTCGATCTTTTTAGTCCCACCTCAACGGGCGAGTGGGAGAATCACCTCCTTAAATAGTACATGCATGCGTAATCTGAACGTGCAGCTAGTCGCACATAGCCCTACAGGGATCATACGGACCAGTCAATCGAACACAGTGCACCGTTGACAGAAACAACTGCCTCGGCTGGCAAAAACTGAGCCCGGCCCAATTACGCGCGTGTTGCCAAATGCCAACCGAGCAAAACCGCGCGAAGGGATCGCGCGAGCACTAGGAGAACCACCCGCCGATACCAGCCTCCAACCCGGGTATATAGTGGTAGGATGGGCCGGTATCAGCCTATCAGGTACCCTGGAATTATATAGTGGTTTTCTCTGGTTTTTGGTTTTACGTTTCTGTTCGTCAAATTTTGGGTTTTTCACCGTTTTTTGGCAGCTTTTTCTGAAACTTTTTAAAAAATTAAACTTTTTAAAATTTGTCAATTTTGAATGAGAACATTTTTCGAATTTTTTCTTTACTTTTCTTTAAATATATTTAAAATATGAATGTTTTCAGATTTGAACAATTTCAATTGAATTTTTTTGAAAATGAAAATTTTTAAAAGGGGAAATCTATTTTCAGGGCGCCTTGAAAATGTTCTTATCCAGCGAGCATTTTTTGGCCAATAGATTGAAAGTGTGCGGTTAAGATTTTCTCCTAATTAGATGCATGTACTTTAAACCATATGATTCTTCGTGTTCACACTTGTTTGCACTTTTGTTCACACACGTGTATGCGGGATTCCTTCTTAATATCTCAGTTTGTATGCATGCACTAAAATCCGAAACTGCTGATGTCATCCACATTAAATCTAAAATCTAAATATTCAAAATGTTTTGCAGCTCAAACCATTTATCTGATAGAAAATCCGTTTTCACCGTTGGACTAGTCGCGACGAGATCTTCGAAACTAGATCCCATGTTGATATGTTTCATCGACTTTTTTTTCTTGCCAAAAAGTTATCCACCTCTAACATAGTAGTTATCCATGCTATATCATAAGTTACCCGCCCCATAACATGTAAGTTATCCACACCATAAAAGGATATGCGAAAACAATTTTGCAATAACTACTTCATTTTTAATAGGGTGAAGCCTCGGTACCCCAACACCCTTCGAGGCTTCGTGACCTATACGCCGCCGTAGCGGAGACGGGTAACGAAGTCAAGCCACTAGACTTGGTTGCACATTATGTTTGTTCACTACAACTTAGGGTGGTGGTATGGGTGAGACATAAGACCCCAATTTATACTTGATGTTTAATGTGGTAGTCTTTGAAGGTTAAGTCGCCCGTACACCGCAAGAGGGGTGACAGGCGATGAAGCCGAACCACTAGACTAGTGGTAAAATTTATAGAAATTTTATTATATATGTACAATATTTTTGTCGTAAAAACGACTCTACCGAGCCTATTTACACGGTGGATAACTTATATGTTACAGGGTGGGTAACTTAAGTAGTACGGTGGGATAACTTACATGTTAGGGATGGATAACTTTTGGGTCTAAAAAAAAAGTCGTCAGAACATATCAATATAAGATCTAGTTTCAAAGATCTCGTCGAGCCTAACAGTGAAAACGGATTACAAATCAGATTAATGATTTGAACTACAAAGCCTTTTAAATACTCAGATCTTACATTAAATGCGAATGATGTCAGCAATTTCGGTGGTACTGCATGCATACAGTTTGCTTGTAATTAGCATCTAAATTAGTCATTTCTCACCCAACATGCACCGTGTGAACACTTGATCCACCCGATCGGAACACTCGCTGAGTTTTGTTATTCTCAGGGCGCTCGTTGTGTAGTCCGGTCCTTTTAAAATTGAACAAGTTTGAAATCAAACATTTTAAAAATGAACAATTTTAAATCTGAACAATTTCAAAATTGAATAATTTCAAAATTGAGCGGTATCGAAAGTGAACAATTTAGAAATCTGAACAGATTTTCAAAAATCTGAAAATTTTCAAATACAATTTTATTGGAACTCTTAACGTTTTTTTCGAATCAATGATTATTAAACAAAACCGAACAGAAAAAATCTGGAGCGACTAAGCTAGTGGGCCGGACCATGCGCGGTTCGGTTCTTCAGGCGTCGATGTGTTCGCTGACACTAAACGCGTCAAATACGAGCTCCCCTTATGAGGATCTACATCGGACACCAAAACGGGCCAAAACCAGAAAACGGCCAAAGGTTTCCGGTTTTGGCCACTTAACTTATCCAGGATCTGCTAGAGAAGCTCTCATGGTAGACAAATCTTCCACACAGATTTACAGTCCCTTAAAACCAAAAGTATGCCAGTGTAATATAATACACAGTTAATATCCTTAGAACAATTATCAAAATTTGCATAATGGTGGCAAACAAGCCAACATCTAATGTATTAGTAATGGAGGCTGAAGTGCATGGATTATGGTTGTACAGCCTCAACAATTTAAGCAAACTGGCGTAAAACATGCAATCCAGCTTCTTGAACACACCCAGGATGGAAGGATGTGGCTCGCCACAAAGAATCCCCCTGGCACCAAATATGGCAGCTTAAATAGAATACAACAATTTAACAGACAAGGCCGACCTGTACTATTTGAGTTGTTTTCTTCATATATGATTTTCATATTTACCACCCAAGCCATCCATTGTTTTGTCCACAAATGTCCAGTATTAAAAATAATGTGTTGTTTAAACTAGGCCTTGTGAATGCCCCGTGGTAAATTGCCAAATTTTGAAGTACACATATTGCAACGTTAAGTGGAAAAGCAAAGTAGGTGCACTTTTCTTAAAAGATCTCCAAGCTACAAAAAAGCAGAACATATTAGAACTGAGCCACACAAAGTAATTCTCTTGTACCCACCCTCTGGAAAAGTGGCTTAAGCTTTAAAGGTTGAGCTCCCAGTTGGCGGGACAGCAACAACTTTTCCTACGGCAATTGTTTTACCTGCGACCAATTAAACATGTAAGGTGCTTGGCAGAGTCCAAGAAATATGAAGAACAAGTCAAAAAGGGAAAAACATAAATATCATTAGAATCAACCAGATTACTTGGCACTTTCAAAGGTGGTACATATACAACCCCTGGTCCAGCTTTTGCTAAGGTGAACTGACAAACGAAACCAAGCCTTTGATGACTGCTTGTGCATTTTGCATTTCAACATTAGCAATTCAACCTATAGTTCGACATTCAATGATGGTTAAAATATAGTGGCTGGGAATCTATCCGCATTTGTGTTATCTTAAAGTCACGTACTTTACCTTAGAATAACTAAACTAAACTAACAAAGGAGATTGTAATTAAATAAGAAAATGCTTTGTCAGTCTGATATTAAGCGTTATGGAACATTGCTATTTAGTTACACTATGTGTGTTTGTCTCGAGTGGGCTTTATCAGATTCATGGTACTCCATCCGTTCACTAATGTAAGACCTTTTAGCATTTTTCGTAAATGCATGTATCTAAACGTGTTTTAGTGGGTAGGTACACTCATTTTGATCCGTATCTACTCCACTTTGAAATATCTACTCCCTCCGATCAGAAATAAGTGTCAGTGATTTTGTACTTAGTATAAAGTTTGTACTAAGTCACCGACACTTTTCCAATCGGAGGGAGTAGTTAACAGAGGAAGTATTATATAACATGTCAGTAGAAGGCCCATTGCACTACCATCCTGGCCCAGTCGAAAATGCCAAAAAAATCTCCTCTGTCACAGAAGAAGCGGTGTCACATATTCATGATCATTTCTATGTCAAAAACCAGGCATCAATCTTCTGCCCATCATCCCCACAGGCATCACCATGTCAAGAGCTTATAGTAGAAGTGTCACTCCTATTGAACAACTAGTGGCCATAACATGTCATACTGCGTGTGTCCATCTATCACTCTCTGGATGGTATACTACACTTTGCACAAGAAAGTTTGAAGGAATAAGAATGCAAGTAAAGGAGAAAGTCAAGTATGCTCCAAATATCAAACCATCCAAGAGAAAAGCATGGAAGAGAAGGAAAAAACAAGCTCCTTCATTCGAAGCATGAAGCATGGAAGATGAAGAAGCCGCCTCCAGGCAGACACTCGGGGCAATGGAGCCCATGATAGCCCAGGCCTGAGGATCCTAGCAAGAAAAGGTTTTGAATAGGGGGGGCTCCCAGAGGCCATGCTAGGGCCCTGGACAGCCTGGCCGACCACCCCGATCCATCCAGGCTTCCTGCATACAGAAAACAGACAAAAGTCCTATATAACCTCTTTGAGGCCCGTGACTTGGTGGCTGTGGATGTAGGGCTATAAATACCCCTTCCCCTCTCCTCTTGGATTGTGGCTGTGAACGTAGGGCTATAAATTCCAGCATTGTCTCGGCGGCGCAACATGATCCCGGCGGCAGGTTGAAAATTTGGGTGGTGGTGCATTTCTCAGAAAAAAAGAGAGAAAAATAGAAGTTGCTGGGCCCATGTTTTTTGCCTCGCAATTTCTGAAATGGGTCGTGCGACGGGCCTATATTTCAAACGCTCTGCACATAGAATCTTTGTAAATACCCTACCCTTCACGTTGACATTTGTTCTTGTGCGTTTCTTGAGTTTGCTTCACTATTTATCCTCAACCCGTGAAGATTGGGAGCTCTATCATATCAACTTCATTCCTTCCATTGTCAAGATTGGTTTTTCAATTTTACATTGTTATATAGTGAGCTGCTCCTACATCTTGAACTTTTGGGTTCTGTAACCTCTATATAGAGGTAACACCCTAATGGGAGGAAGCACTGGATATTCATCTTTTGTTACATGTACAGCACGTAACTTAAACCATTTGTACTCAGTACAAAATGATATACGACAATTAAATAAGTGTGTACTTGCCTTCTGTCCGGAGTGTAAATCTTCCAAGCTGAGGAGAATCAGAGAAGTTCTCGATACAAATCAAGTTACTGACCTGAGATGCAGAACGAAGACGATTAGAAAATTATAAAATGCTTTACATTTTGATGCTGCTCTAGTTTCATGGGATAACCTGAACACGGCAAACAACAACAGCTCCGTTCTTCACAAAAAGTGGTTTCCTCTTCGGCTTTTTCTTCTTTGGATCACTTTCTTTCTTCCTCTTCAGATCAATTTCCTCTATGAGCTCTACAATCTCACACTCCTCAACTACAGAATGGATATGCAGCACTGCCTTGTAGCCAGCAGTGAAGATTGCCTAAGCAAGAACATATTATAAAATCTCGCACTCCTCAAGTACATAAATACATATAGCCACTAGAAGACTAAACGGCAGTATTCTTGATATGTTTCAAACCATTCAGATAATGGAAAAGGGGAACATACAATAATATAATGAAGTAAGATCATATAAATTGTACTCCCTCCATTTTTATTTACTTCGCCTCCTGGGTTTATTCAAAGTAAGTTTTGTTAACTTTGACCAAGAATATAGGAAAAAATGTCAACATCCTTCGTACCAAATGCATATAATATAAAAATATATAATTTATACTATAGATTTTACATTGTGGATGTTGATATTTTTTCAGAAATATTTGGTCAAACTTACAAAGTTTGACTTTGACTAAACCCATAACGCAAAGTAATTGTGAACAGAGGGAGTAGGTTCTAACAGGAGTATTATATGTTTTGTATGATTTTAACCAGAATTTTCTTTGTTTCACTGATAGCACAAAAACCAAACACCTCCTGGCCAATCGGAAACAAGCGGTTAACCTCTAGGAATCAGCATCGATCTAACTACTACCGAGTACAAGAGCCAAATACGGCCTCTATCTTGTAACTTTATATTGACTAGTATGATGTGCTCAAGGGAAACTTACATTGTCAAGCAACTCTAGTATCTGCAGTTGAGCATTAAATTCAGATACAGCACCAACAGGATTTGCTGCAAGAACAAGAATAAGTATTGAGAAAGATACAATATCCCCCAAGTCAGTTAACAAAAAAAAAACTCAACTTGCTCCGAAGGGCAAAATTAAGACACGTTTATGGAAAAGGTCCAAGGTGCTAAAATGCCTACCTAGTCAGAACTAACTAATTAACAAGATAGACATTGGCATTGGGAAAAACAGTACAAATAATAGAACAGTCAAGCCTCCAAGGAACATGAAATAGGTACAGGGATAATACTAATACATAAATATAGGGTCCACTTCATTTGTCTGGAATTTCCATGATTTGTCACTAAATAAAAAATTGGTGCCTCCATGAGTTCTGCAACTGTTGCTACCATACTGTGGTGGATCATACTATTACATTCAGGTTGAGCTACTGTTGTGTAACTGGGAATTTGGTTATGTATTTTTCTTAGTCAAGTTAGATAAGAAATTTATTATGTGTTCCAGAACGTGAAACAAAAAGTTAGGGGACAAACATTCTATAACATAAACCATCTTTATTAATTTGATTTACCTAGCGAGTAATATACTTTCTCACAGCAAAAATATGAATAAGAACAACAGAGCAACAGTGGACTGAGCCTTCGGGAATACATTCTTCTGTTTCAGTGGGAGACCTATTTCCACCATGATAACCTACTCAGTATGACTAATAAAGATGATAGACACATGAAGTAGCAGGGTCCAAGCAAGCTCTCTTGCAAACTTGGGAAACAGTATTGTACCATAGACATGCATCTAATGAGATTTTCCACTGCCTAACAATACCAAACCAAGAGTTCCCCATGCCAAAAAGTGCAGTAACAGATACTACCTCCATCCCAAATTAAGTGACGCAGCTTTGCCTAGATACTGATGCATCTAGACACGTTTCAATACGTAGGTACATCCATATCTACACAAAGTTGCGTCAATTAATTTGGGACAGAGGCTATAATTTACCAAACAATAGACAAGTTCAAGGGACAGCGTCAAAGATTATCTTGCCAATCAGCTTGGAAGTTCGAAAAAAGAAATACACTTACCAACATTTGAGAGAACAAAACCAGCAGCAATGTCCTCCTCTTCAATTCCTGACAATTTGATACGGACATTCTCACCAGGTGCAGCACTTGTAACCTTGTCTTCATCACAGTACACACTAATGACTTTCACATTCGCCTTTAAAAACAGAGCAAGCGAACAGATATCAGATTTCCCAGTTCTTGGAAGAACATTTAAGAGGTGTTTGCCATCAAAATAAACCAACCAGAATAACAGTACCTTATTTGGCATAACCACCAAATTATCACCCTCTGAGATAGTCCCAGACTCAATTTTTCCCATTACCACGGTGCCCATATCTTTATATTTATCCATGATAGGCATCCTGCATTATGATAATGTTAACATTATTCAACAAAATTATCAAGAAAAATATGCAATATGAGCGCAAAGAAAATACAGTCACTTGATATGAGAAGAAGAACATGGAGAAGTCCCATGCATTAAAGATTCCTCGTGCTCTAAATAAATGGATTTACTTCATCAATTTGCCTCGCTTATTGGAATAAGTAATGGATTAGACTATATAACAAACGTTTGGCTGTTAGTTACTACCAAACGCCACTAACTGTGGACCATGCTCCTGAGCAGGCAGATTCACAACCCTACTGAGGACGCGCGAGTCTAGCCGAGATGGAAACTTGCCGCTGTCGCTTTCTAGGTGTGCATCTGTGTGTATCCGGGGAGGTTGTTTTGTGTTGTCTCACACACGTATTCTATTTCATCCATGCAAAAAGCGCACTAGGACCAGCTGATTATGGAAAAGTTCCATGCAATTAGGGTTCCTCATGCAACAAATAAATATGGATTCACATCATCAGTTTAGATCACTTATCACAATAAGTAATGGACAAGACTATATAAACGAACGTCTGACAATTATTTACCACCAAACGCCACTAACCATGGTCCATGGTACATGGACCACGCACCTGCGCAGGCAGGTCTGAGGATGTGCGGGTCTAGCCAAGATGGAAACTTGCTGATGTCACTTTCTAGGTGTGCATCTGTGTATTGCATGAGCAGAGAGGTTGTTCAGTTTTGTGTTGTCTGACATATTCTATTTCCTCCAAGCAAAAAGCGCTAGGACCAGCTGAACGCATGTGCACTTTTGAGCTCACACTTTGACCATTAGCCAAACTCCATGTCAGCTTTACAGCTTACACCTTCACAAAAAGCGAAATATTTTTCTCTTCCATTTTTCTGCACTTTGATCTTTGTTTTTGAAAACCAAGATTTATTGATAGATTAGAGACATTTTACAGCGATTAGCGAGAACAAGTCCATGCTAAGATTACAAATACTTTGGCAAACTAGTCAGTTACCACAGTAGCACTGGTATACTTATCAAGTTGTTCTGGTAAAAGATAAGCAATGATGTAGTTATCCAGTTGTTCTAGTAAGCGCAGTAATGTAGTGACCCAATGTCCAACTACCAGTTACCATTATCTCGTTGTTCAGGTAATGATCATGTGATTGTGATGCAGTAACCCAGTCTTTCAGGTACAAGTATCATCATAACGATGATATACTTACCCAGGTGTTATAGTATTCACGTGTGGTCAGTTATCATTGTAGAGCTGATGTAGTTATTCAGTTGTTCCAGTAACAATTAGTGGACTCTACTAGATTGATAGAACCAAGGTAAAAGCTTGTTATGAAAATGTAATGTGTCACATTCACTCAAGCACTGAGTTGTTTGCATACTGTAGAGCTGATGTAGTTTCAGTTGTTCCAGTAACAAATAGTGGGCTCTACTAGATTGATAGAACAAGGGTAAAAGCTTGTAGTGATTAGTGAAAATGTAATGCGTCACATTCACTCAGGCACTGAGTTGTTTGCATACAGCCAGCTATACTCAGCATAGCATGGTAGCAGTAGCAGTCAAAACACCACATGAAGCGGCTCATGGACCATGCAGTGCATCGCTTTTGGGGCATGACATCAGTTCATGTTCAAGGGCATAGTTTCGTATTCCAGGGGGATGCCATTCGCAAACCGACACTGCAGGAAGCCATTCGACCATGTGCAGGCCATTCGGACATAAGGACAGGTACAGACTGTTAAGTTAGATTTTCAATAAGTAATAAAGTCATACCTTACTGGACCTTTGGGGTCTCGTAAAGGTACTTCGATGCAGTCCATAATTTCAAATAGACATGGGCCACTCCACCATCTACAGGTACGTTTATCCATTCGGGTTTTCATATTAGCTCCCAGAAGACCAGATATTGGTAGAAATTGGACATCTGTAGAAGATGCAAGAAAATAGTAGGTTACACATTTGCCGCACATCATGACATTTTATCAAATGGAATAATGCTGACCGGTACAAAATACATTTGATGTTTCAATTTGGAAGTAACTAACTAAAAATGAAGATAAAGCATGTCTTCGGCATCAAATTTCTATAAACAGACCAATTACTGAAATTCATTTGACATTACAGCCTCTATTATAGAATGTTCCAAAGTTAAAATGAAGAACGAACCGCCGTCACGGCTTGATATACCTTTCTTAACATTGTACCCTGATGATTTAAGGAAAGGGGTCATTTTGCCTTCTATTTCATCATATCTGAAAATAAAAAGAATAATTCTCATCACCCAGCCTATACCTGCCAAACACCAAAAAGAACATATACCTGGCCTGATCTCTTTTCCATATTTATTGAAGTATTAATACTTAATAGAATATTTGTTACAGATAATTGTACCTTTCTTTAGACCATCCAACAGTAGGGTCGTCCATCTTATTTATGACCACAATCAATTTAGAAACACCTAAAGTTTTTGCCAGCAGCACATGTTCACGAGTCTGTCCTCCTCTTTCATACCCAGTTTCAAATTCACCTTTTCGAGCAGATATCACCTCATGAAAGCAAAAAATGGCACAGTTATCTCAAGCTCGAATGACAGCAAATACGTGTTTAATCTAATGTCATTTTGCTTACCAGAACACCAATATCAGCTTGAGATGCACCACTTATCATGTTTGGAACATAACTTTTGTGGCCCTACGTCAGCAAAAAAATCCAAGATCAACAAATATGCAAACAAGAAACATACAGGAAAACATAAAATTGATAAATAAACAATCGGTAAAATTGGCAATTAACCAGTTAACTAGCACAGATTAATAACTGCTCTGAGGGTCACCTAGTAGCCGATTAACTAATTAACTGGCCGAATCATTTATTAGCGTCAACTCGCCAGCCGGCCGAGCAGTTACCAGTTAGCGATTACTTCAGCGTTGATTAAAATTAGCTTAATTACTAGATGGTCCTGGCGCGCTCTGCCACGCCCACCTCCGGTTTTTTCGTTGATCATTTGTGGCATGTTTTCTGTTCTTGTTCTAAGCTCGTGGTCTTTTTGCTTGCTCTATGAGCATATGGTTCTATCGATGATCATTTGCAGCGTGTTTTACGTACTGTTCGTAAGTGCGTGGTCTTTTGCTGGCTCGCTGAGCATAGGTTTCTGGAGCACGATGTGGAAGGTGCGTCTCGTAGGACGATGTGCGGTGGGTCATTTTATGATTTTCATACAAAATACCTATGTCTCGCAAATTACCGAGGCCATACATTAAATTTTGTACTTCCGCACGTGATATTGATGCATATAATCAATGACAATTTGGTGAAGAAACACATTTATATGCTTCTTTCAACACTCGAGCCTTAATAAAGTCTATCCTGATAGAAAGAACCATGTAGTATCTTATTGTTAACATCCAGATATTTAAACTGACCTTTGTACCTGGACAATAGGCTTTGCAAATGATCTTATATGTCAGCTATCAAGTGATGACCATACAAATGTTAAGTCACTGCTGTACTACATTTTATACTTCCCAGAATAAGCAATGACTTTTTATGTTCTTGTGGCAAAATTTAAGCAGTTCATCAAGATCTTCATAATTTAGTTTTCCTTGTTCCGTCTACCGCTTCAGATTATCCTCAAGTACGTCTTACATCAGTTGAAATTCTTCATGCAGAAATCAGCAAAAACCTCAATATGAATGTTATCTTTTTTTATTCACGATCCAAGTGCAAAAAGGTTCTCAGTTTGTCGTATTATGAGAACTCAACTAAAAGCATTTGCTGATTTACTACTTGGACTTCAAAACAACACAAGGATCGACACGATACTTACTACCTAAACATGCCATGCTCACCAAGGTTCATTCATCTATCATGCCTAAATCACGCATCACGCCGCACGCCGCACCGAACTTAATCTCTTATCCATAGGTTTGGTCTGTGCCGCCTTCGAATCTGCCCTGGTTGTTGGGCGGCGGGACAACACAGTGCAAGGTCTCGCGCTGAGGCTAATGCCACATACACGGACCCCATTGCAGCCATCATCCTCGCCACCGCCCCGTTCGCCGCCAGGTTCTGGCTTCGCTTGCTCCTGGCGCTCTTCGAGGCACGTGATCCACGATGTGCACGGATCTCGTTGATCTTCAAGGCACGTGTCTGGTGCCCATTAGGCGGTGGGTTTTATCCATCCTATAGCTCTTGGACAGTAAAGAGAAGGATATACAAAGCCAAATACAAAACATGTGCAACGCTAGAGATTGGTAAGCACGGATGAAGTACCTACATAAGAAAATGATCGTCCCGTGCTGGTGGTCAACGATCTTGTTGAACGTGTTAACTAATGGAATGTGTGCGTTTTTCATCTAAAAATACAAATTCTAATGGGGTGAGCATATATTAACCAAGTACCGAAATACCAAGAAAAAAAATGAGATCCAACCCGAATAGAACCGGCGAATGCTTAAAAAAAGACCTAAATAAAATATTAAGGTGACCAAATGGTCCCTATTTTCTAGAAACCGAACTTAATCCAGGGAGCTCATTTTGTAGACACGGTAACCCGAAGAACCTGAAGTAACGCATTAGATGTGCACATGACCAAGAAGTGTGTATAATCCAATACGAAAAAGAAGTACTCTACTCGTATATAATCCAGAGCAATACTTCACTCCCAGCCTCCCAGGCAGCCCGGCGTGAGTTCCTTTTCAGTTTTCTCATACTGCAGCAGCATCCGCATACCGCAGCAGTCTAGTGACTTCACCCTTCTGCCTCCACGCGGCAAAATCCCCACAAGCCACTATGAGCCGCTTCCATCTTTTCTCTTTGAACTGGCGGGCGGCGGTGGCTGTGGCCGCTCCAACCCAGCGACCGGCGGTGGCCTGCAGGCGACATCCGTTCTTTACACGTTGCCGGCGCCGGTGGCAGTCGGTAGGAGTTGTCGCTCATTCTCTCCGATTTGCCTCCATTTGACTTAATGTCTGTTTCTTCTATATCTGTGATTGGAGCATGAGATCTGATAAGTTCACATCATGTTCTTCCTGGTAGAATCTGATTTCTATTTACAGGATCGTACTCAACTGTGTGAATCAACTTCGTTTACAATCGATTTCAGAAGCGCACCAGGAACCAGGAACCGCACCATCCCACGATCCCCTCCACTACCGGGGTCTGCAGGCAGGCCCCCTTCCTCCCCATCGCCTGCTTCGACCCCTTCCTCCTCACGCAGCGCCTCGCCTAGCTTCTCCTGCGGCGCGGCCAGGTGCCTAGTTCGCAATCCAATCCATCCCGGCCCATCCTCCTGTCTCCTTTCTATCCATCCATCCGCCACAACGCGGCCGAGCTTTGCCCCCAAATCCACGCCACCGGCTTGGCTCCCCCAATCCTCTTGATTCCCTGCTGACCCGTCGGCCCCCTCACTCCCTGAAACTGCCCGCTCCACCACATTGGAGCCTGCCAGCGCCCGTAATGGAGGGAAGAGGAACTTCCTAGCTAGTCCCAGACCCCGGCTCCGGCTAGAAACCGAGCGGATCCCAGCCCGACGCCTGCTTCAGTGCTTCTCCCTCGTGCGTGGCACATGCTCCACTCCGATGAGCCGCGTTGTTCCTCCCCTAGCGAGTGGGCATGGATTGTTCCACCCCGCTGAGCCTCGCCTCCTCAGCTGTGCCTGCTCGTGCGGCATGGCCTGCTCCATGTCGTGCTCTGCTCGCACTTGTTTATGTAGGGGCTTGGGTCGGTGTTGTGCTCTGATCCAACACGGCAGAGTAAACCGACTGCAATCAATACTGCGATGAACCAGAAGCGGTGGACTCGACCGACAACTTTCTTGCAGGCGGGCCAGACGTCAGCGACCTGCAATCGTGGGCCAGGCGACAGCGACATGCCGATCGACCAGAAGCTCTCAAAACCAGGGAGCTTGGAGCTCCTTAGGGATAGCATGAGAGCTGGATGTATTGTGCTACGGTGTGCATAATGAACTGGTACACGCAAATAGTAAATCAACAACGTCCCTGAATCTTAAACAACAGCCCACCTAAAAACATGAAAATGCAGATATGTAGATAAGAACATTGTTTCTGTAATGATGCAGAGCAATAACACATGGAGTTTTCTGGCTAGAATCCACATAGAATAAGTCCAAAGGAGTATGCACTTATGTCTAATCGATTTCAACTCATTCAAGAAAGAAGATAAAAATCATCGTAGTGGATTTTCCTCAGGGCCAGATACATAGATCAAAATGAGTGAACTGTACGTTTAAATTACAATGTTTTGTTACAAATACATCATATAACACGAGACTGTTCTGTGCCCACCTCAGCCCAGTTTTGATTTTTTTTTTTTACAATCAGTTTTGGTTGTTTGTTAGCCCAGTTATGCCCTTTGAGCCCTGCCCACTTCATACTAAAACCCCTCTCAGCCCTGCCCGGTTGTGAAGCTCAAAACAAGCTTTGCACCTCGGCCTGGCGAGTCCACCCAAAAAATCTAAGTACTGCGCGACGCCGAAAAATCCCCCACCCGCCCCACGCAGCCCGCTAGGGCAGTCCCTTCACCACCACCCACCCGACCCCTCTCCCTCCTGCCTTTTCTCTCACCCACCCCGACCACTGCCTCTCCTCAAGATCCTGCTGCCAGGCCAGCCCCCACGTCCCTCTCCCTCTCAGCTCCACATCACGGCCACGGGGCTCGCTTGGAGCAGCACGCGGGCTGGTCCGGATTGACCCCATCGACGGCCCCCAACCCTAGCAGCAGCTGCCATGCCAGACGGCGACCTCGACCGCGTTTCCCACCGGCAGCAGGAAGTCGACCACGTCCCGCATCTGCAGCAGTCCGCCTCTGCCCCTCCCCGAGCAGCACACCGACCTCGTCTCCCGCCGGCAGCAGCCTGACCCCTTCTCTTACAGAGGCAGCTGATGTACCACATCTGCCTTCTCTCTACCTTTCTTTGCAAAATATAATCTGTAGTACGATCTCCCCATGTTGGCAGTACATGTTGGGCGGCCATTTTTATTGTTGTAGGCAGTAGGTGGTTTTATTCATGAAATTGTATGTATGCTGATCTGTCCTGTTTATTTCATTCCATTGTGTGAGCATAATTTGTTTTTATTTCTTTATTAGATGGATGATTTGGCAAGAAAACGACAGCAACTAATTGTGAAAGCAGCCGGCCTCGGAGCCGTATTGGGTGCTTATATGATGTTTCTCTCAAGGAGAGCTAGGAAACAACCTCCAATGTTAACATTAGGTCGTAGGATTGATATGGATATTGCTAGAGAATCAAATTTGAGATATATCTACCATTCTACCGACATAAATTGCTTGAATCAGCTAAGAATGAAAAGAGCTTCCTTTTTTCGTTTGTGCACTTTGTTTATAGAGAGAAAGAATTACTGAAAGGTAGTATTCATACTTCTATTGAGGAACAAGTAGCAATGTTTCTCCTAGTAATTGGCCACAACACAAGGTTTAGAGCTCGACAACCAATTTTTAGAAGATCTATTGAAGTAATTAGTAGGTATTTTAAGGTGGTCCTATATGCTGTTGGAGAGTTGCGAGCTGAGATGATCGGTCCTCCCTCCACTCGTATCCATCCTAAAATTCAGGAAACCGGCCGCTTGAATCCTTACTTCAAGGTAAACTATTTTTATTTAAAACTCTAGGTATTGTTATTTTGATAAGACCCATGAATAACAAATACTTGTATTTTATAAATAAGGATTGTATTGGAGCAATAGATGGGACTCATGTGCAAGAGTCCCAAGAAATATCTCGGCCGCCTTTAGGGGTAGAAAATATGGCACTACCCAAAATGTCATGGCCCCGGTAGACTTTGATTAAAAGTTTACCTATGTTTGCTGCTTGGGAGGGGTCAGCCCATGATGCCCTCATACTTGCTAATGCTTGTTGATGCTGTGAAGAGGGGTGATGGATTGTCACTTCCTCCAGGTAATAACTTAAACCTATGTTATATATTTCTCAATAGTTTCTGCCTTAGCTAATAGTTCCATTATCATAGGAAAATTCTACCTTGTCGATGCTGGGTATGATGTGAGACCGGGGTTCCTTCCACCATACCGTAAAACAAGGTACCACCTGAAGGAGTATGGTGGAGGGAATCATCCTGAAAACAATAAAGATTTGTTCAACTTAAGACACTCTTCTCTAAGGATGTCGATTGAAAGGACCTTTGCAGCATACAAGAACCGTTGGAAGTTTGATTGCAAATAGACCATTCCATCCTTACAAGACCCAAGTAAAAGTAGTGATAGGTTGTGTCATTCTCCATAATTGGGTACTTCAGTTTGGGGAGGATGAATACTTCCCACCGGAGGCGACATGGGAACCGGAACCCATCAGGCCTTGTTTACTTCTCTCTATTTTCACCCCAAGAGGTTTGGGGATGGGAGGATTTGGTGTTCACCCAATCCCCTAAAATACTCTTCCCCAAAAATACACTAGTATGGTGGAGTTTTTAGTATATACAAAAGTAAAGTAGTATAGGAGGGCAGTGGGGATATCTCAGGATTATCCCATCCAAACCTGGGTAGTAAACAGACTAGAAGTAGACAAGGCCTCAATGAGGAGCACAATGACTTCACTTATGATAATCATTCTTGGAAACAAAAGAGAGATGAATTTGCACAAGCGATGTGGGCAAATAAGGGGGCAAGCACACGTCCGTTGTATCATGTCGTGAATTGATGTAATAATTGCATTCTATGAATTGTGACTTGATTTTTTTGCTGGAATCAACTATTATTGCTGGGAATTGTCATATTAATTGCTGGAATTTTTCATATTAATTGCTGGAATTTGTCATATTAATTGCTGGAATATGTGTTTTATTTCTGGAATTTGTCATATTATTGCTGGAATTTGTAATATGGATCGTATGCGTTGTATCTTATTTATGATATTAAAATGTGTTTTTTTGGTGCTGCAAATTTGCTATTTATGTACTGAAGTTATGATGTATTTGTATAAGTTGTGTGGTAATCTCAACAACTCAGGAGTAGGTAACCACATCTAACTCAGATGCAGCCTACCAAACAAAGTCTGCGCTCAGCATGCCTAAACAGACCCGGGCTACCAAACAACATCTCAGCTCAGCATAGCTTAACATATACAGGCTACCAAACATGACAGAATCTCAGCCCAACCTAGCTAGGGTCAGCATGTACTGATGGTAGATAGCTAGTCTGGGTTCACCCGGCTACCAAACACACCCTTAATGTTCCATTTAAACAACACAAAGATAAACTCAAATTTGATGAGCTGCATGTAATAAGTTGTGGTACATGTAAAGAAGTGTCTCATATGAAAGAGAGAAGTTACCGGTGCATCCAAAATAGTGAATCTTGTAGTTTCGGTCTCAAAGTGAGCTCTCCCCACTTCAACAGTTTTCCCCTGAAGCAGATTAAAAAGAGCACACAAGTACACAACCATGGCAAGTAAAGAAAGCTAAAATCGGATTAAAAAAGAGCACACAAGTCCATGGCAAGTAAAGAAAGCTGAATTAGATGAAATTAGACCACATATTATCAGCAAATCAAACGCAAATTTTAACAAACTCCAAATGGAAGTATTTAACACACTAGGCTGATCTAACTGGAGAAGCTGCAAAAGGTATCCTGATGAAGAATTCTCAACAGAGCTCTTTGTGGATTGAACATAATGTAGCCACTAGCAGCCTTTTGTAAGCAATATGTAGGGATGGGTGCAACAATTCTTTGGAAATATACCTTTGCCCGCTCTTCCTCATTTGTGTCCATAATGTACGCCATGTACCTATGAAACAAATATAGACCTCAGCCTCATGCAACAGAGAGGCTGCAATGCCCAATGTAAACCAGGACTTATTTTCCTTTAAGTTGCTTGAAATTATTGAAGTTAGTAACCACCAAATGCACCAAAGTATAATCAAACTATGTACCAAAAGATTCCAACATGCTGTAAGTACAAACTTACAACTTCAAGCCGCAAAAGCATAACGAGAAACTTAAAGTGGACAAGTCCAAGGTTATGAAGTCGTCGCCTAAACGTCGGTATTTCGTCCGAACGCTTTGAGGTGGATGACTGGGAGAGACGCCCAGGATTTCTCAGTTAGGCGGGCGCCCAGAAAAAAATGGCGTCACCATGCTCGCTTGGGCGTCGTCGTAGCTAACCGCATCGCTCGGCCAGAGAGAAATCTGCGGGATAAGCTCAAGTTTTTGCATAAGAATGGGCAAAAACTTCAGATCTGGATGTAGCAAGACAATGGGAGAGGGGTAACGCAGTTGGCATGGCTGATTTGCTAGTGGACTAAGGACATGCGGAGCTCGGCAGCTGCTGGAGCTCGTCATGGCTCGCCGGCCATGGGGCTGGTGGACCTCGCCATGGTCCCCCGCCAAGGCTGCTGAAGCACCAGTAAAGGTGGGGTTACAGGTCTGGAAAGTAGGAGCGGCGGCAGAAGGGAGAGGCTGAGAGCTTTGGGTAGCTGCTAGGTTTTCTGTTCTCGTACTAGTAAAGAGCCTGTGCTACGCTAGGAAACAAAACAAAGTTATTATGGCCGTGTTTATTCAGTTTGATATTTGTTTTATTAATTACCTCCTCCGTCCCAAATTACAAACTTGAGACAATTAATATGGGACAGATTGAGTATATATTAAGTACTAATAGCTTAGTTGAAAGTCAATTGTTGTGTGACTTCAACTGGGCATACAAAGTTTATATTATATCACAGGAACCTGCATATCTCCATTTGTGTGTGGATACCACCCATATATCTCTTCCATCAACAGCGGAGCTCCAAATATACTATTGTCTTCTATTTTTATCAAAAATGATGTTACCGGGGAACAAATTATTGTCTTCGAGCCACGCTCCCCATCTCCGTATCTTCTCTTTCTTCATATCAATAAAAAAAATGCAGAAATCCAACCAGGCCAATTCAGGATCTGATGTCCATCGTAGTGAGGGTGCCCAGAGCTCGTACGCGGCCACAGCATCTCCTCAAGCTAGACCAAGTTTCTCTCCTTTCATTCAGTTGTCACCGATGTCATACTCTTGTAAACTACCGGTTGCCACTGACCGACCCACGCCTGAGACTGCGCCACTTCGGCATCAGACCAAGTTGGCACTATGGCATTCGCCGCCTACAAGCTCTTCCCCGCAATCTGGGCAGAGCCCACACATCTCCTCTGAGGATTGTCCCTCCCGCTCCCCGGCACCGCCCAAGGCCGCCGCCCCTACAGAATCACCGACCCCTTTACCTCCCTTTCAGGCGAGACAGCAGAGCACACTGCCGGCAGCAGAGGAGGAAGACAAGCCTTCCTTCAAGGTGTGCCGCCATGATAAGGATTGTGTCAGAGGCGGTGTAAAAACAATACTGTTGGAAGGTCTGGGGCTATCTACTAGCTCTCACCCAGGACTCTCTCTCTCTCTCTCTCTCTCTCTCTCTCTCTCTCTCTCTCTCTCTCTCTCTAAAGATATGAGCTTCATCACACTCACATCTCTCTGTCTTGATGTGCTTCACGCACACACATACACACAGGGCTTCTACTAGTACGAAGCTTTATTAGATATCTCAAGTATTCCAAGCTTAGTTACATGGGAGGGGTGCTACCCCTATTTATACCTGTACACGACCCTTTAGGCCACGTTTGGAACAAAGTATAGAAAAAATGTAGGAATAGGAAAAACATAGGAATTGAGATGTCATACACCACCAATCCTATGGGTTTCAAAAGCATAGGGACAAAAAGTTGTAGCCATTTGGATTGCAGGGTAGGAAAAACTTAGAATTTTATTTTTGGTTTGAAATAGTTAGTCGTTCCCTTTCTTCTTCTTCTTGGCAACTAGCCATTGCTTTTATTTCTTACCAATACCATTGTCACGTACTGGTCATTTCTCCATCTACATATGGTCTCGCATAGCCATTTTCAAGCTAGCACTCTTATGATTTAGCTCCTAGACATCACAACATATACATATTTCGCAACGAGTTGGCACCTTGAGAAATCATGTTAATTATTGGATCATGGAAACAAAGTTGAGCTAATCACGCGGTATCCCCATCCCCATGTGGCCATTTGTATCACTAGTACCAAGGTATGCATGGGTATCAATTGTGCTTTTCTTTGGTATAGACTGGCTGAGTGGGCTTTCAAGCAGGCTTTTTTGGCGTGCGACCGAGCGAGAAGTCGTCGCGGAAGGGCCTCAAAGCAAACATTTTCTAAGAGGTTGGATCAGATGTTCTTTTTCCTGTAAAATGTGAAGCAAAGGAAACAAATCCTGTGGAGTTCATGTTTCTATTCCTACATTCCAAAGGGCACAAAGGAAAATTTTCCTACAAGAATATTATAAAGTTTGGAGTTGGTGGTGAGTTCACTCTCCTAATAATATTATATAATATATGTGGGACCAACACCACCAAAGTCTTAAATACATTACTACAACCATCTATCATGTGGGGCCATAGAACCATCTAGCATGTGGGGCCATAGAACCATCTAGCATGTGGGGCCATAGAACCATCTAGCATGTGGAGCCATAGAACCATCTAGCATATGGGGCCATAGAACAATCTAGCATGTGGGGCCACCAAGAGCTTAAATAAACAACTATAATCACCCATAAATGTGGGTCCACTAATCATGCAAAAAATATTAATAAACAAAATGCATTATAATCATACATAGGGTCAGCAGTTTCTAAAAACTAATATACTGTTTCTAAAAACTAATATACTCGTGCTCTCATGGAAACAATATATCTTTTCCAAAACTGCACAACTATTTCATGGTACCAAGACTCTTTTAAAAATCTTTATACACATGGGATGTAATTTTTCGTAGCAAAGCACGGGCTTGTTGCCACTGGCGGAGCTCTGTTGGGACAAACCTGGGCCATGGCCCGCCCTTATTTTTTGCCAATTTGTTTTTCACTCGTATGCATCCTAAGGCCCAGGCCATCTGCCTTGTTTGCTCGACCGCTTCCAGGTCCGAGCGTGGCTCGTTCTCTCAACAGACGGTCGCCTCCATCGATTCTAGCTGTTCCGCCCTGATCCCTGTTTCTGCTGTCTAAATTGCAAGACCTAGCTGTAGTGAGGCACAACAAACCGGCCGGAGATCCTACATACAACGAGCAAGGCTCCGACCAAATCGAGATCTTCGCTTCTCTAATTTTTGTTCCCAGCTACTTTTTTCCCCTATATTCTTAGTTAAAATTTGATAGTACGGATGAATGCTTACCAACTTTGTTCTGCAGTTTCGCAAATTGCAACAACCATGGGAGATTCCACTCAAAGTTTTGTTTTTATCTTTTAAAAAACGAGTTATAATTAACTCGAAGAAGATCCATATTAACTCAATCAGCAGATTCTTTGGCCGGCGTTGCTTGAATTGGAAGAGCGACAACAAAATTCTTGTTTGTTTTAACCTGGCCCGCCCATAAATTAGTTTCAAGCTCCGCCACTGCTTGTTGCTAGTCCTACAAGAATCCTATCCTTTGAAATTCCTGTAGAATTCCTTTGTTCCAAACAGGGCCTTAGATTGTTGCCATGTGGGAAAGTCCAAACCCTACACCATACTTCTAGAATACTCTACAAACCCTAGATATTTCATACTACTAAATATCTTACTCTAGAACATTCCTAATTCTAGAGTTCTCCCTACATGCCCTAGATATTTCATACTACTCCTAAATATCTTACTCTAGAACATTCCTAATTCTAGAGTTCTCTCTACATGCCCTAGATACTTCATGACTAAGCTAGCTCCTTCTACTAGCCAACTACATATGACAAGATTAGAGCATCTCCAACAGCTTACCCATATTTTGGGTATAAGCAAACTAGTGTTGGGTGATGGAGAGAGAGGATATAGGTAAGAACAAACTTGTTTGCTTTTTCAGCTTACCCAAACTGGTTACCCAAAATCTGCACACTAAAAAGAATTGCATGTAGGACCCACATGTCAGTGGGTACCTTTTTCACCTTTTTTCTATCTCTCTCCTTCCCAGTTTCTTCCCCAAGGATGCCAACCACCGCCGCTCACTCGAGCCAACCATGGCAGGTGCTTGCCCCCAACCTGGCCCCAACGCCGCCATCGCATCAAGCCACCACATCAAGTCACTGCGCCGCCACATCCCATCAAGCCACCGCGCCGCATCAAGCGGACGCTCTGATGGGCGGCGATAGTTGCCGCCGATCTCGCCCACCCTACAAAATGCGGCCAAATCGAGGTTGCAGTGGGAAGCGATGGTGGAGGTGGTCACCGAAGAGGCCGGAGGAGGTGTATGGAGGACCAGCTGTGAAGGAATTTTGTGGCGGCGGAGGCACGGGAATGTGCCGCTCTGGCTCGACTCCGGCTGAGATGGGGCGAGCGGGGCAAGGGGGAAGGTCTGCGGGGGTGATGGAGGCTGGGGGCGGCGCTCCGGAGGCTTGCCGGCGACCGGCGACGTTGGGGGCGGCGACAGAAGCACGGCGGGAGCGACGGAAGTTTCCGTTCCGTGGCGGTTTGGCTTTGCCGCGGTCGATTTGGTGAGGTGGAGCCTTACCCAAAAACTGTGTATGCTTACCCAAATATTGGTAGGAGGTGCTAGTTTTTGGGTGATCACCCAAAAAAAATTGGTAGGGGCCACTTATAGGTAAGCTGTTGGAGCAACGTTTTTGCTCCATCTTATCTAAAAAAGCGGTTGGTTGCCCTCTTACCTATTTTTAGGTAAGCTGTTGGAGTTGCTCTTACTCCTAACAAATACAAGCACCAGGGGATGGTTTGGGAGGTATCTCTCCACGTGGTCCCACATGTCAGCTCTCTGAGGAGTGGAGTGAACGGACGACCAGCAACTCGGATTTTTACGAGTAGGAAAGATATCATCCAAGCTGTCAGGCCTAATGGGCCGGCTCTAGTATATCGTTTGGGCCAATTAGTCGCATATGGTGGAAATTTGATGACATATGTGTATAATTTCATGTTTTTTATCCAATAATATATTATTTATTATTATTTTTGCCCAACACCTAATTGTCGACATAGCGGGCGCCATGTAGACATGTCGACTCAACTCCACGAGCTGGATTCGACTCAGGGACATAATAACCATGGACAAGTCGTGTACTATGAAAAATAACATTGAAATGTGCAGGCTTTGAACTGGCAATTTCCTAACGAAGACAATGGATTAATTGGCATCGCCAGAAACAAAGTCACTGGGTAATAGCACTATGGTTAACCCATAAGCTTATTTTCAATCACTTCACTTCAGTTCCTACCAAATTCTGATCAGGAAAGAATTTGGCCAAATGCCATACGCAGCATTCTCTACTACAAAAATATGCTGATACTTTCCTTTTTTAGTTGATATGAATGAAATCAAATGTAATAAACAAGCAAGGAGATTCCATAGTTAAATTTGAGAAGGGAAAATAATGATGTTATGATAGTTCAAGGATATACACAACATCGGACAATGTGTAAATGAACATAGGCCAACATAAAGGAGAAAAACGTAATGCAATGATCATGGAGTAACTCTGAGTGTGACTTTTTCTTGTTACAGACATACAACTTACATAAAATGCTTCAAGTTTAATACATATGAACTAGCTAATTAGCAAGGTCACAACTCATGCCGTTCAAAGAAGGCATTATCAGGATGTCGATGCCAGGATGCACGCAAAAGCTTCCATGCAAAGAATCACAGAGAAATGCTTCATATAGATCTGTAGTAGATATCATATCACATCTTTACTAAGACTTATCCCACAATTTGCACAACTAGGCAATATCTTGAGTTGTTCTGATCAAATATAATGGCAAAGCGGGAAGTGATAGTCAACAGATGGAACAAAACAGATACTGATTATCTTTTTTCAAGCACTGCGTACAACTAAATAAAGCTTACATGAAACTAGGCTAGCATGAAAATAGCTACAAGGAAATGGTAGAATGAGTGCAATTCTCAGATTTTTCTTAAAAAGCCACATTAGTAATTGAACAAAATAAGCATATGGGCAGTGCAGCACAAACAATACGACGAACCTATGATACATCATTAAAGCAAAACCTTACCAGCTCTCTCGGCTTTTATCCTTTGCTTCTTTTTCATATTTTTGGATAGTGCGGTCATCTACTTGACCACTTAAGAACAATATCTGACCTCCAGCAGTTGACTTGCCAGCATCTGGAATGACAAAAGAATTAGAGTAAATAGGCAAGGACATTGACTCTTTAGTAAAATCTGCATTAACATGGGTGTTTACATGAATGATAAAACATCAGCACGGATGATACGTCGCAGGTGATATTCAGTAGGACAACTATTGGCTCCATTGAATCGAAGCATGAAGAGAAGTAGCTGGACATGGTCTGTTGCATGGAATTAGATGCGTTCAAAGCACCAGGATGCATGCAGGAGCCTGGACACTTCTTTGGATTGCCATGTCCAGAGCCATACCAGGTCAAGCATAACCTGCAGAAGTCTGATTTGACTGCTACTACTAGGTGTGTGGATCTTAGAGATTGGATCACAACCAAATCAGATTTCTTGTTTTTATTTGTGCAAATCAAAGAGAAGTACAAGAAAAGAAACAATGCTACTGGAGAGAAAATCAGCAACTACCTTGGACTGCTGCAAACACCAGATGGAAGGAAATTACATGAGCGGTATGTGTGAACCCATATACCAGAGTCCATGTAAAAATCAGTTTTGAGTTATATGATGAAATAGACACGATGTATGCCTGGGGTTAAAATCCTCTAATTGAGTTCCAGAAAGCTGTCTAAACATACCTAAGTTTCTAGAGTAATCTTTGCAAAAACCTCTAGTGCCATGTGAGTTCCTGCGACACGTAGGAGATACAAGCTGAGCCTATACGGTCCGTCCATGCTATTCCTTCGAAACAGTTTGGCATGTTGTTTCCACGGGATTTGCGAACATCACCGTAAACCTGCAACCACTACTTGCAGTGATGGAGAGAAGAGCCGTGAAAGATCGAGCCAACTACTAATCGACCCTCGCAACGAGGATCGCTCCACATCAGGACATAGCATATGCAAGTCAATAGTAGGTTAGTAACAGATGACTCGATGAACGTAAAAGTGATTTCACACTTTCCTGTAGACTGTAGTCCTTTACAAGGAGAAATATATTAAAGAGAAGAATGGGAGACCAAATCAAACATATGCATGTCAATAGCAAGTTAGTAACAAGGTCAAATATATATTTGCTTCATGAGATCTTTAATCCTTATGGAGTTGTGAAGACAATTCAAACATTTATGGGAGACTAATGGGGTTGTGAAGACCAAACATTTAATGGGAGGTTAGTGGTGCGACAGAAGCTTTTGGTAGGTTGCAAAGTCAGCAAGTCCACAGAAATTTTGAACAAATATTCCCACAAGACCGGAGGCCATCAAAGGGAAAACTGTTGCAAGGTGAAGAGCACAGCAAGGCAAACAGGACCAGCATTACGTTAGACCAGACCAAACAACTAATGCTGTCCCCAGGGAAGGCAACACCAATGAGGGTTACCCTTGTGGCAGAGCCATCTTCTCTGAACTGTCAACCGACATCATACCAGACAAGTACCATGGTTCCAGTTACGATCGGCATCCACTGTATGCTCCATGTCCCAATATGCAACTACAACATCACAACATGTAACACCTGCTCATCATCACCTACAAATGTTGTTGTAGCTAAGCTGATCTCTCAAAAGATGTGACAACAGCATTGCACCTTATTGTCCTGTAATTTGTGGACAACGATTGTAGCAGCAGTTGCAGTGTGTGCGGCAGTAGGACAGGCATGTAGCATTGTTGCCCATGGTGATCACTTATCAGGTGTAGCTGAGCAACAAAAATGTGCACGGGTCTAGGAAGGGGTTGACACTAGATCATTACATGGTCAAGCAAGGAGTTTTCAGCAGCTCATCATGAACTCAAGGAGTTGTCATTTGCAAGGACAGTCCTGAGATTATAAGTTCAGTAGATACTTCTGTTGAGTCAGGTGTCCGGTAATTGTTCAGTCAAGGAGTTGGTCAAAACTAGAGTTCAGAGATAAGAAGGGAGCTAAAGGAAGTCAAGCCAGAATTTAGGATGTTGATTCGTACTGTTTAGATTTAAATTTAATCTAGATAAGGTGTACCGTCCTAAGATGCCCTGAGACGTTATTGCTCAGGCAAGAATTTAGGACCAAGGTTCACAATAACTCTACCAAAACACGGATACTCGCTCGATGTCTCTTTATATTCCTGCTAGATGAAAGGATGCCAAAATTAAAGGTGCACTTACCGACATGGCCAATAAACACTACATTCAAGTGTCGTTTTCTATTTCGCGCATCTGCTTCCATTAGAACACTGTCATGCGGGACATCTGAACAACATAAAAGATTATTTCAGACAAGGTACAAAAGGATTTAAAGATACCGAACAAATATCCATTGACTCGCAGTTGCACAGAAGGTATAATAAACATAGCACTATCATGCCTAAACTAATGCCATAGCACAATCAAAAAAAGGCTTAGGTGGTCCAGTTGAAGGAAACAACATTTTCTCCACAACATATTTCAATTCTTAGCTTTCCCTCGAGCAAGTCGACGACAGCAACTGCAAAGGCCAGTTCCATTCGAACTGAGTCTAAAATTAGAGCAAAGACTACTTGCAGAACAATCATAAGTTTACTCAAATAAACTGGTAGTAACAAGAAGACAGGAACAAAAACTAGTCAAGGAGAATCTTCAAATAATTTTGATTCTACTGGAAGTCACACATAGCTTGCTAAAACCAAAAACATAGCTTCGATACATACCACTTGGCTGTAACTCCAATGACTGGAGAGTTGATTTGATTTCTTCAAAATCTGAGAGTAGAAGATTATGAATTAGACAATATCCATGTTAAATAGAGGTGCAATCTGTGATGGAATATGCATAATATGGAACCATGACCTTATAGATTAAAATAAGAGCAGATAAAAATTAGCCAGCTTCATTATAAACATATTAAGTAGGGAAGTTTGTGCAACATCCCAATAACCAAAATAAAAAATGATACCAAACAAGCCCCTATAGGGTGACGCATAAACACTATAATCATAATACACCGCCAATCAAGTTAATGTTTCCTTAATGCCATCTTTCTGTTAATACAATCGAAAGGTAATATGTGAGATTCAGTGACAAGGATACTGGACAGTGGACACCCCAACGAAAAAAAGCATTTATGTTTTCTCCAGTTCCAGGGACTGTACCATGATTAAGGAAACTTTCCAGCATTGTAAAACCTCACTGCATTCGGACTAGAACATATTATCACCTACATCAGATTACTTAATGAGATTTTTTGAAATGTATTTTTTTCTATTCCCATGGAAACTCCACCAGTTCGCATTTCACCAGATACCTCACCCAAACTTCATGGCATGTTTACCGGTGCGAGATAATAAATCAATTTCTTGGTTAAAAGTGGATCAAACTCATCATTGACATACTAAGCATGGCAGTATGGCACTAACACCGAATGCCCATCTGGTTTCATAATTTGCTTGCAAAAGTCTGCAGCTGCCACCTGCCAGCATCAAATCTTGCGATGCAGTCACTAGCAGTATTAGGTCTAAATGGTCACTGCTACTATAAGACTCCAGATAATAGTATGAACTATGGTTTGAATATGTTTAACTGGTTGAACTGGCAATGGCGCAATTTGATCTACGGTATAGCGTAAGACCAACATTGTTGATCCAATTAATCCACTAGTGAAATTTAAGTGATAACTCTAGGAAATCTGAACACACACGAGACCCACTTTTGCACAGATTATGATCCGGAACTGCATTCTCCACACCACCGTTGCAACAATGAAAGTACAAACACATGATATCTGTTATGGTCCAACGCAACTATAATTAGACCATCGCAAGCCAATGAAACTAGCATTCCACCTCCCAACTTCGATAGCAGAAGCAATCTACACACTCCAAGAAGCATATCCCAACCAATATCACCACATAATTTAGCACAGGAGCGCCGTAGATCCGCACCGAGCAAGCTCAGATCCATCGTTCGGAACCAGCAACTACACAACGGCGCAGAAGAAAATAGGGACAGGGCCCGGATATACCTTCGGCCGGAGTAGCTAGTGGTGCCGCTTCTCGGGCTTCTTCTTCGGCGGCCGCGGCCTCCGGGGCGCGAGAGTGGGACCCCTCTGGTGACTCCTCGAAGTCATCGCGCGCAGTCCAGTCGTCCGCTGCGGCGTCCGCATCGGCAGGGGTAGCGTGGGACGGGATCGGCGGAGCCATCTCGCCGTCGTGTTCCATCTCTGACGAGCACGAGGAGGCGGTTGGTTTTTTTTCTTCGCTTGCTTAGAGCATGTCCACTCGTAACCCCCATTCGGCTCCGGCGCGGCCCGTTTTTGGGGTGGGGGGATAGGGAGTGTCGCCTTCCCAGCCGTGCCCTAAAAGTAACAAGTATTTTAATAATAAAGTAATATTTGAAAGAGGGAAAACATAATTTTATTGCGTAATAAAAATAAAAAACTAGTCATATTCCTGCCTAGGCCTACAATACTTGTCCTTGAAGTCATCATAGGAGTCGTCGTCTCCGCCGCGCGTACAATAGATCTCCTCCTCCTTCCTCCACCAGGCGTCCCCCGGCGCCGGCGGTTCGAGCGAAGAGCGAATGGCCGCGCGCTGGCCCGGAAATTCTTCCGGGTCACTGGGACGACTCTGCAGGCGCGCCGCCGCGGCGTATTCCGGAGGGACCACCCACCTCGGCTGTGGTTCCGGCTCCGGCCGGGCCGCCAGCATCCTGTCGAGGCGCTCGCGGGCGTTCGGGAGAGACGGATCCCAGAACACCACGTGACCTCCGGTCTTTTTCGGCTGGAAGTGCGGGTACCGGAGGCGGGGATAGTCCCCCGCCGATATGTGGTCCATCACGCCGTCTAGAGTCCCAGTTCGCGGGCGTTCCTCTTGAGCTGCCGGTCGCGACGGTTCGCGAAGAAAGCGTTCCAGGTGGTGGCGTTGTCGGGGTCCCAGTTGGCGTCCATCCGCTGCTCCGCGCGTGAGCTCGCCGTAGTAGTGGTTGGTGATGGCCAACCGGCGGTCGACACCTTGAGGGAGGGGCGGGACCGGAACGCCACCGGCGCTCAGCCTCCATCCCTGAGGGCACCGGTACCCCGGCGGGCAGGGGTAGTGGGAGGCGCACAGTGATGCTTGGTTGATGACCAGCCCGTTGGGAACCCCAAGAGGAAGGTGTGATGAATATAGCAGCAAGATTTTCCCTCAGTTAAGAAACCAAGGTTTATCGATCAGGGGAGAAGAGACAAATGACTGAAGGTGGTGCTTGCAAGCTTCGCGACAGCTCCGGACAATTTATATATGGCGCCTCGTCCAAGCTTTGCTTTGCGAGCAGCAACGTGGAACCTGCACACAACACAACCAAATACTTTGTTCTCAACTTGCGATGAGGTTGTCAATCTCACCGGTTTGCTTAAAACAAAGGGTATGAGCGTATCGAGTGGAAAGCAGTGAAAATATGCGAGTAAAGTAAACAGTGCGAGTAAAGTAAACAGGTGATAGCAATATGATGGAAATAGGACCGAGGTCCACAGTTCACTAGTGGTGTCTCTCCATAAGATAAATAACACATGCTGGGTAAACAAATTACAGTTGGGCAATTGATAGAATAAAGATAAACGTGATATGTCAAGAAGATCACTATGCGATTTACTCTGGGCATTATAACAAAATACATAGACCGCCATCCAACTGCATCTATGACTAATAATCCACTCGCGGGGATATCATCCGAACACCCCATGAGTATTAAGTTGCGAACAACAGATAATTGCATTAAGCAAAGTATGTAATGTAAATAAAGCATATGCCCTCGAGCATATGAATATTGTTTTCTCCCTAGTAGCAACAGCACATCTACAACCTTAGAGGTTTCTGTTACTCCCCCAGGTTAAATAGAGGCATGAACCCACTATCGAGCATAAATACCCCCTCTTGGAGTCACTAGCAACTACTCGGCCAAGATAGCTACTAACAACGGAGAGCATGCAAGATCATAAACAACATAGAGATAACATAAGATATATTTCAGTATAACAACTTAATCATAACACCAATATTCGTCGGATCCCAACAAACCAAACATATAGAATTACATAACGGTGATCTCAATCATGTAGGGCAGCTCATGAGATCTAAACATAAAGCACATGGTGGAGGAGATAACCATCTAGCTACTGCTATGGACCCATAGTCCAAGGTAGACTACTCACTCATCGCTCCGGAGGCAAGCATGGCGATGAAAAAGACCTCCGGTGGCGATTCCCCTCTCCGGCAGGGTGCCGGGAAGAGCTTCTGGACCCTCCCGATCTTCGGGTCGACGGCGGCGGCGGATCGCGATGTGTTCTGGAAAAGTGATCGGGTACTTAGGTTTTTTCCGCTGGGGGGTCTTTATAGGCGAAGGGGCATCGTCAGAGGTGGCCCGAGGAGCTCTCACATATAGGGGGCGCGGCCAGGGGCTGGGCCGCGCCGCCCTGGTGTGGGGGGCCCTCATGGCCCCCCTCCAACTCCTCTTCGGATCTCTGGAAGCTTCCGGGAAAAATAAGACTTCAGGAACTTGTTTCGTCCAATTCCGAGAATATTTCCTGTGTAGCACTTCTGAAACACAAAAATAGCAGAAAACAGGGAACTGGCACTATGGCGACTTGTTAGTAGGTTAGTTCCGGAAAATGCATAAAAGTGCCACGAAGTGTAACGAAACAGTAGGCAAATGGTATAAAAACAAGCATGGAGCATCAAAAATTATAGATACGTTGGAGACGTATCAAGCATCCTCAAGCTTAACTCCTGCTCGTCCTCGAGTAGGTAAGTGATAATAAAGAATAATTTTTGAGGTGACATGCACCTACATAATCTTGATCATATATGTAAGCATTTGTGAGCTGGGATCAAAAAAACTTAAAACATGGGCATGAAAGATATAATCTTGACAATAAGAAACTTAGCAACCATATTGTAACATGCAAATGAACACAAACAAAAGATCATGAAAATGAAACAATGAAAGTCAAACGTGTGTTCAAATCATAAGGAAAAACATACAAATGGTTTTCAACTTGTCCTTCATAGAGAGCAAAACATAAATGCATAGGACACCTTCAAGTTTAAGAGGGCGACTAGATACAAATAATTTGAGAACAAGTGAAACCAACAATATGAATCAATCAATGAAAACTTTGGGACAATGCACATTATACTAATAATGACAACTATGCTCTCTTAATGGTGCATAAAGATAGAAGGTGGTGACTCAACATAAAAGTAGAAGAAATGTCCTTCGCGGAGGAAAGCAGTGATTGCAAGTTTTATAACCTTCAAAAATTATGGTACTTACCGGCTTTGAGCTCTCATTGCCCCCATCATAAGCATCTTGAATGGTTAGAGTTAATGCGAGAACAATTATGATGCATATGCTTGACAAATCATAAGTTGAAAACCTCGTGTCCCGTGAATACGAGAACCCAAACCTCATGCTACTCAACTTAGAGTCCCAAGCAAGGCTCTTGTCATTGTAAGTATATATGTATCATCAAAAACCGCCAACGGGGTACCTCCGTGCCCGATGACATGGAACAAGCCCACATCAAAATGACAGGACAAGCAGACAATGAACACCTCGACATCTCTTTTATTTACCATTTTGTATAGCTTTTTATTTTGAGATGCGTCGTCGAATGTCCACTATGGGTATGCTGCAAATTTCCACCATGAATTATGCATGGCTTAGATTGGTGGCCCAGGCGTTTCCCTAACACATAAACAAACTCCATGATCCCCACAAGATTCTCAAATCATTTCACACCGCGGGCATCCATAAACAAAAGATCACGATATCAACTCAAAAGTGAAGTGCAATGTTGAAAGCTTGCCCCATGACAGCATGGATGGGCTAGTATCCAACTTACAACTTGCAAGCATAACAACTCAACATAAGAGACCACAATGTCAAAATTTTAAGAACAAGGAAAAAGTAAAGTGTGCCTTCCGGTTCGTGAGAGCTTTACTGACCAATTTTCGCATAACACTGGTAAGAGTTTAATTTAAGGAGAAAATAAAAGCAAGTCAAATTTACTTGGAATAGCAAATTGCTAGTAGGTATGTATGGTGGATACTTTGGCAAACTTTGGTTTTTAGGAGTTGGATGCACGAGTAGAGCTCATACTCAGTACAAGGCGAGGGCTAGCAAAAGACTGGGAGCAACTAAGAGAGCAATAATGGCCATAATCATGCAAAGCGACAAAGCAACATTAAAAGAAGCATAAGATAGCATCAAAAGTAAAAAACTTAGAGGCTATTGGCGACTTTGTATGAGTAACATGTGTGAGCATGCGCCAAGTCAACCCAAATAAAGCATCAAGGAGAAAACCAAAATAATGCTTCCAAACGATAAAAACAACGCATGATTTTTTTCAAAGGCTCATTAAGCAATCTCAGTTATTTGAGACAAGTCATGCTACAACAAAACCACTAAGCATACTATCAAAAAGACATCAGGCATGACATGAAAAAGCCTAAGCTGCAGTCTACACAAGCTCCTTCTTGTACCACTTTTTTGCATAAAGCTTTTTCTCTTTTCCAACACCATTTGAAATTTTTATAGACACCTCTTTTGATGAAAACCAATAAAGATCAGAGGAAAAAATACACCTTGATGAAGAGATATGACAAGGTCTGAACGCAAATCAAGGCAAAAACGAAAACCAAAAGCAGTAGCAGAAAAAGAAGAACACTCGGTTTTTGATAAAAGTGAAAACTAGAGCATTCTTGGCAAATGAAAAGCAAGACAACTTCTCCAAAGGAAATTTGTTGGGGTCCAACCATTTATTACAGCAAACAAAACTAAACTAACTAAGAAAACTAAAATAACTGACGCTCCAAGAAAAACACATAGTGCATGAAGCAATAAAAATATAGTGTTTTGAAAGGTGACCTGATTTTTGCCGATGAAGAAGGGGTGCCTCGGGGGCATCCCCAAGCTCTGACGCTTGTACTTCTTGGATATTTCTTGGGGTGATGCATGAGCATCCCCAAGCTTGAGCTTTTGTCCATTCTTCAACTCATCTCATCATTCTCCAATCCCTACACTTGAAAACTTCCTTCATACAAAACTAAACATAAATCTATTAGCAACATTAGTGTAGCATAACATATAATCAACCTCTTTTTGCTTCAGGTTTCAACCTAAAACCACCACATATATAGCATATACTACTGTAGCAACTTCCACAAAAGTTCCATGATCAAAAGAACTCAAAAGAAAGCGATAAAGCGGCAAACACAAATATTGGCAGAAATCTGTCAAAACAGAACAGCTGACAAAGGCCGAATTTTTTAGGGGTTTTCTGTTGCTCAAATCAAAAAGTGTTCAACTAACGAAAGTTTGGATATAACCTGGGGCATATGCAAAAGAAATCGCAGGTCCAAAAGATATACAGAGAATTTATACGAATTTTTACGGTGCAGCACCGAAAACAGTTTTAGGACAGCAACATCCCCAAATCTTACCTCACTCAAATTAGAGGCTTCTCTTGGCACAACAATGAAATAAAAAGGATAAGGAGCAGTCATTACAGTAGTAATGACTTCCAAGACTCAAATAAAAGAAAAAGTACTAAAAATAAAACATTGGGTTATCTCCCAAGAGTGCTTTTCTTTAACGCCTTTGAGCTAGGCGCACAAAATTGCGGATCAAGTAACATCAAGAGATGAAGTGCTAGGATCAGCGGGTGCCTTATGTCTTCCTTTCTTACCTTTACTCTTGACTCTAGGAAAGACATGGCTATTGCAAGGTGGGGAGATAAATCTTATATTGCCTTTTCCCACATCAATGACGGCGCCCAGGAGCTTCAGTAGGGATCTTCCAAGTGTGATTTATCCTTTTCCTACACATTCAATAACAAGATAATCAGTAGATATCATTCTTCCTAGGACTTTTGTAAAAACTCCTTTAGCTATTCCAATGGGAAATATAGTGGCATTGTTAGTAAGAGAAATTCCTTCTCCCCCCTCAGAAAGCTTCCAAAGACTCAAAGATTCATAAACATCCTTTGGCATAAGACAAAATTCAGACATAATATCACAACGAGCATGAAAAGTTTCATCACTAATGGTGATTTTTACCGTAGGATACCAACTCGAAGGTTCAGAATTTGTTGGCACATAATCAAAATGCTGGCGCAAAGTATTGTAGCAAGTATTTAAACTAGCAGTGCGAGTCTCAAGAGTATCAAGTCTATTAAAAATGCACACAAGAGAGGAATCAAAATAGGTTGGCATGCTATAAATTGTAATCAACTTTTTTATAATATTGAAGGCTTGATCTCCATCACAATGAAGGAAATCTCCTTCTGCAGTAGCATCCAAAGCATATCTATAACAAAGAGCAAGTCCAAAGTAAAAGCTACTAAGAAGCAAACTCAAGGTCATTTTAGGTTCAGTTTTTCCATGCCAATCATAAATTCTAGACCAAGCTTCTTTAAAACTTTCCTCATCCTTTTGTTTAAAAGTGAAAATCATACCCTCGGGCGACATAGTAGTAACAACTGAACTAGACATAATAAACAACTACCAAGGATTCTAAATTTTTTGGGTTTTTGATAAAAAACGATGCAGGTAAAATAAATAAAGTAAAGCAAAACAATAACAAAATAAAGGATGTGCGTGCGAAAAACTCCCCTCGCAGAAGTCTTCTACTTCCTCCCCGGCAACGGCGCCAGAAAATGTGCTTGATGCTTGGTTGATGACCAGCCCGTTGTGAACCCCAAGAGGAAGGTGTGATGAATATAGCAGCAAGATTTTCCCTCAGTTAAGAAACCAAGGTTTATCGATCAGGAGAGGAGAGACAAATGACTGAAGGTGATGCTTGCAAGCTTTGCGACAGCTCCGGATAATTTATATATGGCGCCTCGTCCAAGCTTTGCTTTGCGAGCAGCAACGTGGAACCTGCACACAACACAACCAAATACGTTGTTCCCAACTTGCGATGAGGTTGTCAATCTCACCGGTTTGCTTGAAACAAAGGGTATGAGTGTATCGAGTGGAAAGCAGTGAAAGTATGCGAGTAAAGTAAACAGTGCGAGTAAAGTAAATAGGTGATAGCAATATGATAGAAATAGGACCGGGGTCCACAGTTCACTAGTGGTGTCTCTCCATAAGATAAATAACACATGCTGGGTAAACAAATTATAGTTGGGCAATTGATAGAATAAAGATAAACGTGATATGTCAAGAAGATCACTATGCGATTTACTCTGGGCATTACAACAAAATACATAGACCGCCATCCAACTGCATCTATGACTAATAATCCACTCGCGGGGATATCATCCGAACACCCCATGAGTATTAAGTTGCGAACAACAGATAATTGCATTAAGCAAAGTGTGTAATGTAAACAAAGCATATGCCCTCGAGCATATGAATGTTGTTTTCTCCCTAGTAGCAACAGCATATCTACAACCTTAGAGGTTTCTGTCACTCCCCCAGGTTAAATAGAGGCATGAACCCACTATCGAGCATAAATACCCCCTCTTGGAGTCACTAGCAACTACTCGGCCAAGATAGCTACTAACAACGGAGAGCATGCAAGATCATAAACAACATAGAGATGACATAAGATATATTTCAGTATAGCAACTCAATCATAATACCAATATTCATCGGATCCCAACAAACCAAACATGTAGAATTACATAACGGTGATCTCAATCATGTAGGGCAGCTCATGAGATCTAAACATGAAGCACATGGTGGAGGACACAACCATCTAGCTACTGCTATGGACCCATAGTCCAAGATAGACTACTCACTCATCGCTCCGGAGGCAAGCATGGCGATGAAGAAGACCTCCGGTGGCGATTCCCCTCTCCGGCAGGGTGCCGGGAAGAGCTTCTGGACCCTCCCGATCTTCGGGTCGACGGCGGCGGCGGATCGCGATGTGTTCTGGAAAAGTGATCGGGTACTTAGGTTTTTTCTGTCGGGGGGTCTTTATAGGCGAAGGGGCATCGTCAGAGGTGGCCCGAGGAGCTCTCACACATAGGGGGCGCGGCCAGGGGCTGGGCCGCGCCGCCCTGGTGTGTGGGGCCCTCGTGGCCCCCTCCAACTCCTCTTCGGATCTCTGGAAGCTTCAGGAAAAAATAAGACTTCAGGAACTTGTTTCGTCCAATTCTGAGAATATTTCCTGTGTAGCACTTCTGAAACACAAAAATAGCAAAAAAATAGGGAACTGGCACTGTGGCGACTTGTTAGTAGGTTAGTTCCGGAAAATGCATAAAAGTGCCACGAAGTGTAATGAAACAGTAGGCAAATGGTGTAAAAACAAGCATGGAGCATCAAAAATTATAGATACGTTGGAGACGTATCACACAGCGCCTCCGCCTCGGCGTATGTTAGTGTGAGGAGCTTGGAGGAAGACATTGTGGGTAGATCTGAGCTATGGCAATGGCGGCCGTGGCCTATATGTAGCCGGAAATGGCGGAAAGTTCTGGCGGGAAGCGGTGGAAATGGCGGGAAGGAACTGGCGGGAACGCTGTGGCGGCCACTTCCGGCCGCCGCGTGGCCGCCGAAGGGCGCGTGGCTATAATCGCAATATTTTATTCTCCTCCGGCGCCCCCGCTTGCCTTCCTGTACATTGGGTTTCGCTTGGGGCAGCCGGGTAAATAATCGGGTCGCGCCGACGGAAATTCAGAAATGAGGTCCGCGGTTGGGCGCGTTTTTTGGCACCGGCGGCGCTCATAGGCCTTTTGGGGGCCTTTGAGGACCCCGAGTGGAGATGCTCTTATGCCTTTCTTTTTGCTGGTTTAGGGTTTTTGCGGAGGGGATCCCGGCACCTGACGAGGAGGCAATCCAGCGCCAGGCGGCGGCTGCTCTCGTGTGGTAGGGGAGGGTATAGGGCATTAAAAATCGAAACCGAAGTAAACTAAAAACAAATTCATTGAAACCGAATTAATCGACTAATTTCGGTTGATTAATATGATAAACTGAATTTAAAAAAATTAGTTTTAACACTATTGTAACATCCCAAAAATTTGAAAAGGATTTTAAAATTTTGCACACATGAAATCATACCATCATTTTATGCACATGCATTCATATCATCACTTTATGCACAAGCTGGTTTTACTCTTCTTTTAAATCAAAATTCTTCCCTGTAAGTTTCAAATAACACAGGAAATTGATTTACAAAATTCAAAATTGATTTGAATCTCTTCGGGATTCTTTTTGCAAAATTCATAAAAGAAAACAAAAAAGAAAAGAGAAAAAAATAAGAAAAAGGAAAAGGGGCCGCCGGCAGCACTTCGGCCTGGGTTCCTGTAACATCCCAGCACGTAGGACAACTCCAGGGTAGTTTAGTGGGCTTTTGTGCATAGCATCTTAAATTACGGGATTTTTTTGCGCTTTTATCACGAAAACCTAAGGGGGATTGAGTCTCTCTTCGAGGGGGTATGTGATACGTCTCAAACGTATCTATAATTTTTGATGCTCCATGCTTGTTTTTACACCATTTGCCTTATGTTTCGTTACACTTCGTGGCGTTTTTATGCGATTTCCGGAACTAACCTATTGAAAAGATGCCACAGTGCCAGTTTCCTGTTTTCTGCTGTTTTGTGTTTCAGAAAAGCTACACAGGAAATATTCTCGGAATTGGACGAAACAAGTTCCAGAAGTCTTATTTTTCCCGGAAGCTTCTCGAAGACCGAAAGAGAGCCGGAGGGGGGCCAGAGGCCGCCCTCACACGTAGGGGGCGCGGCCCAGCCCCTGGCCGCGCCCACCTGGTGTGAGGAGACCCTGGCTGCCCCCTGACGATGCCCCTTCGCCTATATAAAGTCTCGGGACAGAAAACCCTAAGGGAGTGGGCGAAATTTCGAGAACAGTTCCGCAGCGCCGCCGCCATCGAAGACAAATTTCGGGGGATAGAAGTCTCTGTTCTGGCACCCTGCCGGGACGGGGAAGTGCCCCCGGAGCCATCTCCATCAGTCTCCATCGCCGTCTCCGCCATCTCCATCAACCTCACCACCATCTCCATCAACCTTGCTGTCTCCTATGATGAGGAGGGAGTAGTTCTCCCCCGGGGCTAAGGGCTCTACCGGTAGCTATGTGGTTCACCTCTCTCTCCCATAAAGTGATCTTTATGTGATCCTGAGCTTTGTATCATGTTGAATAAGTAGATGTTACTCTTCTTCATTATGTGTACTCTAGTGTGTTATTAAAGTAATCTATTCCTCCTGCCATGGTGTAACGGTGACAGTGCGTGCATCGTGGTAGTACTTGGTCTAGGCTACGATTGTGATCTTTTATGGATTATGAGAATAATTATCACTATGATAATATTGAAGTGATCTATTCCTCCTTTCATGGTGTAATGTTGACAGTGTGTGCACTGTGTTAGTACTTGGTCTAAGTTGCAATAATATTTATCTTGAGTTGTGATTTGATTTGGATATCTCTATGAGTGGTGTTTGTCAAGTACTTGATGAACTTTGAGGAGTGCTTCGTAGCCCTACGCAATGATTAGTGTTATTCAATAGGAGAGTAATTCAGAGTACCATAGTGAAGAGAAGTTATTTATTTGTTCAATTATGTTATATTTGTTGGGAGTGTGTCCACTAGTGAAAGTATGATCCATAGGCCTTGTTTCCAAGCTTTGCACACCGTTTACTTACTATTTTGTTACATGTTTGCTCGCAGCGATATTTATTTCAAATCACATTTGCTACTTATAATCATCACTACTACTTGTATTTCACTATCTCTTCACCGAACTAGTGCACCTATACATCTGACAAGTGTATTGGGTGTGTTGGGGACACAAGAGACTTTCTGTATCATAATTGTAGGGTTGCTTGAGAGGGATAGCTTTGACCTCTTCCTCCCTGAGTTCGATAAACCTTGGGTGATCCACTTAAGGGAAACTTGCTGCTGTTCTACAAACCTCTGCACTTGGAGGCCCAACACTGTCTACAAGAACAGACGCGTGCGTAGACATCAAGCTCTTTTCTGGCGCCATTGCCGGGGAGGTAAGGTAAAAGGTACTCACATTCTTTGGCTACTAAGTCTTTTAGTTGCTGGTGAGTGCTCGGAGTTATTTCCTTTAGATTCTGTAATTACATCTTTTTGTTTCTTCTTTTTATTTTCACTAGTTAGGCTTAATGGAAAATAAAGAGTTCTTTAGTCTTTTTCCTAAGTTTAGATATGAAGTGTTTGAAGAGAAAATTGAAAAACCTTTGGAGCTTAATTTGCATGCTAATAGTGTTGTTAGTATGAATGTTTCGAACACTGTTATTACTAATGCTATAGAAAAGTCTAAGCTTGGGGAAGCTGGTTTTGTTAAGCATGATATTTTTAGTTCCCCAGCTTTAGTGGAGAAAGTTTGTTCTGATAATATTTTATCTCCCATATGTGATGTTCCTTCTTATGATGATATGTTTGAAGAATATGCTTTGCGAAATAGCTGTTCTTTAGCTTGTGATGATACTGAACCTCTAATCTATGATGGTTATGATGATGAGTATAATATTTTCAGTTCACCTACTTTTGAGGAGAAAATTAGTTATGATTACAATATGCCTCCTATTTATGATGATTATGGTGATGAGAATAATTATTCTGTTGAATCTGCTCCTACTACTATTGTTCCTGTGGTGAGTATTAATTCTTTTATGCATGTGGCTCATGATAGGGGTGCTTTATGTGATAGTTATATTGTTAGTTCTATTCATGATGCTACTGAAAGTTATTATGAGAGAGGGAAACATGATTTGATGGATCTCAACAATATTGAGTTTCCCCTCTTTATGTTGCAATTCTTGAAGTTGTACTTGTTTTGCCTTCCTATGCTTTTTGCTTTGCGCTTTTATGACTTGTCTCTTTACAAGACTATTTTTCATAGGAAGTGGTTTAGATTTAAATGTGCTTCACATATGCTTTTTGATGCTCTCTATTGCTTTAAGTTCCTATATGGCGCCTTTGCCTCAAGCTCTTATATGGCGCCCACATGAGCATCTTTGCAAATTACTGCACCTAGCTCAAAGGCGTTAAAGAAAAACACTCTTGGGAGATAACCCAATGTTTTATTTCCAGTACTTTTTTCTTTTATTTGAGTCTTGGAAGTCATTACTACTGTAATGACCTCTCCTTATCCTTTTTATTTCATTTTTGTGCCAAGAGAAGCCTCTAATTTGAGTGAGGTAAGATTTGGGGATGTTGCTGTCCTGAAACTATTTTCGGTGCTGCACCGTAAAAATTTGTGAAAATTCTGTGTATATCTTTTGGACCTGCGATTTCTTGTGCATATGCCCCAGGTTATATCCAAACTTTCATTAGTTGAACACTTTTTGATTTGAGCAACAGAAAACACCTCAAAAATTCGACCTTTGTCAGCTGTTCTGTTTTGATAGATTTCTACCAATATTTGTGTTTGCCGCTTTATCGCTTTGTTTTTGAGTTCTTTTGATCACGGAACTTTTGGGGAAGTTGCTACAGTAGTATATGCTTTATATGTGGTGGTTTTAGGTTGAAACCTGAAGCAAAAAGAGTTGATTCAATGCTATGCTTACACTAATGTTGCTAATAGATTTGTGTTTAGTTTTGTATGAAGGAAGTTTTCAAGTGTAGGGATTGGAGAATGATGAGATGAGATGAAGAATGGACAAAAGCTCAAGCTTGGGGATGCCCATGCATCACCCCAAGAAATATCCAAGAAGTACAAGCGTCAAAGCTTGGGGATGCCCCCAAGGCACCCCTTCTTCATCGGCAAAAATCAGGTCACCTTTCAAGACACTATATTTTTATTGCTTCATGCACTATGCATTTTTCTTGGAGCGTCAGTTGTTTTTGTTCTCAGTTTTCTTTTGCTTTGTTTGCTGCAATAAATGGTTAGATCACATCATGTTTCTTTTGGAGGAGATGAACTCGCTTTTCATTTGCCAAGAACACTCTAGTTTTCACTCTTATCGTTCAACGAGTGTTCTCTTTTTCTGCTACTACGTTTAGCCTTTGTTTTTCGCCTTGATTTTTGTTCAGATCTTCTTTTATCTTTGCATCAAGGTGTATTTTGACCACTGGTCTATATTGGTTTTCATCAAAAGAGTTGGTTATAAAAAGTTTGAATGGTATTGGAAAAGAGAAAAACTTTATGCAAAAAAGTGGTACAAGAAGGAGCTTGTGTAGACTGTGGCCTAGGCTTTTGCATGTCGTGCTTGATGTCTTTTTGATAGTATGCTTAGTGGTTTTGCTGTATTATGACTTGTCTCAAAGAACTGAGATTGCTTAATGAGCCTTTGAAAAAATCATGCGTTGTTTTTATTATTTGGAAGCATTATTTTGGTTTTCTCCTTGATGCTTTATTTGGGTTGACTTGGCGCATGCTCACACATGCTAGACTCATACAAAGTCGCCAATAGCCTCTATGATCATTTAGTTTTTGACTTTTGATGCCATCTTATGCTTCTTTTAATGTCGCTTTTTCGCTTTCATGATTATGTCCATTATTGCTCTCTTAGTTGGTCGCTCCCAGTCTTTTGCTAGCCCTCACCTTGTACTGAGTATGAGCTCTACTCGTGCATCCAACTCCTAAAAACCAAGTTTGCCAAAGTGTCCACCATACATACCTACTAGCAATTTGCTATTCCAAGTAAATTTGACTTGCTTTTATTTACTCTTCAAATTAAACTCTTACCAGTGTTATGCGAAAATTGGTCAGTAAAGCTCTCACGAACCGGAAGGCACACTTTACTTTTTCTTGTTCTTAAAAATTTGACATTGTGGTCTCTTATGTTGAGTTGTTATGCTTGCAAGTTGTAAGTTGGAGACTAGCCCAACCATGCCGTCATGGGGCAAGCTTTCAACATTGCACTTCTTATTTGAGTTGATATCGTGATCTTTTGTTTATGGATGCTCGCGGTGTGAAATGAATTGGGAATCTTGCGGGATCATGGAGTTTGTATATGTGTTAGAGAAACGCCTGGGCCGCCAATCTAAGCCATCCATAATTCATGGTGGAAATTTGCAGCATACCCATAGTGGACATTCGACGACTGTTGGGGATATACCAAATAGGTATACCAGCGACGTAGTCCTAAATCAGCAAGCCAGGGTGGCCCATCAGGGGTGGTATGGCCGATTTGCTGTACCGGGCGGCCCAGTTGCTGAAGTTGCCACGACGGTACTGGACGCAGGCGCTTATGGCGGATCCGAAGATAGGCCCATGGCGGATTGCTGACGAAAGGCCCATGGCGGGTTCGGAGACGACCCATGGCGGGTTGCCTTGTAGTACACGCAGAGGACTTAGTCTAGGACTCCAAGTTGTATCCGCTCCGGTACCAACATGTAGCCCACGCCAGGCGCCTTTATAAGCCCAGCGTGGAGCAGCCCTTGAGGCAAGATTAGAGTCATACGGCCAATCGCATAGCGAAACGGCCAACCTCATCATTGTAACCAAGCACTTGTTGCCATATAGTGAATTATAGCAGCATGTAGGGTCTCGCCACCGTTGCGGGATCTGAAGCTGGGTAAACTCGTGCTACCACCGTCCTGGATCGCTCCTCCGTGTTCACCCCCTTCCACAAACCGCCATACCCCTACCTCTATGGTAGATCTGTTGACGAAACCACGACAACGACGCATCTCAAAATAAAAAGCTAAACAAATGGTAAATAAAAGAGATGTCGAGGTGTTCATTGTCTGCTTGTCCTGTCATTTTGATGTGGGCTTGTTCCATGTCATCGGGCACAGAGGTACCCCGTTGGCAGTTCTCGATGATACATATATACGTACAATGACAAGAGCCTTGCTTGGGACTCTAAGTAAAGTAGCATGAGGTTTGGGTACTCGTATTCACGGGACACGAGGTTTTCAACTTATGATTTGTCAAGCATATGCATCATAATTGTTCTCGCATTAACTTTAACCATTCAAGATGCTTATGATGGGGGCAATGAGAGCTCAAAGCTGGTAAGTACCATAATTTTTGAAGGTTTATAAAACTTGCAATCACTGCTTCCCTCCGCGAAGGGCCTTTCTTTTACTTTTATGTTGAGTCACCGCCTTCTACATTTATGCACCATTAAGAGAGCATAGTTGTCATTCTTAGTATAATATGCATTGTCCCAAAGTTTTCATTGATTGATTCATATTGTTGGTTTCACTTGTTCTTAAATTATTTGTATCTAGTCGCCCTCTTAAACTTGAAGGTGTCCTATGCATTTATGTTTTGCTCTCCATGAAGGACAAGCTGAAAACCATTTGTATGTTTTTCCATATGATTTGAACACACGTTTGACTTTCATTGTTTCATTTTCATGATCTTTTGTTTGTGTTTCTTTTCATGTTATAACATGGTTGCTAAGTTTCTTCTATCAAGATTATGTCTTTCATGCCAATGTTTTAAGTTCTTTTGATCCCAGCTCACAACGCTTACATACATGATCAAGATTGTGTAGGTGCATGTCACCTCAAAAATTATTTCTTTTGTTATCACTTACCTACTCGAGGACGAGCAGGAGTTAAGCTTGGGGATGCTTGATACGTCTCCAACGTATCTATAATTTTTGATGCTCCATGCTTGTTTTTACACCATTTGCCTACTGTTTCGTTACACTTTGTGGCACTTTTATGCATTTTCTGGAACTAACCTACTAACAAGTCGCCATAGTGCCAGTTCCCTGTTTTCTGCTATTTTTGTGTTTCAGAAGTGCTACATAGTCTTTTGCTGCCCCCTGACGATGCCCCTTCGCCTATATAAAGCCTCGGGACGGAAAACCCTAAGGGAGTGGGCGAAATTTCTAGAACAGTTCTGCAGCGCCGCCGCCGTCGAAGACAAATTTTAGGAGACAAAAGTCTCTGTTTCGGCACCCTGCCGGGACGGGGAAGTGCCCCCGGAGCCATCTCCATCAGTCTTCATCGCCGTCTCCGCCATCTCCATCGACCTCACCACCATCTCCATCAACCTTGTTGTCTCCTATGATGAGGAGGGAGTAGTTCTCCCCCGGGGCTGAGGGCTCTACCGGTAGCTATTTGGTTCACCTCTCTCTCCCATGAAGTGATCTTTATGTGATTGTGAGCTTTGTATCATGTTGAATAAGTAGATGTTACTCTTCTTCATTATGTGTACTCTAATGTGTTATTAAAGTAATCTATTCCTCCTGCCATGGTGTAACAGTGACAGTGTGTGCATCGTGGTAGTACTTGGTCTAGGCTACGATTGTGATCTTTTATGGATTATGAGAATAATTATCACTATGATAGTATTGAAGTGATCTATTCCTCCTTTCATGGTGTAATGTTGACAGTGTGTGCACTATGTTAGTACTTGGTCTAAGTTGCAATAATATTTATCTTAAGTTGTGATTTGATTTGGATATCTCTATGAGTGGTGTTTGTCAAGTACTTGATGAACTTTGAGGAGTGCTTCGTAGCCCTACGCAATGATTAGTGTTATTCAATAGGAGAGTAATTCAGAGTACCATAGTGAAGAGAAGTTATTTATTTGTTCAATTATGTTATATTTGTTGGGAGTGTGTCCACTAGTGAAAGTATGATCCCTAGGCCTTGTTTCTAAGCTTTGCACATCGTTTACTTACTGTTTTGTTACATGTTTGCTCGCAGCGATATTTATTTCAAATCACATTTGCTACTTATAATCATCACTACTACTTATATTTCACTATCTCTTCGCCGAACTAGTGCACCTATACATCTGACAAGTGTATTGGGTGTGTTGGGGACACAAGAGACTTTCTGTATCGTAATTGCAGGGTTGGTTGAGAGGGATAGCTTTGACCTCTTCCTCCCTGAGTTCGATAAACCTTGGGTGATCCACTTAAGGGAAACTTGCTGCTGTTCTACAAACCTCTGCACTTGGAGGCCCAACACTGTCTACAAGAACAGACACGTGCGTAGACATCAGTATGGTATACTCTCGGAGTGCGAAAGAATTCGACATGATCTCTTTTGATCAATTGCTTGTTGGGAATGGGTGAAACTAAACAACTAAAACCCTAGGCATGAGCTATGAATTCAAACTTGAATTTGAATTATGAAAATTTGAATTAAAATTACACATTTAGAAAGCATAACTAATTATAATAAGAAAAACTTGGACTTTATTAATCATCAACACAATATACATTGTCTTTACACAATTCTGTGAACAAAAGAATAATTACAACACTTGGAATGAATAAAAGAATATTACAACAATGAATAAAAGAATATTACAACTATGAATAAAAGGAAGACAAGTATATTAATTCTGACACTACACATCTTCTTTCTTTCTTTTCTTCTCTTTTCTTTCTCTTTAGTTACCTGCAAACAAACAATGAAAAGACCAAGAGGACTAAAATACAAGTGGCAACCGAAAATAAGAATAACCACTTTAGATAACTATCAAGGAGACAAGCTTATCATCATCAGCCATGGGGTAAATATCTCGGCCAAGATAGGACCAAGCAAGAAGCTCAATCACCAAATGCATGTAGAGAGGTGTCAAGGCAGCAGCAAATTGAAATCAGTTTAAATAGAGCACTGTTGGTGAGGTTTGGCCGACCAAGAACACCAGCCGACCAACAACACCACCATCACAGCACACATCACCACAGTTCACATCATCACTAGGAGCATCACCACCAGCAACACCATCACACAAATCTACCCTGCTCATGAGTTGAGCAACAGGGAAAGATTCACACCACCAGCACACCATCACTCAGCCAAACCAGCAAAACCAAAGACCAACATGGTTACTTAGTTCAACTAGGAACTAGGTCAAGCAGCTAGGAGGAGCAGGCTTGCCACAAGAAGCAGGAAATCAGAAATATCCAGAAGAACAAGCTACTCTTCAGTAGCAGGTTATTATTGAACCATAGAGTACATAAGTGCTGGGAGGAAACCCACAGGTTTATCTCCCAGGCAGGCAGCACATAGCACAGCCACACATGAATCAAGCAAAGCTTGATGATAAAAGGGCTTTGGTCATCATTTGGATATCCAGGAGGCCATGACCTTGAAGACAAGGCCATCCACAACACCTACTCCACAAAACATAGTCTTATCTGAGAATTTCTCAAAGGAAATACTCACATAAATAAGAATAAGGCAAGGAGTGGCACATGGGTTGCCTAGGCTAACAAGACTGAGACCTAAACCTAGTAATCCATCAGCTTTGCCAATGAAATTGGTCAAGTTTGAGTAAGCATCTGGGAAAAGTGGACAGGGACACTTTTAAACAAGTAAGCCACCAGCAGATCACCACAAAGGGTGATCTACTCTCAAGAGCACCCAGCTTAGCAGGCAACACCTTACAGTCACTGTGCACACCTCAAGGAGGCATCATAGTGAAGCAGATAGCCAGAGGCTACTGCAAGAACCACAATAGCAGCCACTGAGCCTAGCATCACTGCTAGGATTAATCAAGCTCAACAGAAACTAGTTTGCATCATTGAACCAGCACAACAGTAGCACTGCAAGAAAGTGCAGTGGGGATGTTACACCAAAGCTAATTAAACATCAACATTCAGTGATAACTAACACATAGTTATTCATGCACTTGGTGTATATAATCAAGACTAGCCACTAGCAAGCTCTCAACCAACTTAGCAACAGCAGAAACTGAATAATTAAACAGTAGAGGGCCATCATAGCATCAGTTTGAATACCAGCAAATTGAATCAGTTAACTGAAACCAGCAAGCTTCAGTTAAAAGTGTTAACTGAAGCTATGTCTGAATTTAACAGTAGCAAGTACGCATGTTAATCCTACTCAAACTTTAACAGAAAGATTAATGGACAGAGAGGGGTCACTAAGCATGAATCACACACATCACGGCAAGCTCTAATTCAACAGCACAAGGGCAAGTATTGGGTAGAAACCCCAGTTCATCTTGGAGGAGAACCATGGCCAGAGCAAGCTCCAGGGGAGTGCAGATAAGGATAGAGGAGAAGGGGAACTTACTCAGCACCTAGGAGGTACCACCGTGGCATGGCGAGGCAGTGCCCGCGCGGCCACAATGGCACCAAGCCAGGGGAAGGCGCCGACGACACATCGGCAAGACACCACACCCACCAGCACCAGATCTCGCCGAGGGGAAGGCCAAGCAACTCGAGACGAAGCTCGAGGTTACCATGGCCGAGATCCAAGGCGCAGGAGGCGACGGAGCCGAGGGCACAAGGGGGGTAATCGACCAGATCTCTCGGATAGGCAGGAGCGCCATCATGAGATCTATCGATTGCGACCCATCTTGGCGGCTAACTCCGGCGGAGGCGGTCAGAATCGAGCGCGGCGGCGGCGGGGCGACACAGTCGCCAGAGCTCGGGCGAGAGGAAGGAGAGAGGTGAACGCGACGAGTGCCCGGTCGGTTTGACCGAGCCACCTGGTCGGGTTCGACCAGGTAGGCCGGTGCCGACAGGTGGGCCAGGCCCAACAGGTCGGCCAAGCCGACATGTGGGGCTGGGGAGGTTTTAATCAGTTTTAAAAAACAGAAAATTGAATAGGAAATAAAGGGTTTTTGGAAAAACCTTTTAACACCCAATAAAAAGCAGAAAAATAATCTTAACTTTGCGGAAATAACTCTATGTAATTTTTGAGCTTTTTCATCACATGAATAGTGATTTTATGAATAAGAGAGGAATTGTTCATAATGGAACTATGGAGTTTTCTTTTAGAAGAAAAACTTCTAGAAATGTTTTAAAGAGAAAATAAAAATTGAAAAGACAATAACATCCTAGAATTAAAATAAAGTAATTTATCCTTCGAATTCTTGAATGAATTTAACATAATATATACTCTGGTAAATTCATAACTAGGGTATATGCACCTTTTAATAAATCACCCTATAAAGATAAATAGTACTAAAAGAACACCGTGAATTGCAACGACAGCGAGAAGCTTAGGTATGCCACACATCTATTATGTGGACCTGCAGCAACATGGTGGGACAACATTGTGGCAATACATCCTCGAGGAAGGGTATTCACTTGGGATGAATTCAAGAGGAAATTCAGGGAGGGAAATGTGCCTGAAAGCATCATGGAATTGAAGAGAAGGGAGTTTGATAACCTAGAACAAAAAGACAAAACCATTATGAGGTATGTCAAGGAGTTTACTCTTCTATCACGCTATGCTTCAGATGCAGTGAACACCGATGAGAAGAGGAAGAAATAGTTCATGAGGGGATTACACCCTGTGGCAAAAATGCAACTGAGAATGTTAAAAGCTGCGGATTTTCAGGAACTGGTTGACACAACGAGCACCATGGAAGATGACTTCAAGCAAGTTCGGGAGGAGCGACGAAAGAAGGCCAAGCTAGAACAGGAGGTTTCCACTTAATAAACCACCAACGGATCTTAATTTCAAACCACAACAGCAGAATCGGGGAACAATTCCCAGGTCAGGAGGGGAAATCCTCGCAGTGGAGTTATTTGTCATTCTTGTGGGGCCAAGGGACATTATTCCAACGAGTGCCAGAAGCCCGAGATTATCTGCTTTGGATGCAATCAAGATGGCCACATGAAGAATCAATGTCCGAACAAGGCTGCTTGGGGAAGGAAACCAAATGGAGGCGGATTAAATCGAGGTGGGAATCCAGGAGGCAACGGTTCTAGAAAGAGGTCCCGACCATTCGGGAAACTGAATTGCACTAACTTGGAGGAAATCAATGATTCTGATAAAACTGTGATAGGTACGCTTCAAATCCTATCTCACCCCAGCAAAGTACGTTTTGATACTGGTGCAACTACTTCATTCATTTCTCAAGAGTTTATTGATCTTTATAGAATTCCTTGCAATAAGCTAGAATACCCCATCACTGTTTTATTTGCGGGGGGAACGATTTTAGTCACGCATCTCAAGCAAGAGCAGGTCATTATGATCTGCGATTGTGTTTATTTTGCCGATCTTTTTCTCATCCTTATGAAGGATATGGCTGTAATCCTTGGAATGGATTGGTTGGAGGAGAATGGAGCTCAGATTGATTACAAAGAGAAAACAGTGTCACTTAGAAATCCAGGAGGAGGAAGGATAGTATATCAAGGTGACAAGCATGCACATATTGAGGTTCAATTGCAACTCAACACTCTGAAAGAAGCTAAACTTGAAGACATTCTGGTGGTCAATGAATTCTAAGATGTGTTTCCACAGGAATTACCCGGGATGCTACCAGACCAAGAAATTGAGTTCACTATTGATCTGATTCCAGGGACGACACCAATAGCTTAGGCACCATAAAAAATGGGACCCAAAGAGTTAGTAGAGTTAAAGGAACAGCTGGATGAGTTAGAACAGAAAGGATTCATTCAAGAAAGTATTTCTCCTTGGGGAACACCAGTGATATTTGTAGATAAGAGGGATGGAGGACACAGGATGTGCGGAGACTACAGAAACCTCAACAATGTTACTATCAAGAACAAGTATCCTTTGCCAAGAATCCAGGACCTATTTGATCAAGTCAGAGGAGCAGGAGTATTTTCCAAGATAGATCTTCGATCAGTATACCACCAGATTAAGATCAAGAAGGAGGACGTTCCAAAGACAGCTTTTGTGTCCAGGTACGAACATCATGAGTATTTAGTCATACCTTTTGGGTTGACAAATGCACCTACGATCTTCATGAATCTCATGAATAAGATCTTTATGCCCTACTTGGATAAATTTGTGATAGTCTTCATTGATGATATTTTGATCTACTCCAAGGACAAAGAGGAACATGCCAAACACTTGAGAATTGCTTTACAGATTTTACGAGAACATCAATTGTATGCCAAGTTCAGTAAGTGTGAATTTTGGCTGGACCAAGTGGAGTTTCTTGGACATGTGATCAGTAAGGAAGGTATAACAGTGAATCCAAGCAAGGTAGCGTCTGTTCTGGAATGGGAGGCACCAAAGAATGTCAACCAGATTAGAGGATTTCTGGGAATGGCAGGATATTATCGAAGGTTTATAGAAGGGTTCTCGAAGATTGCTGGACCGATGACAAAGTTGCTCCAGAAGAATACACCATTTGTTTGGTCAGAAGAATGTGAGGCGAGTTTTCAAACACTCAAGGAAAAGTTGACCACATCACCTGTGTTAGCCATACCCAAAACCGGCAAGGACTATACGGTGTATTGTGATGCATCCAAGAATGGACTTGGATGTGTATTGATGCAAGACAGGAAGGTTATCGCTTATGGTTCGAGGCAATTACGACCGCATGAGGTTAACTATCCAACACATGACCTTGAACTAGGAGCCGTAGTGTTTGCATTAAAAGGATGGAGGCATTTTCTGTATGGAGCTAAGTGTAAACTTTATACAGATCACAAGAGTCTCAAATACTTCTTCACTCAGAAAGAATTGAATATGAGGCAACAAAGATGGTTAGAATTGATCAAGGACTATGATTTGACCATCAACTATACACCAGGGAAGGCCAATGTGGTAGCCGATGCTTTAAGCAGAAAGAGCACAGACACTTAACCGATGAACCGAGAACTTCCGAAGGAATTGCTTATGGATTTGGAAAGATTAGAAATTCAATGTCTTGAGGTGCAATCTCTGGGTAGTTTGTCTACCATGAAGGTGATGGAAGAACGACATAGTGACCTCAAGTATACGATATTCTGACGACAAGGTGAAGATGCATTCATTGCCGAAGAAATCCGCAGGATCGAGGAAGGTAGACCATCAGAGTTCCGCTTGGGTGATTTCAATTCACTCTGGTTTCATGACAGAATATGTGTGCCGGACATACCCGAAATCAAGGAATTAATACTCAAAGAGGCGCATGAAACGCCCTAATCAATACATCCGAGAAGCACCAAGATGTATATGGACCCTAAGGAATTATTCTGGTGGAATAACATGAAGCGGGAGATAGCCAAGTTCGTATCTGAATGCCATACATGTCAGAGAGTGAAGGCAGAACATCAGAGTCCTGATGTACTTATGCAACCATTGAGTATTCCCGAGTGGAAGTGGGAAGAGATTGGAATGGACTTTATCACAGGGTTACCACTGACACCTAAGAAGAAAGACATGATCTGGGTAATCGTGGACTGATTGACCAAAAGTGCACATTTCTTGGCTGTCAACCGGAAAGATTCGAGGGAGAAGCTGGTAAATCTATATGTTCAAGAGATTGTAAGCAAGCACGGAGTACCTAAGACAACAGTATCGGACCGAGGATCCATATTCACTTCAGCTTTCTGGAAGCAATTACATGAAGCTTTAGGATCCAAACTAGATTTTAGCACTGCTTATCATCCACAGACAGGAGGTCAAACTGAAAGGACCAATCAGATTTTGGAGGATATGCTTAGAGCCTGTGCTTTGGACTTCGGAGGATCATGGGAGGAACATCTACCATTGGAAGAATTTTCATACAACAACAGTTACCAAAGTAGTATCCAAATGGCACCATTTGAAGCACTCTATGGAAGGCAGTGCCGATCACCTATTTGTTGGTATGAACCAGGAGCCAGTAAGGAGTTTCATCCAGACTATGTCAAGGAGAAACAACATGTGATTGATGTTATTCGAGACCGGTTAAAGATTGCTCAAAGTCGACAGAAAAGCTATGCAGATTCCAAGAGAAGGACATGGGAACCTGTGACGCCCTGCCTTTTGCTAAAGACAGAACTCCTGTGTTACTGTGCCATTCCCTGGATCAGTAGATAGCACCACAGTACAAAATGAATAATCATTGCAATAGTATCAATATTACAATGTAAATCCAGTTACATAGGTCTTTAACCTTACGAGTACACAGCATAAAGCATAGTTGCAGTGAGCCTCCATTCTTCATCACGTGCCACAGGCAGACATGTTGGAATGTAGTCTCGAGATCCTACTCCTGGTTCCTTACTCGAGATAAGACCTGCACGTTTGAATATGCAGCCCCGAAGGGGTCAGTACAATGATGTACTGGCAAATGACACATATTTGGTGGCATTTTGTGGAATGACTATACTACATGACATTTAGCTGGTGGATCTCACAGGCTGAGTTGCATAAAGCAAGCTTTATCCTATCAAAACATTTTTAAAGCATTTTGATTTTTCTTTAAGGTCAAGATAACCCTCAGGCGATGACAACCACACAAGTCCTGGGTTGATAGCCAAGTTGTGTAGTCCTGAGTAGTAACTCAACAAACAAGAATAACCCTCAGGCGATGACAACCACACATATCCTGGGTTGATAGCCAGGTGTGCAGTCCTGAGTAGTTACTTGTTTAGAAATTGGAATAACCCTCAGGCGATGACAACCACACATATCCTGGGTTGATAGCCAGGTGTGCAGTCCTGAGTAGTTACCCATTTAAAACTAGAATAACTCTCAGGCGATGACAACCACACATATCCTGGGTTGATAGCCAGGTGTGCAGTCCTGAGTAGTTACTCAATTTAAGCCCCAAGGTAACCCTTAGGCGATGACAACCACACATGTCCTGAGTTGATAGTCAGGTGTGTAGCCCTAAGTAGTTAGTCTTGGGATTGGTGAGGACCCTTAGGCGATGACAACCACACATATCCTGAGTTGATAGTCAGGTGTGTAGCCCTAAGTAGTCACTATTCAAGTTTTAATTATTTTGAAAAGGTGATGAGATTCCTTTCGATCGACATGTCCTCTCTCTGTTCCTAGGTACAACCAATACAAAGTATTCTCAGGCGATGACAACCACACATGTCCTGGGTTGATAGCCAGGTGTGTAGCCCCGAGTTGTGTACCCTCAGGCGATGACAACCACACATGTCCTGAGTTGATAGTCAGGTGTGTAGCCCTGAGTAGCCACAAGATTGTACCCAGGTGATTCATTGGGTTGTTAATTTTCATCACAATTTGAAAACAAGGCTTGGCAACAGTTTGCAAAGCAAGATTGCAATTCTAGCAAGTGGGGTTCAAGGGATAGCTACCACTACTAGGAGCTAAGCATTTCATAACCACTTTGAAAATTTCATATCATGCACAGTATTGAAACCACTAATGCATATAATAAAAGATAGGTGGAAGTATGTGTGTCACTTGCCTTTTTGAAGAATACGATCTTCCCGCTTCTCTCAACTAAGCACGTAGCTCTTCGCACAAACTATAGCACAGAAATAGCATACCATAAACAGACCATACAAACACAATCAAACAAATCAAACAATTTAAAAGTGTTTGTTTAATGATTTGGTTTATTGAGATGTTATGACAAGAAAGATATGGTAAAGGATCATGATTTGTGAGATATGGATCGGAGAGCTTAGTTGGAAGAGATCAATATGAGTTGAGAGAGAATTGGTTTAGGCAAAATAGGATTGATGAAGCTTTTATGCTTTATTAAAGCATATATGAGTTTTAGGATAGTTCATGTGAAATTGATCACATAGGTGTGGGATTGTGTAACCACCATACTATTTGAATAAGTGTAACAACATTTATTCTTTAAATAGCATATATCACACTTAGGCACTAGGCTAGGTTTTAAGAATGCTTGAACTACTCAATTAGCACATTTGCAAGTTTGAATAGTTCAATACATGTGAACAAAACTAGGTAGGCATTGGATTTGGTATGAATGATTGATATTTGAGGGCATGGCTCAAATGGTTCATTGATCAACATGGTGTATAACACATACTATGGTATGGGTTATAATAACACCACTAGGTTTAAGATGCATTCATATTCTACTCAAGTAGCACACTTGCAATTTGAGTTTAATATGAATTAGACAAAATATGTCTAGTTGGACAAGGTATGGGTCAAGGATTCATGATACATTGAGTTACTCAATTAACTCATTTGTTAATTGAATAGTTCTGCACATGAAATCAGGATTAGGTGGATAGATGATTGAGTAGGGTAGATATCATTGGAGATTATGGTTTAAGGTTCCTATTTGGTACATGGAGTGTCGAATAGATGCTATAATGTTGATTTGATCAACACCTAAGATAGTAAGAATAGAATCTAAGATTGAGATGTGTCACACTTTACTCAAACAACACAATTGTAATTTGAATATGTGTGAGCTATACAAGATAGGTCTAAGTAGCTATGATCTTGATCAAGATGTTGTTTAGATAACATTGATGACTAGGTATGGTTATGAGATTTGCTATGGTAGAAAGGATTCATTTCTGAACAGATATAGAATTAATCTATATAGGAACTACTCAAATTCTCATATTAGAATTTGAATAATTATGAAGTTGTTCAAGAAATTATGGGAGTGATGCTACTGGATAGCTTGCAGTAAAACAAAGTCACTGCAAGTGGATTCATTCTAAAATAAGTTATAGAATTTGAATTATCACCAAAATGGTGATTTGGATAGATTTGAATGCACAAAGTGTGTGCACGTATCAAATTTGGATTTTCTTGATCCTATGATGTTCTACAAGTCGAGAGGATTCCAAGGACTACAAATTTGTAATTTTTGGATTAGCAGAGCAAAAGATATGGATTTAACTTGCTAACTGAAGGTCTGATCCCAATTTGAAAATAGTTTCAAATTGATCCCATAAAATATAAGATTTTATTGCACTTCTGGATTCTAGATGTTCTAAGGATTCCAACAAGGTATTATTTGTAATTTTTGGACTTATAGATGATTTTCTATTGATTTTACAAGTTGCAGCCTAGTTCAAAGGATTTTGAATTCTGTTTGATTACAGGTAGGCCACGTGGCTCTTTCTGATTGGAGGGTACCTCTTCGGCCGGATCGGCTCTGTGGTGCGTTGGATTAAAAGGGATCTGAGCGGCCTAGATCTACTGATACCGATTCGGTTATGTGATCTATTTAGAGACATCTGATCACGATCCGACGGTCGAGATGAGAAGGGAGGGGAGAAGCTCACCTAGGTTAGGGTTCCGGTGAGGTTTGCCGGCGAGGCGTGCAGGGGTCGAACTCCGGTGATGCTACAGCGGCTTTCAGACGACGGCGAGGCCACCACGGGGATCAGAGCGTCGAGGGAAGCTCGGGAGCGTGGTCGAAGACTTCGATTGCTTCCAGGCGAAGGAGGAAAGGGCGGCTGGAGACGGGCGCGCGTCGGTGAGCTTCGGGCTCGTGACGCCGTGCTCGATTGGCTGCAGAATGGAGCACAAAAGGGGGATCAGGAGATGCGCCAGGTCGTGGCGAATAGGTTAGGGAAGAGGGGGAGGACTAGGGTTCACCGGCGATGGCGCAATCGGCCGGACGAGCTCGCAGATGCCGCATCTCCGATGAGCGATTGCGTCCGATTGGCCGTGTTTCGAGCAGAAGGACGAAAGGGAGAGAAGAGAGGGGAGAGCGGGCTCTTTATAGGCACGGGGATTCATCGATTGTGGCAGGGAGTAAAGAGAATTGAAGGGCGAAATCAACGGTGAGGTTTCCAGTGAGAGGAAACGGCAGTGTTGAAGACGGTGATGTGGCCTGACGTGTGGGCCCGTGCGGTCAGCGAGGGAGAGGGAAGAAAGAGGGTACCGATTCAGTAAACTTAAACGGGCCGCGGACTGGCTTCCGTTCTGGGCCGAGGGGTTCCCGAGGGCCCTTTTCTATTTTTATTTCGTTTCTTCTTTTTCTTTTTCTGTTTTCTTATTTCTTCATATCTTTTGCAAATATACTTCAAACAACGTCAAACCAAATCCTAATATTTTCTAAAATTCAAATAAACAATCCAGAACAGGATCAAACATGTTTTCTTAATAAAATAAGTTTTCAAACAAGCTCCATGAACATAGCAAGAAGGACTTGCTTGTTCACATAAAATATAAACTAGGGTTTAAGAAATAAACCTTTTCGAATTGGTTAAAAAAAAATACTTTTATAAGACAATGTTTGAAATTAATAATTCCCAACTTTAAAATATAATCTTTAAATAAAAGAATATGAGTTCTTTTAGCAAACATTCTCTATGCAGATGAGCCTTGCATAGGTTTTGAATAAGGGCAAGAAAATAGTATTTCAAATCCCTTTTATTTTCCCAAAGAAACTCTTCAAGAAGTGATAGAAAGTTTGGGATAGGTTTTCAAATAAACTCAAAAAGTTTTAAATTCCTATGAATTTTCAATCAACACAAGCAAAATGAAAACGAAAAATTTTCCCCAAAATTTGATAAAATCTTGGGTCGTTACAGACTACCACCCTTAAAAGAAATCTCGTCCTCGAGATTGGAAGAGGCTAGAAAGAAAATAGGTATTAGGTTATCTGGGTTTAGGTATCTGGGTGGCTACCACCCTTAAAAGAAAAAACCTCTTGGTGGTATCTTGATGCTTCCTTAGGCACTTGCATTTTGTTCCCAGCTTGCATTCGCTGTTGTGTCATTTTCCCTGAATCGCTCTTCTCAGAAGTTCTGATGTCCACAGCTGTGTTCAAAAGTGGGCATTCCAAAGGTTTCATCCAATTCTGGTGATAAGCGGATATCATCCATCGCGTTGTCTTCAGCAAGGTAGTCCACATCGTCCAAGAATGTGTATCTAGTCTTTTCTTGGTCTGTCCTCACCAAGGCTAGGATAGCATACATGCCATCACCATATTCCTTGTTGCTTTTTAGCTGATTTTCATTGCAGAATCTCAAAAGATGATTCAATGCCAAGTACTGCATGCTTGCCCCACGAACATGATGAGACCACACATCCCAATGAATTAGGATGGCATCTTTCTGCAGTCTTCTCATGTATTTCATAGGGGTAAACAAGGTAGACTCTGTAAGAGGCACTTGCACCTTTAAGGGACGGAAGGTCGCCTTATAACCAGCATTGTTGAATCCATTCAAGTTACCGGTGCAAGTCGTGCTACTTGCCACAAGTACTAGATGGTCCTTAAGAATTCCTTTAGCAACCGTCTTCATAGTTGTTGAAAGGCGCTGAGCAACTTGATCACATCTCGAAGATGAACTCCTTTGCAGGGAAAAGGGATCTAACGAAGCTCTCATGGGTAGGAGAATAGTTCCATGGAGTTGGAGGGTTGCCTCATAACATCTCAGGTCGGGATGGGGTAGACTTCGGTGGCGTAAAGCTCTGGAATTCAGAGGCAATCGCATAGGTAGTGGTGGCTGTCTCGGTTGTGACTTTCTGGAGAGGAGTGACATCTCTCTTTTATAGGCTCAGGAAGGTAGTCGAACAGGCTACGTGGGGAGTTGAAATGAAAAGTTGGGGAGGTGAATTGAATAAGCAACCATCGAAACTGAACAGTCTTCACCTTCAATGTCCACTGAGCAACACGTTTCTGATTCGTGTAGTCGTTCAAAAGTCCAAGTTCTCACCGTATTCCTACGTTTTGGCCACTGGCTCACTACAAGGGATGTAACATATTATCCTCCTAAGGTCATGGTTTAACGACGTCGTCTCTCAAGTAGGTATGTCTCTCTAGATTTACCATTCTTCATACAAGAGCGAACAATATGAGTAGTCGTCATGGGGGCCAATCCATGTTGCACCCAATCATTACCTTGTATTTGGTTTGGTGCATCTCGTATTCTAACTCTTGGTCAACCTCACTAGCTTTTAAACAAAAGTTTTGTTGAAAATTGGAAACAAGTTTCCAAATCTTATTTTGAACAAAATCTATCGTTCCTAGCTAGAGGTTTTGCGCAAACTTGGTCGTATGACGTTAACTCTTGAGTTACAAATCCTTCGGTTTGCCATTTCACTGTGAAGTAAAATTCACTCAACATGGTTGTCTTTAGCTCTTACAATATTTATTACAAGGCTGTAGCTGCATACAAATTCTTTCAAGTCGGCTATACTTTATTGTGTCTTCTCCTTGTACTTTGCAGCATCCTTCAGTTATCTCAGTTCACTGAAGTCTTGTAGTACCATTTTCTGAACACTTATTCGCATAGTGCCCCTTTTGTTTGCACATGTAACAAGTGATTGTCGAGAGATCTTTCTTAATCACCGGTTTGGGGTGGTGTTGTCCATTTCTTCCATTAGGATTTCCATTGTCTCCATTATGATGATCATTGGAGTGGTTTCCATTGTTTCCACCATTGTGCCTATGGCTATTGAAATTACCATTTCCATAGCCTTCACCGAAGTGGGGTCTCTTATGGAAATGTCCAGTGTGGGTCTTGCCATTGCTGTGTTTCCTCTTACGGATTTCCTCTTTTCTTATGTTGTTATCCAGAGTAACTGCTTGGTCTAGCAGAGCTTGGTAGTTTGGAGCATAAGCTATTGACAGAGGTATCTTCAGTTCTCCTTTGAGTCCACTGAGAAACTTATCTTTCCTCTTGGCATCAGTGTCGATGTCTTCTAGAGCGTACCTTGACAGAGAGCAGAAGTCATCCATGTACTCCTTTAGTGTCTTGTCACCTTGCTTCAGAGTGCGAAACTCATCTTTCTTTAGATTCATAATGCCCGTGGAGATATGAGCATTACGAAAGCCTTCCCTAAAGGAATCCCAGTCCAGATCTTCAATTGGATTGGTGACTTGGTAAGTATCCCACCACATTGCTGCTGGTCCTTCTAGCAGGTGGGCAGTGAATCTAATCTTTTCAGCATCTGTGCACTCACAGGTAACTAAGTCCTTACTGACTGAACGCAGCCAGTCATCGGCCACTATTGGGTCTGTGGCAGATGAAAACTTATTGGGTCTGAGCTTCAGGAAACGAGCTAGTCGATCCACTTGAGGTGGGGGTGGTGGATTGTTGTTGTTGTGGTTGTTCATGAGGTTGGTGCTTGCTTGGATGAATTGGGTCATCATCTGCATGAGCTGGGCTTGACCTGTGGCTAACTGTTGAACCACATCATTGATGTTGTTGTCAATGTTGTTGCTGCTGCTGTTGTTGTTTTCACGGCGAGGCGGCATCTGAGGTGGTTTTAGCAAAGGTGAGTATTAGATGGATAGGACTAAAGAAGAAAATTTTCCTACCCATGCACAAACAACAAACCATGCAACAAACAAACCTAAGCCAAACAATTGTTGAAAATTCCTTTTGATAAGTTTTGGAAAAACACGCTAACAAACAATATGGTCATACACCAATTTTGTATGATCATAGAAGCATCTATAAATCGTTGGTTCTATAAACTAGAATCTTGGTGGTCTATTCTATTATGGTCTCATTGTTCCATTTCTTATTTCCACTTCTCAATGCATCGTTGGTGTTGGGCAACCTTCATATCCACATTTCCTTGAGCTCTTTGTTGGTCTTCAATGTAGTTCTTCATGTTGGATCAAGGTCAATCTATGAAGTAGAAGTCTCATTCTTCTGGCACATTGTGTTCTTCTGTCCTTTCTTGATGGCTTCCAGAGTTGGGTCATCTAAGGGAATCATTTGAAAATGAAGTAGGGGAGAAATATAAGGAGTTTCAAGATGCAAACATTCTTTTTAAATAGATGTAAGATGAGATAGAGATTTTTATCCTAGGGTCTTCCTATCTCTAATTCCAAATCTAGGGTCTCGATCCTACAGGCAACACTATGCTCTGATACCATTCTGTGACGCCCTGCCTTTTGCTAAAGACAGAACTCCTGTGTTACTGTGCCATTCCCTGGATCAGTAGATAGCACCACAGTACAAAATGAATAATCATTGCAATAGTATCAATATTACAATGTAAATCCAGTTACATAGGTCTTTAACCTTACGAGTACACAGCATAAAGCATAGTTGCAGTGAGCCTCCATTCTTCATCACGTGCCACAGGCAGACATGTTGGAATGTAGTCTCGAGATCCTACTCCTGGTTCCTTACTCGAGATAAGACCTGCACGTTTGAATATGCAGCCCCGAAGGGGTCAGTACAATGATGTACTGGCAAATGACACATATTTGGTGGCATTTTGTGGAATGACTATACTACATGACATTTAGCTGGTGGATCTCACAGGCTGAGTTGCATAAAGCAAGCTTTATCCTATCAAAACATTTTTAAAGCATTTTGATTTTTCTTTAAGGTCAAGATAACCCTCAGGCGATGACAACCACACAAGTCCTGGGTTGATAGCCAAGTTGTGTAGTCCTGAGTAGTAACTCAACAAACAAGAATAACCCTCAGGCGATGACAACCACACATATCCTGGGTTGATAGCCAGGTGTGCAGTCCTGAGTAGTTACTTGTTTAGAAATTGGAATAACCCTCAGGCGATGACAACCACACATATCCTGGGTTGATAGCCAGGTGTGCAGTCCTGAGTAGTTACCCATTTAAAACTAGAATAACTCTCAGGCGATGACAACCACACATATCTGGGTTGATAGCCAGGTGTGCAGTCCTGAGTAGTTACTCAATTTAAGCCCCAAGGTAACCCTTAGGCGATGACAACCACACATGTCCTGAGTTGATAGTCAGGTGTGTAGCCCTAAGTAGTTAGTCTTGGGATTGGTGAGGACCCTTAGGCGATGACAACCACACATATCCTGAGTTGATAGTCAGGTGTGTAGCCCTAAGTAGTCACTATTCAAGTTTTAATTATTTTGAAAAGGTGATGAGATTCCTTTCGATCGACATGTCCTCTCTCTGTTCCTAGGTACAACCAATACAAAGTATTCTCAGGCGATGACAACCACACATGTCCTGGGTTGATAGCCAGGTGTGTAGCCCCGAGTTGTGTACCCTCAGGCGATGACAACCACACATGTCCTGAGTTGATAGTCAGGTGTGTAGCCCTGAGTAGCCACAAGATTGTACCCAGGTGATTCATTGGGTTGTTAATTTTCATCACAATTTGAAAACAAGGCTTGGCAACAGTTTGCAAAGCAAGATTGCAATTCTAGCAAGTGGGGTTCAAGGGATAGCTACCACTACTAGGAGCTAAGCATTTCATAACCACTTTGAAAATTTCATATCATGCACAGTATTGAAACCACTAATGCATATAATAAAAGATAGGTGGAAGTATGCGTGTCACTTGCCTTTTTGAAGAATACGATCTTCCCGCTTCTCTCAACTAAGCACGTAGCTCTTCGCACAAACTATAGCACAGAAATAGCATACCATAAACAGACCATACAAACACAATCAAACAAATCAAACAATTTAAAAGTGTTTGTTTAATGATTTGGTTTATTGAGATGTTATGACAAGAAAGATATGGTAAAGGATCATGATTTGTGAGATATGGATCGGAGAGCTTAGTTGGAAGAGATCAATATGAGTTGAGAGAGAATTGGTTTAGGCAAAATAGGATTGATGAAGCTTTTATGCTTTATTAAAGCATATATGAGTTTTAGGATAGTTCATGTGAAATTGATCACATAGGTGTGGGATTGTGTAACCACCATACTATTTGAATAAGTGTAACAACATTTATTCTTTAAATAGCATATATCACACTTAGGCACTAGGCTAGGTTTTAAGAATGCTTGAACTACTCAATTAGCACATTTGCAAGTTTGAATAGTTCAATACATGTGAACAAAACTAGGTAGGCATTGGATTTGGTATGAATGATTGATATTTGAGGGCATGGCTCAAATGGTTCATTGATCAACATGGTGTATAACACATACTATGGTATGGGTTATAATAACACCACTAGGTTTAAGATGCATTCATATTCTACTCAAGTAGCACACTTGCAATTTGAGTTTAATATGAATTAGACAAAATATGTCTAGTTGGACAAGGTATGGGTCAAGGATTCATGATACATTGAGTTACTCAATTAACTCATTTGTTAATTGAATAGTTCTGCACATGAAATTAGGATTAGGTGGATAGATGATTGAGTAGGGTAGATATCATTGGAGATTATGGTTTAAGGTTCCTATTTGGTACATGGAGTGTCGAATAGATGCTATAATGTTGATTTGATCAACACCTAAGATAGTAAGAATAGAATCTAAGATTGAGATGTGTCACACTTTACTCAAACAACACAATTGTAATTTGAATATGTGTGAGCTATACAAGATAGGTCTAAGTAGCTATGATCTTGATCAAGATGTTGTTTAGATAACATTGATGACTAGGTATGGTTATGAGATTTGCTATGGTAGAAAGGATTCATTTCTGAACAGATATAGAATTAATCTATATAGGAACTACTCAAATTCTCATATTAGAATTTGAATAATTATGAAGTTGTTCAAGAAATTATGGGAGTGATGCTACTGGATAGCTTGCAGTAAAACAAAGTCACTGCAAGTGGATTCATTCTAAAATAAGTTATAGAATTTGAATTATCACCAAAATGGTGATTTGGATAGATTTGAATGCACAAAGTGTGTGCACGTATCAAATTTGGATTTTCTTGATCCTATGATGTTCTACAAGTCGAGAGGATTCCAAGGACTACAAATTTGTAATTTTTGGATTAGCGGAGCAAAAGATATGGATTTAACTTGCTAACTGAAGGTCTGATCCCAATTTGAAAATAGTTTCAAATTGATCCCATAAAATATAAGATTTTATTGCACTTCTGGATTCTAGATGTTCTAAGGATTCCAACAAGGTATTATTTGTAATTTTTGGACTTATAGATGATTTTCTATTGATTTTACAAGTTGCAGCCTAGTTCAAAGGATTTTGAATTCTGTTTGATTACAGGTAGGCCACGTGGCTCTTTCTGATTGGAGGGTACCTCTTCGGCCGGATCGGCTCTGTGGTGCGTTGGATTAAAAGGGATCTGAGCGGCCTAGATCTACTGATACCGATTCGGTTAAGTGATCTGTTTAGAGACATCTGATCACGATCCGACGGTCGAGATGAGAAGGGAGGGGAGAAGCTCACCTAGGTTAGGGTTCCGGTGAGGTTTGCCGGTGAGGCGTGCAGGGGTCGAACTCCGGTGATGCTACAGCGGCTTTCAGACGACGGCGAGGCCACCACGGGGATCAGAGCGTCGAGGGAAGCTCGGGAGCGTGGTCGAAGACTTCGATTGCTTCCAGGCGAAGGAGGAAAGGGCGGCTGGAGACGGGCGCGCGTCGGTGAGCTTCGGGCTCGTGACGCCGTGCTCGATTGGCTGCAGAATGGAGCACAAAAGGGGGATCAGGAGATGCGCCAGGTCGTGGCGAATAGGTTAGGAGGGGGAGGACTAGGGTTCACCGGCGATGGCGCAATCGGCCGGACGAGCTCGCAGATGCCGCGTCTCCGATGAGCGATTGCGTCCGATTGGCCGTGTTTCGAGCAGAAGGACGAAAGGGAGAGAAGAGAGGGGAGAGCGGGCTCTTTATAGGCACGGGGATTCATCGATTGTGGCAGGGAGTAAAGAGAATTGAAGGGCGAAATCAACGGTGAGGTTTCCAGTGAGAGGAAACGGCAGTGTTGAAGACGGTGATGTGGCCTGACGTGTGGGCCCGTGCGGTCAGCGAGGGAGAGGGAAGAAAGAGGGTACCGATTCGGTAAACTTAAACGGGCCGCGGACTGGCTTCCGTTCTGGGCCGAGGGGTTCCCGAGGGCCCTTTTCTATTTTTATTTCGTTTCTTCTTTTTCTTTTTCTGTTTTCTTATTTCTTCATATCTTTTGCAAATATACTTCAAACAACGTCAAACCAAATCCTAATATTTTCTAAAATTCAAATAAACAATCCAGAACAGGATCAAACATGTTTTCTTAATAAAATAAGTTTTCAAACAAGCTCCATGAACATAGCAAGAAGGACTTGCTTGTTCACATAAAATATAAACTAGGGTTTAAGAAATAAACCTTTTCGAATTGGTTAAAAAAAAATACTTTTATAAGACAATGTTTGAAATTAATAATTCCCAACTTTAAAATATAATCTTTAAATAAAAGAATATGAGTTCTTTTAGCAAACATTCTCTATGCAGATGAGCCTTGCATAGGTTTTGAATAAGGGCAAGAAAATAGTATTTCAAATCCCTTTTATTTTCCCAAAGAAACTCTTCAAGAAGTGATAGAAAGTTTGGGATAGGTTTTCAAATAAACTCAAAAAGTTTTAAATTCCTATGAATTTTCAATCAACACAAGCAAAATGAAAACGAAAATTTTTCCCCAAAATTTGATAAAATCTTGGGTCGTTACAGAACCGTAAGTTGGGGACATGGTTTATCTAAGGGTTAGTCCCATGAAGGGAGTGCATCGTTCTGGAGTCAAGGGAAAACTTAGCCCAAGATACACTGGACCGTTCAAGATTCTGAGTCAAAGTCGGGGAGTGGCCTTTGAGTTAGAACTACCGAAGGAACTATCTAAGGTCCATAATGTGTTTCATGCTAATCAACTTCGCAAGTGTATGAAGACACCGGAAGAAACCATATCCTACAAAGAGGTGGAATTGCAAGCTGATTTGACATATGTTGAAGAACCATCAAAGATTCTGGCAGAGAATTGGAAGCAACTCCGTAATAGGGCCATCAAATATTGCAAAGTGCAATGGAAACATCACCCGAAAAGAGAAGCTGCATGGGAAAAAGAAGAGGATCTAAGGACAGCCTATCCAGAATTCTTCAGGTACATCTTACCCCAAACTTCAGGACGAAGTTTTTGTTAAGGGGGGAAGTCTGTAACATCCCAGCACGTAGGACAACTCTGGGGTAGTTTAGTGGGCTTTTGTGCATAGCATCTTAAATTATGAGATTTTTCGTGCTTTTATCACTAAAACCTAAGGGGGATCGAGTCTCTCTTCGAGGGGGTATGGTATACTCTCGGAGTGCGAAAGAATTCGACATGATCTCTTTTGATCAATTGCTTGTTGGGAATGGGTGAAACTAAACAACTAAAACCCTAGGCATGAGCTATGAATTCAAACTTGAATTTGAATTATGAAAATTTGAATTAAAATTAAAAAGACACATTTAGAAAGGATAAATAATTATAATAAGAAAAACTTGGACTTTATTAATCATCAACACAATATACATTGTCTTTACACAATTCTGTGAACAAAAGAATAATTACAACACTTGGAATGAATAAAAGAATATTACAACAATGAATAAAAGAATATTACAACTATGAATAAAAGGAAGACAAGTATATTAATTCTGACACTACACATCTTCTTTCTTTCTTTTCTTCTCTTTTCTTCTCTTTTCTTTCTCTAGTTACCTGCAAACAAACAATGAAAAGACCAAGAGGACAGAAATACAAGTGGCAACCAAAAATAAGAATAACCACTGTAGATAACTATCAAGGAGCCAAGCTTATCCTCATTAGCCGTGGGGTAAATATCTCGGCCAAGATAGGACCAAGCAAGTAGCTCAATCACCAAATGCATGTAGAGAGGTGTCAAGGCAGCAGCAAACTGAAATCAGTTTAAATAGAGCACTGTTGGTGAGGTTTGGCCGGCCAAGAACACCAGCCGACCAACAACACCACCATCATAGCACACATCACCACAGTTCACATCATCACTAGGAGCATCACCACCAACAACATCATCACACAAATCTACCCTGCTCATGAGTTGAGCAACAGGGAAAGATTCACACCACCAGCACACCATCACTCAGCCAAACCAGCAAAACCAAAGACCAACATGGTTACTTAGTTCAACTAGGAACTAGGTCAAGCAGCTAGGAGGAGCAGGCTTGCCACAAGAAGCAGGAAATCAGAAATATCCAGAAGAACAAGCTACTCTTCAGCAGCAGGTTATTATTGAACCATAGAGTACATAAGTGCTGGGAGGAAACCGACATGTTTATCTCCCAGGCAGGCACCACATAGCACAGCCACACATGAATCAAGCAGAGCTTGATGATAAAAGGGCTTTGGTCATCATTTGGATGTCCAGGAGGCCATGACCTTGAAGACAAGGCCATCCACAACACCTACTCCACAAAACATAGTCTTATCTGAGAATTTCTCAAAGGAAATACTCACATAAATAAGAATAAGGCAAGGAGTGACACATGGGTTACCTAGGCTAACAAGACTGAGACCTAAACCTAGTAATCCATCAGCTTTGCCAATGAAATTGGTCAAGTTTGAGTAAGCATCTGGGAAAAGTGGACAGGGACACTTTTAAACAAGTAAACCACCAACAGATCACCACAAAGGGTGATCTACTCTCAAGAGCACCCAGCTTAGCAGCCAACATGATACGGATCAACGTGATCCGAAGGGGGTTTGGCCCAATCTTTCACGGCGATCAAACGAACAGCAAGATAGCGAAAGAGAACTCAATCTGAAATAGATCAAACTGATCTCTCTTCAATTCCTCGCGCTGAAACTGACCGGAATCAACTCCCACGCATGGCATAACATCAGATCTCGAAGATCAGCAATCAAACACACCGATATGCGCCCCCAAACATTGGGACTTTTCTGGTCTCTCTCTTAGCTCGAAAATACAAGTCTGCTCGATACAATGGCGGCTGCCATAACCCTATATGGGTGACTCTGAACGCTACCTTGGCTGGGCTAGGCCCCATACCAAACTAAAAGCCCAAATGGCCAAAACACACTTGATTTTGGACAGGCCCAAAACCATCACACACAAATAAAACCAAACTGAAATAAAAACATGACGCGAACTTAATTAAAATATAACAACTAAATGTCTTTCGCTGCAGCGCCTCGACGAACATGAAACTCCATTGGAGGTGTACGAAAGTTGGGCTTCACATCATCTTGTGGAGGCACTTCAAAGCAGAATTGTCCAAGCTTCAGAACATAAGGAGGTGGTAAAATAGTAGGAGTAGTAGCTATGCTCCCCTTATCATCCCCCCAACTTGAAAGGAAACCGTCCTCGGTTTCGCCTGAATGTGTTGGACCTTTTTCTGAGCAGCAAGCACATCCACTTTGATATCCTTATCGAGCATAGGCAGCAACACATGACGCTTCCCCTTATGCCACAAGGAATAAACATTGGACCTGCCTTCATGAGTGGAACGCCTATCAAATTGCCACGGGCGTCCTAGCAGCACATGACATGCATCCATAGGCAAAACATCACAGACCACTGTGTCCTCATAATTACCTACTGAAAATTTCAGGCGCACCTTATGTGTGACCTTCAGCTTCCCTGAATTATACAACCACTCAACACAATGTGGCTGCGGGTGCTTCCATGTAGGCAATGATAGAGAATCCACCAAACTCTTGCTAACAACATTTGTGTAGCTGCCACCATCAATAATCAGTTTGCAAGTGGTGTCCTTGACGATGCATTGGGTCTGAAATATATTCCAGCGCTGCCCTTGTTCGTGAATGCGATCTTCTGGTACGCGTTGCACCATTAGATTTTTTAAATTTGCAGCAAGTGCATACCCATCCACGATCACTTCAGGATTGTCCTCAGAGTCCTCACTTGATGACGCATCAGCTTTCTCATCATCACTAGCAGAAACATAGCCATCATGAGTGAGCATCACCCTTTTTCTATTAGGGCAATCACGCTTCATGTGTCCTCGTCCTCCACAAGTAAAACACTCGATGTTTGCTGTGGACTGCGCAGATGCAGTTTTGGACACCCCAGATTTGGGTGCCACGCTATGAGAAACACTATTAGAGCGTGTAGAAGGTGTCGTCTGAACACTAGGACCAGCAGCCTCGGTATGAGAACGAGGCCATGATTTTGTAGGTGTGGCAGCTTGGCGTCGTTTGATTTGTTGCTCTGCACGCTCAGCTTGGTGCACAAGATCCTGAAGATCATGATAGTAAACCATCTCCACACGATCACGCACCTCAAAATTCAGTCCATTCAAAAACCGAGACATCGTGGCCTCTGTATCCTCCCTTGTCCCTGTACGTATCATCAACAACTCCATCTCTTTATAATACTCATCCACAGATTTAGTACCTTGAGTGAGCTGCTGCAACTTATTATACATGTCTCTCTTGTAGTGTTCAGGAACAAAGCGATGGCGCATAAGATCTTTCATACCTTGCCATGACGTTGGGCGAGTACGCATACGCAGAATTTGATTCCACCAAATCAGCACATAACCGGTAAATTCAACAGCAGCCAGTTGAAGTCTCTTCGCCTCAGTGTAATAATGAGTAGCAAAAATCTAATCCATGCGCATCTCCCATTCCAAATAATCGTCAGGTCCGCGGTCACCGGAAAAAGGAGGTATGGACAATTTGATGCGTCCAAGACCACCATCATCTAGTTGAACACGACCAGCATGGCCAACACGGTCACGATCATGTGGCTGTACACGATGAGCACCTGCAGGACGAGCAGCAAACTGTCGTTGTTGGGGTGCATAATCAGCGTCATCGGCAAGTTCTCCTTCATAAGCGGGTGCCACAGGTCGATGATCATGATATTCAGCAGGGCGGCGTGGAACCACGTTGCGAGGTTGTGCAGCAGGAGGGGGCTGCACGGGTGCACGGGCGGTAGCATCGCCCATTGCATCAATCCGGGTAGCTAGCTGTGCAATTTGTGTTGCCAATGCGGCATGACTCCGAAGAATAAAGTCGCACGTGCTATCAAAACCAGCCCGAATATTAGGAGCCAAATCTGCAGCAAAAACCGGCGGAACAAGTTCCTCTTTCTTCTCTCCAGCAGCTACAGAATTATCTCCCTCAACGGATTTTACCATCTTCAAATAATAGAGCAGTCAAATTCAGCAAAAGAGAAACAAAGCAAACAGGCTTCGGGAGCAGCGCACGGGAGCCAGCTCAAAACGGGTGTCAGGGTTGCTCCGGGTCGCCAGACCCCAGACGTCCTCCGCGTCCTGGCGAGAGGATCCAGGCAGCGCCAGCAGGATCGCGATCGGGGTGATCGGGGGCGACGACAAGATGGGCGAGCGAGATCGAGGCGGCCGCACCCTGGCTAGATGGGCCGGCCCACTAAGGGCGCTAGGCAGGAGCAGCGCTAGGCGGGCGAGCGAGACGCGTGGCTAGCGAGAGACCGGCAGAGGCGCGCGGCGCGGGAGGAACACGCGGGGCGAGCGAGGGCTGGGCGCTGGGGAGCGACGCCCTACCCCAGACGCTCTCTGCGCCTGGGCGGCCGCGGGGCTGCACTTTTTTTTTCCTTTTCTCTGCAGATCGGATCGAAGCCTAGGCAGGATCGGGCGTGGACGACTCGATCGCCCAGGGCAGACGATCTCTGAGTTGCAACTACTGCCAGATCCGATCTAATTCCTCTCAGCAGATCGAACTTCAAGCAAATGAACTGGACCAACAGATCAAACTCACTAGTAAATCTCAGCAAGTAAAATCTTAGTAGAACAAATCGATCTCAACAACAAACTCCGCCGTGAGAAACCCGACGAATCTGATACCAAGATGATACGGATCAACGTGATCCGAAGGGGGTTTGGCCCAATCTTTCACGGCGATCAAACGAACAGCAAGATAGCGAAAGAGAACTCAATCTGAAATAGATCAAACTGATCTCTCTTCAATTCCTCGCGCTGAAACTGACCGGAATCAACTCCCACGCATGGCATAACATCAGATCTCGAAGATCAGCAATCAAACACACCGATATGCGCCCCCAAACATTGGGACTTTTCTGGTCTCTCTCTTAGCTCGAAAATACAAGTCTGCTCGATACAATGGCGGCTGCCATAACCCTATATGGGTGACTCTGAACGCTACCTTGGCTGGGCTAGGCCCCATACCAAACTAAAAGCCTAAATGGCCAAAACACACTTGATTTTGGACAGGCCCAAAACTATCACACACAAATAAAACCAAACTGAAATAAAAACATGACGCGAACTTAATTAAAATATAACAACTAAATATCTTTCGCTGCAGCGCCTCGGCGAACATGAAACTCCATTGGAGGTGTACGAAAGTTGGGCTTCACATCATCTTGTGGAGGCACTTCAAAGCAGAATTGTCCAAGCTTCAGAACATAAGGAGGTGGTAAAATAGTAGGAGTAGTAGCTATGCTCCCCTTATCACAACACCTTACAGTCACTGTGCACACCTCAAGGAGGCATCACAAGCAGATAGCCAGAGGCTACTGCAAGAACCACAACAACAGCCACTGAGCCTAGCATCACTGCTAGGATTAATCAAGCTCAACAGAAACTAGTTTGCAATACTGAACCAGCACAACAGTAGCACTGCAAGAAAGTGCAGTGGGGATGTTACACCAAAGCTAATTAAACAGCAACATTCAGTGATAACTAACACATAGTTATTCATGCACTTGGTGTATATAATAAAGACCATCCACTAGCAAGCTCTCAGCCAACTTAGCAACAGCAGAAACTAAATAATTAAGCAGTAGAGGGCCATCATAGCATTCAGTTTGAATACCAGCAAATTGAATCAGTTAACTAAAACCAGCAAGCTTCAGTTAAAAGTGTTAACTGAAGCTATGTCTGAATTTAACAGTGCAAGTACCCATGTTAATCCTACTCAAACTTTAACAGCAAGATTAATGGACAGAGAGGGGTCACTGAGCATGAATCACACACATCACAGCAAGCTCTAATTCAACAGCACAAGGGCAAGTATGGGGTAGAAACCCCAGTTCATCTGGGAGGAGAACCATGGCCAGAGCAAGCTCCAGGGGAGTGTAGAGAAGGATAGAGGAGAAGGGGAACTTACTCAGCGCCCAGGAGGTACCACCGTGGCATGGCGACATAGTGCCCGCACGGCCATGACGGCACCAAGCCAGGGGAAGGCACCAACGACACGTCGGCAAGACACCCCACCCACCAGCACCAGATCTCGCTGAGGGGAAGGCCAAGAAACTCGAGACGAAGCTCGAGGTCACCATGGCCGAGATCCAAGGCGCAGGAGGCAACGTAGCCGAGGGCACAAAGGGGGTAATCGACCAGATCTCTCGGACAGGCAGGAGCGCCGTCACGAGATCTATCGATTGCGACCCATCTCGGTGGCTAACTCCGGCGGAGGCGGTCGGAATCGAGCACTGCGGCGGCGGGGCGACACAGTCGCCAAAGCTCGGGCGAGAGGAACGAGAGAGGTGAACACGATGAGTGCCCGGTCGGTTTGACCGAGCCACCTGGTCGGGTTCAACCAGGCAGGCCGGCGCCGACAGGTGGGCCAGGCCTGACAGGTGGGCCAAGTCGACAGGTGGGGCTGGGGAGGTTTTAATCAGTTTTAGAAAACAGAAAATTGAATAGGAAATAAAGGCTTTTTGGAAAAACCTTTTTGATGAGGACATCCCTACTATTGTTCCATCTCCACTTCGTAATGATGACAAGCAAGTTGCTGCAAAGAAGAAGTCCAATGATGAAATCAGAATTGGACCTATCACAAGAGCTCGTGCAAAGTTAGTAGAACAACAGGTGAATTTGCTCCTAATAGAATCTGATTATTTTGTTAATGAGAATTGTTTACTGCCTAAGTCTTTGTGTGTTTGCATACTCAGGTTCATGGGAGAAGAAGACATAGCACGAGGGAGCGAGGAGCTGGAGCAAGACGTGATGATCATGCACATGGACGCGAGGGAGGAGAGGGAGGCCGGCGACCAGCATGAGGAGGAGGAGGACATCACGCAGGAGGTTGCATATGGCGCACCACCAAGTGTATGTGCGCCATACACATAAGGCCTGCGCGCCTAGTTGGCTGCACCCAACCTTTGGGTCAGTTTGTATCACGTCAGGTTGAGTCGAACCGTGTTAGAGGACCAGGTCAGGTCGGTTGCCCTTGGGCCAGCCGCACCCCCCTTATATTGTGTGCCTATGCGCCATAGAGAGGTTAGACCACGTTTTAGATAAAACCTAGTTCTTGAGACTGCTGCAAGCATTCATCTGGAATTCTTGTCTCCAATTCGTTTCGATCTGGAGATTATATACTGCAAGTTAAGTGTGATCTGCTGTTCCATTGGGAATTAGTGAATTGCAATTATACCGTTTCGTGGTCGACGGCTGCGTTGCGCAAGTGTGTGAAGTCGTGAATATCCGAAGGGTAGAGAGCTGTTGCATTGGCATCAGGGATCTAGCGAGGAGAGATCATCGGCGACACCAAGTTATCTATCACCATCATCACCATTACCGCAAGCTTACTGAGAAGATCGGGCCACCCCATATCACTTTTAACACACAATAAAAAGCAGAAAAATAATCTTAACTTTGCAGAAATAACTCTAAGTAATTTTTGAGCCTTTTCATCACATGAATAGTGATTTTATGAATAAGAGAGGAATTGTTCATAATGGAACTATGGAGTTTTCTTTTAGAAGAAAAACTTCTAGAAATGTTTTAAAGAGAAAATAAAAATTGAAAAGACAATAACATCCTAGAATTAAAATAAAGTAAATCCATTCAAGAATTTATCCTTAGAATTCTTGAATGAATTTAACATAATATATACTCTGGTAAATTCATAACTAGGGTATATGCACCTTTTAATAAATCACCCTATAAACATAAATAGCACTAAAAGAAAAGGGAATTTTAAAAGACTTTTCTATAATAAAATTGTAAGATATCTAAGAAAAATCTGGTTAGAATAGAACTCATTATCAAAATTAAACTCCATTCAAGAATATTTGAAGAATATTCTTGAATGAAGAAATTGATAACATATATTCCTTAAAATCATAAAAGGAATATGTATATTCTAGGAGGAAAATAAAACACTTCTGGGGGGTATAAAGGGAACACACACACTTCGAGGCATGCATTATTTGAATCTTTAACCATTGCCCTTATCGGACAATGATGCTGTTTTCCAGAACCCAAGGTCCTGGGTCACTCCAACAAATCCAACTGCACTACCTTGCAGTGTGCAGGCAAGTTCACTCTTGCTCATATCTATTATTTATCTTTAGCAAATTATTTGCAAATATACCTGCGGTATTACTACTCCATTTAAAGCAAAAAGTTCTGCTTTCTTAATCAATTTGACTAGTGGATAGCAACCATCGTGGTTGTTACCCTAGGATGGTGGGAAGTGGAACCATGGTATGGGTATTGGTGGAGGTCCCACTGCAACTGGAGAGTTCACCTAGGAAGTAATAACCAATGTCGTCAGTGATTCTAGCACCGTAAATAACGGTCAACCATAAGATCTGGAATGGGACAGAGAAGTCAGCTGTACCAACTTCCTTCTACATATCAACGGATGCGCGTACCATAGCTGTTGGTCTCCTACTGGGAGCAACATGAGGGTGGAATCCCCTTAATGATTCCATGGTACTGTGGTCTATGATGGATTGTAGGCGACCAACGTGGGAGCCCGAGATCGGAAGCTACCAATGTGTAGGAGACCGGCGTGGGGAATATCTACCGAGGTTGGAAATACCAAATGGTAGAAGACCGGCGTGGGTAAGCTAAATCGAGGTCGGAAACTACCTGCGGGAGGTCGCCGCATTTGCCCCCCCCAAAACTCTAGCTAAATCGCCGCCAGGCTGCCCAAGCCAGAGGTCGCCGCGCTGCCGTTACTGCCAGAGGGCATCACCGGTTTCTGGTGAGCCTCGACCCCCTCTTGATCTCCCTCTGCACCACTTCTTTCCCCTTGATCTCGCGCAACTCTCTGACAAGGTTTCGCCCTCCCCTTTTCTTCAGAGCACAGCGCCCGACATCGAGCAGATCTTGTTGCCGCAGAGAAGTTTTCCGGCGAGGAATTGCCGGGGATACAGAGCACCTCCGCCCTTGCTGCTTCGCCACCATGACCGTCTCGTCGATCTCTTCCCCTGGTATGAACACCGTTTCCCAGATCCACTCGTGCACATCATCCTCCTCCATGCTCTGCACGACATAGCCTCGATACTAACCTCCAGCCGCCCTTTGACACCACTCAGGAAGAATTCAAGGACGCCGCTTCACCATCGTCTTCGCTACCTCGAACTGAACGTCGTCGTCGTCTTCTCGGAGCTCAACGATCGCCGGAACTGCCTCGCCGATGAATTCCAGTATCGTAGGGACCTCGCCAACGACACCTTTCCGGTGAGCCCCTCTCCTTTCTTCTTTCGACCGTGCGATCTAGATCTTGCGGGTGATAACAGATCACTTACCAAAGGGGTAAGATTGGATCTGGGCCACCTGATCTTATTTAGATCCGACGGCCGGAATCGGTGATCCGACCGAATCGGTATCGCCCAATAAGGAGGCGCCGCATGTCAGTCCCTGGTTATTTCCGAATTCGTTTTTCGATTTAAAATTCCAGAATCATGTTTAACTTCAAAAATTCATATCTTGAGTTCCGTGCGTCCAAATTTAGCAAACTTCGCGTCTATGGATTTAGAAAAATGCGTAGAATCTATTTCCAGCATCCAATACTACTTTTGCATCTGTTTTATACACTGAATTACTGCAATCTCTATTTATGTGTTTTGGCTATTAAAAATAGTTGTAAAATTTATTTTACAGTAAATCCTTTTGTTTTTGGTCTATATGAAACCTCTCAGTACTGTAGCACATCCAGAATATTTTTAGTATCTTCTATATTACCTTTGTAGTTTTAGTTTGTTAAATTGATCTCTGTGTGTTAAAAATATTTTTGAGCTTTATAAATAACTCTAAAATTTTGATCATGGCATCATGCATATAGTTAACAACTAGGGAACTTGTTAAGTGCCTTTTTGGTGTTTAAATCACATGTTGCATGCATATTTCTTTTCATGAATGTTTTATGAATGCTATGTGCTTATGATTGCAATATTTCATGTGTAGATTGTGCTGAGTGCAATGAGTGCCTTTGTGACGAGTGCACCAACTCCTCTCCTCACCAAGGCAAGTGTCACCATATTTCCTTGTCCTACTGAAGATTTTGTCACTTGTAGTTTTTCTAGTAGAAGATGCATGTGTAGGTGGTTTTATGAGTTATGTCTTAGATTGCTAGATTTTATGCTTAAGTCTTTGTCTAGCTTGCCTAGCTTTGCATCTCCTAGTAGAAGTACTACTGCTATAGGACTTGTTCTACACTTGTTGTGGGAAGGGTTATCACATGTTTTTGGCTAAGTGTTGAACAACCAAGTTTTGGAAAACTAAGAAAACAACTAAGTTAATGAATCACCTAGGTGGATGTGGCTTTGATTGGTTTATGTTGAGTGGTTCCCTGGGGTCATGTCATCGAACCTTTAAACCACTAGGTGTATCTCACTTGTGGACGGCCACCCAGGAGCAAAGAGATTGGAGACGTTCAAGTCATGAAGCTTCCAGTGCAACCACAAGACATATGGGCTCTGTCTTGGTCAACTAAGCTACAAGAACTCAAGCCAGGCGGACAGAGGGTGGTAGATGTTGATAGGATGGAACGCGTCCGTTTGGTATGAGGGAATGCTTTTGAAAGGCCTTGTCTTAGTTTTCACTTGGCCATTTGAGGAAAATGAGTCTCATGGAAAAATGGGTTAACTAAGTCCTGTGGGAAAAGTGCACCACCTCTGCAGAGTGTTTAGAACTAAGTACTTAGCCGTGTCCCCGGTTATGGACAATTCTGAGTGACATGATGTTGAAGTTGTTCGAGAATCTCCTCACCCTAATTTCTCTAAGTTAAAACTTGATGGGTAAACTTGGGTAGCAAAAGGTGCTTCTTATCAAAATTTTGCTAAGGAAAAACTAGTCTTTTTTTACAAAGATAGGAAAAAGCTTGCTTTTGCTAAGTCAAACTCCACCTGGCCAAATAGCATATAAGTGTAGGCGCCAGTGAGTCCACCATAGTGACATCTTGCCAATACATTCAATGTATTGACCCTTCGTGTTGGAGGTGGCTACTATGAAGATTGAAGATTGCTGCGTTTCGGTCAGGAGTCTTCGTCCAACACGACTGCCTGCGGAGCTATGAAGAAATGAAGACTTGTAGTTTCATTTACTTAGTCATTTCTAGAGTTGTAATAAGTTTGTGGCATTGTGCCTTTCGAGTTGTAAAAGAACTATGTTATTTGTGGATCAAGCATTGTAATAAAAGACCTTTGCATTCTTGGTATTTCATCTTGTAACTGTGTGTGCTAGCAGTTGATTCGGGACTAGCACAAATAAAGCACAGGTACACTAAAGATGGTATCAGAGAAAAGTGTTGCCCTTAGGTTTGTGACCCTAGGATTGGACGAAAACCCTTAGGAATTTTTTTAGGAGTTGTTCTTGTTTCTTTTGTTGCTAACACTTAGGAATAGTTTTGACTTCTCTAAGTTAGAAATCTCTTTACTTTTGTTCAACATTTTTGTTAAGTTTTCTTATTTCGGCTTTGACGAGTGTTAACTCGATAAATGTCCAATATGAAGGACTTAGGATCGAGGGAGTAGGGCGTCGGATGAACTCGAAGGTAAAATCAGTCGAACAAGGTGTGTGTCAAAAGTAAACATAAGTGTAAACTTGGCTTGCTTTCAATCTGTCCGTCACCGTCCTCTCCTGGCCCCTATATATAGGTGGCCTGGTCTCAAAGATCGGGAGGGGTCCGACACAGATTACAATATCGACATACGACATGAACTCATATTTACTAGTATTACAATTGGGCCTAGCTTAATGGTCCTCAGGGGTACTCAACTGACGGGCTCTATTATCTATATACCCTTGTCAGTAGCCCCCGAGATTCTATCAGAATTGCAGATTCGGGTTGAATCTCAAATCTTTATTTCTTCGACTTGATCAATCTTTTGATTTCTTCTTCCTGTATTCAAAAAATAAACACTTTTCATTATATCATTTCGCAAGGGGTTTTGATGAACAAGCCTAAAAAATCTGACGGATCAAGAGGCCAGTTAACTGCCGGAACATATACTTGTCACCTACTTCAAATTCAATCCCATTGGACTTGAATTCGGGAAACCGGTCAAACCCACTCTTTTGCCGCATTTAGGACTTACAAAGAATGAGTCCCAGTGGTTCTCAGGGTACCCAGTGTGTCCACCATGATTTTCTTTGCATCGTAGACACAGATAATTTCTAGCAGGGCGCATCCATGTGCGTATACCAGGCCACACATGACAGATCCTGGGGTCTTACCTTCATGATATGTTTCAATCATGGCATTCGAGCTTTGTCGCGATGACGCAACTCGAGAATCATATGTCGCAGCCTTGTTTGACTGTTTTAGTTCTAAAAATGTTCGGGTTATTCAACCTTGATTAATATAAACTCCCTCCCGATGGGAGTAATGATGCTGTCCAAATCTTCTTTCGCCTTCTTTGCTCGCTTTATACATGTACAAATATCGTCGGGTGCGCGGCCAGCGCTCCCGATGGGAGTAGCCCCCGAGGCTATAGTCGAAAACTTGTTTCGAGTATAGGCTCAAATAAATTTCCCTTCTTTGATCATCAGATAATAGCTTATTTGATAATATCGTTGGGTGCGCGGCCAGCGCTCCCGATGGTAGTAGCCCCCGAGGCTATAGTCGAATATTTTCGGGTATAGACTCAAAAAATGAGTTTTCTTCCTTGATTCCTCTGTATCTTTCATAACAATTTTTCGTCGACTTCTTTGGTCATCATCAATACACAAAATGTCATACCAGACTTTTACTAAATTTTTCCTATGAGTGTCCATAACTGTCATGTTCTTATGTTCTCGTTACTCGAATGCTCGTGACGTCATTAGTACAATCACTATGTATGTGATTTGACTGGACGCTGACCGTTGCTCGGGGACAGCGCGGTAATTTTACAGTTTTCCTGCCCGTTAGTGGGCTGCCGTTTCCGCTTCTTGTGCCACGTCTTAGCCCACGTTCCTTCATCAGGAAGCTTTATAAGGGGGAGAGTGGGGTTTTTACTGTTTACCAGTTCCTCGCTTCTTCCGCCGCCACCATTACCACAATCCTTTTGCGCTTCTGAACTCTTGCACAGCCCCCGCGTGTAACTCGTAGATGCGCGTCAAGAGCCTTGCCCACAAGAACCAGATAGGGAAGAAGAAGATCACCAACTCATCGACCAGCTGGGTGCTGTCGGAATTCTCGCAAACCGATCTCACCAAGGCCCAGAAGGATGGTCTTATCGCCGAAGGGGACCAGATCGTCTTTCCCAGCACCAAGCGCATCCCCAAGCCCCCGAGCGGCTACCGGGTGATGTTCCTCGCCTTCCTCTTACGCGGCCTATCTTTCCCTGCCCACGAGTTTCTCTGTGGGCTTCTCTTTTTTTACGGTGTGCAGCTTCACCAGCTCACACCAAACTCGATTTTACACATTGCTTGCTTTGTCACCCTTTGCGAGTCTTTTCTGGGGATCGAACCTCATTGGATTCTCTGGAAATTTCTCTTTTGCCTCCACCCTAGTGTTGCTTTGTCAAAGAAGCCTGAGCTGGGCGGGTCTGTTGTTTCTGCCAGCATGGAGGTTCATTATTTGGAATTTTCCATGGCTGCCTTAGTGCAAGGTTGGAAGAAGAAGTGGGTTTACATCAAAGACCAGAAAAATTCTTCTTCTGACCAATACGACATTGCCCCTTTTGATGCCAACCAAGATCTGAAGAAGTTATCATCGTGGGATTCGCCTCCCACAGAAGCTGAGATGGAAGACATCAAGCCACTACTAACTCGCATCCCGGCTCTAAAGAGTGAAAGTGGGGGTGCGCTGTCAGGGACTCAGCTGATGTCGTTTTTCTTACAACGGCGAGTCCAGCCTCTTCAGCATCGTGTTTCCAAACTTTGGTCATATTCTGGCTTGAAAGATTCTTCTCGAGTGTCTGAAGAGGACATAGATAAGAAGGATCTCGATAAGTGAGCCAGATCTTTGACTACTCTCACCAAGGATCACGACATTCCAGCATTAGCCGCTGATTTCTTCGACTCCGAGCGTCCCTTGCCTTCGGTACGCGCGTTTTCAATCACGGGTTTTATTCACCTTGTTCTTGTGTTGTTGCTACATTGCTGATAGTTTTGTGACTTTGTTTTTGCAGGGCCATCAATTTCTTGTTTCTCGTCCTCCTTTGCCAGAGGAAGAACCTATTCAGGCTAATCCTGTTTCTGCTACGTCCAAAGCCCCCCGAGGCCGAGGAAAGCCAGGATGGAGATGATGCTGAGGATTCACTGGAGGGAACTAGCTCGACTACGTCGCCTCCTCCTGCTCATTCAGAAGATCCTAGTCTTGACAAGAAGAGGAAACGTGTTGAGGAACTCATTTCTTCGAGTACCTCCGCTTCCAAGGTTGCTATCGGGGAGCCTTCTGCTCCCTATGAGGATGAGGAACTTTTCGACCTCTTAGACTCGTGAGTTTTTGCTGACTCAAAATTTTATCTTGTACTCGCTTCCCTTTTTTTCCCGACTTATGCCAAGTCTTTGCTTTTTATTCCTTTTGCAGTGACAACGAGAACCCAAAAAAGGATGCTGCCACTGCTCCTTCTGTTGAGGCTGCTACTGCCGATGAACCTTCTTTCCAAGAGGCTACTCCGGTGGTGAAGTTGAAAGAAGCTCTTGCTAAGAGGGTTTCCTCTTCTCGTGGCTCCAAGCATCTGAAGAAGGCGACATATGCCAGTACTTTGCTCAACGCCCATCGACCAACGAGCTCTTCTGACGATGTAAGTACTAATGCCGGTGTTTTGCTTTGTTCATTGCTTGAACTTTCCTACTCATGTCTTCCTTTTGACAGATTCCGATGATGAAATTCGTCTCTTTGGGCACTGAATGTGTCAAATTTTTGAAAGCTGCTCGAGCTTTTCAAGGTAATTTTCTTTCCTATGTTGTGTCTTTTGCCTGTCTCGTGTGTCTTTCTCCGTTTCTTTATTTGACTTTCTTTTCCCTTTTCCATGCTGCAGATGCTTTGGCGGCGGCCAATGCTCACATAGAGTCCCTTGAAGCTGAACTCGAAGCTTCCCAAAAAGCCTAGGACGTTGCCACTGCCGCTAAGGCCACTGCTGAGAAGTCTGCTAAAGCAGCAATGACCAAGGCGAAGAAAGCGGAAAGGGCACTTGCTGATGCTAATCAAGGGCGCATTCAGAGAGAGGAAGCCATCACTAAGCGTTTGAACCTAGTTTCGACTCTTGCTGGTGGTGAGTATCTTTCTACTCTTTTTATTGTCTGCTTGCTCACCTTGCTGGTGGTCACTTATTATCCTTTTTGTTTTTGCTTGCAGAGAAAATTGGGGTATCTTTGGTGCCGTTGCAGCTGGTTGATGAAGATCCTCTCATGGAAGCGGTGAATTAGCTTGAGTTGCACTGGATATCTGTCCAGGAGGTCCTCGAGTTGACTCGCCGCGTGCTAACGCGAATTGTTGTTAGGTTGTGGCCAAAGAAGAAAGCCGATATGCCCGCTGTTGATCTCAAGAAGCTTGCCGCCGTCTTTGACACCGCTGAGGATCCTATCTTGTCGATGAAGAGCCGATCGGTGAAGCGAGGCGCCGAAGGGGCTATTGCACTTGCTTACTTGCACGACGAGGAGGTTAATTGGGAGAAGGTTAGCTCTTCTCGTGGTCGACCTCTTTCGGAGCTTCTAGGTTTCTTTGAGAAGGCGAAGAAGTATGCGCCAGGCATCATGTCGATTATCACCACCTCGGCGACTTCTTCGACTTCTACGCCAGCTTCTTCGACTCCTGCGACAAGTGGGTCGATGCCTCCGCCAAACACTGGTGCTACCTCTTCCGCGCCTACTTCTGCCACGGAGCCTGATGCTGAGGTGGCGTAGACTTAGTCTTCCCTTATAGTCTTCATTTCTTTTGGTGTAGTGAACTTATTTATATTTTGCCCGAGAATCAATCAGAGGACTTGTACTCTTTGTAAATACTTTTCCTTTATGAAATGTCGTGCTTGATTGAGATTCTGAGATGTTTTCTTTTTCTTTCTGTTGGCTTCCAGCCGGTGCATGCTGGTGGGTCGCCAAGTCGTGGTCGCGACTTACCGCCCGCCGATATGCTCGACTCCGGCGCTCCTATGTCTCCTCGTTCTTCTTGTCGATGTACTGAATATTTGTCAAGGATTGCTGATGAGGACATCCCTACGGTTGATACAACCATTGCACCTACAGCCACACTTCCTCACATTCCACAATTCCAAGGACCTCTCACAAGAGCTCGTGCACGCCAACTAAATTATCAGGTACTTTCGTTTCTAGGAACTATTCCTAATATTCATGAGAATATGATGCTGCCTAAATCAGATGTGTTTATGTTACTTAGGAATGATGGGCCTAGCACGGATGAGAGGGACAAGCATTGGAGCATGATCATGCATGGAGATGATGGCAGCAATCGTGTGAGGATTCGGGATGACGCTGCAAGTGAAGATTTCAGAACTTTGAAGCCACCATAATTCTGCAAGGATGCTTGGACGAAATTCACAAGTTACTCAATCATAAAATTCGTCCAAGGCTTTATATGATGCTGCGTCACCTTATTTTATGGGTTAAACCCATGTATTTTCGTCATAGGTATTTTAGGGATTTTTTGGAGGCTGTTTGAGTGGAAATCGGCCCATCTAGGGTTATTTTCGGATGGCCCATTAGGGTTATACGAAAATCCCTGCCCTTTCCCTCATATATACCTCCTCCTAGCCGTCATTAGAACTTGGATTTTGTTTAGTTAAAAGACATAGCCACGAGCTACTCTTCGCCATAGGCACAAGTGTCAAATCGACCTTTTGTACTACGCACAGACAGAATCCCACCTCTTCAATAAAGCCTTCATCTATATTCGCAATATCTTGATTGCATCTATAATTCTTGCTTGTTCTTCGATTGCTTGCAAGGATTGATCCTCATGATCAGGTTGATCTAGCTCTGGCGTGATCAATAGCCTCGGAAGTTGGTGTATCGATTGCTAAGGCGCAACGTCTCGCATGTTTGTAGTCGGATCGTCAACGTCGACCTCCACCATAATCGATAGTTATCGTCTCATCGAAAGATCGGGCACCTTTACCCTATCAAGTGGTATCAGATTTCGGGTTTCTCGGTGAGATCTTACAGTTTTCGTAGTTTAGATTGCATCTGTTCTTCTTCCTATAAACCATAAAAAGCCAAACAATTAGGGTTAGATCCATATCCTAGAATTTTTTTTTCGGGCCTTTTGCATCTTTTCTTTTCAGTATTTGCTTTCTTGAATTCTAGTCTGCATCGTCGTGTCCAGTGCTGGTTTTGGGTCTAGACCTTTAGAGTTTCGAGTTCTGGTCACCACCACAGTTTTTGCCACCACCGACTTCGCGATCACCACCGCCACCACCGATTCCGCCATACCCTTGCTACCACCCTGCGCCCACATACCAGTTTGCGGTCCTCGAAGGGCTTTTATCTTTGATGAAGCATCAGGCAAAGATTGCTTTGGACAAGGCCAGCAAATCTTGCGGCTTTATGAAACAGATATCCACTCTTGAGGATAAAGTGTCAGGTCTGGTGGCCAGAATCGTGCATCTTGAAGAATGTGACTCCTTTCTTGTTGGTATCGTTGAGTCTGTCTGCGAAATGTTGCGATGTAAGGTTTCTTGCAGCCTTTCTCTTTTTCCCTTTACTCCACTATTGTGCGTTAATATTCTTTCGTGCCTTAGGTACTTGCCTGGACCTCGTTGGTGAAACGCGTCGGGTTTCTGAATGAAACGCGGCTCTCGAGAAAGCATCACAGGGAACTGACAGTTTGTGGTCTGATCCCCGGCGCCGTCGTGCCATTGTGCTTCTTCAAGATCGCTCAGCATATTGGGGAAGCAGTTGATGGTTGTCAGACATCTTTGACAACCATGTAATCTGTTATGCTCCCCCGCAACCCACTGCCGAGGGATTTTAGACAGTTGCTCGAGACCTTCAGGACAAGCCAACGGGTTCATCTTTTGATAAAGCTCAACCTGATTACTGGTGCGAATTTTGCCCTTGGATGGATGCGAAAGTAGCATCCAAGGCTTAATTATGACTCGATGTCGGAAGAGTTGCCCCAGGGCGTGCTACGCTTGGTGTCCATATGGATGCCACGCTGCAGCCGGCGAGGAGGATTATTTCAAGGTTACTGCAGGAGGACGCGAGGTTTTTCCGCGAGCATCACTACTTGAACCCATTCAACGTGGATGACTCAGATCAGCTAGCAGTGTAGCATTCTGTTGTATATATGCTTTGTATGTAAGAACTTTGTTGTGTAAGAAGAAGAACTTTCGAGTTCCTGTTTTCTGGGTTTTCTTGCCAGGAAATTTCTCAAGGCGTTCCTTGCTTAGTGTGTTTGCCGTGATTTTGTTTAAGATAATGGAGACACGTAAACTCGAATAGGAGGAACTTTGTCTTTATTTATGCTTATAATATAAGATACACGGGGTTTCCCAAGAGATCTGGCCAGTGACCCGTGTTCTGGATCTAGAGGGCATTACCCTAGGATAGCTCATCGCTTTTACAACCTTATTTTTCTACTTCTACTTTTTTGGCGTACTTGTCGCCTATGTCCCCGAAGTCTTTTCTTCTTCTCCTATAGCTTTATCTTGGTCTGACGACTGTACCCATAGTTTCTTCACCTCTGGCCCTGTTGGGTGCCCTTCGAGTTGTTGTGCGATTCCTGTAGTCGCACTTTTTGCCTTGTCTTTTGATTCTCCGTAGCTTGCCATCATGCCGAAATTTTCGGCCATCTTGCAAAATTCCTTGTCGCATAGATCCGAGAGTTTGAAGTTTCCCTTTACTGTGATAATTCCGTTGGGTCCTGGCATTTTGAGTACCAGGTACGTATAGTGGGGCACTGCCATGAATCGTGAAAACGCGGGTCTCCCGAGGATCGCGTGATATTGTGATGGCCAATCCATGACTTCGAAGTCGAGCTTCTCTCTTTTGTAGTTTTATCGATTCCTGAAGCAGACATTGAGTGCTATTCGACCTAGTGGATAGTTAGCACTCCCTAGGACGATTCCGTGGAGGGAACAGTCAGTTGGTTTCAGGAACTCTAATGAAATGTACATTGCTCGTAGAGTCTTCGCGTATATAAGATTTATTCTGCTTCCTACGTCCATGAATACTCTGTCGACATCGTACGTCCCAATTTGGGCTTTGAGTACCAGAGGTGCGTTTCCTGGCCGAGGTACTGTTATGGGGTGATCATCCCTGCTGAATTCTATGGGTTGCTCCAACCAGTGTAGATACTCCGTTGTTGCTGGAGGCGAAGTTACTGCTAGGTTAACTTGGCGAGTTATGCTTTTCTCCTCTTTGTTCGACTTTGGCACTGGTTGTATCATTGCTGTGATGTGCCCCTTAGATGGAACATATCCTCCATCATTGTCGTGTCCCTGGTTCGGTTGGTCTTGACCTTGAGGAACTCCATTGTTTCCTTGTTGACTTGCAGGCACGTTGCTTGTGTTCCCTTCGTATCCTTGCCTTTTTGCTTCGGCTTGCTTGCTTAGTGCTGCCTCCTGGAGTTTCAAGAACATCGTGCAATCTTTCATCGCGTGTCTGGATACTCGTTTTCCATCAACAAACGTGGAGTATATGTGGCATGGTCCGTTTAGCATATCCTCTGGTGATGGGTTGTACTCTCTGGGTTCTTTTGTCTGAAATTTTTTGCTGCTCCCGTAGTCTTCTTTTCCGTAGCTACGGTATCCCGAGCTTCTACGGTCGTTCCCTTGGTAACTATTGTCTTTGTACCCTGCGACTACTTGACTGTGGGAGCCGTAGTTATCGTAATTACGGGATCTCCTCCTTTGGCCTCCATATCTGTTTCCTCTATCATCCTCTGGTGATCGTGTCCATTTGTTGTTGCACGCATCTTCTCCATCTGCGAACCTGTTTGCTATATCCATTAAATCTGATAATGTTTTCGGCTTAATTCTGCCCATCTCTTCGACTAGGTCTCCTCGCTGCAACCCGAGTGTGAATGCATCTATTGCTCTTTCGTCTGAGACTTCGACTGCTGAATTTTTGATAATGCTCCACCTTTGGATATACGCCCTTAATGTCTCATTGCGTTGTTGTACGCAGGCTTTGACTTCTTCTATGGATGCTGGCCGCTTATATGTCGATTTGAAGTTGCTCGTCAATTGCTTTGTGAGCTCCTCCCAGCTTCTAATTGTTTCTTTTTCTAATTTGCTCAACCATGACCTTGCTGCGCCGGTGAGGTGTAATTGCAAACTTTGCATTGCTGTTTCCTTGGTTCCTCCCAATATTTTTACTGCTTGTAGATAATCCGAGAGCCATGACTGTGGCTCCTGAGATCCATCATATTTTTGCTGATCATGGAGTAGTTTGAAACCCTTGGGTATTAGCATGGTGCGAACCCTATGAGTAAAGCATGACGCCCCATCTCCTTTTCGTCATCTTCGTAGTCATATGCTTTACTGGGAGTCCTGGATCTTCAGGTTCCTCCATGCTTCGGACTTTTATGTCGTCTTGGTGATGGTGTTCTAGATCGTCGACTGTCGCTTCTGTGCCGAGGACTATTGTGACGGTGTGGTGATCTCGGTTTATGGGTTCCTTTATTGCGGTATGCCTCCTCTTCTTTTGCTGATAATTTATTGCCTACCATCTTCAATTCTTGTAGTGCTGCCCGTTGCATATGTTCCCTTGGGTCTCCCGGATTTGGTCGTATTGTGTGCAGGTATGCTTGAGCTGCCACCAGTGCTGCTTCAGGTGTCTTTGGTATAATGTTCCCTTGCTCGTTGATAGGGTAAAGGTGCCAGATCTTTCGATGAGACGATAACTATCGATTATGGTGGAGGTCGACATTGACGATCCGACTACAAACGTGCGAGACGTTGCGCCTTAGCAATCGATACACCAACTTCCGAGGCTATTGATCACGCCGGAGCTAGATCAACCTGATCACGAGGATCAATCCCTGCAAGCAATCGAAGAACTAGCAAGAATTATAGATGCAATCAAGATATTGCGAATATAGATGAAGGCTTTATTGAAGAGGTGGGATTCTGTCTGTGCATAGTACAAAAGGTCGGTTTGACACTTGTGCCTATGGCAAAGAGTAGCTCGTGGCTAAGTCTTTAACTAAACAAAATCCAAGTTCTAATGATGGCTAGGAGGAGGTATATATGAGGGAAAGAGCAAGGATTTTCGTACAACCCTAATAGGCCATCCGAAAATAGCCCTAGATGGGCCCTTTTTCACTCAAACAGCCTCCAGAAAATCCCTAAAATACCTAGGACAAAAATACATGGGTTTAACCCATAAAATAAGGTGACGCAGCACCATATAAAGCCTTGGACGAATTTTATGATTTGGTAACTTGTGAATTTCGTCCAAGCATCCTTGCATCATTATGGTGGCTTCAAAATTCAGAAATCTCCACTTGCAGCGTCTTCCTGAATCCTCACATGATTGCTGCCATCATCTCCATGCATGATCATGCTACAATGCTTGTCCCTCTCATCCATGCTAGGCCCATCATTCCTAAGTAACATAAACACATCTGATTTGGGCAGCATCATATTCTCATGAATATTAGGAATAGTTCCTAGAAACGAAAGTACCTGATAATTCAGTTGGCGTGCATGAGCTCTTGTGAGAGGTCCTTGGAATTATGGAACATGAGGAAGTGTGGCTGTAGGTGCAACGGTTGTATCAACCGTAGGGATGTCCTCATCATCCACCCCTTCTTGAATTGAAGTCGTCCTCGACGCAATCTCATCTTCTTCTCCAAAATATGGCTTCAAATCTGCAATGTTAAATGAAGGACTTACCGTGCCCATCTCTGTAGGAAGCTCAAGTTTATATGCATTATCATTCATTTTCTCTAACACTTTAAAAGGACCAGCATCACGTGGCATTAATTTAGACTTGCGCATATCAGGAAAACGACCTTTGCGCAAATGCAACCAAACTAGATCTCCCACATCAAACACAATATGCTTGCGTCCCTTATCACCAACAACTTTATATTTAGCATTCATGCGTTCTATATTTTCCTTAGTAATACTATGCGACGTAAGAATCTGTTCAGCATGTTGTGTAGCATCAAAATTATGTTGCACCGAAGATGGAATAGGTAATAAATCAATAGGTGCACGAGGAACAAAACCATACACAATCTCAAAAGGGCATAACTTAGTTGTAGAATGCACAAAACGATTGTAAGCAAATTCAATATGAGGTAAACAATCTTCCCACATTTTTAAGTTCGTCTTTAAAATAGCCCATAACATGGTAGATAAAGTTCTATTTACTACTTCAGTTTGTCCATCGGTTTGGAGATGACATATAGTACTAAACAGCAATTTAGTCTCCAACTTAGCCCATAAACATCTCCAAAAATGGCTAAGAAATTTAGTATCACGATCTGAAACAATAGTATTAGGCACACCATGCAAGCGAACAACATCGCGAAAGAATAATTCAGCAACATGAGCAGCATCATCACTCTTATGACAAGGAATAAAGTGTGCCATCTTAGAAAATCTGTCCACAACCAGAAAAATACTATCCCTCCCCTTCTGTGTTTGAGGTAATCCTAAAACAAAGTTCATAGAAATATCTTCCCAAGGTACACTAGGAACAGGAAGAGGCATATATAAACCATGTGGATTAAGGCGGGACTTAGCTTTTTGACATGTTGTGCAGCGAGCAATAAACCTCTCAACATCCCTTCTTATGCGTGGCCAAAAGAAGTGTGTAGCAAGTACGTCTTCTGTCTTCTTTATCCAAAGTGACCCATCAATCCTCCTCCATGCGCCTCCTGCAACAACAAAAGATGAACGGAACCTTCTGGAATGCATAGTTTGTTAGCACGGAACACAAACCCACCATTGAGGACGAATTTATTCCAAGTTCTACCCTCTAGACAATGCTGCAAAACATCTTTAAAATTGGCATCGTTCACATATTGTTCTTTAATAGTTTCCAATCCAAATATTTTGAAGTCAAGTTGAGATAACATGGTATAACGACGTGACAAAGCATCAGCAATAATATTATCTTTACCCTTTTTGTGTTTAATAACATAAGGAAAGGATTCAATGAATTCAACCCACTTTGCATGACATTTATTCAACTTAGCTTGACTACGAATATGTTTTAAAGATTCATGATCAGAATATATAACAAATTCTTTAGGCCATAAATAATGTTGCCAAGTTTCTAATGTCCGAACAAGAGCATATAATTTCTTATCATAAGTAGAATAGTTCAAACTAGCTCCACTCAATTTCTCACTGAAATATGCAACAGGTTTGCCCTCTTGTAACAACACTCCTCCCAAACCAATTCCACTAGCATCACATTCCAACTCAAAGGTCTTATTAAAATTAGACAGTTGGAGTAAAGGAGCATGTGTAAGCTTATCTTTGAGTAACATGAAGGCTTCTTGTTGCGCATCGCCCCAAACAAAGGGCACATCTTTCTTAGTAAGCTCGTTTAGTGGCGCTGCAATGGAACCAAAATCTTTGACAAAGCGCCTATAAAATCCAGCGAGGCCAAGGAAGCTCCTCACTTGTGTGACTGTTTTGGGTTGTGGCCAACTCAAAATTGCTTCAATCTTGGCGGGATCAACTTCAATACCCTGTGCTGTAACAACATAGCCAAGAAAAGCAACTCTATCCGTGCAAAAGGTGCACTTTGCAATGTTACCAAACAAACATGCAGCACGTAAAGCATCAAAAACATCACGTAAATGTTCCAAATGTTCTTCTACAGATTTGCTATATATCAATATATCATCAAAATATACCACCACAAAATGACCAATAAAGGCACGTAAAACTTCATTCATTAATCTCATGAAAGTGCTGGGAGCTTTAGTTAAACCAAAGGGCATCACTAACCACTCATATAGGCCAAATTTAGTTTTAAATGTAGTTTTCCATTCATCTCCTAACTTCACACGAATCTGGTGGTAACCACTACGCAAATCAACCTTAGAGAACATGGTAGAGCCACTCAATTCATCAAGCATGTCACCTAAACAAGGAATAGGATGACGATATCGAATAGTAATATTATTGATTGCTCTACAATCAGTACACATGCGCGAAGAACCATCTTTCTTTGGTACCAAAATTATAGGAACAGCACATGGACTAAGAGACTCACGAATATGACTCTTGTCAAGAAGTTCTTGAATTTGTCGCTGAATCTCTTTCGTCTCCTTGGGATTGGTACGATATGGTGCACGGTTGGGCAAAGATGCTCCAGGAATCAAATCAATTTGGTGCTCGATTCCACGAATAGGTGGCAGTCCTGGAGGTACATCTTGTGAGAAAACGTCCTCATACTCCTGCAAAATGTTAGCAACAGCAGGTGGCAAAGAAGGAGGCATCTCCTCAGCCAAAAACAACACTTCTTTGCAAATGATAGCATAACATGCAGTAGTACTCACATCAATTTCAGAAATATTAGATTTGCTAGCTAGCAAACAAGTACTTTTCAAACGAATTTCATTAGCATTTTTTGGATTAGATTTAGAAGTACTTGAAGAAGGCATAAGTTCCTTAGCAACAATCTGATTTTCGCTCAGCTTTTTCCCCTCATTATGTGCTCTACTAGCTCTAGCAAGATCATCTTTTAAAATACTTTCAGGAGACATGGGAAGTAACACAATTTTCTTCTTATTATGAACAAGAGAATACTGATTTGTGCTACCATAGTGTATAGAATTTGTATCAAATTGCCATGGTCTACCAAGTAAAAGAGCACATGCTTGCATAGGAACAACATCACACTCAACATAATTAGCATATGTAGCAATAGTAAAATGCACACGAACTGTACGTGTTACCTTAACCTTGCCGCTGTTATTAAACCATTGAATGTGATATGGACGAGGATGGGGTCGTGTCGTAAGAGAAAGCTTTTCAACCATCTCCATGCTCGCCAAGTTGTTGTAGCTCCCGCCATCAATAATAATGCGAATACAGCGATCTTTAACCACGCCCTTGGTATGGAACAGATTATGGCGCTGGTCGGGCTCGGCCTTGGTAATTTGTGCACTCAAGACTCGCTGTGCAACTAAACTCGGGTATTTCTCCGCATGTTCTGCAGCCATATATTCAGAATCTTGCTCCGTGGATGCTGCAGCACATTGCTCATGAGATGCAATAAGAGCCAAAGTATCATCATCATAATCACTGGCGGAGTAGTATCCACCATCCTTAAGAGCAATCATCACACGGGAGGAGGCACAATCACGTGCAAAGTGACCAAGTCCACCACATTTGCGGCACTGAATTTGGCTGGACTTGCCCGTAGATTCCATGGAGGACGCAACACTCAGGGCTTGTCCCGTAGTAGTCTTTCGTGCAGCAAATGGAGGTGGTGTAGATGCTGCAGATCGCGTGGATGTGGTCGCTGGAGGTGTAGGTGCAACAGTCCGTGACGCCAAATTTGGTGATCTCCAAGTCGAATGCCCTGCAGAATAATTAGTTTATGTCGCCTCGCGTCGATCCTGCACTTCACATTCAGCATTGCAAGCAAGATGGAACAAATGGGTAATAGTGTGATAAGATTTATATCTAAGAATGGTCTGAATTTCCATATTTAACCCGCCTACGAATCGTGCCATTAATGCTTCATTATCCTCCTCTATACCACAACGCAGCATGCTAGTTTGCAACTCCTGATAGTAATCCTCTATAGAATTTTTGCCTTGATCTAGACGTGCTAATTTGGTAAGCATGGAACGCTGATAATATGGTGGAACAAAACGAATACGCATAGCATGTTTTAAAGTATCCCACGTAGTGATTGGATTAGCATGATTAGCACGACAATATTTAGACCACCATATGGAAGCAAAACTAGTGAACTCACAAGTAGCAGCACTAACACGTCTATCCTCGGGATAATTTAAGCATGCAAAAAACTGGTCTAATTCTAATTCCCAAGAGAGGTATGCATCAGGGTTATATCGACCATCAAATGTAGGAACATTTAATTTCAGTTTAGCAACATGGTCATCATCACGTACCAACGGACAAGGAGGTGGACGGTGAATGTAGGGCCTAGGACGACCAGGTGGCTGATCAACTGTGAAGTCGTCCGCGTACTCGTCCTCGTACTCATCTTCCCCGTAATAATCATCCAACTGTGCATCACGGGCCTATGTAACGCCCATAGCTCCTGCAACGCCAGCAGCAACAGTGCCCGCAGCAGCACCCGCAGCCGAAGTTTGTGCCGGTGGTTTGAGAACGCGCTGTGCATGTCCCAAAAAAGTCGGTGTAGGAGCCACGCGAGTCGGCTGTGGAGGAGGCGCGGGAGCCGGCGGTGGTGGTGGTAAGCATGCTAGCACCTCCTGGAATTTAGCGTCGAGTTTGGTGGTGAAGGTGGTCTCGAGTCCCTCGAATTGCTCCATTGTGTCACTAAAACACTTGTCCACATCCTGCATATGGTCATACAAAAGTTTGGTGACGTGAGCCTGCAAGGCTTCACCCTCTAGTGGCTGTGTCTCGGTGTTTTCTAGTGGCATAATTAGTATGCAAAAGCACAGTTATAGAATAGATATACAATAGGAATAGGGGTGGAAAATGCTTAATCTGTCAAGCAAACCAATACTCTTACCCGTTCTTACCCTGCAGCAGGTGGCGATCAGCAAACGTCGTGATCAAACTTCAGGAAGATTGAATAGAGGGATTGCCAGGTGGTGTCAACGCATGGTGTAGGAATATGTGCAGCTCTGGGTGGCTGCAATATCTGTAGCAACAATTCAAAATAGCAATGCAACAAGTTGAATAAATGCTCAACGACGGTACCGTGCTGGCCATAGGCCAGATCGTGCTAGAGACGCGAGCCTAGGACACCAACTAGTCAATGTGCGGCGGCCAGAAGCACAAAGGAATAGCTCAAAAGCAAGATATAAGTGAAGATCACGGAAAAAGTGCTGGTTCTGAAACTTAAAAGGCCAAAAACTCACCCTTCCCTCACTTTTTTGACGATTACGAGTGACTTTGGATACTTTTCAAGTACTTTTCAAGAATGTCGTGCAATCTTTCATCGCGTGTCTGGATACTCATTTTCTATCAACGAACGTGGAGTGTATGTGGCATGGTCCGTTTAGCATATCCTCTGGTGATGGGTTGTTGATAGGGCAATGGTGGCCGATCTTTCGATGAGATCTTGATAAGTCGATTTGGTGGGTGGAGTTCGTGCTTGACGATCCGACTACACGTGCGAAGCTCGTGCGCCAATGCAATCGCTAGGACAATCTCCGGGAGTTACTGATCTTGCGGGAGCACGATCAGCCTGACCAGCGAGGGTCTTAATTCCTACCTGAAATCGAGAACAAGTAAGAACTAATACTGCAATCAAGAAATTGCGGATGAAAGATGTATGCTTTATTCAAAAGGTGGGATTCCGAATAGGCGGTCTTCTTCTGGGCGATTGGCCTCAAAAGTCGAGCTCGTAGTTGCAGCAATGGCTAACTTTTAGTCTAAATAAAATCCGAGTTCTAATGACGGCTACGGGGGGTATTTGAGGAGGAAAAGGTAGGGGTGCGACCAGCCATGGGTTGGGTGGTCGAACGGATCCCTAACAGGCCTTTTCTCCTCAAATTTGAACTCCTAAAAGTGGCTGTCTGATTTGCTGCGAAAATTACATGGGCCTGGCCCAAAAATAGAAGTGACGCAGCACCATATGTATCTATGGACGAAATTATGAAGTAGCTCTTTGTATATTTCGTCCAAGTCTCCATCCTTCATTATGGTGGCTTCAAAGTTCTGAAATCTCCACTCGTGGCGTCTTCTTCAATCCTCAAACGCATGCTGCCATCTCCATGCACGATCATGCTCCAATGCTTGTCCCTCTCATCCATGCCAGGTCCATCATTCCTAAGAGTAACAAACATATCTGATTTAGGCAGCATCATATTCTCATGTATGTGAGAAAGAGTTCCAAGAAACGAAAGTACCTGATAGTTAAGTTGCTTCGCACGAGCTCGAGTGATGGGTCCTTGTATGTGTTCCGCTGTAGGTACATCGGGTGTATCAATAGATGGGATGTCCTCATCATGCTCCCCTTCTTGAATTGAAGTCGTCCTCGACGCAACCTCATCTTCTTCACCGAAGTAAGGTTTTAAATCTGCAATGTTAAATGTAGGACTTACCGTACCAAAATATGCAGGAAGCTCAAGTTTATATGCATTATCATTGATTTTCTCTATCACCTTAAAAGGACCATCAGCACGTGGCATTAACTTAGACTTGCGCAAATCAGGAAAACGATCTTTGCGCAAATGCAACCAAACAAGATCACCAACCTCAAACACAACATGCTTTCGTCCTCTATCCCCAGCAACTTTATACTTAACATTCATGCGTTCTATGTTGTCTTTAGTAGTTGCATGCAATTTTAAAATCAATTCAGCACGCTGTGTAGCATCGAAATTATTTTGCACTGAAGATTGTAAAGGCAACAAATCAATAGGTGCACGTGGAACAAAACCATAGACAATCTGAAAAGGGCTCATCTTTGTGGTAGAATGCAGCGAATGATTATAAGCAAATTCAATATGAGGCAAACACTCTTCCCACAATTTTAAGTTCTTCTTTAAAACAGCCCGCAACATGGTAGATAAAGTTCTATTAACTACTTCAGTTTGTCCATCAGTTTGGGGATGACATGTAGTACTAAACAGCAATTTAGTCCCCAACTTAGCCCATAAACATCTCCAAAAGTGGCTAAGAAATTTAGTATCACGATCAGAAACAATAGTATTTGGCACACCTTGCAAACGAACGATATCACGAAAAAACAAATCAGCAATGTGCGCAGCATCATCGGTCTTGTGACAAGGAATAAAGTGTGCCATCTTAGAAAACCGATCCACAACAAAAAAAATACTATCCCTCCCCTTCTGTGTACGAGGTAATCCCAAAACAAAGTCCATCGAAATATCCTCCCAAGGAACACTAGGAACATGAAGAGGCATATATAAACCATGTGGATTAAGGCGGGACTTAGCTTTTGGACAAGTAGTGCAGCGTGCCATGAATCTCTCAACATCTCGCCGCATGCGTGGCCAAAAGAAGTGTGCAGCAAGAACATTCTCCGTCTTCTTGAGACCAAAGTGTCCCATTAGTCCTCCTCCATGCGCCTCCTGTAACAACAAAAGACGAACGGAACCATCTGGGATGCATAGTTTGTTAGCACGGAACACAAATCCATCATTAAGGATGAATTTGTTCCATGTTCTACCATCTCTACAATTCTGCAACACATCTTTAAATTCAGCATCATGCAAGTATTGCTCCTTTATAGTTTCCAACCCAAAAATTTTGAAGTCAAGCTGAGATAACATAGTATAACGGCGCGACAAAGCATCAGCAATAACATTATCTTTACCCTTTTTGTGTTTGATAACATAAGGAAAAGATTCAATAAATTCAACCCACTTTGCATGGCGACGATTCAGTTTTGCTTGACTACGAATATGCTTCAAAGATTCATGATCAGAATGTATAACAAATTCCTTAGGCCATAAATAATGTTGCCAAGTTTCTAATGTCCGAACCAGCGCATATAATTCTTTATCATAAGTAGAATAGTTCAGACTAGGCCCACTCAATTTTTCACTAAAATATGCTACAGGTTTGCCCTCTTGTAATAACACACCACCCAAACCAATTCCACTAGCATCACATTCAAGTTCAAAAGTCTTATTAAAATCAGGAAGTTGGAGTAATGGAGCATGTGTTAACTTATCTTTCAGTATCATGAAGGCCTCTTGTTGTGCATCGCCCCAAACAAAGGGCACATCCTTCTTTGTGAGCTCATTCAATGGCGCAGCAATAGAACCAAAATCTTTGACAAAGCGCCTATAAAACCCAGCAAGACCAAGAAAACTCCTTACTTGTGTGACCGTCTTGGGCTGTGGCCAATGCTCAATAGCTTCAATCTTGGCTAGATCAACTTCAATTCCCTGTTCTGTAACAACATAACCAAGAAAAGCAACTCTATTTGTGCAGAAGGTGCACTTCTCAAGATTACCATACAAACATGCATCACGTAAAGCATTGAAAACAGCACGTAAATGATCCAAATGGTCCTCTAAAGATTTGCTATATATGAGAATGTCATCAAAATATACCACCACAAAACGACCAATAAAAGCACGTAAAACTTCGTTCATCAGTCTCATAAAGGTACTAGGTGCATTAGTTAAACCAAACGGCATTACTAACCACTCATATAAACCGAACTTAGTTTTAAAAGCTATTTTCCATTCATCTCCTAATTGCATACGAATTTGGTGGTAACCACTACGCAAATCAACTTTAGAGAACATAATAGAACCACTCAACTCATCTAGCATGTCATCCAAACGAGGTATAGGGTGACGATATCGAATGGTAATATTATTAATAGCTCGACAATCAGTACACATGCGCGAAGAACCATCTTTCTTAGGTACTAAAATAATAGGAACATCGCATGGACTAAGAGACTCACGAATATAACCTTTGTCCAATAAACTCTGGATTTGTCGTTGTATCTCTTTTGTTTCTTCAGGATTGGTGCGATATGGCGCACGGTTGGGCAGCGAGGCTCCTGGAATCAAATCAATCTGGTGTTCTATCCCACGAATAGGTGGGAGGCCAGGAGGAACATCTTGTGGAAAAACATCCATGTATTCCTGCAAAAGGTTAGCAACCGCAGGTGGCAAAGAAGGAGGCATATCCTCAAATGAAAACAGAACTTCTTTGCAAACAATGGCATAACATGGAGTAATATTGACATCAATTTCAGCAAGATCAGATTTGCTAGCAAGTAAACAAGGATTCTTCAAACGAATTTCAGTAGCATGGTTAGAATCAGATTTAGAAGAATGCTTAGAGGGTACAAAATCTGCAGCAATAATCTGATTCTCACTCTTATGTTTGTCCTCGTTTTTTAATCTACTAGCTCTAGCAAGATCATCTTTCAAAATTTGTTCCGGAGTCATGGGTTTAAGTCCAATTTTCTTGCCAGCATGTGTAAGAGAATACTGATTTGTTTTACCATTATGTACAGATTCTCTATCAAATTGCCATGGTCTACCAAGTAACAAAGAACAAGCTTGCATAGGTACAACATCACAATCAACAAAATCTGAATAAGTACCAATAGTAAAATGCACGCGTGCAGTTCTTGTTACCTTGAGCTTACGGGAGCTCTCAAACCATTGAATGTAATAGGGATGAGGTCGTTGTCGTGTGGGTAGAGCAAGCTTCTCCACCATGTCAATACTAGCCAGATTGTTACAACTCCCTCCATCAATGATGATCCGGATAGCTCTCTCCTTGACAACGCCTCTTGTTTGAAACAAATTGTGGCGTTGATCATGCTCAGCTTTGCTCAATTGCACACTCAAGACACGCTGTGCAACTAAACTCTTGTATTGATCAGCAATTTCAGCTCCCATTACCTCCATCTCCTTGTCAGAATCAGAATTGACACCATCACGTGCAGCAATAAGTGCCAATGTATCATCATCAAAATCACTCGCAGAGTCATATTCACCATCTTCAAGCACCACCATCACACGTTTGGTTCTACATTCTTTTTCGATGTGACCAAACCCAAAACATTTGCGACATTGAATGTCGCGAGTCTTCCCCGTGGAGGCGATGGAAGAAGAACTCCGTGTCGGACCAGCAGATGGTGATGGAGCAGGAGCTGGTGGCGTTCTTGACGTCGGCGTGGTATACCTGGAGGTGGAAGGACCTGGAGCATCCCCACGAGAAGGTGGAACTGATGGGGGCGCAGACCATGAAGGAGTACGACCTGCAGAATTATTAGCTCTTCTCCACGATGGTTGACGATCCTGCACTTCAAGTTCAGCTTTGCAAGCAAGGTGAAATAAACGAGTAATAGTGTTGTACTCCTTGTAGTCTAAAATATGCTGAATCTCCTTATTTAAACCACCAAAGAAACGTGCAAGCATAGCTTCATTATCCTCTACAATACCACAACGAATCATGCCTGTTTGTAACTCTTGATAATACTCTTGTACATAATTTTTGCCTTGTTCTAAACGAGTTAATTTTTTAAGCAAGTCCCGTTGATAATGTGGAGGTACAAAACGAGTACGTATGGCATATTTTAGACCAAGCCAAGTAGCAGGAATATTAGCATGATTGACTCGACAATATTCAGACCACCAGATAGAAGCAAAATCTGTAAATTCACATGTAGCAGCACTAACACGCAAATGCTCAGGGTAGCGTAAACATGCAAAACGTTGCTCTACTTCTAACTCCCAAGTGAGATATGCATCAGGATTATATCTACCCTCAAATGGCGGAATATTTAATTTTAGCTTAGCCACATGGTCATCATCACGTACCGGACGCGGAGGTGGATGAGCGTTGCGGTTGTATTGCCGCGGACGGCCAGGTGCAGGTTGTTGGACCTCGTCCTCGTCGAGCTCGTTTTCATCTTCGAACTCGTTTTCCCCCTCGTCAGCAGCATATCCATCCTGGGTGGCCGCCTCCGTAGCGGCCGCAGCAGCTGCCGCGGCTGTAACGGTACCCGCAGATGGCGGTATGAGAGGAGCGCGGCGAGCACGTGGTACAGGGATGCCCGGCTGTGGCAGTGGTGGTAAACGGGCCAGGACTTCCTGGAACCGGGCGTCGAGCTTGGTGTTGAAGGATGCCTCAAGACCAGCCATCTTGTCCATCGCATCAGAAAGCTTGGAATCAACATCACCCAAGTGTGTGTCCACGTCTTGTGCACGCCCCACCAACAGCCGAGTGAAGTGGGCATGCAACTCTGCATTAGTCATCTTCTCCGGATCAACATCATCCTTCGTGGTTCCTGTCATGGTTAGCGGAGAAGCAAGCACAAATATATATACCTATGCACTACGGAATATGGTGGAATCACGCGTAATCCGTCAAGCGGTATACAAAGCTCTTACAAGTTCTTACCAAACAGGAGGAAGGCGATATGCAACCAGCAAAAAGCAGTGACTCCCAAGATTGCACAAAGCGATTACCAGGTGTCGATACAAAGCACGTGCAGAAATATGTGGAGCTGTAGGAAGGCTTATATGGTAGCAAAAACACAGCAAATATCAAAACAGCAATGCAATGTTGAATGAATGCTCAACCACGGTACTGTGTTGGTCCTAGGCTATACCGAGCTAGAGACGCGAGCCAAGAACACTAAGAAAGTCACGGCGTGGCACAACAAGCAGAGAGAAACAGCTCCCAAGCAAGAAATAAGTGAAGATCTGCAGGAATTTTCGGGTCTGAAACTTCGGAGGGCAAAAACTCGGCCTTCCCGGCCTTTTTTGGGAGTTCTGAGTGTCGCACGTCGAAAACGGAGTTCGTATGCAAAAGTTATGGCCAGTTGAAATTTGCTGTCGAAAACCATCAAAAACTGACGAAACTGTCCAATTCGGACTGAAATCGGACTGGACTAGTTGGAACGGGTCAACCCGACTTGGATGCGGAGTTGACTTTTTTTTTTGGTCTTCTTCTTCCTCTTGACTGGCGACCGAAACCTAACTCACGGACTCTGAAAAAGGCACGGATGAAATTGGGAAGAACGAACAAAAACTTATGTGAAGGCGGTGGCGGAAGTATCTGGCGTGGTGGTGGAAGGATATGGTGGAGCGTGGATGCAAGCGTGCGGCGGCGGCGGGACTATGGTGATTCGAACTCAAAACTTTAAAGGAACAGACACTAAGACCAGCAACTCGACGCGCAGATGCAGACACAAATTCAACGATGCAAACTGAAAAGACAATGCAAAGGCTCGGATGGTTTATGGGACGAGATGATCTAAACCCTAACTGTATTTTTTGGCTTTTTCGTGGTTTATAGGTACGAACACAGATGCAATCTAAACTATGAAAATAGTAAATCTCACCGAGCAACTTGAAATCTGATACCACTTGATAGGGCAAAGGTGGCCAATCTTTCGATGAGATCTTGATATGTCGATTTGGTGGATGGAGTTCGTGCTTGACGATCCGACTACACGTGCGAAGCTCGTGCGCCAATACAATCGCTAGGACAATCTCCGGGAGTTACTGATCTTGCGGATGCACGATCAGCCTGACCAGTGAGGGTCTTAATTCCTACCTGAAATCGAGAACAAGTAAGAACTAATACTGCAATCAAGATATTGCGGATGAAAGATGTATGCTTTATTCAAAAGGTGGGATTCCGAATAGGCGGTCTTCTTCTGGGCGATTGGCCTCAAAAGTCGAGCTCGTAGTTGCAGCAATGGCTAACTTTTAGTCTAAACAAAATCCGAGTTCTAATGACGGCTACGGGGGGTATTTGAGGAGGAAAAGGTAGGGGTGCGACCAGCCATGGGTTGGGTGGTCGAACGGACCCCTAACAGGCCTTTTCTCCTCAGATTCGGACTCCTAAAAGTGGCTGTCTTATTTGCTGCGAAAATTACATGGGCCTGGCCCAAAAATAAAAGTGACGCAGCACCATATCTCTCTATGGACGAATTTATGAAGTAGTTCTTTGTATATTTCGTCCAAGTCTTCATCCTTCATTATGGTGGCTTCAAAGTTCTAAAATCTCCACTCGTGGCATCTTCTTCAATCCTCAAACGCTTGCTGCCATCTCCATGCACGATCATGCTCCAATGCTTGTCCCTCTCATCCATGCTAGGTCCATCATTCCTAAGAGTAACAAACATATCTGATTTAGGCAGCATCATATTCTCATGTATGTGAGAAAGAGTTCCAAGAAACGAAAGTACCTGATAGTTAAGTTGCTTGGCACGAGCTCGAGTGATGGGTCCTTGTATGTGTTCCGCTGTAGGTGCAGCGGTTGTATCAATAGATGGGATGTCCTCATCAGGGGTCATGTCGTAAGAGAAAGCTTTTCAACCATCTCCATGCTCCCCATGTTGTTGCAGCTCCCGCCATCAGTAATAATGCGAATACAACGATCTTTAACCACGCCCTTGGTATGGAACAGATTATGGCACTGGTCGGGCTCGGCCTTAGTAATTTGTGCACTCAAGACTCGCTGTGCAACTAAACTCGGGTATTTCTCCGCATGTTCTGCAGCCATATATTTAGAATCTTGCTCCGTGGGTGCTGCAGCACATTGCTCATCAGATGCAATAAGAGCCAAAGTATCTTCATTATAATCACTGGTGGAGTCGTATCCACCATCCTCAAGAGCAATCATCAGATGGAGGAGGCACAATCACACGCAAAGTGACCAAGTCCACCACATTTGCGGCACTGAATTTGGCTGGACTTGCCTGTAGATGCCATGGAGGACGCAGCACTCGGGGCTTGTCCCGTAGTAGTCTTTCGTGCAGCAAACGGAGGTGGTGTAGATGCTGCAGATCGCATGGATGTGGTCACTGGAGGTGTAGGTGCAGCAGTCCGTGACACCAAATTTGGTGATCTCCAAGTAGAACACCCTCTAGAATAATTAGTTCGTGTCACCTCGTGTCGATCCTGCACTTCACATTCAGCATTGCAAGCAAGATGGAACAAACGGGTAATAGTGTGATAAGATTTATATCTAAGAATGGTCTGAATTTCCTTATTTAACCCACCTACGAATCGTAACATTAATGCTTTATTATCCTCCTCTATACCACAACGCAGCATGCCAGTTTGCAACTCCTGATAGTAATCCTCTATAGAATTTTTGCCTTGATCTAGACGTGCTAATTTGGTAAGCATGGAACGCTGATAATATGGTGAAACAAAACGAATACGCATAGCATGTTTTAAAGCATCCCACATAGTGATTGGATTAGCATGATTAGCACGACAGTATTCAGACCACCATATGGAAGCAAAACTAGTGAACTCACAAGTAGCAGCACTAACACATCTATCCTCGGGATAATTTAAGCATGCAAAACGCTGGTCTAATTCTAATTCCCAAGAGAGGTATGCATCAGGGTTATAACGACCATCAAATGTAGGAACATTTAATTTCAGTTTAGCAACATGGTCATCATCACGTACCAATGGACAAGGAGGTGGACGGCGAATGTAGGGCCTATGAGGACCAGGTGGCCGATCAACTGTGAAGTCATCTACGTAATCGTCCTTGTACTCATCTTCCCCGTAATAATCATCCAACTGTGCACCATGGGCCTGTGTAACACCCATAGCTCCTGCAACGCCAGCAGCAGCAGCACCCGCAGCCGAAGTTTGTGCCGGTGGTTTGAGAATGCGTTGTGCACATCCAAAAAGGTCGGTGTAGGAGCCACGCGAGTCGGCTGTGGAGGAGGCGTGCGAGCCAGCGGTGGTGGTGGTAAGTGTGCTAGCACCTCCTGGAATTTAGCGTTGAGTTTGGCGGTGAAGGTGGTCTTGAGTCCCTCCAGTTGCTCCATCGTGTCACTAAAACGCTTGTCCACATCCTGCATATGGTCAGACAAAAGTTTGGTGACGTGAGCCTGCAAGGCTTCACCCTCCAGTGGCTGTGTCTCGGTGTTGTCTAGGGGCATGATTAGTACGCAAAAGCACAGTTATAGAATAGAGATACAACAGGAACAGGGGTGGAAAACGCTTAATCTATCAAGCAAACCAATACTCTTACCCGTTCTTACCCTGCAGCAGGTGGCGATCAGCAAACGTCATGATCAAACTTCAGGAAGATTGAATAGAGCGATTGCCAGGTGGTGTCAACGCATGGTGTAGGAATATGTGGAGCTCTGGGTGGCTGCAATATCTATAGCAACAATTCAAAATAGCAATACAACAAGTTGAATAAATGCTTAACGACGGTACTGTGCTGGCCGTAGGCTAGATCGTGCTAGAGACGCGAGCCTAGGACACCAACTAGTCAATGCGCGGCGGCCAGAAGCACAAAGGAATAGCTCAAAAGCAAGATATAAGTGAAGATCACGGAAAAAGTGCTGGTTCTGAAACTTAAAAGGCCAAAAACTCACCCTTCCCTCACTTTTTTGACGATTACGAGTGACTTTGGGTACTTTCCAAGTACTTTTCAAGAACGTCGTGCAATCTTTCATCGCGTGTCTGGATACTCGTTTTCCATCAACAAACGCGGAGTGTATGTGGCATGGTCCATTTAGCATATCCTCTGGTGATGGGTTGTACTCTCAAGGTTCTTTTGTCTGAAATTTTTTGCTGCTCCCGTAGTCTTCTTTTCCGTAGCTACGGTATCCTGAGCTTCTACGGTCGTTCCCTTGGTAACTATTGTCTTTATACCTTGCGGCTACTTGACTGTGGGAGCCGTAGTTATCATAATTGCGGGATCTCCTCCTTTGGCCTCCAAATCTATTTCCTCTATCATCCTCTGGTGATCGTGTCCGTTTGTTGTTGCACGCATCTTCTCCATTTGCAAACCTGTTTGCTATATCCATTAAATCTGATACTGTTTGATAAGGGGAGCATAGCTACTACTCCTACTATTTTACCACCTCCTTATGTTCTGAAGCTTGGACAATTCTGCTTTGAAGTGCCTCCACAAGATGATGTGAAGCCCAACTTTCGTACACCGCCAATGGAGTTTCATGTTCGCCGAGGCGTTGCAGCGAAAGATATTTAGGTGTTCTATTTTAATTAAGTTCGCGTCATGTTTTTATTTCAGTTTGGTTTTATTTGTGTGTGATGGTTTTGGGCCTGTCCAAAATCAAGTGTGTTTTGGCCTTTGGGTTTAGTTTGGTATGGGGCCTAGCCCAGCCAAGGTAGCGTTCAGAGTCACCCATATAGGGTTATGGCAGCCGCCTTGTATCATTCAGACTTGTTATTTTCGAGCTCAAGAAAGAGACCAGAAAAGTCCCAATGTTTGGGGGCGCATATCGGTGTGTTTGATTGCTGATCTTTGAGATCTGAAGTTATGCCATGCGTGGGAATTGATTCTGGTCAGTTTTAACGCGAGGAATTGAAGAGAGATCAGTTTGATCTATTTCAGATTGAGTTCTCTTTGCTATCTTGCTGATTCTATCGATCGCCGTGAAAGATTGGGCCAAACCCCCTTCGGATCACGTTGATCCGTATCATCTTGGTATCAGATTCGTCGGGTTTCTCATGGCATTTTTTCTACTGAGATTTTACTTGCTGAGATTTACTAGTGAGTTTTATCTATTGGTCCAGTTCATTTGCTTGACGTTCGATCTGCTGAGAGGAATTCGATTGGATCTGGCAAGTTGCCTAAAGCATTTTTTTGTTTTGCTTGAAGATTGGATCTGACGAGAGCAATTAGATCGGATCCGTTTCTCTGAATTCCTGCCAGAGTTCTATCCAACTACTGCCAGATCCGATCTGCGTATTAAAAAAAACTGAGGAACTAGCGCGGGTGGACCGACCCGCGCCTGAGCACAGAGACGGTCTGTCCCCTGGCGCTCGCGATCGGGGGAGCGGCGCCTCGCTCGCCTCGACGCCCAGATCGCCCGCCTGGGATTGAGCAATCCTTCGTGGGCCGGCCCATCGCCCAGGATCGCTCGCCAGCCAGCACGAGGAGCCTGCGCGTTGCCCACGCTCGCCCTCGACTCGCTCGCCCCCGACTCGCTCGCCCCAGGACGGAGCACGTCTGGGATCAGGCGTCGGTCGTATCTCCCCAGGAGCTTTGCTGATTTCCCCTTCGCTCGTACCTGCTGGGATTGCTTCATTGCCAGATCTGAGACACAAAGGTTTCACACAAAAAGGAACACGGAGACAAACCGCTTGCTACCATGGTGAACTCTGTTGACGGAGAGAATTCCGTTGCTGCTGGAGAGAAGAAAGAGGTGTTCCACCAGTTTTTGCTGCAGATTTGGCTCCTAATGTTCGGGCTGGTTTTGATAGCACGTGCGACTTTATTCTTCGGAGTCATGCCGCATTGGCAACACAAATTGCATAGCTAGCTACCCGGATTGATGCAATGGGTGATGCTACCGCCCGTGCACCCGTGCAGCCCCCTCTTGCTGCACAACCTCGCGACGTGGTTCCACGCCGCCCTGCTGAAATTCATGATCATCGACCCGTGGCACCCGCTTATGAAGGAGAACTTGCCGATGACGCTGATTATGCACCACAACAACGACAGTTTGCTGCTCGTCCTGCAGGTGCTCATCGTGTACAGCCACATGATCGTGACCGTGTTGGCCATGCTGGTCGTGTTCCACTTGATGACGGTGGTCTTGGACGCATCAAATTGTCCATACCTCCTTTTTCCGGTGACCGCGGACCTGACGATTATTTGGAGTGGGAGATGCGCATGGATCAGATTTTTGCTACGCATTTTTACACCGAGGAGAAGAGCCTTCAACTTGCTGCTGTTGAATTCACCGGTTATGTGCTGATTTGGTGGAACCAAATTCTGCGTATGCGTACTTGCCCAACATCATGGACCGGTATGAAAGATCTTATGCGCCATCGTTTTGTTCCTGAACACTACAAGAGAGACATGTATAATAAGTTGCAGCAGCTCACTCAAGGTACTAAATCTGTGGATGAGTATTATAAAGAGATGGAGTTGTTGATGATACGTACAGGGACAAGGGAGGATATAGAGGCCACGATGTCTCGGTTTTTGAATGGACTGAATTTTGAGGTGCGTGATCGTGTGGAGATGGTTTACTATAATGATCTTCAGGATCTTGTGCACCAAGCTGAGCGTGCGGAGCAACAAATCAAACGACGCCAAGCTGCAGCACCTACACAATCATGGCATCGTTCGCATACCGAGGCTGCTGGTCCTAGTGTTAAGACACCTCCTACACGCTCTAATAGTGTTTCTCATAGCGAGGCACCCAAATCTGGGGTGTCCAAAACTGCATCTACGCAGTCCACAGCAAACATCGAGTGTTTTACTTGTGGAGGACGAGGACACATGAAGCGTGATTGCCCTAATAGAAAAAGGGTGATGCTCACACATGATGGCTATGTTTCTGCTAGTGATGATGAGAAAGCTGATGCGTCATCAAGTGAGGAATCTGAGGAAAATTCTGAAGTGATCGTGGATGGGTATGAACTTGCTGCAAATTTAAAAAATCTAATGGTGCAACGCGTACCAGAAGATCGCATTCACGACCAAGGGCAGCGCTGGAATATATTTCAGACCCAATGCATCATCAAGGACACCACTTGCAAACTGATTATTGATGGTGGCAGCTACACAAATATTGTTAGCAAGAGTTTGGTGGATTCTCTATCATTGCCTACATGGAAGCACCCGCTGCCACATTGTGTTGAGTGGTTGTATAATTCAGGGAAGCTGAAGGTCACACATAAGGTGCGCCTGAAAATTTTAGTAGGTAATTATGAGGACACAGTGGTCTGTGATGTTTTGCCTATGGATGCATGTCATGTGCTGCTAGGACGCCCGTGGCAATTTGATAGGCGTTCCACTCATGAAGGCAGGTCCAATGTTTATTCCTTGTGGCATAAGGGGAAGCGTCATGTGTTGCAGCCTATGCTCGATAAGGATATCAAAGTGGACGTGCTTGCTGCTCAGAAAAAGGTCCAACACATTCAGGCGAAACCGAGGACGGTTTCCTTTCAAGTTGGGGGGGATGATAAGGGGAGCATAGCTACTACTCCTACTATTTTACCACCTCCTTATGTTCTGAAGCTTGGACAATTCTGCTTTGAAGTGCCTCCACAAGATGATGTGAAGCCCAACTTTCGTACACCGCCAATGGAGTTTCATGTTCGCCGAGGCGTTGCAGCGAAAGATATTTAGGTGTTCTATTTTAATTAAGTTCGCATCATGTTTTTATTTCAGTTTGGTTTTATTTGTGTGTGATGGTTTTGGGCCTGTCCAAAATCAAGTGTGTTTTGGCCTTTGGGTTTAGTTTGGTATGGGGCCTAGCCCAGCCAAGGTAGCGTTCAGAGTCACCCATATAGGGTTATGGCAGCCGCCTTGTATCGTTCAGACTTGTTATTTTCGAGCTCAAGAAAGAGACCAGAAAAGTCCCAATGTTTGGGGGCGCATATCGGTGAGTTTGATTGCTGATCTTCGAGATCTGAAGTTATGCCATGCGTGGGAATTGATTCCGGTCAGTTTTAACGCGAGGAATTGAAGAGAGATCAGTTTGATCTATTTCAGATTGAGTTCTCTTTGCTATCTTGCTGATTCTATCGATCGCCGTGAAAGATTGGGCCAAACCCCCTTCGGATCACGTTGATCCGTATCACTGTTTTTGGCTTAATTCTGCCCATCTCTTCGACTAGGTCTTCTTGCCGCAACCCGAGTGTGAATGCATCTATTGCTCTTTCGTCTGAGAGTTCGACTCCTGAATTTTTGATAATGCTCCACCTTTGGATATACGCCCTTAATGTCTCATTGCCTTGTTGTACGCAGGCTTTGACTTCTTCTATGGATGCTGGCCGCTTATATGTCGATTTAAAGTTGATCGTAAATTGCTTTGTGAGCTCCTCCCAGCTTCCAATTGTTTCTTTTTCTAATTTGATCAACCATGACCTTGCTGCGCCGGTGAGGTGTATTTGCAAACTTTGCATTGCTGTTTCCTTGGTTCCTCCCAATATTTTTACTGCTTGTAGATAATCCAAGAGCCATGACTGTGGCTCCTGAGATCCATCATATTTTTGCTGATCATGGGGTAGTTTGAAACCCCTGGGTACTGGCGTGGTGCGAACCCTATGAGTAAAGCATGACGCCCCCATCTCCTTTTCGTCGTCTTCATAGTCATATGCTTTGTTGGGAGTCCTGGATCTTCGGGTTCCTCCATGCTTCGAACTTTTATGTCATCTTGGTGATGGTGTTCTAGATCGTCGACTACCGCTTCTGTGCCGAGGACTGTTGTGACGGCGTGGTGATCTCGGTTTATGGGTTCCTTTGTTGCGGTATGCCTCCTCTTCTTTTGCTGATAATTTATTGCCTACCATCTTCAATCCTTGTAGTGCTGCCCAGTGCATATGTTCCCTTGGGTCTCCCGGATTTGGTCGTGTTGTGTGCAAGTATGCTTGAGCTACCACCAGTGCTGCTTCAGGTGTCTTTGGTATAATATTCCCTTGCTCGTTGATAGGGTAAAGGTGCCTGATCTTTCGATGAGATGGTAACTATCGATTATGGTGGAGGTCGATGTTGACGATCCGACTACAAATGTGCGAGACGTTGTGCCTTAGCAATCGATACACCAACTTTCGAGGCTATTGATCACGCCGGAGCTAGATCAACCTGATCACGAGGATCAATCCCTGCAAGCAATCGAAGAACCTGCAAGAATTATAGATGCAATCAAGATATTGCGAATATAGATGAAGGCTTTATTGAAGAGGTGGGATTCTATCTGTGCGTAGTACAAAAGGTCGGTTTGACACTTGTGCCTATGGCGAAGAGTAGCTCGTGGCTAAGTCTTTAACTAAACAAAATCCAAGTTCTAATGATGGCTAGGAGGAGGTATATATGAGGGAAAGAGCAGGGATTTTCGTACAACCCTAATGGGCCATCCGAAAATAGCCCTAGATGGGCCCTTTTTCACTCAAACAGCCTCAAGAAAATCCCTAAAATACCTAGGACGAAAATACATGGGTTTAACCCATAAAATAAGGTGACGCAGCACCATATAAAGCCTTGGACGAATTTTATGATTTGGTAACTTGTGAATTTTGTCCAAGCATCCTTGCATCATTATGGTGGCTTCAAAATTCAGAAATCTTCACTTACAGCGTCATCCTGAATCCTCACATGATTGCTGCCATCATCTCCATGCATGATCATGCTCCAATGCTTGTCCCTTTCATCCATGCTAGGCCCATCATTCCTAAGTAACATAAACACATCTGATTTAGGCAGCATCATATTCTCATGAATATTAAGAATAGTTCCTAGAAACGAAAGTACCTGATAATTCAGTTGGCGTGCACGAGCTCTTGTGAGAGGTCCTTGGAATTGTGGAACATGAGGAAGTGTGGCTGTAGGTGCAACGGTTGTATCAACCGTAGGGATGTCCTCATCACTCGTCGACCGATAAGAAAGACGAGTCGAGGTTTTTGGAGAGGCTTTGCCTTTCTGAGTACTCGAGGTTTTCGAACCTTGATCCATGTCGACGATGGCTTTTGCTGTTTGTGTATGACGCGTCGCTACCTGCTTTGTGATAGGCATCGCTTGCCGCGATGGCTGAGTCTCTTCTCTTCTGTATTTCAATCCTCTCTTTTGCTAGTTGCTTCGACTGCTATCTTAAGGCGTAGTGATACCCTAAAAGCATATTATTGCTGGCGTTTGTTGGTATTGGCGTGCCGTGCTCCATGGCTGTTTTGATTATTCTCTACTCATCGACTGATAGTCAAATTTTCTCCCTAGTTGCCAGGGAATCTGCAGTTTCTCCTTCTGCCAGGTAATTTGCCCCTCTGTTTACGTTTGTTGGGTTGAGCACTGGATTGTTGTTTTCATCGAGCTCTTCTGAGTTATCCCCTATAATGGCGAGTACTTGGTACCGATTGTCAAACTTGCTGTCGAAGCTTGAGAAGGTTGAACTGTCATCTTCATGAAGCTCTAATCTTGTCTTCCAGGTGTCTGTTGATTTGTCTGAAGTATCGTCATGGCAGATCATGAGGTCTTCGAGCTGCACCTCTAAGTCGAAATTTTCCATTGTTTCGTTGCCTTCTGCGATTTTTCTCTTTTTTTTTCTGTTTCTGCGAAGCTGACCGGCGAGTTTACCTCGCTGGAGGAGCCTTCTGATGATTCTGACATTGATATTGTCTTTGACTCGCTTGCCGATGGATCCGGTTTCGCCGGATCTGAAAGACGAATCGAACCTAAAGATCTGACGCGAAAGTTTAGACATCTGATCGTCAGGTCCATATCTTGATCCATGCTCTCGAATACTGGTGTGAAATTTGACTAGTGAGGTTGAAAATCGACGGTCCCGAAAGATATCTGGTTTTTGTCGATTTCTGGATTACTGTTGGCTAAAAGCGAAAAAGCCATCAAATTCATGACTCTAACGCCCCTAGTCCCCACGGTCGGTGCCAATTGACGAGGGTTAACTCGACAAATGTCCAATATGAAGGACTTAGGATCGGGGGAGTAGGGCGTCGGATGAACTCAAAGGTAAAATCAGTTGAACAAGGTGTGTGTCGAAAGTAAACATAAGAGTAAACTTGGCTTGCTTTCAATCTGTCCCTCACCGTCCTCTCTTGGCCCCTATATATAGGTGGCCAGGTCTCAAGGATCGGGAGGGGTCCGACACAGATTACAATATCGACATACAACATGAACTCATATTTTGACTAGTATTACAATTGGGCCTAGCTTAATGGGCCTCAGGGGTACTCAACTGACGGGCTCTATTATCTATACCCTTGTCAGGCTTACTAACTTGTCATGTTCCAACGTAAAGATGTCAACCTTTCGCATCACCAAGCCTGACAGTTTCAAGGACTTCAGCTTTGGAGAGCGCCTCATCGACATCGTCACTTCCTTGTCCCTGCCTACCCCGTTCATCAATGGGAGCGAGATGACCAAGTTTCACAAGAAGGGCATCTGGGTCATCCACATCACGCAGCCAGGGCGCGAGACAGAGTCGAAGACTGAAAAGATCAAGTTCAAGACCTTCCACACCGACAAAGAAGTGGGCGCCCATCTCCTCATGCAAGAACTGATAGCACGCCTCTGCGGACGTCACTTCTTCGAGCTCCAGAACCACTATTCCCACGCCTACGGCCGACGTGATGAGAAGGGCATGGTCATCGGGCTACCTGACAGCGAGCAAGACCCCATGCGCATCCACCTCGCTGAGTTAGAGTATCTCGTCAGGGAAGTCAACGTTCAGAGGTACAATGAGTTGTTTAACAATGACGAGCTACGCGCCCAGCTTGCCGAGAAGGACAAACAACACCTGGAGTAGGAACAGAGGATCAAGGAGATGGAGGCGAAGTTCAAGACTCAAGAGAAGCAGCGGAAGAATCAAGCAAAGAGGATCCAAGCCAGGAATAAAGAAGTTAGAGAGCTGAAGTAGAAATTAGAGTGCAATGACTTCAAGCTTGAAGCGGACCACGATCTGATCGAGAAGCTACGCGCCGACAAGAGGGAGCTTCAAGAGAAGGTTGACACCCTAACTGAAGACCTGCAGGACTACAAGAGGCTACTCAAGGAGAATGGCTTCGATGTTGAGGAGGAGGAAGTCGTCATGGAAGAGTAGAGTACTTAGAGAGACTACCCCACTTTATCCTTGAGTTTGCGTTTATGCCCTTGACCGCTTGTGGTATGGCATTAGACATTGTATCCCTTTAGACTTAAACGTTTGCGTACCTTCAAACTATTAGTGTGTTGCTTATTGCATTCTTGGTTTAAAGTTTTCTCCTATGCTTGTGTGTGCTTGTGTATGTGTTCTTTTAAGGATTGTTTATATGCATGTGGGTAGGAAACTTTATTCCCTTAGACTCTTTCTCTAAGTCTAACCTCACCTATTTCAAACCCAACAGATGCCTCCTCATCGCGCTCCTGAGGAACAGATGCAGCAGATGATGGAAGCCCAGGCTCAACTCATGCAAGTCATGACTCAGTTTTTGGCCAACGCCCAGAACAACAACAATAATAACAATAACAACCCTCCACCACCACCACCCCCTCAGGTCGACATGCTTGCAAGGTTCTTAAGGCTTCACCCTGCCAAGTTTTCACGTGCTGCTGAACCACTAGAGGCCATGGATTGGCTCCGTTCTGTCAACAAAGACTTGGTGACAGCTGGTTGCACTGATGCTGAAAAGGTCAGGTTTGCAGCTCATCTGTTGGAAGGACCAGCAGCAAGCTGGTGGGACACTTATCAGATCACTCATCCCATTGAGGGTGTGACATGGGACTCGTTCCAGGAAGGATTTCAGGCTGCACACATTTCTTCTAGTGTGATGGGCCTGAAGAAGAAAGAATTCCGTGACCTTAGACAGAAGTACCGTAGCTTGTCTGAGTACATCGACGAGTTCACCAATCTGTCACGCTATGCACCGGACGATATAGACACTGATGCTAAAAGGAAGGAGAAGTTCCTAGAGGTCCTCAATGATGAGTTGTCAATCCCTCTGTCTGTTGCCTACACTCCTACTTTTCAGTCTCTGCTTGATCAAGCTATAACTCTAGAGAGCAAGAAGAAGCAGTCTGAAAACAGAAAGAGGAAGCATCATGTTAGCAAGTACCAAGAGCCTGTGCACAAGCGGAGCTATCACAATGATCATGGGAGCTCTGGATTCCATAAGAATGGAGGGAACCACCACAACCATAATGGTGGAAATGGGCACCAACACCATAAGGGAAATGGCCACCACCATAATGGCCACAGGAATCACAACAATCATAACTCCACAAGGACAAATGGCCACAACAATGGCAACAACAATGGCAGAAATAACAATGTCCCCGAGAAGAGGGATATTAGTCAGGTGGAATGCTATAAGTGCCACAAGACTGGGCATTATGCAAATGATTGCCCACAGAAGAAGGATGAAGGAAACAAGCCCAATCCATTCTAGAAGGGGCATGTCAATCACATCAATGTGGAGGAGATTTATGATGAGCCTGACGCCGTATATGGTATGTTTCTGCTCAATAAGTTTTCAACACTTGTTCTTTTAGAGACTGGTGCATCTCATTCATTCATTTCAAGAGCTTTTGTGGTTAAGAACAAAATACCCACTGAAACAATAGGTTGTCCTATAAGGGTAAGCTCTCCAGGGGGAGAGTTGATAGTAAATGCCGGTTGTAGAGACCTAGTCCTGGAAATTGGAAAACACAAGTTTCTGGCTAACCTCATTGTCCTAGACTCACAAGGACTAGATGTCATCCTAGGCATGGATTGGATGACCGCTTTTGAAGGAGTCATAGATTGTGCAAATAAAACCATTACCCTCACCACCCCTAAAAAGAAACGCATTCATTTCAAATCAACCTTCGAGCTAAAAGGGTCTAAGGTTAATTCTCTTAAGGGGGTTAGTATGGATGAAGTGCCAGTTGTGAAGGAGTACCCCGATGTGTTTCTGGAGGAGCTACCAGGAATGCCACCAGACAGAGATGTCGAGTTCATCATTGACTTGCTGCCTGGAACAGGACCCATAGCAAAAAGGCCATACAAGATGGACATAGAAGAATTAAAGGAATTAAAGAAGCAGCTCAAGGAGCAGTTGGACAAGGGTTTTATCCAACAAAGTTCATCATCATGGGGAGCCCCTGTTTTGTTTGTGGAAAAGAAAGACTCTAGCAAGAGATTAGTTGTGGACTACCGATCTCTGAATGAAGTGACCATCAAGAACAAGTACCCATTGCCCAACATCAATGACCTGTTCGACCAACTAAAAGGAGCAAAAGTGTTCTCCAAGATTGATCTCCGATCAGGATATTTCCAGCTAAAAATCTGAGAGCAAGACATACCCAAGACAGCCTTTACCACCAGATATGGTCTATATGAGTATACCGTCATGTCTTTTGGACTAACAAATGCCCTGGCATACTTCATGACCATGATGAACAAGGTATTCATGGAATACTTGGATAAATTCGTAGTGGTGTTCATTGATGACATCCTGATTTACTCCAAGGATGATAAAGAACATGAGCAACACTTATGCTTAATCATGGAAAAGCTCAGGGAGCATAAGCTATATGCAAAATTCAGCAAGTGTGAGTTCTGGCTAAACAAGGTAGGATTTCTTGGACACATAGTTTCCGCGGAAGGAGTCGCGGTGGATCCAAGCAAGGTAGCATCTGTTACCGAATGGGAGTCACCCAAAAATGCGGGAGACATACGGAGTTTCTTAGGCCTTGCGGGATACTATCGGAGATTCATTGAAAATTTCTCCAAGATAGCAAAGCCAGTGACTAAACTATTGAAGAAAGACAAAAGGTTTGAATGGACCGACTCATGTGAAGCTAGTTTTCAGGAACTGAAGAAAAGACTAGTAAGTGCGCTAGTTCTATGCCTGCCAGATATACAGAAGGATTTCCAAGTTTACTGCAACGCTTCTCGTCAAGGACTTGGTAGCGTTCTAATGCAGAATGGAAAGGTGGTGAGTTATGCCTCGCGCCAGCTCAAGCATCACGAGATAAATTACCCCACCCATGACTTAGAGCTAGCATCCGTTGTTCATGCTCTAAAGGTGTTGAGACACTATTTGATGGGAAAACATTGTGATGTGTTCACCAATCACAAGAGCTTGAAGTACATATTCACCCAGAATGAACTGAATATGAGACAAAGAAGATGGTTGGAACTCATAAAAGATTATGATGTGAGCTTGCAATACCATCCGGGAAAGGCTAATGTTGTAGCTGACGCCTTGAGCCGTAAGAACTATGTGAATGGGCTTACGGCAGGAGAGTTGCCTGAAGAATTGTGTGAACAATTCAAAGAGCTCAGATTGGAGATTGTGCCAGAAGGGTTTTTGGCATCTCTTGAAGTTCAACCTACACTGATGGACAAGATCAAGGAAGCTCAGAAGCTAGATAAGGTGATAGAAGAAATAAAGAGTAATATGAGTAAAGGGAAGGCGAAGGGATTTCACGAAGATGACCAAGGAATTGTATGGTTTGAGAAGCGTGTTTGTGTACCACAGGACCCTGAACTCAGGAAGTTGATTCTGCAAGAAGCACATGATTCACCCTATTCCATTCATCCTGGAAACACCAAGATGTATATGGACTTGAAGGGTAGATTCTGGTGGAGCAATATGAAAAGGGATGTCGCTGAGTACATTGCCCTATGTGATGTGCGTAACAGAGTCAAAGCAGAGCATCAGAAGCCAGCAGGGTTGTTGCAGCCGTTGCCTATACCAGAATGGAAATGGGATAACATTGGCATGAATTTCATCACATGACTACTAAGGACTAAGTCTGGATATGACTCCATCTGGGTAGTAGTCGACCGTTTAACGAAAGTGGCTCACTTTATTCCCGTGAAGACCACTTATACCAGTGCCAGACTAGCCAAGATATACATGAGCCAAATAGTGTGCTTACATGGAATGCCTAAGAGCATTGTGTCTGATAGGGGTACTCAATTCACCTCTCACTTTTCGCGCCAACTCCATGAATCCTTGGGCACTAGAGTAGAGTTCAGCACAACATTTCATCCTCAGACTAATGGGCAAACTGAGAGGGTGAATCAAATTCTAGAAGACATGTTGAGGGCTTGTGCTTTGGACTATGGGTCTAGCTGGGATGAGAATTTGCCTTATGGAGAGTTTTCTTACAACAATAGCCATCAAGCTAGCATTGAGATGGAACCATTTGAAGCTCTATATGGAAGGAAATGCACTACACCATTGCTTTGGAGTGGTGTTGGAGAACGAAGTCTTTTCGGGCCAGACATAATAAGAGATGCCGAGGAAAATGTTCGTTTGATCAGAGATAGACTCAAGATAGCTCAGTCCAGTCAGAAGAGCTACACTGATTCAAAGCGTAGAGAAGTGACCTATGAGGTGGGCGATAGGGCATATCTTAGAGTATCGCCACTTCGTGGAGTGAAAAGATTTGGAGTCAAAGGAAAGCTATCACCTCGCTTTGTAGGGCCATTCAAGGTTTTGGCTGGCAAGGGAGAAGTTGCATATGAGCTAGAACTGCTAGAATCCTTGTCTGCAGTGCATAATGTATTCCATGTGAGTAAATTGAAGAAGTGCCATCCAGAGATGGCAGATACCCCACTAAGAGACACAATACCATTGGAAGAGGTTCAGTTAGAAAGTGATCTCACATATGAGGAGAAACCCATCAAAATCTTGGAGACATCAGGAAGAGTTACTCGAACCAAGACTATCAAATTTTGCAAAGTTCAGTGGAGTCACCACACAGAGGAGGGAGCAACTTGAGAATGAGAAGATGAACTTCGAGAAGACCACCCGTACCTATTTGCTAGCCAACCCGAATCTCGAGGGCGAGATTCATCTTAAGGGGGTCAGACTTGTAACATCCCAAAAATTTAAAAGGATTTTAAAATTTTGCACACATGAAATCATACCATCATTTCATGCACATGCATTCATATCATCACTTTATGCACAAGCTGGTTTTACTCTTCTTTTAAATCAAAATTCTTCCTTGTAAGTTTCAAACAACAGAGGAAATTGATTTACAAAATTCAAAATTGATTTGAATCTTTTTGGGATCCTTTTTGCAAAATTCACAAAAGAAAACAGAAAAGAAAAGAGAAAAGAATAAGAAAAAGGAAAAGGGGCCGCCGACAGCACTTTGGCCTAGGTTCCAAAACGGCCCACGACCCATTTCCCCTCCATCCCGAATTGGTACCCACCCCCTCTCCTCTTGCCGCTGACAAGACGGCCCCACTTGTCATCCCTCCTAGAGAAACCGCGACAAACACGACACTTCCCTGGCGCAATCACCGCAGGATCTCCGTGAATTTGTTCGTTATCCTTGATGATAAGGGGAGCATAGCTACTACTCCTACTATTTTACCGCCTCCTTATGTTCTGAAGCTTGGACAATTCTGCTTTGAAGTGCCTCCACAAGATGATGTGAAGCCCAACTTTCGTACACCTCCAATGGAGTTTCATGTTCGCCGAGGCGCTGCAGCGAAAGATATTTACTTGTTCTATTTTAATTAAGTTCGCGTCATGTTTTTATTTCAGTTTGGTTTTATTTGTGTGTGATGGTTTTGGGCCTGTCCAAAATCAAGTGTGTTTTGGCCATTTGGGCTTTTAGTTTGGTATGGGGCCTAGCCCAGCCAAGGTAGCGTTCAGAGTCACCCATATAGGGTTATGGCAGCCGCCTTGTATCGATCAGACTTGTTATTTTCGAGCTAAGAAAGAGACCAGAAAAGTCCCAATGTTTGGGGGCGCATATCGGTGTGTTTGATTGCTGATCTTCGAGATCTGATATTATGCTATGCGTGGGAGTTGATTCCGGTCAGTTTCAACGCGAGGAATTGAAGAGAGATCAGTTTGATCTATTTCAGATTGAGTTCTCTTTCGCTATCTTGCTGTTTGTTTGATCGCCGTGAAAGATTGGGCCAAACCCCCTTCGGATCACGTTGATCCGTATCATCTTGGTATCAGATTCGTCGGGTTTCTCACGGCGAAATTTGTTGTTGAGATTGATTTGTTCTGCTGAGATTTATCTGCTGAGGAGGACTAGAAGTATTGCTGTGTTGCTGGAGCTGCCGGGCAGATCGATTTCTCGAAGTCCAGGCCTCTACGTTACCTGATTCCGATCGTGCACTTCGTCCTGGATAGCTGCTGAGATCGGATCGCCCCAGATCGAGATCGGATCGTCCCAGATCGATCTTCCAGGAGTCCACCGCCTCCATGGGGCCCTGCAGCGAATTCCGATCGCAGCGAATCAGCGAAAACAAAAAAAAACACAAAGAAAAAAAAGGAGGACAGCGCCCCCGATCCGATCGCTGTCGAGCGAATTTTCTCTCGCTAGCCCCGTGCTCGCCAGGCGTGGGCCGGCCCATCAGCTAGCCGCCTCGATCGCCAAGGCCCTCGCTCGCCCACCAAGCGTTGCCACGATCGCCCTCGCCCCGCTCGCCCCAGGACGGAGACCGTCTAGGGTCGGACGTTGTTCATCTCTCCCGAGGCGCTTCTCTGATTTCCTCTTCGCTTGTCGTATTATTGCTGGACTTTTGATCGAGATTGATTTTCTTGGACGTGCGATACCTGATTCGTTGTCTCTCGGAGAGTGGTTGGTCTTCACGTCTGCAGGAAGAGAAATCTAGATTAAACTAGAAGCAACGGGGATTACACGATCGGATTGAAGTCTTTCACGTCAGGATACACTTCCGTTCAAGTTTACCTTAGCTGAATTTAGTCAAGTTCTGCTCCAGCGCGTTGCTCAGCGCTTTCTTTTTCTATTGCTGCTCCAGTCCGCCGCGCTCGACCTGAGAGATTGTCTGCTCTCGAGCGAGCTGCTGCCTCAGGTTCCGCTCAGTTGTCTGTCAACCGCCAGTTCTGTTTGCACACTATGGTGAATTCTATTGATGGAGATAATTCTGTAGCTGCTGGAGAGAAGAAAGAGGAGATTGTACCGCCTGTTTTTGCTGCAGATTTGGCTCCTAATGTTCGGGCTGGTTTTGATAGTACGTGCGATTTTATTATGCGGAGTCATGCCGCATTGACCGCACAAATTGCACAGCTAGCTACCCGGATTGATGCAATGGCCGATGTTACTGCCCGTGCACCCGTGCAGCCTCCTCCTCCTGCACAACCTCGCGACGTGGTACCACGCCGCCCTGCTGAAATTCATGATCATCGACCCGTGGCACCCGCTTATGATGGAGAACTTGACGGTGACGCTGCTTATGTACCACAGCAACGACAGTTTGCTGCTCGTCCTGCAGGTGCTCATCGTGTACAGCCACATGATCATGACCGTATTGGCCATGCTGGTCGTGTTCCACTTGATGACGGTGGTCTTGGACGCATCAAATTGTCCATACCTCCTTTTTCCGGTGACCGCGGACCTGACGATTACTTGGAGTGGGAGATGCGCATGGATCAGATTTTTGCTACTCATTATTACACTGAGGAGAAGAGACTTCAACTGGCTGCTGTTGAATTCACCGGTTATGTGCTGATTTGGTGGAACCAAATTCTGCGTATGCGTACTCGCCCAACATCATGGACCGGTATGAAAGATCTTATGCGACATCGCTTTGTTCCTAAACACTACAAGAGAGACATGTATAATAAGTTGCAGCAGCTCACTCAAGGTACTAAATCTGTGGATGAGTATTATAAAGAGATGGAGTTGTTGATGATACGTACAGGGACAAGGGAGGATATAGAGGCCACGATGTCTCGGTTCTTGAATGGACTGAATTTTGAGGTGCGTGATCGTGTGGAGATGGTTTACTATAATGATCTTCAGGCTCTTGTGCACCAAGCTGAGCGTGCGGAGCAACAAATCAAACGACGCCAAGCTGCAGCACCTACACAATCATGGCATCGTTCTCATACCGAGGCTGCTGGTCCTAGTGTTAAGATGACACCTCCTACACGCTCTAATAGTGTTTCTCATAGTGAGGCACCCAAATCTGGGGTGTCCAAAACTGCATCTACGCAGTCCACAGCAAACATCGAGTGTTTTACTTGTGTAGGACGAGGACACATGAAGCGTGATTGTCCTAATAGAAAAAGGGTGATGCTCACACATGATGGCTATGTTTCTGCTAGTGATGATGAGACAGTGGATGCGTCATCAAGTGAGGAATCTGAGGAAAATCCTGAAGTGACTGTGGATGGGTATGAACTTGCTGCAAATTTAAAAAATCTAATGGTGCAACGCGTACCAGAAGATCGCATACATGACCAAGGGCAGCGCTGGAATATATTTCAGACCCAATGCATCGTCAAGGACACCACTTGCAAACTGATTATTGATGGTGGCAGCTACACAAATGTTGTTAGCAAGAGTTTGGTGGATTCTCTATCATTGCCTACATGGAAGCACCCGCAGCCACATTGTGTTGAGTGGTTGTATAATTCAGGGAAGCTGAAGGTCACACATAAGGTGCGCCTGAAATTTTCAGTAGGTAATTATGAGGACACAGTGGTCTGTGATGTTTTGCCTATGGATGCATGTCATGTGCTGCTAGGAAGACCGTGGCAATTTGATAGGCGTTCCACTCACAAAGGCAGGTCCAATGTTTATTCCTTGTGGCATAAGGGGAAGCGTCATGTGTTGCAGCCTATGCTCGATAAGGATATCAAAGTGGATGTGCTTGCTGCTCAGAAAAAGGTCCAACACATTCAGGCGAAACCGAGGACGGTTTCCTTTCAAGTTGGGGGGGGGGATGATAAGGGGAGCATAGCTACTACTCCTACTATTTTGCCACCTCCTTATGTTCTGAAGCTTGGACAATTCTGCTTTGAAGTGCCTCCACAAGATGATGTGAAGCCCAACTTTCGTACACCTCCAATGGAGTTTCATGTTCGCCGAGGCGCTGCAGCGAAAGATATTTAGTTGTTCTATTTTAATTAAGTTCGCGTCATGTTTTTATTTCAGTTTGGTTTTATTTCTGTGTGATGGTTTTGGGCCTGTCCAAAATCAAGTGTGTTTTGGCCATTTGGGCTTTTAGTTTGGTATGGGGCCTAGCCCAGCCAAGGTAGCATTCAGAGTCACCCATATAGGGTTATGGCAGCCGCCTTGTATCGATCAGACTTGTTATTTTCGAGCTAAGAAAGAGACCAGAAAAGTCCCAATGTTTGGGGGCGCATATCGGTGTGTTTGATTGCTGATCTTTGAGATCTGATATTATGCCATGCGTGGGAGTTGATTCCGGTCAGTTTCAACGCGAGGAATTGAAGAGAGATTAGTTTGATCTATTTCAGATTGAGTTCTCTTTCGCTATCTTGCTGTTTGTTTGATCGCCGTGAAAGATTGGGCCAAACCCCCTTCGGATCACGTTGATCCGTATCACTTGACCCCTCGGCCACCCAACGCACCTATAAAAACACCCCCTCCGTTCCGCATTCGTCCCCCAAAACCCTAGCTAAATCGCCGCCAGGCTGCCCAAGCCAGAGGTCACCGCGCCTCCATTACTGCCAGAGGGCATCGCCGGTTTCTGGTGAGCCTCGACCCCCTCTTGATCTCCCTCTACACCACTTCTTTCCCCTTGATCTCGCGCAACTCTCTGACAAGGTTTCGCCCTCCCCTTTTCTTCAGAGCACAGCGCCCGACGTCGAACAGATCTTGTTGCCGCAGAGAAGTTTTCCGGCGAGGAATTGCCGGGGATACAGAGCACCTCCGCCCTTGCTGCTTTGCCACCGTGACCGCCTCGTCGATCTCTTCCCCTGGTATGAAAACCGTTTCCTAGATCCACTCATGCACATCGTCCTCCTCCGTGCTCTGCACGGCATAGCCTCGGTACTAACCTCCAGCCGCCCTTCGACACTGCTGTAGGAAGAATTCAAGGACGCCGCTTCACCATCGTCTTCGCCACCTCAAACTGAATGTTGTCGTCATCTTCTTGGAGCTCAACGATCGCCGGAACTGCCTCGCCGACAAATTCCAGTACCACAGGGACCTCACCGACGACGCCTTTCCGGTGAGCCCCTCTCCTTTCTTCTTTCGACCGTGCGATCTAGATCTTGCGGGTGATAACAGATCACTTACCAAAGGGGTAACATTGGATCTGGGCCACCCGATCTTATTTAGATCTGACGGCCTAAATCGGCGATCCGACCGAATCAGTATCGCCCAATCAGGAGGCGCAGCGTGTCAGTCCCTGGTTATTTCCGAATTCGTTTTTCGATTTAAAATTCCAGAATCATGTTTAACTTCAAAAATTCATATCTTGAGTTCTGTGCATCCAAACTTAGCAAACTTTGCGTCTATGGATTCAGAAAAATGCGTAGAATCTATTTCCAGCATCCAATACTACTTTTGCATCTGTTTTATACACTGAATTACTGCAACCTCTATTTATGTGTTTTGGCTATTAAAAATAGTTGTAAAATTTATTTTACAGTAAATCCTTTTGTTTTTGGTCTATATGAAACCTCTCAGTAATGTAGCACATCCAGAATATTTTTAGTATCTTGTATATTACCTTTATAGTTTTAGTTTGTTTAATTGATCTATGCGTGTTAAAAATATTTTTGAGCTTTATAAATAACTCTAAAATTTTGATCATGGCATCATGCATATAGTTAACAACCAGGGAACTTGTTAAGTGCCTTTGTGGTGTTTAAATCACATGTTGCATGCATATTTCTTTTCATGAATGTTTTATGAATGCTATGGGGCTTATAATTGGAATATTTCATGTGTAGATTGTGCTGAGTGCAACGAGTGCCTTTGTGATGAGTGCACCAACTCCTCTCCTCACCAAGGCAAGTGTCACCATATTTCCTTGTCCTACTAAAGGTTTTGTCACTTGTAGTTTTTCTAGTAGAAGATGCATGTGTAGGTGGTTTTATGAGTTATGTCTTAGATTGCTAAATTTTATGCTTAAGTATTTGTCTAGATTGCCTAGCTTTGCATCTCCTAGTAGAAGTACTGCTGCTATAGGACTTGTTCTACACTTGTTGTGGGAAGGGTTATCACATGTTTTTGGCTAAGTGTTGAAAAACCAAGTTTTGGAAAACTAAGAAAACAACAAAGTTAACGAATCACTTGGGTGGATGTGGCTTTGATTGGTTTATGTTGAGTGGTTCCCTGGGGTCATGTCGTCGAACCTCTGAACCACCAGGTATATCTCACTTGTGGACGGCCACCCAGAAGCAAAGAGATTGGAGACATTCAAGTCATGAAGCTTCCAGTGCAACCACAAGACATATGGGCTCTGTCTTGGTCAACTAAGCTACAAGAACTCAAGCCAGGCGGACAGAGGGTGGTAGATGTTGATAGGATGGAACGCACTGTTTGGTCTGAGGGAATGCTTCTGAAAGGCCTCGTCTTAGTTTTCACTTGGCCATTTGAGGCAAAATGAGTCTCATGGCAAAATGGGTTAACTAAGTTCTGTGGGAAAAGTGCACCACCTCTGCAGAGTGTTTAGAACTAAGTACTTAGCCGTGTCCCCGGCTATGGACAATTCTGAGTGACATGATGTTGAAGCTGTTCGAGAATCTCCTCACCCCAATTTCTCTAAGTTAAAACTTGATGGGTAAACTTGGGTAGTAAAAGGTGCTTCTTATCAAAATTTTGCTAAGGAAAAACTAGTCTTTTTTACAAAGATAGGAAAAAGCTTGCTTTTGCTAAGTCAAACTCCACCTGGCCAAATAGCATATAATTGTAGGTGCCATTGAGTCCACCATAGTGACATCTTGCCAATACATTCAATGTATTGACCCTCCGTGGCTGCAACGTATCATGTTGGAGGTGGCTACTATGAAGATTGCTGTGTTTCAGTCATGAGTCTTCGTCCAACACGACTGCCTGCGGAGCTATGAAGAAATGAAGAATTGTAGTTTCATTTACTTAGTCATTTCTAGAGTTGTAATAAGTTTGTGGCATTGTGCCTTTCGAGTTGTAAAAGAACTATGTTATTTGTGGATCAAGCGTTGTAATAAAAGACCTTTGTATTCTTGGTATTTCATCTTGTAACTATGTGTGCTAGCAGTTGATCCGGGACTCGCACAAATAAAGCACAGGTACACTAACTGAAACAATCGAAAGAACCTTTTTATGGTGAGGAGGTTGCCATGGGGACATCACAGCTCCTGACTACGAAAAACGAGGCGGGACCTTCAACAAATGGTGCACTCATTGTGTCCCAAGCAAATCAGGTTCTAAAGATTGAGCTGATGCCCAATGATGTCAAGCTGAATGGTGTAAACAACTACTTGAACCGGTCGAGGCAGATCATGTTGATCTTAAAGACAAAGGGTGTGATGGAATATGTTCTTGGATTAGTTGACAAATCGGCTGACAAGGAGAGCTCCAAATGGAATAAGTGGAGTGTTACTGACTCCCTCATATTAACTTGGCTGTTGAACTCCATGGCACCAGCAATTGCAGCGTCGGCTAAGGCATTGCTAAGTGCTTCTACGGTATGGAGCCTCTTGTCCACAAGGTATTCAGGCAAGGGAAACGTGATGCTCATGTCTCGAATTGAAGACAAGATTTATGTTGTTTGTCAAGGTGACAGAAGCTTGATGGCGTATGTGAATGAACTGCAACACCTTTGGGCCGACCTAGATCATTGTGATCCCCTTGAACTACCCCATGCAGAATCCATTGAGCTTACCACGAAATGGGTTGAGAGTAGGCGTGTAATGCAATTTCTAAAAGGTCTTAGTCCAGGCTTTGAGACCAGGCATGCTAATCTGCTACATCAGCCCAAGCTTGCATCTTTAGATGAAGCCATTGCTGCAATGTCCTAGGAAGAAACTTGCCAGCAGTTTAAAAGAGGAAATGGAAATGAATCTGCCTACAGAGTGTCTGAACATCAAGATAATGGGGACTGTTATAATTCTGGCCACCCAGGTGTAATATCCCAGCACGTAGGACAACTTCGGGGTAGTTTAGTGGGCTTTTGTGCATATCATCTTAAATTATGGGATATTTTCGTGCTTTTATCACTAAAACCTAAGGGGGATCAAGTCTCTCTTTGAGGGGGTATGGTATACTCTCGGAGTGCAAAAGAATTCGACATGATCTCTTTTGATCAATTGCTTGTTGGGAATGGGTGAAACTAAACAACTAAAACCCTAGGCATGAGCTATGAATTCAAACTTGAATTATGAAAATTTGAATTAAAATTAAAAAGACACATTTAGAAAGGATAAATAATTATAATAAGAAAAACTTGGACTTTATTAATCATCAACACAATATACATTGTCTTTACGCAATTCTGTGAACAAAAGAATAATTACAACACTTGGAATGAATAAAAGAATACTACAACAATGAATAAAAGAATATTACAACTATGAATAAAAGGAAGACAAGTATATTAATTCCTACACTACACATCTTCTTTCTTTATTCTCTTTTCTTTCTCTTCAGTTACCTGCAAACAAACAATGAAAAGACCAAGAGGACAGAAATACAAGTGGCAACCGAAAATAAGAATAACCACTGTAGATAACTATCAAGGAGCCAAGCTTATCATCATCAGCTGTGGGGTAAATATCTCGGCCAAGATAGGACCAAGCAAGAAGCTCAATCACCAAATGCATGTAGAGAGGTGTCAAGGCAGCAGCAAACTGAAATCAGTTTAAATAGAGCGCTATTGGTGAGGTTTGGCCGGCCAAGAACACCAGCCGACCAACAACACCACCATCACAACACACATCACCACAGTTCACATCATCACTGGGAGTATCACCACCAGCAACACCATCACACAAATCTACCCTGCTCATGACTTGAGCAACAGGGAAAGATTCACACCATCACTCAGCCAAACCAGCAAAACCAAAGACCAACATGGTTACTTAGTTCAACTAGGAACTTGGTCAAGCAGCTAGGAGAAGCAGGCTTGCCACAAGAAGCAGGAAATCAGAAATATCCAGAAGAACAAGCTACTCTTTAGCAGCAGGTTATTATTGAACCATAGAGTACATAAGTGATGGGAGGAAACCCACAGGTTTATCTCCCAGGCAGGCAGCACATAGCACAGCCACACATGAATCAAGCAAAGCTTGATGATAAAAGTGCTTTGGTCATCATTTGGATGTCCAGGAGGCCATGACCTTGAAGACAAGGCCATCCACAGCACCTACTCCACAAAACATAGTCTTATCTGGGAATTTGTTAAAGGAAATACTCACAGAAATAAGCAAAAGGCAAGGAGTGGCACATGGGTTGCCTAGGCTAACAAGACTGAGACCTAAACCTAGTAATCCATCAGCATTGCCAATGAAATTGGTCAAGTTTGAGTAAGCATCTTGGAAAAGTGGACAGGGACACTTTTAAACAAGTAAGCCACCAGCAGATCACCACATCAAGAACATCAAGCTTAGTAGCCAACCCATCACAGTAACTGTGCACACCTCAAGGAGACATCACAGTGAAGTAGATAGCCAGGCTACTGCAAGAACCACAATAGCAGCCATTGAGCCTAGCATCACTGCTAGGATTAATCAAGCTCAACAGAAACTAGTTTGCATCACTGAACCAGCACAACAGTAGCACTGCAAGAAAGTGCAGTGGGGATGTTACACCAAAGCTAATTAAACAACAACATTCAGTGATAACTAACACATAGTTATCCTTGCACCTGGTGTATATAATCAAGACCAGCCACTAGCAAGCTCTCAGCCAACTTAGCAATAGCAGAAACTGAATAATTAAACAGTAGAGGGCCATCATAGCATTCAGTTTGAATACCAGCAAATTGAATCAGTTAACTGAAACCAGCAAGCTTCAGTTAAAAGTGTTAACTGAAGCTATGTCTGAATTTAATAGTAGCAAGTACCCATGTTAATCCTACTCAAACTTTAATAGCAAGATTAATGGACAGAGAGGGGTCACTGAGCATGAATCACACACATCACAGCAAACTCGAGTTCAATAGCACGAGGGCAAGTATGGGGGTAGAAACCCTAGTTCATCTGGGAGTAGAACCATGGCCAAGGCGAGCTCCAAGAGGATGTAGAGAGGAGTACAGAAAGAGGAGGACTTACTCGGCGCCCAGGAGGTACCACCGTGGCATGGCGAGGCAGTGCCTGCGCGGCCACGACGGCACCAAGCCAGCGGAAGGCACCGACGACACATCGGCAAGACACCACACCCACCAGCACCAGATCTCGCCGAGGGGAAGGCCAAGCAACTCAAGACAAAGCTCGAGATCACCATGGCCGAGATCCAAAGCGCAGGAGGCGACGGAGCCGAGGGCACAAGGGGGTAATCAACCAGATCTTTCGGACAGGCAGGAGCGCCGTCGTGAGATCTATCGATTGCGACCCATCTCGGTGGCTAACTCTGGCGGAGGCGGTCGGAATCGTGCGCGGCGGCGGCAGGGCGACGCAGTCGCCAGAACTCGAGCGAGAGGAAGGAGAGAGGTGAACGCGACGAGTGCCCGGTCGGTTTGACCGAGCCACCTGGTCGGGTTCGATCAGGCGGGCCGGCGCCGACAGGTGGGCCAGGCCCGACAGGGGGGGCCAGGCTGACAGGTGGGGCTGGGGAGATTTTTAACCAGTTTTAAATACAGAAATTTGCAAAGGAAATAAAGGGTTTTTAGGAAAACCTTTTAACACCCAACAAAAAGCAGAAAAATAATCTTAACTTTGCAAAAATAACTCTAAATAATTTTTGAGCTTTTTCATCACATGAATAGTGATTTTATGAATAAGAGAGAAATTGTTCATAATGGAACTATGGAGTTTTCTTTTAGAAGAAAAACTTCTAGAAATGTTATAAAGGAGAAAATGAAAATAATAAAACAATAACATTCTTGGATTAAAATTAAGTAAAACCATTCAAGAATTTATGATAAGGATCACGTCGATGATCCTATAGTTTTGTCCCGATCTTTCACAGCGAGTCTACCCGGATAAATAATCTTCCAACAACGCGAAGAACGTCACCTGAAGAAGAGGAACGAATCCAGCAAGCAACGTGAAGAGAATCAACACGCCTGAAACCTGAGCCTGATAATCCTTGATGAACACAAGAACCTTCACAGCAATATATTTGATAAGATAGATGACGGCAGCGCCGTCCCCGGAGGGATGCTACACGCAGCACACAACTCAATGTTTTGTCTAAAATTCTGAACCCCCTAAACCCTAACCTGCTGGCCTCCTTATATAGACGGCCAGAAAACTGTTGGGCTTGGACAGGCCCAAACCCAAAACACAAATAAAACTAAGTGGCCCATAACATGACCTGACACACGAAATAACATGAACAGATATGCAAACTAATGACACAGCCTTAGACTTAATTATCTCATATCGTAGGTCGTCCTGGCGTGCCAATCTGCAACAAGCTTCCCTCATCTTGGTGGAGTCCTGAAATTGGGCTTCACCTCCTCCTTCGTGCCCATATCATCCTCCCCCCTTCAAGAAGCGTTGTCCCCAACGCGTGAGGGTCTGCTCGAAAGGGTGGCGGAATATCAACAATGGCACCACGCATATTTGTCGTCTTCAAGTCTTGCTTGCCTTCCTCACCACATCCTCCCGCTTGGCCTGCTCGACTTGATACAGCCCTGGGTGGCTGCACCTCTTTTCTTCGCCAAATGAACTTGTACTTAGGCGCCTCCACCTTCTTCTTCTTCTTCTTCTCAACTCTTGATGGAGCTTTGTGCTGCTGAACATGAACCTTCTGTGCATGACCCTGCAAAGTAGTAATGCCTGGGCCACACAACTGACGAACACGTCCATCCTTGCCTTTGTGCACACGTACTGCTGCTCCAACAAAACGTTTCCGAGGTGTTCTAACAAAACTGTGGCTGACTACCCGCGGCACCATATGCACCGGAACAAGATCAGCACCACCGTCATCAGTCTGAACACCCATGTCAACACGAACTGGAAGTGGAACACATGGAACACATGCTGACATATCCTTCCCTTCATCAATATGAGGCTTCACTTCAACCGGCTTGTCACTAACAAGAACAACTGGCTTGTCATCTACAGGCTTGGCTGAAACATTATCACCATCAATGCTTTTCGTATCATGCTCCTCATGCTGCACCTTAGCTAGCCCTAGTTGTGGCTTAGCTTTATGCAACTTCTCCTTGCGAACCACCAACACAACATCAGACTTGATTTGATCATCTCTCATAGGCTTCAAAGTCCGCTGTTTGCCATCATGCACAAAAGAATATGTATTTGCTCTCCCAGCATGCATAGCATTGTGATCATACTGCCATGGACGTCCAAGTAACAGCCCACACACCTCCAATGGCAACACATCACAGTCCACCTCATCAACATAGTCATCAACTGTAAATGGCACACGCACCTTGTGAGTAATCTTTAGCATACCGCAGCTATTAACCCACTCAACATGCCTCGGTTCGGGAATACGCCATGTGGATAAACCCAAAGCCTCCACAACCGCCTTGCTAATTCCATTACAGTAACTACCACTGTCAATCATCAACTTGCATGCTTTGCCTTTGATTATGCACTGCGCCTGAAATAAATTCCATCGCTGGCCTCTATCCGCTGTCATGCAAGTCTCATCATGTACTCTTTTGAGTTGCATATTCAGCCCACTCAATGGTACAACCTCCTCCACGATATCCTTTACAACATCAGCCTTGACAACATCAACCGCTGACAATTTAGAATTCGTGGCTACCACCTTGCTAACTGTCGGCAATGGAACAACTGTCAACTTCTCATGAGTAGTCACAGCTGTTGCGACCTTCGGTATAGGAGCTATGCTCTTGCCAACATCCTCTATCCGATGCACAACCTTGGGTGGCTGCTGAAGCACTTCTACGGTTACCATGGGCTTTCGAGAAGGAACCACGGTGCTAGAAGGGATAAAGCACTCTCGCAGAAATTTTCTGAAATTTGCCCAAGTTGCAGAGGTAATGCTCTTCTCGCTCAACACTTTATGCCACCAACTGTATAGCCTGGCATCCACGCGTCGGTCTGCAAGAGCCAAACGGTGAGAATCAGTCAAGTTTTGATCATAGGTAGCACACCTGTAGAAACCCTGTAGCATATGACGTTCCCATGACTCATACTCTTCAGCTGTTGCATCATAGGTCAGTTGCCAATTGATCTCATATGCATCATATGCTAAAGCACCATCCAGCAGGTCCAGATAATCATTGAAAATATCGCTAGATTTCTTGCCACTGCGACACTTATAGCCGTAATAATCACCCGGAAAAGAATCCATGTTGTTACTATTTTTTCTCAGCCTTCACGGATCCGAAAATATCTCGAGTTGCTCCTAAGAATCTGTCACAAAAATCTACAAAAATCTTGTACAAACTGAAGCAAAATAGTCTTAACTGAAAGCTGAGAGGGGTGACTGAAACTGACACAAGGGAAGGCAGCACAGAGCGATGCGCGGGGGTCGCCGGGGGCCAGACAGTCTCCGTGGTGAGGCGCGAGCGAACTGCTCGAGCGCCACACCTGGGCCGGCCCACTAAGGCAACGAGCCTGGCTGCGATCGCGAAGGAGGACGCGGGCGAGCGAACGAGGCGTCGAGGCGCTCGGTAGCGATCTCAATCGCGGGCGCGCCAAGAGATCGCGGGATGAGCCACCGTCGTTGGTTCTTTTTTTTTGTACTGCAGCGATCGAAACAGCTAGAAGGGTTTCCTAGCTGGGCCGGCCCGTTCAACTCTGCGATCCAGCGAAAACCAGGCAGCGCGCACGATGAGTCGAGCGAGGCGCTAGTCGCTCGGGGGCAGACGTGCTCCGTGCCCAAGCGCGGGGTCGATCCCTTTTTTTTCTCCTCTATTCCCGATCGGATCTGGCTAGAAAAGATCGATCTCGTTTGCTATTTCTTTTTTTCTTCTCTCAGATCGATCGAGCCCTGGACTGCCTCCTGCAACAACAACTTCAAAATAGCAATTTACCACGCGCAGACTTGCAGAATCCGATCTACAAATTGCAGCCAATCTGCTCCAATCTCTTCGATCTGACAACTGCTCGTATGATGAACAATCAGCAGATCAATCTCGCCGTGAGCAACCCAGTAATCTGATACCACATGATAAGGATCACGCCGATGATCCTATAGTTTTGTCCCGATCTTTCACAGCGAGTCTACCCGGATAAATAATCTTCCAACAACGCGAAGAACGTCACCTGAAGAAGAGGAACGAATCCAGCAAGCAACGTGAAGAGAATCAACACGCCTCAAACCTGAGCCTGATAATCCATGATGAACACAAGAACCTTCACAGCAATATATTTGATAAGATAGATGACGGCAGCGCCGTCCCCGGAGGGATGCTACACGCAGCACACAACTCAATGTTTTGTCTAAAATTCTGAACCCCCTAAACCCTAACCTGCTAGCCTCCTTATATAGACGGCCAGAAAACTGTTGGGCTTGGACAGGCCCAAACCCAAAACACAAATAAAACTAAGTGGCCCATAACATGACCTGACACACGAAATAACATGAACAGATATGCAAACTAATGACACAGCCTTAGACTTAATTATCTCATATCGTAGGTCGTCCTGGCGTGCCAATCTGCAACGAGCTTCCCTCATCTTGGTGGAGTCCTGAAATTGGGCTTCACCTCCTCCTTCGTGCCCATATCAATTTATCTTTAGAATTCTTGAATGAATTTAACCTAGCTAATATATACTCTTGTAAATTCATAACTAGGGTATATACACCTTTTAATAAATCACCCTATAATTATTATTAGTGCAAAGAGACAAGGGAATTTTAAAAGAACTTTCTATAATAAAATTGTGAGATATCTAAGGAAAACCTGGTTAGATATAGAACTCATTATCAAAATTAAACTCCATTCAAGAAATATTTGAATATTATTCTTGAATGAAGATATTGGTAACATATATATTCCATAAAATCATAAAAGGAATATATAAATTTTAGGAAATAAATAAAACACTTCTGGGGGTATAAAGGGAACACACACTCATTAAGACATGCATTATTTGAATCTTTAACCATTGCCCTTATCGAACAATGATGCTGTTTTCCAGAACCCGAGGTCCCGGGTCACTTCAACAAATCCATCTGCACTACCTTGCAATGTGTAGGCAAGTTCACTCTTCCTCATATCTATTGTTTATCTTTAGCAAATTACTTGCAAATATACCTATGGTATTACTACTACATTTAAAGCAAAAAGTTCTGCTTTCTTAATCAATTTGACTAGTGGATAGCAACCACGGTGGTTGTTACCCTAGGATGGTGGGCAGTGGGACCATGGTATGGGTATTGGTGGAGGTCCCACTTCAACTGGAGAGTTCACCTAGGAAGTAATAACCAATGTCGTCAGTGATTCTAGCATCGTAAATAACGGTCAACCATAAGATCTGGAATGGGACGGAGAAGTCAGCTGTACCAACTTGCTTCTGCATATCAACAGATGCGCGTACCATAGCTGTTGGTCTCCTGCTGGGAGCAACATGAGGGTGGAATCCCCTTAATGATTCCATGGTACTGTGGTCCATGATGGATTGTAGGCGACCAACGTGGGAGCCCGAGGTCGGAAGCTACCAGTGTGTAGGAGACCGGCGTGGGGAATATCTACCGAGGTCGGAAATACCAAATGGTAGAGGACCGGCGTGGGTAAGCTAAATCGAGGTCGGAAACTACCTGCGGGTAGGCGACCAGCGTGGATTGTGTCAATCGAGGTCGGACCTACCACAATGCGTAGGCGACCGGCGTGGATTGTTTCCGAGGTTGGAACTACAAAAGGGTGGGTATGCAGGGTCGCGGGAAAGGACAGTGATTGATTTGGATCACATGACTGGGAGCCATACAAAAGAAGTATGGATGGGAAAGTATGCCCGGTTGTGCAGTAAGACATTGATCTCTTATGGGTACAAGTGACCACCTCTGCAGAGTGTAAGAAAGTATCTGGATACTCCCTGTTCCGGGAAGGAGCTGCGAACACGGCAGGAAAGGAGCCCATCGAAGCTCTAATCAACATGTGAAGGCTGACGGACATAGTTCTTTTGAATAAAATCAATCTTTGAAGAAATGATTATAAAAACTGCATTTGACCTAAGACTTTCAGGTCTATGGTCGTAGCTAGTGCATCAAACACCTCTATAATATTAAATGAACTTGCTGGGTAACGCTCGTTACTCACCCCACTCCCTCTTAACCCTTGCTTAGACTCGGAGGGACCGAACAAGGAGACTGAAGAAGCCTCTGAAGACATCGGAGAAGTTTACTACAAGGAGCCGGACCTTACCGGTGGAGTTGAAGGCGTGGACTACACCATCACCTATGGTATCAGCGAAGGAACCGAGGAGGAGACCGACAACTAGTCGCTTAGTGTAGTAACTTAAGTCACACCGAACCCTATAGAATAAAGTGACTTGAGTAGGGCATCATGTTTAGTCTACTACTTTCTGTTTTAGTCAAGATTTGTAATGCTAGGATAGAACCTACTAGTGTTCCTCTTTGGACCGAGGAGGAACTGGAGTCCTTTGTAACATGTGGCTTGTAATTTTTAGTGCTTGAATAAAGACCGCTATGTTTCTGTTGTACCACTCTGAGGGATGTAATATTTGTGAAATGGTACTTCACGAGTGTTATGTCAATGACTTGCATACTACAACATGCAGTGGTATGCTGGGTCACCACAGTTGGTATCAGAGCAAAAGCTTTGACCTTAGGTTGGACGCCTAGTTAATGGGAACGACCTGTAGGAGTCAAATAGGAATAGTAAAGAGTTCTCTAAAATTGTCATGACGTTATTCACTTGAGAATAACAAGGTCATACTTTTTAGTGTTACAATTCTTTATTGTTACTATTATGATGCATCATGTACTAATTTTTATCTTTTATACTGCCAGGATGGCACACACAAATCTGTCAAGGACCGTGCAAGTTCGAGATGTGACTCTAGACGACTATGATGGAAACCTATCAGATATTTTACAAGGCATCTTGCAGGAGTGCGGGTGTGAAACCTGTATACCTGTCTAGAAGTATGCTTATTAGGAGGGTAGAATCTTTCAGAAGTATAAGGTAGGGATCATGCTTCCTACCAAATTGGGCATGAGCATGATCATGCCAGCTGGAGAGGCACGCATGGTTAGTGTAGCTTATAAGATAGCAGTCATGAAGGCCATAACTGATATCCGTGAACACAAAACGGAGAAGTTATTGGGTACTAAGTTCACGCACATCCCACACGACGAGGAAGGAGAAGATCCTTGTCAGGATAGTTACAAGTTTGCAAAGAGACACCCACATGCCGCATCAGAGCACATGGACAGGTGTAAGCATCTGCTCAGCGTGTTCTATCACGTTCACGGAGCATTAGTGGGAGAGATATAGAGTCTAGTGGAGGAAATCACCGAGTCGACACCTACTCCGTGGTGTACGGGGGAGACTTCTGGATCACCGAGGGCACCTACTCCAGCCTTTTCGACTGGAGATTTTATCAACTTAGATGAGGAAGTCAATCCCGAGGAGCGGGAGTTCGAACCCGAGGCCGAACCGGAGATGCCACCAACACACTTTGCACACGGCTCGACTGGAGCCGGATACGAGGCAGGTTTGGAGTCATGGGGAATGCCTCATAACGATAGTTTTGGGGGAAACTCCATGGGTTGGCGTTTGGGTGAGTATATGGGAACGGCCGGAGATCCGATTCCATGTGATTCGGAGTAGGAGGTCATGAGTCAGTGTAGGGTTGTTCACTGCGCTGGAGACATGGCGGGAAAGCCCAAAGAGATAGAGTCGGATGCAGAGGGAGAGTTACCTAGCCATATGGAGCGTGGAGAGTTCTCCAGACCTAAGATGGAGAGGTATGCCACATATAGTGTGTACCCATCGTTGAGCAGTTATCTGGGGATGACTGACTTCAACTTAGGTACTACACCCGATTTCGACTTTTTCCCGACGGAGTCATCCTATGCCCCTGCTTCACTCAGGAGGACATCACGAACTACCAATTGGACACCGGGGATGTATCAGGAGTGTGACTACCCGTAGAGGACCACCACCGATATGGAGGCGACATGTTATGTGACATATGTACCATATGTGTAATATGTAGTATTTGCTTTCGCAGCTTGAATAAGTGAGTGTAGTTACTCACAAGATGATAAGCTATGTAACCCTATGTTGCTTTTTACGCATGTATATACATGGTATATGTTTGGTGTGATTTGGCTATGTTTTATTTGGATTTTTATTGTGTGACTAACACTGTGCATCAAGTTGAGCTCAGAAAGCATGAGCATGGTGTAACTATGAGTTTCGCTTAATGTAAGAGGGTTAAGGGGATAGAATGGCGACGGTAGTTGGTGAAGAATCTAAACAACAGAGGATGGAGACTGAAGCCAAGGCTAAGGAGGCAGCCGATGCAGCGACAAGGGAACCATTACCACCACCATCACCATTTTTGACGCAACAAGATTTTGCCCAATACATGAGAATGGCAGATGAAAGGCAGCGGATGCTTATTGAATGCCAGGCCAAGATGATGCAAGATGTGATGGATCGTAATCGACAGGGTTGGAATGAAGGAGTGCATGGAGTCTCACTGGCAGATTTCCTAAATACCAGACCACTTCCATTTGCATCAGCACCGGAACCAATGGACGCTGAAGATTGGTTGCTGGACACAGAGAGAAAGCTCAACACCGTGAATTGCAACGACAACGAGAAGCTTAGGTATGCCACACATCTATTATGTGGACCCGCAACAGCATGGTGGGACAACATTGTGGCAATACATCCTCCAGGAAGGCTATTCACTTGGGATGAATTCAAGAGGAAATTCAGGGAGGCAAATGTGCCTGAAAGCATCATGGAATTGAAGAGAAGGGAGTTTGATAACCTAGAACAAAAAGACAAAACCATTATGAGGTATGTCAAGGAGTTTACTCTTCTATCAAGCTATGCTTCAGATATAGTGAACACCGATGAGAAGAGGAAGAAACGGTTCATGAGGGGATTACACCCTGTGGCAAAAATGCAACTGAGAATGTTAAAAGCAGCGGATTTCCAGGAATTGGTTGACGCATCGATCACCATGGAAGATGACTTCAAGCAAGTTCAGGAGGAGCGACGAAAGAAGGCCAAGCTGGAACCTAGGAGGTTTCAACTTAATAAACCACCAACGGATCTTAATTTCAAACCACGACAGCAGAATCGGGGAACAATTCCCAGGTCAGGAGGGGGAAATCCTCGCAGTGGAGTTATTTGTCGTTCTTGTGGGGCCAAGGGACATTATTCCAATGAGTGCCAGAAGCCCAAGATTATCTGCTTTGGATGCAATCAAGAGGGCCACATGAAGAATCAATGTCCGAACAAGGCTGCTTGGGGAAAGGAAACCAAATGGAGGCGGATTAAATCAAGGTGGGAATCTGATGAGAATATTGGCATGCCAGGACGACCTATGATATGTGATAATTAAGTCTAAGGCTGTGTCATTAATTTGTATCCATGTTCATGTTATTTCGTAGCTAGGTATAGTTGTGGGCCACTTAGGGTTATTTGAGTATTGGGTTTGGGCCTGTCCAAGCCCAACAGTTTTTTGGCCGCCTATATAAGGAGGCCAGCCGGCTAGGGTTTAGGGAGGCTGAAAATTATGTAGAACATTGTGTTCCCGCGTGTGTTCCATCCCTCCGAGGTTGGCGTGCTGTGACGGCGTCTCTGATGTTCGTCTAGTTATCCAGTATACTATGTTTCGCGTGAAGGTGCTTGTTATACAAGTATTGTCGTGCTTCGGCGTGAGGCTCGTTGTTCATCATCGAGTTGCTCGTTGGATTCATCTATTCGGCGTGAGGTTCGTCTACATCGACGAGTTGCTCGCAGGATTGACGTTCCCCCATCTTCAGGTTGCGTGTATCGCTCACGTGGGTGGAAGATCTATTAGATCCATTGGATCAGGAGGTGCATCGTGAAAGATCGGGCCAAACAGTCTTCATCATCTTGGTATCAGAGCGCTAAGTTGATCACGATGCAAGGTGAGATCTTTATCGTCAGTCTGATCATTGATCAATTGGACGATGAAGTTTCTGGTGACGATTGATAGTTGGTGGGGAGGTAAGCTGCTGCAGATCGGATCTATATTTTTCAGATCGGCGTGGTCGTCGAGTTGGTTGTGCAGCAGTTCTTCAGTATTTGGTGGTCACGCGTTGAAGATCGAAGAAGGTTGATGTATGGTTTGCAAGTCGAGTCAACTTGTCCCTGGCGTGGTGGTGAAGATCGGTTTCCAGCTCGGAATCGATCGTTTCGACAGAGTCCCAGCGGTACTTTCCTCGCCAGATCCGATCGCTCAAGCGAATTGAAAAAGAAAAAAAAAAGGGAACACGACCCGCGTCCTCGCCTAACCAGAGACATGGTCTGTCCTTGGGCGATCCCGCCTGGCTCGCTCCGCGCACGATCTCGTCGATCGTCCCACGCTAGACCTGATGGGGCTCTGTCCTAGTGGGCCGGCCCTTTTATCAGATTGGTGGCAGCAACGAGTTGGTTGATCGCATGCTACAGATCGTAATCAGCAGAAAAAAATGGAGAATATTGTGGATCGAGTAGGTTTTCCTTGCTGAGAATATTTGTATGGGCTACAATCGGATTGGTAGCAACAACGGAAGGAATTATAATATAAAAGGCAGGAGTTGGTACTTGGTACGTGAAGGTTGGATTTGATCCTGGTGTGCCACAAGTGCGTGCACTCCTGATCGATACAATATTGGAGTTTGTACGTGAGGCATGAAAAAAGAGTATTGGCCATCACGTGGATATCTTGGTATTGGGATCAGACTGGTTGTTATTTGCAACATAACAACTCAGTTCTCTTGTTGGTGTAGTTTCTGTGTGTAGTTGAAAAAACAAAGAGACACTGTTAGCAGTTCCAAAGAGGTGACAGATTCAGTACGTTTGGATCCTTGGCGTGCAGGAAATTGTTCTGTTTGTTTTGGGTGATGTGCTTTATTTGCTACCAAAATTCAGTTTGCGTCTGCGGGTATATTCAGCTTATTTGGACCCTCAGTGTGCAGGAGTATGTCTTGTCCGTTTTGGGTGATTTGCTCATGTGCTTCGAGACTGCATTCCGATGATTGTTTGTGTCTCAACCAGGTTGGTGGCGCCGACAATGAAAGTGGCGCCAAGGGCAAGTCAAGCTAGCCGAGAGGGAGGATGTGGTGTGGCAGGCTGGCAAGGCTTAAAGATGGAGAGTGGTGATATTGCAGATTTGACGCCACGTGCTAGAGAAGACCCTCCGGCGTTGAGGACAACGCCTTTCCAACAAGGGGAGGATGATGAGAATATTGGCACGCCAGGACGACCTATGATATGTGATAATTAAGTCTAAGGCTGTGTCATTAATTTGTATCCATGTTCATGTTATTTCATAGCTAGGTATAGTTGTGGGCCACTTAGGGTTATTTGAGTATTGGGTTTGGGCCTGTCCAAGCCCAACAGTTTTCTGGCCGCCTATATAAGGAGGCCAGCCGGCTAGGGTTTAGGGAGGCTGAAAATTATGTAGAACATTGTGTTCCCGCGTGTGTTCCATCCCTCTGAGGTTGGCGTGCTGTGACGGCGTCTCTGACGTTCGTCTAGTTATCCAGTATACTATGTTTCGCGTGAAGGTGCTTGTTATACAAGTATTGTCGTTCTTCGGTGTGAGGCTCGTTGTTCATCATCGAGTTGCTCGTTGGATTCATCTATTCGGCGTGAGGTTCGTCTACATCGACGAGTTGCTCGCAGGATTGATGTTCCCCCATCTTCAGGTTGCGTGTATCGCTCACGTGGTTGGAAGATCTATTTGATCCATTGGATCAGGAGGTGCATCGTGAAAGATCGGGCCAAACAGTCTTCATCAGAATCTGTAACATCCCTGGTTTTTATCAAATTTTGGATTAAATTTTTTTTATCTTATTTGTGTTGACTGAAAAATCACAGGGATTTAAAACTTTTTGAGTTTAATTAAAGACTCTGTTACAAATATTATTTCAAAATTTTCTATTACTCCTTGAAGAACTCCTTGAGGAGATAGAATTCCCAAAATACTATTTTGCTTTCATATAAGTTCTTTGCAAGCTTATTTGCTAAGGAAATATTTTCAAAACATTGGATAAGATTGCAATACTAAAAATGTGTTTGAAAATGAATTTCAAATTATTATTTTAGGAAGTATTTTTCCTGATTATATAGGGTTAGTTTGAAAACCCTAAACTATATTTTTGCATTATGCAAGAAAGTCCTTTTGCTAAAATTCATAAGGTTTTATGGAAAATCTTATTTTATTTTGAAAACTTGTTTCTGACTATCCTATTTTGATACTTTGAATTTTAGAAAAAATTTACAAAGTAGTTTGAATCAGTTTGGAGCCAAAATGCAAAAGTTAAAAGGCAAAACAGAAAAAAAATAGAAAAGTTTCAGAACAAAAAAAAAGGGAACAGCCACTGGGCCGACCCGGGGCCCAAAACCGGGCAGCAGCCAAACCAGCCCAGCAACCCACCTTCCCCCTTTCTCCCCCTGACAACCCGAGTCCACATGTCGGCGCCGTCGTCTCCACCGTCCCTTCTCTCTCTCCCGAAACCGTCGGCCATTACCCCGCTTGCGCCGCTCCCTCCCATAACGCCTCCGCCTCTTTAATCCCTTCCCCTTCAAGCCCGAGCTCTCCTCTCCCTATCCTCTCTTTCACCGCACCAGAGATGCCGCCTTACGCCACCAATTCATCGCCGTCTTCCGCCAGTACTGGGAGCTCGAAGCTCCATATTCCATCGAGGTCTGGCCGTACTCGCCGCTCCCTCTCTGCTCCTCGCCTTCCCCTCTCTTCCGCGCACCCGCTGACTCCATTCTGTTGCCCTAACACGCAGCGCAGTGAGTTCTTCATCGACGCCCGAAACCGCCCTCGTCTCCAGCCACCGCTCGCCGTCGCTGCAGGACGCGTTTGACCTCGCCAACCTCACCCTCGACCTCACCACGAAGCCCCGTATGTCGTCCACAACTCCATCACCGTCGCCGACCATCGGAAACTCGCCGCCGCCGACTACCAGAGTGCACCTCGCCGAATTCCTCTCCCGCTGGTGAGACCCCACTTTCCCTTTCTCTCCTACCGCTCGATCCGAATCTAAGGGCCGAGATTAGAAGGATTTCCAAATCGGTATCGTTCAGTGGAATGCTGCCACGTAGCCTGCTCTAATCAGCACCCCTGTCAAACCCATTTGAATTTGAATTCAAACTTCAGATTATGTATTGAACTTGTAAAATCGATATAAAATAATCTACTTGGCCAAAATTTGCAAATTAGGTATCCTTGGAATCCTTGCAATGTGTAAAACACAAATATGTAGAGAAACCACAGTGGTACTGTACAAATTTGGAAGTGAAAATAAAACCACAAAAATAACTTATAAACACCATACAATTTATAACTTTTGTTCTGTAGGTCCAAATGCTACAAATTTGTAGTCTATGGATTCCTTAGAACATGTAGAGCACTCTGGAATCAAAAAAAATCAAACTTTAAACGTGCACAAACTTGCTACCGTTAAATTTAATCAAATCACTAATTTGATCACCATTTGATTTCTGAAAATGATTTTGGAGTGAAACCACTTGCAGTAGCTTTGTGTTGCTGTCTCCAATCCAGTAGCATCACTATCCAAAATTATTGAAACACCATGCAAATATTAAAATTCAATTATGAGAATTTGAGTATTTTCATTATAGAATTAATTCTATAATACTTTTCAATATGATTCCTTTTACAAAAGTGAATCATATGATCATACCTATCAATCCCTATCAAGGTTCATCTTGATCATCACCCAACTTCATGCCATCATATTCTTGTGGATCTAGTTCATAACATTCAATTTACACTTGAGTAAATTGAACAAGTGGTGATGCTTCTTATTTAGGCTCTCCTTTGATATTGGGGTGATATACTCTACCCCATGCCACACATATCATAAACCATCCAAACCAAACACTATTCTAGAACTATAATCAAAACTAGTTTGAGTTCTTCAAAGAAGAATTTAAAACTCTGACTTAGCCATATCTTTAAAAGTTAACCCTAGTTTAATTTAAATCTCTTGTCCAAGAAAATCTTGTGGCCAAGAAGCCACCACCACTCTAAATAACTTTCATACCTATTCAACCCCAAGCCAACTTAGCCTTGACCTATATTGAACTACTCAATTCACAAATGAGTTAATTGAGTAATTCAATGTATCACCAATACCTACCCAAGCCTATGTGTAACCTATACTATTATGAATAAGTGTTGTCACACTTTATTCAGTAGTGTTTTGTTGCACTATTCTATACCTATGTGAGTCTATTCACATGAGTCATCTCTAAACTCTAACCATAAATATACCAAGCATAAGGTTCTATCCCTTCATTGTAATCTTGGAGGACCAATCCTTTCCAATCATTAAACCATGCCATCCAAACTCTCAACCCATATCTTGTAAGCCAAGCTTCTAGCCATATCTCTCTCATCACAGAAATCATAAGAACCTTAAAATGTTAAACCAATCCTTTCATTTGCTTGTCTTGCTTGATTTGTTGCTTTTGGTGTGGTGTGTTTACTTTGTGTATCTCTACATTATAGATTGGTTTGGAGAGCCATACATTTTATTGAGAGAAGAGAAAGGGGTTTAAGCTTCAAAAGGCAAGCTTCATTTTACTATATGTATTAGTGTTTTATAAGTAGTACGCATGATAGGTTGGTTTATCAAACTGAAGTATTGCAATGCTAGATCCTAGTAGTGTATAGCCACCCCTGAATCAGCTCCTGGTAGGTTGTGACAATATTGAAAAATGATGTCAATGCTTATTTCATGGATTGATGATTAGTTTGAGATTTAAACTTCAACCCAATGAAACACCTAGGTGGAAATGGCATTGCTTGGTTTATGTTGAGTGGCTACTTGGGGCTACATGCCCGGTGGATTTAACCAGAGTATGTGGTATTTTCCTGAGGGTTAGTACACTTGTGGGATGCCACCCAGGAACAAAGAGACTACCATGTCTTCCATGCTTAGTGAGCTTCCAGTGCAGCCTAATGACAATATGGGCTCTGTCTTGATTGAGTATGTTGTGAGGGTTCATCCATGGGTACTGACAGAGGGTGCTATTTTGGGCACGGTCAGATGCGGATGGTTGAATGCTCCTTCTGAAAAGTCTTGTCTCATTCTTCTCTCTGGGTGGAATGGGTCTTAAGGTGAAAGTGCACAACCCCTACAGGGTGTAAAACTAATCGATTAGCCGTGTCCCCGGTTATGGACAATTTGAGTTCCTAGACATAGATGTACGGAAGAGTCTCATCACCATTTTAGAATGAATAAAATTTGTTTAGAAACAATCTCAGGACCATGTTGTGGATTTAACCTCATGGGGTCATCTTGGTGGATTTAATTAGGTGACTTTGGTGCTCATGGTGGATTTAACCATGTGCCCTTTCCTTCAACCATGTGGTGGATATAACCTCATGGGATCACCATGGTGGATTTAACCTGGTGATTTTGGTGCTCATGGTGGATTTAACCATGTGCCCCTTCAAAGTCTTTCAAAGAACAAAAGTTTGTTTTGAAAAATGATAGGATAAACTTGCTTTATGCAATTCAGCCAGAAGCTCCACTAGCCAAATATCATGTAGATAGCTCTTTCACAACAGCCACCAAATAAGTGTCATTTGCCAGTACATCATTGTACTGACCCCCATTTATGGGGCTGCATATTCAAATGTGCAGGTTCTTCTGATGAGGAGTAAGTTGATTAGGATCTCGAGTCTACATACCAACATGACTGCCTGTGGCGCATGGTGAAGATGGAGGCTCACTACTACCCTAGTGATATGGGCACGAAGGAGGAGGTGAAGCCCAATTTCAGGACTCCACCAAGATGAGGGAAGCTCGTTGCAGATTGGCACGCCAGGACGACCTACGATATGAGATAATTAAGTCTAAGGCTGTGTCATTAGTTTGCATATCTGTTCATGTTATTTCGTGTGTCAGGTCATGTTATGGGCTACTTAGTTTTATTTGTGTTTTGGGTTTGGGCCTGTCCAAGCCCAACAGTTTTCTGGCCATCTATATAAGGAGGCCAGCAGGTTAGGGTTTAGGGAGTTCAGTTGTTTAGTTGAAAACTATCGTGTGCTCCACCGTGTATCATCCCTCCGGGGAAACGGCGCTGCCGTGTTTCTAATAAAGTTGCTGCGGAGGTTCTTGTGTTCATCAAGGATTGTCGTGCTTTGGTTTGAGGCGTGGTGTTCATCATCACGTTGCTTGCTGGATTCTTCCTCGTCTTCAGGTGACGTTCTTCGCGTTGTTGGAAGATTATTTATCCGGGTAGACTCGCTGTGAAAGATCGGGACAAAAACTCAAGGATCACCGGCTTGATCCTTATCATGTGGTATCAGATTCCTGGGTTGATCACCGCGAGTATTTTCTGTTGATTGCTTGATCTACAGATTGTTCTTCGTCGACAGATTTCCGATCAGATTTGTTGCAGATTGTTGAGATCGTTTTACAGTCATTGGAGGTGCAGCTTCCTGCTAGTTCCGTTTCCATCCGAACGGTGCGAGCAGTTTGTCTCGTTTGCAAGATCGGATCTACTCCTCCAAAACGAAATCAGCAGGACCAGGCAAGAACCGATAAGTTTTGGTTCTCAGATCCAATCTGACCGGTTGCAGTCAAAAAAAAAAACAAGGAGGAGCCGATCCCCCGCGCCCAGGCACGGAGACGGTCTGCCCCTGGGCGACGCATCGAGCGCCCCCTGGATCGCGGCGCCAGCGATCGACCGCCCCCTGGATCGCGGGTGTTCGACTGCTTCGCGCGCCTGCTCTCGGTTCCCTAACCTGGGCCGGCCCATCTGCCAAGCCTGGGAGATCGCTGCACCACGGCCCATCTGCCGCGCCGACGCAGCCTTCCGATCGGGATCGCCCGCGCGCCTGAGCGCAGAGGGCGCCTGGGGTGGTGCGTCGCCCCAGCCTCGAGCGATCTCGCTCGATCGGGACCCCCCCGCGCACCTGCCCCGCGCTGCAGCCTCGCTCGCCGCGCCGAGGATCGCGGCCGCTCGCGCTGCTGGCCATCGTGGGCCGGCCCATCTGCCCCCATGCACGCGTTGGAGCCCGGCTGGCGGCTGCTGTCTGGCCTCCCGATCGAGCGCCCCGGCCTCTTCGCTCGCTCGCTAGCGCCAAGGCGCGGAGACTGTCTGCCCCCAGGCGCCCGCGAGCCTGCATCTTTCTTTGCACAGATTTTTTGCAGATATTTGTGTGACTGATCACTCAGAGTAACACAGGATATTTTGAATCAGTGCCGGCTGGGATAAAATAGTACTACAATGGACTTTTTTCCGGATGATTATTACGGCTATAAGTGTCGCCGTGGCAAGAAATCTAGCGATATTTTCAATGATTATCTGGACCTGCTGGATGGTGTTTTAGCATACGATGCCTATGAGATCAATTGGCAACTGACCTATGATGCAACAGCTGAAGAGTATGAGTCATGGGAACGTCATATGCTACAGGGTTTCTACAGGTGTGCTACCTATGATCAAAACTTGAATGATTCTCACCGTTTGGCTCTTGCAGACCGACGCGTGGATGCCAGGCTATACAGTTGGTGGCATAAAGCGTTGAGCGAGAAGAGCATTACCTCTGCAACTTGGGCAAATTTCAGAAAATTTCTGCGAGAGTGCTTTATCCCTTCTAGCACCGTGGTTCCTTCTCGAAAGCCCATGGTAACCGTAGAAGTGCTTCCGCCGCCACCCAAGGTTGTGCAGCGGATAGAGGATGTTGGCAAGAGCATAGCTCCTATCCCGAAGGTCGCGACAGCTGTGACTACTCATGAGAAGTTGACAGTTGTTCCATTGCCGACAGTTAGCAAGGTGGTAGCCACGAATTCTGAATTGTCAGCGGTTGATGTTGTCAAGGCTGATGTTGTAAAGGATATCGTGGAGGAGGTTGTACCATTGAGTGGGCTGAATATGCAACTCAAAAGAGTACATGATGAGACTTGCATGACAGCGGATAGAGGCCAGCGATGGAATTTATTTCAGGCGCAGTGCATAATCAAAGGCAAAGCATGCAAGTTGATGATTGACAGTGGTAGTTACTGTAATGGCATTAGCAAGGCGGTTGTGGAGGCTTTGGGTTTATCCACTTGGCGTATTCCAGAACCGAGATATGTTGAGTGGGTTAATAGCTGCGGTATGCTGAAGATTACTCACAAGGTACGTGTGCCATTTACAGTTGCTGACTATGTTGATGAGGTGGAATGTGATGTGTTGCCATTGGAGGTGTGTGGGCTGTTACTTGGACGGCCATGGCAGTATGATCACAATGCTATGCATGCTGGGAGAGCAAATACATATTCTTTTGTGCATGATGGCAAACAGCGGACTTTGAAGCCTATGAGAGATGATCAAATCAAGTCCGATGTTGTGTTGGTGGTTCGCAAGGAGAAGTTGCATAAAGCTAAGCCACAACCAGGGCTAGCTCAGGTGCAGCATGAGGAGCATGATGCAAAGAGTGTCAGTGGTGATAATGTTTCAGCCAAGCCTGTAGATGACAAGCCAGTTGTTCTTGTTAGTGACAAGCCGGTTGAAGTCAAGCCTCTTATTGATGAAGGGAAGGATATGTCAGCATGTGTTCCATGTGTTCCACTTCCAGTTCGTGTTGACATGGGTGTTCAAACCGATGACGGTGGTGCTGATCGTGTTCGGTGCATATGGTGCCGCGGGTAGTCAGCCACAGTTTTGTGAGAACACCTCGGAAACGTTTTGTTGGAGCAGCAGTACGTGTGCACAAAGGCAAGGATGGACGTGTTCGTCAGTTGTGTGGCCCAGGCATTACTACTTTGCAGGGTCGTGCACAGAAGGTTCATGTTCAGCAGCACAAAGCTCCATCAAGAGTTGAGAAGAAGAAGAAGGTGGAGGCGCCTAAGTACAAGTTTATTTGGCGAAGAAAAGAGTTGCAGCCACCCAGGGCTGTATCAAGTCGAGCAGGCCAAGAGGGAGGATGTGGTGAGGTAGGCAAGCAAGACTTGAAGACGGCGAATATGCAAGGTGCTCTTGTTGATATTCCGCCACCCTTTCGAGCAGACCCTCACGCGTTGGGGACAACGCTTCTTGAAGGGGGGAGGATGATATGGGCACGAAGGAGGAGGTGAAGCCCAATTTCAGGACTCCACCAAGATGAGGGAAGCTCGTTGCAGATTGGCACGCCAGGACGACCTACGATATGAGATAATTAAGTCTAAGGCTGTGTCATTAGTTTGCATATCTGTTCATGTTATTTCGTGTGTCAGGTCATGTTATGGGCTACTTAGTTTTATTTGTGTTTTGGGTTTGGGCCTGTCCAAGCCCAACAGTTTTCTGGCCATCTATATAAGGAGGCCAGCAGGTTAGGGTTTAGGGAGTTCAGTTGTTTAGTTGAAAACTATCGTGTGCTCCACCGTGTATCATCCCTCCGGGGAAACGGCGCTGCCGTGTTTCTAATAAAGTTGCTGCGGAGGTTCTTGTGTTCATCAAGGATTGTCGTGCTTTGGTTTGAGGCGTGGTGTTCATCATCACGTTGCTTGCTGGATTCTTCCTCGTCTTCAGGTGACGTTCTTCGCGTTGTTGGAAGATTATTTATCCGGGTAGACTCGCTGTGAAAGATCGGGACAAAAACTCAAGGATCACCGGCTTGATCCTTATCACCTAGTTTCTGTTGTGTTTATGTTATGTTGAATTCTGTTATTTGAGCTAGTCCATGTGACTAAGCTGGTTTGTAATAACTGAAGACTTATGTATCTGGATCCACGTTGTAATCTTTGATACTATGCAATGAATACTTTATTTTGTTCTGTGGTGCTATCAATGATCCAGGGAATGGCACTTAACACAGGTGCTCCACCTTAATCCAAAGGTGGGGCGTTACAAAATGGTATTAGAGCATAGTGTTTCCTGTAGGATCGAGACCCTAGGTTTGGACTAGACTAGGAAACCCTAGAATGATATCAAAAGAGTATCACTGCGTTTAGGATGTTTCTTAGAAATTTTCATTGCTTTACAAATAATGTTTGTTTCTTTTCCTCGTAAGACTTATCACATTCATTTGCTCAGACTGTCCTTCTTTCAAAATTTTAGATGACGTTCACCAAGTTGAAGATTCCCTTTGACGATGACACCGAGTGCTTTAGCGATCAGCTTTCCCGCCTCTCTCGGATGCTGAACTTGACCCCTCCCACTTTTCGGGGTAGAGTGATACCCTGCGTGGTTCCAGAGATCGTCCGCTAGGAGATCGAGACTAGGATCGAAGGACGTACCATTGATACACCCACAGAGACAGTGGAGTACTCGAGGATGTACCCAGGTTGGGAGACCGGTGTCTTGATGGCCATGGAGGAGGCATTAGCTTGCATATGTGGTATGTACATCCAGGAGATATCAGAATTGGACAACTCTATCCATCAGTTTGGGAGGCGCAACTCTGATGGATGGGCCTGGAGGACTCCAGGGCGTTGTAAGGGTTTACCATGGACTGAGATCCAGTTAGAGGACATGGAGACCTATGCTTTCAACATGGAGCACATGCTTCGCAGTGAGATGGATGCCACAGATGATGCCAAGTATCAACTCTAGGAGAAATATGAGAAGATAGAGCAACTGGAGAACACCATACAGAAGCTGAAGGAAAAGAATAAATCACTTAAGGTGGCCAATGATAAGCTGTCAGGCAAGGTTGAAGATCAGGAGGCGCAGATTGTAGGCTTTCGAGGACAATGTATTTATCTTCACCAGAACCTGATGAAGTATAATCCATGGCCTACCAAGAAAGAAGCATCACTCGCCGTGGAGAGTAAGGAGTCAATCCCAGAGAAGGTTGAAGCAGACCCTAAGAAGCTAGAGACTTGCCAGCCCACTATAGAGGAAGGTTCTATGGAGAAGGGCCATGAGGTGCCACCTAGCCCTGAGGTGAAGCGTCGCAAGACTGGAAACACCAAGGCATATCTTGCAAGGTTCAAGTAGTAAGACCACCCTATCATGTAATAAATCGACGATTGTGTAGTGGTTTAGTCGTGCCAATTAGTGGCATGACTTTGCTAGTCCTTTGCTTTCCAAAAAAAAAACTTGTAGTACAACTTGATTTGTGTTTGAGGATCTTATTTGGTGTGTTGATCTATGCTTTGAAATAGTTGTTGCATGGTAGAAATGACTGTTAAGACTTTGTTTGTAAGATAAATTCTCTTGATCCGCTGTGTTTGGGTAGGAATCATCTTTAGATCCCTTCTATCTATTTCTCAACTATGCTAAGACCTAAACCTACACTAAACCTCAAACAGATGCATACTCAACCCCAAGACAACCACAACAACTCTCAGTTGGAGATAGCAATGCAACAGTTGGTTGAAGCTCACACAGGAATGATGCGGGTGTTCACTCAGAATATTGTTAATCACGATAGCAAAGAGTTACCTCTAGGAGTGCAGCAAGTATTGGATGATCATTCGCGAATAGTACAAATGATGTCCCAGATTGTGGCTAGTACCAATAATGGCCCACCACAAAATGATCATGGTGGAAAGATGATAGGGCAAAGGTGTCCGATCTTTCGATGAGATCTTGATACGTCGATTTGGTGGGTGGAGTTTGTGCTTGACGATCCGACTACACGTGCGAAGCTCGTGCGCCAATGCAATCGCTAGGACAATCTCCGGGAGTTACTGATCTTGCGGGTGCACGATCAGCCTGACCAGCGAGGGTCTTAATTCCTACCTGAAATCGAGAACAAGTAAGAACTAATACAGCAATCAAGATATTGCGGATGAAAGATGTATGCTTTATTCAAAAGGTGGGATTCCGAATAGGCGGTCTTCTTCTGGGCGATTGGCCTCAAAAGTCGAGCTCGTAGTTGCAGCAAGGGCTAACTTTTAGTCTAATCAAAATCCGAGTTCTAATGACGGCTACGGGGGTATTTGAGGAGGAAAAGGTAGGGGTGCGACCAGCCATGGGTTGGGTGGTCGAACGGACCCCTAACAGGCCTTTTCTCCTCAAATTCGGACTCCTAAAAGTGGCTGTCTTATTTGCTGCGAAATTTACATGGGCCTGGCCCAAAAATAGAAGTGACGCAGCACCATATGTATTTATGGACGAAATTATGAAGTAGCTCTTTGTATATTTCGTCCAAGTCTTCATCCTTCATTATGGTGGCTTCAAAGTTCTGAAATCTCCACTCGTGGCGTCTTCTTCAATCCTCAAACGCATGCTGCCATCTCCATGCACGATCATGCTCCAATGCTTGTCCCTCTCATCCATGCTAGGTCCATCATTCCTAAGAGTAACAAACATATCTGATTTAGGCAGCATCATATTCTCATGTATGTGAGAAAGAGTTCCAAGAAACGAAAGTACCTGATAGTTAAGTTGCTTGGCACGAGCTCGAGTGATGGGTCCTTGTATGTGTTCCGCTGTAGGTACAGCGGGTGTATCAATAGATGGGATGTCCTCATCATGCTCCCCTTCTTGAATTGAAGTCGTCCTCGACGCAACCTCATCTTCTTCACCGAAGTAAGGTTTTAAATCTGCAATGTTAAATGTAGGACTTACCGTACCAAAATCTGCAGGAAGCTCCAGTTTATATGCATTATCATTGATTTTCTCTATCACCTTAAAAGGACCATCAGCACGTGGCATTAACTTAGACTTGCGCAAATCAGGAAAACGATCTTTGCGCAAATGCAACCAAACAAGATCACCAACCTCAAACACAACATGCTTTCGTCCTCTATCCCCAGCAACTTTATACTTAACATTCATGCGTTCTATGTTGTCTTTAGTAGTTGCATGCAATTTTAAAATCAATTCAGCACGCTGTGTAGCATCGAAATTATTTTGCACTGAAGATGGTAAAGGCAACAAATCAATAGGTGCACGTGGAACAAAACCATAGACAATCTGAAAAGGGCTCATCTTTGTGGTAGAATGCAGCGAACGATTATAAGCAAACTCAATATGAGGCAAACATTCCTCCCACAATTTTAAGTTCTTCTTTAAAACAGCCCGCAGCATGGTAGATAAAGTTCTATTAACTACTTCAGTTTGTCCATCAGTTTGGGGATGACATGTAGTACTAAACAGCAATTTAGTCCCCAACTTAGCCCATAAACATCTCCAAAAGTGGCTAAGAAATTTAGTATCACGATCAGAAACAATAGTATTTGGCACACCATGCAAACGAACGATATCACGAAAAAATAATTCAGCAATGTGCGCAGCATCATCGGTCTTGTGACAAGGAATAAAGTGTGCCATCTTAGAAAACCGATCCACAACAACAAAAATACTATCCCTCCCCTTCTGTGTACGAGGTAATCCCAAAACAAAGTCCATTGAAATATCCTCCCAAGGAACACTAGGAACAGGAAGAGGCATATATAAACCATGTGGATTAAGGCGAGACTTAGCTTTTTGACAAGTAGTGCAGCGTGCCACGAATCTCTCAACATCTCGCCGCATGCGTGGCCAAAAGAAGTGTGCAGCAAGAACATCCTCCGTCTTCTTGACACCAAAGTGTCCCATTAATCCTCCTCCATGCGCCTCCTGTAACAACAAAAGACGAACGGAACCATCTGGGATGCATAGTTTGTTAGCACGGAACACAAATCCATCATTAAGGATGAATTTGTTCCATGTCCTACCATCTTTACAATTTTGCAACACATCTTTAAATTCAGCATCATGCAAGTATTGTTCCTTTATAGTTTCCAACCCAAAAATTTTGAAGTCAAGCTGAGATAACATAGTATAACGGCGCGACAAAGCATCAGCAATAATATTATCTTTACCCTTTTTGTGTTTGATAACATAAGGAAAAGATTCAATAAATTCAACCCACTTGGCATGGCGACGATTCAGTTTTGCTTGACTACGAATATGCTTCAAAGATTCATGATCAGAATGTATAACAAATTCTTTAGGCCATAAATAATGTTGCCAAGTTTCTAATGTCCGAACCAGCGCATATAATTCTTTATCATAAGTAGAATAGTTCAGACTAGGCCCACTCAATTTTTCACTAAAATATGCTACAGGTTTGCCCTCTTGTAATAACACACCTCCCAAACCAATGCCACTAGCATCACATTCAAGTTCAAACGTCTTATTAAAATCAGGAAGTTGGAGTAATGGAGCATGTGTTAACTTATCTTTCAGTATCATGAAGGCCTCTTGTTGTGCATCGCCCCAAACAAAGGGCACATCCTTCTTTGTGAGCTCATTCAATGACGCAGCAATAGAACCAAAATCTTTGACAAAGCGCCTATAAAACCCAGCAAGACCAAGAAAACTCCTTACTTGGGTGACCGTCTTGGGCTGTGGCCAATTATCAATAGCTTCAATCTTGGCTGGATCAACTTCAATTCCCTGTTCTGTAACAACATAACCAAGAAAAGCAACTCTATTTGTGCAGAAGGTGCACTTCTCAAGATTACCATACAAACGTGCATCACGTAAAGCATTGAAAACAGCACGTAAATGATCCAAATGGTCCTCTAAAGATTTGCTATATATGAGAATGTCATCAAAATATACCACCACAAAACGACCAATAAAAGCACGGAAAACTTCGTTCATCAGTCTCATAAAGGTACTAGGTGCATTAGTTAAACCAAACGGCATTACTAACCACTCATATAAACCGAACTTAGTTTTAAAAGCTGTTTTCCATTCATCTCCTAATTGCATACGAATTTGGTGGTAACCACTACGCAAATCAACTTTAGAGAACATAATAGAACCACTCAACTCATCTAGCATGTCATCCAAACGAGGTATAGGGTGACGATATCGAATGGTAATATTATTAATAGCACGACAATCAGTACACATGCGCGAAGAACCATCTTTCTTAGGTACTAAAATAATAGGAACAGCGCATGGACTAAGAGACTCACGAATATAACCTTTGTCCAATAAACTCTGGATCTGTCGTTGTATCTCTTTTGTTTCTTCAGGATTGGTGCGATATGGCGCACGGTTGGGCAGCGAAGCTCCTGGAATCAAATCAATTTGGTGTTCTATTCCACGAATAGGTGGAAGTCCAGGTGGAACATCTTGTGGAAAAACATCCATGTATTCCTGCAAAAGGTTAGCAACCGCAGGTGGCAAAGAAGGAGGCATATCCTCAAATGAAAACAGTACTTCTTTGCAAATAATAGCATAGCATGGAGTAATATTGACATCAATTTCAGCAAGATCAGATTTGCTAGCAAGTAAACAAGGATTCTTCAAACGAATTTCAGTAGCATGGTTAGAATCAGATTTAGAAGAATGCTTAGGTGGTACAAAATCTGCAGCAATAATCTGATTCTCACTCTTATGTTTGTCCTCATTTTTTAATCTACTAGCTCTAGCAAGATCATCTTTCAAAATTTGTTCCGGAGTCATGGGTTTAAGTCCAATTTTCTTGCCAGCATGTGTAAGAGAATACTGATTTGTTTTACCATTATGTACAGATTCTCTATCAAATTGCCATGGTCTACCAAGTAACAAAGAACAAGCTTGCATAGGTACAACATCACAATCAACAAAATCTGAATAAGTACCAATAGTAAAATGCACGCGTGCAGTTCTTGTTACCTTGAGCTTACGGGAGCTCTCAAACCATTGAATGTAATATGGATGAGGTCGTTGTCGTGTGGGCAGAGCAAGCTTCTCCACCATGTCAATACTAGCCAGATTGTTACAACTCCCTCCATCAATGATGATCCGGATAGCTCTCTCCTTAACAACGCCTCTTGTTTGAAACAAGTTGTGGCGTTGATCATGCTCAGCCTTGCTCAATTGCACACTCAAGACACGTTGTGCAACTAAGCTCTTGTATTGATCAGCAGTTTCAGCTCCCATTACCTCCATCTCCTTGTCAGAATCAGAATTGGCACCATCACGTGCAGCAATAAGTGCCAATGTATCATCATCAAAATCACTTGCAGAGTCATATTCGCCATCTTCAAGTACCACCATCACACGTTTGGTTCTGCATTCTTTTTCAATGTGACCAAACCCAAAACACTTGCGACATTGAATATCGCGAGTCTTCCCCGTGGAGGCCATGGAAGAAGAACTCCGTGTCGGACCAGCAGATGGTGATGGAGCAGGAGCAGGAGCAGGTGGCGTTCTTGACGTCGGCGTGGTATACCTGGAGGTGGAAGGACCTGGTGCATCCCCACGAGAAGGTGGAGCTGATTGGCGCGCAGACCATGAAGAAGTACGACCTGCAGAATTATTAGGTCTTCTCCATGATGGTTGACGATCCTGCACTTCAAGTTCAGCTTTGCAAGCAAGGTGAAATAAACGAGTAATAGTATTGTACTCCTTGTAGTCTAAAATATGCTGAATCTCCTTATTTAAACCACCAAAGAAACGTGCAAGCATAGCTTCATTATCCTCTACAATACCACAACGAATCATGCCCGTTTGTAACTCTTGATAATACTCTTGTACAGAATTTTTGCCTTGTTCTAAACGAGTTAATTTTTTAAGCAAGTCTCGTTGATAATGTGGAGGTACAAAACGAGTACGCATGGCATGTTTTAGACCAAGCCAAGTAGCAGGAATATTAGCATGATTGACTCGACAATATTCAGACCACCAGATAGAAGCAAAATCAGTAAATTCACATGTAGCAGCACTAACACGCAAATGCTCAGGGTAGCGTAAACATGCAAAACGTTGCTCTACTTCTAATTCCCAAGTGAGATATGCATCAGGATTATATCTACCCTCAAATGGCGGAATATTTAATTTTAGCTTAGCCACATGGTCATCATCACGTACCGGACGCGGAGGTGGACGAGCGTTGCGGTTGTATTGCCGCGGACGGCCAGGTGCAGGTTGTTGGACCTCGTCCTCGTCGAGCTCGTTTTCATCTTCGAACTCGTTTTCCCCCTCGTCAGCAGCATATCCGTCCTGGGTGGCCGCCTCCGTAGCGGCCGCAGCAGCTGCCGCAGCTGTAAGAGGAACGCGGCGAGCACGTGGTACAGGGACGGCCGGCCGTGGCAGTGGTGGTAAACGGGCCAGGACTTCCTGGAACCGGGCATCGAGCTTGGTGTTGAAGGATGCCTCAAGACCAGCCATCTTGTCCATCGCATCAGAAAGCTTGGAATCAACATCACCCAAGCGTGTGTCCACATCTTGTGCACGCCCCACCAACAGCCGTGTGAAGTGGGCATGCAACTCTGCACTAGTCATCTTCTCTGGATCAACATCATCCTTCGGGGTTCCTGTCATGGTTAGCGTGGAAGCAAGCACAAATATATATACCTATGCACTACGGAATATGGTGGGATCACGCGTAATCCGTCAAGCGGTATACAAAGCTCTTACAAGTTCTTACCCAACAGGAGGAAGGTGATATGCAACCAGCAAAGAACAGCGACTCCCAAAATTGCACAAGCGATTACCAGGTGTCGATACAAAGCACGTGCAGAAATATGTGGAGCTGTAGGAAGGCTTATATGGTAGCAAAAATACAGCAAATGTCAAAACAGCAATGCAATGTTGAAAGAATGCTCAACCACGGTACTGTGCTGGTCCTAGGCTATACCAAGCTAGAGACGCGAGCCGAGAACACTAAGGAAGTCACGGCGCGGCCCCACAAGCAGAAAGGAACAGCTCCCAAGCAAAATATAAGTGAAGATCTGCAGGAATTGTCAGGTCTGAAACTTCGGAGGGCAAAAACTCAGCCTTCCCGGCCTTTTTTGGGAGTTCTGGGTGTCGCACAACGACGTAGTGGTTGTGGTCACGTAGATCTTTTCGCTACGAACATTTTGAGTACTCGCACGTCGAAAACGGAGTTCGTATGCAAAAGTTATGGCCAGTTGAAATTTGCTGTCGAAAACCGTCAAAAACTGACGGAACTGTCAAAATTCAGACTGAATTCGGAATGCACTAGTAGGAACGGGTCAACCCGACTTGGATGCGGAGTTGACTTTTTTTTTTTTTTTTTTTTTTTTTTTTTTGCTCTTCTTCCTCCTCTTGACTGGCGACCGAAACCTAACTCACGGACTCTGAAAAAGGTACGGATGAAATTGGGAAGAACGAACAAGAACTTATGTGAAGGCGGTGGCGGAAGTATATGGCGTGGTGGTGGAAGGATATGGCGGAGCAGTGGTGCAAGCGTGCGGCGGCGGCGGGACTAAGGTGAATCGAACTCGAAACTCTAAAGGAACAGACACTAAGACCAGCAACTCGACACGCGGATGCAGACACAAATTCAACGATGCAAACTGAAAAGACAATGCAAAGGCTCGGATGGTTTATGGGACGAGATGATCTAACCCTAACTGTATTTTTTGGCTTTTTCGTGGTTTATAGGTATGAACACTGATGCAATCTAAACTACGAAAACAGTAAATCTCACCGAGCAACCTGAAATCTGATACCACTTGATAGGGCAAAGGTGTCCGATCTTTCGATGAGATCTTGATACGTCGATTTGGTGGGTGGAGTTTGTGCTTGACGATCCGACTACACGTGCGAAGCTCGTGCGCCAATGCAATCGCTAGGACAATCTCCGGGAGTTACTGATCTTGCGGGTGCACGATCAGCCTGACCAGCGAGGGTCTTAATTCCTACCTGAAATCGAGAACAAGTAAGAACTAATACAGCAATCAAGATATTGCGGATGAAAGATGTATGCTTTATTCAAAAGGTGGGATTCCGAATAGGCGGTCTTCTTCTGGGCGATTGGCCTCAAAAGTCGAGCTCGTAGTTGCAGCAAGGGCTAACTTTTAGTCTAATCAAAATCCGAGTTCTAATGACGGCTACGGGGGTATTTGAGGAGGAAAAGGTAGGGGTGCGACCAGCCATGGGTTGGGTGGTCGAACGGACCCCTAACAGGCCTTTTCTCCTCAAATTCGGACTCCTAAAAGTGGCTGTCTTATTTGCTGCGAAATTTACATGGGCCTGGCCCAAAAATAGAAGTGACGCAGCACCATATGTATTTATGGACGAAATTATGAAGTAGCTCTTTGTATATTTCGTCCAAGTCTTCATCCTTCATTATGGTGGCTTCAAAGTTCTGAAATCTCCACTCGTGGCGTCTTCTTCAATCCTCAAACGCATGCTGCCATCTCCATGCACGATCATGCTCCAATGCTTGTCCCTCTCATCCATGCTAGGTCCATCATTCCTAAGAGTAACAAACATATCTGATTTAGGCAGCATCATATTCTCATGTATGTGAGAAAGAGTTCCAAGAAACGAAAGTACCTGATAGTTAAGTTGCTTGGCACGAGCTCGAGTGATGGGTCCTTGTATGTGTTCCGCTGTAGGTACAGCGGGTGTATCAATAGATGGGATGTCCTCATCAAAAGACAACAAGAGATGATATTGAGATGACACTGCAAGCCTGTAAGAGATATGGAGAAATAGGACACACGCCTAAGGACTGTCATGAACAGTGTCCTTACTGTGATACGAGTCACCCAATTGGAAAATGTCCCATGACCCAAGTTACTTGTTTCCTATGCGAAGGAATCAATCATGTTCCTGCTGAATGTAAGTTTTATTCCATGGTACAACGAATGAATCAACAAGCCAAGAATGGAATGAGCCAACTGCTAGGAAAGACCCCTGAAGATGGAAAACCAAAGATGAAGGTGGAAAATAAAATCATGGGAACAACACACAACCTTACCACCAAGTGTTGCTTTACATGTGAAGAAGAAGGACATTTATCTAGAGATTGCTTGAAGAAAAGAAAAAGGTGTCCCACCATGGTAGTGGAATGTGAAGAAAAGGAAGTAAGAGATCTTCTAGCCTTAGAGATACCCAAAAAGGAGAAGAAGAAGAAGATAAAGGAGAAAGACAATCGCAAGACGTTATGCTGGAATTGCAGGGAGCTTGGACATTATGCAAAGGAATGTCTAGAACCAAACATGCAAAGGGGAACAGATCTGGTCGTTTGTCTGAAATGCAACCAAAAGGGGCACTATGCAAGGAGATGCGAAGAGAAAAGCACTTCAAGACTTCAGAAGATGGGATAATTGAAGAGGTAGTCACTACAAGGAGAAGACACAACAAGGTGTACCCAACTTGGAAGAATTTGTATGCAACTACAGCCTTGTAATAAATATTGTAAGAACATGTAAGAGCTAAGGACAACCTGGTTGGATGGATTTTATTTTTCCAATGAAATGGCAAGCTGAAGGATTTGTAACTCAAGAGTTAACACCATATGACAGAGTTTACGCAAACCCCTAGCTAAAGAACGATAGATTTGTTTTCTAAAAGTCAAAAACTGGGTTTTGGAACATTCGTTCTATCTCTAAGAAAATTTTGTCAAAGCTAGTGAGGTTGACCAAGAGTTAGAATACGAGGTTTGCAAACCATGTATGAAGTAATGATTTGGGTGCAGGATGGATTGATCACCACTCCTACTACTCTTATTATTCACTCTCATAATGTTGGCTGTACATACCTAGAGAGACATACCTACATGAGAGACGACGTTGTTAAACCTTAACCTTAGGAGGATAATATGTAACACGCCTTATAGTGAGCCAGTGTGGCCAAAACATAGGATTTCGGTGAGTATGAATCACAAGCTTACCGTTGAAGAAGACACGTGATGTAAGGAGTCCTATCAATCTGAAGAACTCCGTTTGACCCCAAAAGTGCTCACCAAGGAAGCAACCATAAGATAAAAGAACTTGATGAGGATATTGGCACGCTAGGACGACCTACGATACGTAATATTAAGTCTAAGGTAGTGCCAATAGGTGAAAGAGATTAAAGGCCTGCGCGCCTAGTTTGGGCCGAACCCATAATGGGTCGGTTTGTATCCTGTTCGAGTCGGACCATGTTATTTGTCTGGCCATCCTTCTATATAAGGGGCCAGCCGGTTAGGGTTTAGGAGACGGAAAATTATGTAGAACTTTTAGTTCAAGTTATCACCGTCCCTCTAGGATCGGCGTGTGTGACGGCGTCTCGGACGTTCGTCTAGTTATCTATCAATAAAGACAAGAGAGTTCTTGTGATGAGGACATCCCTATTACACCACCATTATCTCCTACTCCTTTTGATGAAGATGTTGCTGCGAATAAGTCCAATGAGATTAGGATTGGACCAATTACAAGAGCACGTGCAAAGCTATTGGAACAACAGGTGAACTCACTCTTAATTGAACCTGATCTTTTATTTAATGAGAACTTTATACTGCCTAAGTCTATGCATCTATGTATGATCAGGTTTATTGATAACATGAGCGTTGCACGAGGAGGAGATGAGTCGCAGCAAGAAGAGCAAGACTTGATGATCAAGTGCGCGAGGGAGGAGAGGGAGGCAGGCGCACCAGGAGATCACCAGAACGTCAAGTCGACATGAGAGAGTCCGTGATGGCGCACTAGGACAGCCTACGACACGATGTCTACACGTCTAAGGCGCGCCACACTCATGGCCTGCGTGCCAGAAATAGGCCGAACCCATGTATGGGTCGGTATGTACTCGTTTGAGTCGAACCGAGTCAGTTTGGGCCCAAACCAGGTTGGTTTTGGGCCAGGTCCATGTTGAGGACGCCCCAGCCTCCCTTAAGTAGCCAGGGGTGCCCCCTCAAGTCTCTGAGACCACGTTTAAACAAAACCCTAGTTTCTAGACAGAACCAAGTGTTCCTCTGAAATTATTCACACCAATTCGTATCGATCTGGTGTTCGTTCTACTGAAAGTCTGAGTGTAATCTGCTGTTCCATTGGGAATTAGTATATTGCATCACCGCTTCGTGGTCGGCGGCTACGTGCGCAAGCGTGTGACGTTGCGAATATCCAAAGGGTTGAGAGCTGTTGCGCTGGCAGCAGGGATTAGCCGGATAGTTCTCTGCGACACTCGAGTTATCTTCATCACCATCATCGCCATCTACATCGCGCTCGCTGAGAAGATCGGGACACCCCTTATCATCTTGGTATCAGATTCCAGCGTTTCCTCGGTGAGCATCCACAAATCCATCCCCGTAGATTCGTTGTTGTTTTTGTCCTATACAGAAAAAGCCACAAAAAAAATTAGGGTTCTTAGTTCTTGCCATAGCCTAGATTGCATCGAGGTACTGGTTTTAGTAGCTGATCGTCTTTTCGCGTATCTTTTCATCAAATCTGTAGGAGTCTAGGATCCCCGTTCTTTTCTGCATCTTCGTTTCAGATTTCGTCTTTGTTTGATCCCTCTTTGATCTTCTTCTTCTTCCTTAGTCTGCACGTTTGTTTGGAGTCCAGCTTGGTCACGTTCAGATCAGATCTTTCCCTAGAGTCGATCGCTAGTAGCAAAAAGCAAACAGCCGCCCGCTCGGCGCCCCAGGACGGAGACCGTCTGGGGTCAAGCGTCCCGCGCGCGCCCAGCCGGCGAGCATCCCGCACGCCCCAGCGACGAGCGCTGCGCTAGCGAGCGCAGTCCAGGCGCCAAGCCAGCCCACGATTGCTGGCCCAATCTGATTCAGTGCAAAAAAAAAGGAGTAAAAAAAAACAAAACAAAAAAACAGCGCGCCTCGCGCACAGGGACGGAGCCTGTCTGGGCTCCAGCGGCCGCAGCGCTCGCGCGTCCCGCGCTGGCGGCCGCAGCGCTCGCGCGTCCCGCGCCTGCTCGCGCCAGCGCGCGGAGGCTGTCTGGGGTCAAGCGCCCCAGCTCGCCGCCAAGACAAACTATTTTGTCCGTTTCGCGTCGCCGTCGCGCTGCCGTGTGTTTCCGGCGTCGTACATCTCTGCCGTTGACATATTTTTCGTCGGTTTCTCATCCGCGACTGCGTGTTACCACTGTGTCCACATAGCACCCTTTCTACACGATTTTGATCGCTTTAGCTACAGCCTATCTACATCATCGTGATAGGAGCTTACCCTTACGAGACTAGCTACTTCGTGCTCATCAGGCTGCTGCCGTGTGCGCAATCTTGTGCCTTTTCGTCGAGCCAGTGCTAGCGTCTCTCTTGTGCATTGCAACACGAGCTACTGTGCGTCGTCACTTATATCTTTTTGAGCTCACTTTTCAGAGTTGCTTTGCCCCGTTTATCTCCACCGTGTGTGTTTCTGTGGGTCTTTGTCATACGATCAGCACTAGGACTTGTATTTCGGTGTAGTTAGGTATCCATACCAAGCCCCACCATATACCCTGGTTTGTCGTGTGATAGTTTCTTATACCCTCGGTATTCGCTTCATCACATCCGTGCACGTTTCAGTCTCTACGAGTGGTAAGCATTTATTATTCACTTTGGAACGGTAAGATACCTCTTTCTTTCAGTTTTGAGTGAGTTGTGAGCGTAACCACCACCCGTTTATTGTTTGTGCACTAACCTACTAATCATGTCTGCTAGTGATGTTGATGTGATGCAGAAAAAGCCTGATGATACTCCTGTCATATGGAGGGAGTATGAAGCTCTTCGTGCTCATTTGGAAAGAATCATAACACGAACAACTGACGCTATTGATTCTGATGTTCAAGCTGTCCAAATGAAAGTAGAAGCCACTGATGCTACTGTTAATAATATGCAAGTGCAAGTCAATGATCTCCAAACTAGCATCCAGGCGTTGACACAATCTGTCAATGCGCTGCGTCTTACTGTTGAGCAGCGACCCCTACCACATGCTGATGCTGATGATGAGAGTGCTCATGGCGACAATGAGGATTTTGCTACAGCCGGTCATGGTAATGGTCGAGGCAATGGTCCTCCTTTTCGTGGCCGTGGTTTTGTTCCCGTTGGTGCCCAGCGCGTTCCTTTTCAGCAGGATGATGGCTTGGGTAAACCAAAGTTTTTTATTCCCAAATTCGAGGGTGGTACTGATGTTGAAGAGTACCTCACATGGGAGTTGAAGATAGAGAAGTTGTGGCGTCTTCATGATTATACGGAGGACAAGAAAATCAAGCTTGCTTCTTCAGAGTTTGATGGCTATGCTTTGCGATGGTGGGACAGCGTTGTGCAAACACGTCAAGAAAACAACGAGCTGCACATTATAACTTGGCGCCATATGAAGGAAGTGATGCGGGCTCGTTTTGTTCCGCATAACTACCTCCGCTCAGTTTTTGATAAGTTACAGCAATTGAAGCAAGGCTCGCTGTCCGTTAATGAGTATTATATGGAGATGGAGATGCTTCTACAACGAGCTCGCGTTCGTGAGCCTCTTGAGCAGACCTTGCAGCGTTTTCTCCATGGTTTGAAGTATAATATCAAGAGCATTGTTCGGCATCATCGGTATCGTGATATGAATGAGCTGCTACATCATGCACGTGAAGCTGAAGCCCAGTTTGCCGAAGAAGCTCAGTTTAAGTCTCGTACTACTTCGGGCAGCCGTTTCACACCCCGGCCTGCTGCATCCACACCAAGTTCCTGTTCAGATTTTCGTGCTCCTTCGTCGTCGCGATCCGATTCCAATGCAAAGAAATCCGCACCTGCTACTAGTGGTACGGGTTCGAACATGTCTACAGCACGTAATCGTGATATGGAGTGTCATACTTGTGGTGGCAAAGGTCATTTTAAACGGGATTGCCCCAATAGAAAAGTCATGATCGTCAATGAGGACACCAATGAATACGAGACAGGTGATGATGCTGATCCAGATGGTTCTAATGATGATGACTTTGGTCATGACGGTGTTGATGCCTATCCTTCCACCGCCAATAACATAGTTTGCTCGCAGCGTGTGCTGAATGTGTCTCCTACATCTGAAAGTCAGCGGTGCAATTTGTTCCAAACTAAAGCACTTGTTGGACCGGACAAAGCTTGCAAACTCATCATCGATGGTGGTAGTTGCCGCAACCTTGCTAGCAAAGAGTTGTGTGCAAAGCTGAAACTGAAATACATTCCGCACCCGCATCCATATTATATCCAGTGGCTCAGCGACAATGGAGAGATGAAGGTCAGCCACATGGTGCGAGTTGATTTCGAGATTGGACCATACAAGGACTCCATTGAGTTTGATGTGGTTCCTATGACGGTTTGTCACCTCTTGTTGGGCCGCCCATGGCAGTTTGATCGCAACGTGTTGCACAATGGCCGCACCAACACATATCATTTGGAGTTCAAGGGCAGAAAAATTAATTTGCAGCCTATGTCTCCACAGCATATTGTAAATGAATCTCGTCAGAAAACTGAAGTGAACTTAGAACATGAGAATGAGAGAGTAGCTAGACGAGAGACTATTACCTCGGTGAGTGAGAGCCACCCAGCCACATCGAGAGAGCCACACCAAAGTGAGCGAGTGAATTCTCTAGTCCTGCTAGCCACCAAAGAAGATATGAGAGAATTTAGAGAGGATCCTACAGCCATGCCACTTGTGCTTATGTACAAGGGTGAGATTTTGGTTTCTAACGACATGACTCCTCTTCCTTTTGGTGTTTCTAGTGTCTTGCAGGAATTTGATGATGTGTTTCCAGAGGAGGTTCCCGCTGGTTTGCCTCCTTTGCGCGGCATTGAGCACCAGATTGATTTCATCCCTGGTGCCACCTTGCCAAACCGCGCTCCTTACCGCACCAACCCCGAAGAAACTAAGGAGATTCAGAAACAAGTGCAAGCGCTACTCGACAAAGGTTATATTCGTGTGAGCTTAAGCCCTTGTGCTGTTCCTGTTATTCTAGTTCCTAAGAAAGATGGTACATGGCGCATGTGTGTAGATTGTAGAGCTATTAATAACATCACTATTCGATATCGTCACCCTATTCCGCGCTTGGATGATATGCTTGATGAGTTGAGTGGTGCTGCTGTTTTCTCTAAGATTGATTTGCGTAGTGGTTACCATCAGATTAGGATGAAAGAGGGGGATGAGTGGAAAACAGCCTTTAAAACAAAATTTGGTTTATATGAGTGGTTAGTCATGCCATTTGGGTTAACTAATGCACCTAGCACCTTCATGAGATTAATGAACCATGTTTTGCGTAATTTTATTGGCAAGTTTGTGGTTGTGTATTTTGATGATATTTTAATCTACAGCCGCAATGAATCTGAACATAGTGATCATATTAGACAAGTTTTGCAAGTGTTGCGTGATTCTCAGCTTTATGGTAATCTTGAAAAGTGCACATTTTGCAAAGATAAGGTCATCTTCCTTGGATATGTTGTTTCTAAAAATGGAGTAGAAGTCGATGCATCCAAAATTGAAGCTATTCAAAATTGGCCTACTCCCATGAATGTTAGTCAAGTACGAAGTTTTCATGGTCTTGCTGGTTTTTATCGCCGTTTTGTGAAAGACTTTAGTACTGTTGCTGCACCTTTAAATGAGTTAACTAAAAAAGGTGTTGAATTTGTATGGGGCGCAGCCCAAGATCATGCTTTTGATGAACTGAAACGTTTATTCACTTCTGCACCATTGCTTGCACTACCAGATTTTAATAAGCAATTTGAGATTGAATGTGATGCTAGTGGCATTGGTATTGGTGGTGTGTTGATGCAAGAGGGTCGGCCTATTGCCTACTTTTCTGAAAAACTTTGTGGTGCGAGGTTGAACTATCCTGTTTATGACAAAGAATTGTATGCGCTTGTTAGAGTTCTTGAGGTTTGGCAACATTATTTGTGGCCAAAAGAATTTATCATACATTCTGATCATGAAGCTTTGAAATATCTGAAAGCTCAATCTAATTTGCATAGGCGTCTTGCTAAGTGGGTTGAGTTTATTGAGTCTTTTCCTTACATAATTAAACATAAAAAGGGTAAAGACAATGTGGTTGCTGATGCTCTATCTAGGAAGAACATGTTGTTGACCCAATTAGACATTAAGGTTCCTGGTTTAGAGAGCTTGTGTGATTTATATGCTACTGATCATGATTTTTCAGCGCCATATAGCATGTGTACTGGTGGGAAAGCATGGGATAAATATCACATCCATGATGGGTTTTTGTTTCGTGCTAACAAACTATGTGTTCCAGAATCGTCCGTGCGTTTGCTATTGTTGCAGGAATCACATGCCGGCAGTTTGATGGGTCACTTTGGGCGTGAGAAGACGCTACTCATGCTCGCTGATCACTTTTATTGGCCTAGGATGAGGCGTGATGTGGACAGGTTCGTCAAGCGCTGCATTACATGCAACAAGTCGAAGTCCAAGCTGAAGCCTCACGGTTTGTATACTCCATTACCTGCACCTACTACACCATGGGAGGACATTAGCATGGATTTTGTATTAGGTTTGCCTAGGACTAAAAGAGGCCATGATTCTATATTTGTGGTAGTGGACAGATTTTCTAAAATGGCTCATTTTATTGCCTGCCACAAAAGCGACGATGCGTCGCATATTGCTAACCTGTTTTTCAGGGACATTGTACATTTGCATGGAGTACCCAAGACAATTGTCTCTGATCGTGATGTGAAGTTTATGAGCTACTTCTGGAAGACACTTTGGGGAAAGCTGGGCACAAAGTTACTTTTCAGCACTACATGTCATCCCCAAACTGATGGTCAAACGGAGGTGGTAAATCGCACACTTTCAACAGTGCTGCGATGCATGATCAAGAAGAATCTGCGTGAGTGGGAAGATTGTTTGCCGCATGTGGAGTTTGCATATAACAGGGCGGTTCACTCTACCACGCAGCTATGTCCTTTTGAGGTGGTTTATGGTTTCAAACCCATTACGCCACTTGATTTGTTGCCTCTTCCTATTCAAGAGCGAGTCAATATGGAGGCATCAAAGAGAGCAGATTTTGTGAGGAAGATACATGTGAAGACTAAAGAGGCTATTGAGAAGAAAGGCAAGTATACTGCAGATCGTGCAAACAAGAAGCGGAAGGAGGTATTGTTTCAGCCCGGTGATATGGTTTGGGTTCATTTTCGCAATGATAGATTTCCACAACTACGTAAGTCCAAGTTGCTGCCCCGTGGTGCTGGTCCTTACAAGGTTCTTGCCAAGATCAATGATAATGCCTACAAGATAGATCTTCCTACAGCTGAGTATGGCATCAGCAATAGTTTCAACGTTGCTGATTTGACACCGTATGAAGGTAAAGACCTTGCAGCGTCGAGGTCGACGCTTTTCGAAGGGGGGGAGGATGATGAGGACATCCCTATTACACCACCATTATCTCCTACTCCTTTTGATGAAGATGTTGCTGCGAATAAGTCCAATGAGATTAGGATTGGACCAATTACAAGAGCACGTGCAAAGCTATTGGAACAACAGGTGAACTCACTCTTAATTGAACCTGATCTTTTATTTAATGAGAACTTTATACTGCCTAAGTCTATGCATCTATGTATGATCAGGTTTATTGATAACATGAGCGTTGCACGAGGAGGAGATGAGTCGCAGCAAGAAGAGCAAGACTTGATGATCAAGTGCGCGAGGGAGGAGAGGGAGGCAGGCGCACCAGGAGATCACCAGAACGTCAAGTCGACATGAGAGAGTCCGTGATGGCGCACTAGGACAGCCTACGACACGATGTCTACACGTCTAAGGCGCGCCACACTCATGGCCTGCGTGCCAGAAATAGGCCGAACCCATGTATGGGTCGGTATGTACTCGTTTGAGTCGAACCGAGTCAGTTTGGGCCCAAACCAGGTTGGTTTTGGGCCAGGTCCATGTTGAGGACGCCCCAGCCTCCCTTAAGTAGCCAGGGGTGCCCCCTCAAGTCTCTGAGACCACGTTTAAACAAAACCCTAGTTTCTAGACAGAACCAAGTGTTCCTCTGAAATTATTCACACCAATTCGTATCGATCTGGTGTTCGTTCTACTGAAAGTCTGAGTGTAATCTGCTGTTCCATTGGGAATTAGTATATTGCATCACCGCTTCGTGGTCGGCGGCTACGTGCGCAAGCGTGTGACGTTGCGAATATCCAAAGGGTTGAGAGCTGTTGCGCTGGCAGCAGGGATTAGCCGGAGAGTTCTCTGCGACACTCGAGTTATCTTCATCACCATCATCGCCATCTACATCGCGCTCGCTGAGAAGATCGGGACACCCCTTATCATCTTGAATTGTCAAGAGTAATCCTGTGTGCGCGAAGGTCCTTGAATCTGTCAAGGGTTGTCGAGCTGTTGGTGTGTTGATTCAGCGTGAGGTTCGTCGTTCATCGTCGAGTTGCTCGTAGGATTGGCGTTCCCCAATCTTCAGGTCGCGTGTTCCGCTCACGTGATTGGGAGATCTATTAGATCAGGAGGTGCATCATGAAAGATCGGGCAAACAGTCCGTATCATCTTGGTATCAGAGCTCTAGGTTGATCACGGTGCAGTTGAATTGATGGCAAGTCGCGAGTTGGCATGTTTTGCATCTCGGCGAGGGATGTGCTGCAAGTCGATGATTCTCGATCGTGTAGCTGGTGTGTGTAGAGATCGATTGGTTTTTCGATCCAGTTTTGATCGCTATTTGCGAAAGAGCCTGGCCAGATCCGATCGTGCAAGGAAAAAAGAAAGAGAGGAGGAAACCGGGCGGCGCACAATAGGCAGCCTCGGTGAGATCGGTTGGTACATGATCATTTTGGGCTGAGATTAGGTCGGCCGTGATGGGAACAGAAAAAAATAAGGAAAGTGTAGATCCGATTGATTTGCTGCTGCTTGATTTCTGCCCGATCGTTTTCGTCAAGTGTCCAGCCAATCCTGGGCCTTTCAATCCACGTACGTTTTCCTCCAAGACTAATCGAGCCGATTGAAAAAAAGGGTGACAGGAGATCTCGCTCGCAGTCCCGCCGCACGACAGACATAGTCTGTGCTCGAGCGAGGCAGGATCAAAAAAAGGGGGAAATAATTCAGGCTGGCAAGGCTTGAAGACGGAGAGTGGCGATATTGCTGATTTGACGCCACGTGCAAGACAAGACCCTCCAGCGTTGAGGACAACGCCTTTCCAAGAAGGGGAGGATGATGAGGATATTGGCACGCTAGGATGACCTACGATACGTAATATTAAGTCTAAGGTAGTGCCAATAGGTGAAAGAGATTAAAGGCCTGCGCGCCTAGTTTGGGCCGAACCCATAATGGGTCGGTTTGTATCCTGTTCGAGTCAGACCATGTTATTTGTCTGGCCATCCTTCTATATAAGGGGCCAGCCGGTTAGGGTTTAGGAGACGGAAAATTATGTAGAACTTTTAGTTCAAGTTATCACCGTCCCTCTGGGATCGGCGTGTGTGACGGCATCTCGGACGTTCGTCTAGTTATCTATCAATAAAGACAAGAGAGTTCTTGAATTGTCAAGAGTAATCCTGTGTGCGCGAAGGTCCTTGAATCTGTCAAGGGTTGTCGAGCTGTTGGTGTGTTGATTCAGCGTGAGGTTCGTCGTTCATCGTCGAGTTGCTCGTAGGATTGGCGTTCCCCAATCTTCAGGTCGCGTGTTCCGCTCACGTGATTGGGAGATCTATTAGATCAGGAGGTGCATCGTGAAAGATCGGGCAAACAGTCCGTATCATGTAGCTGCCCGTGTCCAGCGACTAGTCATATGGTGCATCGTGAAAGATCTTGATGGAGGTAGCTGCCGCAATCTAGCAAGCAAGGAGCTTTGTGCCAAGCTAAATCTGAAATATTTACCTCATCCAAATCCCTACTACATCCAATGGTTGAGTGATAATGGAGAGATGAAGGTAAATCATATGGTGCGTGTGAATTTTGAGATAGGACCATACAAGGATTCCATTGAGTTTGATGTGGTTCCTATGACTGTTTGTCACCTACTACTGGGTCGGCCATGGCTGTATGATCGCCATGTGCAACACAATGGCCGAGCCAATACCTATCACTTGGAGTTCAAGGGCAAGAAAATTAATCTACAGCCTATGTCTCCGCAGCAAATTGTCAATGAGTCTCGTCAGAAAACAGAAGTGAAGCTAGAACAGCCACCTACACGAGAAAATAATGTAATAGCTGTGAGTGAAAATATAACGAAAAGTGAGAGACTGCCTAGTTTGCTTATATTAGCAACCAAAGAAGACATGGTAGAATTTAGAGAGGATCCTACAGCCATGCCACTTGTGCTTATGTACAAAGGCGAGGTGTTAGTTTCTAATGATATGCAACCTGTTTCTCTTGGTGTTTCTAATGTATTGCAGGAGTACGACGATGTGTTTCCGGAGGAGGTGCCTGCAGGACTGCCACCATTGCGTGGAATTGAGCATCAAATTGATTTGATCCCTGGTGCCACTCTTCCAAACCGTGCGCCGTACAGGACCAACCCCGAAGAGACAAAGGAAATACAGCAACAAGTACAAGCGCTTCTGGACAAGGGGTATATTCGTGTTTCTCTTAGCCCTTGTGCTGTTTGATAGGGCAAAGGTGTCCGATCTTTCGATGAGATCTTGATATGTCGATTTGGTGGGTGGAGTTCGTGCTTGACGATCCGACTACACGTGCGAAGCTCGTGCGCCAATGCAATCGCTAGGACAATCTCCGGGAGTTACTGATCTTGCGGGTGCACGATCAGCCTGACCAGCGAGGGTCTTAATTCCTACCTGAAATCGAGAACAAGTAAGAACTAATACTGCAATCAAGATATTGCGGATGAAAGATGTATGCTTTATTCAAAAGGTGGGATTCCGAATAGGCGGTCTTCTTCTGGGCGATTGGCCTCAAAAGTCGAGCTCGTAGTTGCAGCAATGGCTAACTTTTAATCTAATCAAAATCCGAGTTCTAATGACGGCTACGGGGGGTATTTGAGGAGGAAAAGGTAGGGGTGCGACCAGCCATGGGTTGGGTGGTCGAACGGACCCCTAACAGGCCTTTTCTCCTCAAATTCGGACTCCTAAAAGTGGCTGTCTTATTTGCTGCGAAATTTACATGGGCCTGGCCCAAAAATAGAAGTGACGCAGCACCATATGTATCTATGGACGAAATTATGAAGTAGCTCTTTGTATATTTCGTCCAAGTCTTCATCCTTCATTATGGTGGCTTCAAAGTTCTGAAATCTCCACTCGTGGCGTCTTCTTCAATCCTCAAACGCATGCTGCCATCTCCATGCACGATCATGCTCCAATGCTTGTCCCTCTCATCCATGCTAGGTCCATCATTCCTAAGAGTAACAAACATATCTGATTTAGGCAGCATCATATTCTCATGTATGTGAGAAAGAGTTCCAAGAAACGAAAGTACCTGATAGTTAAGTTGCTTGACACGAGCTCGAGTGATGGGTCCTTGTATGTGTTCCGCTGTAGGTACAGCGGGTGTATCAATAGATGGGATGTCCTCATCATGCTCCCCTTCTTGAATTGAAGTCGTCCTCGACGCAACCTCATCTTCTTCACCGAAGTAAGGTTTTAAATCTGCAATGTTAAATGTAGGACTTACCGTACCAAAATCTGCAGGAAGCTCAAGTTTATATGCATTATCATTGATTTTCTCTAACACCTTAAAAGGTCCATCAGCACGTGGCATTAACTTAGACTTGCGCAAATCAGGAAAACGATCTTTGCGTAAATGCAACCAAACAAGATCACCAACCTCAAACACAACATGCTTTCGTCCTCTATCCCCAGCAACTTTATACTTAACATTCATGCGTTCTATGTTGTCTTTAGTAGTTGCATGCAATTTTAAAATCAATTCAGCACGTTGTGTAGCATCAAAATTATTTTGCACTGAAGATGGTAAAGGCAACAAATCAATAGGTGCACGTGGAACAAAACCATAGACAATCTGAAAAGGGCTCATCTTTGTGGTAGAATGCAGCGAACGATTATAAGCAAATTCAATATGAGGCAAACACTCTTCCCACAATTTTAAGTTCTTCTTTAAAACAGCCCGCAACATGGTAGATAAAGTTCTATTAACTACTTCAGTTTGTCCATCAGTTTGGGGATGACATGTAGTACTAAACAGCAATTTAGTCCCCAACTTAGCCCATAAACATCTCCAAAAGTGGCTAAGAAATTTAGTATCACGATCAGAAACAATAGTATTTGGCACACCATGCAAACGAACAATATCACGAAAAAATAATTCAGCAATGTGCGCAGCATCATCGGTCTTGTGACAAGGAATAAAGTGTGCCATCTTAGAAAACCGATCCACAACAACAAAAATACTATCCCTCCCCTTCTGTGTACGAGGTAATCCCAAAACAAAGTCCATCGAAATATCCTCCCAAGGAACACTAGGAACAGGAAGAGGCATATATAAACCATGTGGATTAAGGCGAGACTTAGCTTTTTGACAAGTAGTGCAGCGTGCCACGAATCTCTCAACATCTCGCCGCATGCGTGGCCAAAAGAAGTGTGCAGCAAGAACATCCTCCGTCTTCTTGACACCAAAGTGTCCCATTAATCCTCCTCCATGCGCCTCCTGTAACAACAAAAGACGAACGGAACCATCTGGGATGCATAGTTTGTTAGCACGGAACACAAATCCATCATTAAGGATGAATTTGTTCCATGTCCTACCATCTTTACAATTTTGCAACACATCTTTAAATTCAGCATCATGCAAGTATTGTTCCTTTATAGTTTCCAACCCAAAAATTTTGAAGTCAAGCTGAGATAACATAGTATAACGGCGCGACAAAGCATCAGCAATAATATTATCTTTACCCTTTTTGTGTTTGATAACATAAGGAAAAGATTCAATAAATTCAACCCACTTGGCATGGCGACGATTCAGTTTTGCTTGACTACGAATATGCTTCAAAGATTCATGATCAGAATGTATAACAAATTCTTTAGGCCATAAATAATGTTGCCAAGTTTCTAATGTCCGAACCAGCGCATATAATTCTTTATCATAAGTAGAATAGTTCAGACTAGGCCCACTCAATTTTTCACTAAAATATGCTACAGGTTTGCCCTCTTGTAATAACACACCTCCTAAACCAATGCCACTAGCATCACATTCAAGTTCAAACGTCTTATTAAAATCAGGAAGTTGGAGTAATGGAGCATGTGTTAACTTATCTTTCAGTATCATGAAGGCCTCTTGTTGTACATCGCCCCAAACAAAGGGCACATCCTTCTTTGTGAGCTCATTCAATGGCGCAGCAATAGAACCAAAATCTTTGACAAAGCGCCTATAAAACCCAGCAAGACCAAGAAAACTCCTTACTTGTGTGACCGTCTTGGGCTGTGGCCAATTATCAATAGCTTCAATCTTGGCTGGATCAACTTCAATTCCCTGTTCTGTAACAACATAACCAAGAAAAGCAACTCTATTTGTGCAGAAGGTGCACTTCTCAAGATTACCATACAAACGTGCATCACGTAAAGCATTGAAAACAGCACGTAAATGATCCAAATGGTCCTCTAAAGATTGGCTATATATGAGAATGTCATCAAAATATACCACCACAAAACGACCAATAAAAGCACGTAAAACTTCGTTCATCAGTCTCATAAAGGTACTAGGTGCATTAGTTAAACCAAACGGCATTACTAACCACTCATATAAACCGAACTTAGTTTTAAAAGCTGTTTTCCATTCATCTCCTAATTGCATACGAATTTGGTGGTAACCACTACGCAAATCAACTTTAGAGAACATAATAGAACCACTCAACTCATCTAGCATGTCATCCAAACGAGGTATAGGGTGACGATATCGAATGGTAATATTATTAATAGCACGACAATCAGTACACATGCGCGAAGAACCGTCTTTCTTAGGTACTAAAATAATAGGAACAGCGCATGGACTAAGAGACTCACGAATATAACCTTTGTCCAATAAACTCTGGATTTGTCGTTGGATCTCTTTTGTTTCTTCAGGATTAGTGCGATATGGCGCACGGTTGGGCAGCGAGGCTCCTGGAATCAAATCAATTTGGTGTTCTATCCCACGAATAGGTGGAAGTCCAGGTGGAACATCTTGTGGAAAAACGTCCATGTATTCCTGCAAAAGGTTAGCAACCGCAGGTGGCAAAGAAGGAGGCATATCCTCAAATGAAAAGAGAACTTCTTTGCAAACAATGGCATAACATGGAGTAATATTGACATCAATTTCAGCAAGATCAGATTTGCTAGCAAGTAAACAAGGATTCTTCAAACGAATTTCAGTAGCATGGTTAGAATCAGATTTAGAAGAATGCTTAGGGGGTACAAAATCTGCAGCAATAATCTGATTCTCACTCTTATGTTTGTCCTCATTTTTTAATCTACTAGCTCTAGCAAGATCATCTTTCAAAATTTGTTCCGGAGTCATGGGTTTAAGTCCAATTTTCTTGCCAGCATGTGTAAGAGAATACTGATTAGTTTTACCATTATGTACAGATTCTCTATCAAATTGCCATGGTCTACCAAGTAATAAAGAACAAGCTTGCATAGGTACAACATCACAATCAACAAAATCTGAATAAGTACCAATAGTAAAATGCACGCGTGCAGTTCTTGTTACCTTGAGCTTACGGGAGCTCTCAAACCATTGAATATAATATGGATGAGGTCGTTGTCGTGTGGGCAGAGCAAGCTTCTCCACCATGTCAATACTAGCCAGATTGTTACAACTCCCTCCATCAATGATGATCCGGATAGCTCTCTCCTTAACAACGCCTCTTGTTTGAAACAAGTTGTGGCGTTGATCATGCTCAGCCTTGCTCAATTGCACACTCAAGACACGTTGTGCAACTAAGCTCTTGTATTGATCAGCAGTTTCAGCTCCCATTACCTCCATCTCCTTGTCAGAATCAGAATTGGCACCATCACGTGCAGCAATAAGTGCCAATGTATCATCATCAAAATCACTTGCAGAGTCATATTCGCCATCTTCAAGTACCACCATCACACGTTTGGTTCTGCATTCTTTTTCAATGTGACCAAACCCAAAACACTTGCGACATTGAATATCGCGAGTCTTCCCCGTGGAGGCCATGGAAGAAGAACTCCGTGTCGGACCAGCAGATGGTGATGGAGCAGGAGCAGGTGGCGTTCTTGACGTCGGCGTGGTATACCTGGAGGTGGAAGGACCTGGTGCATCCCCACGAGAAGGTGGAGCTGATTGGCGCGCAGACCATGAAGAAGTACGACCTGCAGAATTATTAGCTCTTCTCCACGATGGTTGACGATCCTGCACTTCAAGTTCAGCTTTGCAAGCAAGGTGAAATAAACGAGTAATAGTGTTGTACTCCTTATAGTCTAAAATATGCTGAATCTCCTTATTTAAACCACCAAAGAAACGTGCAAGCATAGCTTCATTATCCTCTACAATACCACAACGAATCATGCCTGTTTGTAACTCTTGATAATACTCTTGTACCGAATTTTTGCCTTGTTCTAAACGAGTTAATTTCTTAAGCAAGTCCCGTTGATAATGTGGAGGTACAAAACGAGTACGCATGGCATGTTTTAGACCAAGCCAAGTAGCAGGAATATTAGCATGATTGACTCGACAATATTCAGACCACCAGATAGAAGCAAAATCAGTAAATTCACATGTAGCAGCACTAACACGCAAATGCTCAGGGTAGCGTAAACATGCAAAACGTTGCTCTACCTCTAATTCCCAAGTGAGATATGCATCAGGATTATATCGACCCTCAAATGGCGGAATATTTAATTTTAGCTTAGCCACATGGTCATCATCACGTACCGGACGCGGAGGTGGACGAGCGTTGCGGTTGTATTGCCGCGGACGGCCAGGTGCAGGTTGTTGGACCTCGTCCTCGTCGAGCTCGTTTTCATCTTCGAACTCGTTTTCCCCCTCGTCAGCAGCATATCCGTCCTGGGTGGCCGCCTCCGTAGCGGCCGCAGCAGCTGCCGCAGCTGTAAGAGGAACTCGGCGAGCACGTGGTACAGGAACGGCCGGCCGTGGCAGTGGTGGTAAACGGGCCAGGACTTCCTGGAACCGGGCGTCGAGCTTGGTGTTGAAGGATGCCTCAAGACCAGCCATCTTGTCCATCGCATCAGAAAGCTTGGAATCAACATCACCCAAGCGTGTGTCCACATCTTGTGCACGCCCCACCAACAGCCGTGTGAAGTGGGCATGCAACTCTGCACTAGTCATCTTCTCGGGATCAACATCATCCTTCGGGGTTCCTGTCATGGTTAGCGTGGAAGCAAGCACAAATATATATACCTATGCACTACGGAATATGGTGGGATCACGCGTAATCCGTCAAGCGGTATACAAAGCTCTTACAAGTTCTTACCAAACAGGAGGAAGGTGATATGCAACCAGCAAAGAACAGCGACTCCCAAAATTGCACAAGCGATTACCAGGTGTCGATACAAAGCACGTGCAGAAATATGTGGAGTTGTAGGATGGCTTATATGGTAGCAAAAACAACAGCAAGTATCAAAACAGCAATGCAAAGCTGAAAGAATGCTCAACCGCAGTACTGTGCTGGTCCTAGGCTATACCGAGCTAGAGACGCGAGCCGAGAACACTAAGGAAGTCACGGCGCTGCAAAACAAGCACAAAGGGACAGCTCAAAAGCGAAATATAAGTGAAGATCTGCAGGAATTGATAGGTCTGAAACTTCGGAGGGCAAAAACTCGGCCTTCCCGGCCTTTTTTGGGAGTTCTGAGTGTCGCACAACAACGTAGTGTTGTGGTCACGTAGATCTTTTCGCTACGAACATTTTGAGTACTCGCACGTCGAAAACGGAGTTCGTATGCAAAAGTTATGGCCAGTTGAAATTTGCTGTCGAAAACCGTCAAAAACTGACGAAACTGTCCAATTCGGACTGAAATCGGACTGCACTAGTAGGAACGGGTCAACCCGACTTGGATGCGGAGTTGACTTTTTTTTTTTTTTTTTTTTTGCTCTTCTTCCTCCTCTTGACTGGCGACCGAAACCTAACTCACGGACTCTGAAAAAGGTACGGATGAAATTGGGAAGAACGAACAAGAACTTATGTGAAGGCGGTGGCGGAAGTATATGGCGTGGTGGTGGAAGGATATGGCGGAGCAGTGGTGCAAGCGTGCGGCGGCGGCGGGACTAAGGTGAATCGAACTCGAAACTCTAAAGGAACAGACACTAAGACCAGCAACTCGACACGCGGATGCAGACACAAATTCAACGATGCAAACTGAAAAGACAATGCAAAGGCTCGGATGGTTTATGGGACGAGATGATCTAAACCCTAACTGTATTTTTGGCTTTTTCGTGGTTTATAGGTATGAACACAGATGCAATCTAAACTATGAAAACAGTAAATCTCACCGAGCAACCTGAAATCTGATACCACTTGATAGGGCAAAGGTGTCCGATCTTTCGATGAGATCTTGATATGTCGATTTGGTGGGTGGAGTTCGTGCTTGACGATCCGACTACACGTGCGAAGCTCGTGCGCCAATGCAATCGCTAGGACAATCTCCGGGAGTTACTGATCTTGCGGGTGCACGATCAGCCTGACCAGCGAGGGTCTTAATTCCTACCTGAAATCGAGAACAAGTAAGAACTAATACTGCAATCAAGATATTGCGGATGAAAGATGTATGCTTTATTCAAAAGGTGGGATTCCGAATAGGCGGTCTTCTTCTGGGCGATTGGCCTCAAAAGTCGAGCTCGTAGTTGCAGCAATGGCTAACTTTTAATCTAATCAAAATCCGAGTTCTAATGACGGCTACGGGGGGTATTTGAGGAGGAAAAGGTAGGGGTGCGACCAGCCATGGGTTGGGTGGTCGAACGGACCCCTAACAGGCCTTTTCTCCTCAAATTCGGACTCCTAAAAGTGGCTGTCTTATTTGCTGCGAAATTTACATGGGCCTGGCCCAAAAATAGAAGTGACGCAGCACCATATGTATCTATGGACGAAATTATGAAGTAGCTCTTTGTATATTTCGTCCAAGTCTTCATCCTTCATTATGGTGGCTTCAAAGTTCTGAAATCTCCACTCGTGGCGTCTTCTTCAATCCTCAAACGCATGCTGCCATCTCCATGCACGATCATGCTCCAATGCTTGTCCCTCTCATCCATGCTAGGTCCATCATTCCTAAGAGTAACAAACATATCTGATTTAGGCAGCATCATATTCTCATGTATGTGAGAAAGAGTTCCAAGAAACGAAAGTACCTGATAGTTAAGTTGCTTGGCACGAGCTCGAGTGATGGGTCCTTGTATGTGTTCCGCTGTAGGTACAGCGGGTGTATCAATAGATGGGATGTCCTCATCACTGTTCCTGTTATTTTGGTGCCTAAGAAAGATGGTACATGGCGCATGTGCGTAGATTGTAGAGCTATTAATAACATCACTATTCGATATCGTCATCCTATTCCACGCTTAGAGGATATGCTAGATGAATTGAGTGGTGCTGCTATTTTCTCTAAGATTGATTTGCGTAGTGGATACCATCAAATTAGGATGAAAGAAGGGGATGAATGGAAAACTGCTTTCAAAACTAAATTTGGGTTATATGAGTGGCTAGTTATGCCTTTTGGTCTTACTAATGCACCTAGCACATTCATGCGCTTAATGAACCATGTTTTGCGAGAGTTTATTGGTCATTTTGTGGTTGTATATTTTGATGATATACTTATTTATAGCCGCACTGAATCTGAACATTGTGAGCATATTAGACAAGTTTTGCAAGTGTTGCGTGATGCTAAATTGTATGCTAACCTTGGGAAGTGCACATTTGCAAAAGATAAAGTGATATTTCTGGGATATGTTGTATCTACGCATGGGGTAGAGGTAGATTCATCTAAAATTGAAGCAATTCAAAATTGGCCTACTCCCATGAATGTTAGTCAAGTACGAAGTTTTCACGGTCTTGCTGGTTTCTATCGGCGTTTCATGAAAGACTTTAGTACCATTGAATGAATTAACTAAGAAAGGAGTGCCTTTTGTATGGGGCGCTGCCCAAGATCATGCATTTGATGAGCTGAAACGTTTGCTTACTTCTGCACCATTGCTTGCACTACCAGATTTTTCTAAGCAATTTGAAGTTGAATGTGATGCTAGTGGTATAGGATTTGGTGGTGTGTTGATGCAAGAAGGTAGACCTATTGCTTATTTCAGCGAGAAACTTTCTGGTGCTAGACTGAATTATCCTGTTTATGATAAAGAATTGTATGCGCTTGTTCGAGTTCTTGAGGTTTGGCAACATTATTTGTGGCCAAAAGAATTTATCATACATTCTGATCATGAAGCTTTAAAATATCTGAAAGCTCAATCTAACTTGCATAGGCGCCTAGCTAAGTGGGTTGAGTTCATTGAGTCGTTTCCCTACATAATCAAGTATAAGAAAGGGAAAGAAAATGTTGTTGCTGATGCTCTATCTAGGAAGAACATGCTATTGACGCATCTTGATGTTAAAATTCCTGGTTTATAGAGCTTGTGTGATTTGTATGCCACTGATCACGATTTTGCTGAACCATATCGTTTGTGTCTGCTTAGAAATGCATGGGACAAGTACCACATACATGATAGATTTTTGTTTCGTGCTAACAAACTATGTGTTCCAGAATCGTCGGTACGTTTGCTATTGTTGCAGGAATCACATGCTGGCGGATGGATGGGTCACTTTGGGCGTGAGAAGACGCTTCTCATGCTCGCTGATCATTTTTATTGGCCCAAGATGAGGCGTGACATGGACAGATTTGTTAGGCGCTGCATTGTATGCAACACGTCCAAGTCCAAGCTGAAGCCTCACGGTTTGTATACTCCACTACCTGCACCTCTCACACCATGGGAAGATATAAGTATGGATTTTGTGTTAGGTTTGCCACGCACTAAAAGAGGTCATGATAGTATATTTGTGGTAGTGGATAGATTCTCTAAGATGGCACACTTTATTGCATGCAACAAAAGCGACGATTCGTCGCACATAGCTAATCTGTTTTTCAGGGACATTGTCCGCTTGCATGGAGTCCCCAAGACAATTGTTTCTGACAGGGACGTGAAGTTTATGAGCTACTTCTGGAAGACACTATGGGGCAAGCTGGGAACGAAGTTACTGTTCAGCACTACATGTCATCCCCAAACAGATGGTCAAACGGAGGTGGTGAATAGAACATTGTCACAATTGCTGCGAGCCATGATCAAGAAAAATCTGCGTGAGTGGGAGGAGTGTTTGCCACATGTTGAGTTTGCATATAACAGAGCGGTGCACACTACTACTCAGCTTTGTCCTTTCGAGGTGGTGTATGGTTTCAAACCAATCACACCACTAGATTTGCTGCCTCTTCCATTGCATGAGAGAGTTAATATGGAGGCATCAAAAAGAGCAGATTATGTGAAGAAAATTCATGAGAAGACACGAGAGGCCATTGAGAAGAAAGGCAAGAACATTGCTGCTACACGAAACCAATCAAGAAAGCAAGTTTTGTTTCAGCCTGGAGATATGGTTTGGGTGCATCTGCGCAAGGATAGGTTTCCACAGTTGCGAAGTTCCGAGTTGAGGCCGCGTGGTGCTGGTCCTTACAAGGTGCTAGCCAAGATAAATGACAATGCCTACTCGATTGATATTCCTATTGCTGAGTTTGGTGGCGTTAGCAACAGCTTCAACGTTGCTGATTTGTCACCATATGATGGAGAAGACCTTGGAGCGTCGAGGTCGACGCCTTTTGAAGGGAGGGGGGGAGATGATGAGGACATCCCTACTATTGTTCCATCTCCACTTCATGATGATGACAAGCAAGTTGCTGCAAAGAAGAAGTCCAATGATGAAATCAGAATTGGACCTATCACAAGAGCTCGTGCAAAGTTAATAGAACAACAGGTGAATTTGCTCCTAATAGAATCTGATTATTTTGTTAATGAGAATTGTTTACTGCCTAAGTCTTTGTGTGTTTGCATACTCAGGTTCATGGGAGAAGAAGGCATAGCACGAGGGAGCGAGGAGTTGAAGCAGCTGGAGCAAGACGTGATGATCATGCCCATGGACGCGAGGGAGGAGAGGGAGGCCGGCGACCAGCATGAGGAGGAGGAGGACATCACGCAGGAGGCTGCATATGGCGCACCATCAAGTGCTTGTGCGCCATACACCAAAGGCCTGCGCGCCTAGTTGGCTGCACCCAACCATTGGGTCAGTTTGTATCAATTAAGTTTGAGTCGAACCACGTTAGAGGACCAGGTCAGGTCAGCTTCCTTTGGCCAGCCGCACCCCCCTTATATTGTGTGCCTATGCGCCATAGAGAGGTCAGACCACGTTTTAGATAAAACCCTAGTTCTTGAGACTGCTCTAAGCATTCATCTGGAATTCTTGTCTCCAATTCGTTTCGATCTGGAGATTATATACTGCAAGTTAAGTGTGATCTGCTGTTCCATTGGGAATTAGTGAATTGCAATTATACCGTTTCGTGGTCGACGGCTACGTTGCGCAAGTGTGTGAAGTCGTGAATATCTGAAGGGTAGAGAGCTATTGCATTGGCATCAGGGATCTAGCGAGGAGAGATCATCGGCGACATCAAGTTATCTATCATCATCATCATCACTACCGCAAGCTTACTGAGAAGATCGGGCCACCCCATATCAGCCAGCGCAACAGCTCTCAACCCTTTGGATATTTGCAACGTCACACGCTTGCGCACGTAGCCGCCGACCACGAAGCGGTGATGCAATTTACTAATTCCCAATGGAACAGCAGATTACACTCAGACTTTCAGAAGAACAAACACCAGATCGATACGAATTGGTGCGAATAATTTCAGAGGAACACTTGGTTCTGTCTGGAAACTAGGGTTTTGTTTAAACGTGGTCTAAGAGACTTGAGGGGGCGCCCCTGGCTACTTAAGGGAGTCTGGGGCGTCCTCAACATGGACCTGGCCCAAAACCAACCTGGTTTGGGCCCAAACTGACTCGGTTCGACTCAAATGAGTACATACCGACCCATACATGGGTTCAGCCTATTTCTGGCACGCAGGCCATGAGTGTGGCGCGCCTTAGACGTGTAGACATCGTGTCGTAGGCTGTCCTAGTGCGCCATCACGGACTCTCATGTCGACTTGACGTTCTGGTGATCTCCTGGTGCGCCTGCCTCCCTCTCCTCCCTCGCGCACTTGATCATCAAGTCTTGCTTGATAAGGGGTGTCCCGATCTTCTCAGCAAGCGATGGCGATGATGATGATGGTAGATAGATAAACACCGTGTAGCGATGAACTCTCCCGCTCGAACCCTGATGCCAACGCAACAGCTCTCGAACCTTGTAGGATATTCACAACACCACGATCTTGCGCACGTAGCCGTCGACCACGAACGGTAGTTTGCAATCCACTAATTCCTAATGGAACAACAGATCACACTCAATTGTAGCTTGATAAACTCGATCACAAGTAATTTCAGAGGTTCTAAAGAGAAACAACTCCAAAATAGTTTTAACGTGGTCTCCCCTAACTATGGGGTCGTCCCAGGGCTTATATGGGCGGCTGGGGCGGCCAGGACTCGAGATAAAACGTATTCGACTCGAACTAGGATACATCCGTTCGGATCTGGTCCAAGACGGGCCGGACTGTCCGGTTATTTAGGGCCGGACTGTCCTGTGGTGACACCTGGGAACTATCGCCCGCGCTACACCACAGAGGGTGTCTGCCCTCGGGCGCACCTGAGGCCGGACTGTCCACTGTTGGAGGGCAGGACTGTCCGGTGTTGGAGGGCAGGACTGTCCTGTGTTGGAGGGCCGGACTGTCCTGTCTTCTAGAACTAAAACTTGCCCTTCTTGATGATCTCCTTCTCTTCTATCGCGCCTTCCTCCCGCTCCTCCCTCGCGCGGATATTGGCGATCATCTTCTGGTGTTCCTCTTGCTGTGGCTCCTCGCTCCATGCTACGCATTCCTCTCCAATGTACCTGATCATACAATAAGACAATGACTTAGGCAGTATAAAGTTCTCATTAAGTAACACATCAGGCTCATTAAGAAACAAGTTCACCTGTTGTTCTAGTAACTTAGCACGAGCTCTTGTAATGGGTCCAATTCTAATCTCATTGGACTGAACAGCTGGAACATCTTGTGTAGTAGTTGGTGGAGAAGGTGCAAGTATAGGGATGTCCTCATCATCTCCCCCCTCTTCCAAAGGCGTCGACCTCGACGCTCCAAGGTCTTCTCCATCATATGGTGATAAGTCAGCAACGTTGAAGCTGTTGCTAACTCCACCAAACTCAGCAATAGGTATATCAATCGAGTAGGCATTATCATTTATTTTGGCTAACACCTTGTAAGGACCAGCACCACGAGGTTTTAATTTGGATTTCCTCAGCTTGGGAAACCTGTCTTTGCGCAAATGCACCCAAACCATGTCACCAGGCTGAAACAAAACCTTCTTCCTTGCTTGATTCCTTGTAGCAGCAACTTTCTGGCCTTTCTTCTCAATAGCCTCTCGAGTCTTCTCATGGAGTTTCTTCACATAATCAGCACGTTTTGATGCCTCCATATCAACTCTCTCATGTAAAGGTAGAGGCAGCAAATCAAGTGGAAATACATCACCAAAATCCTGCAAAACATTAGACACACCAAAAGAAATAGGGGTCATGTCGTTAGAAACTAAAACCTCACCCTTGTACATGAGCACAAGAGGCATGGCTGTAGGATCCTCAGTAAATTCTCTCATATCTTCTTTGGTGGCTAAAATTAGTAGGTTATTCACTCCCTCACTTTTCGTTATATCATTCTTTGGTCGCTCATTTACATCACTCACAGCTACAAAACTCTCGCACTTATCATGATGTGCATCCTTCAAGTTCACCTCAATTTTTTGACGAGATTCATTGACAATCTGCTGTGGGGACATAGGCTGCAAGTTAATTTTCTTGCCCTTGAACTCCAAATGATATGTATTAGCTCGACCATTATGCTGCACATGGCGATCATATAACCATGGTCGACCCAACAATAAGTGGCAAACAGTCATAGGAACCATATCAAAATCAATAGAATCCTTGTATGGTCCTATCTCAAAATTTACACGCACCATATGGTTTACCTTCATCTCACCATTGTCACTCAGCCACTGTATATAATATGGTTTAGGATGAGGTAAATATGTCAAATTCAGCTTGGCACATAACTCCTTGCTTGCAAGATTTCTGCAAGTACCTCCATCAATGATGACTTTGCAAGCTTTGTTTGGGCCAACTAGTGCTTTTGTTTGAAACAGATTGCAGCGCTATGATTCAGAATTGGGCTGCACACTAAGAGCACGTGGAGTAACTACAATGGTAGGCGCATGGGTAGGATAAGCATCCAACTCTTCCTCACTAGCATCACCATTGTCTTCAGGACTATAGGGATCAATTTCATCTCCACTCTCATATTCACCATTGTCATTGACAAACATGACCTTGTTGTTGGGACACTTATTCTTATAATGTCCTCTTCCTCCACAAGTATAGCACTCTTTATCACGAGCACGAGCTGTAGACATGATGGAACCCGAACTAGCAGCCGGCTTGTTTGCTGTAGAACCAGAGGAGGGTGTTGGTGCAGGCGTGGAGGCCGAAGTAAAAGCTTGAGGCCGGACTGTCCGGTGTTGGAGGGCCGGACTGTCCGCCGGTGCTGCCGGTGGCATCGCTGATGGTGGTAGCGAGGATCTTGCAGAAAACCGGCTTGTCAACGAATATCGAGCCCGCTCCCTAGCTTCTTCAGCTAGTTGTGCTTCGGTCTCTCGTGCATGATGCAACAACTCGGTCATAGTAGCATATGTGTGATGGCGCACAATGTTCTTAATAGGCAACTTCAAATTGTTGAGAAAACGCTGCAGAGTCATCTCAACTGATTCACGAACTCGTGCACGCTGCATAAGCATCTCCATCTCCATGTAGTACTCATCAACTGTCTTGCTACCTTGTGTTAATTTGGTGAGCTGGTTAAACACTGAGCGCAAATAGTTAGTGGGCACAAAACGTTGCCTCATAATTTCCTTCATCTCCCGCCATGAGAGCACAGGAACCTCATTATCGTCGCGTCTGTTTTGTATAATAGCATCCCACCAACGCAATGCATAGCCATCAAATTCGGAAGCAGCAAGTTTAACCTTCTTATCTTTGGTATAGTCTTGCAAACGCCACAACTTCTCAATCTTCAACTCCCATGAAAGGTAATCTTCAGGATCAAGTGAGCCATCAAACTTGGGAATTGAGAATTTTGGTTTGCTCAAGATATCATCATTTGCTTGTTGGATTACACGCTGAGCACGTCCCACAGGAGCAAAACCACGGCCAACACCAGGGGGATTGGCATGTCCCCTACCTCGGCCATTGTTTGGCTGTTGTTGGACCTCATCATTAACACTTCCATTATCTGCATCCGCATGTTCAGCAGCATCATCAAATTGTTGTTGCCGCTGTTGCTCAAAGGCGTCTCGCAAAGCATCAATGGATAGCTGTAATGCGTTGACATTTGTATTGATTGTAGTCACTTGTGTTTGAATGTTGTTGACAGCTTTCTCAGTTTTGCCCAACTGGATTTGTACCCCCTGTACATCCTTTTCTAAAGAATCCGTGGTGCGAGTGAAAAATCCTGTCAAATGATCCCGTAAGGCTTCATATTCCCTCCAAGTGACTGTAGCAGTTTCTGCCTTTTTCTGCATCACAACATCATCACTAGCAGACATGATTAGTAGATTAGTGCAAAACCCAAAATCGATATGGTGGCCAACTCTCTGCTCGCACAAAGCTGACAAGAAAGGAGATCTTACCGCTCCAAAGCGAATAGTAGTGCTTACCAATTCGAAGCAAACGACTGATGCACTGATGTGATGAAGTGAATATCAAAGGTATAGAGGCGATCACAAGGCACACAGGTTATTAAAGGTGGAGCTGTAGGTATGGAGTCCTAACTACACCGCAAACCAATCCTAGTGCTGATCGTGAGACAATAACCCAAGGAAAACACACACGTGGAGATAAACGTGGCAAAGCAATTATGAAAACAAGAATATTGCAATGCACAAGAGAGACGCTAGTAATAGCTCAAAATAGATAGGCACAAGATTGCTCAACTACAAGTGCTATATAGAACCAGGCCTCAACAATCACCACAAAGATATTGCTCTTTTTCTTCTTGTATCTCTTTTTCTTTTCTCTTTTCTTTTTTTTATATACTTTTTCTCAACTATATGTCTCAACAGTAAAATAACTGAAACGATACTGGAGCAAAAATTCTGCAAGGGCCGGACTGTCTTGTGTGATATGGCAGGACTGTCCGGTCTGAATTCGGCCGAAAAATTGCACCTCGAAAACCTAATGAGCAGCCTGTCAGAGCACAGCAACTAGTCTCGTATGGGTACGTTCCTAGGCACGGATGCTGTAGAAAGGCTGTAGCTAAGTTTTGCAACAAGGGTACGCTATGTGGACTCAGTAAATTGATAAAAACTGGCGGAAACGATGATGAACGACTCAAGAACGAAGAACAAAAACAAAATTGACAAAGGGAACCTAGACACTACGACTTTACCGGAAGAGATCGGATCAAAGACACGACTACGACCAGCAACTAAGACTAGAAAACGATGCAATCTAGGTTATGGTAAAACTAAACCCTAATATTTTTTTTGGCTTTTTCTGGATAGGACGAAAAAACACTCAAATAATGGATGGATCTGTGGATGCTCACCGAGTAAAACTGGAAATCTGATACCAAGATGATAAGGGGTGTCCCGATCTTCTCAGCAAGCGATGGCGATGATGATGATGGTAGATAGATAAACACCGTGTAGCGATGAACTCTCCCGCTCGAACCCTGATGCCAATGCAACAGCTCTCGAACCTTGTAGGATATTCACAACACCACGATCTTGCGCACGTAGCCGTCGACCACGAACGGTAGTTTGCAACCCACTAATTCCCAATGGAACAACAGATCACACTCAATTGTAGCTTGATAAACTCAATCACAAGTAATTTCAGAGGTTCTAAAGAGAAACAACTCCAAAATAGTTTTAACGTGGTCTCCCCTAACTATGGGGTCGTCCCAGGGCTTATATGGGCGGCTGGGGCGGCCAGGACTCGAGATAAAACGTATTCGACTCGAACTAGGATACATCCGTTCGGATCTGGTCCGAGACGGGCCGGACTGTCTGGTTATTTAGGGCCAGACTGTCCTGTGGTGACGCCTGGGAACTATCGCCCGCGCTACACCACAGAGGGTGTCTGCCCTCGGGCGCACCTGAGGCCGGACTGTCCACTGTTGGAGGGCAGGACTGTCCGGTGTTGGAGGGCAGGACTGTCCTGTGTTGGAGGGCCGGACTGTCCTGTCTTCTGGAACTGAAACTTGCCCTTCTTGATGATCTCCTTCTCTTCTATCGCGCCTTCCTCCCGCTCCTCCCTCGCGCAGATATTGGCGATCATCTTCTGGTGTTCCTCTTGCTGTGGCTCCTCGCTCCGTGCTACGCATTCCTCTCCAATGTACCTGATCATACAATAAGACAATGACTTAGGCAGTATAAAGTTCTCATTAAGTAACACATCAGGCTCATTAAGAAACAAGTTCACCTGTTGTTCTAGTAACTTAGCACGAGCTCTTGTAATGGGTCCAATTCTAATCTCATTGGACTGAACAGCTGGAACATCTTGTGTAGTAGTTGGTGGAGAAGGTGCAAGTATAGGGATGTCCTCATCATTGCTCTTCTTGCTGCGACTCATCTCCTCCTCGTGCAACGCTCATGTTATCAACAAACCTGACCATACATAGATGCATAGACTTAGGCAGTATAAAGTTCTCATTAAATAAAAGATCAGGTTCCATTAAGAGTGAGTTCACCTGTTGTTCCAATAGCTTTGCACGTGCTCTTGTAATTGGTCCAATCCTAATCTCATTGGACTTCTTCTTCACAGCAACATCTTCATCAAAAGGAGTAGGAGATAATGGTGGTGTAATAGGGATGTCCTCATCACTGATCCTGCCCCTGCTAGTTCTGAAGCCCCCGAGGCTGATGAAATCAGGATGGAGATGAAGTCGAAGGATCTCTAGAGGAAAGCGACTCTACTATGTCGCCTCCTCCTGCTGTCTTTGAAGATAGAGATCTGGAGAAAAAGAGGAAGCGCGTAGGAGACATGGCTTCCTCGAGTACCTCTGTTCTAAAGGATGCATCAGGGGAGCCTGCAACTGCCAGGGACTCTGAGCCTAATATGTTCGAGTTACTGGACTTGTAAGTTTACTTCCTTTTGTTTTCCAAGTTGTTCCATTCTCGACTCTTCTTCTTCTTGATGTTGAATGACTTCTTCTTTAGTGATGATGACAAGCCGAAGAAAGATGCTGCTATAGTTCCCCCTTCGGTTTTTTGGCTACTCCCAAGGGACAATCTCAAGGGGAGACTGCGGTGACTAAACCATCGCTAGTCCCTGCTAAGAAGAAACCTAATGGACCCCCTTCAAAGCGTCAGAAAAGGGGAACAGCAGTGACTACTTCTCTTGAGGTTCATCAGCCCTCTGCTTCTTCCGACAATGTGAGTGGTAGTGCGCATACTCGACTCTTTTGGTTCTTGAGCTTTAAGATTCTCATACAACTTGCATTCTGTAGGCTTTGATGCAGAAGTTTCTTTCTCTTGGTGCTGAATGCATCAAGATTCAAGAGATGGCTGACGCATCTCAAGGTTTTTCCACTATGCTTGTGATTCTTGCTTTACTTTTAGTTGACTTTCTTGCACCCATACTTTTACAGGTTAGTGATGTCTTTTCTTTTGCTCACAGCTGCCTTGGTCACAGCTCATGCTCGTATATCAGCTTTGGAGGCCGAAGTAAAGGCTTTTGTGCAAGCTTGGGAGAGTGCCAATGCTGCCAAGGTTTCTGCTGAGAAGGCTACTAAGTTAGCAGAAAATAGGGCTAAAAAGCTGAAAAGGCTTTGTCAGAGTCCCAGCTGAAGCAGGCCAAGCGGGAGCAGTTCGTGGTTGAATGACTTGACAAGATCTCCATCTCCGTTGGCAGTAAGTGTCGCATCACTCATTTTCAATACTTGCTTAGGCTTTCACTTGCTGACATGTGTTGACTTATTCTATTTGTGTCTTTGTGATACAGCAAAGAAAATGGGAGAGTCTTGGAGACTTCGGCAACCAAACACTTAAGATCCCCTGATGGCTGCAGTGGACTTGCTGGAGTCAAACTGGAAGCTTGTTCAGAATGTCCTCCAGCTGACTCGCCACGTACTGATCCGTATGTTTGTCGGGTTCTGGCAGAAGAAGAGGAAGGAGATGTCAGGTGACAATCTTCAGAAGCTACTCGAAGCCTTTGACACCACCGACGATCATGTCCTTGCTCTGAACCATACGTCTGTGAAATGAGGCGTTGAAGGGGCGATTGCCTTGGCCCAATCGCATAGCAAAGAAGTGGACTGGGAGAAGGTTGGTTCTTCCCATGCTCGCCCTCTTTCGCAGATGGAGGAAATCTTCCAGAAGGCGAAGCAGTATGCGCCCAAGATTGTGTCTCTCATTTCTCCGTTGGCAACTTCCTCAACTTCTGCGCTGAGGCCTTCGATGACTCCTTCCAGCACTCCTGCTGCTGATGTTTCTGCGCCATCTACCACCACGGAGCCTACTGCTGAGGTGGTATAGATTCTTAGCCTTCTTCTGTAGTTTCTACTCTTCTAGTTGATGTAGTAGACTTTTGTGTCTTTTGCCGATGTTCGATCGGGAAACTCTGTACTTTGTAAATATTTCGCTCTATGAAATGTTGTTTCTAGTCATATATTGTGTTTGAGTTATTTTTTCCTGTTATTCTTTTTTCTTCCAGCCCGGATATGTCGGTAGATCGCCTAATCGTGATTGCGACTCGCTGCCTGCGAATATGTTGAACTCTGAGATTTGAGCAGCTTCTCGTTCTCCTTGTCGATGTGCTGAGCACTTGTCGAGGATTTCCGATCTCGAAGGTCGCTTGTCGCTACTGAAGTGCCAAGAAAAAACTGTTGTGGATCAAGATGGGAAATCTTTTGGCTTGATGAAGCGGGTGTCTTTTCTTGAGGATCGGGTGTCTGATCTAATGGCCAAGATTGTCCATCTTGAAGAATGCGATTCTTTTCCTATTGGAATCATTGAATCGGCGTGCGAGCAATTGCAGTGTGAGTTTCCTTGAAGCCCCCTTGGGATTTTTTGTTGTGCTCCTTTGATTTTGCATGCTAAAATTTGTATTTTTGCAGGTTCTTGCTTGAATCCCGTCGACGAGAATCATCGGGTTTCTGAGCGGATTGTAGCTCTTGAAAGGGCGTCGATAGATACCAACACCTTTTGGATTGATTCGCGTCATCGCAGCGCTATCGTTCTTTTGTAGGATCGTGCTCAACATATCAGAGAAGTAGTCGATGGTTGTCGAAAATCTTTGACAACCATGTATTCGGTTATGCTTCCCCGTAATCCTCTGCCAGAGAATTTTGGGCAGTTGCTCGATGTTTTCAGAACGAGCCGACACGTTCATTGTTTGATAAAATTGAACTTGGTGGCTGGTGCTAATTTCGCCCTTGGATGGATACGAAGTTGCACCCAAGGCTAAATTATAGTTCCATGTCTCTGAGTTTGCCTCCAGGGCGTGCGACGCTGTGAGTTCATATGGACGCCATGCTTCAACCGGCGAGGAGGATTATTGGCAGGTTACTTCAAGAGGATGCTGCCTTTTTCCATGAATATCATTACTTGAACCCGCTCCTTGTGAATGATGCAGACCAAACGGCGTTGTAATGTATAACTATAATGTGTACTCTTGGTGAACGCGAGAGTTTTTGTGTTCTGATGTCTTTGTCAAAAACTTGTGCTCAAGGCGCTATTTTATTTGTTCGTGCGTTTGTCGCACTTTCATGGTGTAACACTTGTAATTTATTCATTTGAATTTTGTGAAAAGACTTGTAAGCTCGAAAAGGAGGAACTTGTCTTTTTATTATGCTGAATGTAAAGATACACGGGATGTCCCAAGACACCTGGCCAGTGACCTGTGTTCTGGGTCTAGAGGGCATTGCCCTATGATAACTCGTGGCTTAGTAGCCTTATTTGTCCTATTCTACTTTCCTAACAGCTTTTCGTATGCTTGTTGTCTATGTTGTAGAGGTCTTCTCTTCCTCTATTGTAGCTTCCTTTGGGTTCGATGGCTGCACTCGTAGTTTCTTTGCCTCTAGCTCCGCTGGGTGTTCTTCGGGTTGTTTCATAGTGCCTGTAGTTGTGCTTGTTACTTTATCCTTGGGTTGTCCATAGTTGGCTATCATGCCAAAGTTTTGCGCCATCTAGTGGAATTCCTTGTCACATAGATCTGAGAGTTCGAAGCTCTCCTTTACTGTGATGATTCCTCTTGGTCTTGGCATCTTGAGTATGAGGTAGGTGTAGTGAGGTACTGCCTTGAATCGCGAAAACGCAGGTCGCTCGAGGATCGTGTGATACTGAGAGGGCCAATCCATGACTTCGGAGTCGAGCTTCTCTCTTTTGTAGTACTAGCGGTTGTCGAAGCAAACATCGAGTGCTATTCGACCTAGTGGGTAGTTGGCGCTTCCTGGTACGATTCCATGAAAGGAGCAGTCTGTTGGCTTCAAGAATTCCAGTGATATGTGCATTGCTCGAAGTGTTTTTGAGTAGATCATGTTTATCCCACTTCCTACATCCATGAATACCTTGTCTACGTCGTATCCTCCAATCTGAGCTTTGAGTACCAGAGGCGCATTTCCCGGCCGAGGTACTGTTAAGGGGTGATCTTCTCTGCTGAATTCTATGGGTTGCTCGGACTAGTGCAGATATTCTGTAGTCACTGGAGGCGATGTTACTACTAAGTTACTTGGCGAGATATGCTTTTCTCCTCTTTATTCGACTTTGGGACGGGTTGTATCATTGTTGTGATGTGCCCTTTAGATGGGATATACCCTCCGTCATTGTCATTTGCTTGATTTGGTTGGTTTTGGCCTTGTGCTGCTCCATTGTTTGCTTGCTGGCTTGACGATGGTGCGTTGTTTGTGTTGCCCTCGTAGCCCTATCTTCTTGCTTTGGCTTACTTATTTCCTGCTGCCTCCTGAAGTTTTAGGAACGTTTTGTAGTCTTGCATTGCATGTTTGGACACTCTTTTTCCATCAACGAACGCGAAGTGTATATGGCATGGTCCATTTAGCATATCGTCTGGTGATGGACTGTATTCCCTAGGTCCCTTGGACTAGAACCTTTTGTTGTTGCTGGAGTCTTTATAGGGTAAAGGTGCCCGATCTTTCGATGAGATGATAAATATCGATTATGGTGGAGGTCGACGTTGACGATCCGACTACAAACGTGCGAGACGTTGCGCCTTAGCAATCGATACACCAACTTCTGAGGCTATTGATCACGCCAGAGCTAGATCAACCTGATCACGAGGATCAATCCCTGCAAGCAATCGAAGAACCAGCAAGAATTATAGTTGCAATCAAGATATTGCGGATATAGATGAAGGCTTTATTGAAGAGGTGAGATTCTGTCTGTGCGTAGTACAAAAGGTCGATTTGACACTTGTGCCTATGGCGAAGAGTAGCTCGTGGCTAAGTCTTTAACTAAACAAAATCCAAGTTCTAATGACGGCTAGGAGTAGGTATATATGAGGGAAAGGGCTGGGATTTTCGTATAGCCCTAATGGGCCATCCGAAAAGAACCCTAGATGGGCCGATTTCCACTCAAACAGCCTCCAGAAAATCCCTAAAATACCTATGACGAAAATACATGGGTTTAACCCATAAAATAAGGTGACGCAGCACCATATAAAGCCTTGGACGAATTTTATGATTGAGTAACTTGTGAATTTCGTCCAAGCATCCTTGCAGCATTATGGTGGCTTCAAAGTTCTGAAATCTTCACTTGCAGCGTCATCCTGAATCCTAACACGATTGCTGCCATCATCTCCATGCACGATCATGCTCCAATGCTTGTCCCTCTCATCCATGCTAGGCCCATCATTCCTAAGTAACATAAACACATCTGATTTAGGCAGCATCATATTCTCATGAATATTAGGAATAGTTCCTAGAAACGAAAGTACCTGATAATTTACTTGGCGTGCACAAGCTCTTGTAGGAGGTCCTTGGAATTGTGGAATGTGAGGAAGTGTGGCTGTAGGTACAACGGTTGTATCAACCATAGGGATGTCCTCATCATCCTCCCCTTCTTGAATTGAAGTCGTCCTCGACGCAATCTCATCTTCTTCTCCAAAGTATGGCTTCAAATCTGCAATGTTAAATGAAGGACTTACCGTGCCCATCTCTGCAGGTAGCTCAAGTTTATATGCATTATCATTCATTTTCTCTAACACTTTAAAAGGACCAGTAGCACGTGGCATTAATTTAGACTTGCGCAAATCAGGAAAACGATCTTTGCGTAAATGCAACCAAACTAGATCTCCCACATCAAACACAATATGCTTTCGTCCTTTATCACCAGCAACTTTATATTTAGCATTCATACATTCTATATTTTCCTTAGTAATCCTATGCAACATAAGAATCTGTTCAGCACGTTGTGTAGCATCAAAATTATGTTGCACCGAAGATGGAATAGGTAATAAATCAATTGGTGCACGAGGAACAAAACCATACACAATCTCAAAAGGACATAACTTAGTTGTAGAATGCACGGAACGATTGTAAGCAAATTCAATATGAGGTAAACAATCTTCCCACATTTTTAAGTTCTTCTTTAAAACAGCCCTTAACATGGTAGATAAAGTTCTATTTACTACTTCAGTTTGTCCATCAGTTTGGGGATGACAGGTAGTACTAAACAGCAATTTAGTCCCCAACCTAGCCCATAAACATCTCCAAAAATGGCTAAGAAATTTAGTATCACGATCTGAAACAATAGTATTAGGCACACCATGCAAGCGAACAACATCGCGAAAGAATAATTCAGCAACATGAGCAGCATCATCACTCCTATGACAAGGAATAAAGTGTGCCATCTTAGAAAATCTATCCACAACCACAAAAATACTATCCCTCCCCTTCTGTGTTCGAGGTAATCCTAACACAAAGTCGATAGAAATATCCTCCCAAGGTACACTAGGAAAAGGAAGAGGCATATATAAACCATGTGGATTAAGATGGGACTTAGTTTTTTGACATGTTGTGCAGTGAGCAACAAACCTCTCAACATCCCTTCTCATGCGTGGCCAAAAGAAGTGTGTAGCAAGTACGTCTTATGTCTTCTTTACTCCAAAGTGACCCATTAATCCTCCTCCATGCGCCTCCTGCAACAACAAAAGACGAACGGAACCTTCTGGAATGCATAGTTTGTTAGCACAGAACACAAACCCATCATTGAGGACGAATTTGTTCCAAGTTCTACCCCCTAAACAATGCTGCAAAACATCTTTAAAATCGGCATCGTTCACATATTGTTCTTTGATAGTTTCCAATCCAAAGATTTTGAAGTCAAGTTGAGATAACATGGCATAACGACGTGACAAAGCATCAGCAATAATATTATCTTTACCCTTTTTGTGTTTAATAACATAAAGAAAAGATTCAATGAATTCAACCCACTTTGCATGACATTTATTCAACTTAGCTTGACTACGAATATGCTTCAAAGATTCATGATCAAAATGTATAACAAATTCTTTAGGCCATAAATAATGTTGCCAAGTTTCTAATGTTCGAACAAGAGCATATAATTCCTTATCATAAGTAGAATAGTTCAAACTAGCTCCACTCAATTTCTCACTGAAATATGCAACAGGTTTACCCTCTTGTAACAACACTCCTCCTAAACCAATTCCACTAGCATCACATTCCAACTCAAAAGTCTTATTAAAATTAGGAAGTTGGAGTAAAGGAGCATGCGTAAGCTTATCTTTGAGTAACATGAAGGCGTCTTGTTGTGCATGGCCCCAAACAAAGGGCACATCTTTCTTAGTAAGCTCATTCAGCGGCGCTGCAATGGAACCAAAATCTTTGACAAAGCGCCTATAAAATCCAGCGAGGCCAAGGAAGCTCCTCACTTGTGTGACTGTTTTGGGTTGTGGTCAACTCGAAATTGCTTCAATCTTGGCGGGATCAACTTCAATACCCTGTGTTGTAACAACATAGCCACGAAAAGCAACTCTATTCGTGCAAAAGGTGCACTTTGCAATGTTACCAAACAAACGTGCAGCATGTAAAGCATCAAAAACAGCATGGTAAGGATCACGCTGGCGATCCTTGGAGTTTTGTCTCGATCTTTCACAGCGAGTCTACCCGGATAACAATCTTCCAATAACGCAAAGAACGTCACCTGAAGAAGAGGAACGAATCCAGCAAGCAACGTGATGATGAACACCATGCCTCAAACCTGAGCCTGATAATCCTTGATGAACACAAGAACCTCCGCAGCAACTTTATTCGATAAACGGCATCGCCGTCCCCGGAGGGATGCTTCACCAAGAAACACAACATGATAGTTTGTAAACTAAAATTCTGAACTCCCTAAACCCTAGACTGCTGGCCTCCTTATATAGATGGCCAGAAAACTGTTGGGCTTGGACAGGCCCAAACCCAAAACACACAATAAAACCTAGGTGGCCCACAACTAGACCTAGCTACGAAATAACATAGGCATGAATATAAATTGCTGACACAACCTTAGACTAATTATTACATATCGTAGGTCGTCCTGGCGTGCCAATATGCAACGAGCTTCCATCATCTTGGTGGAGTCCTAAAATTGGGCTTCACCTCCTCCGTCGTGCCCATATCATCCTCCCCCCCTTCAAAAAGCGTTGTCCCCAACGCGTGAGGGTCTGCTCGAAAGGGTGGCGGAATATCAACAATAGCACCACGCATATTCACCGTCTTCAAGTCTTGCTTGCCTACCGCACCACATCCTCTCTCTTGGCCTGCTCGACTTGATACAGCCCTGGGTGGCTGCACCTCTTTTCTTCGCCAAATGAACTTGTACTTAGGCGCCTCCACCTTCTTCTTCTTCTCAACTCTTGATGGAGCTTTGTGCTGCTGAACATGAACCTTATGTGCACGACCCTGCAAAGTAGTAATGCCTGGGCCACACAACTAACGAACACGTCCATCCTTGCCTTTGTGCACACGTACTGCTGCTCCAACAAAATGTTTCCGAGGTGTTCTATCAAAACTGTGGCTAACTACCCGCGGCACCATATGCACCGGAACAAGATCAGCACCACCGTCATCGGTCTGAACACCCATGTCAACACGAACTGGAAGTGGAATACATGGAACACATGCTGACATATCCTTCCCTTCAGCAATAAGAGGCTTGACTTCAACCGGCTTGTCACTAACAAGAACAACTGGCTTGTCATCTACAGGCTTGGCTGAAACATTATCACCGTTGATGCTTTTCGCATCATGCTCCTCATGCTGCACCTTAGCTAGCCTTGGTTGTGGCTTAGCTTTATGCAACTTCTCCTTGCGAACCACCAACACAACATCGGACTTGATTTGATCATCTCTCATAGGCTTCAAAGTCCGCTGTTTGCCATCATGCATGAAAGAATATGTATTTGCTCTCCCAGCATGCATAGCATTGCGATCATACTGCCAGGGACGTCCAAGTAACAGCCCACATACCTCCAATGGCAACACATCGCATTCCACCTCATCAACATAGTCATCAACTGTAAATGGCACACGCACCTTGTGAGTAATCTTCAGCATACCGCAGCTATTAACCCACTCAACATGCCTCGGTTCTGGAATACGCCATGTGGATAAACCCAAAGCCTCCACAACCGCCTTGCTAATGCCATTACAGTAACTACCACTGTCAATCATCAACTTGCATGCTTTACCTTTGATTATGCACTGCGCCTGAAATAAATTCCATCGCTAGCATCTATCCGCTGTCATGCAAGTCTCATCATGTACTCATTTGAGTTGCATATTCAGCCCACTCAATGGTACAACCTCCTCCACGATATCCTTGACAACATCAGCCTTGACAACATCAACCGCTGACAATTCAGAATTCATGGCTGCCACCTTGCTAACTGTCGGCAATGGAATAACTGTCAACTTCTCATGAGTAGTCACAGCTATCGCGAGCTTCGGTATAGGAGCTATGCTCTTGCCAACATCCTCTATCCGATGCACAACCTTGGGTGGCTGCTTAATTACTTCTACGGGTACCATGGGCTTTCGAGAAGGAACCACGGTGCTAGAAGGTATAAAGCACTCTCGCAGAAATTTCCTGAAATTCACCCAAGTTGCAGAGGTAATGCTCTTCTCCTGCAACGCTTTATGCCACCAACTGTATAGCCTGTCATCCACGCGTCGGTCTGCAAGAGCCAAACGGGTAGAATCATTCATGTTTTGATCATAGGTAGCACACCTGTAGAAACCCTGTAGCATATGACGTTCCCATAACTCAAACTCTTCAGCTGTTGCATCATAGGTCAGTTGCCAATTGATCTCATATGCATCATATGCTAAAACACCATCCAGCAGGTCAAGATAATCATTGAAAATATCGCTAGATTTCTTGCCACGGCGACACTTATAGCCATAATAATCATCCAGAAAAGAGTCCATTGTAGTACTATTTTATCCCAGCCGTCACTGATTCAAAATATCCTGTGTTACTCCTAGTGATCAGTCACACAAAAATCTGCAAAAATTCGGTGCAAACTGAAGCAAATCAGAAGTAACTGAGAGCTGATGATAGGGGCGAGCGAGGCAAACAGCAGACGCGGCGACTGACCCCAGATGATGTCTGTGCGGCTGGCGATTCAGGGAGTCTCGCTCGACCCCAGACAATGTCTGTGGTCTAGCGACCGAAAGGGTACGAACGATGGAGCGCTTCAGCAGGTGGGCCGGCCCATGTTGGTTGGGCACGAGCGCCAGGCGAGACTAGCGATGTCCCACGCGCGCGTGCGGGGCAGGTGGCCTGCGATCGCTCCCCAGGTGATATCCCACGCGAGAGCCGAGAGCAGCCGGGCCGGCCCGCTAGGCCAGAGGCGCTTGCGCGCGGGGCGACGATGCGCTCGGGGGCAGACCTGTTCTGTCCCTAGGCGCGGGGGCGATTCTTCTTCTTTTTTAACTGCTATATTCCCGATCGGATCTGGCCAGAAAAGGATCGATCTCGTTTGCTGTTCCTTTTTTTCTCTCAGATCGATCGATCTGCAACTGGCCGGGTCACAGAGATCGATCCCGATTGGCAGCAGCGATGCCCACGCGATGATGCCTCGATCGGATCTACAGGACGCCGCTCCTTCTTTGTTTTCAGCTGGCTCGATCGGCCTGGGAGCGAGAAACAAGAGAATTCCGATCGGATCTTGATCAGCCCGACGTGTTGCTTGCTGCTGCTTCTTCCTTTATCAGTACCACCATGCAACCAATCAGACCACGTCTCTTGTTACTGATCGCCAAAGAACAAAAGCAATCTGACCGAATCAATCTACACCGAATCAAGAACTTGTCGATCTAAAAACTGCTCCAGGAACAATCCGCAGATCAGCAATCAACAGAAACTACTCGCCGTGATCAACCCAGTAATCTGATACCACATGATAAGGATCACGCCGGCGATCCTTGGAGTTTTGTCCCGATCTTTCACAGCGAGTCTACCCAGATAACAATCTTTGAATAACGCAAAGAACGTCACCTGAAGAAGAGGAACGAATCCAGCAAGCAACGTGATGATGAACACCACGCCTCAAACCTGAGCCTGATAATCCTTGATGAACACAAGAACCTCCGCAGCAACTTTATTCGATAAACGGCATCGCCGTCCCCGGAGGGATGCTTCACCAAGAAACACAACACGATAGTTTGTAAACTAAAATTATGAACTCCCTAAACCCTAGACTGCTGGCCTCCTTATATAGATGGCCAGAAAACTGTTGGGCTTGGACAGGCCCAAACCCAAAACACATAATAAAACCTAGGTGGCCCACAACTAGACCTAGCTACGAAATAACATAGGCATGAATATAAATTGCTGACACAACCTTAGACTAATTATTACATATCGTAGGTCGTCCTGGCGTGCCAATATGCAACGAGCTTCCATCATCTTGGAGGAGTCCTAAAATTGGGCTTCACCTCCTCCGTCGTGCCCATATCGCAGCACGTAAATGTTCCAAATGTTCTTCTACAGATTTGCTATATATCAATATATCATCAAAATATACCACCACAAAATGTCCAATAAAAGCACGTAAAACTTCATTCATTAATCTCATGAAAGTGCTGGGAGCATTAGTTAAACCAAAAGGCATCACTAACCACTCATATAGGCCAAATTTAGTTTTAAATGCAGTTTTCCGTTCATCTCCTAACTTCATACGAATTTGGTGGTAACCACTACGCAAATCAACCTTAGAAAACATGGTAGAGCCACTCAATTCATCAAGCATGTCATCTAAATGAGGAATAGGATGATGATAGCGAATAGTAATATTATTGATTGCTCGACAATCAGTACACATGTGCGAAGAACCATCTTTCTTTGGCACCAAAATAATAGGAACAACACAAGGACTAAGAGACTCACGAATATGACCCTTGTCAAGAAGTTCTTGAATTTGTCGCTGAATCTCTTTCGTCTCCTCCGGATTGGTACGATATGGCGCACGGTTGGGCAAAGATGCGCCGGGAATCAAATCAATTTGGTGCTCAATTCCACGAATAGGTGGCAGTCCTGGAGATACATCTTGTGGAAAAACATCCGCATACTCCTGCAAAATGTTAGCAACAGCAGGTGGCAAAGAAGAAGACATCTCCTCAGCTGAAAACAACACTTCTTTGCAAATGATAGCATAACATGCAGTAGTACTCACATCAATTTTAGAAATATCAGATTTGCTAGCTAGCAAACAAGTACTTTTCAAATGAATTTCGTTAGCATGTTTTGGAGCAGATTTAGAAGTACTTGTAGAAGGCATAAGTTCCTTAGCAACAATCTGATTTTTGCTCAACTTTTTCCCCTCATTATGTACTCTACTAGCTCTAGCAAGATCATCTTTTAAAATACTTTCAGGAGACATGGGAAGTAACACAATTTTCTTATCATTATGAACAAGAGAATACTGATTTGTGCTACCATAGTGTATAGAATTTGTATCAAATTGCCATGGTCTACCAAGTAAAAGAGCACATGCTTGCATAGGAACAACATCACACTCAACATAATCAGCATATGCAGCAATAGTAAAATGCACACGAACTGTACGTGTTACCTTAACCTTGCCGCTGTTATTAAACCATTGAATGTGATATGGACGAGGATGGGGTCATGTCGTAAGAGCAAGCTTTTCAACCATCTCCGTGCTCGCCAAGTTGTTGCAGCTCCCGCCATCAATAATAATGCGAATACAGCGATCTTTAACCACGCCCTTGGTATGGATCAGATTATGGCGCTGGTCAGGCTCGGCCTTGGTAATTTGTGCACTCAAGACTCGCTGTGCAACTAAACTCGGGTATTTCTCCGCATGTTCTGCAGCCATATATTCAGAATCTTGCTCCGTGGGTGCGGCAGCACATTGCTCATCAGATGCAATAAGAGCCAAAGTATCTTCATCATAATCACTGGCGGAGTCATATCCACCATCCTCAAGAGCAATCATCACGCGGGAGGAGGCACAATCACGTGCAAAGTGACCAAGTCCACCAGATTTGCGGCACTGAATTTGGCTGGACTTGCCCGTAGATGCCATGGAGGACGCAGCCCTCGGGGCTGGTCCCGTAGTAGTCTTCCGTGCAGCAAACAGAGGTGGTATAGATGCTGCAGATCGCGTGGATGTGGTCACTGGAGGTGTAGGTGCAGCAGCCCGTGACGCCAAATTCGGTGATCTCCAAGAAGAACGCCCTGCAGAAAAATTAGTTTGTGTCGCCTCGCGTCGATCCTGCACTTCACATTCAGCATTGCAAGCAAGATGGAACAAACGGGTAATAGTGTGATAAGATTTATATCTAAGAATGGTCTGAATTTCCTTATTTAACCCGCCAACAAAATGTGCCATTAATGCTTCATTATCCTCCTCTATACCACAACGTAGCATGCCAGTTTGCAACTGCTGATAATAATCCTCTATAGAATTTTTGCCTTGATCTAGACGTGCTAATTTTGTAAGCATGGAACGCTGATAATATGGTGGAACAAAATGAATACGCATAGCATGTTTTAAAGCATCCCATGTAGTGATTGGATTAGCATGATTAGCATGACAATATTCAGACCACCATATGGAAGCAAAACTAGTGAACTCACAAGTAGCAGCACTGACACGTCTATCCTCGGGATAATTTAAGCATGCAAAACGTTGGTCTAATTCTAATTCCCAAGAAAGGTATGCATCAGGATTATAGCGACCATCAAACGTAGGAACATTTAATTTCAGTTTAGCAACATGGTCATCATCACGTACCAACGGACGAGGAGGTGGACGGCGAATATAGGGCCGAGGATGACCAGGTGGCTGATCAACTGTGAAGTCGTCCGTGTACTCGCCCTCGTACTCATCTTCCCCGTAATAATCATCCAACGGTGCATCACGGGCCTGTGTAACACCCGTAGCTCCTGCAACGCCAGTAGCCGCAGTGCCCGCAGTAGCACCCGCAGCCGAAGTTTGTGCCAGTTGATTGAGAATGCGCTGTGCACGTCCCAAAAAGGTCGGTGGAGGAGCCACGCGAGTCGGCATGGGAGGAGGCGCGTGAGCTGGCGGTGGAGGTGGTAAACGTGCTAGCACCTCCTGGAATTTAGCGTCGAGTTTGGCGGTGAAGGTGGTCTCGACTCCCTCAAGTTGCTCCATCGTGTCACTAAAATGCTTGTCCACATCCTGCATATGATCAGATAAAAGTTTGGTGATGTGAGCCTGCAAGGCTTCACCCTCCAGTGGATGTGGCTCGGTGTTATCTAGTGGCCTGATTAGTACGCAAAAGCACAGTTATAGAGATGCAATAGGAACAGAGATGGAAAACGCTTAATCTATCAAGCAAACCAATACTCTTACCCGTTCTTACCCTGCATCAGGTGGATCAGCAACCGTCGTGATCAAACTTCAGGAAGATTGAATAGAGCGATTGCTAGGTGGTGTCAACGCACGGTGTAGGAATATGTGGAGCTCTGGGTGGCTGCAATATCTGTAGCAAAAATTCAAGACAGCAATGCAAGGTTGAATAACAGCTCAACGACGGTACTGTGCTGGTCCTAGACTAGCCCAAGCTAGAGACGCGATCCTAGAACACCACGAATCACGCCGCGACACCGAAACACAACAGGCAGCAGTGCTCTGAACAGTGCGTGAATGAGACGAAAATCACTATGATGGAAAGTGTCTCAAAACGATCAGCAAGGTGAAATATCAGGATAGGAACAAGAATTTTTTTTGAAATTTCCGAAAACTGCACGAAACTGCTCTGGAAAGCGTGCAGACGCCAAAAAATTTTCACTATAATGGCGTATAGCTCAAAACGATCCCAGAAGCCTAAAAACAATATAGGCCGAAAAAATTTCCGGAGAAGTTTCCAGACTTTTTTTTTTGCTCTCCTCTTTCTTTCTGGCCAAAACTTTCTGGAACTCGGATCAAGTCACAACTCGGATCGGATCTGCAAAGATGGGAAACAAGAGTAGGAAAACGAAAGGGTGTATGGCGGTGGGGATAGCGGAATCGGTGGTGGCGGTGGTAATGGCGGAATCGGTGGTGGCGGAATCGGTTGATAGGGTAAAGGTGCCCAATCTTTCGATGAGATGATAAATATGGATTATGGTGGAGGTCGATGTTGATAGCGATATCGGTGGTGGCGGTGGTGATGGCTGTGACCAGAACTCGAAACTCTAAAGAACTAGACGTAAAACCAGCACTAGACACGACGATGCAGACTAGAATTCAACAATGCAAATACTGAAAAGAAAAGATGCAAAGGCTTGAACTGTTTCTAGGAAAAGATCTAATCCTAATATTCGTGGCTTTTTTGTGGATTCTAGGTATGAAGATGCAATCTAAACTATGAAACAGTAAATCTCACCGATCAACCTGATATCTGATACCACTTGATAGGGTAAAGGTGCCCGATCTTTCGATGAGATGATAAATATCGATTATGGTGGAGGTCGACGTTGACGATCCGACTACAAATGTGCGAGACGTTGCGCCTTAGCAATCGATACACCAACTTCCGAGGCTATTGATCACGCCGGAGCTAGATCAACCTGATCACGAGGATCAATCCCTGCAAGCAATCGAAGAACCAGCAAGAATTATAGTTGCAATCAAGATATTGCGGATATAGATGAAGGCTTTATTGAAGAGGTGGGATTCTGTCTGTGCGTAGTACAAAAGGTCGATTTGACACTTGTGCCTATGGCGAAGAGTAGCTCGTGGCTAAGTCTTTAACTAAACAAAATCCAAGTTCTAATGATGGCTAGGAGGAGGTATATATGAGGGAAAGGGCAGGGATTTTCGTATAGCCCTAATGGGCCATCCGAAAATAACCCTAGATGGGCCGATTTCCACTCAAACAGCCTCCAGAAAATCCCTAAAGTACCTATGACGAAAATACATGGGTTTAACCCATAAAATAAGGTGACGCAGCACCATATAAAGCCTTGGACGAATTTTATGATTGAGTAACTTGTGAATTTCGTCCAAGCATCCTTGCAGCATTATGGTGGCTTCAAAGTTCTGAAATCTTCACTTGCAGCGTCATCCTGAATCCTCACACGATTGCTGCCATCATCTCCATGCACGATCATGCTCCAATGCTTGTCCCTCTCATCCGTGCTAGGCCCATCATTCCTAAGTAACATAAACACATCTGATTTAGGCAGCATCATATTCTCATGAATATTAGGAATAGTTCCTAGAAACGAAAGTATCTAATAATTTAGTTGGCGTGCACGAGCTCTTGTAAGAGGTCCTTGGAATTGTGGAATGTGAGGAAGTGTGGCTGTAGGTACAACCGTTGTATCAACCGTAGGGATGTCCTCATCAAGTCTTCTCTGCCATAGCTGCGATATCCTGAGTTCCTGTGGTCGTCTCCTTGATAATTATTGTCTTTGTATCCCGCGGCTACTTGACTATGAGAGCCGTAGTTGTCATAGTTGCGGGATCTTCTCCTTTGGCTACTGTATCTATTCCCCCTGTCGTCTTCTGGTGATCGCGTCCTCTTGTTATTACACGCGTCTTTGCCATCTGCGAACCTATTTGCTATGTCCATCAACTCTGATATTGTCCTTGGTTTGATCCTGCCCATTTCTTTGACTAGGTCTCCTCGTCGTAACCCAAGTGTGAAGGTATCTATTGCTCGCTCATCTGATACTTCGACTGGGGAGTTCTTGATGATGCTCCACCTTTGAATGTATGACCTAAGTGTCTCATTGCGTTGTTGTACGTAGGCTTTGACTTCTTCTATTGATGCTAGCCGTTTGTATGTTGACTTGAAGTTGCTTGTAAATTGCTTCGTTAGCTCTTCCCAGCTTCTGATTGTCTCTCTTTCCAGTTTACTCAACCATGACCGAGCTGCGCCTGTGAGGTGGAGTTGTAGACTTTGCATTGTTGTTTCCTTTGATCCTCCAAGTATTCTGACTGCCTGTAAATAACCTGAGAGCCATGATGATGGCTCCTGGGATCCATCGTATTTTTGCTGATCATGGGGTAGTTTGAAACCTTTGGGTACTGGTGTGGTGCGAACTCTGCGAGTAAAGCACGATGCGCCCATCTCTTTTTCGTCGTCTTCGTAGTCATATGCCCTGGTGGGAGTCCTGGATCTTCGGGTTCCTCCATGCCTTGGGCTTTTGTGGTACTTTGGCGATACTGACCTAGATCGTCGCGACTACTACTTTTGTGCCGAGGACTGTTGTGACGGCATGGTGATCTAGGCTTGTGTGTGCCTTTGTTGCGGTATGCCTCTTTGTCTTTGGCTATTAATTTGTTACCTACCATTCTCAATTCTTGTAATGCTGCCCAATGCATAAGCTCTCTTGGATTCCCTGGGCTTGGCCGTGTGGTGTATAGATATGTTTGTGCTGCCACCAGTGCTGATTCGGGTGTCTTTGGTATAATATTACCTTGTTCATCGACCGATAGGAAGGATGAGTCAAGGTTTCTAGAGATGTTTCGCCTATCTGAGTACTCGAGGTTTTCAACTCTTGATCCGTGCATGCGGTGCCTTCTGCTGTTTGTATATGACGCGTTGCTGCGCTCTGCGCGAAGAGCTGCGCTTGCTTTGATTGCTGAGTCCCTCCTTCTTCGTATTTCACTTCTTTCTTTCTCCAGTTGTCATGATTGCTTTCGCAGGGCGTAATGATACCCTAGGAGTAAATTTTGACTTGCGTCTGTTGGTATAGCTGTGCCATGCTCAACGGCTGCTTTGATTGTGTTCCACTCTTCTGTTGATAATCGAACTTTGACTCTGTTTGCCAGAGATTCTGCGGTGTCACCTTCTGCCAGATGATTTGCTCCTCTGTTTATATTTGCTGGGTTGAGTACTGGGTTATTGTTGTCATCGAATTCCTCTGATTTGTCCCCTACGATTGCTAGTACTTGATACAGGTTGTCGAACTTGCTGTTGCAGCTTGAGAGAGTAGTTTGACTATCCTCATGAAGCTCCAATCTGGTTTTCCATGTATCCGTAGATTTGTCTGAGGTATCATCATAGCAGATCATGAAGTCTTCTGATTGACCTCCTAAGTCGAGGTTGTCTATGGTTTCGTCGAGTTCTTCAATTTTCCCTCCTATGTCTTCCATTGTTGCAAAGCTGACCGGTGAGTTTACCTCTCTAGAAGAGCCTACCCAAAGGTTATTGTTAACCATAATAAGAACATCATTAATCTTCCTCAAAGGTTTCTTCTTAGCAACATCATCAAGAGGAACATCAAAATAACAATTTTCAAGCGGTGGTAAACCAAGCATATCATAAATTTTTCTAGGCATAACAGAAATACTTGCACCAAGATCACATAAAGCATTACAATCAAAATCATTCACATTCATCTTAATGATGGGCTCCCAACCATCTTCTAACTTTCTAGGAATAGAAACTTTTTGTTTCAACTTATCCTCTCTAATTTGCATGAGAGCATTAGTAATATGCTTTGTAAAAGCCACATTCATAGAACTAGCATTAGGACTTCTAGCAAGCTTTTGCAAGAACAAAATTACTTTATAAATATTGCAACCATCAAAATCATTACTATCAAAAGTAGTAGAACTATCGTCTCCCATACTCCAAAAAATTTCAGCACTTTTATTAGAAAAAGTTTATGTGGTTTTTGCACAAGGAGTAGGGATTTTCTCTACACCAATCAAAGTAGGAGGTGTGCTAGCATTTGAAACAACATCACTAGTGGTGGTAATAGTACAAACCTTAGTCATATTCCTAGCAATCTCATCCTCTCTTTCCCACGTAGCATGCAATTCTGCTAACGTCCTAACATTATTATCAATCTTAACCTGAATGGCATTCAAAGTCTTGCTTTCTTTCACTTCATGAGGCAAAATCTTTAGTTTCGGAAGTTCAACATCAAGAGCAAGGCTATCAACTTTAGAAGCAAGAACATCAATTTTACCAAACTTTTCCTCAACAGACTTATTAAAAGTAGTTTGTTTACTAATGAAGTCCTTGAGCATGACTTCAAGATCAGAGGGCACGCTCCTATTGTTGTCGGAGGAACTACCATACTAATTACCATAACCATTACCATTGGTAGACGGATATGGCCTATAATTGTTGCTACCAAAATTATTCCTATAAGCACTGTTGTTGAACTTATTATTTCTAATGAAGTTCACATCAACATGCTCTTCTTAAGCAACCAAAGAGGCTAAAGGAACATTATTAGGATCAACATGTGCTCTATCATTAACAAGCATAGCATACTTGATAAGGATCACGCCGGTGATCCTTGAGTTTTGTCCCGATCTTTCACAGCGAGTCAACCCGGATATAAATCTTCCAATAACGCGAATAACGTCACCTGAAGAAGAGGAAGAATCCAGCAAGCAACGTGATGATGAACACCACGCCTCAAACCAAAGCACGACAATCCTTGATGAACACAAGAACCTCCGCAGTAACTTTATTAGATAACACGGCAGCGCCGTTTCCCCGGAGGGATGATACACGATGGAGCACACGATGGTTTTTGACTAAACAACTGAACTCCCCTAAACCCTAGACTGCTGGCCTCCTTATAGATGGCCAGAAAACTGTTGGGCTTGGACAGGCCCAAACCCAAAACACAAATAAAACTAAGTGGCCCATAACATGACCTGACACACGAAATAACATGAACAGATATGCAAACTAATGACACGGCCTTAGACTTAATTATCTCATATCGTAGGTCATCCTGGCGTGCCAATCTGCAACGAGCTTCCCTCATCTTGGTGGAGTCCTGAAATTGGGCTTCACCTCCTCCTTCGTGCCCATATCATCCTCCCCCCCCCCTTCAAAAAGCGTTGTCCCCAACGCGTGAGGGTCTGCTCGAAAGGGTGGCGGAATATCAATAGCACCACGCATATTCGCCGTCTTCAAGTCTTGCTTGCCTTCCTCACCACATCCTCCCTCTTGGCCTTCTCGACTTGATACAGCTCTAGGTGGTTGCACCTCTTTTCTTCGCCAAATAAACTTGTACTTAGGCGCCTCCACCTTCTTCTTCTCAATCCTTGCTGGAACCTTGCGTTGCTGAACATGATCCTGCTTAGCACGACCCTGCAAAGTAGTAATGCCTGGGCCACACAACTGACGAACACGTCCATCCTTGCCTGTATGCACACGCACTGCTGCTCCAACAAAACATCTCCGAGGTGTTCGAACAAAACTGTGGCTGACTACCCGCGGCACCGTATGCACCGGAACACGATCAGCACCACCGTCATCGGTCTGAACACCCATGTCAACACGAACTGGAAGTGGAACACATGGAATACATGCTGACATTTCCTTCCCTTCATCAATATGAGGCTTGACTTCAACCGGCTTGTCACTAACAAGAACAACTGGCTTGTCATCTACAGGCTTGGCTGAAACATTATCACCATCGATGCCTTTCGCATCATGCTCCTCATGTTGCGGCGTAGCTAGCCCAGATTTTGGCTTAGCCTTGCGCAACTTCGCCTTGTGTACCACCAGCTCAACATCAGGCTTTATTTGATCATCCTGCATAGGTTTCAAAGTCCGCTGTTTGCCATCATGCAGAAAAGAATATGTATTTGCTCTCCCAGCATGCATAGCATTGCGATCATACTGCCATGGACGTCCAAGTAACAGCCCACATACCTCCAATGGCAACACATCACATTCCACCTCATCAACATAGTCATCAACTGTAAATGGCACACGTACCTTGTGAGTAATCTTCAGCATACCGCAGCTATTCAACCACTCAACATGCTTAGGTTCAGGAATACGCCATGTGGACAACCCCAATGATGCCACCACAGCCCTACTGATGCCATTACAGTAACTACCGCTGTCAATAATCAGTTTGCATGCCTTCTCCTTGATGGTGCACTGTGTTTGAAAAAGGCTGCATCGCTGATTCCTGTTTACTGCCTCATCACCATTGGTCAATTTGTGAAGCTGTATACTCATACCTCTCAATGGTGTGTCATCTCGATCAAGTATAACAGTGGCTTGTACCTCTGGAACAACCACCTTGTCCGACTCCACGGACTTCTCCACAAATCTAGAACGCAAAAATTGCTTGAAATCCTCCCAACTTGATGTACCACCTGTCATGCCCTTCACTGATCTCTCTTCACGCCACCATGTAGCCACTTTCTCATCCACACGCCTCTGTGCAAGAACAAATGCAATACGGCCACCAAACGTGCGGTCGAGTGTACGACATCTGTCAAAACCATGTTCCATATCTTTCTCCCAAGACTGATAGTCTGCCCAGGTCGCAGAACTATCCAAACGCCACTCGATCTTGGTAGAATCCAAAGTGAAACCTACCATGAGAGTAGTGTAGTCAAAATAGACATCGTCTGACTTCTCCTTCTTGCTAACAATCGCTGAAAAACCCATCACGTGGCAGAGACAAATCGTGGAAACAGTGCAGATTTGCTGAAAAAGAAGGACCAATTCCAGGTCAAATTGAACGGATTTCTTTCGGAAAACAAGTCAAAACTAATGGTGTTCTGATGTAAACTGAAAGCGCCGAGCGAACGAGCCGGTCTCGCGAGAGGACAAAGGCTGTCTGTGGTCTAGCGACCAGGAGATCGATCCCAGCGCCGCCGGAGCGTTCCGCTCGAGAACTGCTAGGCCGGCTAGGAGGGAACGGAGCCTGGGCTAGTCAGCGTCACCGTGATGGGGCGGCCCGATCCAGAACAGATCGCCAGTGGCCGACGTGCGACGAGCCGGGCGATCGAGAGCAGGCGCGCACGGCCTCGCTCGAGGACAGAAAGCGTCTGTCCTCAGGCGCGTGGGCATGCGGGCGATGGCCCCCTTTTTTTTTGTGGAATCCCGAATGGATCGGATCTGTAGGCTCGATCGGATCTGGGTTGACGAGTCCCTCGATCTCCGCCAGGTGCGGGCGATATCGCCAGGGGCGCTCGATCCTGATTCCTCTGGGCTCCAGCGCGTGGGATCACAATTTCGGTATTTTTTTTTCTCTTCTTGCTTTTCTTGATCTGATCTGCCAAACGAAAAACGATAGGAATTTGTGATCTCTTGGACTCTGCTGAAACGAGCAATCAGATCCACTCCGATCTGAAAACCGGTGAAGAACAATCTGCAGATCAGTCAACCGAAAATACTCGCAGTGATAAACCCAGTAATCTGATACCACATGATAAGGATCACGCCGGTGATCCTTAGAGTTTTGTCCCGATCTTTCACAGCGAGTCAACCCGGATAAATAATCTTCCAACAACGTAATGAACGTCACCTGAAGAAGAGGAACGGATCCAGCAAGCAACGTGATGAAGATCACCACGCCTCAAACCACAGCTCGATAATCCTTGATAACGCAAGAACCCTCGCAGCAATCTTTATTAGAAACACGGCAGCGCCGTTTCCCCGGAGGGATGATACACGGTGGAGCACACGATAGTTTTCAACTAAACAACTGAACTCCCCTAAACCCTAGACTGCTGGCCTCCTTATAGATGGCCAGAAAACTGTTGGGCTTGGACAGGCCCAAACCCAAAACACAAATAAAACTAAGTGGCCCATAACATGACCTGACACACGAAATAACATGAACAGATATGCAAACTAATGACACGGCCTTAGACTTAATTATCTCATATCGTAGGTCGTCCTGGCGTGCCAATCTGCAACGAGCTTCCCTCATCTTGGTGGAGTCCTGAAATTGGGCTTCACCTCCTCCTTCGTGCCCATATCAATACTGGTATCTATCTTATCACTCAAGGAAGAGGTTTCATCAATAGAATTTACCTTCTTACCTTGTGGAGCTCTCTCGGTGTGCCATTCAGAATAATTTGCCATCATATTATCAAGGAGCTTCGTTGCAGTGCCCAAGGTGATGGACATAAAAGTACCTCCAGCAGCTGAATCTAGAAGGTTTCTTGAAGAAATATTTAGTCCTGCATAAAAGGTTTGGATAATCATCCAAGTAGTCAGTCTATGAGTGGGACAATTCTTTATCAAAGATTTCATTCTTTCCCAAGCTTGAGCAACATGTTCATTATCAAACTGTTTGAACCTCATAATATCACTTCTCAAAGATATAATCTTAGCAGGAGGATAATATTTTCCAATAAAAGCGTCCTTAGACTTAACCCAAGAATCAATACTATTTCTAGGCAAAGATAGCAACCAATTCTTATCTCTTCCTCTCAAAGAGAAAGGAAACAACTTAAGCTTAATAATATCTCCATCTACATCCTTATACTTTTGGATCTCACATAGCTCAACAAAATTGTTGAGATGAGCAGCAGCATCATCAGTACTAACACCAGAAAATTGCTCTTTCATAACAAGATTCAACAAAGCAGGTTTAATCTCATAAAAAATTTGCCTCAGGAGCAGGTGGCGCAATAGGAGTGCAGATGAAATCATTATTGTTTGTGCTAGTAAAGTCACACAACTTGGTGTTCTCAGGAGTACTCATTCTAGCAAGACTAAAACAGATAAACAAAAAATAACAACTATAAAAGGAACTAATTTATTTCTATTTTTGATAAAAAGATGCAAACAAAAATAAAGTAAATAAACTAAGCAAAACAATAACAAAGTAAAAAGATTGGAAGCGAGAGACTCCCCTTGCAGAAATCCTCTTTCTCCCCGGCAACGGCGCCATAAAATGTCTTTGATGTCTCACAGGACTAGTTGGGAAACCCCAAGAGGAAGGTATGATGAGTATAGCAGTAAATCTTCCCTCAGTTATGATACCGAGGTTTACTCGACCAGTGGGAGAAAGAAATCACTTCTGAAGGTTGTTGCTAGCTGACTTTGGCAACGGCGCCAGAAGGAGTCTTTGATGGCGCGGTGTCTGCGCCAGCAGCAACATGGAACCTACACATAGCACAACCAAAATACTTTGCCCCAACTTACAGTGAGGTTGTCAATCTCACCGGTTTGCTGATAACAAAGGATTAAATGTATCATGTGGAAAATGATATTTGTTTGCAGTAAGTAAATAATAATTGCGGAAAGTAAACAGTGCTTGCAGTAGAAAGTAATTTATCTAAAAGAATGGACCGGGGTCCATAGTTCACTATGAGATTATTTCTTGTCCATAAAGAAATAACATGCTAGGTAAACAAATTATAGTTGGGCAATTGACAAAATAAAGAATGCAAAGCAATGCATGTACATGTCATGAAGATCACTATGAGATTCACTTGGGCATTACAACATAATACATAGACCGTAATCCAACTGCATTTATGACTAATAATTCACCCGCCGGATATCATCCGAACAACCATTGGGTATTAAGTTGCAAGCAACATATTATCGCCTTAAGAAAAGTGTGTAGTGTAAACAATACAAATGTCCTTGAACAAGAGATTGTTGTTTTCTCCCTAGTAGCAATAGCACATCTACAACCTTAAGAGTTATTGTCACTCTCCTAGATTACTAGAGGCATGAACCCACTATCGAGCATAAATACTGTCCAATGACGAGATTCGGATTGGACCAATTACTCGAGCCCATGCTAAGTTGTTACAACAGCAGGTGAACTCACTCCTTGCTGAATCTGATATTTATTGTAATGAGAATTTTATACTACCTAAGTCTTTGTTCATATGTATGATCAGGTTCATTGGAGAAGAAGGGGTTCGAGGGAGCGAGGAGATGCAACACATGGAGCACGACGTGGTGATCAAGCAAGAGAGCGCGAGGGAGGAGAGGGAGGCCGGTGCCACAAGCATGGAGAACATCACCACGTGAAGAAGATCAAGTCTGGATGAGCACGAGCACGTGATGGCGCACTAGGACTGCCTACGACATGATGTCTACACGTCTAAGGCGCGCTACACACTTGGCCTGCGTGCTAAAATTAGGCCGAACCCATATATGGGTCGGTATGTACCTGTTTGAGTCGAACCGAGTCAGTTTGGGCCCAAACCAGACATGTTTTGGGCCAGGTCTTTGCTGAGGTCGCCCGGCCACCTATAAGTACCCCTGGGCGCTCCCTCAATTAGGGTTAGACCACGTTTAGACTAAAGATTACTTCGTTGAACTGCTATAAGCATTCATCTGAATTCCTCCGCACCAATTCATCTGGATTTGGTGTTATACTGCTGCAAGTTTAGTGTGATCTGTTGTTCCATTGGGAATCAGTAGATTGCAAACTACCGTTTCGTGGTCGACGGCTACATGCGCAAGTGTGTGGAGTCGTGAATATCCTACAGGGTTTGAGAGCTGTTGCATTGGCATCAGGGTTTAAGCGAGGAGAGTTCATCGGTGACACCAAGTTATCCCCGACAATCATCCGCTGCCATCATCACCATCGCATCGCTCACGAGAAGATCGGGCCACCCCATATCATCTTGGTATCAGATTTCCACGGTTTACTCGATGAGCATCCACAAATTCATCCCTGCAATTCATTTTTGTTTTCAGTCCTATCCAGAAAAAGCCTCAAAAAAAATTAGGGTTCTTAGTTTTGCCATAGCCTAGATTGCACCGTCTTGAGTTTTAGTCGTTGATCGTCTGTTTTGCGTCTCTTTTCTTCCAATTCGTAGGAGTCTAGGATCCTCGATCTTTTCTGCATCTCAGTTTCGTGTTTGGATCTTGTTTTGTGTCTCTTTGATCTTCATCATCTGCCTAGTCTAGTATCAGCCTGTGTTTCTTCAGGCGGCGGCTACTCAGATCGATACGTCCCACGGCAGATCGATCGCTGGAAAATCAAAAAAAAATCAGCCACGAGTCCGGGCCGTCTACGTTGTCTGGATCGTTTGTTTGATCTGTAGGTTGGATCGTTTTCCCCGTGCGTGTACTGATCTGATCGGAGCTAAGCGAAAAAAGGAAACAAGCAGCGCAGATCAGATCAGATCCGATCCCTGCCTCTGATCGCTAATTCAAAAAAAAGGGCCAGCGGCCTCGCCCCAGCGCGGAGAGTGTCTGGGGTCGGGCGACCGCGCGCTTCCATCGGTGCGCCGAGGCGCGGAGACCGTCTGTGGTCTGGCGCATGATCGGGCCGCTTCAGTTTAGGCCCAATTTTCGTACAGTAAAAAAAAGAGACAAACTATTTTGTCCGTTTCGCGTCGTCGTCGCGCTGCCGTGCGTTTCCGGCGTCGTATATCTCTGCCGCGATACGTTTTTTTGTCGATTTCTCTACCGTGACAACGTGTTACCACTGTGTCCACATAGCGTCCTTTCTACATGATTTTGATCGTTTTAGCTACAGCCTGTCTACAGCATCGTGTTAGGAGCTTACCCATACGAGACTAGCTACTTCGTGCTCATTAGGCTGCTGCCGTGTGCGCAATCTTGTGCCTGTTCGTCGAGCCAGTGCTAGCGTCTCTCTTGTGCATTGCAACACGAGCTATTGTGTGTTGTCACTTATATCTCTTGAGCTCTTTTTCAGAGTTGCTTTGCCTCGCTTATCTCCACCGTGTGTGTTTCGTGGGTCTTGTCATACGATCAGCACTAGGACTTATTTGCGGTATACTTAGGATACCATACCTACAGCTCCACCATATATTCCTGGTTTGTCGTGTGATCGCTCTTATACCCTCGGTATTCACTTCATCACATCCGTGCACGAGCTTGATACTTCTTTCTGGTACGCACTACTATTCACTTTGGAACGGTAAGATTACCTTTCTTGTCAGTTTTTGAGTGAGTTGTGAGCGGCACCACACGTTTTTGATTTCGTGCACTAATCTACTAATCATGTCTACTAGTGGTTATGATGTGATGCAGGAAAAAGATGGGGATACACCTGTGGTTTGGACAGACTTTGTTGGACTGCGCACTCATCTGGAGGGGGTGTTGGATCGTTCTACTGCCGACGCTGTGACTGCACATCAGCAACTCTAGTTCAAAGTGCAAGGCACCATAGATACTGTTCAAGCTATGCAAGCTCAGTTCACTACTTTCCAGCACAGCATTGATCAGTTGAACCAATCCCTAGCGGAGCTGCGTCGACCCATGGTACCACCGCCTGTGTAGCCTGCTGCTGACTTTGCTGATGATGACAGTGTCCCTGACAATGCCAATCTACTAGGCCCCAATGCTCGTGGGCGTGGTCTTGGACAACATGGCCGGCCACCACATGGCCTTGGTGCCCGACGTGTAATACCTGCTGAGGATGATTTTCTAGGGAAGCCAAAGTTCTCGATACCCAGATTTGATGGTGAAGGTGATGTGGAGGATTACCTCACTTGGGAGCTCAAGATCGACAACCTGTGGTGTTTGCATGCTTACACTGAAGATAAGAAGATCAAACTTGCATACTCAGAATTTGATGGTTATGCCCTGCGTTGGTGGGATAATATTCTGTCACAACGACGAGCAGCTCATGAGCTTCCTGTTTTGCGATGGACAGAGATGAAGGAAATCATGCAGGCTCATTTTTTACCCACCAATTATTTGCGTTCAGTTTTTGATAGATTGACACAGCTGAAGCAAGGATTTTTGACTGTTGATGCTTATTACAAGGAGATGGAACTGTTGATGCAGCGATCGCGAGTTCAGGAGTCTAGTCAGATGACTATGCAACGGTTTTTGCACGGACTCAGACTTCCTATCAAGAACATCGTCCGGCATCATACTTACAATGATATGAATCAATTACTTCACCATGCTATGGAGGCTGCGGCACAGCTTGCTGAAGAGGCGCAACAAAAATCTCGCTTTTCACCGGCCAGTCGATATACTGCCAGGGCGCCTTCTAGCCCTGCCCCAGCGCCACTTGAGGGGACTCCTACTCGCCCCTCCTCGTCCACTAGGCCAGCGACCTCTGGAGCTCAGTCCAGACGTCCCACTACCACACCAGCTGCTAGTTCTGGTTCGAGTGCCTCCGTGACTCGTGCTACTGAGAAACTATGTCATACGTGTGGAGGCAAGGGACACTTTAAAAGAGATTGTCCCAACAACAAAGTGATAGTGGTTACTGAGAACGGATATGAGACCGGAGAAGATGCTGATCCATTTGGTTCTGATGATGAAGGTGAAGATGCTTATGCTGACTCTTCTCCTATTATTGTTGTCTCTCCACGTACGTTGAGTGTGCAGCCCAATATTGATTCTCAACGCTGCAACCTTTTTCAAACCAAGGCACTAGTTGGTCCCAATAAAGCTTGCAAGGTGATCATTGATGGCGGAAGCTGTCGCAATCTCACAAGTAAGGAGTTATGTGCCAAGCTGGGTTTGAAATATTTACCTCATCCTAACCCATATTATATTCAGTGGTTAAGTGACAATGGTGAGATGAAGGTAAACTACATGGTACGTGTGAACTTTGAGATAGGGCCATACAAGGATTCTATAGATTTTGATGTGGTTCCTATGACGGTTTGTCATCTCTTGTTGGGTCGGCCATGGCTCTATGATCGACATGTGCAACACAATGGTCGAGCCAATACTTATCACTTGGAATTCAAGGGCAAGAAAATCAACCTACTGCCTATGTCACCGCAGCAAATTGTTAATGAATCTCGTCAGAAGACTGAAGTGAAACTCGAACAGCCACCTCCACGAGATAATGTAACAGCCGTGAGTGATATAACGAAAAGTGAGGGAGTGCCCAACTTGTTAGTTTTAGCCACCAAAGAAGACATGAGAGAATTTCGTGAGGATCCTACAGCCATGCCTCTTGTGCTCATGTACAAGGGCGAGGTCTTAGTTTCTAACGATATGCAACCTGTTTCTCTTGGCGTCTCCACTGTTTTGCAGGACTTTGATGATGTTTTTCCGGCGGAGGTACCTGCTGGGCTACCACCATTACGAGGCATCGAGCACCAGATCGACTTGATCCCTGGCGCCTCCTTGCCCAACCGCGCCCCCTACAGGACCAACCCCGACAAAACAAAGGAGATACAAGCACAAGTGCAAGCTCTTCTGGATAAAGGGTACATTCGTGTCTCTCTTAGTCCTTGTGCTATTCCTGTGATTTTGGTGCCTAAGAAAGATGGTACATGGTGCATGTGCGTAGATTGTAGAGCTATAAACAACATTACTATTCGATATCGTCATCCTATTCCCCGTCTCGAGGATATGTTAGATGAATTGAGTGGTGCTGCTGATTTCTCTAAAATTGATTTGCGTAGTGGTTACCATCAAATTCGCATGAAAGAAGGAGATGAATGGAAAACTGCTTTCAAAACTAAATTTGGCTTATATGAGTGGCTAGTCATGCCTTTTGGTCTTACTAATGCACCTAGTACATTCATGCGCTTAATGAATCATGTTTTGAGAGAGTTCATTGGTCGTTTTGTGGTTGTCTATTTTGATGGCATACTTATTTATAGCCGCAATAAAACTGAACACTGTGCTCATATTAGACAAGTTTTGCAAGTGCTGCGTGATAATAAATTGTATGCTAATCTTGAGAAGTGCACATTTGCAAAAGATAAGGTCATATTTCTGGGTTATGTTGTTTCTAAGCATGGAGTAGAGGTAGATCAATCTAAAATTGCTGCTATTCAAGATTGGCCTACTCCCATGAATGTTAGTCAAGTACGAAGTTTTCACGGTCTTGCTGGTTTTTATCGCCGTTTTGTGAAAGACTTTAGTACTATTGCTGCACCATTAAATGAGTTAACAAAGAAAGGTGTTCCTTTTGTGTGGGGCGCAGCCCAAGATCATGCATTTTATGAATTGAAACGTTTGCTTACTTCTGCACCTTGACTTGCATTGCCTGATTTTTCAAAGCAATTTGAAGTTGAATGTGATGCTAGTGGTATAGGCATAGGTGGTGTTTTGATGCAAGAGGGTCGTCCTATAGCTTATTTTTCTGAGAAATTATCTGGTGCTAGACTGAATTATCCTGTTTATGATAAAGAATTGTATGCACTTGTTAGAGTTCTTGAGGTTTGGCAACATTATTTGTGGCCAAAAGAATTTATCATACATTCTGATCATGAAGCTTTGAAATATTTGAAAGCACAATCCAACCTGCATAGGCGTCTCGCTAAGTGGGTTGAGTTTATTGAATCTTTTTCGTACATCATTAAACATAAGAAGGGAAAAGATAATGTGGTTGCTGGTGCTCTCTCTAGGAAGAATATGTTATTGACACAACTTGATATTAATATTCCTGGTTTAGAGAGTATTTGTGAGCTTTATGCAACTGATCATGATTTTGCTGAACCATATCATTTGTGTGCTTTGAAAAACGCTTGGGAGAAATATCACATACATGATGGGTTTCTATTTCGAGCTAACAAACTATGTGTTCCGGAGTCGTCTTTGCGTTTGCTCTTATTGCAGGAATCACATGCTGGAGGTTTGAAGGGTCACTTTGGGCGTGAGAAGACATTACTCATGCTAGCTGATAACTTCTTTTGGCCCAGGATGAGGCGTGATGTGGACAGGTATGAGCGGCGCTGCATTGTGTGCAACACATCCAAGTCCAAGCTGAAGCCTCACGGTTTGTATAGACCACTACCTGCACCTATTACACCATGGGAAGATATTAGTATAGATTTTGTGCTAGGATTGCCAAAAACTAAACATGGTCATGATTCTATATTTGTGGTAGTGGATAGATTCTCTAAGATGGCACACTTTATTGCATGTCATAAGAGCGACGATGCATCGCATGTGGCTAACCTATTTTTCAGGGATATCGTACGCTTGCATGGAGTGCCCAAGACTATTGTTTCTGACAGGGACGTCAAGTTCATGAGCTACTTCTGGAAGACCTTATGGGGAAAGCTGGGAACAAAGTTGTTGTTCAGCACTACATGTCATCCCCAGACTGACGGCCAGACTGAGGTGGTGAATCGAACTTTGTCACAGTTGCTGAGGACAATGATCAAGAAAAATCTGCGGGAGTGGGAAGATTGTTTGCCGCATGTGGAGTTTGCATACAATAGGGCAGTACATTCTACTACTCAGCTTTGTCCGTTTGAGGTGGTGTATGGCTTCAAACCTATTACACCACTAGATTTGTTGCCTCTTCCATTGCATGAGAGAGTTAATATGGAGGTATCAAAGAGAGCTGATTTTGTGAAGAAAATTCATGAGAAGAATCGAGAGGCTATTGAGAAGAAAGGGAAGAATACTGTTGCTGCTTGCAACAAGTCAAGAAAGCAGGTTCTTTTTCAGCCCGGTGATATGGTATGGGTGCACCTGCGCAAGGACAGATTTCCTTTGCTTAGGCATTCCAAGTTGAGGCCCCGAGGTGCTGGTCCCTATAGAGTGCTTGCCAAGATCAATGATAATGCGTACTCGATTGATATTCCTATTGCTGAGTTTGGTGGTGTTAGCAACAGTTTCAATGTTGCTGATTTATCACCATATGATGGAGATGACCTTGGAGCGTCGAGGTCGATGCCTTTTGAAGGGGGGGAGATGATGAGGATATCCCTACAACACAGCCATCTCCACCTACTGTTGATGATCCCATTGTTGCTGATCAAGATAAGTCCAATGACGAGATTCGGATTGGACCAATTACTCAAGCCCGTGCTAAGTTTTTACAACAGCAGGTGAACTCACTCCTTGCTGAATCTGATATTTATTGTAACGAGAATTTTATACTGCCTAAGTCTTTGTTCATATGTATGATCAGGTTCATTGGAGAAGAAGGGGTTCGAGGGAGCGAGGAGGTGCAACACATGGAGCACGACGTGGTGATCAAGCAAGAGAGCGCGAGGGAGGAGAGGGAGGCCGGCGCCACAAGCATGGAGAACATCACCACGTGAAGAAGATCAAGTCTGGATGAGCACGAGCACGTGATGGCGCACTAGGACTGCCTACGACACGATGTCTACACGTCTAAGGCGCGCTACACACATGGCCTGGGTGCTAAAATTTGGCCGAACCCATATATGGGTTGGTATGTACCCGTTTGAGTCAAACCGAGTCAGTTTGGGCCCAAACCAGACATGTTTTGGGCCAGGTCTTTGCTGAGGTCGCCCGGCCACCTATAAGTACCCCTGGGCGCTCCCTCAATTAGGGTTAGACCACGTTTATACTAAAGATTACTTCGTTGAACTGCTGTAAGCATTCATCTGAATTCCTCCGCACCAATTCATCTGGATTTGGTGTTATACTGCTGCAAGTTTAGTGTGATTTGTTGTTCCATTGGGAATCAGTAGATTGCAAACTACCGTTTCATGGTCGACGGCTACGTGCGCAAGTGTGTGGAGTCGTGAATATCCTACAGGGTTTGAGAGTTGTTGCATTGGCATCAGGGTTCAAGCGAGGAGAGTTCATCGGTGACACCAAGTTATCCCCGACAATCATCCGCTGCCATCATCACCATCGCATCGCTCATGAGAAGATCGGGCCACCCCATATCACACGCTAGCAACGAGGGTTACTGGGGTTACCAATCCCAGGCTGAGTAAAGTAGCAGGCAATGCCGAAATGGATCATCGGTACTACAACAACTCAATCGACCCGTGATGTACTAAGCATAACCAAGGCTGCATAACAAAGAGCTCAAATGCCTCAAACTCAAATGTAGCTAACCTAATTAGTGGTTCTTCTAATCATACTCTTTTCTTCAGAGCTTGATTTGCACAAAATTCACCATTTACAGGTGTCTTCTCATGCATTCCCTTCTTATTTGGCTTCCTTCTTCTTGTGATTTCTTCATCATTGTCTTGACTGTCTTAGGAACTCGTCTCTTCCTCACACTAATCCTTTAACCCTCTAGATCAATACCATGAAGTAAGAACTTGATAGTGCAACATGCATTTCCATATCAGAGTTAAACTTCATGTATGGAGAGTCAATCAATAAAAATTCAAGAAAAATCCAAATGTGTGCTGGCAACATACATCACCATAAGCCCGTTGAGTAAAACATCTCTAGAGTTCGGGTCTAGATGTGTACTTTATAGCACCAAGTAATATAGGTTTATATCGCGCTATATTGCACACAGTGGTGGACTACTACTGTCTGTCTCAAGATTTACTCCAATTGTCCAATTGCAACTGAATAAATTTGAGCAAAGGGGTTTGGGAGTTTTTATGGCTGATCTAAATGTGCCTCCCAATTATACTATAACTCACCTTCTGTTCTAATGAAGACTAAGCTCACATGATCTCTCAAAACTTCTAGCATGGCTATTCTAAGCACCTACTTCTCTGTAGTAAGGTTCCTACATCTCCATGACTTTTATAAGGCTCTACTCCATCATGTAAAGATTCTCATGTGAATCTCACATGCTCCAAGCTTTTATACTATGGGTACTTCTTACTTGTATATGGAATTCTTGAGTATCCACATACATGACTTACCCTGGGGTTCTACTGCCTCATAAAGTTTCACTCCATCACTTGACATCATCGTACTACAGCTTCGGATGACTCAAGCTAACATAACGACCTTGGTATACTTCTTCCAATAGGCTAGTTCCCATTCCGGTTGTATCCTCTCTTTGGACTACCATGTATTGTATACCACTTAAGATCTACTTCCATCCATTGTGTAAGGCTTTAATAATGTACTCCTACGTGGTATGGAGCAAGATATCTAACTTCACTTAAGAATAACAGGTAAGAAATTTGACTCAGGTGTGTCAGGAGTATTCTTTTGTTGAATATCCATCCCAAGTCATCAGAAGAATTGGTTTAGATAAGATGGCTTCCTATAGTCACTACCAAACCTACAGGTCTCCTATTAAAGGGTTTTAATCCTAGGGTCAAAGCGTTTGCTCTGATACCAACTGTGGTGACCCAGCATACCACTGCACTGCATGTGTAGTATGCAAGTCGTTGACATAACACCAATGAAACACCATCTCACTAGTAGTACATCGATCAGAATGGTACAACAGAAACATCGCAGGTCCAAGGTATGTCTATAGGATTACAATTTCATCATACAGAAGATCTTCAGAACCTCCTCAACAGGTAGAGGTTCAGTTCTGGCGACTACAAACGAGAAAGAACAACTGGAAGACTAACTAGAGCTACAACTAATGCAGTTGGCTTGCTACAGAATTACCCTAGCTAATTAGGTTCTAGGATTAGGGAATTGGGTCCCTTCTATTCCTATTCTAGTTTTCCACCAAGCTTGGTGTAGTCGTTGACTTCATTGATTGTTCTGACATTGGTAGAAGGCTTCATCTTTCATGCCTTCAGATTGCCTCCCTGTGTTGCCTCCAATCTAAGCAAGGGTTAAGAGGGAGTGGGGTGAGTAACGAGCATTACCCAGCAAGTTCATATAAGGAATAAGGTGTTTGATGCACTATCTATAGCCTTAGACCCAAGAGTCATTTGGCAATGCAAGTTTTCGTAAACATTTCTTCAAGAGGTTGCTTTTATTCAGAAGAACTATGTCCGTCAGCCTTCACACATTGATTAGAGCTTCAATGGGCTCCTTTCCTGCCGCGTTCGCAACTCCTTCCCGGAACAGGGAGTATCTCGATACTTTCTTACTCTCTGCAGAGGTGGTCACTTGTACCCATAAGAGATCAAAGCCTTGTTGCACATCTGAGTCATGAGCTCGTCCACACTTCCTTTGTATGGGGCCCAGTCAATGATCCAAGCCAATCAATGTCCTCCTCCGCGACCCTGCATACCCACCCTTTTGTAGTTCCAACCTCGGAAACAATCCACGCCGGTCACCTACGCATTGTGGTAGGTCTGACTTCGATTGACACAATCCACGCCAGCCTCCTACCCTTAGGTAGTCCCAACCTTGATTTAACTTACCCACGCCGGTCTCCTACCCTTTGGTAGTTCCGATCTCGGTAGATATACCCCACGCCAGTCTTCTACTCTTAGGTAGCCTCAGACCTTGGGCTCCCATGTTGGTTTCCTACAATCCATCATAGACCACCAGTACCATGGAATCATTAAGGGGATTCCAGTCTCATGTTGCTCCCGGGAGGACGCCAACAGCTATGGTATGGCGCATCCATTGATATGCGAAAGGAAGTCGGTACAGCTGACTTCTTCGTCCCACTCCAGATCTTATGGTTTGACCGTTATTTATGGTGCTAGAATCACTGGGGACATTGGTTATTAATTCCTAGGTGAACTTTCCAGTTGCAGTGGGACCTCCACCAATACTCATACCATGGTCCCACTGCCCACCATCCTAGGTCAACAACCACCGTGGTTGCTAACCACTAGTCAAGTTGATTAAGAAAGCAGGACTTTTGCTTTAAATGCAGTAGTAATAACACAGGTATATATATTTGCAAGTAATTTGATAAAAATACTCAAGAGATATGAGCAAGAGTGAACTTGCCTTTTTGACTGCAAGATTATGCAAGTCAAGGTCTTCGATACCTAAGAAATCCCAATTCTGAAATAACAATCATCATCCAGTAGGGATGATGTTAGAAATCTGCAGCATGATATGCACAAGATATGCTATGCATCACTCTAAGCGTAACCTAACCCCGCTGATTTGTTATCATTGTGATGAGGACATCCCTACTACACAGCCATCTCCACCTACTGTTGATGATCCTATTGTTGCTGATCAAGATAAGTCCAATGACGAGATTAGGATTGGACCAATTTCTCGAGCCTGTGCTAAGTTGTTACAACAGCAGGTGAACTCACTCCTTACTGAATCTGATATTTATTGTAATGAGAATTTTATACTGCCTAAGTCTTTGTTCATATGTATGATCAGGTTCATTGGAGAAGAAGGGGTTCGAGGGAGCGAGGAGATGCAACACATGGAGCACGACGTGGTGATCAAGCAAGAGAGCGCGAGGGAGGAGAGGGAGGCTGGCGCCACAAGCATGGAGAACATCACCACCTGAAGAAGATCAAGTCTGGATGAGCACGAGCACGTGATGGCGCACTAGGACTGCCTACGACACGATGTCTACACGTCTAAGGCGCGCTACACACATGGCCTGCGTGCTGAAATTAGGCCGAACCCATATATGGGTCGGTATGTACCCGTTTGAGTCGAACCGAGTCAGTTTGGGCCCAAACCAGGCATGTTTTGGGCCAGGTCTTTGCTGAGGATGCCCGGCCACCTATAAGTACCCCTGGGCGCCCCCTCAATTAGGGTTAGACCATGTTTAGACTAAAGATTACTTCGTTGAACTGCTGTAAGCATTCATCTGAATTCCTCCGCACCAATTCATCTGGATTTGGTGTTATACTGCTGCAAGTTTAGTGTGATCTGTTGTTCCATTGGGAATCAGTAGATTGCAAACTACCGTTTCGTGGTCGACGGCTACGTGCGCAAGTGTGTGGAGTCGTGAATATCCTACAGGGTTTGAGAGCTGTTGCATTGGCATCAGGGTTCAAGCGAGGAGAGTTCATCGGTGACACCAAGTTATCCCCGACAATCATCCGCTGCCATCATCACCATCGCATCGCTCACGAGAAGATCGGGCCACCCCATATCATCTTGGTATCAGATTTCCACGGTTTACTCGGTGAGCATCCACAAATTCATCCCTACAATTTGTTTTTGTTTTCCGTCCTATCCAGAAAAAGCCTCAAAAAAAATTAGGGTTCTTAGTTTTGCCATAGCCTAGATTGCACCGTATTGAGTTTTAGTCGCTGATCGTCTTTTCGCGTATCTTTTCTTCCAATTTGTCGGAGTCTAGGTTTCTCGATCTTTTCTGCATAGTAGTTTTGAATTTGGATCTTGTCTTGAGTCTCGTTGATCTCCTTCTTCTTCCTTGGTTCACGCGCCACGTTCTCCTGTTCTTGGCGTTTTGGAGATCGAGGAGGAATCCGGGTTGGGGAAGGCTTAGTTCGGATCTGATCTACACTTCTCAAAAAAAAGAGAGAGAAAGGTTGCTATCGATCTCCAGCCTCCAGATCCGATCGCTAGTTGAGAGAGAAAAAAAAATTTGAAGCCAGATCACGTGGGGCTGCCAGATACGATCGCCGACCAGTTTAAAAAAAAAACATGGCCAGCGGCCTCGCCCCAGCGCGGAGAGCGTCTGGGGTCAGGCGCGCTATCGTTTCCCTCGGCGCGCCGAGGCGCGGAGACCGTCTATGGTCCAGCGCCTGCTCGGGCCATTTCAGTTTAGGCCCAATTTTTGTACAGTAAAAAAAAGCAAAAAAAAAAGGGGACGTGCCTGCACACGCCGCACCTATAAAAAAAGAGACAAACTACTTTGTCCATTTCGCGTCACCATCGCGCTGCCGTGCGTTTCCGGCGTCGTATATCTCTGCCGCGACACGTTTTTTTCGATTTCTCTTCTGCGATAGCGTGTTACCACTGTGTCCACATAGCGTCCTTTCTACACGATTTTGATCGCTTTAGCTACAGCCTATCTACAACATCGTGTTAGGAGCTTACCCATACGAGACTAGCTATTTCGTGCTCATCAGGCTGCTGCTGTGTGCGCAATCTTGTGCCTGTTCGTCGAGCCAGTGCTAGCGTCTCTCTTGTGCATTGCAACACGGGCTATTGTGCGTTGTCACTTATATCTCTTGAGCTCTTTTTCAGAGTTGCTTTGCCTCGCTTATCTCCACCGTGTGTGTTTCGTGGGTCTTGTCATACGATCAGCACTAGGACTTATTTGCGGTGTACTTAGGATACCATACCTACAGCTCCACCATATATTCCTGGTTTGTCATGTGATCGCTCTTATACCCTTAGTATTCACTTCATCACATCCGTGCACGAGCTTGATACTTTGTTCTGGTACGCACTACTATTCACTTTGGAACGGTAAGATTACCTTTTCTTGTCAGTTTTTGAGTGAGTTGTGAGAGGCACCACACGTTTTTTTGATTTCGTGCACTAATATACTAATCATGTCTACTAGTGGTTATGATGTGATGCAGGAAAAAGATGGGGATACACCTGTGGTTTGGACAGACTTTGTTGGACTGCGCACTCATCTGGAGGGGGTGTTGGATCGTTCTACTGCCGACGCTGTGACTGCACATCAGCAACTCCAGTTCAAAGTGCAAGGCACCGCAGATACTGTTCAAGCTATGCAAGCTCAGTTCACTACTTTCCAGCACAGCATTGATCAGTTGAACCAATCCCTAGCGGAGCTGCGTCGACCCATGGTCCCACCGCCTGTGCAGCCTGCTGCTGACTTTGCTGATGATGACAGTGTCCATGACAATGCCAATCTACTAGGCCCCAATGCTCGTGGGCGTGGTCTTGGACAACATGGTCGACCCCCACATGGCCTTGGTGCCCGACGTGTAATACCTGCTGAGGATGATTTTCTAGGGAAGCCAAAGTTCTCGATACCCAAATTTGATGGTGAAGGTGATGTGGAGGATTACCTCACTTGGGAGCTCAAGATCGACAACCTGTGGCGTTTGCATGCTTACACTGAAGATAAGAAGACCAAACTTGCATCCTCAGAATTTGATGGTTATGCCCTGCGTTGGTGGGATAATATTCTGTCACAATGATGAGCAGCTCATGAGCTTCCTGTTTTGCGATGGACAGAGATGAAGGAAATCATGCAGGCTCGTTTTGTACCCACCAGTTATTTGCGTTCAGTTTTTGATAGATTGACACAGCTGAAGCAAGGATTTTTGACTGTTGATGCTTATTACAAGGAGATGGAACTGTTGATGCAGCGATCGCGAGTTCAGGAGTCTAGTCAGATGACTATGCAACGGTTTTTGCACGGACTCAGACTTCCTATCAAGAACATCGTCCGGCATCATACTTACAATGATATGAATCAATTGCTTCACCATGCTATGGAGGCTGAGGCACAGCTTGCTGAAGAGGCGCAACAAAAATCTCGCTTTTCACCTGCCAGTCGATACAGTGCCAGGGCGCCTTCTAGCCCTGCCCCAGCGCCACTTGAGGGGACTCCTACTCGCCCCTCCTCGTCCACTAGGCCAGCGACCTCTGGAGCTCAGTCCAGACAACCCGCTACCACACCAGCTGCTAGTTCTGGTTTGAGTGCCTCCGTGACTCGTGCTACTGAGAAACTATGTCATACGTGTGGAGGTAAGGGACACTTTAAAAGAGATTGTCCCAACAACAAAGTGATAGTGGTTACTGAGAACGGATATGAGACCGGAGAAAATGCTGATCCGTTTGGTTCTGATGATGAAGGTGAAGATGCTTATGCTGACTCTTCTCCTATTATTGTTGTCTCTCCATGTACGTTGAGTGTGCAGCCCAATATTGATTCTCAGCGCTGCAACCTGTTTCAAACCAAGACACTAGTTGGTCCCAATAAAGCTTGCAAGGTGATCATTGATGGCGGAAGCTGTCGCAATCTCGCAAGTAAGGAGTTATGTGCCAAGCTGGGTTTGAAATATTTACCTCATCCTAACCCATATTATATTCAGTGGTTAAGTGACAATGGTGACATGAAGGTAAACTACATGGTATGTGTGAACTTTGAGATAGGGCCATACAAGGATTCTATTGATTTTGATGTGGTTCCTATGACAGTTTGTCATCTCTTGTTGGGTCGGCCATGGCTCTATGATCGACATGTGCAACACAATGGTCGAGCCAATACTTATCACTTGGAGTTCAAGGGCAAGAAAATCAACCTACTGCCTATGTCACCGCAGCAAATTGTTAATGAATCTCATCATAAGACTGAAGTGAAACTCGAACAGCCACCTCCACGAGATAATGTAACAGCCGTGAGTGATATAACGAAAAGTGAGGGAGTGCCCAACTTGTTAGTTTTAGCCACCAAAGAAGACATGAGAGAATTTAGTGAGGATCCTACAGCCATGCCTCTTGTGCTCATGTACAAAGGTGAGGTCTTAGTTTCTAACGATATGCAACCTATTTCTCTTGGTGTCTCAACTGTTTTGCAGGACTTTGATGATGTTTTTCCGGTGGAGGTACCTACTGGGCTGCCACCATTACGAGGCATCGAGCACCAGATCGACTTGATCCCTGGTGCCTCCTTGCCCAACCGCGCCCCCTACAGGACCAACCCCGACGAAACAAAGGAGATACAAGCACAAGTGCAAGCTCTTCTGGATAAAGGGTACATTCGTGTCTCTCTTAGTCCTTGTGCTGTTCCTGTGATTTTGGTGCCTAAGAAAGATGGTACATGGCGCATGTGCGTAGATTGTAGAGCTATAAACAACATTACTATTCGATATCGTCACCCTATTCCCCATCTCGAGGATATGTTAGATGAATTGAGTGGTGCTGCTGTTTTCTCTAAAATTGATTTGCGTAGTGGTTACCATCAAATTCGCATGAAAGAAGGCGATGAATGGAAAACTGCTTTCAAAACTAAATTTGGTTTATATGAGTGGCTAGTCATGCCTTTTGGTCTTACTAATGCACCTAGTACATTCATGCGCTTAATGAATCATGTTTTGAGAGAGTTCATTGGTCGTTTTGTGGTTGTCTATTTTGATGACATACTTATTTACAGCCACAATGAAACTGAACACTGTGCTCATATTCGACAAGTTTTGCAAGTGCTGCGTGATAATAAATTGTATGCTAATCTTGAGATGTGCACATTTGCAAAAGATAAGGTCATATTTCTGGGTTATGTTGTTTCTAAGCATGGAGTAGAGGTAGATTAATCTAAAATTGTTGCTATTCAAGATTGGCCTACTCCCATGAATGTTAGTCAAGTACGAAGTTTTCACGGTCTTGCTAGTTTCTATCACCGTTTTGTGAAAGACTTTAGTACTATTGCTGCACCATTAAATGAGTTAACGAAGAAAGGTGTTCCTTTTGTGTGGGGCGCAGCCCAAGATCATGCATTTGATGAATTGAAACGTTTGCTTACTTCTGCACCTTTACTTGCATTGCCTGATTTTTCAAAGCAATTTGAGGTTGAATGTGATGCTAGTGGTATAGGCATAGGTGGCGTTTTGATGCAAGAGGGTCGCCCTATAGCTTATTTTTTTGAGAAATTATTTGGTGCTAGTCTTAATTATCCTGTTTATGATAAAGAATTGTATGCACATGTTAGAGTTCTTGAGGTTTGGCAACATTATTTGTGGCCAAAAGAATTTATCATACATTCTGATCATGAAGCTTTGAAATATTTGAAAGCACAATCCAACCTGCATAGGCGTCTCGCTAAGTGGGTTGAGTTTATTGAATCTTTTCCGTACATCATTAAACATAAGAAGGAAAAAGATAATGTGGTTGCTGATGCTCTCTCTAGGAAGAATATGTTATTGACACAACTTGATATTAATATTCCTGGTTTAGAGAGTATTTGTGAGCTTTATGCAACTGATCATGATTTTGCTGAACCATATCGTTTGTGTGCTTTGAAAAACGCTTGGGAGAAATATCACATACATGATGGGTTTCTATTTCGAGCTAACAAACTAAGTGTTCCGGAGTCGTCTTTGCGTTTGCTCTTATTGCAGGAATCACATGCTGGAGGTTTGATGGGTCACTTTGGGCATGAGAAGACATTACTCATGCGATCTGATCACTTCTTTTGGCCCAGGATGAGGCGTGATGTGGACAGGTATGTGCGGCGCTGCATTGTGTGTAACACATCCAAGTCCAAGCTGAAGCCTCACGGTTTGTATACACCACTACCTGCACCTATTACACCATGGGAAGATATTAGTATGGATTTTGTGCTAGGATTGCCAAAAACTAAACATGGTCATGATTCTATATTTGTGGTAGTGGATAGATTCTCTAAGATAGCACACTTTATTGCATGTCATAAGAGCAACGATGCGTCGCATGTGGCTAACCTGTTTTTCAGGGATATTGTACGCTTGCATGGAGTGCCCAAGACTATTGTTTCTGACAGGGACGTTAAGTTCATGAGCTACTTCTGGAAGACCTTATGGAGAAAGCTAGGAACGAAGCTGCTGTTCAGCACTACATGTCATCCCCAAACTGATGGCCAGACCGAGGTGGTGAATCGAACTTTGTCACAGTTGCTGAGGACAATGATCAAGAAAAATCTGCGGGAGTGGGCAGATTGTTTGCCGCATGTGGAGTTTGCATACAACAGGGCGGTACATTCTACTACTCAGCTTTGTCCATTTGAGGTGGTGTATGGCTTCAAACCTATTACACCACTAGATTTATTGCCTCTTCCATTGCATGAGAGAGTTAATATGGAGGCCTCAAAGAGAGCTGATTTTGTGAAGAAAATTCATGAGAAGACTCGAGAGGCTATTGAGAAGAAAGGGAAGAATACTGCTGCTGCTCGCAACAAGTCAAGAAAGCAGGTTCTTTTTCAGCCCGGTGATATGGTATGGGTGCACCTGCTCAAGGACAGATTTCCTTTGCTTAGGCGTTCCAAGTTGAGGCCCCGAGGTGCTGGTCCCTATAGAGTGCTTGCCAAGATCAATGATAATGCCTACTCGATTGATATTCCTATTGCTGAGTTTGGTGGTGTTAGCAACAGTTTCAACGTTGCTGATTTATCACCATATGACGGAGATGACCTTGGAGCGTCGAGGTCGACGCCTTTTGAAGGGGGGAGATGATGAGGACATCCCTACTACAGAGCCATCTCCACCTACTGTTGATGATCCTAATGTTGCTGATCAAGATAAGTCCAATGACGAGATTTGGATTGGACCAATTACTCGAGCCCGTGCTAAGTTGTTACAACAGCAGGTGAACTCACTCCTTGCTGAATCTGATATTTATTGTAATGAGAATTTTATACTACCTAAGTCTTTGTTCATATGTATGATCAGGTTCATTGGAGAAGAAGGGGTTCGAGGGAGCAAGGAGATGCAACACATGGAGCACGACGTGGTGATCAAGCAAGAGAGCGCGAGGGGGAGAGGGAGGCTGGTGCCACAAGCATGGAGAACATCACCACGTGAAGAAGATCAAGTCTAGATGAGCACGAGCACGTGCTGGCACACTAGGACTACCTACGACACGATGTCTACACGTCTAAAGCGCGCTACACACATGGCCTGCGTGCTGAAATTAGGCCGAACCCATATATGGGTCGGTATGTACCCGTTTGAGTCGAACCGAGTCAGTTTGGGCCCAAACCAGGCATGTTTTGGGCCAGGTCTTTGCTGAGGACGCCCGGCCACCTATAAGTACCCCTGGGCGCCCCCTCAATTAGGGTTAGACCACGTTTAGACTAAAGATTACTTCGTTGAACTGCTGTAAGCATTCATTTGAATTCCTCCGCACCAATTCATCTGGATTTGGTGTTATACTGCTGCAAGTTTAGTGTGATCTGTTGTTCCATTGGGAATCAGTAGATTGCAAACTACCATTTCGTGGTCGACGGCTACGTGCGCAAGTGTGTGGAGTCGTGAATATCCTACAGGGTTTGAGAGCTGTTGCGTTGGCATCAGGGTTCAAGCGAGGAGAGTTCATCGGTGACACCAAGTTATCCCCGACAATCATCCACTGCCATCATCACCATCGCATCACTCACGAGAAGATCGGGCCACCCCATATCACATTGAGTTATGGTGTATTCTTTGTGATGTGTTGAACTTTTAAGTTCAATTACACATACAAGGTTGTTAAGGTTTTTAGATTAAGTTACTATCCTTTCTGATGCAAGAGTAAAGATTAAAACACGACTACTGTTGTAGTGCTTACCATAACTAGTGACTATTATTATCGAATACATGATAAAGGTGAAGACATGGAAGTACAGTTTTAAGGTGTAAATTATGATTAGCAAACAATTAGTTGGTCATGGACATGCAATGTGGAAGTAAACAGCACAATTAACTTTTAATGAAACAATTGTGAATAATGTTTTAGAGTTAAGAAATAGTTTCAAATCACAGGTTAATATTCATTTAGGATTTTTCCCTAACTTTTATCACTTAAAGTAAAGTATTTAGGAAAAATAGTTTTAGGGTTTTAAAACATTAGTACTAAAGTTTTAGTTATTAAACTTGCATAGTGAAATATTGTTTCAGTAACTTAAGTTGAGTTTATAAACATTTACTTTTCATTTAGAAAGGTTATTTGATTCATAAATTTGTTTCAAATTCATATTAAAAAATAGTACTTAAATATGTTCTGAAATTTCACTCAAAATTATTGCACACAAGTATATAATATTATAGTTCAAACAGATAGGTCTTATTTTTCTACACATTTTGATATATTATTTGCATTTTTTTTGATTTGAAATGAAATAGATATGAATTTGTAAAGTTTCTGGTATTTTTTTGATATTTCTAGTAAACGAGAAATACTAATTCGGAATTCTGGTTAATAATTGAAAACTTTCTGTACTGGTTCATAACCTAGCTACAGACACTAACCACTGGGTCCTACCCAGGTCAGATGCCCTGTTGGCATTTGACTAAGTTGACCGGTCAAAAGGGGCCCACTAACCACATCACCTCATCGGCGGCGAGGGCCTGTGCAACGGTGAGTGGCGGCGATGCTATTCTAGAGCTTCTGGAGGCGATTCGAAGCACCAGTTCAACAAATAGGACTACTACAGACCATATGGCAGTGGCGCCGTGACCTAATGGTGACCGGAGTGACTCCGGCGGCAAGCTCCTACGGCGGAGCACGGCGGCGGTCTTCGGGATCACGCTACGGAATTCAAAATGATGAAAATAAGAGCTCAGAAGATGCGCAAGCTCACACTGAAGCTGATGATGCAGTCAATTCGAACAATGGTGGCCGGAGATGAGCTCAACATCAAGAAATCTAGCAATGGTCGGCGGAAGGGAAATGATCGATTCGGCCTCCTCCGATCTCCCCTTGACACATGACTTCGCTGAGAGGATAAAGAAGACTAGACGCGCCTTCTCGTCCAGTTCACGGACTCCGGAATGGTCCCAATCGGCAGCTCGCCGGAGAATGGCCGGCGGAGCTTTTCCGGGATTATAGATGACAGAGGGATAGGGAGACTTTGTGAGGGTTTTGGAGCATCAACGTTTTCTCGAGACACTCCCATAAACTTTATAGAGCTCGACATGGTCTGCTTTGCCATCACAGCGATGGCGGTGGCTGAGCTGCATCGGCGAGATTGACCTATTATTGGGCGCGAATCTTGAAGTTACACTTTCCAGTAGACGCAAAACTATTAGAACCAGTCGGTGGCAGATCGTTGGTGATATGGGGTGGCCCGATCTTCTCAGTAAGCTTGCGGTAATGGTGATGATGGTGATAGATAACTTGGTGTCGCCAATGATCTCTCCTCGCTAGATCCCTGATGCCAATGCAACAGCTCTCTACCCTTCGGATATTCACGACTTCACACACTTGCGCAACGCAGCCATCGACCACGAAACGGTATAATTGCAATTCACTAATTCCCAATGGAACAGCAGATCACACTTAACTTGCAGTATATAATCTCCAGATCGAAACGAATTGGAGACAAGAATTCCAGATGAATGCTTGCAGCAGTCTCAAGAACTAGGGTTTTTCTAAAACGTGGTCTAACCTCTCCTATGGCAATAGGCACTTATTATATGGGGGGTGCGGCTGGCCCAAAGGCAGCCGACCTGACCTGGTCCTCTAACTTGGTTCGACCCAACCGGACGTGATACAAACTGACCCAAAGGTTGGGTGCAGCCAACTAGGCGCGCAGGCCTTATGTGTATGGTGCACATACACTTGGTGGTGCGCCATATGCAGCCTCCTGCGTGATGTCCTCCTCCTCCTCATGCTGGTCGCCGGCCTCCCTCTCCTCCCTCGCGTCCATGTGCATGATCATCACGTCTTGCTCCAGCTCCTCGCTCCCTCGTGCTATGTCTTCTTCTCCCATGAACCTGAGTATGCAAACACACAAAGACTTAGGCAGTAAACAATTCTCATTAACAAAATAATCAGATTCTATTAGGAGCAAATTCACCTGTTGTTCTATTAACTTTGCACGAGCTCTTGTGATAGGTCCAATTCTGATTTCATCATTGGACTTCTTCTTTGCAGCAACTTGCTTGTGATCATTACGAAGTGGAGATGGAACAATAGTAGGGATGTCCTCATCATCTCCCCCCCCCCCCCCCTTCAAAAGGCGTCGACCTCGACGCTCCAAGGTCTTCTCCATCATATGGTGACAAATCAGCAACGTTGAAGCTGTTGCTAACGCCACCAAACTCAGCAATAGGAATATCAATCGAGTAGGCATTGTCATTTATCTTGGCGAGCACCTTGTAAGGACCAGCACCACGCGGCCTCAACTTGGACCTGCGCAGCTGTGGGAACCTATCCTTGCGCAGATGCACCCAAACCATATCTCCAGGCTGAAACAAAACTTGCTTTCTTGATTGGTTTCGTGTAGCAGCAATGTTCTTGCCTTTCTTCTCAATGGCCTCTCGTGTCTTCTCATGAATTTTCTTCACATAATCTGCTCGTTTTGATGCCTCCATATTAACTCTCTCATGCAATGGAAGAGGCAGCAAATCTAGTGGTGTGATTGGTTTGAAACCATACACCACCTCGAAAGGACAAAGCTGAGTAGTAGTGTGCACCGCTCTGTTATATGCAAACTCAACATGTGGCAAACACTCCTCCCACTCACGCAGATTTTTCTTGATCATGGCTCGCAGCAATTGTGACAATGTTCTATTCACCACCTCCGTTTGACCATCAGTTTGGGGATGACATGTAGTGCTGAACAGTAACTTCGTTCCCAGCTTGCCCCATAGTGTCTTCCAGAAGTAGCTCATAAACTTCACGTCCCTGTCAGAAACAATTGTCTTGGGCACTCCATGCAAGCGAACAATGTCCCTGAAAAACAGATTAGCTATGTGCGACGCATTGTCGCTTTTGTGGCATGCAATAAAATGTGCCATCTTAGAGAATCTATCCACTACCACAAATATACTATCATGACCTCTTTTAGTGCGTGGCAAACCTAACACAAAATCCATACTTATATCTTCCCATGGTGTGGTAGGTGCAGGTAGTGGTGTATACAAACCGTGAGGCTTCAGCTTGGACTTGGACGTGTTGCATACAATGCAGCGCCTAACAAATCTGTCCACGTCACGCCTCATCTTGGGCCAATAAAAATGATCAGCGAGCATGAGAAGCGTCTTCTCACGCCCAAAGTGACCCATCAATCCACCAGCATGTGATTCCTGCAACAATAGCAAACGTACCGACGATTCTGGAACACATAGTTTGTTAGCACGAAACAAAAATCTATCATGTATGTGGTACTTGTCCCATGCAGTTCTAAGCATACACAAACGATATGGTTCAGCAAAATCATGATCAGTGGCATACAAATCACACAAGCTCTCTAAACCAGGAATTTTAACATCAAGATGCGTCAATAACATGTTCTTCCTAGATAGAGCATCAGCAACAACATTTTCTTTCCCTTTCTTATACTTGATGATGTAGGGAAATGACTCAATGAACTCAACCCACTTAGCTAGGCGCCTATGCAAGTTAGATTGAGCTTTCAGATATTTTAAAGCTTCATGATCAGAATGTATGATAAATTCTTTTGGCCACAAATAATGTTGCCAAACCTCAAGAACTCGAACAAGCGCATACAATTCTTTATCATAAACAGGATAATTCAGTCTAGCACCAGAAAGTTTCTCGCTGAAATAAGCAATAGGTCTACCTTCTTGCATCAACACACCACCAATGCCTATACCACTAGCATCACATTCAACTTCAAATTGCTTAGAAAAATCTGGTAGTGCAAGCAATGGTGCAGAAGTAAGCAAACGTTTCAGCTCATCAAATGCATGATCTTGGGCAGCGCCCCATACAAAAGGCACTCCTTTCTTAGTTAATTCATTCAATGGTGCAGCAATAGTACTAAAGTCTTTCACAAAACGCCGATAGAAACCAGCAAGACCGTGAAAACTTCGTACTTGACTAACATTCATGGGAGTAGGCCAATTTTGAATTGCTTCAATTTTAGATGAATCTACCTCTACCCCATGCATAGATACAACATATCCCAGAAATATCACTTTATCTTTTGCAAATGTGCACTTCTCAAGGTTAGCATACAATTTAGCATCACGCAACACTTGCAAAACTTGTCTAATATGCTCACAATGTTCAGATTCAGTGCGGCTATAAATAAGTATATCATCAAAATATACAACCACAAAACGACCAATAAACTCTCGCAAAACATGATTCATTAAGCGCATGAATGTGCTAGGTGCATTAGTAAGACCAAAAGGCATAACTAGCCACTCATATAAACCAAATTTAGTTTTGAAAGCAGTTTTCCATTCATCCCCTTCTTTCATCCTAATTTGATGGTATCCACTACGCAAATCAATCTTAGAGAAAATAGCAGCACCACTCAATTCATCGAGCATATCCTCTAAGCGTGGAATAGGATGACGATATCGAATAGTGATGTTATTAATAGCTCTACAATCTACGCACATGCGCCATGTACCATCTTTCTTAGGCACCAAAATAACAGGAACAGCACAAGGGCTAAGAGAAACACGAATATACCCCTTGTCCAGAAGCGCTTGTACTTGTTGCTGTATTTCCTTTGTCTCTTCGGGGTTGGTCCTGTACGGCGCACGGTTTGGAAGAGTGGCACCAGGGATCAAATCAATTTGATGCTCAATTCCACGCAATGGTGGCAGTCCTGCGGGCACCTCCTCCGGAAACACATCGTCGTACTCCTGCAATACATTAGAAACACCAAGAGAAACAGGTTGCATATCATTAGAAACTAACACCTCGCCTTTGTACATAAGCACAAGTGGCATGGCTGTAGGATCCTCTCTAAATTCTACCATGTCTTCTTTGGTGGCGAATATAAGCAAACTAGGCAGTCTCTCACTGTTCGTTATATTTTCACTCACAGCTATTACATTATTTTCTCGTGTAGGTGGCTGTTCTAGCTTCACTTCTGTTTTCTGACGAGACTCATTGACAATTTGCTGCGGTGACATAGGTTGTAGATTAATTTTCTTGCCCTTGAACTCCAAGTGATAGGTATTGGCTCGGCCATTGTGTTGCACATGGCGATCATACAGCCATGGCCGACCCAGTAGTAGGTGACAAACAGTCATAGGAACCACATCAAACTCAATTGAATCCTTGTATGGTCCTATCTCAAAATTCACACGCACCATATGATTTACCTTCATCTCTCCATTATCACTCAACCATTGGATGTAGTAGGGATTTGGATGAGGTAAATATTTCAGATTTAGCTTGGCACATAACTCCTTGCTTGCTAGATTGCGGCAGCTACCTCCATCAATGATTACTTTGCAAGCTTTGTTTGGGCCAACTAGTGCTTTTGTTTGGAACAGATTGCAGCGCTGGGAATCAGCATGTGGCGTGACACTCAATGCACGCTGCGAGACAACAATGGTAGGCGCTGGAGAAGCAAAGGCATCCATGCCGCCCTCACTTGTGTAACCATCATCATTGGAATCATACGGATCAGCGTCATCTCCAGTCTCATACTCATTATCATCATTAACAATCATCACCTTTCTGTTTGGACACTCTCGCTTGAAGTGCCCCTTGCCACCACATGTATGGCATTGCATATCTCTATTACGAGCTGTAGACATGTTGGAACCAGAGCTAGGCGCAGGAGCTGCTGGTTTCTTTGCAGTAGAAGCATTGGAGGCTGGGTGAGAATGTGAAGAAGAGGGGCCTCTGGTGGCACCCTCCATAGGCGCTGCAGATTGGTGTGGCGCCCTGCTAGAGAACCTCCCAGAAGGAGTATATCGTGCCTTGATTTGAGCTTCTTCAGCTAGCTGCGATTCAGCCTCCCTTGCATGATGCAAAAGCTCGTTCATATTGTTGTAGGAATGATGCCTAACAATACCTTTGATGTTGTACTTCAGCCCATGAAGAAATCGCTGCATGGTCATCTCAATAGACTCTCGAACACGTGCACGCTGCAGCAACATCTCCATCTCCATGTAATAAGCATCAACGGTCATGGTTCCTTGCTTCAACTGTGTCAATTTATCATAAACAGTACGCAGGTAATTAGTGGGAACAAAACGAGCTCGCATGATCTCCTTCATATTGCGCCATGTAAGAACAGGAAGCTCGTTGTTATCTCTTCTTTCCGTCACAATGCTATCCCACCAACGCAAGGCATAACCATCAAATTCTGAAGAAGCAAGCTTAATCTTCCTATCTTCAGTGTAATCATGCAAACGCCACAATTTTTCAATCTTGAGCTCCCAAGTAAGGTACTCCTCCGCATCAGTGGAACCTTCAAATCTGGGAATCGTGAACTTGGGCTTGCCCAAGCCATCATCCTCCTGAAATGGCACACGCCGAGCACCAGGTGGTGGTGGTGGCCGACCCTGTCCTGGAAAACCACGCCCGCGGCCATTGTTGCCCATCATGTGTTCATTATCTGATGAGGACATCCCATCTATTGATACACCCGCTATACCTACAGCGGAACACATACAAGGACCCATCACTCGAGCTCGTGCCAAGCAACTTAACTATCAGGTACTTTCGTTTCTTGGAACTCTTTCTCACATACATGAGAATATGATGCTGCCTAAATCAGATATGTTTGTTACTCTTAGGAATGATGGACCTAGCATGGATGAGAGGGACAAGCATTGGAGCATGATCGTGCATGGAGATGGCAGCATGCGTTTGAGGATTGAAGAAGACGCCACGAGTGGAGATTTCAGAACTTTGAAGCCACCATAATGAAGGATGAAGACTTGGACGAAATATACAAAGAGCTACTTCATAATTTCGTCCATAAATACATATGGTGCTGCGTCACTTCTATTTTTGGGCCAGGCCCATGTAAATTTCGCAGCAAATAAGACAGCCACTTTTAGGAGTCCGAATTTGAGGAGAAAAGGCCTGTTAGGGGTCCGTTCGACCACCCAACCCATGGCTGGTCGCACCCCTACCTTTTCCTCCTCAAATACCCCCGTAGCCGTCATTAGAACTCGGATTTTGATTAGACTAAAAGTTAGCCCTTGCTGCAACTACGAGCTCGACTTTTGAGGCCAATCGCCCAGAAGAAGACCGCCTATTCGGAATCCCACCTTTTGAATAAAGCATACATCTTTCATCCGCAATATCTTGATTGCTGTATTAGTTCTTACTTGTTCTCGATTTCAGGTAGGAATTAAGACCCTCGCTGGTCAGGCTGATCGTGCACCCGCAAGATCAGTAACTCCCGGAGATTGTCCTAGCGATTGCATTGGCGCACGAGCTTCGCACGTGTAGTCGGATCGTCAAGCACAAACTCCACCCACCAAATCGACGTATCAAGATCTCATCGAAAGATCGGACACCTTTGCCCTATCATTATCTCCATGGACACTATCAACATCGCCATGGTCCTCATGGTGGCGTTGCTCAACAGTTACACGCAGCCCATTGACGGAAGTTGTCAATTGCTGTATGCTTGTCTGGAGAGCAGTGACTTGCGCTTGCATAGCATTGACTGTAGTTTCAGTGGCATCTACTTTCATTTGCACAGCTTGAATATCAGCGTCAATGTTTTCAGTGGATCTAGTAATAACCCCTTGCAAATGATCACGGAGAGCTTCATATTCCCTCCATGTAACAGTAGCATCATCAGCCTTTTTCTGCATCACATCATCAACACCACTAACAGACATGATTAGTAGGTTAGTGCACTAAATCAAAAATCGTTTTGGTGGCACACTCACAACTCACTCAAAACTGACAAGAAAAGGAAATCTTACCGTTCCAAAGTGAATAGCAACTGCGTACCCGTTCGGATAGATGACTAATGCACGGATGTGATGAAGTGAATACCAGGGTATAAGAGCAATCACACGACAAAGCAGGAGTGTATGGTGGAGCTGTAGGTATGGTATCCTAACTACACCAAAGACAAGTCCTAGTGCTGATCGTGTGAACAAACACCCAAAGGAAACACACACGTGGAGATAAACGTGGCAAAGCAACTATAAAACAGGATATGTTGCAATGCACAAGAGAGACACTAGCAATGCTCAATGTAAACAGGCACAAGATTGCTCAATCTACTAGTGCAGCAAATTAGATAGATGCTTCGGCCTCTCACTTTTCTGTTTTTTGATTCTTCTCTCTTTGCTCTTTTTTTCACTTTTTTTTTGACTTCTCTTTATAAAACCAATTCACGGAGTACAGTAAATTTCATTTTTTTTCTCTCTCTCCTCTCTCTTTTTCGGCCACAATACGTCGCACCGCGAAGATTTTTCAGCACGGCAGACAAAAATGCACTTGAAAACCCTAAACAGAGCAGCCCGTGGAGCAAAGATATGCTAGTCTCAAATAGGTAAGCTCCTACACAATTGTATAGTATAAAGGCTGTGGCTATGTTTGTCACAAGATGCAGAAAGGTATGCTATGTGGACTCGGTTTTGAAGGAAAACGAGAAAAACTCGGATTTGTACCACGGTAGAAGAACGCACAGAACTCGTGCCGCGGCAGGACTCGGAGCAAGCTTGCCAACGCGCTGGACCAGACAAACGTCGCGCGGTATCTGATCGGGAGCGTTCGCTTCCTACGCGCGAGACCAGACAGATCGCGTCTTTTGTCTGATGGCGAGCGATCGAAGTGTACTCGAAACCTAAAACCGACTAGAACCTAGACTCCTACGGAACAAGAAATAGATCGGATCAAAGAAGGAAAACGACCAGCAACTAAAACCAATCTACGATGCAATCTAGGCTATGGCAATACTATGAACCCTAATTTTTTTTTGGCTTTTCTGGATAGGACGAAAATCAAAACTAAACTACGGATGATCTGGTGGATTGCTTACCGAGGAAACACTGGAAATCTGATACCAAGATGATATGGGGTGGCCCGATCTTCTCAATAAGCTTGCGGTAATGGTGATGATGGTGATAGATAACTTGGTGTCGCCGATGATCTCTCCTCGCTAGATCCCTGATGCCAATGCAACAGCTCTCTACCCTTCGGATATTCACGACTTCACACACTTGCGCAACGCAGCCGTCGACCACGAAACGGTATAATTGCAATTCACTAATTCCCAATGGAACAGCAGATCACACTTAACTTGCAGTATATAATCTCCAGATCGAAACGAATTGGAGACAAGAATTCCAGATGAATGCTTGCAGCAGTCTCAAGAACTAGGGTTTTTCTAAAACGTGGTCTAACCTCTCCTATGGCAATAGGCACTTATTATATGGGGGGTGCGGCTGGCCCAAAGGCAGCCGACCTGACCTGGTCCTCTAACTTGGTTCGACTCAACCGGACGTGATACAAACTGACCCAAAGGTTGGGTGCAGCCAACTAGGCGCGCAGGCCTTATGTGTATGGTGCACATACACTTGGTGGTGCGCCATATGCAGCCTCCTGCGTGATGTCCTCCTCCTCCTCATGCTGGTCGCCGGCCTCCCTCTCCTCCCTCGCGTCCATGTGCATGATCATCACGTCTTGCTCCAGCTCCTCGCTCCCTCGTGCTATGTCTTCTTCTCCCATGAACCTGAGTATGCAAACACACAAAGACTTAGGCAGTAAACAATTCTCATTAACAAAATAATCAGATTCTATTAGGAGCAAATTCACCTGTTGTTCTATTAACTTTGCACGAGCTCTTGTGATAGGTCCAATTCTGATTTCATCATTGGACTTCTTCTTTGCAGCAACTTGCTTGTCATCATTACGAAGTGGAGATGGAACAATAGTAGGGATGTCCTCATCAGTTGGGGTCCGGGGCCGAGCTTATCGGTAGCGTTGTGGTGGAGCTCGTCGTCGCTCTGTCCGTCATGTGTGAGAAGAGAGGAGGAAGACGATAACCTCCTCTCTAGACGGATGGGTCCCTCTTACGGGTGACTGGCCGAAACGGTAAGTAAGACTGGGATGCTCCTAGGCCGGTTCGGTGGGCTGCGGTCCGGTAAGCACTTCTCCCTTTTTTTGGTTATCTTTTCTTTTCTTTTTTCTTCTTCTGATTTCTGTTTTGAATTTCACTAATTGAATTTCATTTCTGTTTGTAGGTTTTGAGTTTAGGATACTCCTACAATATGAAGCTGACATTCCTGGTTTAACATTTGTTATTAGATAAATCTTATATTGCATTTGCACATAACACATTTTAGGTATTATAGATTTAAATAGGGATCTTTATTAGAGATGAATTCAAACAATTTTATTAGAGTGTTCAAAACTTTGATCAAGTCTTGGACAATTACTAGTAACATGCAGAAGCACTAATTTGCAGTGATATGGTAGGATAATACTAATAGTTATGTTGGATTTAATATTAAGGTGTGTACCCTATAACATGGTTTTATGTTTCTCCTCATTTTTTATAAAGGAGAGTTGAGTTTAGAATAAAGATGCACTCAACCATAAGAGTTGATCACTGGTGCAAAAGATTTAATTGTCATGTGAGAGATTATTGTTTGGATGTCACTCTAAGATTTTGAGATAAGATATGATTATGGAGCTTTGCTAATGATCACAAGTTGATTCATAAGTTGGAATAAGAATAATAAAATAGGCTCCAAAGGAATAGATGAAAAGGAATGGGTATGATAGGGTTGTATTCCTCTCATTAAGAGAATAGGGCTTACTCTTAAGATGGGACTAGTGTGGCATAGATTCTGATCTAAACCAGGATTAGGGTTTAGGGTGATGACCTCCTCTAACTATATCAAGTTGCTTTGTCTATTGGAAAGTTGTATATACACCAAGGCTTCCCATTTGACTTCCATAAGAATGCCTCCCCCTTAGCAAAGATAGGTTTCCTTAACTCTCCTACCCTCAGCTTCCATCAACAAACATAACTATGTGCTTGACTTAATCATCTTATTTCCTTTATCAACTCCCATAAAGAATCTCTTTTATTTTCTTCATCAACTCTCACCTAAATACATGTTTTGAGCTTGACACTAAAGCTCTGGCATAACCTTATTAGGTATAACATTTATATCATTACTACTCTTAGGGTTATTCAACTCAACTCCCTATGAGTGCTTAACTAAGCATCCTCCTTACTCCTTCTCAAGGTCTTATGACTAAGATAATCATCAATACTTGCCCTTGAGATCTAGTTAATCCAATCAATGCATTACCCTAGATGTTGACTTCTAGGGATAGGATACTATACTAATTCATATTCCACATTGTGGTTGCTTCTACCCTTAAATTTACTCCTTGTGTCTAGGCATCAATACTTTATTGTATCTACCTCCAGAGATTAAGAATATAATCTCCACCACTGTGGTATTCCCATATAGGGTCTATCTCCCACCACATGAATACTACTCCTCTTGCATTCATCATTATATACATGGATCCTAACTTGGCTACCCTTGATCCATTGACTTCACATATGTCACTCTCCCACTTCATGTGACAACGTAATGATCATTTTGATCCATTGATCACATAGCTTAGGTTTCTATTTGGTTAATCATGTATTCCACACTCAATGTGATATCAAGATGATCATTACAATCCTTTGATCATATGGCATGGGCTCCATTTGGCTAATCAAGGTCCATGGTTAATATGTGCTAAACTATTGTCTTAGAACATCCATTTAACTAAGAGAACTTCATATCACTTCTTATCTCCAAGATACTTCACATTGGTTACCTTTCTTAGTAATGATTCTAATCTTCTTGTGGCATACATCTCACCTATAGTTGAGATATCTCCTTTAGTCAACTTGTCATTAGGTTAACCTTTCCTACTCTTAAGTTTCTAGATTTTATCCTAGGATTCTACCTCACGAGATGAGAATGATAGTGGATTGGCTATGGACTCTATTCTTGTTCATGAGATGAACAGATTCAGATGAAGAGGAATAGGGATCTAGATCCAAGATAGATCAAGGTTTGAGAATAAGACTTGCATTGACTTACTTTGGATTAGACAATATTCAGTGATTTAAGTTTAAGAAATACCATGGTGAACATGGCAGGAATAGATATTGGATCTTATACTGATGTGTTGACATCTTAATTCTACCTCACATTCATCTCTTTTAATTGATGTAATTATCTCTACCCAAAACAAGGTTGTTAACAAAGGTCAAGTTAAAGTTTATCACACTTCAGTTGATGATCTACTTCAATTCCGTCAACTCAAGAGAAACTTCAATCACTTTGACAAGTTTTATTTAAAAGCGCGAAAATTTCATAGATTTTCTATGCATGAATGCAATGCACACTTCGGTTTCCTATTTATTTCTAGTCTCACATCCTGGGATGTTACAGTTTTGCTGTGACATAGGACCATTAGAGGGGTCAGTAGGATGCGTCAGAGATATAGAACGGTGAAGGGATAGGAGAGGGAAGCTGGGGCTTCGTGTACCGGTCGTAATTCGAGGTCCAGATGGTGGCGGTGGCGGAGCTCCGGCGAGGAATTCTCGCAGTATGGCGGAGGGATTTCGAGGTTCGGGTGAAGGGGAATGTAGAGGAGGGGTGGGGGAATGGAGGGGCGTCTTCTTGGAGGCCCTTGGGGCTCTAGAGGAGTAGGGGAGTGGGGCGTAGTGGCGACGGGGTCATGCACGGGGAGGTAGGAGGAGGTTGGGGACGACCATGTCCAGTGGGTCCCGCCTGTCGGAGCGGAATGGAAGGAAAAAGAAAAGGGGGAGAGAGGGGGCGCAGGTGGGCTGCCTTCGCTGGGTTGGTTTCGGGCCGGCCCAGTTGGCTATTGTCCCCTTTTTTCGTTAACCCTTTACTTATTTTATTTTCTGTTTTCTACTAAACCTTTCAAACGAGGAAGCAAACTTGCTAAAATAAAATCCAATTTTTTTGTAAAATTCAAGTGAATCAAAAAAGTACTGCAGGAGACATTGAACTACAAAAATAAAATAAAAGATTTTTGAAGTTCAATTTAGTGCAAGAATGCTAATTTGAAAGAAATAAGAAAATGCCTAGAAAAATATGATCTGCAAGAGAATGATATGATGGCACCCAAAGTAAATTTTGGAATTAGTTTTATTTTAAGATCAAAAGTTTCAAATCCTTGTGAAATTTAAATTCAAAACAGGCAAACAAGCCTCTATTTAAAATTAAATTTCACATTCCAAAATTTGGAAAATTTTGGGATGTGACAGGGATCCTTTCGAACCAAGTACCGAAGCCCAAGGATAAATTTTCATCTCAAGCTAGGAATTTTATACTCTCGGTGGTGAATATGTATTGGCTGCATGAATTAAGCTGTCTAATTGGTTGATTCTTTTGATTTATGTGGCATTTAAGGTGTTTATTCCCAAATACTTAACAATGGTCAAACATGGACACTATTCCAAGGTTAATGCCTCCTTGATGTATTATTTCCTATGCATCTGTCTATGGCTTCCCTTTATTGATTGCTCATGGTAATATTCCTAAATTTTGTTCATTTGTTACATACAGGTAAAACCACAATTAAATGACAATGGAAAAAAACTGCCAAGTATTGCCCCTTCTCATAAATGTATGTTTTTTTATAACCAATACCACAAACTCATTTGACCTTCAAGTAACATCAAGTATATATGGTTGTATAGAAGTAAAGGAAAACTTAACACAACTACTACACAAGCGAGTAAGCATTTGACAAGGTATTGCTGAAGTCATATCTCTTTAGGTCACGCCTATAACAGAAAAAGAGGTATTTTCCAGAAGTATTGTTGAATTCATATCTCTTTAGGTCACATCTATAACAGAAAAAGAGGTATTTTCCAGACCGGCGACTGAGAAGTTAACCGTAGGCGCAAAAAAATCTCAATGTATATGTTCTCTCTTTATTATGTTTGTAGAAAAAAGGTCACTGCATTCTTCCTTGCATTGTGGCCAAATTGTATTTCTTCCATCGTAGTTACACATTTTTGCTTCACTTTCTGCCGCAATGCGCGTGGTATTCATCTAGTTAGCACATTGCAGCAAACAACCATAGCTCTAGAGATGCAAAAGAATGACAAAAAAATACCTCAGAAAAGAAGTTTTGCAGTATACAATCATTCAATGAAGCAATTAACCACCGGTCAACTAGCCTTCCCATCAGATTAAAAAGACTAGTTGCAATGGTAGGATCTGCAAAACCTAGCTAATACAATGAATAATAAATCAGATGTGCAACATTGAAAGTATTACACACATTCAGAGAAGCTGAAATGCATCTTCCTTTTGCAAATAGATACTCATCTAATATAATCAGAGCAGGCACTCATTAATGTCCTCACCTGGAATGAGTGTCTTCCCTCTGATGTCTCTTTGAGGTACTCAATAATTAAGCTGCTCTTCCCTTGCAGCCCATGACAAAGACGAGTAGTTTACCTTGCTAGATTAAGAACATGAGCCACACCAGATATAAATAGTAAGGTCACATTAGAGAAACATAGTACATAAGAAATAGATCCGGTAAAAGAATAAGCAGAGAGTGCATGCATCATGTTTCACTATCTCAAGATGAATAGGCGAGGAACTGGCGGCATGATGGAACCACCACACCACTATTTTAAGTTAAATTATCAAACACCCAATCCTATTTATTTTTTTATCTCCGCACAACAAAAACTTCAACAAAACACAAGATAAGGATAGGGAAACAAACTAGCATCTGCATGTAATACTTTAACCATGCATACATTGGTCAAACCGAACATCAGAAAAATATAACTATGTCAACATTGATGACTTATGAGTTGGTCCTACAAAGTAGAAGCCGATAATACATGCTAGGAAGTAAAAGATGATTGTTTTCCAATTTTACCTTGCAATGCTATATGATTATCTAACACACAATGTATATGCTTCTTATCGATCTAAATGGCCCTAAAAATGAGAGATGATTTAGCCACTGGTTCATCATTTCTTCTAGTTTCTCCATACCCTCGCTCCCTTCCCTCCACAGGAAATTAACCAATGCAGAACCAAACACCACTGAAGAAATCCTCACCATGTTGGTGGTGAAGAGGATCTCTTCTCGAGCTTGTTTCTCCAAGGAACGAATCAATTTTCTACGCAACATGGGTATACCACTCTCGCTGAAAAAGAATAAAATAAGCATCCATTGTTTTGATATGATAGCAAACAACTGAAAACCATAAAAAAGACCAAATGTATAGAAGAAAAATGTTTGTTCTTGGGTTTTGAAGTGAAAACCAAATCCATCAAAAGGATTCTTGTAGGATAAAGTATATGCAATGCCTGCTATTCAAAAATGATAATATTGTCATAATATTTATATCTGATCATAATTTAAACAGAGCCAAATGAGATAAACTACATCAAAATTATAGCTGCAAGTTTGTGTGTTTTTATTATCATTGTTACTAAAGTGACACCATTAAATCATTATATTGTTTGTTAATAATAATTTGGTGATTGCAATCACAACTCCAAAACATACATGCATGTTTGCCTTGTTACCATGAGCATGATTCAAACATGATATCTGGTACTAATGTGAGCTAATCAAAGTTCCAGTTAGGGGGGAAATATGTTTCTGACACCTCATATGAGAAAAATATAATAATACAAGGTTGATGCTGATTGCTTATGTTCATGATTAAGATTTCTTGCAAGCCGGCAACAATTAACTTTTGCTCCTTCTGATCTGAGACGATGCAATAAAGGAGGCCATGCAGACCTTGGAACTGTCGAGCGTTGCCAGGATGTCCTTTGCACCAGGAGCAGCCATAAGAATGTTGTTGCTCTGGCCATTTACGCCACAAACCTAGGTCTCACTCTCCTTCCCAAATAACTACTAACAAGGGTATAGCTAATAAAGCCCATTATCTTGGTACCCCCGGGGCCCGTTAGGGAGTCCTAAGCATAGATGTAATCAAATACGAGATGATGTCGTATACAAACATTGTAATTTGTATCGAATCCAACCGGATCCTCGAGACCTGGCCACCTATATATAGGGGCCAGGAGAGGCCAGCTAGGGACATATTGAGATTGAGACAATTGAGTACCACGCTTATTCTCGATACGCACCAAACCTCGCCTTGTTCGACTGATCCTACCTTCGAGTTCATCCAACGCTCAATTTCCCCCAATCCTAAGTCCTTCATCTAGGACATTTGTCGAGTTAACCCTCGTCAACTATAGAAAAGGGTTTAATCAGTGAATGCACACACACATTAAGTGGCAGATAGGGTAAAAATCATATTATGCATATGGTAACAAATACCAAACATCCTAGCGGTGAGCAATGTTAGGCAAGCATATGATTTTGTGCCGATTAAAATCAGAGGCATAGTACATATCAATAGAATTGCTAACCACTCCTCAAGGTAGTTGACCAAACAATTCAGTTTTGATTTTCCATCAACATGACTATCAAAGAGTATGAAACAAAACATGAGAACAACACGCTTGTAATTTTGTCAAACACCTTATAGGCATAGGTAAAACATAATCTGCATAAACAAACATGATTTTTTTTGGGATTAAACAGATAGAGAAGGAAGTTAGAGTAGAATCAAATCATGGTGGCGAACATCAGATGCCCCAGCGCTGCACCTTGATCCATTTACAACCCGCTCCTACCCGGTAAAGAGATGGAGAAAGAGGCGGTTGGGGAGACGATGCAGAGAAAAAGGGAGAGATGGAGGCGAGCAGCATCCCATTCACCTTCCTTGGCATTGCTCCCATTGACCGTCAGTTGTTCCACCCGGCCACGGCACGGTGTGCAGCGAGCCACAACACCCTTTCGATGATGGAGGCCTTGGGCGGTCGGAACCCCGTGGCGGCGAGACACATAACATTTCTGTATAACTTTGATCCCTAGTCCCAAAATCTTGAATTGTAGATTGGTGGTTAAGACGTGAACAACATCTTTTCTTATATTAGAGTTGTAGTCTGTGTCTACGGACCAAGACTTGTGAAGCTTTCATAGGTTTTTGCGTAATGACAACCTGTTAAAGCCATTGGTTTGTTTATATCCCTATCAGTGCTTATTTTATTCAACTTATACAATTGCCTGTCGTGGATGTCCTCCGGTACAAGAGAAACTCTGCCGGATTTCTCCCGTGGCTTCTTGCCATTTGAATTAGCTTAGATAATGATGAGAAAACCCAATTCTCATCATTTAGAACTTTTGGGTAAGTTCATACCTCCAAAAGTGGAATAGGAGCCCTACCTAAACACATAATTGAAGAATTCATACCGGATATCCACAATTATGTGGGTACACCGCAGATTTCTTCGAGAGACCATTAAGAAAAGCCTAAGGAGGAGGGCAGTGAAGGAGTTACATGATTGTGGACCATGAACCACTGCTAGTATGAACCATAGTTGGTAACTTTTCGGGCATAGAGGACCAAGATCAAATTTATGAAGGTGAACCAAAACCCTAGATTGGATAGGCTAAATGAGTAATCCATTCCTTGGAATTGAATCTTTAGGAATGCCTATGCCTTAATGGACCTCTTAAGTATCATTATGATCTCCATGAAAGCTTATTTTATAAACCATAACTAGACTTAAAGTAGAAGGTTGGCACCCTACTATGGAGACCTAACCAAAACAGTTGGTCAAACTAAGTAAACTAAGGTGCCAAAGACTGTTGGATTCTCTCATTGTGTTGGAAGACAGCGTAGGATTGATTAAAGTAACAATTGTTCAGAGTCGGAAAAAGAGGATTCAAGAGATACTCTGAACAAAGGGGTAGCATCTATATCCAAATTATTTGGAGATGGAGTTGTAAGCTAGGTGATATCAACGATAAGCTCAGCCCAAACGTAAGAGAGTTCAAACTTCAAGGACGAAGTTCATTTTAAGGGGGTGATGAGGTTCTACCCCGGCAATGCCCATGTTTGCGGGCTTTCGATTCATGGAGCGCTTTGGGGATCCGGCGAACTCGACGGCGATCAGACGAAAGCAGAGAGACACGAGGTTTTACCCAGGTTCGGCCCCCTTGGTAGGGTAATGACCTACGTCATGCTTGTCTGACTTTTTATTGATGGGGTGGCTATGGTGGAGGTGTTACAATGGTGGCGTAGATTGGATCTAGCTGAAGACAGAGAGCTCTAAAGTTTCGAGCGCTCCGGCATGAGGTGGTGGAAAAAGCGTCTAGGGTTTCGAGGCCTCCCTCCCAGCCTTTTATATGCGAAGGCCGGGTCTCAGGATCGTCCCTCAAGCCAAGTACAGATCGGATCGGTTTTGAATAAACCCTAATCGAAAACTAATCCAACTTGGACTCTTCGAAGCCTTGCTTGCACGCCAAGTATTGCTCCTGGGCCACGCTAGGCTGCTATCTTCATGGGCCTTGTGAGCTTTTCGACAGAGACTCCTCCTGGGCCGAAAACCAGGTAGGCGAATATCGAGGACCCATTTGTCATTCCTTCGTCAGGGGGATAGTCTGTAACATCCCAGGATGTGAGGCTAGAAATAGAGAGGAAACAGTTGTGTGCACTGCATTCATGCATAGAAAATCTAGGAAATTTTCGCGCTTTTAAATAAAACTTGTCAAAGTGATTGAAGTTTCTCTTAAGTTGGTGGAACAGAAGTAACTCATCAACTGAAGTGCGATAAACTTCAACATGACCTTCGTTAACAACCTTGTTTTGGGTAGAGATAATAACAACAATTAAAAGAGATGAATGTGAGGTAGAATTAATATGTTAACACGACACTTTAGGACCTTATATCCTATCCTACCATGATTATCATGGTACTTCATAAACCTAAATCACTGAAACCATGCCTAGCATTAAGGAAGACAACATAAGTCTTACCCTTGACTCTTGATCTATCTTATTCTCATATCTTGATCTATCATAATCTGTCACATCTAAATCCATTCATCTCCAAAACAAGAAGAGAGAGAGTCCATAGCCATGCTAGTGTTATTCCTATCTTTTGAGATAGAACCTTAGGTATAACCTAATACCAAGTTGAAGAGGAGATATCCCAACTGTAGGTATGGTGCGTACCAAAAGAATAATAGAACTATTATTAAAGAAGATATTCAATATGTAGCCCCTGGAGTTAAGAACTGATATGAAGTTCTCTTAGCTATATGGGTGTTCCAAGAGAATAGTTTAGCACAACTTAATCATGGACCTTGATTAGCCAAGTGGAAACCAAGCCATATGATCAAAGGATTATAATGACCATCTTGATGTCACATTGATTGTGGAATACATGATTACCCAAGTAGAAACCTAAGCTATATGATCAATGGATCAAAATGATCATTATTATGTCACATTGAAGTGGAAGAGTGACATATGGGAAGTCAATGGATCAAGGATAACCAAGTTATGATACAAATAAGATTGGTACAAGGGTAATACTCATTGAAGGGTTTTGCAACATAGAAAACAAAAACTTTCATACAAAGACGAATAAGAACAAGCCAAGATCTGATCTATGAGATGCAAAACAACGAACGGGAGAGATTAGATCTACATACCCTTGTAGATCGCACAGCGGAAACGTTCAGATGAACGTGGTCGGCGTAGTCGTACTATCGTCTCCTTCTCGCGATCCGATCCGATCCAAGCGCCACAACGGGCGACGCCTCCGAGTGTTGCACACATACAGCGCAGCGACGACTCCTCCTCCTCGGTCCAGCAAGGTGTGGTGGAGTGGTAGATGGGATCAGCAGCACGACGGTGTGGTGCTTATGGTGGAGAGTATCTACGGAAATCTCTAGTCAAACTAGGGCAAAAAGAAGGCTACCAGAGAGACAGCATGGCGGCTAGGGCTGATCAAAATCAGATCATCCGACGGCTGCCCAACTCCTCCTATTTAAAGGCGTGGAAGACCTAGCTCCGTGCCGTCGCCTTTCGTGGAGTGCACGCTAGATCGATCGTATCGATCGAGGCGGCTGACTCCTGGCGATGGGGCAGGCTTCTGGCAGCCGTCGCTCCTTGCGAGCGACCTGGCGCGCGTCAGCCTCCTAGCGAGCCGGGCGGGCATCTCCCGATCGAGCACTGGCACCGATCCGATCGGCCGAGTCAGGCTCCCGGTGAGAGGCCTTTATCGCGGCCAGGCAAGAGACCAGCCCAGCCAGGCGCGCGGTCTGGCCCAGGCGTGGCACGCGGCCCAGCCAAGGCGCGGGGCCCAGGCGCGGGCGACCCCTTTTTTTTCTTTTCTTTGCCTTTTTTTCTTTTGCCTTTTTCAGTAGTTTGTCTAGATGGGCTACATAATTGACCCATTAGCAAAACCTTTTGCGGACTACATTTAGTCCTTATTTATTTCTACTAAATAAATAAATGTATTAACATTTATTAATTCAATTAATTAATAAATCGTTAATCCTCTTCTTGGAACAATTCTGAAACTCTCCGAAATAATTTCCATAAATCCCGAAACTACCCTAGCGTCGATGAGCGTTAAGTGTGTGACCCTACGGGTTCGAGAATGCGTGGACATGATCACTATCAATAATCAATAGCGGGATCTGGAAATCCATATTGACTCCCACATATTCAACGAAGATCATTATCGGTGAACCATAATGTCAGGATTCAATTAATCTCGTATACAAATTCCTTTATCTCGCGATATTTTACTTGCCCGATATTCGATCGTCGGCATCACCATTGATGAGGACATCCCATCTATTGATACACCTGCTGTACCTACAGCGGAACACATACAAGGACCCATCACTCGAGCTCGTGCCAAGCAACTTAACTATCAGGTACTTTCGTTTCTTGGAACTCTTTCTCACATACATGAGAATATGATGCTGCCTAAATCAGATATGTTTGTTACTCTTAGGAATGATGGACCTAGCATGGATGAGAGGGACAAGCATTGGAGCATGATCGTGCATGGAGATGGCAGCATGCGTTTGAGGATTGAAGAAGACGCCACGAGTGGAGATTTCAGAACTTTGAAGCCACCATAATGAAGGATGAAGACTTGGATGAAATATACAAAGAGCTACTTCATAATTTCGTCCATAGATACATATGGTGCTGCGTCACTTCTATTTTTGGGCCAGGCCCATGTAATTTTCGCAGCAAATAAGACAGCCACTTTTAGGAGTCCGAATTTGAGGAGAAAAGGCCTGTTAGGGATCCGTTCGACCACCCAATCCATGGCTGGTCGCACCCCTACCTTTTCCTCCTCAAATACCCCCCGTAGCCGTCATTAGAACTCGGATTTTATTTAGACTAAAAGTTAGCCATTGCTGCAACTACGAGCTCGACTTTTGAGGCCAACCGCCCAGAAGAAGACCGCCTATTCGGAATCCCACCTTTTGAATAAAGCATACATCTTTCATCCGCAATATCTTGATTGCAGTATTAGTTCTTACTTGTTCTCGATTTCAGGTAGGAATTAAGACCCTCGCTGGTCAGGCTGATCATGCATCCGCAAGATCAGTAACTCCCAGAGATTGTCCTAGCGATTGCATTGGCGCACGAGCTTCGCACATGTAGTCGGATCGTCAAGCACGAACTCCATCCACCAAATCGACATATCAAGATCTCATCGAAAGATCGGCCACCTTTGCCCTATCAAGTGGTATCAGATTTCAGGTTGCTCGGTGAGATTTACTGTTTTCGTAGTTTAGATTGCATCTGCGTTCATACCTATAAACCACGAAAAAGCCAAAAAATACAGTTAGGGTTTAGATCATCTCGTCCCATAAACCATCCGAGCCTTTGCATTGTCTTTTCAGCTTGCATCGTTGAATTTGTGTCTGCATCCGCGCGTCGAGTTGCTGGTCTTAGTGTCTGTTCCTTTAGAGTTTCGAGTTCGAATCACCATAGTCCCGCCGCCGCCGCACGCTTGCATCCACGCTCCACCTTATCCTTCCACCACCACGCCAGATACTTCCGCCACCGCCTTCACATAAGTTTTTGTTCGTTCTTCCCAATTTCATCCGTGCCTTTTTCAGAGTCCGTGAGTTAGGTTTCGGTCGCCAGTCAAGAGGAAGAAGAAGAGCAAAAAAAAAAAGTCAACTCCGCATCCAAGTCGGGTTGACCCGTTCCTACTAGTGCAGTCCGATTTCAGTCCGAATTGGACAGTTTCGTCAGTTTTTGACGGTTTTCGACAGCAAATTTCAACTGGCCATAACTTTTGCATATGAACTCCGTTTTCGACGTGCGACCACTCAAAATGTTCCGCACGAAAAGATCTATGTAACCACACTCAGAACTCCCAAAAAAGGCCGGGAAGCCCAAGTTTTTGCCCTCTGAAGTTTCAGACCCGAAAATTCCTGCAGATCTTCACTTATATCTTGCTTTGGAGCTGTTCCTTTCTACTTGTTGTGCCACGCCGTGACTTTCTTAGTGTTCTCGGCTCGCGTCTCTAGCACGGTATAGCCTAGGACCAGCACAGTACAGTGGTTGAGCATTCATTCAACATTGCATTGCTGTTTTGATATTTGCTGTGTTTTTGCTACCATATAAGCCTTCCTACAGCTCCACATAATTCTGCACGTGCTTTGTATCGAAACCTGGTAATCGCTTTGTGCAATTTTGGGAGTCGCTGATCCTTGCTGGTTGCATATCACCTTCCTCCTGTTTGGTAAGAACTTGTAAGAGCTTTGTATACCGCTTGACGGATTACGCGTGCTTCCACCATATTCCGTAGTTCGTAGGTATATATATTTGTGCTTGTTTCTACGCTAACCATGACAGGAACCACGAAGGATGATGTTGATCCGGCAAAGATGACTAATGCAGAGTTGCATGCCCACTTCACTCGGCTGTTGGTGGGGCGTGCACAAGACGTGGACACACGCTTGGGTGATGTTGATTCCAAGCTTTCTGATGCGATGGACAAGATGGCTGGTCTTGAGGCATCCTTCAACACCAAGCTCGACGCCCGGTTCCAGGAAGTCCTGGACCGTTTACCACCACTGCCACAGCCAGGCATCCCTGTACCACGTGCTCGCCGTGTTCCTCTCATCCAGCCATCTGCGGGTACCGTTACAGCCGCGGCAGCTGCTGCGGCCGCTACGGAGGCGGCCACCCAGGATGGATATGCTGCTGACGAGGGGGAAAACGAGTTCGAAGATGAAAACGAGCTCGATGAGGACGAGGTCCAACAACCTGCACCTGGCCGTCCGCGGCAATACAACCCCAACGCTCGTCCACCTCCGCGTCCGGTACGTGATGATGACCATGTGGCTAAGCTAAAATTAAATATTCCACCATTTGAGGGTAGATATAATCCTGATGCATATCTCACTTGGGAATTAGAAGTAGAGCAACGTTTTGCATGTTTACGCTACCCTGAGCATTTGCGTGTTAGTGCTGCTACATGTGAATTTACAGATTTTGCTTCTATCTGGTGGTCTGAATATTGTCGAGTCAATCATGCTAATATTCCTGCTACTTGGCTTGGTCTAAAACATGCCATGCGTACTCGTTTTGTACCTCCACATTATCAACGGGACTTGCTTAAGAAATTAACTCGTTTAGAACAAGGCAAAAATTCTGTACAAGAGTATTATCAAGAGTTACAAACAGGCATGATTCGTTGTGGTATTGTAGAGGATAATGAAGCTATGCTTGCACGTTTCTTTGGTGGTTTAAATAAGGAGATTCAGCATATTTTAGACTATAAGGAGTACAACACTATTACTCATTTATTTCACCTTGCTTGCAAAGCTGAACTTGAAGTGCAGGATCGTCAACCATCGTGGAGAAGAGCTAATAATTCTGCAGGTCGTACTCCTTCCTGGTCTGCGCGCCAATCAGCTCCACCTTCTCGTGGGGATGTACCAGGTCCTTCCACCTCCAGGTATACCACGCCAACGTCAAGAACGCCACCTGTTCCTGCTCCATCACCATCTGCTGGTCCGACACGGAGTTCTTCTTCCATGGCCTCCACGGGGAAGACTCGCAACATTCAATGTCGCAAATGTTTCGGGTTCGGTCACATCGAAAAAGAATGCAGAACCAAACGTGTGATGGTGGTGCTTGAAGATGGCGAATATGACTCTGCGAGTGATTTTGATGATGATACATTGGCACTTATTGCTGCACGTGATGGTGCCAATTCTGATTCTGACAAGGAGATGGAGGTAATGGGAGCTGAAACTGCTGATCAATATAAGAGTTTAGTTGCACAGCGTGTCTTGAGTGTGCAATTGAGCAAAGCTGAGCATGATCAACGCCACAACTTGTTTCAAACAAGAGGCGTTGTTAAGGACAGAGCTATCCGGATCATCATTGATGGAGGGAGTTGTAACAATCTGGCTAGTATTGACATGGTGGAGAAGCTTGCTCTGCCCACACGACAACGACCTCATCCATATTACATTCAATGGTTTGAGAGCTCCCGTAAGCTCAAGGTAACAAGAACTGCACGCGTGCATTTTACTATTGGTACTTATTCAGATTTCGTTGATTGTGATGTTGTACCTATGCAAGCTTGTTCTTTGTTACTTGGTAGACCATGGCAATTTGATAGAGAATCTGTACATAATGGTAAAACTAATCAGTATTCTCTTACACATGCTGGCAAGAAAATTGGACTTAAACCCATGACTCCGGAACAAATTTTGAAAGATGATCTTGCTAGAGCTAGTAGATTAAAAAATGAGGACAAACATAAGAGTGAGAATCAGATTATTGCTGTAGATTTTGTACCCCCTAAGCATTCTTCTAAATCTGATTCTAACCATGCTACTGAAATTCGTTTGAAGAATCCTTGTTTACTTGCTAGCAAATCTGATCTTGCTGAAATTGATGTCAATATTACTCCATGTTATGCCATTGTTTGCAAAGAAGTTCTGTTTTCATTTGAGGATATGCCTCCTTCTTTGCCACCTGCGGTTGCTAACCTTTTGCAGGAATACATGGATGTTTTTCCCCAAGATGTTCCACCTGGACTGCCACCTATTCGTGGGATAGAACACCAAATTGATTTGATTCCAGGAGCCTCGTGCCCAACCGTGCGCCATATCGCACCAATCCTGAAGAAACAAAAGAGATCCAACGACAAATCCATAGTTTATTGGACAAAGGTTATATTCGTGAGTCTCTTAGTCCATGCGCTGTTCCTATTATTTTAGTACCTAAGAAAGATGGTTCTTCGCGCATGTGTACTGATTGTCGAGCTATTAATAATATTACCATTCGATATCATCACCCTATTCCTCGTTTGGATGACATGCTAGATGAGTTGAGTGGTTCTATTATGTTCTCTAAAGTTGATTTGCGTAGTGGTTACCACCAAATTCGTATGCAATTAGGAGATGAATGGAAAACAGCTTTTAAAACTAAGTTCGGGTTATATGAGTGGTTAGTAATGCCATTTGGTTTAACTAATGCACCAAGTACCTTTATGCGGCTGATGAACGAAGTTTTACGTGCTTTTATTGGTCGTTTTGTGGTGGTATATTTTGATGACATTCTCATATATAGCAAATCTTTAGAGGACCATTTGGATCATTTACGTGCTGTTTTCAATGCTTTACGTGATGCACGTTTGTATAGTAATTTTGAGAAGTGCACCTTTTGCACAAACAGAGTTGCTTTTCTTGGTTATGTTGTTGCAGAACAGGGAATTGAAGTTGATCCAGCCAAGATTGAAGCTATTGAGAATTGGCCGCAGCCCAAGACGGTCACACAAGTGCGGAGTTTTCTTGGTCTTGCTGGGTTTTATAGGCGCTTTGTCAAAGATTTTGGTTCTATTGCTGCGCCATTGAATGAGCTCACAAAGAAGGATGTGCCCTTTGTTTGGGGCGATGCACAACAAGAGGCCTTCATGATACTGAAAGATAAGTTAACACATGCTCCATTACTCCAACTTCCTGATTTTAATAAGACGTTTGAACTTGAATGTGATGCTAGTGGAATTGGTTTGGGAGGTGTGTTATTACAAGAGGGCAAACCTGTAGCATATTTTAGTGAAAAATTGAGTGGGCCTAGTCTGAACTATTCTACTTATGATAAAGAATTATATGCGCTGGTTCAGACATTAGAAACTTGGCAACATTATTTATGGCCTAAAGAATTTGTTATACATTCTGATCATGAATCTTTGAAGCATATTCGTAGTCAAGCAAAACTGAATCGTCGCCATGCAAAGTGGGTTGAATTTATTGAATCTTTTCCTTATGTTATCAAACACAAAAAGGGTAAAGATAATATTATTGCTGATGCTTTGTCGTGCCGTTATACTATGTTATCTCAGCTTGACTTCAAAAATTTTGGGTTGGAAACTATAAAGGAACAATACTTGCATGATGCTGAATTTAAAGATGTGTTGCCGAATTGTAGAGATGGTAGAACATGGAACAAATTCATCCTTAATGATGGATTTGTGTTCCGTGCTAACAAACTATGCATCCCAGATGGTTCCGTTCGTCTTTTGTTGTTACAGGAGGCGCATGGAGGAGGATTAATGGGACACTTTGGTGTCAAGAAGACGGAGGATGTTCTTGCTGCACACTTCTTTTGGCCACGTATGCGGCGAGATGTTGAGAGATTCGTGGCACGCTGCACTACTTGTCAAAAAGCTAAGTCTCGCCTTAATCCACATGGTTTATATATGCCTCTTCCTGTTCCTAGTGTTCCTTGGGAGGATATTTCGATGGACTTTGTTTTGGGATTACCTCGTACACAGAAGGGGAGGGATAGTATTTTTGTTGCTGTGGATCGGTTTTCTAAGATGGCACACTTTATTCCTTGTCACAAGACCGATGATGCTGCGCACATTGCTGATTTGTTTTTTCGTGATATCGTTCGTTTGCATGGTGTGCCAAATACTATTGTTTCTGATCGTGATACTAAATTTCTTAGCCACTTTTGGAGATGTTTATGGGCTAAGTTGGGGACTAAATTGCTGTTTAGTACTACATGTCATCCTCAAACTGATGGACAAACTGAAGTAGTTAATAGAACTTTATCTACCATGTTGCGGGCTGTTTTAAAGAAGAACTTAAAATTGTGGGAGGAATGTTTGCCTCATATTGAGTTTGCTTATAATCGTTCGCTGCATTCTACCACAAAGATGAGCCCTTTTCAGATTGTCTATGGTTTTGTTCCACGTGCACCTATTGATTTGTTGCCTTTACCATCTTCGGTGCAAAATAATTTTGATGCTACACAGCGTGCTGAATTGATTTTGAAATTGCATGCAACTACTAAAGACAACATAGAACGCATGAATGTTAAGTATAAAGTTGCTGGGGATAGAGGACGAAAGCATGTTGTGTTTGAGGTTGGTGATCTTGTTTGGTTGCATTTGCGCAAAGATCGTTTTCCTGATTTGTGCAAGTCTAAGTTAATGCCACGTGCTGATGGTCCTTGTAAGGTGATAGAGAAACTCAATGATAATGCATATAAACTTGAGCTTCCTGCAGATTTTGGTACGGTAAGTCCTACATTTAACATTGCAGATTTAAAACCTTACTTCGGTGAAGAAGATGAGGTTGCGTCGAGGACGACTTCAATTCAAGAAGGGGAGCATGATGAGGATATCCCATCTATTGATACACCCGCTGTACCTACAGCGGAACACATACAAGGACCCATCACTCGAGCTCGTGCCAAGCAACTTAACTATCAGGTACTTTCGTTTCTTGGAACTCTTTCTCACATACATGAGAATATGATGCTGCCTAAATCAGATATGTTTGTTACTCTTAGGAATGATGGACCTAGCATGGATGAGAGGGACAAGCATTGGAGCATGATCGTGCATGGAGATGGCAGCATGCGTTTGAGGATTGAAGAAGATGCCACGAATGGAGATTTTAGAACTTTGAAGCCACCATAATGAAGGATGAAGACTTGGACAAAATATACAAAGAGCTACTTCATAATTTCGTCCATAGATACATATGGTGCTGCGTCACTTCTATTTTTGGGCCAGGCCCATGTAATTTTCGCAGCAAATAAGACAGCCACTTTTAGGAGTCCGAATTTGAGGAGAAAAGGCCTGTTAGGGATCCGTTCGACCACCCAATCCATGGCTGGTCGCACCCCTACCTTTTCCTCCTCAAATACCCCCCGTAGCCGTCATTAGAACTTGGATTTTGTTTAGACTAAAAGTTAGCCATTGCTGCAACTACGAGCTCGACTTTTGAGGCCAACCGCCCAGAAGAAGACCGCCTATTCGGAATCCCACCTTTTGAATAAAGCATACATCTTTCATCCGCAATATCTTGATTGCAGTATTAGTTCTTACTTGTTCTCGATTTCAGGTAGGAATTAAGACCCTCGCTGGTCAGGCTGATCGTGCATCCGCAAGATCAGTAACTCCCGGAGATTGTCCTAGCGATTGCATTGGCGCACGAGCTTCGCACGTGTAGTCGGATCGTCAAGCACGAACTCCATCCACCAAATCGACATATCAAGATCTCATCGAAAGATCGGCCACCTTTGCCCTATCAACCATACCTAGTTCAATCTTGTTCACAGCAAGTACTCTTTACTCGTTCCGCAATCCAATATCACCATGTGATTAAACTTATTAATCATGTGTTTGCAAACGATGTATAATATTGATCCCCGAGTGGGCCCGGAGTATATCTCTCCGACATGGGTGGGACAAATCCCATCTCGATACATGCAACCCAACAAGTACTTTCCGATTACCTGAGAGACACCTTTATGATCACCCTCTCATAGGATGACGTTTGATGACCTCAAAGCTCTCTTCCGATACCAGGGAGTAGCATTATCTCATGGTCTAAGGAATAGGATACTGATATAGGAAAAGCTACGCAATTGAACACAATGACACGATCTAATTGTTGTGCTTATATTGGGTCTATCCATCATATCATTCTCCTAATGACATGACCTCATTATTAATTGACAACTCATGTCTATGGTTAGGAAACCTTAACCATCATTAATCAATGAGCTAGTCTAGTAGAGGCGTACTAGGGACACGGTGTTGTTCATAAACCACACAAGTATTAATGTTTCCGCTTAATACAATTCTAGCATGGAATATAAACATTATCATGAACAAGAAATATGATAATAACAATATTATTATTGCCTCTAGGGCATATTTCCTTCAGTCTCCCACTTGCACTAGAGTCAATAATCTAGTCAATACTTGCGCATTTAACACCTATGGCATTCTGGTGTTACTCATACGCGTTGCACGTGGTAAACCTTATCTACGGGTCTGACACTTTCAGGTCCGTTTGTATTTGCATATCTTTTGCGTCAGCACGCATTACTCATCTTTTATGAGATGGCATCGTATAAACTTGGTCTTCTGGTGAGACCTTTGTTTCTTTGCCGAAACTATATTGTCACTATTGTCATACAATAGAACTACATTTGGAACTACACCTAGTTCTCTTGCCGCTTCTAAAGCGATTATATACCAACGTTTTGTTCCTCCATATTATGCTCGTGATAAAATGAATGAATTATCACGTTTGAAACAAGACAATAGAAGTGTCGAGGATTATTATCAAGAGCTGCAAACTGGTTTATTGCGTTGTGGTTTAAATGAGACTGAAGATGCTATGATGGCTAGATTTTTAGGTGGTTTAAATAGTGAAATCCAGGATATACTAGACTATAAAGAGTACAATTCTATTACTCATTTGTTCCATTTTGCTTGCAAAGCTGAAAGGGAAGTATAGGGACGACGAAACAAGGGAAGAGGTAATTTTTCTGCAGGTCATAGCACGTCATGGACACCCACTACCCCTATTCCATTCCCTCGTGAGACTACAACAACAGACTCCAACAATGGGCCACGTACAACAAATTCAAAATCTTCACCACACGTGCCCATGGCACCTACCAAGAGCTCTTATTCGACCGCCTCAACGGGACGCACAAGGGATGTGCAATGCCATACTTGTAAAGGTCTTGGCCACATGAAGAAGGATTGCCCAAATAGGCGAGCATTAGTTGTGCGAGAAAATGGTGAGTATTCTTCCTCTAGTGATTTAGATGAAGATCCATGTGCTATGCTTGCCACTAACCATGTAGGTGACACTGGTGAGCCTGAGAGGGAGGAAATATATATGACTGCTGATATGGCAGATAAATACCCAAGCCTAGTCACCATGCAAGTACTTAGTGCTCAAGAGGGGCATGGTGAATTGCATCAACGCCATAATCTTTTCCAAACCAAGTTTGTTGTCAAAGGACATTCCGTCCGTGTGATTATTGATGGGGGGAGCAGCAATAATTTAGCAAGTATTGAGATGGTGGAGAAGCTTGGCATCACCACTACACGACATCCCCGTCCATATTACATCCAATGGCTCAATGCATGTGGTAAGCTGAAGGTAACACGTCGTGTGCGAGTGCATTTTACACTTGGTTCATATCATGATTTTGTTGACTGCGATGTCGTACCTATGCAAGCATGTTCATTATTGTTGGGTAGACCTTGGCAATATGATAATAGTGTTATTCATCATGGTAGAACAAATTCGTATAATCTCATGTTTGAAGGAAAAACGATCAGTTTACTACCTATGAATCCAACTGAAATTGTAAATGTTGAGAAAGCTAGAGCTCCTGATAATGTTAAAGTAGAAGATGTGCATGCGCTTCTTGTTTTTAACTCTCCCATTCCTGATTTTAATGTGCCAAGTGATGAGCATGTACCTTCTGATCATGACAACCTGGATTGCATACATGAAACTAAAATTGTTACCTCCGATGTACAAGTAAAATCGAAGCAGCTTTTAGTTTCTGAGGATACATGTGCCATTTATATTAGCAAATATGGTTGCTTGTTTGGCTCTGCCTTGTTTTCTTGGTTAAATAATTTCCAGGCTATGGAAAGCCGAGGACGGCTTTGTTTTCAAGAAAGGGATGATGATGAGACCATTACTTGCTTAGATACGACCAAAAGTATAGCGCACATATACAATTGTCAGGTGATTTCTATATGTAATCTATTAATAATTGATTGTATTATTGGATGCAAAAATACTACACATGCTTATGTATTGTGCAGTACCGTTGAAGACATGGACACGTGACATGATGCAATGCCAACGCTCAATACCATGTCCAAGAGCCTACCGATCCAATTACATGCATGGCTGTTTCACATTGCCAAAACTCAAAAGAACAAACAACGTGCCCTGGCGTCTACTACAGATCAAGCAGGCCCGGTTCAGAAGTCATCATGCAGGCGCACGAAGGAGCAGCGTATATTATGCGGCCCAGATACTATTGTCTACGTCGCGAGCAGATGGGCTTGGCCGCAGGCCAAACTTATCATGGAGGACGGTATCAACGCGGAACTGAGGCGGCAGCGCAACGCCATGATGTCTCCAATAAATAGCTAGTTTTAGCTAGGGTTTGAGGCGGATTTTGTTTAGAGAAGTTTAGCTATTTGCTACTTTTATTTGTCTACGCTCGTAGCGGCTAGTGCGACCGTCAGACAACCTATCAGGATCCCAAACTTTGTTTCTGAGATTATCAATCTAGTATATCTGCAATTTGAGATTGCTTACGCTGTTATTTTCTTGCTTGTTCTTTGATTTGCTTGCAGGAAAAGTCCTTCATGGACAGGTTGATCGTACCGCTGGTTCGGTCAATAACATCGTGGAGTTGGTTCAACGATTGCTGTGGATATCAGTCGTGTATGGTTCTCCCTGTACGGTTGATAGCCGGATCGTGAGAGTCAAATCCTACAAAATCGTAGCTGTCCTCTCTCATCGAAAGATCGGGAACCCTAGAACACATCATCCCATTAGAAGAATCTACCAACATCAACAGTGGCGTCAATCATTTGACACATAGTCCAAAGCGCATTTAGTCAATTACTAATAGCTTTAGATTTCACACTTTTGAGGTGGATCACCATCATCATACGATTGGTATTCTTCCGGGTTCCATTCTTTAGCAATCTTTCGGTACGGCAAAACAATTTAGCCGATACCTTTTCATCCATCTTATCATGACAACTTTCATGATGAAACTACTATAGCTCATAAGGGTGAGTGGAAGTATAATATTAGTTCCCAAACTTTTGGGTGATCGGGATGCCAAGCATCTTCGATCTTCGCATATATTCATACAATATGAGCATATGTTCTTTTACTAAATTATACTTAATCATTTTGCAAACAATCAAAGTTCTAGACATCAAATATCTTTTAACTCTTGTTTGTTTCTGAAACAATTCTTTCAGCTCCAAGATCACTTTGATTCTCAAACAATTTTGAAGATCAATTTCTCATGAAGGCAAACATATGATTTTAGATACTAAACTCAAAGCATTGCTCTTAGATTAATACAACTTATTAAATCGTATGGACCAAGCGTGGATTGCTAAAGTTGCGATAAGACTTAATCTTTGATCTTGACATTCTTACTAAACGGTACTAGGTCCGAAAAGTGATTATCTAGAATTCTATAGTTTTTTTAACTCAATTAAAACTAAGTGTCGGTGGAAAACGGTTGCCAAAGACTACAACGACTTATGCAAATACACTAAGATTTTGTTCATGATAATTAGTTCAAGTTAATCAAATTACTAATGAACTCCCACTAAATTCAACATCCCTCGAAGTTGTTTAGTGAAGCATGATCCAAATTCACTACACCGAGACCGATCATCACGTGAATGATGTAGCTTTAATGGTGAACATCAACATGTTGATCATATCATCCATATGACTCATGCTTGACCTTTCGGTCCGTGTGTTCCGAGATCATGTCTGTACATGCTAGGCTCGTCAAGTTTAACCCAAGTATTTTAGCATGTGCAAAACTGGCTTGCACCCATTGTATGTGAACGTAGAGTTTATAGCACCCGATCATCACGTGATGCTTCAAAACGACGATCTTTCGCAACGGCGCATACGAGGGGAGAACACATTTTATCTTGAAATTAAGTGTGAGGGATCATCTTATAATGCTACCGTCGCGATCAAAGCAAAATAAGATGCATAAAGGATAAACATCACATGCATATACAATATGTGACATGATATAGCCAATCTTCGCGCATTGATCTCCATCTCGTGCGCGCCGACATGATCTCTATCACTCCACCATGATTGCCTCCACCATGAATAGCAACTACGACTATTGCTAACTACTTAGTGATAAAGTAAAGCTATTACATGGGGTATAAGAAGTTGACACACAGGTCATACAAAACTATAAAGACAACCATATGGCTCCTGCCGGTTATGAACTCATCGACATGCAAGTCGTGAAACATTACAAAACATGATCATCGCATACATCACATACATTATACACATCACATCTTGTGGCAATACCATATCACAAACACTCCCTTCAAAAACAAGTTAGACGCCTCTAATTTGTTGATTGCATGTTTTACGTGGCTTATGGGAGCTACGCTTAAGAACGGTTCTTACCTACGCAAAGCCACAATGGTGATATTATAGTTGCCAACATCCATTGTAAATCCTATGACAACTATAGTGAGAGAAACTAGCATCCACCAGCCGCATGTGTGAAACAAGCCACACGTCAAGTGCGGAGCCAGTCTCGCAAATGAGGTTGCGTAAGGTTGGCCTGGACCGCTTCAATCTCACTATATCGCGCCATAAGAAGTACACAAAATAGAGGTTTGCAATAGAAAACATCAACGCCCGCAACAAGCATGTTGCGTTTTACTCGTGTAAAACATCTACGCATAGATCTCACTCTGATACCACTGAAGGGTTTCGCAGCATAGAAAACAAAATTTTTCCTACAAAGACGAACAAGAACAAGCCAAGATCTGATCTACGAGATGCAAAACAACGAGCGGGAGAGATTAGATCTACATACCCTTGTAGATCGCACAGCGGAAATATTCAGATGAACGTGGTCGGCGTAGTCGTACTAGCATCTCCTCTTCGCGATCCGATCTGATCCAAGCGCCACAACGGGCGGCGCCTCCGAGCGTTGCACACGTACAGCGCAGCGACGACTCCTCCTCCTTGGTCCAGCAAGGTGTGGTGGAGTGATAGATGGGATCAGCAGCACGACGGTGTGGTGCTTATGGTGGAGAGTATCTGCGGGCAGGGCTTCGCCTACGCGCGCGAGGTGGAAGAAGATAGGCAAAATCTCTAGTTAAACTAGGACAAAAAAAGGCTACCAGAGAGACAGCACGGCGGCTAGGGCTGATCAAAATCAGATCATCTGGCGGCTGCCCAACTCCTCCTATTTAAAGGCGCAGAAGACCTAGCTCCGTGCCGTCGCCTTTCGTGGAGTGCACGCTAGATCGATCGTATCGATCGAGGCGGCTGACTCCTGGCGATGGGGCAGGCTTCTGGCGGCCGTCGCTCCTTGCGAGCGACCTGGCGCGCGTCAGCCTCCTAGCGAGTCGGGCGGGCGGCTCCCGATCGAGCACTGGCACCGATCCGATCGGCCGAGTCAGGCTCCCAGCGAGAGGCCTTTTCTGCGGCCAGGCAAGAGACCAGCCCAGCCAGGCGCGCAGTCTGGCCCAGGAGCGGCGCACGGCCCAGCCGAGGCACGGGGCCCAGGCGCGGCCTGCTGGCGCGGGCGACCCCTTTTTTTTCTTTTCTTTGCCTTTTTTTCTTTTGCCTTTTTTAGTAGTTTGTCTAGATGGGCTACATAATTGACCCATTAGCAAAACCTTTTGCGGACTACATTTAGTCCTTATTTATTTCTACTAAATAAATAAATGTATTAACATTTATTAATTCAATTAATTAATAAATCGTTAATCCTCTTCTTGGAACAATTCCGAAACTCTCCGAAACAATTTCCATAAATCCCGAAACTACCCTAGCGTCGATGAGCGTTAAGTGTGTGACCCTACGGGTTCGAGAATGCGTGGACATATGATCACTATCAATAATCAATAGCGGGATCTGGAAATCCATATTGACTCCCACATATTCAACGAAGATCATTATCGGTGAACCACAATGTCAGGATTCAATTAATCCCGTATACAAATTCCTTTGTCTCGCGATATTTTACTTGCCCGAGATTCGATCGTCGGCATCACCATACCTAGTTCAATCTCGTTAACAGCAAGTACTCTTTACTCGTTCCGCAGTCCAATATCACCCTATGATTAAACTCATTAATCACGTGTTTGCAAACGGTGTATGATATTGATCACCGAGTGGGCCCGGAGTATATCTCTCCGACATGGGAGGGACAAATCCCATCTCGATACATGCAACCCAACAAGTACTTTCCGATTACCTGAGAGACACCTTTATGATCACCCTCTCATAGGATGACGTTTGATGACCTCAAAGCTCTCTTCCGATACCATGGAGTGGCATTATCTCATGGTCTAAGGAATAGGATACTGACATAGGAAAAACTATGCAATTGTGAACACAATGACATGATCTAATTGTTGTGCTTATATTGGGTCTATCCATCATATCATTCTCCTAATGACATGACCTCATTATTAATTGACAACTCATGTCTATGGTTAGGAAACCTTAACCATCATTAATCAATGAGCTAGTCTAGTAGAGGCGTACTAGGGACACGGTGTTGTTCATAAACCACACAAGTATTAATGTTTCCGCTTAATACAATTCTAGCATGGAATATAAACATTATCATGAACAAGAAATATGATAATAACAATATTACTATTGCCTCTAGGGCATATTTCCTTCACTCATGTGGTGGGAGATAGATCCTATATGGACAGGTAGATACAATCAAGTATTGGTGCCTGGGGACAAGGAGTAAACTTAAGAGAAGAAGCAACCACAAGGTGGAATGTGGATTGTTAGTAGTATAGTGTCCTGGCTTTAGAAGTCAACATCTAGGGAAGTACTTAATTGGATTGACTAGGATCTCAAGGAGGAGTATTGGTGATAACCTTGATCATAACACCTTGAGAAGGAGTAAGGAGGATGCTTAGTTAAGCACTCAAAGGGAGTTGAGTTGAATAACCCTAAGAGTAGTAATGATATAAAGGTTATACCTAATAAGATTATGTAAGAGCTTTAGTGTCAAGCTCAAGACATGGATTTAGGTGAGAGTTGATGGAAATAAAATAAATCCTCATGGGAGTTGATGAAGGAAATAAGAGGAACATGTATAATACATGATTATATTTGTTGGATAAAGATAGTAGTTTATCTATGAGACCTAGTTTGATTTAGCAGATATCACCCATCATAATGTGGGGGTAGGAGAGTTTAGAAAACCTATTTTTGTTAAGGGGAAAGCATTCTTATGGAAGCTACATGGAAAACCTTGGTTTAGGTGCAAGTTTACCATTAGTAGGAAGAAATTTGGTATAGGTAGGTGGGACCACAAATCTACTATTTAGGTGGAGCCTATATCACACTAACCATATCTTGGGTATGATCACTATCTTCTTAAATAAGAATGAGACACTTCTATGATATTTCATATTCTTTCCACCTATCCATTTGAAACTCTACTCTGTTGTCCAATTCTAATTATGCATCTATGGGTGATATAAACTCATCCAACCCAATGTCCTTCCATTTATCCATTTGAAGCCCTATGGTGCCAATTTAAGATTCAACTTATGTATCACTTTGTGGTCATAAGAAAAAAACCCCCATAATCATATCTTATCTCTAAATCCAATAGTGGTGTCCAAACAATGATCTCTCAAGGATCAACCAAGTCTTTTATCTAGTGCTCAACTCACATTTTGTTGTATACTTTGACTCTAGCTAAATAAATCTTCCCTATAGTAAATAACTTCAAATAGAGGATCAAGAAACTGTTAGTGACATTGGAATATCCCCATAGGACCTTTCCATGTCCTTATCAAAACTGTGAGAGACATATGATCACGCCTTTGCACCAATTCCTAAATGGGAAGGCAAGTAATAGCCAAACCCCATTTCCTTGTTCCTTTATGGAATAAGAGGGAAAGTAAATATTCTTACCTCTTATTGTCCTTTGAATAAAACCTAGCTTGATATTTTGTGAACCCCACAAAAGCTATGTGGACCTATCCATTAAGCTCCAATATAAAAACCCTAATGGTATTTAAAATACCTTATGTGCCAATGCACCTATAAAATGTCTCTAATCACATGTGCTGGACCAATAGCACTATGGTTATATCTTGTAAGAAGTTTCAAACCCAAAACCCTGCAGAACAAGTTAGCAAAGTCTCATTAGAAATTCAAAACAGAAAAACAGAAAAGAAAGAAAAAGAATCAAAACAGAAAAAAGGGAAGAGGCTTACCTGGACCGTAGCCCACCAAATCGGCCCAGCCACCGGCCCAACACCGAATACCATTTCGTTTTTACGAAACAGAGGAGGAGGTCATCGTCTTCCTCTCCTCCTCTGCAGCCTGCACGACACGCCGACAACGAGGGACACGTCTCGGCCGCCTTCGACGGCCAACACCGAGGGCTCTTGACCACCACAACGACGTCTATCCACTCCGCATCTACTGGCAAAGGAAGGCATTGCGATTCACGCCCGGTAGCAGCACATCTGATAAAGACAGTTTGGCCCGATCTTTCATGATGCACCTCCTGATCCAATGGATCTAATGAATCTCCCAATTACGTGAGTGATACACGCAACCTGAAGATGAGGGAACGTCAATCCTGCAAGCAACTCGTCGATGTAGATGAACCTCACGCTGAATAGATGAATCCAACGAGCAACTCGATGATGAACAGCGAGCCTCACGTCGAAGCACGACAATACTTGTATAACAAGCACCTTCACACAGAACACAATATAGTGGATAACTAGATGAACGTTGGAGATGCCGTCTCAATACGCCAACCCTGGAGGGATGGTACACACACGTGGGAACTAAATGTTCTACATAATTCTCTGTCTCGGCCCATTTGTATGCATGTTACTCGGTAGATTTTGATGTGCAACCGGATATGGAACTACACCTTCATACTTCAATAATATGTGTATATGTTGTTGTATCATCCTCCCCTTTTTCAGGCGAAACCGACCTCGGTTTTGAGTCACTTGCAAAACTATCAATGTTACAGGGAGATGGTATGACCAGTTGTGCAGCAGCAGTATCCACATCATCCTCAATGGAATGAAAAGGCATCGAAAGAAGTGCAACTTCCTCAGCTTCCATCGTCTTTGCCTCTTCATGCACTCTGAATTGTACATCGGCCTTTTGCTTAATTTTCGTCTCTTCTTCCTCTTTGAATTGCTGGAGTTTTTTGTCCCTCCAAGCCTTGTACTTCATGGTTTCCATGGAAAGAAGATTATATGTCTTGCTTTTGTGAGGCACCAAATACTTCGAATAAGTATAGTTATTCATGTAGTAAACGGCACCTTGTTCCTTGGTCCATGGGATGCCCAACATCAAATGACATGAGGCCATATGTAGTGGAATCAGGTCGCACCACACCTCATAGTATAACTTTCCCAACTGAAATTGTATCTTTGTTTGGTGTGTAATGGTGAGCTTGTTGTCACCTAGAACCAACAAATAAGGGTGCTGAAGTGGCCTCGTCGGCAGCACTAGCTTCTCCACCATCTCAAGACTAGCAGCATTGATATAACTCATGTGGTCGATCGTCAAGGCACATGTTCGGTCTTGAACAATCACACGAGTATGAAACAGTTGCTCACCTTGCCCTTTCTCTTCTCTCTAAAACCAATGAGAGAAAACAGCCTTCTCTTCCATAATTGCATCCAACACCAGCCGAATATGCAGGAAGCAGCAAATTTAGACTCGGCAGAATATATAGCAACAACAACAGTTAGCAGAACTATTCCGTCGAGCAGTAGAATAATTCAGTACACCAGAAATAGAAGTCGCCGCGGTATGCTCGGCACTCGGCAGAGAAATCTTGGTGAACTGAACTCTATGTAAGCTACAAAACCAACAAAAATCTGACCGAATTTGACTTTGATGCGCCGTGCAAAACTCAGCGAAATATCAGCCTATTGTGATGTGTACCACTAGAACTCCTTCACACAGCCCAAGGAAACTCACGTAAGGCAATCTGATACGATGAACTTGATGCAAAACTCCCTGGTCGTCTGTCCTTCACGTGCAAGGCAGTATAATCAAAACCAAATTGAAGAACTCCTAGCACCTGATGGTATACCACACCAGATCGATCACAATCAAAACTTCACGAACCAGCAGATCGAGAAACAACAACACAAGTGTCTTGCAGATCGAATCCAGCAGCAAATACTTCTCGTCAGATCTTCTAGTCCTCCTAAGAAAAACCAAAAGATCAATCTCACCAGATGGAACTCGTTGATCTTCAATCTTTGAACAAAAACCAGCAGATCGACGACCTCAACAGATAAATCTTAGCAGAAAAATCGTTGTGAGATACCCGACGAATCTGATATCAAGATGATAAAGACAGTTTGACCCGATCTTTCACGATGCACCTCCTGATCCAAGGGATTTAATGAATCTCCCAATTGCGTGAGCGATACACGCAACCTGAAGATGAGAGAACGTCAATCCTGCGAGCAACTCGTCGATGTAGATGAACCTCACGCCGAATAGATGAATCCAATGAGCAACTCGATGATGAACAGCGAGCCTCACGCCGAAGCACGACAATACTTGTATAACAAGCACCTTCACGCAGAACACAATATAGTGGATAACTAGACGAACATCGGAGACACCGTCTCAATACGCCAACCCCGGAGGGATGGTACACACACGTGAGAACTAAAAGTTCTACATAATTCTCTGCCTCGCCCCATTTGTATGCATGTTACTTGGTAGATTTTGATGTGCAACCGAATATGGAACTACACCTTCATACTTCAGCTCAAGTCCAGCGCCAACAATAATATGTGTATATGTTGTTGTATCAACATCGACCTCCGCCGCATCTCCATCGTTGCCGATGATAACATGATGACCTAGACCTCGTTGTTGCCTATAAAACTACGAGAGGGACCATCGTGAACCCATATTTCACCCTAACCCTCTCAAATCGTCTCTACACCTCTCTGTCCACCGCACCAAGCCGCAGGACTTCACCGGAGCTTCTTCGTCAAGCCGATGGTAGAGACCACCCTAAGCTTCTGGAAGTGGTCGAGGAGGAGCGCCTCATCTTCTGGATCCTCTCGGTGGAGTGGAGCATCGAGGGAAAGTCGGAGCAGGGAGAATTTCACCAATTTCTTCTGCAGCAGTTCGCCAGAATCCACGAACGTATGCTCGCCTCCATCGTCAATCGACACCACTAAGCATCGCATCAGCTTCACGGTGAGTCTCCGCATCGCTGGAGCCTAGTACCTCCTCCGAGGACCCCTGTAGACCGAGATTGCTTGGCGACCGTAGTGCACCGCCGCAGATGCTTGTCGCCCGAGCTTCTTCGACGACCATTTTGTGGCGGCGCTGGCACCATCTGGTTCGGCATGGTCTCCTCTTTCGATTACTCACACGCGAGCATCGGCCATCTCCGGCGATCACCGGCGACGAACCCTACCCAGTCAACCGAGTTGACTGGTCGTTGCTAACGTGGCACATGACCTGGCCCTGACCCCACTGGTCAGTGACTGTGGCTAGAAACCTGTATGTATAAATAGGTTTTCTCTATTATTCAGAATTCAGAAAAGTGTTAAAACTTAGCAAGTTCATAACCAGTTAAATTTAAATCACAAAAATACAAGTAATATATCAAAATTATCACAAAAATAAACTCTATTTGTTTACTTTATACTATTGCATACTTGTATGAAATAATTTTTAATTAAATTTTAAAACATGTTTAAGTAAGAATTTCAAATATGAATTTGAAACAAATTTAGGAATCAAATAACTTTTCTAAATGAAAAAAAATAAATGTTTATAAACTCAAATTACTTTATTGAAACAACATTTCATTATTTAAGTTTAGCATTTTAAAACTTTACTATTAGTATTTAAAAACCTAAAACTATTTCCCTGAATAATTTTAAATACTAAAATAAAAAAATCCTAAATAACTATTGTCTTGTATTAAAATCTATTTTCAACTATAACCTGGTAATTGAAAATTGTCTTACTAAGAGTTACTTTTAATCATGAGAATGTTTGAAATCAATTTAGAAACCATTTAAAATTGTGATTCAAACCCTAACAACTATTTATTAAAGAAATTATGTTTTCTTAACTACTTAAATGTTCTTAGAAGGTAAGTAACTAAAAATGAATTTAATTAGTAAGTATCCATTAACATCAGATAATCATCACAACAACTCTTATGCCATCAAACAAATACTTTCTTATATATGTTGAGATTGTTGTCAACCCTAAAACTAGTTAGGTATTGTTATGTGATATGCTTTACTTCCACTTTACATATCCATGCTCAACTGGATGATTGCTAATTGTAATATGCAACTTAAAACTGTTACTTTCATGTCTTCACCATTAACCATCATTCTCTTGTAGCAAGGGATGGTGCTACACCCTAAAATAACATTCTTCTTTTAAGTTGTACTCTTATACTTATTAATCATGGTAAGATAACCTAAAACCCTTAAACAACCTTGTGTGTGGTATTACAACTAAAAGTGCAACACACCACAAAAGGATCACCACCATTCAGTAATAACAAATCATCGGGGTTAGATTACGCTTAGAGCGATGCGTAGCATATATTTGCATATCATGCTGCAGATTTCTAACATCATCCCTGCCGGATGATGATTGTTATTTCAGAATTTGGATTTCTATCGTACCGAAGACCTTGACTCGCATAATCTTGCAGTCAAAAAGGCAATTTCACTCTTGCTCATACCTCTTGAGTATTTTTATCAAATTACTTGCAAATATATACATGTGGTATTACTACGGCATTTAAAGCAAAAGTTCTGCTTTCTTAATTAACTTGACTAGTGGTTAGCAACCACGGTGGTTGTTGACCTAGGATGGTGGGCAGTGGGACCATGGTATGAGTATTGGTGGAGGTCCCACTACAACTGGAAAGTTCACCTAGGAATTAATAACCAATGTCGCCAGTGATTCTAGCGCCGTAAACAACAGTCAACCATAAGATATGTTATGGGACAGAGAAGTCAGCTGTACCTTTCGCATATCAACGGATGCGTCGTACCATAGCTGTTGGCGTCCTGCTGGGAGCAACATGAGGGTGGAATCCCCTTAATGATTCCATGGTACTGGTGGTCTATGATAGATTGTAGGAGACCAGCGTGGGAACCCGAGGTCGGAGGCTACCAAAGTGTAGGAGACCGGCGTGGGGAATATCTACCGAGGTCGGAACTACCAAAGGGTAGGAGACCGGCGTGGGTAAGTTAAATCAAGGTCGGAACTCCTAAGGGTAGTAGACCGGCGTGGATTGTGTCAATCGAGGTCGGACCTACCACAAGCGTAGGTGACCGGCGTGGATTGTTTTCGAGGTTGGAACTACAAATGGGTGGGTATGCGGGATCGCGGAGAAGGACAGTGATTGGCTTGGATCATCGACTGGGCCCCACACATGAGAAGTGTGGATGGAAAAGCTACTCGGATGTGCAACAAGGCTTTGATCTCTTATGGGTACAAGTGACCACCTCTCCAGAGTATAAAAGAGTATCTGGATACTCCCTGTTCCGGGAAGGAGCTACGAACGCGGCAGGAAAGGAGCCCATCGAAGCTCTGGTCAACCTGTGAAGACTGACAGGCATAGTTTTTAGAATAAAAGTAACCTCTTGAAGAAATGTTTATGAAAACTTGCATTGCCGAATGACTCTTGGGTCTAAGGCTGTAGCTAGTGCATAAAATACCTTATTCCTTATATGAACTTGCTGGGTAACACTCGTTACTCACCCCACTCCCTCTTAACCCTTGCTTAGATTGGAGTCAACACCAGGAGGCAACCTCGAGACACTGAAGATGAAGATGAAGCCCTCTACCAATGTCAGACCTGTCAGTGGAGTCAACAACTACATCAAGCTGGGTGGAAAACTAGAATAGGAATAGAAGAGACCGAATTCCCTAATCCTAGAACCTAAGTAGTTAGGGTATTTCTATAGCTTAGTAGCAAGCCAACTGCATTAGTTGTAGCTTTAGTTTAGTCTTCTATGTGTTCCTTCTCGATTGTAGTCGCCAAGACTAAACCTCTCCCTGTTGAGGATATTTTGAAGATCTTCTGTATGATGAAATTTGTAATCCTATGCACCTATCTTGGACCTGTGATATTTCTGTTGTACCACTCTGATTGATGTAATACTAGTGAGACAGTGTTTTATTGGTGTTATGTCAATGACTTGCATACTACACATGCAATGATATGCTGGGTCACCACAACATCCTTGGTCCGCGCGACACCCTCGGCGACGGCGGCGGCCAGCCTCTCGTGTGCCTCGACTACGAGCGCCTACTCCGCCGCCATCGGCTCCCTGCCGCCCTCCCGACCGCGGCTAGCACCACGGTCTTCGCCACCCGCTTCATCCTCGCGTCATCCCTGCACTGACGCTTCAGCGGCAACATTGTTCCCGCGTGCTCGCGCCTCCACCAGCAGCGCCACTTCCATGGAGAGGGTGGGAGAGGTAGGACGAGGAGGAATGTGGATTGGCTAGGGTTTCGATGAGCGGCATATCCCAGAAATACACTCTAAAATAATGCATATTTGGCTGACAAGCAGGACCATTAAAAAGAATGATATTGTGGTTGAGAGGCTAGGTCGAACCGGGACGGTGAGCGCAGTAAAATAGCAATTAACTGCTCATGAGGGCAAATCTGACTTACCACAAACGGACGGCCGAGATAAGCTGTAAATAGAGTAAACCGCATGGGCGGTCCTAATTCTTTTTCCGTAACTTCAGTTAGGTCCTAATTCTTTCAAAATGCATATCTAGGTCCCAATTCTTTTCCCGTACCTTCAGTTAGGTCCTAGTTCTTTCAAAGTGCATATCTAGGTCCTAAATCTTTCCCAGGTAGTTCACGCGAGGTCCTAAATTATCCTGACCCGCATTGATTGGTGCCATGTTGGTAGTGGGGCCCATGGAGCATACTAGCCACCCTATATATTTGCAAATAGACCCCCGAGGTTGTATTTCTTCCAAAATACAGTCCATGTTTCTCTCTCCACCTGGTGTAGATCCTAAGCATTCCCATCTTAGCACTTCCGCCTCCGAGGCTCGGTCAGTGACAACACCGGTAGGCACCAACATGTTCCCATCGTCAGTGACAATGCCGGTAGGCTTGCCGATTGACGGGCAGATCCACACCCCGACAGAAATGTTCGCCTGGACGGCACTCATGTCATGGAGGCTCCTTGGTGGCAGCAGTGCCCCGGCGTGTGAAGCATTCGATTGCTGATGCTACACCGCAAGCTTCGGTGCGCCGCCGCCTGCGCTGCGAATGCATGGCTCAATGGGGTCATTCCTCTCGGAGGCTTCGCTGCATACTGGCAGGCCCAACAGACCAATCTGGAGCTTCTGCATGCGAGTCAGCCTCCTAGTCACTGGGAAGCCCTATGACGGTTCATGGAGCCTCAGTCGAGCTGTGGGGAAACTTTGTTGTTGCACCGCCGCGATCTTGCCTTGGTAATTCATATTTAGCCATTGCACTGGCTCAAGCAAGATAGCGAGAATGACTGCCATCGTGGCTACGTCGGCCGGTGTGTCTACAAGGTGCGTGTCTTAGGCCCGCGCCGTGCTAGAGAGGGATGGGGTGAGAAACAAGGACCGAGTTTTGGAAGATATAAAAACTGGGGGGCTATATATTCACAAATATGCATGGTGACCATATATCTCGTGGGCCCCACTATCGATGTGGAAGTGGTTAACACGCGTGCGATCGATTTAGGACCTCTGATGAATCACTTACAAACGGATTAGGGCCTAGATGTGCATTTTGAAAGAACTAGGACCTCTAATGAATCACATATAAAAGATTTAGGACCTAAATATGCATTTTGAAAGAACTAGGACCTCTGATGAATCATTTACAAAAGGTTTAGGACCTAGATGTGCATTTTAAAAAAACTAGGACCTAACTGAAGGTACGAGAAAAGAATTAGGACCGCCCATGCGGTTTACTCCTGTAAATACTCGATTGGATGGCTTAGAATTCTTTAACCGCTCAAGAAACCCTTTGACCCCTCTAATTATATGTTCAGATTACGAAGGGATTTTCTCTTTCATTTCTGGATCTGGGCCACGCACGATCTGTTTTAACTCCTCTCTAAGGTTCGTCCCCTACAAGGCTTCCACTCCGCCCGAAAGCCGTCCACGATCCCCATCTTCCACCTCTCTTCAGGCGGCCAGCGGCCGGCGCCGGCTCGCCAAACCTGGAGGGGAGGCACGACACCAGATCCGGACCTTGCTGGTAAGGCCAGGCCCCATCCCCCGCCTCTTATCTTATACTAAGTTCTTGATTCGGCAACCGACCCGAGAGATCCCGTACAGTACCGATTCTTTCAAGCATAGTTCGCCCGAGCTCGTCTGGAATCTGCTGTTATTTGTTGGGCTTAAAGATTCTTGTCAGCTACGTGTCTCAAGCTGCCGTGGTGGCTGAGGTTGCCTTCCTTGTTCAGGTGTTAGTTTTAGGATAGCATGAGCTCGAAGCTAAACACCACTCATACGGACACACACAATGGTAATCGCACCTTGAACTGCTCATTTATTTATTCTTGTGTCTTCGAGCATAGGAAAATTGGGATTTAACTTGAGATCTAAAATTCCCTAGTACTACAAATAATAGGTGATAAGCCGATAATTACTCCAAATTGTCATATAAGGTTCTTGTCCTCTTATTGGCTCTGTAAATGTGTGAAACAATACTTGCTTGATGAAGTGTTGATGTAACATAACATGTTGATCAAAATGAGAATTTTTACATTTGTTAAGTATGTGGAAATTTAGTTTGCAATCAACTTCTTTATAAATAAACTATATGCAGTTAGCAGTTGAGGACAAGTCATGCAAATTTATCCACAGTTTTCATAGTTTATCTATGAAGCGAGGTATACATTGCTTCAGAGTCTCCTTTCCTACTTGCTGAATGAACAGTCTTACAATCATTTATGATGGTCTTGCAGATGTTGCTTATGCTTCAGTTATCTGAGATCAATAAAGTCTTCTAGTCAATCATGGAAGAAAAAAAAGTCAACCCATCTCGCCTACAGCTTGCTAGTCCTGTGGATAGCCACGATTCAACTCCACCTCCTGCTGTTACTACTGCCAATCCGGTTCCTCATGCTACTTCAAATGATTCTGCAACTCAGGTTGCCAGTATAAATCCTATTGCCCCTTCATCTCCTGCTGCTCTGACTTCTGCCACCACGCAAGATGATGCAGGAGGCCTCGAGGCACCATCATCCATGTTTTCTACATCTGGTTTATCTTCCTGGGCTAAAAACCTGAAAATTTCTCAGCCTTCTTCAGGTCAAGAATCACCAACTGGAAAAAAGACCTTTTCCCGCCTCACTAGTGGCCTTGGATTGCGCTTGTCTCCAAAAGATCCACAGCAAGATGAGAGTGCTGTAGGAAGCACCACCTCAACAACGGCACAAGCTGGTGTTTTTGGCTCCTTGACAAAAGGCATTGTGGATTCATCTAAGAATGCTGTTAAGGCAGTGCAAGTTAAGGCTCGCCACATGGTCTCACAGAATAAAAGACGATATCAGGTACATTTGTCTGTGCTTGTTGTCTAAATCTTCCGTATTTTTTATGTTCTTAAGTGTTGTGCTGATCAGCACAATCATAGGTGTGCTCTGGTTGAAGAATAATCGTTGATATTTCATGAGAAAATTCCTTACTTGACACGGGCTTAAAATGAGGTTCCTCATTTGACACTGGCAAAATTTTCTTCCCTATTTGACATCTAGTCTTAATTTGTTTCCTTATTTGACACTCTAGTTCATTTTCTTCACTAACGGTGTTAAAGAGAGGCATGAAAATACTTTATTACCCCTAGTGCATAATGTGACCAAAATCTGTACAGAACAATAGCTGTAGTAATGTTACATCTTTTGTCTTGGTTAAGTGGACAACTAAGACCACATAATTTGGTCAACTAACAGATTTCAACTCAAAATTTAGTCCTTTGATTATAATTCAAAAATAGAAAAAATGGGCAGAACCTCACCTCTTTTCTGAAACTACCAGAAACATCCATGTTTCCACATACATCACAGCCATGTTCACATTCACCACTGCATCAGTACCAGTTCACATGCATCACATAGAGACTAGTTCACACATGAGGTCCCCACATACATCATATGAACAGCACAAAAGAACCTCCAGCAGTAACCACATGAGGTTGAATCCACACATACATCACATGAAGAGCACGAAAGAACCTCCAGCATGTTTGTCAAACATAGACATCAACTCTTGGTCTGATTTTATTTATGGGAATGTTTTCAGAACATCATCATAGTACTGAACATGTGAAACTTCCAAATAATGTGGTGGGTACTCCACTATAATTGATTCAACCAAATCTTTGTAATTTGTTTAGTCAGAATCAATAACCTTCTCAAAATAAAAAGTCTTGATCTCCTTTCTAGCTTTTTTGGTTGCCAAGCATCCTAATTTTCAGCAAATAACTTGAATTTGCACCCATCATATAAATAGAAGAGAAACCTATGCATAAGATTGCTAGTTTGCTATGCATTTGGAGATCAATTCGTGGAAGATACTTACCCTTCTTCTAGCCATGCCGACAAGACCAAACCTAAAGCCGTGTCGTCGCCCAAGCCTGCAGCCAAGCCCGCATCGACGCCGATCCTTGCAGCACCAATGCCATGGTCGCCGCTCGCCTCTGCGGTGCCTTGGCTGCCCTCCACAGCCCCGCCTTGGCCACCGTCCGCCGCGACTGGGTTGCTGTCCGTTGCCGCGACTAGGTCGTTGTCCGCTGCCGTGCTTGCGCCGACAACCGCAGCGAAGCCTTGGTCCATTCCCCCATAGCTATCGCCACCGCCAGTACGAGCCACCGCCGCCGCCGGTGTCGCTAGGGTTCAGGCTGGGTTGTGTCGAGCGATAGACAAGAGAGGAACGAGAGTTGGGTCAGAACAGTTCGGTCGAGATTGGGTTCTTTCGTTCGATAGTTCGGTCAATTGTGGGGTATTTTGGTACACCCAATTATTTTCAACAGAATGCTGTAACGGAAATAACGGAAATGTCATATAAGGAAACAAATTGAGACTAGATGTCAAATCGGGAAGAAAATTTTGCCCAGTGTCAAATAAGGAACCTCATTTTAAGACATTGTCAAATAAGGAATTTTCTCATAAATTTTCTTCCCTATTTGACATCTAGTATTAATTTGTTTTCTTATATTACACTCCAGTTCATTTTCTTCACTAACAATGTTAAAGAGTGACATGAAAAGACTTTTTTACCCTAGTGCATAATGTGACCAAAATCTGTACAGGACAATAGCTGTAGTAATGTTGCATATTTGGTCATGGTTAAATGGCCAACTAAAACCACATAATTTGGTCAACCAAGAGATTTAAATTCAAGATTTAGTCCTTCGATTTTAACTCAGAAAAAATAAAAGAATGGGCAGAACCTCACCTGTTTTTTGGTCTATATCCCACATAATTCATATATACATATATATATATATAGGACTCCTCTTATATACTCTGGGTGTATATACTCCCATGTTCAATATACCTCATATACGATGGTATTATACCTCTTTATCATTCTAGATATACCTTATTAATTATTCTAATATACCTCAATACAAATAGTATGCAAAAAATTCCATCGGAACCCTTAGTATTTTTAATATATCACTTTTACGTATAGAAATGCAGTATATACGTAAATAAAATAAGGTATATAGACTCAAATGAAATTTTAGGAAAATGAGATGGTATCCCTGGGTGTACCACATAGATGAGTCAATTATACCTATTTATAATTTTCAATATACTTTATTAGTAAATACTAGATATCTCAAAGTGAGTTTTATGAAAAATTTCATTTGAGTCTATATACCTCATATTATATGCGTATATACTGCATTTATGCACGTAAAAGTGATATATTAAAAAAAGTAAATGTTCCGATGGAATATTTTGCATACTACTTGTATTGAGGTATATTAGAATAATTAATGATGTATATTAAAAATGATAAAGAGGTATAATACCCTTGTATATGAGGTATATTGAATATGAGAGTATGCACACCCAGGAGTATATTAAAAATTTCATTTGAGTCTATATACCTCATATTACATGAGTATATATAGGGTCCATCTATACTACAACCGGTTGTAGATTAGTAATCTACAATCAATAGCCCTATATAGGAGGCGATCTCGTTAGAAAAAAAATTGATGGCCGGCCCGACTGGCCTTATCCCCAACCCGACGACCAAACTACCTCCCCACTGTAGAACCTCCACGCAGGCCTTCCGCGCGCGCTCCACGGGCGTCTACCGTCGGCGGCCGGCCGCCGGCCGCGTGCTCGCTGGAGACGCAACCTTGCCTTGCCACCGACGCATCTTGGCTTTCGCGTGCGCTACCCTGGCGTCTGCCGCCGGCATCGTGCTCGCCGGCGAAGTATCCTGCCCTGCCGCCGACGCATCCTGGATTCCGCGCCTACCCGGGTCTCTGCCGCCGGCCGTGTGCTCGCCGGCGACGCATCCTTCCCTTGCCCTGTCCCCCGACGCATCCCCGCCTCCCTGCGCCCACCGCCGGTACATCTCGCCCCGCCGCCTCCATGTGCCCAGCATCGAGCCCGCATCAGGAGCTCCAATCGAGCCCACATCAGGAGCTCCAATCCCAGGCGACACGGGCACCTCTCCGGTGAACCTCATCAGGAGCTCCAATCCCAGGCGACGGCTCCCCCCTGCCCGCAGCTCACAGTAGGATCGGTGCTGCGGCTGCTGACTCCACAACCGCCGCATACAACCATCTCGTCGGGCAGCCTCTCCGCAACAGGGTCTCTAGTGTCTTTCCACTTGGCATGACCTGCACGCATTCGTATCTCCTGCTTGAGCACACCAGGAATGACATAGGCAGTTCAACTCCTTTTTCTAGGGAAGTACGACTTGCACAGAAAAAGTATGGAGAGAATAAAATGTTTTGAACTATTTATATTCTTGCAAAAAATCTGTCAGGAGCCCAGTGCATAGTCAGAGAAGTATATCCCATAAATCAAGTCTATTATTTATTGTTAAATCAAAATAACAAAGTAAGCAAAATATATAATTAAGTGAATTAAGCGATTTATCTAGAATTCTAGAAAGTTCGATGGCACTTATACAACAGTTTAGAATCGTGATTCCGAAAAGTTCAAGACCACTCAACACGGCAGTTCAGTAACAAACTCGCGGCTATGGGAAGTTTAAGCCATGATTTTGGGAAGTTCAAGTGTGCTTTGCGAGGTAGTTTAGGTGCGCTTCACGAGACAGTTCATGTGCGCTACTCAAGGCAGATTAGGTGGGCTTACGAGAGAAGTACAAGAGGTGGCTAGAGGCAGTTCAGGTGTACTACCGAGTCAGTTTAGAAAACTTGACGCAGTTCAACTGCAGTAGCTTGGGAAGTTCAAAAACGCTACTGTGGGAAGTTCAGGCACACTAACGAGAGAAGTACAGGTGGGCGGAACTTCGGGAAGTTCAAGTGCACTAACGAGGCAGTTTAGAAAACTCGACCGCGGTACGTGACTCCAAGCAGTTCAGTTGCACTAACTCGAAAAGTTCAAGACCGCAACTCCGAGAAGTTCAGGTGCACAAACGAGGGAAGTACAGGCTGGCGGAACTTCAAGAAGTTCAGGCGCAACAACGATGCAGTTCAGTAACTTGACTCGGGCAGTTCAAGTGCACTAACGCGGCAGTTCAGAGAACCTGGCATGTAGGCATGACCCAGGGCAGTTCAGGCGCACTAACGAGACAGTTTAGGAACGCAACTCTGGAAAGTTCGGATGCACTAAACGCATCAATTCACCTAGAACACGCTAGAATTTTCACTTTTGTTGGATTTGTTTTTTACCATAGTAGAAATTTCTATTTATACTAAGCAAAAGTTTACTTTGAACAAGAGGAAAGTTCGATTGCAAGAAATTAAAAAGTTAAATTTTGTCAAAATTCAATTTAATCATAACAGAAGTTCAGTTACACATCCCGAGTAGTTCAGCTGCATGTGAGAAGCAGTTTAAGTACTATGTTTTTTTTTCGAGTGGAAATCCTACCCATTAAAATCGTTTCTATATGTCCCAGTTGCACAAGTAAACCACATAAATACTTAATATACAATGATATGAGTTTACTTTCACTTGTACATGGCGTCATGCCCCCACTCAACCACCATAGCCATGGCAAATTCAAATCGCTCGCATATGGGCGTTGTTTCTATTGTTTACTATTCTTGAAAATGATTCCTAAACCGTGCAAAATTTGAAAGCATCACAATGACAAAAAAGTTACGCAATTTGAATATCTTTCAAACGGTATATCATTTACTTCATTCCGATTAGTCGTTTTGAAATAATTGCAAAAACAGTGCATGCAAAATTGAGAAATCCGGAAATCCGAATCACCTATATTCAAAACTGCTCTTAAATGATAAGAAATCCGCAAAAATGATCAACATGAAAAAGTTGCGCCTAATCTATAGCTTTCTAATGCCGTATCATTTGCATCAATCGGATAAACGGTTTGAAAATGCCAAAAAAAAAACTATCCGCAAAATAGAAAATCCGTGAAATCGTTGTTTACCATATTTAAAATTACTTTTAAATCATCCAAAATTTCGAAAAACACTTAAAATGAATAAGTTTCGAAATTTCCTTACTAATGATATCATATGCGTCATTCTGATGAGCGATATGAAAACCGCGATAAAAATACTCTCCAAAAATACAAATAGACGCGAAAATCTGGTTATTAGTTTTTTAAATAACTTAAAAAATGTACAGAATTTCGAAAAACTTTTGAAACAGAAAAGTTTCAAAATTTGATAAGCTTTCCAACGGTATATTATTTGCGTAAATCCGATGAACGATTCAAAAATTATAATCAAAACATGTGGATTGCATGTACAATAGCGAGAAGTTCAAGACTGTTTAGCATCTACTATAGTGAGAAGTTCAAACGCATGCACAAGAAAGTTCAGAATCGGTTGTAGATCCTTAATCTACAACCGGTTGTAGAATAGCTGGGCTATATATGAGTATATATATATCGACGCGGATTTGCTAGCCGGGGTGGTAGCTGTGCATAGAGCTACCACCGTTGGATGTGGCCTAAGATAGATGACGACTTGACGGTCCTAGGAACGCATATAACAACTGTGTCCTCCTGTCCTCAAAAGGAAAAAAACTGTGTCCTCCGATGTGTGTTTGAAAGTCTCCTTATCCTCTAATTTTCTTGATTATATTATCTCTCATGGTCAGATTATACATGGAAAGTTTTGTTAATTAAACTTGGATGAACACTGGATCTGGATTGAACCCGGAAAATCAACCCATCACGAAAACAAATCCTCATGTTTTTACCATTGGATCTGGATCGAACCTAGAAAATCAACCAATCATGAAAACAAATATGGGATTGGATTAGAAACACACCCTGCACAGAAAAATCAACTTCGTGCGAGTGAAGCAAATCCCAGACCAATTTTTTACTGTAGCTTTTTTTGAATGAAAATGGGATTTGGATCGGGAAAACATGGTATCTTCACAGGAAAATTCAGATCGAAAAAAACTGCGGACGACCTCGCCGTGCCTCCGCCCTGTTTCTCCTTCCTCCCTGCGGTGTCCAGCAGCGCCCTTCATGGCCGTGCCGGTGGTGGCGACATGCATCCCCGGAGGCCCGGACCTGCATCACGGAGGAGGGGCACGGCCAGGAAGCCTGGGCTGCGTCCCTACCTTTGTTCTGAAGCCCAAGCGCTGGCGAGGGTTGGACGGGAGTGAGGGGGGTCGCCGCGCCGGTGAGATTGAGCGGCGGCAGGGGAGGGCCGGAGCCTGTGAAGGCCAGGGCCGCCGCCTCCCCTCCTGGCAACACGAGCTCGCCCTGCAAGGTAGCATGCGAGGGGATGAAGGCAAGCTAATAACACCACCGGGTTGTATCTTCATGCGAATGGTTGAGGTGCATTGAGCAGGTTAGATGCACAGGTTGCATCGCGTGGTGGTTTGGGTTGGACGTGTTGCAAGGTTCAGGTAGTAGGCTTGTGTACGAGGCTCTCTTGGGTGGATGGGGCGGCAGGTCACTTGGTGTGGTCACTTGAGCAGGTGATTGCATGTGGTGCGCATGCAACCGCTGTTTAATTCCGTCAGTGAGATTTTGTGATCCCAGTGGTGGAATTCATGCTCCCTATAAATGATCCAATGGTGGGATGATGGTGTGTAGCTACCACCGGTGGTAGGCCACTATTTCCCATATAGAGTATATATGCAAAAAGCATCACAACATGTAAAACTACCAGAAACATCTTTGTTTCCACATACATCACAGCCATGTTCACATTCACCACTACAGCAGTACTAGTTCACATGCATCACATAGAGACTAGTTCACACATAAGGTCAAATCCTCACATACATCACATGAACATCACAAAAGAACCTCCATCAGTGATCACATGAGGTCAAATCCACACATACATCACATGAAGAGCACAAAAGAACCTTCAGCAGTAACCACCTTTGTCTTAGCATGTTTCTCAAACATAGACATCAACTCTTGGTCTTATTTTATTTCTGGGAATGTTTTCAGAACATCATCATAGTACTAACATGTACAACTTCCAAATAACGTGGTGGGTACTACACTATAATTGATTCAACCATTTATTGTAATTTGTCTAGTCAAAATCAATAACCTTCTCAAAATTAAAAAAACTTGATCTCCTTTCTAGGTTTTTTGGGTTGCCAAGCATCCTAATTTTCAGCAAAGAACTTGAATTTGCATCTATCCTGTAAATAGAAGAGAAACCTATATATAAGATTGCTAGTTTGCTATGCATTTGGAGATCAATTTGTCCACCGCTGTGACTGGGTTGCCATCTGCCACCGTGCTTGCGTCGGCAGCTGCAGCCATGCTGGGTCGGGTCGAGCGATAGACAAGAGAGGAACAAGAGTTGGGGTCAGAACGACAGTTCGGTCTGTATTGGGTTCTTTCGTTCGATGGTTCGGTCACTAGGGTATTTTGGTTCACCCAATTATATTTTGACAGAATGGTGTAGCAGAGGTAACGGCAATGTCATATATAAGGAAACAAATTAAGACTAGATGTCAAATAGGGAAGAAAATTTTGCCCAGTGTCAAATAAGGAACTTCATTTTAAGCCAGTTTCAAATAAGGAATTTTCTCATCTTTCATCATGGAAACTCTGCAGTCTGCATATAGTTCCAGTGGATGCTATTTTTTCTCCACTAATCCTTTCTCACTTTTGAGGAATGATGGGAACATGGTCATGGAAAATGTCTTCTTCCAGCTACAAATTGAGGAGTTAGACATTAATAAGTGTGTTCATATAGCATGCATCTTCTCACATCTGTCATTTTGGTCAAAAGAAGGTTTGTTTGTGTTTCTAGCTGGGCACTGTCATCCCTTATCATAGTAATGTATCAGTCCTCTGTTACTTCGATGTAACAAGGCAATGGAGAATGCTGTAGAGAGAGTTTACTGATTTGGGCATACTGACCTGTGTTATTATCTTTAGATCCTTGAAAGTTAATTATTGTCTTCAACACCTACAGAAACTATGTGAAAATATTAGGATGGTTGCTTAATAGTCTAGATTTTGTGGATCTAACACAAAAAAGAAAGATGTTAACATGGTTCTCTTACCTATAACAGGAAGGCGGATTTGATTTAGATATGACATATATTACAGAGAACATAATTGCTATGGGTTTTCCTGCCGGTGATTTGAGCTCTGGGATTTTTGGATATTTTGAGGTCAGTGTTCAAAGAGACATCAAAGTTTGCTTATAGGTTGCTACTTTTTATTTGTATCTAGAATGAAACACAGTAGTGCCTTCTGTTGCAGGGCTTCTACCGCAACCACATGGAGGAAGTCATCAGATTCTTTGAAATGCATCACAAGGTAGCTGTTGCTCTCTGTTGAGTTTGTTAACATGTATGCTACGTGGACAATTCACGTCAAGTTGTAAAGAGTGGCTTACACATATTTGTCTTATTTCCACTCTTTTATGCTTTATGCTGCATTAACTTCTTTTCTTTCTTGCGAAAAAGAAGCAGTTTCCTTTGGTATAGGTGTTCCCTCTGAATATGAGACAGGAATTAACCTTTAGAAGAAATTTACTAGTGCCGCAACAGTTGGCAACTTATATTCACATAATTTTTTTTTAAATCAAGAGTTTTAATTGTTTCTTTTATGATGAATGTGCAGGTTAGCTTTGTCATCTTTTGTAACGATGCATATCTTTCATAAGATGACTAGCACCATCTGACCATTTGTACTTGTATGCTTTTGCATTTTCACGAGGGTGGTAATTGCCCACTTCCATTATATTTTGTTTCTATGCATTTTGGCACACATCTTTTCTCCTTTTACCTATTTGCAACAATTCTGGAAGTTCTGCGGTTTAGGGTTCCCATGTCTCAAAGTTAAAAATCTGTTTCTTGAAGTTTGGTAGATCCTGTTAAATTTCATTGGGAGTCATATTTCATTATTGTTGCCATGTGAATCGAGACTTACATTTACCAGTTGATCTTTTACATCATTTACAAAATAGTTAGAGGTATTACTTGACCTAGTTATTCTTTTTTAATCTCTATAATTATTATTGTTTTACAGGGGAAATATAAGGTGTACAACCTCTGCTCAGAAAGGCTGTATGATGCATCTCTATTTGAGGGAAAGGTATGGGCAGCTTACAAACTTATGTCCTTGTTCTGTCACCTCCAAAAAATGATTTTCTTAACTGCGAATCCATTGACTTATAAACCTTTCTCATCAGTTGCTTCTGTTTCCTTCACACATTTTGATAATGGAACAATCAATTTTATTGGATATTAAAATTTAATGTGCATATTTCAGGTCGCATGCTTCCCTTTTGATGATCATAATTGCCCTCCGATACAACTTGTCATATCATTTTGCCAAAGTGCATACTCATGGTTGAAGGAGGACATAGAAAATGTAGTGGTTGTCCATTGCAAAGCTGGAAAGGCAAGGACAGGCTTGATGATCTCCAGCCTTCTAGTTTACCTGAAGGTAAAATTGCTATTTGCATTTATTACTAATTACAATAAGCCATGCCATTCTTGTTGCTAAATTGTATTAAGGTCGGAAGCTTGTGTATCATATGTATGGACAGTTCTTTCCTACCGCGGAGGAGTCCATTGAATACTACAATCAGAAAAGATGTGTAGATGGAAAAGGGCTTATTCTTCCAAGTCAGATAGTGAGTAACCCTCAAAATATATTAATTTACTTATATAACTCATGCAGTGTATTATATTCTTAATGTTCTGAAAAAATTCTAGAGATATGTGAAGTACTTTGAGCGCACATTAACCTACTACAATGGTGAGAATCAGCCGCCCCGCAGGTGCCCACTTTGTTTCCTCCATGATTTCTTATGATCAGCATGTATGTTGTTCATTAGTACTTAAGCATGTGTCAGTGTACTCTCCAGGTGCATGCTTAGGGGATTTCGCATTCATAGGTGCCCCTATTGGATCCGTCCATCAATTACTGTCTCTAATCACAATGGTATCTTACATGATAAATTGTACTTGAAATATTCATCTCATATCATGATTCATAGAAGAATAGCTTTTTGTGTTTTAAGGATTTCTTCTGCATTGAATAATAGGCCTATTATGCAGGTGCTCTTTTTTCTACGAAGAAGCATCCAAGAACAAAAGAACTAATGGTATTCATTATACTAATAAACCATTCTTGTGTGTCTGTAAAAAAAACATTCTTGTGTTTATTAGTAAACCGTTCTTGTTTGTGTTCAGTAGTTTGTGGCTTTCTGCTAACTTTCTATGGGCTCTTCATTTACTTACGTTTGTATAATCTCAGAAAATTATCAGTTTGGTATCAGGAATGTTTGTGTGGGTTGTTCATATTATGGATTCTGTCTACTTTGCTTTTGTATGCTGGTAGTGGAAACCACATAGGCACATATCGACAAGACAACTGCTGTTATGTACCAATGCTAAATAAAGAAGTCCCCTTATATTCAAGACAGTCACAGGTGTCCAACATATTGAAGACACCTTATCATGGTGCATGATAAGTTTAAGGCCAAACACAGCACTGCTTCCCATTTTCCTCTGTAGATATAGATAACAAAAAACCATTTTTTGTTCTTGGTTCTAGTGTGAATAGTAGAAAAAAAATTTATGTTGGTGCAAAGCCGCCACAAAGCAGAATATGATTTTCAGCAAAACATTTCAGACTTTGCACTAAGGCCAACCATATCAGACTACCGAGTTAGCATAGATTTTAATCCAACTGGTGTCAGAAATTGTATTACTACATATGGGAGATTTGGATTGAGCACAATGCATGGGTGTTTCACAACAAGCAAACGCCTCCTTTTGTGATTCTAGATAAGCTAAAGCGGAAGCCCGCTTGTGGGTTTTTGCGTGTGCAAAGCGGTTGGGTGAAATCATGCCCAGAGAGTAGGCTTTTGTAATAAACCTTTTACTTTCTTGTAAACTCCTTAATTAATAGATTGGGACAAAGCTTTTGCCCCTGTTTCAGAAAAAGAAAGAAAAGAAATTGTATTACTATCAGGGGAATGCTGTTTTGGCACATGGGAGCATATGCTCCTGATTTTTAAATTTTGATTTAAATACATTTCAAAACGTCAAAAAATTTGGACACAAAATTTGACGCGTATGTCTCGACATTCTATATGCTTACAAAGTCGTTCCACGGAAAACCGACATTTTATGTGTCGTGTGTAAAAAAGACAAAATTTAGTCTTAAAAAATGGCATTGTATGAGACATTTCTTTGTCTTTTTTACACAAGCTACAAAAAATGTTGGTTTTCGGTGAAACTTGGCGTGCACACTTAAAATGTTGAAACGTACATGCGAAATTTTTGTTTAGAATTTTTTGACATTTCAAAATAGTTTTTCCCGGCGCGGGAGCATATGCTCCCATGTTCCGAATTGGATTTCCGTTACTATCATGATTTTTCCATCTTATTCAGGACCTCTCATGATGAAAAAATCACAATACTTTTGGAATCCAGTGAATATAACACTAGTATAGTGGTGTTTTTTGTTAGATTTGCTGACCTTCACCTTATTTGTCGGGAAAATCATATGCAAGCTGAATATCAGATGTTATTCTGTATTTTTGCATTACTGAAACTAAAACAAAAGCAATGCCAGCCTATTTTGTTTTTGCTTTACTTGTCCTTTTTTCTCCGTTTCAGACTTCATCTATCATACCGTAGTAGTTCTCTTTGCTGTTTCCCTAAAGCAAAGTACCTAAAAGATATTTCAGATTCTCTTATTTCACTGCTATCGGTAAATCAATTATATGGCCCAGGGAAGCTATTTCTAATAATTTATACATTTGACTCATCATTTGATCTATTCTTTCTTTTCTCCAAATAAGTGGGAGTCATTCTTTGTTCTCTCATGTGAAAACTTTTTCAACCTGTTCTCAGCCAGAAGATTTCTGGTTTACGGCACCAAAGAAGGGAATTATGGTTTTTGCATTGCCTGGGGAGCCTGGATTAGCAGAGGTAGCTGGTGATTTCAAGATTCAGTTTCATGATCGGCAGGGAGATTTCTACTGGTAAGCTCCATTTCCTAATGTCATCAGTCCTTCACTTCTTGTCCTTAATGAGTACAGTTTACTTTTATTGGTACTGATAGCATCAAAAGCTTATATAAGAAACTGGAAAAGAATTAGTCTCATTTCTGTTGTACTCTTCACCTGTGCTTTTCAGCTGGCTAAATACAACTATGATGGAGAACAGAGTGACATTGAATCCAACTGACTTTGATGATTTTGACAAGGTAATTGATATTTCATTGTTTGTTTATTTGTATGGATTTATCTTTCAAGACCATATACGAACTAGTCCACAAGATGTACGAAATATCCATTCCTTATTGTTTATTCTTATTGGAATATAATATCAACCTGCCAGTTCTTGTTCCATGGGGTTGCCTTGTGTAGTTGCAAGGTAGGCCCTTTAGTTAAGTTGTAGCGAACTTGGCACATGTTATTTTGTCATTGTTGATGGAAATGTGTTATTACTAGTAAAAGAAAATGCATTGCACGGATGGTGTGTAATTTATCTTGAGGTTACAGTGTTGATCTTACTTTGTTCAGACTAAATGACTATCATTATGTCATACAGAGAAAATTGCCGTCACCTGGGTTCCAGGTCGAGGTTGTTCTGGTAGATCATGATGGTTCACAACCACCAAAACAAAAAGTAGCTGACCGATCTGCTGATAAGAAATATGATGCCGATTCCTCCATGAGCTCCAGTGCCAAAGAAAATGATGTTCATGTAGAGTCCAACAAAGAAGCTGGAGGCGATGATAAGGATGATGTTTTTTCTGACAACGAAGCAGAAGATCGATCGTTCAAGGGCAAGAAGGAGAAGGTCTCCAGCAGTGGTCAAGGTTCATCAAATGCAGTAAAAGCTTCTGAAACAAGTGTTGTACAAAACGAGACATCTGCTGCTTATAGTGGTATCGAGAAATTAACTATATCCATCGAGCAAGGTGCAAGGGCACCTGATGCTACTTCTCTGAAAACTGAAGCTAGCAGCAAAAGCAGTTCTACCACAACGCAACCCCCTGCGGTGGAATCATCCAGCATGAGCGAATTCAAGGCTATCGCTGCAGACGCTTCGGTCTTCTCGTTTGGAGATGAAGATGAATATGAAAGCGAATAATCCCACCGCTTCTCCAGATGTTTTATTTTTCATGTGTAAAGTTTCGCTCCTTTAAAACAACAGGATAGCAAAGTAAAAATACTGTTTTATTCTTGCATTATGTGTTTATTTTAGCCCTTCTAGCAAGCTGTGATATTGTACCCAGATGAACTTATCAAGTTATAAACTCGGTCAGGTTTGTACTTCACCAATATGTCGTATTTGTTTATTCTCTACTAAAAGAAGAGACGGTCAGATCCGAGCTATCTATGCCGTTTGAAGGCCGAAATCCTTATCTTTGCCGTTCAAAGGCCGAAATCTAATGACCCACGTGGCTCCAGTGTTGCCATCAGTTTAGATTCCCTACCAAACTGCTAGTAGTCACGTAGAAGTGCCCATTCCTCACGAGCAATTTGGGGTCGCAGTGCACTCGTGAGCGGCCACAACATCCCCTCCCGCATGTCCACATTATGATACTTCTTGAGGTCGCTGTCTTACCCATCCAGATGTTTTATTTCTCATGTGTAAAATTCTGGGGGATGGAGTTTTGGCTCCCGGGTCCACATGCTCTTGGTATCTAGACCATTGTTTGCCGCTTCGAGATTGATGATTCAGTCAGAAAAGAGAAAGATTCGATCTCCAGTAATTGAATAATACAGTCTCTGACGCATACAGGGGCCACAGAACTAACGCGTCTCCGTGCGATAACATGGACCCACGGTACATGAAACCGCCATCGTGCTGATCATCCTGCAAGACCGCTCGCCACGCACCCATCCTTTGGGCCCCACCATGCTCTCCTGTTCCTATCTCTTCTTCGTTCCCACACAGTCCAATTCCCCTTCATCTCGATAGTAGCAATACAGCACCCAACACCGATTCTTCTATGTCCCCTCCGTTCATCACGCCGCCGCGCCAACTCACTGTCTCAAGCCGATGTGCCTTGCTCTGTCCCAAATCCCATCTCTCAGCATGTAGCAGCATGGCTGCCGACCACCTGACCGCCGCTGGTTGCCGGCGCTGCCAGCTTCCAAGTAACTCTGCCTTCCATCGATATTCCGCCGTCACGCTGCTGCAAAGGGCAAGGGTTGAGGACCAGAGCTGCATGGGACAGGGGGCAAAGCTGCAACACGCCTGTGCCAGATCTCCAGGGGTGAGCGCTTCTGCTACTGTCATGCCCTGCGATACTTAACTGACAAAACTGTTGTCGCAAGTGTGTCAACAAGGTGCAGAAGAGTCTGAAGCGTTCATCGTCAAATCAACGTCCATGATCGGCTGATACCGTTTCGCGCCATCGCCCTCATCTCTGTCCGTTGATCGTCCATCCAATGGCCAAGAACGAAGACTCAACTTTAATTTGAATCTGTACTTTGCTTTACCTGCTTTGTCTCTCAACTACTCTGTAGTTTGTCCTGTAGCAAAGCTTTGCTTTATAATCCCCTCACGCCGCTAGGGATGAGGCATTATCTCTTCTAGGGTTTTATACCTAAGTCGCCACTGTTCGTGGTTAGGCCTCTGGCAACTTGTAGCTCGAACAATTCCTCTGAATTTAAGTGTGCCAGCTGAGAATTCTGAATTTTTCACTGAGTGTGTTGTGAGATCGTAGTCTAGGCATGTCAGCTACAAGCTACAAGTCGCCCCACACAGGCACGGCGTTGCATAGTGCATCTGCCCGAGCTAGGAGGGCCGGTGGGAGAGCTGCAATTGGCAGACGCCGCTAGTACAAGCCGTGATTCATTGAGCTGTCCTCGTGCCATTGCAAAGGGCAGGCGCAGAGCTGCAGGTCCCCTTGGCCTGCAAACTCCATCACCGGTCCAAGAGGTTACCGAACCGGTACGAGGTGGACGGTTCACGGACGGAACAACGTTCATTAATTGGACCTCTGCTGCTGAGAGGCACTGTACAAAAAGCTGCATACCTGCGGTATACACCGGAAAATACGACCATTGGCATGGAACGCATCGTGCGCTGGTTGGTCCACTAATCGGGATCATCTGGACCCGGGTTCTGAAATGGATTTTCCGCTCCTTTAAAATAACAGGATAGCAAGAGTAAAAATACTGTTTTATTCTTGCATTATGTGTTTATTTTAGCCCTTCTACCAAGTCGTGATATTGTACCCAGATGAACTTATCAAGTTGTAAACTCGGTCATGTTTGTACTTCATCAATATGTCATATTTGTTTATTCTCCGCTAATATAAAAAGAGAGAATCCGAGCTATCTGTGCCGTTTGAAGGCCGAAATCCCTATCTGTGCCGTTCGAAGGACGAAATCCCTCTCTGTGCCGTTCAAAGGCCAAAATCTGACGACCCACGTGGCTCCAGTGTTGCCATTAGTTTAGATTCCCTACCAAACTGCTAGTAATCACCTAAAACTGCCCATTCCTCACGAGCAATTTGGGGTCGCATTGCGATACCCGTGAGCGGCCGCAACATCCCCTCCTGCATGTCCACATCATGATACTTCTTGGGGCCGCTGTCTCACAGTCACATGGCTCCGTGCAGCGACCCATCCAACTACACACATCAACGTTGTGAGGCTGACCCACTCTATGGCCGTGGGGTGCTGGACGACGCCACACGCGACACAGGGCGGTTACCAAGCGCGTATGGGCAACCGTCGCTGATAGGGTAAAGGTGCCCGATCTTTCGATGAGACGATAACTATCCATTATGGTGGAGGTCGACATTGACGATTTGACTACAAACGTACGAGACGTTGCACCTTAGCAATCGATACACCAACTTCCGAGGCTATTGATCACGCCGTAGCTAGATCAACCAGATCACGAGGATCAATCCCTGCAAGCAATCGAAGAACCAACAAGAATTATAGATGCAATCAAGATATTGCGAATATAAATGAAAGCTTTATTGAAGAGGTGAGATTCTGCAAGTGCGTAGTACAAAAGGTTGGTTTGACACTTGTGCCTATGGCGAAGAGTAGCTCGTGGCTAAGTCTTTAACTAAACAAAATCCCAGTTCGAATGACGGCTAGCAGGAGGTATATATGAGGGAAAGGGCAAGGATTTTCGTACAACCCTAATGGGCCATCCGAAAATAGCCCTAGATGGGCCTTTTTTCACTCAAACAGCCTCCCGAAAATCCCTAAAATACCTAGGACGAAAATACATGGGTTTAACCCATAAAAATAAGGTGACGCAACACCATATAAAGCCTTGGACGAATTTTATGATTTGGTAACTTGTGAATTTCGTCCAAGCATCCTTGCATCATTATGGTGGCTTCAAAGTTCGAAAATCTTCACTTGCAGCATCATCCTGAATCCTCACACGATTGCTGCCATCATCTCCATGCATGATTATGCTCGAATGCTTGTCCCTCTCATCCATTCTAGGCCCATCATTCCTAAGTAACATAAACACATCTGATTTAGGCAGCATCATATTCTCATGAATATTAGGAATAGTTCCTAGAAACGAAAGTACCTGATAATTTAGTTGTCGTGCACGAGCTCTTGTGAGAGGTCCTTGGAATTGTGGAATGTGAGAAAGTGTGGCTGTAGGTGCAACGGTTGTATCAACCATAGGGATGTCCTCATCATCCTCCCATTCTTGAATTGAAGTCATCCCCGACGCAATCTCATCTTCTTCTCCAAAGTATGGTTTCAAATCTGCAATGTTAAATGAGGGACTTACCGTGCCCATCTCTGCAGGAAGCTCAAGTTTATATGTATTATCATTCATTTTCTCTAACACTTTAAAAGGACCAGCAGCACGTGGCATTAATTTAGACTTGCGCAGATCAAGAAAACGATCTTTGTGCAAATGCAACCAAACTAGATCTCCCACATTAAACACAATATGCTTGCGTCCTTTATCACCAGCAACTTTATATTTAGCATTCATACGTTCTATATTGTCCTTAGTAATCCTATGCAACGTAAGATCTGTTAAACATGTTGTGTAGCATTAAAATTATGTTGCACCAAAGATGGAATAGGTAATAAATCAATAGGTGCACGAGGAAAAAACCATACACAATCTCAAAAGGGCACAACTTAGTTGTAGAGTGCACGGAACGATTGTAAGCAAATTCGATATGAGGTAAACAATCTTCCCACATTTTTAAGTTCGTCTTTAAAACAGCCCGTAACATGGTAGACAAAGTTCTATTAACTACTTCAGTTTGTCCATCAGTTTGGGGATGACATGTAGTACTAAACAGCAACTTAGTCTCCAACTTAGCCCATAAACATCTCTAAAAATGGCTAAGAAATTTAGTATCACGATCTGAAACAATAGTATTAGGCACACCATGCAAGCGAACAACATCGCGAAAGAATAATTCAGCAACATGAGCAGCATCATCACTGTTATGACAAGGAATAAAGTGTGCCATCTTAGAAAATCTATCCACAACCACAAAAATACTATCCCTCCCCTTCTGTGTTCGAGGCAATCCTAAAACAAAGTCCATAGAAATATCCTCCCAAGGTACACTAGGAACAGGAAGAGGCATATATAAACCATGTGGATTAAGGCGTGACTTAGCTTTTTGACATGTTGTGCAATGAGCAATAAACCTCTCAACATCCCTTCTCATGCGTGGCCAAAATAAGTGTGTAGCAAGTACGTATTCTGTCTTCTTTACTCCAAAGTGACCCATCAAGCCTCCTCCATGCGCCTCCTGCGACAACAAAAGATGAACGGAACCATCTGGGGTGCATAGTTTGTTAGCACAGAACACAAACCCATCATTAAGGATGAATTTGTTCCAAGTTCTACCCTCTAGACAATGCTGCAAAACATCTATAAAATCGGCATCGTTCACATATTGTTCTTTAATAGTTTCTAATCCAAAATTTTTGAAGTTAAGTTGAGATAACATGGTATATCGACGTGACAAAGCATCAGCAGTAATATTATCTTTATCCTTTTTGTGTTTAATAACATAAGGAAAAGATTCAATGAATTCAACCCACTTTGCATGACATTTATTCAACTTAGCTTGACTACAAATATGCTTCAAAGATTCATGATCAGAATGTATAACAAATTCTTTAGGCCATAAATAATGTTGCCAAGTTTCTAATGTCCGAACAAGAGCATATAATTCCTTATCATAAGTAGAATAGTTCAAACTAGCTCCACTCAATTTCTCACTGAAATATGCAACAGGTTTTCCCTCTTGTAACAACACTTCTCCCAAACCAATTCCACTAGCATCACATTCCAACTCAAAGGTCTTATTAAAATCAGGAAGTTGGAGTAAAGGAGCATGTGTAAGCTTATCTTTGAGTAGCATGAATGCTTCTTGTTGTGTATTGCCCCAAACAAAGGGCACATCTTTCTTAGTAAGCTCATTCAGCGGCACTGCAATGGAACCAAAATCTTTGACAAAGCGCCTGTAAAATCTAGCGAGGCCAAGGAAGCTCCTCACTTGTGTGACTGTTTTGGGTTGCGACCAACTCGAAATTGCTTCAATCTTGGCGGGATCAACTTCAATACCCTGTGCTGTAACAACATAGCCAAGAAAAACAACTCTATCCGTGCAAAAGGTGCACTTCGCAATGTTACCAAATTAACGTGCATCACGTAAAGCATCAAAAACAGCACGTAAATGTTCCAAATGTTCTTCTACAGATTTGCTATATATCAATATATCATCAAAGTATACCACCACAAAATGTCCAATAAAAGCACGTAAAACTTCATTCATTAATCTCATGAAAGTGCTGGGAGCATTAGTTAAACCAAAGGGCATCACTAACCACTCATATAGGCCAAATTTAGTTTTAAAAGCAGTTTTCCATTCATCTCCTAACTTCATACGAATCTGGTGGTAACCACTACGCAAATCAACCTTAGAGAACATGGTAGAGCCACTCAATTCATCAAGCATGTCATCTAAACGAGGTATAGGATGATGATATCGAATAGTAATATTATTGATGGCTCTACAATCAGTACACATGCGCAAAGAACTATCTTTCTTTGGTACCGAAATAATAGGAATAACACATGTACTAAGAGACTCACGAATATGACCCTTGTCAAGAAGTTCTTGAATTTGTCGCTGAATCTCTTTCATCTCCTCCGGATTGGTACGATATGGCGCACGGTTGGACAAAGATGCTCCAGGAATCAAATCAATTTGGTGCTCAATTCCACGAATAGGTGGCAGTCCTGGAGGTACATCTTGTGGGAAAACGTCCTCATATTCCTGCAAAATGTTAGCAACAGCAGGTGGCAAAGAAGGAGGCATCTCCTCAGCTGAAAACAACACTTCTTTGCAAATGATAGCATAACAGGCAGTAGTACGCACATTAATTTCAGAAATATCAGATTTGCTAGCTAGCAAACAAGTACTTTTCAAACGAATTTCGTTAGCATATTTTGGATCAGATTTAGAAGTACTTGTAGAAGGCATAAGTTCCTTAGCAATAATCTGATTTTCACTCAGCTTTTTCCCCTCATTATGTGCTCGACTAGCTCTAGCAAGATCATCTTTTAAAATACTTTCAGGAGACATGGGAAGTAACACAATTTTCTTATCATTATGAACAAGAGAATACTGATTTGTGCTACCATAGTGTATAGAATTTGTATCAAATTGCCATGGTCTACCAAGTAAAAGAGCACATGCTTGCATAGGAACAATATCACACTCAACGTAATCAGCATATACAACAATAGTAAAATGCACACAAACTATACGTGTTACCTTAACCTTGCCGCTGTTATTAAACAATTGAATGTGATATGGACGAGGATGGGGCCATGTCGTAAGAGAAAGCTTTTCAACCATCTCCATGCTCGCCAAGTTGTGAAGGGTTTCGCAGCATAAAAAACAAAATTTTTCCTACGAAGACGAACAAGAACAGCCAAGATCTGATCTACGAGATGCAAAACAACGAGCGGGAGAGATTAGATCTACATACCCTTGTAGATCGCACAGCGGAAACGTTCAGATGAACGTGGTTGGCGTAGTCGTACTAGCGTCTCCTCCTCGCGATCCGATCCGATCCAAGCGCCACAACGGGCGGCACCTCCGAGCGTTGCACACGTACAGCGCAACGACGACTCCTCCTCCTCTGTCTAGCAAGGCGCGGTGGAGTGGTAGATGGGATCAGCAGCACGACGGCGTGGTGCTTATGGTGGAGAGTATATGCGGGCAGGACTTCGCCTACGCGCGCGAGGTAGAAGAAGATAGGCAAAATCTCTAGTTAAACTAGGGCTAAAGGCTACAGGCAAAAGGACACAACAGCGGCCGAGGCTGAAAACAATTTTTCTGGTCACCCGACCGCGTCCCGTGCACATCCTTTTATAGGCGCACGCACGCAAAGATGAAGTAGCATCCAAGTCTTCATAAAACTTCAAACTTCACGTGCACGTCAAACATTGCTTAGCCTGATCGATCAGCTCGCTTGATCTCGTGCATGCGGCCGGGCTGGCCGGCCCATGTACGCCTCCTTTTTTTCTCTCTCTCTTTCTTTTGCCTTTTATTATACCTCTTTATTTAATAGTTGGTCTAAATGGATTACTAAATTGGCCCATTAGCTAAACTAATTGTGGACTACTTTTAGTCCTTATTTATTTCTAGTAAATAAATAAATATTAATATTTATTAATTCAATTAATTAATAAATTATTAATTTTCTTCCCGGAACAATTCCATAACTCTCCGAAACAATTTCCATAAATCCCGAAACTACCCTAGCGTCGATGAGCGTTAAGTGTGTGACCCTACGGGTTCGAGAATGTGCGGACATGATCACCATCAATAATCAATAGCGGGATCTGGAAATCCATATTGACTCCCACACATTCAACGAAGATCATCATCGGTGAACCACGATGTCAAGATTCAAATAATTCCGTATACAAATTCCTTTATCTCACGATATTTTACTTGCCCGAGATTCAATCGTCGGTATCGCCATACCTAGTTCAATCTCGTTCGCAGCAAGTACTCTTTACTCGTTCCGCAATCCAATATCACCCTGTGATTAAACTCATTAATCACGTGTTTGCAAACGGTGTATGATATTGATTACCGAGTGGGCCCGGAGTATATCTCTCCGACATGGGAGGGACAAATCCCATCTCGATACATGCAACCCAACAAGTACTTTCCGATTACCTGAGAGACACCTTTATAATCACCCTCTCATAGGATGACGTTTGATGACCTCAAAGCTCTCTTCCGGTACCAGGGAGTGACATTATCTCATGGTCTAAGGAATAGGATACTGACATAAGAAAAGCTACGCAATTGTGAACACAATGACACGATCTAATTGTTGTGCTTATATTGGGTCTGTCCATCACATCATTCTCCTAATGACGTGACCTCATTATTAATCGACAACTCATGTCTATGGTTAGGAAACCTTAACCATCATTAATCAATGAGCTAGTCTAGTAGAGACGTACTAGGGACACAGTGTTGTTTATAAACCACACAAGTATTAGTGTTTCCGCTTAATACAATTCTAGCATGGAATATAAACATTATCATAAACAAGAAATATGATAATAACAATATTATTATTGTCTCTAGGGCATATTTCCTTCAGTCTCCCACTTGCACTAGAGTCAATAATCTAGTTAATACTTGCGCATTCAATACCTATGGCATTTCGGTGTTATTCATACGCGTTGCACATGGTAAACCTTATCTACGGGTCTGACACTTTCAGGTCCGTTTGTATTTGCATATTCTTTTGCGTCACCACACATTACTCATCTTATATGAGATGGCATCGTATAAACTTGGTCTTTTGGTGAGACCTCAATTTCTTGGCCGAGACTATGTTGTCACTATTGTCATACAATTGAACTACATAGTACTAGCACACTTTGAACTACACTTAGTTCTCTTGGTGCTTCTAAAGCGATTATATACTTAGCCTTCGTTGTAGCATCCGCCACAATGTTAACATTGGAACTCATCCAAGTCATCATGGAACTTTCTTCCATCTTATTGTGCCACCTTATAACTCTAAACAAATAGCCAAAAATGAGATAAATTTTACCTGTATATGTGACAAAGTCAATGCAACACATTGCAATGAACTATTTGTCACTATTGCATACAGAACATATTCTTAGTTCTTCTAAAGTACATAAGAATATCTTTACTATTGTGCAACAATCACTTTTAGAGCATCGGATATATCTGGATATACATATCATGGTATACAAGATTGATAAAATCATTCTTGCGGTTTCAGTCATCAAGTGTCTAAACACTTGATTCTTTGATAAGGATCACGCCGATGATCCTTGAGTTTTGTCCCGATCTTTCACAGCGAGTCAACCCGGATAAATATCTTCCAATAACGCAATGAACGTCACCTGAAGACGAGGACGAATCCAGCAAGCAACGTGATGAAGATCACCACGCCTCAAACCACAGCTCGATAATCCTTGATGACGCAAGAACCCTCGCAGCAATCTTTATTAGAAACACGGTAGCGCCGTTTCCCCGGAGGGATGATACACGGTGGAGCACACGATAGTTTTAGACTAAACAACTAAACTCCCCAAACCCTAACCTGCTGGCCTCCTTATATAGATGGCCAGAAAACTGTTGGGCTTGGACAGGCCCAAACCCAAAACACAAATAAAACTAAGTGGCCCATAACATGACCTGACACACGAAATAACATGAACAGATATGCAAACTAATGACACAGCCTTAGACTTAATTATCTCATATCGTAGGTCGTCCTGGCGTGCCAATATGCAACGAGCTTCCCTCATCTTGGTGGAGTCCTGAAATTGGGCTTCACCTCCTCCTTCGTGCCCATATCATCCTCCCCCCCTTCAAGAAGCGTTGTCCCCAACGCGTGAGGGTCTGCTCGAAAGGGTGGCGGAATATCAATAGCACCACGCATATTCGCCGTCTTCAAGTCTTGCTTGCCTTCCTCACCACATCCTCCCTCTTGGCCTGCTCGACTTGATACAGCTCTAGGTGGTTGCACCTCTTTTCTTTGCCAAATAAACTTGTGCTTAGGCGCCTCCACCTTCTTCTTCTCAAACCTTGCTGGAACCTTGCGTTGCTGAACATGAACTTGCTTAGCACGACCCTGCAAAGTAGTAATGCCTGGGCCACACAACTGACGAACACATCCATCCTTGCCTGTATGCACACGCACTGCTGCTCCAACAACACGTCTCCGAGGTGTTCTAACAAAACTGTGGCTGACTACCCGCGGCACCGTATGCACCGGAACACGGTCAGCATCACCATCATCGGTCTGAACACCCATGTCAACACGAACTGGAAGTTGTGCAGATGGAACACATGCTGACATATCCTTCCCTTCATCAATAAGAGGCTTGAGTTCAACCGGCTTGTCACTAACAAGAACAACTGGCTTGTCATCGACAGGCTTGGCTGAAACAATATCACCACTGACGCTATTCGCATCATGCTCCTCATGCTGCACCTTAGCTAGCCCTAGTTGTGGCTTAGCTTTATGCAACTTCTCTTTGCGAACCACCAACACAACATCGGACTTGATTTGATCATCACGCATTGGCTTCAAAGTCCGTTGTTTGCCATCATGCATAAAGGAATATGTATTTGCTCTCCCAGCATGCATAGCATTGTGATCATACTGCCATGGACGTCCAAGTAACAGCCCACATACCTCCAATGGCAACACATCACATTCAACCTCATCAACATAGTCATCAACTGTAAATGGCACACGTACCTTGTGAGTAATCTTCAGCATACCGCAGCTATTAACCCACTCAACATGCCTCGGTTCTGGAATACGCCATGTGGATAAACCCAAAGCCTCCACAACCGCCTTGCTAATGCCATTACAGTAACTACCACTGTCAATCATCAACTTGCATGCGTTGCCTTTGATTATGCACTGCGCCTGAAATAAATTCCATCGCTGGCCTCTATCCGCTGTCATGCAAGTCTCATCATGTACTCTTTTGAGTTGCATATTTAGCCCACTCAATGGTACAACCTCCTCCACGATATCCTTGACAACATCAGCCTTGACAACATCAACCTCTGACAATTCAGAATTCGTGGCTACCACCTTGCTAACTGTCGGCAATGGAACAACTGTCAACTTCTCATGAGTAGTCACAGCTGTCGCAACCTTCGGTATAGGAGCTATGCTCTTGCCAACATTCTCTAGCCCATGCACAACCTTGGGTGGCTGCTGAATCACTTCTACGGTTACCATGGGCTTTCGAGAAGGAACCACGGTGCTAGAAGGGATAAAGCACTCTCGCAGAAATTTTCTGAAATTTGCCCAAGTTGCAGAGGTAATGCTCTTCTCGCTCAACGCTTTATGCCACCAACTGTATAGCCTGGCATCCACGCGTCGGTCTGCAAGAGCCAAACGGTGAGAATCATTCAAGTTTTGATCATAGGTAGCACACCTGTAGAAACCCTGTAGCATATGACGTTCCCATGACTCATACTCTTCAGCTGTTGCATCATAGGTCAGTTGCCAATTGATCTCATATGCATCATATGCTAAAACACCATCCAGCAGGTCCAGATAATCATTGAAAATATCGCTAGATTTCTTGCCACGGCGACACTTATAGCCGTAATAATCACCCGGAAAAGAATCCATATTTGATGCACAGCAAAACGGTGTCCGAAAAACTGTGACGCGCTAATGAATGCCGAGATAGCGCCGCTATAGTGGCCAGTAGAAGACACACGAAGACAGCACACCACAGAAGAACCTGGAACTGAAAAGTACGGCAGGGTAGAGTATGTGCAAAACAGTATTGCGGCAGGGGTGAGCGCTAGGCAAATCACGCTCGAGGACGGAGACCGTCTGGGGTGAGGCGACCCAGCGATCGAGCCTTCCTGGCGCGCGTACGCAGGGCGAGCGCTCGAGCGCACGTGGGCCGGCCCACTGTGGCAAGGCGTGAGCACGATGGGGTCCCGCGAGCGCTGATCGGCAGAGGAGCGATCGTGGGCGAGCGAGAATCCCGCGATCCGTCCTCGATCCCAGGCGCGGGGCGAGCGATCACCAGGGGAACGTGCGGGACGATCGGTCCAGGCTCGCTAGCGAGGCTAGCGATCAAGTGCTGGTCGAGCGAACCGAACAAGCAGATGGGCCGGCCCACTCCTCAACTGCTGAGCCAACCAGCAGCACGATCCCAGGACGCACGATCCGAGGACGCGGGCGCCCAGGGGCAGACGCTCTCCGCGATCTGGCGCCCTGGAGCGATCGCAAGTCTCCTCTCTTTTTTTTTCTCCTGAATCGATCTGATCTGCCAAGGACGAAGCAATTCTGTCGATGTGGTGCGCCTCTTCCCGCACGAGAACTTCCCGTAGTCTCGATCGGATCTAAGGCAATCAGCGATTTTTTTTGTTTGCTTTGCGATTCCTTTTGATCGGATCTGTCAACGATGCACAATCCAATCTGAAAACTTCAACAGCCGATTTGCTCCAAATCTCTCCGATCTGACAACTTGTTTGTATGATGAACAATCAGCGGATCAATCTCTCTTCCGATCTGAAAACTGCTTCAGGGAAAAGAACAATCTGTAGAACAATCAATCTACAATACTCGCATTGATAAACCCAGTAATCTGATACCACATGATAAGGATCACGCCGATGATCCTTGAGTTTTGTCCCGATCTTTCACAGCGAGTCAACCCGGATAAATATCTTCCAATAACGCAATGAACGTCACCTGAAGACGAGGACGAATCCAGCAAGCAACGTGATGAAGATCACCACGCCTCAAACCACAGCTCGATAATCCTTGATGACGCAAGAACCCTCGCAGCAATCTTTATTAGAAACACGGCAGCGCCGTTTCCCCGGAGGGATGATACACGGTGGAGCACACGATAGTTTTAGACTAAACAACTGAACTCCCCAAACCCTAACCTGCTGGCCTCCTTATATAGATGGCCAGAAAACTGTTGGGCTTGGACAGGCCCAAACCCAAAACACAAATAAAACTAAGTGGCCCATAACATGACCTGACACACGAAATAACATGAACAGATATGCAAACTAATGACACAGCCTTAGACTTAATTATCTCATATCGTAGGTCGTCCTGGCGTGCCAATATGCAACGAGCTTCCCTCATCTTGGTGGAGTCCTGAAATTGGGCTTCACCTCCTCCTTCGTGCCCATATCATTCTTGCTCCAACCTTTTCCATGCAACATTGTTTCCATATTGAACAAATTCAATATTTCATCTATGTACTCTGAGCAAAACTATATTAACACCTCAATCTATCTGTATAGACATTGATGCTCAATATTCTGGTTTTGCCTAAGTTTTTCATCAAAAATCCAATTTTAATGAAATCTTAACAATATCAAGAAAAAACACATAATTTCCAATGACCAATATGTCGTCTACATAAAGCATTAGAAATATGTCTCAGCGCTCCCACTTACTTTCTTGTAAATACAAGCATCTTCAATACCTCGATTGATGAGGACATCCCATCTATTGATACAACCGCTGCATCTACAGCGGAACACATACAATGACCCATCACTCGAGCTCGTGCCAAGCAACTTAACTATCAGGTACTTTCGTTTCTTGGAACTCTTTCTCGCATACATGAGAATATGATGCTACCTAAATCAGATATGTTTGTTACTCTTAGGAATGATGGACCTAGCATGGATGAGAGGGACAAGCATTGGAGCATGATCATGCATGGAGATGGCAGCAAGCGTTTGAGGACTGAAGAAGATGCCACGAGTGGAGATTTCAGAACTTTGAAGCCACCGTAATGAAGGATTAAGACTTGGACGAAATATACAAAGAACTACTTCACAAATTCGTCCTTAGATACATATGGTGCTGTGTCACTTTTATTTTTGGGCCAGGCCCATGTAATTTTCGCAGCAAATAAGACAGCCACTTTTAGGAGTCCGAATTTGAGGAGAAAAGGCCTGTTAGGGTTCCGTTCGACCACCATACCCATGGCTGGTCGCACCCCTACCTTTTCCTCCTCAAATACCCCCCGTAGCCGTCATTAGAACTCAGATTTTGATTAGACTAAAGTTAGCCATTGCTGCAACTACGAGCTCGACTTTTGAGGCCAATCGCCCAGAAGAAGACCGCCTATTCGGAATCCCACCTTTTGAATAAAGCATACATCTTTCATCCGCAATATCTTGATTGCAGTATTAGTTCTTACTTATTCTCGATTTCAGGTAGGAATTAAGACTCTCGCTGGTCAGGCTGATCGTGCATCCGCAAGATCAGTAACTCCCGGAGATTGTCCTAGCGATTGCATTGGCGCACGAGCTTCGCACGTGTAGTCGGATCGTCAAGCACGAACTCCACCCACCAAATCGACATATCAAGATCTCATCGAAAGATCAGACACCTTTGCCCTATCAAGTGGTATCAGATTTCAGGTTGCTCGGTGAGATTTACTGTTTTCGTAGTTTAGATTGCATCTGTGTTCATACCTATAAACCACGAAAAAGCCAAAAATACAGTTAGGGTTTAAATCATCTCGTCCCATAAACCATCCGAGCCTTTGCATTGTCTTTTCAGTTTGCATCGTTGAATTTGTGTCTGCATCCGCGTGTCAAGTTGCTGGTCTTAGTGTCTGTTCCGGATCATCATTGATGGAGGGAGTTGTAACAATCTGGCTAGTATTGATATGGTGGAGAAGCTTGCTCTACCCACACGACAACGACCTCATCCCTATTACATTCAATGGTTTGAGAGCTCCCGTAAGCTCAAGGTAACAAGAACTGCACGCGTGCATTTTACTATTGGTACTTATTCAGATTTTGTTGATTGTGATGTTGTACCTATGCAAGCTTGTTCTTTGTTACTTGGTAGACCATGGCAATTTGATAGAGAATCTGTACATAATGGTAAAACTAATCAGTATTCTCTTACACATGCTGGCAAGAAAATTGGACTTAAACCCATGACTCCGGAACAAATTTTGAAAGATGATCTTGCTAGAGCTAGTAGATTAAAAAACGATGACAAACATAAGAGTGAGAATCAGATTGTTGCTGGAGATGTTTTACCCCCTAAGCATTCTTCTAAATCTAATTCTAACCATGCTACTGAAATTCGTTTGAAGAATCCTTGTTTACTTGCTAGCAAATCTGATCTTGCTGAAATTGATGTCAATATTACTCCTTGTTATGCAATTGTTTGCAAAGAAGTTCTGTTTTCATTTGAGGATATGCCTCCTTCTTTGCCACCTGCGGTTGCTAACCTTTTGCAGGAATACATGGACGTTTTTCCACAAGATGTTCCACCTGGACTTCCACCTATTCGTGGGATAGAACACCAAATTGATTTGATTCCAGGAGCCTCGCTGCCCAACCGTGCGCCATATCGCACCAATCCTGAAGAAACAAAAGAGATCCAACGACAAATCCAGAGTTTATTGGACAAAGGTTATATTCGTGAGTCTCTTAGTCCATGCGCTGTTCCTATTATTTTAGTACCTAAGAAAGATGGTTCTTCGCGCATGTGTACTGATTGTTGAGCTATTAATAATATTACCATTCGATATCGTCACCCTATACCTCGTTTGGATGACATGCTAGATGAGTTGAGTGGTTCTATTATGTTCTCTAAAGTTGATTTGCATAGTGGTTACCACCAAATTCGTATGCAGTTAGGAGATGAATGGAAAACAACTTTTAAAACTAAGTTCGGTTTATATGAGTGGTTAGTAATGCCGTTTGGTTTAACTAATGCACCTAGTACCTTTATGAGACTGATGAACGAAGTTTTACGTGCTTTTATTGGCCGTTTTGTGGTGGTATATTTTGATGACATTCTCATATATAGCAAATCTTTAGAGGACCATTTGGATCATTTACGTGCTGTTTTCAATGCTTTACGTGATGCACGTCTGTATGGTAATCTTGAGAAGTGCACCTTTTGCACAAACAGAGTTGCTTTTCTTGGTTATGTTGTTACAGAACATGGAATTGAAGTTGATCTAGCCAAGATTGAAGCTATTGAGAATTGGCCGCAGCCCAAGACGGTCACACAAGTGAGAAGTTTTCTTGGTCTCGCTGGGTTTTATAGGCGCTTTGTCAAAGATTTTGGTTCTATTGCTGCGCCATTGAATGAGCTCACAAAGAAGGATGTGCCCTTTGTTTGGGGCGATGCACAACAAGAGGCCTTCATGATACTGAAAGATAAGTTAACACATGCTCCATTACTCCAACTTCCTGATTTTAATAAGACATTTGAACTTGAATGTGATGCTAGTGGAATTGGTTTGGGAGGTGTATTATTACAAGAGGGCAAACCTGTAGCATATTTTAGTGAAAAATTGAGTGGGCCTAGTCTGAACTATTCTACTTATGATAAAGAATTTGTTATACATTCTGATCATGAATCTTTGAAGCATATTCGTAGTCAAGCAAAACTGAATCGTCGCCATGCAAAGTGGGTTGAATTTATTGAATCTTTTCCTTATGTTATCAAACACAAAAAGGGTAAAGATAATATTATTGCTGATGCTTTTTCATGCCGTTATACTATGTTATCTCAGCTTGACTTCAAATTTTTTGGGTTGGAAACTATCAAGGAACAATACTTGCATGATGCTGAATTTAAAGATGTGTTGCAGAATTGTAAAGATGGTAGAACATGGAACAAATTCATCCTTAATGATGGATTTGTGTTCCGTGCTAACAAACTATGCATCCCAGATGGTTCTGTTCGTCTTTTGTTGTTACAGGAGGCGCATGAAGGAGGATTAATGGGACACTTTGGTGTCAAGAAGACGGAGGATGTTCTTGCTGCACACTTCTTTTGGCCACGCATGCGGCGAGATGTTGAGAGATTCGTGGCACGCTGCACTACTTGTCAAAAAGCTAAGTCTCGCCTTAATCCACATGGTTTATATATGCCTCTTCCTGTTCCTAGTGTTCCTTGGGAGGATATTTCGATGGACTTTGTTTTGGGATTACCTCGTACACATAAGGGGAGGGATAGTATTTTTGTTATTGTGGATCGGTTTTCTAAGATGGCACACTTTATTCCTTGTCACAAGACCGATGATGCTGCGCACATTGCTGATTTGTTTTTTCGTGATATCGTTCGTTTGCATGGTGTGCCAAATACTATTGTTTCTGACCGTGATACTAAATTTCTTAGCCACTTTTGGAGATATTTATGGGCTAAGTTGGGGACTAAATTGCTGTTTAGTACTACATGTCATCCCCAAACTGATGGACAAACTGAAGTAGTTAATAGAACTTTATCTACCATGTTGCGGGCTGTTTTAAAGAAGAACTTAAAATTGTGGGAAGAGTGTTTGCCTCATATTGAATTTGCTTATAATCGTTCGCTGCATTCTACCACAAAGATGAGCCCTTTTCAGATTGTCTATGGTTTTATTCCACGTGCACCTATTGATTTGTTGCCTTTACCATCTTCAGTGCAAAATAATTTCGATGCTACACAACGTGCTGATTTGATTTTAAAATTGCATGCAATTACTAAAGACAACATAGAACACATGAATGTTAAGTATAAAGTTGCTGGGGATAGAGGACGAAAGCATGTTGTGTTTGAGGTTGGTGATCTTGTTTGGTTGCATTTGCGCAAAGATCATTTTCCTGATTTGCGCAAGTCTAAGTTAATGCCACGTGCTGATGGTCCTTTTAAGGTGATAGAGAAAATCAATGATAATGCATATAAACTTGAGCTTCCTGCAGATTTTGGTACGGTAAGTCCTACATTTAACATTGCAGATTTAAAGCCTTACTTCGGTGAAGAAGATGAGGTTGCGTCGAGGACGACTTCAATTCAAGAAGGGGAGCATGATGAGGACATCCCATCTATTGATACAACCGCTGCATCTACAGCGGAACACATACAAGGACCCATCACGCGAGCTCGTGCCAAGCAACTTAACTATCAGGTACTTTCGTTTCTTGGAACTCTTTCTCGCATACATGAGAATATGATGCTACCTAAATCAGATATGTTTGTTACTCTTAGGAATGATGGACCTAGCATGGATGAGAGGGACAAGCATTGGAGCATGATCATGCATGGAGATGGCAGCAAGCGTTTGAGGACTGAAGAAGATGCCACGAGTGGAGATTTCAGAACTTTGAAGCCACCGTAATGAAGGATTAAGACTTGGACGAAATATACAAAGAACTACTTCATAAATTCGTCCTTAGATACATATGGTGCTGCGTTACTTTTATTTTTGGGCCAGACCCATGTAATTTTCGCAGCAAATAAGACAGCCACTTTTAGGAGTCCGAATTTGAGGAGAAAAGGCCCGTTAGGGTTCCGTTCGACCACCATACCCATGGCTGGTCGCACCCCTACCTTTTCCTCCTCAAATACCCCCCGTAGCCGTCATTAGAACTCAGATTTTGATTAGACTAAAGTTAGCCATTGCTGCAACTATGAGCTCGACTTTTGAGGCCAATTGCCCAGAAGAAGACCGCCTATTCGGAATCCCACCTTTTGAATAAAGCATACATCTTTCATCCACAATATCTTGATTGCAGTATTAGTTCTTACTTGTTCTCGATTTCAGGTAGGAATTAAGACCCTCGCTGGTCAGGCTGATCGTGCATCCGCAAGATCAGTAACTCCCAGAGATTGTCCTAGCGATTGCATTGGCGCACGAGCTTCGCACGTGTAGTCGGATCATCAAGCACGAACTCCACCCACCAAATCGACATATCAAGATCTCATCGAAAGATCGGACACCTTTGCCCTATCATCGATGAAATTAAACTCTTTTAACATTTTCATCATTGAAGATTCCAACTCCGCTATGCTTACTTCTACCATTGAAGTTTGCATACATATCTAGCAACCTTTGAATCAACAAAACCTATTGGGTCGTGTCAGGTACACGTCCTTGGTGTGCATTCTGGTAGAGGAACGTTGTTTCATTTATTCAACTATCATATCTCAATATGTAACTGTTGCTAGAGTAATCCATATGACGAAGTCAGGGCCCATCACCACTTCTTTGTATATTGTCGGTTACTATTATCCAATAATATCTCATCCTCAAATCTTTCTATTTGATTACGACCAACTTGGTAAAATAGGAACTTCAATGCCATGACTACAACACATTGTAGACGCGTGAGCCATGAATGCAGTTTTCTCTTCCAGAACATTTTCCGGTGTTGCGCTACTCTGATCATCTTGCTCAGGTTCAATAACCTATCAAGTTCTATCTTCCTCCCACTTAAACCTTTCGCAAAAAACTCCCTCATAAGAAATTCACTTCTTAGTGACAATCACTATGTGTTCGGGTTCATAGTAGAAGGAATACCCATCGACATTCTTTGGGATAACCTACAAAGACTTACTAATCCGATTTTGGTTGTAAACATTTTACTTATGCCGTGCATACCAAAATTTGAGAAAAGACCACAATAACTCACACGGAGTCATTTCAGCGGATTATGATGGCACTCTATTCAGTGAAAAGCGGTAGTCTCTAAAGCATAATCCACAAATTAAATTGGTAGTTTATTTGATCATTGATCTAACCATGTCCAACAAGGTTTGATTACATCTCGAATACTCCATACTCCTATGGCGTCTCATGAGATGCAAGTTTGTGAAACAATTCCCTTAACTCTTAGATGTTTGCTAAACTTGTAACTCAAATATTCTTCTTTATGATCCAATCATAAAACTTGAATTTTTTTTGTTACCACAATTTCCACTTCATGAATTGAACAATTTCAATCATTTTGTACTTCTATCTCATCAATTAGATATACCATACATCTATTCGATTCATTGATGAAATAGAAAATACACCGCGATCAATTTCACACAATGGACTGCATACATCAACATGTACAATCTCCATTTAGTTAGTCGCTTGTTCTGTCCATGGCCCATGAACGGAGTTTAATCATCTTTAGGAAAAGTCTCACAAGCGTCAATCAATTCAAAAATTAGATGACTCGAAAATCCATCAACATAGAATTTCTTTCATGTTTTGTTTCCAATATGACTTAAACAACGGTGCTTTGAATTTAGGTGAAATTCGTTTTGTCTTGCGACCTTTAGCATCAGTGTTATAAATGTTTATTTTACCAACAAGATCTATAATAATCTATCCATCGAATATGGAAGACGGTAATAACATGAACAACAATTGTTCTCATAATACCAGAACAAGATAACAATTATTTAGTTCATAATAAATCTTCAAGGCTAGGTTTGATGCCGACGGAAACACAATAACACTTTTATTTGTTTCTCGACGCGCATTATTACCACATTCTTTTGCTGGTTATTTAGGCCATTGTAGTTCTTGCATTGTGTTACTTTGTATGACATTTCATACCAACAATCCAGTATCGAATACCCAAGAATTACATTGTTAACGAGCAAAGAATACATCTATAACATGTATATCAATTATATACCTGAGCTAGATATTTCTAGTCTTTTTCTTTTCTACCAAATATTTTGCAGATCCTATTTAGCATTTCCTCTCTATTTAGAAGAATCTATCAACATCAATAATGGCGTCAATCATTTGACACATAGTCTAAAGGATGTTAGTCAAATACTAATGACCTTGGATTTTGCACATTGAGGTGGATCACCATCATCATATAATTGGCGTTCTTCTAGATTCCATTCTTTAGCATTCTTTTGGTATAGCAAAACAATTTAGCCAATACCTTTTCATTCATCCTATCATGGCAACTTTCATGATGAAACTACTATAGCTCAGAAGGATGAATGCAAGTATAATTAGTTCCCAAACTTTTGGTGATCGGGACGCCTAGCGCCTTCAATCTTCGCATACATTCATACAATATGAGCATATGTTCTTTTACTAAATTATACTTCATCATTTTGCAAACAATCAAAGTTTTAGATATCAACTATCTTTCACTTCTTGTTTGTTTCTGAAACAATTCTTTCAGCTCCAAGATCACTTTGATTCTCAAACAATTTTGAAGATCAATTTCTCATGAAGGCAAATGTATGATCTTTAGATACTAAACTTGAATCGTTGTTCTTGGATTAATACAAATTATGAAAACGCATGGAGCAAGAGAGGTTTGCTAAAATTGCAATAGGACTTAATCTTTGATATTGACATTTTAACTAAAAGGCACTAGTCCGAAAAGTGATTATCCAGAATTCTATAGTTCTTTTAACTCAATTAAAACTAAGTGTCGGTGGAAAATGGTTGCCAAAGACTACAACGACTTATGCAATTACACTAAGATTTAGTTCATGATAATTAGTTCAATTTAATTGAATTACTAATGAACTCCCACTAAATTCAACATCCCTCGGAGTTGTTTAGTGAAGCATGATCCAAAATCACTACACCAAGACCGATCATCACGTGAGATGATGTAGCTTTAATGGTGAACATCAACATGTTGATCATATCATCCATATGACTCATGCTTGACCTTTCGGTCCGTGTGTTCCGAGGCCATGTCTATACATGCTAGGCTCGTCAAGTTTAACCCTTGTATTTTCGCATGTGTAAATCTGGCTTACACCCGTTGTATGTGAACGTAGAGTTTATAGCACCCGATCATCACGTGATGCTTCAAAATGACGATCTTTCGCAACGGTGCATATGAGGGGAGAACACATTTTATCTTGAAATTAAGTGTGAGGGATCATCTTATAATGCTACCGTCGCGATCAAAGCAAAATAAGATGCATAAAGGATAAACATCACATGCATATACAATATGTGACATGGTATAGCCAATCTCCACGCATTGATCTCCATCTCATACGCGCCGACATGATCTCCATCACTCCACCATGATTGCCTCCACCACGAATAGCAACTACGACTATTGCTAACTACTTAGCGATAAAGTAAAGCTATTACATGATGTATAAAAAGTTGACACGCAGGTCATACAATATTATAAAGACAACCATATGGCTCCTGCCGGTTGTGAACTCATCGACATGCAAGTCGTGAAACATTACAAAACAAGATCATCGCATACATCACATATATCATACACATCACATCTTGTGGCAATACCATATCACAAACACTCCCTGCAAAAACAAGTTAGACGCCTCTAATTTGTTGATTGCATGTTTTACGTGGCTTATGGGAGCTACGCTTAAGAACGATTCTTACCTATGCAAAGCCACAACGGTGATATTATGGTTGCCAACATCCATTGTAAATCCCATGACAACTATAGTGAGAGAAACTGACATCCACCAGCCGCATGTGTGAAACAAGCCACACGTCAAGTGCGGAGCCGGTCTCGCGAACGAGGTCGCGTAAGGTTGGCCTGGACCGCTTCAATCTCACTATACCACGCCATAAGAAGTACACAAATAGAGGTTTGCAACAGAAAACATCAACGCCCGCAACAACTTTGTTGCGTTTTACTCGTGTAAAACATCTACGCATAGATCTCGCTCTGATACCACTGAAGGGTTTCGCAGCATAGAAAATAAAATTTTTCCTATGAAGACGAACAAGAACAGCCAAGATCTGATCTACGAGATGCAAAACAATGAGCAGGAGAGATTAGATCTACATACCCTTGTAGATCGCACAGCGGAAACGTTCAGATGAACGTGGTTGGCGTAGTCGTACTAGCGTCTCCTCCTCGCGATCTGATCCGATCCAAGCGCCACAACGGGCGGCGCCTCCGAGCGTTGCACACGTACAGCGCAACGATGACTCCTCCTCCTCGGTCCAGCAAGGCGTGGTGGAGTGGTAGATGGGATCAGCAGCACGACGGCGTGGTGCTTATGGTGGAGAGTATATGTGGGCAGGGCTTCGCCTACGCGCGCGAGGTAGAAGAAGATAGGCAAAATCTCTAGTCAAACTAGGGCTAAAGGCTACAGGCAAAAGGACACAACAGCGGCCGAGGCTAAAAACAATTTTTCTGGTCACCCGACCGCGTCCCGTGCACATCCTTTTATAGGCGCACGCACGCAAAGATGAAGTAGCATCCAAGTTTTCATAAAACTTCAAACTTCACGTGCACGTCAAACATTGCTTAGCCTGATCGATCAGCTCGCTTGATCTCGTGCATGCATCGTGCGTGCGGCCGGGCTGGCCGGCCCATGTACGCCTCCTTTTTTTCTCTCTCTTTCTTTTGCCTTTTATTATACCTCTTTATTTAATAGTTTGTCTAAATGGACTACTAAATTGGCCCATTAGCTAAACTAATCGTGGACTACTTTTAGTCCTTATTTATTTCTAGTAAATAAATAAATATTAATATTTATTAATTCAATGAATTAATAAATTATTAATCTTCTTCCCGGAACAATTCCATAACTCTCCGAAACAATTTCTATAAATCCCGAAACTACCCTAGCGTCGATGAGCGTTAAGTGTGTGACCCTACGGGTTCGAGAATGTGCGGACATGATCACCATCAATAATCAATAGCGGGATCTGGAAATCCATATTGACTCCCACACATTCAACGAAGATCATCATCGGTGAACCACGATGTCAAGATTTAAATAATTCCGTATACAAATTCCTTTGTCTCACGATATTTTACTTGCCCGAGATTCGATCGTCGGTATCGCTGATGACCCACAAGTATAGGGGGTGTATCGTAGTACTTTCGATAAATAAGAGTGTCGAACCTAACGAGGAGCAGAAGGTGTTGATGAGCAGTTTTGATCAAGGAATCACTGTAAATACTAGCAAACAGGTTTTCAGGAGTATTTGGTAATGCGAGTAAATAAAGTGCGAGTAAATAAAAGACAGTAGTAACAATTGCAGCAAGTGGCCCAATCCTTTATTCCGCAAAGGACAAGCCGGTTGTGTTCTTATAATAACCAAACGTTCTCGAGGACACACGGGAGGTTTCTGTCAAGAGCTTTCGCTTCATAGCCAATAGTATTTATTGATTTGGTAAGTGTTATGGGGGTGAACCTGTGCTAGCGCACTACCCTTACTAGGATAAATACACACTTGTGATTATACCCCTTGCAAGCATCCGCAAATACAAGTAAGTAATTAAGATAAATCTAACCACAGCCTTAAACTCTAGGATCCTACGCTCCCTGGTGCAATGGTTCCCCAACGGAGGTTTAGGTTTCTGTCACTCCAGCAACCCCACAATTGGTGACCAAATACACAATGCATCTCACTAGGCCCATAAATGGTGAAGTATCATGTAGTCGACGTTCACATGACACCACTAGTGAAATAGCACCACAACAATATCAAACCATTAAATATTTCTCAACAATAATTCACTACTAACATCTTGACTTCTCCCATGTCCTCAAGAACTAAACGAACTACTCACAATACATCATATGGATCATGATCAGAGGTGAAATAATGGTAAATAACAATCTGGACATAAACCTTAATTCAACGGTTCCACTCAATAGCATCAACTACAAGAGTAATCAACACCGGGAAAGTTTCCCCTATGAATATAACAAGATCCAACTCAAGATGTTACAGCGGGATGGCGAGGTGATGGTGGAGATGAAGGTGCTGGTGATGGAGATGATGATGATGATGATCCCGATGAAGTCCGGTGCGATGATGATGACGATGGCGACGATCTCCCCTCTCCGGGAAGGAATTTCCCCGGCAGATTTCTCTCTGCCGGAGAGCTTTCTCTCTCTGGTGTTCTCTGCCCCGCAGAGGCGGCTGTGTCTAACTCTGAACCCCCCCTCACTTAGGTTTTCGGGGACGATGATGTACGCGAAGGGGCGAGACCAGAGGTGGGCCAGGGACCCCTCACATAGGGCTGGCGCGGCCAGGGGGCTGGCCGCGCCGCCCTAGCGTGTGGGCCACCCCTGGCCCCTCTCGACTCCTCCTTCTGGCTCCGTGAGTCTTCTGGGAAATTATAATTTCTGGGTATTTTTCTGGAATTTTCCTGATCTTCAAAATATGGTCTTCTGATGGTCCTTTTTCCAGCAGAATCCTGACTCCGGCAGCATCTCCTCCGATGATCATCAAACATGTGAAAACAAAGGAAATAACATAAGTATCATATCTAAATATGAAATATATCAATGAATAACAGTAAATTATGATACAAAATAGTGATGCAAATTGGACGTATCAACCCCCCCAAGCTTAGACCTCGCTTGTCCCCAAGCGAAAACTAAACTCGGTAAACATGACCACAGGTTTATGGAGTGAAGTGTCGATAATCAAAATACGAACAAGAAGCATCACATTCACTAAGGCACAAATTATAATAGACAGCAACTCCCCTTTATAAGATGTAAACTTGCAATAGGTAAAAGGGAATCACATATAAGAATGCACAAGGTAAATTATAATTGGCAATGGCAAACCTTAGTTCTTGGTCAAGGAATGGAGAACAAACTATTCTCTCTTTTAAACAGAGCCTTTTAAAACGGAGCTAGTATAGCAAAGACTATATGCTCACAAAGTAAACTTTTACATTCAAAGAAAGCTTTCAAAGATGTATTCCTTCAGACAAAAGCATTATACAAAAACAAGGAAGATAATAAACATGATTAAACGGATCAACATATGGATGAGTGAAACATAACAACTCAAATGCTTGCTTGAGATAGAGGGAAATAGGTTGACTCAACATAAAAGTAAAAGATAGGCCCTTCGCAGAGGGAAGCAGGGATTAAACATGTGCTAGAGCTTTTTATTTGTAAAACAGAGGTAAAAATTGTTTTGAGAGGTGGTTGCTTTTGTCAACGACTAGCAACAGAGTTCTTGATATCTTCCATACTAAACAAGTGAGAGCGGTTCTGAGATGTTTAATTAGTTGGCACTTTGGTGCTCTTTTAAAGCTTTGCACTCCTCCCCACCTTTTTCCTTTCTCAAACCATGGCTAACCGATTCCATTGGGTGCCGACCAACTTTCACAATCCATTGGAGGAGTGCCTTTTTCTTTCTTTTTAGAATTAAGATTATAATGGTCTGACCAGCTCTCTTGCAAAATTAATGACGAGCAGATGAAGCTGCCTAGTCGAGGGGTACTTAATTTAGTATGGAAGATAACAAACCCATCCACTACATCCTCATGAGCTAAAAACAGTGGCACAAAATGAGAAGTGTTTGAAAGTTTTTGAAAGGTAGCACATGAAAATTTACTTGGAATGGCTTAAAATACCATGCATAGGAATTTATAGTGGACTCTTTGGAAGTGACTTGGCTTTTGGGAATTGGATGCACGAGAAGTATTTCCTCTCAGTACAGGTTTTTGGCTAGCAAGGCTGGGTAGCAAGCAAAAGAGTTGCATGAAACAAACAAACATACATATAATAAGAACAATCATGCAAACTCCCTTGAAAGTACAACAATTTTAACCTTAAGAATAACAATGCTTATAAGCCAAACATAAGGAAAACTGAAGTGATGTAACTACAAGCACTTCTTTATTCTTTTCTAATCAAACTTCAAGGTAAAGTTGCTACTGACCAAGCTAGGTTTGCCAAAACCAACTGAATCTACTCATGTTCCCAATGTGATACCAATACCAATCAACAAGACTAGTCACATAAGAGAGATTGCAGACTAGCATAAAGTGTGCAAAAAGTAAACGATAAAACTTCTCATTAATATTTCATCACCGCAACTCACACCAAGGGATACAAAGATAACTAACTAAGGAGGATACTTCCAACTGCGAACTATTCTATATGATAACTTCTCTATTCATGATAAGACTCTACTTGAAAAGTAAATAAACAGAAGGTAATGATGTGATACCGCGGCACTCCCCCAAGCTTGGAACAAGCCAAGGGGATGCCTATACCGATGATGAATTACTCCTTTGGCGGTGGCGGTGGATAATCTCGAATAAGCCTCTCAATCAAGTCCTTCAGGTCATCAATTTTGTACTCGAGATTACGAATCATCTCAGAATTGTGCTCAATACGGTTCATGAACCTGTCAGCAAGAGAATCCCAGCTCTTGGAATTATTTCCCCATCCTTCTTCACTCTTGGAGCTTCCTGTCCCTGCATTGTTAGAACGGTCTATATCCCAGCCAGAGGGTAATCGTGATTTGGGCACCTTTTGGAACTGATGTTCATGAATTAGAGTATGGAAGGGACTTTGGCTTGGCGGAGATGCCCGTGGAACTAAGGTGTGATATGGGACACCTCCTCCGGTCCTTATGCGAGCGCTCTTCTTGAACTTGTCATGATCTGTCACCACCCCTATGCTGGCAATCACGGTGCTTGGCCTTGGACCTTGATCTTCCTCCTCATCTTCTCTTTCAACCTCTTCTTTCTGCCGGAAATCTTTGATGCCATCTTCTGGAGGTGTCTTCTCCTTATCACCGCTTGAAGAGGCCATGACTCCCCAAAGCTTAAGATCAACTCCTGGCAGAAACAGCTCGAAACAAAACACGACGAGAAAACGATATACAGACCTCGGGGACTCCGGGGGGTTAAATAGGTGAAAATTATACATCGAAACGAAATCACAGGAGGAAACCGGGACGGAAAAGAGTTCCGAGGCGTTCTCACACGGGGGTGGCGCGGCCAGGGGTGGGCCTGCGCCACCCATGTGTGAGACCCACACGGACTTCTTTTCCTCCCCGTTTTCGTCTCGTGATTTTTCATATTTATTAAAAACAGCAAAAATATTAAAGGAAGAACTTTTCGCGAAACTTTTCTGACTAGAACTGTTACCTATTCGAAAACTAACTCTGCAGGTTCCTGCAGTTTGTCTTGGATGTAATCTTCCAGAGAAACTGTTTCAATAACATCAACATCTTCATTATAAGAATCTCCAGAAATATAATGTTTGAGTCTTTGCCCATTCACCACTTGTGTAGAATCATCTTTCAATGAAGCAATCTTAATAGCACCTGAGCGGTACACTTCCACAATAACATATGGTCCTTCCCATTTAGAAAGTAATTTACCTGCAAAAAATCTGAGACGAGACCTATACAAAAGAACTTTCTCACCAACATGGAACTCTCTCTTAAGAATTCTCTTATCATGCCATTGCTTGACTTTCTCTTTGAAAAGTCTGGCATTCTCATACGCTTCGTTTCTCCACTCATCTAGAGAACTCAAATCTAACAACCTCTTTTTACCGGCTAGTTTAAAATCTCTATTTAACTCTCTCACTGCCCAAAAAGCTTTGTGTTCTAATTCTAAGGGCAAGTGACACGCTTTTCCATAAACCATCTTATAAGGAGACATACCCATGGGATTCTTATAAGCAGTTCTATAAGCCCATAAAGCGTCATTTAACTTACTAGCCCAGTTTTTCCTAGATCTACTAACAATCTTCTGCAAAATAGACTTGATCTCTCTATTTGAAAGCTCTACCTGCCCACTAGTTTGGGGATGATAAGCAGAAGCAATTCTATGATTGACATCATACTTAGCAAGAGTCTTTCTAAAACTACCGTGAATGAAATGAGAACCTCCGTCAGTCATAAGATATCTAGGCACTCCGAACCTAGGAAAAATAACATCCTTAAGCATTTTTAACGAAGTCTCACCATCGGCACTCTTTGTAGGTATGGCTTCTACCCATTTAGTAACATAATCTACAGCAACAAGTATATGGGTATAGCCTTTTGAAGGAGGAAAAGGACCCATAAAGTCAAATCCCCAACAATCAAACAGTTCAATAACTAGAGTGTAATTCATAGGCATTTCATTGCGTCTAGAAATATTTCCAACTCTTTGGCATTCATCGCAAGATAAAACGTACCTTCTGGCATCCTTAAAGAGGGTTGGCCAATAAAAACCTGATTGTAGAACCTTCTGTGCGGTTCTATCTCCAGCATGATGCCCTCCATAAGCACTGCTATGGCATTTCCTTAATATCTCTTGTTGCTCATATTCCGGTACGCATCTTCTCATAATACCATCAACTCCTTCTTTATATAAATGTGGGTCATCCCAAAAATAATGCCTCAAATCATAGAAGAATTTTCTTCTTTGCTGAGCTGTAAAGGTCGGAGGCAAATACTTGGAAACAATAAAGTTAGCATAATCAGCATACCAAGGAAGGTCTCGCGGAGATACATTAATTGCAGCCAACTGTTCATTTGGAAAACTATCATTAACAGGAATAGGATCAAAAGAAATATTTTCCAATCTAGACAAGTTATCAGCCACAGGATTTTCAGCACCTTTCCTATCTACGATATGCAAATCAAACTCTTGTAAAAGCAACACCCATCTAATAAGCCTGGGCTTAGCATCCTTCTTAGTCATAAGATATCTAATAGCAGCGTGATCAGTATGAATAGTGACCTTAGAATCAACAATGTAAGATCTAAACTTATCACATGCAAAAACAACGGCAAGAAACTCTTTCTCAGTAGTAGCATAATTCTTCTGAGCAGCATCAAGAGTCTTACTAGCATAATGAATAACATTCAACTTATTATCTATGCGCTGTCCAAGAACAGCACCAACAGCAAAATCACTAGCATCACACATAATTTCAAATGGTAAATTCCAATCAGGTGGTTGAACAATAGGAGCAGTAGTTAAAGCCTTCTTAAGAGTTTCAAAAGCTTCCTTACAATCATCATCAAAGACAAACGGTACATCCTTTTGAAGAAGATTGGTAAGAGGCTTTGAAATCTTAGAGAAATCTTTAATAAACCTCCTATAGAAACCAGCATGACCAAGAATACTACGGATACCTTTAACATCTCTTGGACATGGCATTTTCTCAATTGCCTCCACTTTTGCTCTGTCAACTTCAATACCTTTTTCAGAGATTTTATGTCCAAGGACAATTCCTTCATTCACCATAAAGTGGCATTTCTCCCAATTAAGAACAAGGTTAGTTTCTTCGCACCTCTGCAAAACTTTATCAAGGTTGTGCAAACAATTATCAAAAGAAGTTCCATAGACGGAGAAATCGTCCATGAAGACCTCCACAATTTCTTCACAAAAACCATGAAAAATAGCAGACATACATCTTTGAAAAGTAGCAGGAGCATTGCATAAACCAAACGGCATACGTCTATAAGCATAAGTTCCATAAGGACAAGTAAAAGTGGTTTTCTCTTGATCATCCTTCTTAACAGCAATTTGAGAAAAACCAGAATAACCATCAAGGAAACAAAAATGAGTCTTCTCAGACAACCTTTCTAGCATTTGATCTATAAACGGTAAAGGGTAATGATCTTTCTTAGTAACTTTGTTTACCTTCCTATAATCAATGCAAATTCTATAACCAACAACTACCCTTTGAGGAATAAGCTCATTATTCTCATTAGGCACAACCGTCATACCTCCTTTCTTAGGAACACAATGAACAGGACTAACCCATCTACTATCAGCAATAGGATAAATAATACCAGCATCAAGGAGTTTTAATACCTCATTCCTTACCACATCCTTCATCTTGGGAATTAAGCGACGTTGATGCTCTACAACTGGCTTTGCGTCTTTCTCCATATTAATGGCATGCTGACATAAAGTAGGAGAAATCCCTTTTAAATCATCAAGAGTATATCCCATAGCTCCTCGATGTTTCCTCAATATCTCCAATAATCTTTCTTCTTCCTTTCCTAAAAGTTTAGAACTAATAATAACAGGATATATTTTCTTATCATCAATATAAGCATATTTGAGGTCATTAGGTAAAGGTTTTAATTCAAACACAGGATCTTCTCTAGGCGGCAAAGTGGTGCCCAGATCCTCCATAGGTAGATTATGCTTGAGTAATGGTGGTTGACGAAGAAGAATATCGTCAATCTCTTCTCTTTCCTTGCTAAACACATCACTTTCGTGATCTTCCATGAATTGCTGCAAGGCATTATTAGGGGCAAGAGCGATAGAAGCAAGCTGCTCAACTCGAAAATTTTCATTAGGCGTGTCATTTTCATAAGAAGTCTTAGCAAACTTGGAAAAATTAAACTCATAAGACTCTCCATTAAACTTAGTAAAAATTTTCTCTTTCTTACAATCTATTATGGCGCCATAAGTGTTCAAAAAGGGTCTACCAAAAATAATAGGACAAGTTTCACTAGCCTCCTTACCAAGTACTAGAAAATCAGTAGGGTACTTAGTCTTACCACATAGAACTTCCACATCTCGAACAATACCAAGAGGCCAAACGGTCTCTCTGTTAGCAAGCTGAACAACCACATCAATATCTTCAAGTTCACAAGCGCCAATCTCGTGCATAATTTCTTTATAAAGTTCTAAGGGAATAGCACTTGCGCTAGCACCAATGTCACATAAACCATAATAGCAATGATCTCCAATCCTAACAGAAATAACGGGAACACTTGCTTTCCTGTGCTTTTTAGGATGCGAGAGAATGTTAGAAGCATCTTCACAAAAAAGAATATATTCATCTCCTACATCTTTAGTAACAAGATCTTTCAATATAGCAACAAGAGACTTAATAGTAATTTGCTCATCAGACTCTGCAGCTTTCTTAGTACTTTTATTAGACACACTTACCAAAGTAGAGTACTTCTTTACCTTAGCAGGGAAAGGTGTCTTCTCAATATAAGGTTCAGGAATGATGCTATCAACCGTACAAACTTCTGTAGCTGCAGCAGGTATATGACTAATAGAATCTTTGTAAGGCGCATGATATTTGTTCCAATCTTTCTTTGGAACATCAATATAAGAGGCAAAAGCCTTAAGACAATTAGCAAGTATTTGAGAATCAAGACCATAAGCAGCGCTAACACTATGAAAGTCATCGGTTCCCATAAAAGATTTAATGCATTCATAATCATAGTTTATACCTGACTTCCTACCTTTGTCGTTTTCCCAACCTTCAGCATTCTCTTTTATACGGTCAAGAAGTTTCCACTTGGCATCTTCTTTCATATGAGTAAATGATCCAAAACAAGAAGCATCCAAATAATCCTTATCAGGAAGAGTAAGCCGCGCATAAAAATTATCAATAACAATATTATTAGGGAGCTCATGAATGGGGCATTTGAGCATTAGTAACTTCAATCTCCCCCACGCTTGGGCAATACTCTCTCCATCATGAGGCCAAAAATTATATATCTTGTTACGGTCTTTATGAATTTCACTTGGAGGATAAAACTTGGAATAAAAGAGAGGCACAATATCCTCCCATGCCATAGATGGACCATCTTGGAGTAGTCGATACCACTCTTTAGCTCTACCTTTCAATGATATAGAGAATAATTTCTTCTTGACCTGGCTTGGTGAAATACCTGCACACCTGAACAATTCGCATAATTCATGTATAAACAATAAGTGATCACCCGGATGGACAGTTCCATCTCCTGAATAGCAGTTATCCATAATACGCCCAACAATTTTCATAGGTATTTTAAAAGGATCAATTTCAGCAGGCGGTGGCGGTGGTGGTTCCTCCGCATGTGCAGCAGCAGCAGTAGTAGTAGGTGTGTTTCCAAATAGGAAACCAAATGGAGAGTTCTCCATAGCAGAATAAAAATAAGAGACAAAATAAAACAATACTCACAGTGACGGTTACCTTTACTAATTCCACTCTTCAATAGCGCTACACTCCCCGGCAACGGCGCCAGAAAATAGTCTTGATGACCCACAAGTATAGGGGGTGTATCGTAGTACTTTCGATAAATAAGAGTATCGAACCCAACGAGGAGCAGAAGGTGTTGATGAGCAGTTTTGATCAAGGAATCACTGTAAATACTAGCAAACAGGTTTTCAGGAGTATTTGGTAATACGAGTAAATAAAGTGCGAGTAAATAAAAGACAGTAGTAACAATTGCAGCAAGTGGCCCAATCCTTTATTCAGCAAAGGACAAACTGGTTGTGTTCTTATAATAACCAAACGTTCTCGAGGACACACGGGAGGTTTCTGTCAAGAGCTTTCGCTTCATAGAGCCAATAGTATTTATTGATTTGGTAAGTGTTATGGGGGTGAACCTGTGCTAGCGCACTACCCTTACTAGGATAAATACACACTTGTGATTATACCCCTTGCAAGCATCCGCAAATACAAGTAAGTAATTAAGATAAATCTAACCACAGCCTTAAACTCTAGGATCCTACGCTCCTTGGTGCAATGGTTCCCCAACGGAGGTTTAGGTTTCTGTCACTCCAGCAACCCCACAATTGGTGACCAAATACACAATGCATCTCACTAGGCCCATAAATGGTGAAGTATCATGTAGTCGATGTTCACATGACACCACTAGTGAAATAGCACCACAACAATATCAAACCATTAAATATTTCTCAACAATAATTCACTACTAACATCTTGACTTCTCCCATGTCCTCAAGAACTAAACGAACTACTCACAAGACATCATATGGATCATGATCAGAGGTGAAATAATGGTAAATAACAATCTGGACATAAACCTTAATTCAACGGTTCCACTCAATAGCATCAACTACAAGAGTAATCAACACCGGGAAAGTTTCCCCTATGAATATAACAAGATCCAACTCAAGATGTTACAGCGGGATGGCGAGGTGATGGTGGAGATGAAGGTGCTGGTGATGGAGATGATGATGATGATCCCGATGAAGTTCGGTGCGATGATGATGACGATGGCGACGATCTCCCCTCTCCGGGAAGGAATTTCCCCGGCAGATTTCTCTCTGCCGGAGAGCTTTCTCTCTCTGGTGTTCTCTGCCCCGCAGAGGCGGCTGTGTCTAACTCTGAACCCCCCCTCACTTAGGTTTTCGGGGACGATGATGTACGTGAAGGGGCGAGACCAGAGGTGGGCCAGGGACCCCTCACACAGGGCTGGCGCGGCCAGGGGGCTGGCCGCGCCGCCCTAGCGTGTGGGCCACCCCTGGCCCCTCTCGACTCCTCCTTCTGGCTCCGTGAGTCTTCTGGGAAATTATAATTTCTAGGTATTTTTCTGGAATTTTCCTGATCTTCAAAATATGGTCTTCTGATGGTCCTTTTTCCAGCAGAATCCTGACTCCGGCAGCATCTCCTCCGATGATCATCAAACATGTGAAAACAAAGGAAATAACATAAGTATCATATCTAAATATGAAATATATCAATGAATAACAGTAAATTATGATACAAAATAGTGATGCAAATTGGACGTATCAATCGCCATACCTAGTTCAATCTCGTTCGCAGCAAGTACTCTTTACTCGTTTCGCAATCCAATATCACCCTATGATTAAACTCATTAATCATGTGTTTGCAAACGGTGTATGATATTGATTACCGAGTGGGCCCGGAGTATATCTCTCCGACATGGGAGGGACAAATCCTATCTCGATACATGCAACCCAAAAAGTACTTTCCGATTACCTGAGAGACACCTTTATAATCACCCTCTCATAGGATGACGTTTGATGACCTCAAAGCTCTCTTCCGGTACCAGGGAGTGACATTATCTCATGGTCTAAGGAATAGGATACTGACATAAGAAAAGCTACGCAATTGTGAACACAATGACACGATCTAACTGTTGTGCTTATATTGGGTCTGTCCATCACATCATTCTCCTAATGACGTGACCTCATTATTAATCGACAACTCATGTCTATGGTTAGGAAACCTTAACCATCATTAATCAATGAGCTAGTCTAGTAGAGACGTACTAGGGACACAGTGTTGTTTATAAACCACACAAGTATTAGTGTTTCCACTTAATACAATTCTAGCATGGAATATAAACATTATCATGAACAAGAAATATGATAATAACAATATTATTATTGTCTCTAGGGCATATTTCCTTCAAGTTGTTGTAGCTCCCTCCATCAATAATAATCCGAATACAGCGATCTTTAACCATGCCCTTGGTATGGAACAGATTATGGCGCTGGTCGGGCTCGGCCTTGGTAATTTGTGCACTCAAGACTCGCTGTGCAACTAAACTCGGGTATTTCTCCGCATGTTCTGCAGCCATATATTCTGAATCTTGCTCCATGGATGCTGCAACACATTGCTCTTCAGATGCAATAAGAGCCAAAGTATCGTCATCATAATCACTGGCGGAGTCGTATCCACCATCCTCAAGAGCAATCATCACACGGGAGGAGGCACAATCACGTGCAAAGTGACCAAGTCCACCACATTTGCGGCACTGAATTTGGCTGGACTTGCCCGTAGATGCCATGGAGGACGCAGCACTTGGGGCTGGTCCCGTAGTAGTCTTCCGTGTAGCAAACGGAGGTAGTGTAGATGCTGCAGATCGCGTGGATGTGGTCGCTGGAGGTGTAGGTGAGCAGCCCGTGATGCCGAATTCGGTGATCTCCAAGTAGAACGCCCTGCAGAATAATTAGTTCGTGTCGCCTCGCATCGATCATGCACTTCACATTCAGCATTGCAAGCAAGATGGAACAAACGGGTAATACTGTGATAAAATTTATATCTAAGAATGGTCTGAATTTCCTTATTTAACCCGCCTACGAATCGTGCCATTAATGCTTCATTATCCTCCTCTATACTACAATGCAGCATGCCAGTTTGCAACTCCTGATAGTAATCCTCTACAGAATTTTTGCCTTGATCTAGACGTGCTAATTTGGTAAGCATGGAACACTGATAATATGGTGGAACAAAACGAATATGCATAGCATGTTTTAAAGCATCCCACGTAGTGATTGGATTAGCATGATTAGCACAACAATATTCAGACCACCATATGGAAGCAAAACTAGTGAACTCACAAGTAGCAGCACTAACACGTCTATCCTCAGGGTAATTTAAGCATGCAAAACGCTGGTCTAATTCTAATTCCCAAGAGAGGTATGCATCAGGATTATAGTGACCATCAAACATAATAACATTTAATTTTAGTTTAGCAACATGGTCATCATCACATACCAATGGAAAAGGAGGTGGACGGCGAATGTTGCGATTGTATTGCCTAGGACGACCAGCTGGCTGATCAACTGTGAAGTCGTTCGCGTACTCGCCCTCGTACTCATCTTCCCCGTAATAATCATCCAACTGTGCATCACAGGCCTGTGTAACACCCGTAGCCCCTGCAACACTAGCAGCAGCAGTGCCCGCAGCAGCAGCACCCGTAGCATCGCCCGTAGCCAAAGTTTATGCCGGTGGTAGGAGAACGCGCTGTGCACGTCCCAAAAAGGTCGGTGTAGGAGCCACGCGAGTCGGCTGTGGAGGAGGCGCACGAGCCGTCGGTGGTGGTGGTAAGCGTGCTAGCACCTCCTGGAATTTAGCGTCGAGTTTGGCGGTGAAGCCGGTCTTGAGTCCCTCGAGTTGCTCCATCACGTCACTAAAACGCTTGTCCACATCCTGCATATGGTCAGCCAAAAGTTTGGTGACGTGAGCCTGCAAGGCTTCACCCTCCAGTGGCTGTGTCTCGGTGTTTTCTACTGGCATGATTAGTATGCAAAAAGCACAGTTATATAATAGAGATACAACAGGAACAGTGGTGGAAAACGCTGAATTTGTCAAGCAAACCAATACTCTTACCCGTTCTTACCCTGCAGCAGGTGGTGAGCAGCAACTGTCGTGATCAAACTTCAGGAAGATTGAATAGAACGATTGCCAGGTGGTGTCAACGCACGGTGTAGGAATATGTGGAGCTCTGGGTGGCTGCAATATCTGTAGCAACAATTTCAAAACAGCAATGCAAGGTTGAATAACAGCTCAACGATGGTACTGTGCTGGTCCTAGACTATCCCAAGAGAGACGCGAGCCTAGAACACCACGAGGCATGCCGCGACACTGAAAAGCAACAGGCAACAGTGCTCTGAACAGCGCGCGAATGAGGCGAAAATCACTAGGATGGAAAGTGTCTCAAAACGATCAGCAAGGTGGAATATCAGGATAAGCTCAAGATTTTTTTTTCGAAATTTCCGAAAACTGCTCTGGAAAGTGTGCAGACGCCAATTTTTTTTCACTATAATGGCGTATAGCTCAAAACGATCCCAGAAGCCTAAAAACAGTATATGCCGAATTTTTTTTCGGAGGAGTTTCCAAACTTTTTTTTTGCTCTCCCCTCCTCTTTCCTTCTGGCTGAAACTTTCTGGAACTCGGATCAAGTTACAACTCGGATCAGATCTACAATGATGGAAAGCAAAAGTAGGAAAACAAAAACAAACATAACTGGACAGGAACAAGGATATGTGGTGGTGGAGGCGGTGTCTGGGCGTAGGGTTGTAGCAAGTGTATGGCGGTGGTGATAGCGGAATCGGTGGTGGCGGTGGTGATGGCGGAATCGGTGGTGGTGGTGGTGATAGCGAAATCGGTGGTGGCGGTGGTGATAGCGAAATCGGTGGTGGCGGTGGTGATGACTGTGACCAGAACCCGAAACTCGAAAGATCTAGACCTAAGACCAGCACTGGACACGACGATGCAGACTAGAACTCAACAAAGCAAATACTGAAAAGAAAAGATGCAAAAGGCCCAAAAGTGTTTCTACGATACGGATCTAACCCTAATTTTTTTTGGCTTTTTATGGTTTATAGGAAGAAGAACAGATGCAATCTAAACTACGAAAACAGTAAGATCTCACCGAGAAACCCGAAATCTGATACCACTTGATAGGGTAAAGGTGCCTGATCTTTCGATGAGACGATAACTATCGATTATGGTGGAGGTCGACGTTGACGATTCAACTACAAACGTGCGAGACGTTGCACCTTAGCAATCGATACACCAACTTCCGAGGCTATTGATCACGCCGGAGCTAGATCAACCTGATCACGAGGATCAATCCCTGCAAGCAATCGAAGAACCAGCAAGAATTATAGATGCAATCAAGATATTGCGAATATAGATGAAAGCTTTATTGAAGAGGTGGGATTCTGCAAGTGCGTAGTACAAAAGGTCGGTTTGGCACTTGTGCCTATGGCGAAGAGTAGCTCGTGGCTAAGTCTTTAACTAAACAAAATCCCAGTTCGAATGACGGCTGGGAGGAGGTATATATGAGGGAAAGGGCAGGGATTTTCTTACAACCCTAATGGGCCATCCGAAAATAGCCCTAGATGGGCCTTTTTCCACTCAAACAGCCTCCAGAAAATCCCTAAAATACCTAGGATGAAAATATGGGTTTAACCCATAAAAATAAGGTGACGCAGCACCATATAAAGCCTTGGATGATTTTTATGATTTGGTAACTTGTGAATTTTGTCCAAGCATCCTTGCATCATTATGGTGGCTTCAAAGTTCGGAAATCTTCACTTGCAGCATCATCCTGAATCCTCACATGATTGCTGCCATCATCTGAAGGGTTTCGCAACATAGTAAATCAAAATTTCCCTACGGATGCGAACGAGAAGGCCAAGATCTAATCTAGGAGATGTAATCAATGAGAGAGATAGATGAGATCTTCATACCCTTGAAGAAATCGCATAGCGGAAACGTTCAATAGAACGTGGATGATGTAGTCGTACTACCCTTGTCCTCCTTGTGATCCGATCTGATCCAACGCCGCAAGTGGCGACGCCTCTGAGAGATGCACACGTACGGCAAATCGACGTCTCCTCCCTCCTTGGTCCAGCAAGTATGGTGGAGAGATAGATTGGATTAGTAGCACGATGGCGTGGTGCTTATGGTGGAGAATTTCTGCAGCAGGGCTTCGCCTACGTGCAGTCGCGAGAGAGAGATGTGGAGGGCAGCAGTTGGGACGGCGGCTAGGGTTTTGAAGAGGAGGACGCCCCAGCGCTCCCATCCCCTTTAAATAGGTCAAGGGGGTCGGCCAAGGGGGCAGCCTTAGCCTCCAAGTCAACCCGGTGGCCCCAGGGAGAAAACTTGCCCCCTAAGTTTCCTTTTCCTTGGCCCATAAGAAAACCCTAGGGTTTTGCCCTTGGCCTCGTAGGACAAGTGGGCACGGATGACCAGGCCCATGTAGGCAACACCCTTTGGTCCATGTGGACCCTTTGGGACATGTGGGCCCCACCATGGAGCCCTCCGGAACTTTCTAGAACATTCCGGTACTCTACCAAAAAAGTCGAGAACTTTTCCAAAACCCAAAAACTGCTTTCTATTATATGAATCTTATTCTCCGGACCATTCCGGAACCTCTCGTGATGTCCAGGATCTCATCCGAGACTCCGAACAAAAATTCAATAACCAATTATCCATTCTATCCTAGCGTCGATGCACGTTAAGTGTGTGACCCTACGGGTTCGAGAATATGCAGACATGATCTTCTATCAAAAATCAATAGCGGGATCTGGAAACCCATATTGACTCCCACATATTCATCGATGATCATATCGGATGAACCACGATGCCAAGATTCAATTAATCCCATATATGTATTTCCTTCGTCTCGCGATATTTTACTTGCCTGAGATTCGATCGTCGGTATCGACATACCTAGTTCAATCTCATTCACAGCAAGTACTTTACTCGTTCCGTAATCCAATATCACTTTATGATTTACTCCTTAACCACATGCTTGCAAGCGGTGTTGATATCGATTACCGAGTGGGCCTGAAGTACATCTCTCCGACTTGGGAGGGACAAATTCCATCTCGATACATACAACCCAACGAGTACTTTCCGATCACCCGAGAGACACCTTTATGATCACCCTTTCATAGGATGACATTTGATGACCTCAAAGCTCTCTTCCGGCACTAGGGAGTTGCATTATCTCATGGTCTAAGGAATACAATACTTGACATAGGAAAAAGCTTCGCAAAGATGAACACAATGACATGATCTAATTGCTGTGCTTTATTTGGGTCTGTCCATCACATCATTCTCCTAATGACATGACCTCATTATTAATCGACAACTCATGTCTATGGTTAGGAAACCTTAACCATCATTAATCAATGAGCTAGTCTAGTAGAGGCATACTAGGGACACAGTGTTGTTCATAAACCATACAAGTATTAATGTTTCCACTTAATACAATTATAGCATGGAGTATAAACATTATCATGAACAAGAAATATGATAATAACAATATTATTATTGCCTCTAGGGCATATTTCCTTCATCATCTGCATGCATGATCATGCTCCAATGCTTGTCCCTCTCATCCATGCTAGGCCCATCATTCCTAAGTAACATAAACACATCTGATTTAGGCAGCATCATATTCTCATGAATATTAGGAATAGTTCCTAGAAACGAAAGTACCTGATAATTTAGTTGTCGTGCACGAGCTCTTGTGAGAGGTCCTTGGAATTGTGGAACGTGAGGAAGTGTGGCTGTAGGTGCAACGGTTGTATCAACCGTAGGGATGTCCTCATCAGTCGCGTGATGTCGAAGCTGTCGATGGTGGTACTGTCACACACGCTCTACTCACAGTACTTCAAATCACACCGATACGAGATATTCAGACAATTTAGAGCAAGGGATGAGAAATCAGAGAACAATGTAAGGAAATAGAGTCGCCCTTAGCACCGGCGGCGGCTAGGGTTTTTGGATAGTTCTTGATAATAATTGAGATAAGGGTTACTCCCTCCTGAAGATCACACGTGTCCTCAAGTGTGGAAACTTGAAAAGACATGCTGTATGAAGTAAGCATCCTCCTGAGTCGCAGCTTTAGTAGGCAAATTCACCCATTTGATCAGCCATTGGACAACATGTTCGTTGTTCTGAGGGATCATGCACCGTTCCAGAATGGTTTTAGGGTATACCTTGATATTGCCATTACTGTCCACCAGTGGTAGTTCCGGACTTGGAATCACTTTCTTGCCTATGTGCTTCTTGAGCCGACTGACATCGAACATGGGGGTGTTAGACTATATACATTACTTGTAATACAAGTTAGGGTTAGGGTTAGCCGCCGCCCCTCCCCTCTATTTATACCCCTTGTACTCCAACACAATTGTTATCATTTTTGTGAAACATTATACAAACCTACATGGTATCAGATTCCGATCCTTGACCCATGGGTGCGCCGCCAGCACCACTGCCGCCCCCACCACCAGGCTACTTCGCCCAAAAAGCCGCCACCGCCGCCAAGGGCGCCGCCGTCGCTACCACCTCCTCCTCTACCTCTACTACCTCAACCTCTCTAAACCCTCCTCCTACCACCACCAACGACGTCATGGCTACACCTCTCTCCTTTACAGACACCATAGCTGACGTCACCCCCTTTATCCCAATTACCCTCGACCTAGCTCAACATAACTACTACCACTGGCGCCATCTCTTTGAGGTTCACCTCGGGCGCTGCGGTCTTCGTGACCACGTCGTCGACAACTCCGTTCCATGCCCCGCCAAACCTCGCTGGGTTACGGACGACCTTGCCATCATCCAGTGGATCTACACGCGTGTCTCCACTGAGATCTTCAATCTCGTCTTCCGCGAGGCCGCCACTGCCGCTGCTCTCTGGGCGGCCCTGCGCCAGCTCTTCCAGATCAACGTCGACGCCCGGGTCAACAACCTCAATGCTGAGATCCACAACATCGTCCAGGGGGCCTCCTTCCTCAGCTTCTACTGCCAGTGCATCCATACCATGGCCGACGAGCTTCGCGAACTCGGCGATCCCGTGCCTGATCGCCAGCTCATCAACATCCTCCTTCAAGGGCTTAGCGATCGGTTCGAGAAGCAGGCATCCTTCATCCCCATGATGCGGCCCCGTCCCTCTTTTGCCGAAGTCCGCTCTCTGCTCTAGTGCGCCGATGACGCACAAACACGCAAGGAGGCGCGCCCACATGCCTTTGTCGCCTCGCCCCGGCCGTCACCTTCTCCTGCCGCGGCAGGCCCTTCAGCGCCTTTTCCTGCCACGGCAGCACCATTGTCGCAACCACCTCCAGGATGGCGTCCCAGTCCAAATTACCGTGGGAAGAACCCAATGTACTGGCCGCCTCGCCCCGCTCCATTGCCATCGACGACACCTACGCCTCGCCCTGCTCCACCACCACCGACGGTACCTGCACCAGCTCCTCCTGCGACATCCACTTGGCGCCCACCTCATGACCCATGGACCGACATGGTCCAGGCTAGGTCCATGCCTTGGGCATCTCCCTCTCCAATCGGTGCTCCTCCAGCCTACTCCGGCAACTGGGCACCCGACATACTCCCCCACACTGGTGCTCCTGGACTCCTCGGCTCGCGTCCTTAGCCGAATGCCTACCACGCCGCTTCAGTCTACTACCCCTACGTCACCGATGGAGGGGCCTAGTACATGCATTATATGCCACCCTCCCTGCTCGTCGCCACCACCGACCGCTCCGCCTCCACCATCGACCTCGACTTCTGCACCATCACCAAGCTGGGACCAGTCTGCCTTCTTGTAGGCCATGAACAACTTTGCTGCCCAAGGGAACTCAGGTATAGACTGGATTTTTGATTCTGGTGCTTCTAGTCACATGTCTTCTTTGAGTAATATGCTGTCACATTTTTCCTCAACACCTTTTTCTTCGATAATTCTTGGAAACGGCTCTTCTATTCCAATTTATTGCACCGGCCAAACCTCTATTCCCACACCCACAAAATCTCTTCTTCTTCATGATGTTCTTATTGCTCCAGCACTCATCAAAAACTTCATCTCCGTTCACCAATTCACCCGTGATAATCTTGTTTCTATTGAATTTGATAATTTTGGTTTATCTGTGAAGGACTACCTAACCAAGGTGGAGATCGCTCGCTTCAATAGCTCCGGTGACCTCTACACTCTCCATGGAGCCCCGGCCGCCGATCCACCTACATCCATGGCCGCCTTCGTCGACCTTTGGCATCATCGTCTAGGACACCCACACACCGCCACTTTATCTTCTACGCTTAGTGAATTTTCAATAAATTGTACTCGAGATATTCATAATTCTTCAGTCTGTCCTTTGTGTCAGCAAGGCAAACATGTTAGACTTCCATTTTATTCGTCGCATTCTGCTAGTACTTTTCCTTTCGAACTGTTGCATTGTGATCTCTGAATGTCACCACATACTAGTATTTCTGGCTTCAAGTATTATCTTGTTGTTCTCGGTGATTTTACACACTTTATCTGGACTTTTCCTTTACGCAACAAATTTGATGTACACACTATCTTCATTAATTTCCAACATTATGTAGCTACCCACTTCTTTCTTCCCATTAGGTTCATCCAATGCGACAATGGTAGAGAATTCGACAACTTTCAGAACCGCAAATTTTTCTTACAACATGGCATACTACCTCATTTTTCTGCCCATATACCTCCCCTCAAAATGGAAAGGCAGAATGCTCTCTTTGCTCCCTCAATGATATTGTTCTTACTCTTCTCATTCACTCTTCCATGCCACCAAAATTCTGGGCTGAAGCTCTGCACACCGCCACATACTTGCTCAACATTCGTCCCACTAAATCCAACCCAAATTCCACTCCATACTACTCTCTTTTCGTTTGTCATCCCAACTATCCCAAACTTCGTGTTTTTGGTTGTTTATGTTTTCCCAACACATACTCTACCTCCCATGATAAACTTTCTCCACGCTCTATACCTTGTGTCTTTCTTGGTTATTCTGACGAACACAAGGGATATCGATGTCTGGATCTTGTTTCCGGTCATGTTCATATCTCTCGGCATGTCACCTTTTCTGAGACCGTTTTTCCCTTTTCTTTCCGTGTATCACCAAATGTCTCCGATACTCCCATGCCTTCTACTTGTCGTCATACTACTCATCCAACACAACTACTTCACCAACTCACCATGTCAACACCTAGTCCCCAGACAGCTCTCCCATCACCTACCGCGGCACCCACCTCACCTCCTTCTTTTGTCGCGCCACCACCAAGCCCTACCGCGGCACCTACCCTGCCGCGGCACCACCCAGCCCCGTCGCGGCGCCACCAAGCCCTGCCGCGGCACCAAGTCCTGCCAGGACACCACTTAGCCCTACCGCGGTGCCACCTAGTCCTGCTGCGCCATCTTCTCCTGCCGCGGCACACTCTCCGGCGTCTGTCTCTTCCGCTGCGCCCGATGCCCCTACACCACCGCCACCACCACCATCTCGTGCTGTTCCTATTCCCATCCCCACAAACGATCACACTATGCGCACTCGTGCAAAATCTGATTTTCGTCTTCCTACTCAACGTTTAAATCTTCTCGCCACACCTTCTCTCTCGATCTCTCCTCTCCCTAAAACCTACAAAACTGCCCTCCTCGACCCAAATTGGGCTGCTGCCATGTGAGAGGAGTTCTCTGCCCTTCTTCAGAATGACACCTGGAAGCTAGTTCCTCGCCCTCCTAGTGCAAACATCATTTCTAGTAAGTGGGTTTTTCGTCAAAAATTCCACTCCGACGGTAGTCTTTCTCGCTATAAAGCTCGCTGGGTTTGTCGCGGTTTTTCTCAGCAGCATGGCATTGACTACGATGAAACTTTCTCTCCGGTTGTTAAGTCCATCACCATTCGCACCGTCCTGAGTATAGCCGTCTCTTCTGAGTGGCCTATTCACCAAGTCGATGTCAAACATGCTTTCCTCCATGGCTCTCTTCAGGAAACAGTTTACTGTCAACAACCTCTTGGTTTTGAGGATGCCTCTGCTCCTAATCACGTCTGTCTTCTACATAAATCTCTCTATGGTCTCAAACAGGCTCCCCGGGCTTGGTTTCAACATTTCTCTACTTACATTCAAACTATTGGTTTCATTCCATCTCTCACCGACACCTCTCTTTTTTTGTGTACCATACCTCCTCTCACACTGCGTACCTACTCCTTTATGTTGATGATATCATACTTACAGCCTCCACACCTACTTTTCTTCATCATATCATCACTCTCCTTAGCTCTGAGTTCTCTATGGCGGATCTTGGTATTCTTCATCATTTCCTCAACATCGCTAGCTGTTACTCATGATTCTCATGGAATTTTCCTCTCTCAGCGCTAGTATATTTTAGATCTTCTTACATGAGCCGGTATGCTTGATTGCCAGCCATCTCGCACTCCTGTTGATACTAGTTCCAAACTCTCTTCTGATGGAGAACCTTTCTCCGATGCTCCTCTCTATCGTAGTCTCGCTGGTGCATTACAATACCTTACTCTCACTCGACCTGAACTCTCCTATGCCATCCAACAAGCTTGTCTTTTTATGCATGATCCTCGTGTTCCCCACTATAATCATGTTAAACGAATTCTTCGACACCTCAAAGGTACTCTTGACCATGGTCTCCACATCAATAATTCTTCCCCAAACAGTTTGACAACATATTCCGATGCCGACTAGGCTGGTTGTCCAGACACTCGTCGGTCCATGTCCGGATACTGTGTTTTTCTAGGTAACAATTTGATTTTGTGGTCTTCTAAACGACAGATTACAGTCTCTCGCTCCTCTACAGAAGCTGAGTATTGTACAGTGGCTCATGCGGTGGCTGAGACAGTTTGGCTTTGCCAACTTTTGACAGAGCTTCATCGCCCCATTCAGCATGGCACTATTGTTTATTGTGACAATATTTCAACTGTTTACATGTCCAGCAATCCAGTACAGCATCGGCGGACCAAGCACATCGAGATTGATATACATTTTGTTTGGGAGAAGGTTGCATTGGGCCAAGTTCGTGTTCTTCGTGTGCCGACTACAGCGCAGTTCACCGACATTTTCACCAAGGGACTGCCAATTCAACCTTTCTCATATATTCGGTTCAGTCTCAACATTGTTGAACCCCACGTTGATACTACGGGGGGATGTTAGACTATATACATTACTTGTAATACAAGTTAGGGTTAGGGTTAGCTGCCATCCCTCCCCTCTATTTATACCCCCTGTACTCCAACACAATTGTTATCATTTTTGTGAAACATTATACAAATCTACAGGGGGTGTAGAAGGCAGCCTCCCGGTAGCAGTAGTTTGTATGCTACTTCTCCTACTCTGTTCAGCACCTCGAATGGCCCATAGTACTTGGAGTGGAGCTTGAGGGATCTGTGCAGGCTCAAGGAAATATGCCTGTATGGTTGGATCTTGAGGTACACCATGTCACCTACCTCAAAGGATTTTTTTCTTGTTTTGGTCTGCATATTTCTTCATTCTCTCCTGTGCTTTGGTGAGGTTGTCTTTGATCAGTTGGTTGGCCAATTGCCTCTGCTGAATCTAGTCAGTGGCATCTTCATTAGCATTAGCTGGTAGGACAACTTCATTCACCTGAGGTGGAGGAAAGCCATATAGGGCCTGGATTGGGGTCATTTTTAGGGAGGAATGTCAACTTGTGTTATACCACCATTCTGCAGAGGAAAGCCAGGACATCCATTTTGTTGGACTGTCAAATGTCATGCATCTGAGATAAACTTCCAAGCTTTGATTCATCCTTTTAGTTTGCCGATATGTTTGTGGGTGGTATGTTGTGCTGAGGTGGAGCTAGACACCTAGAGCCTTGAATAAATCCTGCTAGAGTCCACTAGTGAAAATCCTGTCTCTGTCTGACACTATGATAGATGGAGGTCCACGTATTTTAGTGACATGGTCATGGAAGAGATCAACAACTTGTTTGACATTATATGGATGGCTGAGTGGAATGAAGTGTGCAAATTTTGTAAATCTGTCAACAACCACTAGAATTACATCTTTGCTAGCAGACTTTGGGAGTCCTTCAATAAAATCCAGAGAAATGTGGCTCCATGCCTTGTCAGGCACCTTCAAGGGTTGCAGGAGGCCAAGGTAAGGGGTGTGCTTTGCTTTATTCTTTTGGAAAATAGGATATCCCTTTACATATTGTATAATGTCCTTTTTCATGCCTGTCTAGTGGAAAACCAGTTTCCCACGTTGGTAAGTAGCAGCTTCACCCGAGTGACCACCTAGTGTTGTATCATGCAAAGAAGCAATGATTCTAGACCTTAAATCAGTGCTTGTGCCAATTACTATTTTCTTTTTGGATCTCAGAATGCTACTCTTGACTGTATAGTGTGCTGCAGCTTCACTATCAACTGTAAGCTTGGCAATTAACTCAGTATAGTGATCATCAGAGATATAACTTTTTATTTCTCATATCGATTTGGGTATGGCAGCAAAGAGATGTAGGACATTCAGAATGGAGGGAGCTCTGGAGAGGGCATCAGCAGCCCTACTTTCTCTTCCTTTCTTGTACTCAATTCTGTAATCATAGCCTAGCAGTTTAACTAGAAACTTGTGGTGGAATCCTTCTATTAATTTATGTTCCTAGATGAATCTCAAGCTCTGCTGATCTATTCTGATGAGTAGCGAGGAGCCAAAGAAAAATGTTTCCATTTTTTGATAGCAGCAATGATTGCCAGTGCCTCTTTATCATAGGTGGAGAGTGCAGCTGCCCTTGGGCCAATAGCTTGACTCATGAAAGCCAGTGGTTTGTTGTTTTGCATGAGGACTGCTCCAATGCCCTACCCACTAGCATCGGCCTCCAGAATGAATGGTTCCTTGTAGTTTAGCAATGCCAGGACAGGAGCTTGTGTCATTATCTGTTTTAGCTGCTGAAAGGCATATTGCTACCTTTCTTCCCAAAGGAATCCATTTTTCTTCAATGCTTCAAATAATGGTTTGCAAATTATATTATACCCTTGGATAAATATTCTGTAGTATCCGGTGAGGCCTAGGAATCCTCTTAGTTGGGTCACATTAGTGGGAGTAGGCCAGGCCAACATTACTTGTATTTTTACAAGGTCAGTGGAGACACCAGTTGTAGAAATAATGTGACCCAAGTACTCAATTTGTTGCTTGGCAAATTTTTACATTTATTTCTCTGGGCATACAACTAGTTTTGTCTAAGCACAATGAATACCTGCCTCAAGTGGTCCTTGTGCTCATCCATGGATTTACTAAATATTAGTTGATGAAGACTGTTTGGCTCGATCTTTCATGATACACCTCCTTATTCAATGGAATCTAATAAATCTCCCAATCACATGAGCGAGACACGTAACCTAAAGATGGGGAATGTCAATCCTGCGAGCAACTCATCGATGTAGACGAACCTCACTCCGAATAGATGAATCCAAAGAGCAACTCGATGATGAACAATGAGCCTCACGGAGAAGCACAACAATACTTGAATAACAAGCACCTTCACGCAAAACACAATATAGTGGATAACTAGACGAATGTCGGAGACGCCATCTCAATACGCCAACCCCAGAGGAATGGAACACATATGGGAACAAAAAGTTCTACATAATTTTTTGCCTAACCCTAGCTACCTGGCTCCTTTATATAGGAGGACGGCCAAGCAAATAACTTGGTCCGACTCAAACAGGATACAAATCGACCCATTATGGGTTCAGCCCAAACTAGGCGTGCAGGCCTTTAATCTCCTTTATTTGTTGGCACTAGCTTAGACTTAATATTACATGTCGTAGGTCATCCTGGCATGCCAATATCCACATCATTAGTATATCATCAAAGAAAACAAGCACAAACTTTCTCATAAATGGAGAGAAGATTTTGTTCATCAAAGCTTGAAATGTTGCAGGAGCATTGGTGATGCCAAAGGGCATTACCACAAATTCATAGTGTCCCATGTGTGTACTGAAAGCAGTTTTCTCAATATCACTCTCTCTCATCCTTACTTGGTGGTAACCAGACCTGAGGTCTATTTTGGAGAAGAACTATGCACCAAATAAGTCGTCCAAGAGGTCTTCTATGATAGGAATGGGGTATTTGTCCTTAATTGTGTTGACATTCAGTTTTCGTAGTCAATACACAATCTCCAACTTCCATCTTTCTTCCTTACAAGAATTGCAGGGGAGGAGTAAGGGATAAGACTTAGTCTAATGACCTCTATTCTAATGAGCTGTTCAAGTATCTTCTCTAGTGCATCTTTTTGGTAAGCATGCAATCTGTATGCTCTCTTGTTGTGTGGTGCCTGGCTGTAGGACAATTTGATGATCACACTCTCTGGAAGGAGGAAGATGCTCATGATCAGAGAAAATTCTAGGGAACTCTTGAAGGAGGTCACTAACAGCAGCAGGTATTTCCTTTGGTGTATTGCTCTGCTTGTTTGCATATATGATTGCACCCAGACCTGCTTGTGAGAGGGCTTTGTCAACAGTTTCAGAAGAGATGACAGTGCATTCCAGGGACAGAGATTCATGTGTGAATACTACCTTTTGTAAGCCATAGAATCTGATCTTAAGTGCTTGTGTTCTGAAATCCCATTTCATAGGCTTATGTGTCAACATCCAATCAGTGCCAAGGATGATGTCATAGCCTTTCAACTGCAGTAGTCTGAAGTCATTTTTGAACTTATACCCTTGGACAGTGTATTGGCAGTCAGTACAAGAAGCCTTGCCTTTTAATTCAGCCCCATTTGCAACTATTACATTCATTGTTCTTGCTGTAGAAACTTTGCAGCTAGCTATCAGTGCAAACTTGGTGTCAATGAATGTTCCAGAATTGCCAGTATCCACCAAGGCCACAACTTTGCGTTTTTCTATCATGATGTGCAAGATGGAAGTATTATTAGCAGGTGCAGTACCTGAAACGGCATGTGCAGAAACTTGGGCTTGCAATTCTGCTTGCTCTTCTTGCTCTGCTTCAACACTGAGTTGCTCAAGATATTCATGGTCTTCTTCCTCCTTTGAAAACATGGCTCGTACTTGCTTATTCATCTTGCACTGATATCGGTGTCCTAGCACCCATTTTTCTCCACATCGAAAGCACTTGTCATTTTTTACTGCAACAGTGTCAGTTTGGGGTTTCACTGGGAGGTGGGTTGTATTTGTTTGGCCACAGGTGCTGGTGTAGTTTCCTTAGTTGCAATTGACTGCTTGTGGTAAGGTGTTCCGGTGCCCCATGAGATCTGGTGTCTTTTTCTAAAGGGATTGGAGGCTTCCAATCGCCTGGCTATCCAATAAGCTTCAATTAGTGGCCCTAGTTCCTAAAAGTTGTGTGTGGTGCTATTCATAGTCTTGCAAACCAGACACAAAGCTTTTAACATAGAAACTCTCAGGTATGTTCGGGTTTTCTCTTTTGACATTGCCAACTGTTGCCTCAAAGGAGTCGATGTAATTGTCTACAGTTGCAGACTGTTTCAGCCCACGGAACAATTTGACCACATCATATGTTGATTCTTCTGCAAACCTCTTTTTGAGTTTCTTACATAATTTATGCCAAGATATATCCTCCAAATCAAACTCAATGTTCTCCAGCCAAGTGTCGGCCTTTCCAGTGAAGTACAAGGTAGCTACCACTACTTTTTCTTCCTCAATTATGTGACACAGCTTGAAATATCACTGCTTTCTTGATCCAAGCAGCAGTAGTTGTTCCATCATACTTTGGAAAGTCGTGACGAGGTCCTTTGTGTTGTGACCTGAACTATTGCTGAGTTTGGTACTCTGTCGTGTGATGATTCTGAATGACAGAGCTGGGGCCATTGATACCCCCACCGGCATGTCCCCCTTCCTCATGGTTCGTGGTTGTTGCAAAGGTAGCGAGCCACTGTTGTGTCTTCTCTTGCTGACCTTGTGCTTGTTTTGGTCCTTCTGGAATCAGTGGTGGTTTTTCGTTGGTGAGTTTTGCCAGTTGGTAGTAGTTGTTTCCCAGTCCAAGAGGGGACTGGTTGTATGTTTACTTGCCAGGAGGTCAGAAGTGGCTTGATACGTCTCCAACGTATCCATAATTTTTGATGCTCTATGCTTGTTTTTACACCATTTTCTTAGTGTTTCGTGACACTTCGTGGCATTTTTATGTATTTTCTGAAACTAACCTATTAACGAGATGCCACAGTGCCAGTTCCCTATTTTTTGCTGTTTTTGTGTTTCAGAAAAGTAACACAGGAAATATTCTCAGAATTGGACAAAACAAAAGCCAGACGTCCAGATATTTACCAAAGCTTCCAGAGAACCGAAGACGAGACGGAAAGGAGCCATAGGGCGGCCACACCACCAGGGGGCGCGGCCCAGGGCCTGGCCGCGCCACCCTATGGTGTGGGCCCCCTGGTCCACTTCTGACGCTGCCCCTTCACCTATAAAGACCCCCCGATGGGAAAAACCTAAACACCCGATCACTTTTCCAGAAACACATCGCGATCCGCCATCGTCATCGACCTGAGATCGGGAGGGTCCAGAAGCTCTTCCCGGCACCCTGCCGAAGAGGGGAATCGCCACCGGAGGTCTTCTTCATCGCCATGCTTGCCTCCGGCGCGATGAGTGAGTAGTCTACCTTGGACTATGGGTCCATAGCAGTAGCTAGATGGTTGTCTTCTCCACCATGTGCTTCATGTTTAGATCTCGTGAGCTGTCTTACATGATCGAGATCACTGTTATGTAATTCTACATGCTGTGTTTGTTGGGATCCGATGAATATTGGTGTTATGATTGAGTTGAAGTACTAAATTTTATCTTATGTTATCTCTATGTTGTTTATGATCTTGCATGCTCTCCGTTGTTAGTAGCTATCTTGGCCGAGTAGTTGCTAGTGACTCCAAGAGGGGGTATTTATGCTCGATAGTGGGTTCATGCCTCTATTTAATATAGGGGAGTGACAGAAACCTCTAAGGTTGTAGATGTGCTGTTGCTACTATGGGGAAAACAACATTCATATGCTCGAGGGCATATGCTTTGTTTACATTACACACTTTGCTTAATGCAGTTATCTATTGTTCGCAACTTAATACTTGTGGAGTTCTCGGATTGATTCGCCATAAGTGGATTATTAGTCATAGATGCAGTTGGATGGCGGTCTATGTATCTTGTTGTAATGCCCAGAGTAAATCTCATAGTGATCCTCTTGACATGCACGTTATCTTTATTCTATCAATTGCCCAACTGTAATTTGTTTACCCAGCATGTGTTATTTTATCTTATAGAGAGACACCACTAGTGAACTGTGGACCCCGGTCCTATTTCCTATATATTGCTTTCACCTGTTTACTTTACTCGCACTGTTTACTTTACTCGCATACTAATACTGTTTTCCACTCGATACGTTCATACCCTTTGTTTCAAGCAAACCGGTGAGATTGACAACCTCATCGTAAGCTGGGAACAAAGTATTTGATTGTGTTGTGTGCAGGTTGCACGTTGCCGCTCGCAAAGCAAAGCTTGGACGAGGCGCCCTATAAATTGTCCGGAGCTGTCGCAAAGCTAGCAAGCATCACCTTCTAGAGTATTGGCTTTTTCCTACTGGATTGACTACCTTGGTTTCATAACTGAGGGAAAACTTGCTGCTATATTCATCAAACCTTCTCTTGGGGTTTCCAACTGGCCAGTCATTTACTTCATCAACAAACGCAATCAAGTTCTCTAGCACCCTCAATACCGCGCGATCAACAAGTTTTTCTGGCGCCGTTGCCGGGGAAAAAGAAGACTTCTGCAAGGGGAGTTTCGCACACACATCCTTTACTTTGTTTTAAGTTTTCCTTTACTTTATTTTTACTTGCATCGTTTTATCAAAAACAAAAAAAATAGTATCCTTTTTAGTTGTTATTTCTTTACCTTAGTTCATTATGTTGTTCCCTAAGTACGTTTTGGAGGACCTCTCAGTAGGTAGTGGTTCAATTATTGGAAAAAGTAACATTGAGGAGTTCTTTAATCATATTAGTATGCATAAAGATGTTGAGGAAACGTCTTTGGTTGAGCTTGCTCCTAGTATTGAAGTTGCTTCTGCTTATTTAATTCACATGTTGGAAGCTAGGTTTGCTAGCCTTAATCCTTTTATGCAGCACATGTTCCTTAAGCTTCAGGAAATTGAAGATCCTGAAAAGAAAGGTTTTATCTTGGAAACTTTGCGTATAGAATTTAGAGATGTTGCCATTGAAGCTAGGAAAGTTCTTAAGTGCTTTAATAAACTCGGTTCACCTATAAAGGTTGTTAGTACAAACAACGAAGGAACCGAAATACCAATACCTAGCAAGCTCTTGGGATTGTATGAAGCTTTTGAAAATAATTTTGATTGGGTCTGTCCCAAAAACCTTTTTAGTGATTTGAGTGAACCAAAGCGTGATCACAAAGGGTCTTCAAAAACTTATATGGATGAAATACAATGCCTTATTGAAAAGACTTCTGCTGTTGATCTTAATGCTTCTTTCGAAAATACTTGATTCGCACTTTCTGCGCCTAGCTCAAAGGCGTTAAAGAAAAGCACTCTTGGGAGATAACCCAATGTTTTTACTTTCAGTTCTTTTTCTTTTATTTGAGTCTAGGAAGTTATTACTACTGTAATAACCTCTCCTTATTATTTTTATTTCGTTTTTGTGCCAAGAGAAGCCTCTAATTTGAGTGAGGTAAGATTTGGAGATGTTGCTGTCCTGAAACAGTTTTTGGTGCTGCACCATAAAAATTCGTGAAAATTCTCTGTATATCTTTTGGACCTGCGATTTCTTGTGCATATGCCCCAAGTTATATCCAAACTTTCATTAGTTGAACACTTTTTTATTTGAGCAACAGAAAACCCTCTACAAATTCGACCTTTGTCAGCTGTTCTGTTTTGACAGATTTCTGCCAATATTTGTGTTTCCCGCTTTATCGCTTTCTTTTTGAGTTCTTTTGATCACGGAACTTTTGGGGAAGTTGCTACAGTAGTATATACTTTATATGTGGTGGTTTTGAGTTGAAACCTTGATAAGGGGAGCATAGCTACTACTCCTAATATTTTCCCACCTCCTTATGTTCTGAAGCTTGGACAATTCTGCTTTGAAGTGCCTCCACAAGATGATGTGAAGCCCAACTTTCGTACACTTCCAATGGAGTTTCATGTTCGCCGAGGCGCTGCAGCCAAAGATATTTAGGTGTTCTATTTTAATTAAGTTTGCGTCATGTTTTTATTTCAATTTGGTTTTATTTGTGTGTGATGGTTTTGGGCCTGTCCAAAATCAAGTGTGTTTTGGCCATTTGGGCTTTTAGTTTGGTATGGGGCCTAGCCCAGCCAAAGTAGCGTTCGGAGTCACCCATATAGGGTTATGGCAGCCGCCATTGTATTGGGAGACTTGTTATTTTCGAGCTCAGAAAGAGACCAGAAAAGTCCCAATGTTTGGGGGCGCATATCGATGTGTTTGATTGCTGATCTTCGAGATCTGATGTTATGCCATGCGTGGGAGTTGATTCCGGTCAGTTTCAACGCGAGGAATTGAAGAGAGATTAGTTTGATCTATTTCAAATTGAGTTCTCTTTCGCTATCTTGCTGTTCGTTTGATCGCCGTGAAAGATTGGGCCAAACCCCCTTCGGATCACGTTGATCCGTATCATCTTGGTATCAGATTTGTCGGGTTTCTCACGGCGAATTTGTTTATGAGTTTTCTTTGCTAAAATCTGCTCTGTTGCCAGCGGAGATCTGCGAGACCAAGTATTATTTCAAGTCAGTTTTGATCTCTGTTTTGGTGCAACATGAAGGAGTACGGAAGTTGCACCATATTGTGTGAATCCTGATCAGATCCGATTGCTGCCAGAATCACGGTTTCAGATTGCGTGAAGGAGTTCTGCTATTCCACGCTACAAGCAGATCCGATCGCTGCCAGGAAAAAAAAAGGAAACCGGCTCGCTCCGGTCGCCTGACGACAGACATCGTCTGGGGTCGAGCGAGCCTCACGCGCCCGCGACGGGACTGTCGTTGATTGCATCCCTTGAGAAGAGTTCAATCTGGCCACGATTTTGCCTTGCTGAATTAAATATTTGGATGGCCACGTGCATTGTGTCTTCTGCTAGCTAGCGATAGATTAATTAAAGACAAAGAGAAATAGATAGGCTGGATTGGTGCATCGTATTCAATTCAGTTTTGGTTTCTCTAGGGCTTGCACGTGAAGGCACATTGATCAGATTTTGGTTTTGGTGCAGCCTGACGTATCAACAATCGTATTTTGCATCAGCTAGCTCTTTTCAGATCAACACGTCTTGGTCTTTTGGAGTTCTACTTGGAGACGTTTGCACGTGCTGGAGTCTGATTTTCGTCATAATTTCTTTGGGAGTCCAGCTCCGATCCTTTTCTTGGAAGCTCTCTGGTCGCATCGCTATTCAAGGCCAGAGTACGTTTGCGCTGACGCTTGCCTGCTGGATCGTTCCAGGCGTACCGCTCGTGCGGGCTCGCTCGAGCGCGGAGGCGGTCTGGCCTCGAGCGCCAGGCTCCAGCTTGCCTCGCTCGTCGGATCGCCAGGGCGCGGAGATGGTCTGGCATCTGGCGCCTGGGCCAGTTCAAAGCACAACGCCGGTCTACTTCGATTCCTTTTTGCTGATTTTAATTGCTGTTCTTTTTGAAGATGGTCAAATCTGTTGAGGGAAATAATTCCGTTGCTGATGGAGAGAAGATAGAAGAGCTTGTACCGCCTGTTTTTGCTGCTGATCTAGCTTCTAATGTTCGGGCTGGTTTTGATAGTACGTGCGATTTTATTATGCGGAGTCATGCTGCATTGACAGCGCAAATTGCACAGCTCGCTACCCGGATTGATGCAATGGGTGATGCTACCGCCCGTGCACCCGTGCAGCCCCCTCCTGCTGCACAACCTCGCGACGTGGTACCAAGCCACCCTGCTGAAATTCATGATCATCGACCCGTGGCACCCGCTTATGAAGGAGAACTTGCCGATGACGCTGATTATGCACCACAACAACGACAGTTTGCTGGTCGTCCTGCAGGTGCTCATCGTGTACAGCCACATGATCGTGACCGTGTTGGCCATGCTGGTCGTGTTCCACTTGATGATGGTGGTCTTGGACGCATCAAATTGTCCATACCTCCTTTTTCCGGTGACCACGGACCCGACGATTATTTGGAGTGGGAGATGCGCATGGATCCGATTTTTGCTACTCATTATTACACTGAGGAGAAGAGACTTCAACTGGCTGCTGTTGAATTCACCGGTTATGTGCTGATTTGGTGGAATCAAATTCTGCGTATGCGTACTCGCCCAACGTCATGGAGTGGTATGAAAGATCTTATGCGACATCGCTTTGTTCCTGAACACTACAAGAGAGACATGTATAATAAGTTGCAGCAGCTCACTCAAGGTACTAAATCTGTGGATGAGTATTATAAAGAGATGGAGTTGTTGATGACACGTACAGGGACAAGGGAGGACATAGAGGCCACGATGTCTCGGTTCTTGAATGGACTGAATTTTGAGGTGCGTGATCGTGTGGAGATGGTTTCCTATAATGATCTTCAGGATCTTGTGCACCAAGCTGAGCGTGCGGAGCAACAAATCAAACGACGCCAAGCTGCAACACCTACAAAATCATGGCATCGTTCTCATACCGAGGCTGCTGGTCCTAGTGTTCAGACGACATCTTCTACACGCTCTAATAGTGTTTCTCATAGCGAGGCACCCAAATCTGGGGTGTCCAAAACTGCATCTGCGCAGTCCACAGCAAACATCGAGTGTTTTACTTGTGGAGGACGAGGACACATGAAGCGTGATTGCCCTAATAGAAAAAGGGTGATGCTCACACATGATGGCTATGTTTCTGCTAGTGATGATGAGAAAGCTGATGCGTCATCAAGTGAGGACTCTGAGGACAATCCTGAAGTGATCGTGGATGGGTATGAACTTGCTGCAAATTTTAAAAATCTAATGGTGCAACGCGTACCAGAAGATCGCATTCACGACCAAGGGCAGCGCTGGAATATATTTCAGACCCAATGCATCGTCAAGGACACCACTTGCAAACTGATTATTGATGGTGGCAGCTACACAAATGTTGTTAGCAAGAGTTTGGTGGATTCTCTATCATTGCCTACATGGAAGCACCCGCAGCCACATTGTGTTGAGTGGTTGTATAATTTAGGAAAGCTGAAAGTCACACATAAGGTGCGCCTGAAATTTTCAGTAGGTAATTATGAGGACACAGTGGTCTGTGATGTTTTGCCTATGGATGCATGTCATGTGCTGCTAGGACGACCGTGGCAATTTGATAGGCGTTCCACTCATGAAGGCAGGTCCAATGTTTATTCCTTGTGGCATAAGGGGAAGCGTCATGTGTTGCAGCCTATGCTCGATAAGGATATCAATGTGGACGTGCTTGCTGCTCAGAAAAAGGTCCAACACATTCGGGCGAAACTGAGGACGGTTTCCTTTCAAGTTGGGGGGGATGATAAGGGGAGCATAGCTACTACTCCTAATATTTTCCCACCTCCTTATGTTCTGAAGCTTGGACAATTCTGCTTTGAAGTGCCTCCACAAGATGATGTGAAGCCCAACTTTCGTACACCTCCAATGGAGTTTCATGTTCGCCGAGGCGCTACAGCCAAAGATATTTAGGTGTTCTATTTTAATTAAGTTCGCGTCATGTTTTTATTTCAGTTTGGTTTTATTTGTGTGTGATGGTTTTGGGCCTGTCCAAAATCAAGTGTGTTTTGGCCATTTGGGCTTTTAGTTTGGTATGGGGCCTAGCCCAGCCAAAGTAGCGTTCGGAGTCACCCATATAGGGTTATGGCAGCCGCCATTGTATTGGGAGACTTGTTATTTTCGAGCTCAGAAAGAGACCAGAAAAGTCCCAATGTTTGGGGGCGCATATCGATGTGTTTGATTGCTGATCTTCGAGATCTGATGTTATGCCATGCGTGGGAGTTGATTCCGGTTAGTTTCAACATGAGGAATTGAAGAGAGATTAGTTTGATCTATTTCAGATTGAGTTCTCTTTCGCTATCTTGCTGTTTGTTTGATCGCCGTGAAAGATTGGGCCAAACCCCCTTCGGATCACGTTGATTCGTATCAAACCTGAAGCAAAAAGGGTTGATTCAATGTTATGCTTACACTCATGTTGCTAATAGATTTGTGTTTAGTTTTGTATGAAGGAAGTTTTCAAGTATAGGGATCGGAGAATGATGAGATGAGTTGAAGAATGGACAAAAGCTCAAGCTTGGGGATGGCCACGCAACCCAAGAAATATCCAAGAGGTACAAGCGTCAAAGCTTGGGGATGCCCCCGAGGCACCCCTTCTTCATCGGCAAAAATCAGGTCACCTTTCAACACACTATATTTTTATTGCTTCATGCATTATGCGTTTTTCTTGGAACGTTAGTTGTTTTAGTTTTCAGTTTTCTTTAGTTTTGTTTGCTGCAATAAATGGTTGGACCCCAACAAATTTCTTTTGGATAAGTTGCCTTGCTTTTCATTTGCCAAGAACACTCTGTTTTTCACTCTTATCATTTCAATGAGTGTTCTCTTTTTCTAGAACTGCGTTTAGCTTTCAATTTTCGCCTTGATTTGGGTTCAGATCTTGTTTTATCTTTGCATCAAGGTGTATTTTTGCCTCTGGTCCATGTTGGTTTTCATCAAAAGAGTTGTTATAAAAAGTTTGAATGGTGTTGGAAAGGAGAAAAAGCTTTATGCAAAAAAGTGGTACAAGAAGGAGCTTGTGTAGACTGCGGCCTAGGCTTTTGCATGTCGTGCTTGATGTCCTTTTGATAGTATGCTTAGTGGTTTTGCTGTAGCATGACTTGTCTCAAATGACTGAGATTGCTTAATGAGCCTTTGAAAAAATCATGCGTTGTTTTAATTATTTGGAAGCATTATTTTGGTTTTCTCCTTGATGCTTTATTTGGGTTGACTTGGCGCATGCTCACATATGTTAGACTCATACAAAGTCGCCATAGCCTCTATGATCATTTAGTTTTTGACTTTTGATGCCATCTTATGCTTTTTTTAATATCGCTTTGTCGCTTTGCATGATTATGGCTGTTATTGCTCTCTTAGTTGGTCGCTGCCAGTCTTTTGCTAGCCCTCATTTTGTACTGAGTTGAGCTCTACTCGTGCATCCAACTCCTAAAAACCAAGTTGTTCCAAAAGTGTCCACCATACATACCTATTAGCAATTTGCTATTCCAAAGTACATTTGACTTGCTTTTATCTATCCTTCAAATTAAACTCTTTTTGGTGTTATGCAAAATTGGTTAGTAAAGCTCTCACGAACCTGATGGCACACTTTACTTTTCTCATTTTAAAATTTTGACATTGTGGCTCTCTTATGTTGAGTTGTTATGCTTGCAAGTTGTAAGTTGGAAATTAGCCCAGCCATGCCGTCATGGGGCAAGCTTTCAACATTGCACTATCTTTCATTTGAGTTGATATCGTGATCTTTTATTTATGGATACTCGCGATGTGAAATAAGTTAGGAATCTTGCGGGATCATGGAGTTTTTATATGTGTTAGGGAAACGCCTGGGCCACTAATCTAAGCCATGCATCATTCATGGTGGAAATTTATAGCATGCCCATAGTGGACATTCGACGACGCATCTCACAATAAAAAGCTATACCAATGGTAAATAAAAGAGATGTCGAGGTGTTCATTGTCTGATTGTCTTGTCATTTTGATGTGGGCTTGTTCCATGTCATCGGGCAGGAGGTACCCCGTTGGCGGTTCTCGATGATACACATATATTTACAATGACAAGAGCTTGCTTGTGACTCTAAGTCGAGTAGCATGAGGTTTGGGTATTCGTACTTCATGGGACATGAGGTTTTCAACTTATGATTTGTCAAGCATATGCATCATAAGTGTATTCGCATTAACTCTAACCATTCAAGATGCCTATGATGGGGGCAATGAGAGCTCAACGCTAGTAAGTACCATAATTTTTGAAGGGTTATAAAACTCGCAATCACTGCTTCCCTCCGCGAAGGGCCTTTCTTTTACTTTTTTATGTTGAGTCTCCACCTTCTATCTTTATGCACCGTCTAAGAGAGCATAGTTGTCATTCTGAGTATAATGTGCATTGTCCCAAAGTTTTCATTGATTGATTCATGATGTTGGTTTCACTTGTTCTCAAATTATTTGTATCTAGTCGCCCTCTTAAACTTGAAGGTGTCCTATGCAATTATGTTTTGCTCTCTCATGGAGGACAAGCTGAAAACCATTTGTATGTTTTTCCATATGATTTGAACACACGTTTGACTTTCATTGTTTCGTTTTCATGATCTTTCGTCTGTGTTCTTTTTCATGTTATAACATGGTTGCTAAGTTTCTTCTATCAAGAATATATCTTTCATGCCCATGTTTTAAGTTCTTTTGATCCCAGCGCACAACGCTTACATATATGATCAAGATTGTGTAGGTGCATGTCACCTCAAAAATTATTTCTTTTGTTATCACTTACCTACTCGAGGACGAGCAGGAGTTAAGCTTAGGGATGCTGATACATCTCCAACGTATCCATAATTTTTGATGCTCCATGCTTGTTTTTAACCATTTGCTTAGTGTTCCGTTACACTTTGTGGCGTTTTTATGCATTTTCCGGAACTAACCTATTAACGAGATGCCATAGTGCCAGTTCCCTATTTTCTGCTGTTTTTGTGTTTCAAAAAAGTTACATAGGAAATATTCTCGGAATTGGACGAAACAAAAGCCAGATGTCCAGATATTTATCGAAGCTTCCAGAGAACCGAAGAGGAGACGGAAAGGAGCCACAGGGCGGCCACACCACCAGGGGGTGCAGCCCAGGGCCTTGCCGCGCCGCCCTATGGTGTGGGCCCCCTGGTCCACTTCTGACGCTGCCCCTTTGCCTATAAAGACCCCCCGAGGGGAAAATCCTAAACACTCGATCACTTTTCCAGAAACACATCGCGATCCGTCACCGTCGTTGACCCAAGATCGGGAGGGTCCAGAAGCTCTTCCCGGCACCCTGCCGGAGAAGGGAATCACCACCCGAGGTCTTCTTCATCGCCATGCTTGCCTCCGGCACGATGAGTGAGTAGTCTACCTTGGACTATGGGTCCATAGCAGTAGCTAGATGGTTGTCTTCTCCACCATGTGCTTCATGTTTAGATCTTGTGAGCTGCCTTACATGATCGAGATCACTGTTATATAATTCTACATGCTGTGTTTATTGGGATCCGATGAATATTGGTATTATGATTGAGTTGAAGTACTGAATTTTATCTTATGTTATCTCTGCGTTGTTTATGATCTTGCATGCTCTCCGTTGTTAGTAGCTATCTTGGCCGAGTAGTTGCTAGTGACTCCAAGAGGGGGTATTTATGCTCGATAGTGGGTTCATGCCTCTATTTAATCTGGGGGAGTGACAGAAACCTCTAAGGTTGTAGATGTGCTGTTGCTACTAGGGAAAAAACAATATTCATATGCTCAAGGGCATATGCTTTGTTTACATTACACACTTTGCTTAATGCAGTTATTTGTTGTTCGCTACTTAATACTTGTGGAGTTCTCGGATTGATTCGCCACAAGTGGATTATTAGTCATAGATGCAGTTGGATGGCGGTCTATGTATCTTGTTGTAATGCCCAGAGTAAATCTCATAGTGATCCTCTTGACATGCACGTTATCTTTATTCTATCAATTGCCCAACTGTAATTTGTTTACCCAGCATGTGTTATTTTATCTTATGGAGAGACACCACTAGTGAACTGTGGACCCCGGTCCTATTTCCTATATATTGCTTTCACCTGTTTACTTTACTCGCACTATTTACTTTACTCGCATACTACTACAGTTTTCCACTCGATACGTTCATACCCTTTGTTTCAAGCAAACCGGTGAGATTGACAACCTCATCGTAAGTTGGGAACAGAGTATTTGGTTGTGTTGTGTGCAGGTTCCGCGTTGCCGCTCGCAAAGCAAAGCTTGGACGAGGCGCCCTATAAATTGTCCGGAGCTGTCGCGAAGCTAGCAAGCATCACCTTCTGGAGTATTGGCTTTTTCCTACTGGATTGACTACCTTGGTTTCATAACTGAGGGAAAACTTGCTGCTATATTCATCAAACCTTCTCTTGGGGTTTCCAACTGGCCGGTTATTTACTTCATCAACAAACGCAATCAAGTTCTCTAGCACCTTCAATACCGCACCATCATGGCTTTGCGGTGTGTCTCCGTTCGGAGGATCGCCGACACCATGGAGACTCGACTGATGGGAGGTCCAGTATCAAAACATCCCTCTCATAGTGGGGACTATTGATTTTTGATTTGACAAGAGCATGGTGAGTTGATCGAACCTTTTGTTGAAGTCCCGTGTTGCTTCAGCCTGCTGGCGAGATAACTCAATTTGTCCATTGGCGAAATCATCCAACTTTCTCTGCATATCCATGCTCAATTGCTTCAGGTCGTCTCTGGTGAGGAAGTTGTTGTTGCCATCAGCGTCTTCCAAGATCTTGTCGCATGCCTTTGATTTGCCCATCTCCTAAGCGGCCAATAGTAGAAGAGAAGGGATTTTACATGGAAAACAAGGAGCTTTCCAAACCTTTCTTCGACAATTGTCCATGCGCCTCCACAGTACCTCAAGATCTAGTCCTGTTCTTGCTTGTTTCTGGAATTTTACTCAGGAACATGCCCTGAAACCCTGACAAGAAGCCCAGCGACTGTAGATCATAAGCCAAGATCGAAGCTCTGATACCAATTTGTCACACCCGCTCTACTCACAGTACTTCAAATCACACCGATACAAGATATTCAGACAATTCAGAGCAAGGAATGAGAAAGCAGAGAACAAGGTGAGGAAATAGAGTCGCCCTTAGCGCCGGCGGCGGCTAGGGTTTTTGGATAGTTCTTGATAATAATTGAGATAAGGGTTACAGCTTCGCTACTCCAACTTTATAGCACAGATTGGATAAAGTAAATAAAGGAAGGAAACAGCGGGAAGACGTTTGCTGACATCATTTAACTTGGGCCACTGGGTGAACTGGTATGCGCTAATCTTAGCCATTCGTTAACTGACAGAAGAACACTCTGTCGATCAGAGTATCAGGTTCATGACATGTGCGGGAAGCGGATCAGACTGAGCCTACTCCAAGCCTGTCCATCTTCACGTCCATGGTCATCACCTCGCTCGCGTAGCACCCCGGCCGCCATCCCATCTTCACGTCCATGGCTTTCGTGTTGTCATGTTGGCACTTGTACCGACTCTAGCCACTATGCGGTACACGAGCACGCGCTTTACACCAATTCACGTTTTGTGTACCCTGTTTTATTCTGAGAGTCTAATTTCTGCTCTTGAGTTAACTTATGGAGAATTGATATTCAGTTATCTGTTTTTTCGATGTTGAACTCAGCAATCTTGTGTAGTTTGAAGACAGTAATCATTGACGGCTACATGCAGGTTCGTGATGATTTCTCTTAGCATGCACATTTTAATTTCATCTTCTTCTCTGTGCGAGACTGCTGAAATAAAATTGTAATACAATTTACATTTGTGACTTCTGCTATGTTTGTCCAATTTTTTCAAGTGCAGTTCCCTGACGAGGCATTCGTGGCTCCGCATCCAGCTACAAATGTTGCCTTTTATGGTGCAACATGAGGACATCTGAATGATTATTTCGTCCTTCCTTCAAAATTGGATTAAGTTGGTCAGAATTGAGTTTGTGATTCTCTTTTTTTAACTAATTGTTCAGTCTCTCTTGTTGTTAGACTGTATAGCTTCTGTATATGTGTACGTGTATTGTATCATTGTAACACACTTATTATATATATGTGATAGACCACCCCTAGAGGGTTGAGCCAGTTCCCCATAACTCATTGTCTCACATGGTATCAGATTAGGTTAGGGTTAGGGTAGCAGCCGCCTCCTCCTGGCCGCCGCCGTCCACCCTTGGCCGCCGCATCCTCTTGGCCGCCGCCTCCTCTTGGCCGCTGCCGCCCTCCGATCCTCCGGCTCCACCCACCTCATGGCCGCCACCTCCCTGGCTGCCACCACCTCCACGCTTCCGCCCTCCTCTGTGACAGCCGTCGCCGCCTCCTCTTCGGCCGCGGCCGCCATGACGAGTGCCGCTTCCACCGGCCTCACCAACGCCTACATTGTCTAGTAATAAAGATGTCAGTTTTGTTGATGCTTACAGTCGTTTCACTTGGCTTTATCTCATTAAGCAAAAATCTGATGTGCTTGATATATTTGTTCAATTTCAAAAACATGTTGAACGCCTTCTCAGCAAAAAATTATTCATGTTCAGTCGGATTGGGGTGGTGAGTATCGCAACCTGAACTCCTTTTTCCAGGCGCTTGGGATCACGCATCGTTTAGCATGTCCACATACACATCAGCAGAACAGTTCCATTGAACGCAAGCATCGTCATATTGTTGAGACTGGACTCACTCTTTTGGCTCATGCATCTGTTCCTTTTCGCCATTGGTGTGATGCCTTCACCAATGCTTGTTTTCTCATCAACCGTACTCCCACTCGTGTTCTGAACATGAAGACTCCTATTGAACTTCTTCTTAATGAAAAACCTGATTATACCTTCTTTAAGGTGTTTGGGTGTGCTTGCTGGCCTCATCTACGCCCATACAACAAACGCAAATTGGAATTTAGATCCAAGAAGTGTGTCTTTCTTGGCTATAGTTCCCTTCATAAAGGTTATCATTGTCTTCATGTTCCCACTAATCGTCTCTACATATCTCGGGATGTCGTGTTTGATGAGCATGTTTTTTCTTTTTCTTAACTGCCTATGTCCAACACTGAGTCTCCACATATGCATTCATCCTCCAATGCCGCTGACCAATTTGAAGATGTTGCATATTCTCCTGTGTTGTTACCTAAACATGGTGCAGGGATTGGACGTGGTGCTCGTTTAGAGCTGCTTGATGCAGTTTCTCCTTTGTCACCGCCATCAGAGCATGTCGATCATGGTGCTCCCTTGCATGGCCTCGGTCCGCGTGCCGACCATGCAGCCCTGGCCTCACCTGTGTTGGCCTCACCGGCCAGCTCCTCGCGGCCCACGACGCCATCGCCCTCGTCGCCTGCGCGGTCGGGAGACTGCGCGACGCCCGCGTCTTCGTCTCCTGCCTCGCCCTCGCTGCCATCACCTATGCAGCAGGAGGTCGGCCCATCGACGAGTTGTGCGACACCCACCTCCATGTCGCCTATGCAGCTGGACTTCAGCGCGCCGCCCAGCCCCTCGCTGGCTGGGCAGCCCTTGTCGCCATCGTCCAGCCCCTCGCCGACTGGGCCCTCTCCACCACCGTCACCCAGCCCCTTGCCGACTGGGCCCTCTCCGTCACCGTCACCTAGCCCCTCGCCGGCTGCACCTTCGACCTCGACGGCTCTTGTTCTCCGTCCACATACGCATAGTCGCAGTGGCATCTTTCGCCCAAAGGAGCGCACCGACGGTACTGTTGCTTGGCATGCTACGTGTGCGACTACTGATGTTGCGGATCCGTCCTCTGAGCCCCGCACGTACTAGGCTGCTATGAGCATCCCTCATTGGAGAGAGGCTATGGAACAAGAGTATCATGGTCTCCTTCGCAATGAGATGTGGAATCTTGTTCCTCCACCACCGCGAGTCAACGTTATTGATTCTAAATGGGTGTTCAGTCCAGTGGTCAAGCCTACCACCATCAGGCTTCTTCTCTCCATTACAGTCACTCGAGGTTGGTCTCTTTGTCAGCTTGATGTGCAGAATGTTTTCCTTCATGGGTTATTGGAGGAGGAGGTTTATATGTGACAACCGCTTGGTTTTTCTGATCCTGATCATCCTGATCATATCTGTCGTCTCACTAAAGCACTCTATGGTCTGAAGCAAGATCCTCGTGCCTGGCATGCCCATCTTGCGATAGCTCTTCGTGCTCATTGTTTTGCGCCCTCCACTGCTGACTCATCATTATTTATTCTACAGAAGCCTGAGGTTACTATGTACTTGTTTGTCTATGTGGATGATATTATTCTAGTCAGCTCCTCTCAGTCAGCTGCTGATGCTCTTGTTCGCTCTCTTGGTGCTGATTTTGCTGTTAAAGATCTTGGGAAGCTCCACTACTTTCTTGGTGTAGAGGTTGTTACTCGTGCAAATGGACTTGTTATGACGCAGAAGAAGTATTCCTTGGAGTTGTTGCTGCGGGCTAGGATGCTTAAGTGCAAGATGACTACCACACCTATGTCTACCACTGACAAGATCACTGCTGTTGATGGTGAGCTTCTGTCTTCCGCGGATGCGACAGAGTACAGAAGTATTGTTGGTGGTCTCCAGTACTTGACGATCACGAGACCATATATTTCTTATGTTGTCAACAGAGTTTGTCAGTATCTACATGCGCCTTGCGACACTCATTGGTCTGTTGTTAAGCGCATATTGCGCCATATACGACTCACAGTGTCTTATGGGCTGCATATTTGGCCGAACCCCTCTGGGGTCCTCTCGGCGTATTCTGATGCAGACTAGGCTGGCATTCCGGATGATAGGCGATCCACGGGGGCTATGATGTGTTCTTTGGCTCTAACTTGATCGCCTGGAGTGCTCGGAAACAGGCTACTATATCACGTAGCAGTACTGAAGCTGAGTATAAGGCTGTGGGTGATGCTACTGCAGAGATTATCTGCGTACAGTCTTTGCTTTAGGAATTGGGTGTATCCCAACCGCAGCCTCCTATCCTTTGGTGTGATAACATCGGTGCTACATACCTTTCTACAAATCCAGTATTCCATGCCCGAATGAAACACATTGAAGTTGACTATCACTTTGTACGGGAACATATATCATAGAAGCGACTTCTGATCAAGTTCATCTCTTCTAAGGATCAACTTGCAGACATCTTCACCAAGCCTTTGGCTCTACCACAGTTTGAGTTCTGTAGGCGCAATCTTACCCTTCTAGATTCTTTAGGAAGTGGCTAAGATTGAGGGAGGGTGTTAGACTATATAGCTTCTGTATTTTTTTAGATAAAGAGTATATATTAATATCAGAAGATACCAATTACACCCAACCTCTGCAACAACGTAGTACCTTAGCGGTATCACGGATGCACACGGCCAAAAGAAAAAAAAAGGAAAAAAAGAAAGAAAAGTTCCGCTACAATGATCAGTTCCTTGTAGTAGCAACACTAACACCACCAAAGCTGATGAGGATATAATCATGGATCATACTATTTCCGACTGTTTGAACTGGAAAGAAGTATTAAGTCAAATTGATGATTACTATTAGGTGAATTTATTCCTAGTAGAAAATAATACTTTGATATTTGAGAATTATATACTATCTAAATCATTGTACTATTATTTGACTAGATTTGACATCTATCAGACTAGCGCCAGTGGGAGAAGAGGGAGGAAGGCGAAGGCATCCGAGGGAAGGGAGTCAACTACAAAGGCGATGAGAAGACATTCAAAAATGACCAAATACATCTACGTAAATGTGCAAATAACATTGTACATTCAAGTGGGTCCCAGGCATATGCGTATGGTTACATGCAAGTGCTTATTATGCATTGTAATGCATATATCAAAGGAGATGTCACCCATCGTTGAGACCAGGTCCAACATGGGCCAATGCTACCGTACATCCGTGGCCCAGGAGGAGTCACGATCGAGCCAAGCTCCAGGCGGGGGCAAGAGGTGGCGCACCCCCCTGCTCTCTTTAATAAATAGTCTAGCATACTGTATTATTAGGACAGGCCATGTTTAAACAAAAATCCTAGTTTGCCAGACAGAACTAAGTGTTCCTCTGAAATTATACTCTCCAATTCATATCGATTTGGAGTTTTATCTACTGAAAGTTTGAGTGATGAACACTGTTTGCCCGATCTTTCACGATGCACCTCCTGATCTGATAGATCTCCCAATCACGTGAGTGGAACACGCGACCTAAAGATTGGGGAACGCCAATCCTGCGAGCAACTCGACGATGAACGACGAACCTCACGCTGAATCAACACGCCAATAGCTCGACAACCCTTGACAGATTCAAGGATCTTCGCGCACACATGATTACTCTTGACAATTCAAGAACTCTCTTGTCTTTATTGATAGATAACTAGACGAACGTCCGAGACGCCGTCACACACCCCGATCCCAGAGGGACGGTGATAACTTGAACTAAAAGTTCTACATAATTTTCAGCCCTCGTCGAGATAGAACAATGCCTCACGATCTGAAACCGTGGACGAGAAAAATCAATCTGAACAGACTCGTCTTCTCGCCGCTTTGACATGAAAAATCAATCTCGCGGACAGCTTTCAATGGATTCATGCCAAGAACTCCACCGACAAATCAACCTGCATCGTGATCAACCTGGCGCTCTGATACATGATAAGGATCACGCCGGTGATCCTATGAGTTTTGTCCCGATCTTTCACAGCGAGTCAACCCGGATAAATAATCTTCCAATAATGCAATGAACGTCACCTGAAGAAGAGGAACGGATCCAGCAAGCAACGTGATGAAGATCACCACGCCTCAAACCACAGCTCGATAATCCTTGATGATGCAAGAACCCTCGCAGCAATCTTTATTAGAAACACGGCAGCGCCGTTTCCCCGGAGGGATGATACACGGTGGAGCACACGATATTTTTCAACTAAACCACTGAACTCCCTAAACCCTAAACTGCTGGCCTCCTTATATAGATGGCCAGAAAACTGTTGGGCTTGGACAGGCCCAAACCCAAAACACAAATAAAACTAAGTGGCCCATAACATGACCTAGCACACAGAAATAACATAAACAGGTATATAAATGCTGACACAACCTTAGACTAAATTATCTCATATCGTAGGTCGTCCTGGCGTGCCAAACTGCAATGAGCTTCCCTCATCTTGGTGGAGTCCTGAAATTGGGCTTCACCTCCTCCTTCGTGCCCATATCATCCTCCCCCCCTTCAAAAAGCGTTGTCCCCAACGCGTGAGGGTCTGCTCGAAAGGGTGGCGGAATATCAACAATGGCACCACGCATATTCGCCGTCTTCAAGTCTTGCTTGCCTTCCTCACCACATCCTCCCTCTTGGCCTGCTCGACTTGATACAGCCCTGGGTGGCTGCACCTCTTTTCTTCGCCAAATGAACGTGTACTTAGGCGCTTCCACCTTCTTCTTCTTCTCAACTCTTGATGGAGCTTTGTGCTGCTGAACATGAACCTTATGTGCACGACCCTGCAAAGTAGTAATGCCTAGGCCACACAACTGACGAACACGTCCATCCTTGCCTGTGTGCACACGTACTGCTGCTCCAACAAAACGTTTCCGAGGTGTTCTCACAAAACTGTGGCTGACTACCCGCGGCACCATATGCACCGGGACCCGATCAGCACCACCGTCATCGGTCTGAACACCCATGTCAACACGAACTGGAAGTGAAACACATGGAACACATGCTGACATATCCTTCCCTTCATCAATATGAGGCTTGACTTCAACCGGCTTGTCACTAACAAGAACATCTGGCTTGTCATCTACAGGCTTGGCTGAAACATTATCACCATCGATGCTTTTCGCATCATGCTCCTCATGCTGCACCTTAGCTAGCCCTGGTTGTGGCTTAGCTTTATGCAACTTCTCCTTGCGAACCACCAACACAACATCGGACTTGATTTGATCATCTCTCATAGGCTTCAAAGTCCGCTGTTTGCCATCATGCACAAAAGAATATGTATTTGCTCTCCCAGCATGCATAGCATTGTGATCATACTGCCATGGACGTCCAAGTAACAGCCCACACACCTCCAATGGCAACACATCACAGTCCACCTCATCAACATAGTCATCAACTGTAAATGGCACACACACCTTGTGAGTAATCTTCAGCATACCGCAGCTATTAACCCACTCAACATGCCTCGGTTCTGGAATACGCCATGTGGATAAACCCAAAGCCTCCACAACCGCCTTGCTAATGCCATTACAGTAACTACCACTGTCAATCATCAACTTGCATGCTTTGCCTTTGATTATGCACTGCGCCTGAAATAAATTCCATCGCTGGCCTCTATCCGCTGTCATGCAAGTCTCATCATGTACTCTTTTGAGTTGCATATTCAGCCCACTCAAAGGTACAACCTCCTCCACGATATCCTTGACAACATCAGCCTTGACAACATCAACCGCTGACAATTCAGAATTCGTGGCTACCACCTTGCTAACTGTCGGCAATGGAACAACTGTCAACTTCTCATGAGTAGTCACAGCTGTCGCGACCTTCTGTATAGGAGCTATGCTCTTGCCAACATCCTCTATCCGATGCACAACCTTGGGTGGCTGCTGAATCACTTCTACGGTAACCATGGGCTTTCGAGAAGGAACCACGGTGCTAGAAGGGATAAAGCACTCTCGCAGAAATTTTCTGAAATTCGCCCAAGTTGCAGAGGTAATGCTCTTCTCCTGCAACGCTTTATGCCACCAACTGTATAGCCTGGCATCCACGCGTTGGTCGGCAAGAGCCAAACGGTTAGAATCATTCATGTTTTGATCATAGGTAGCACACCTGTAGAAACCCTGTAGCATATGACGTTCCCATGACTCATACTCTTCAGCTGTTGCATCATAGGTCAGTTGCCAATTGATCTCATATGCATCATATGCTAAAACACCATCCAGCAGGTCCAGATAATCATTGAAAATATCGCTAGATTTCTTGCCACGGCGACACTTATAGCCGTAATAATCATCCGGAAAAGAATCCATGTTATACTATTTTGTCCTAGCCTTCACTGATTTATCAAGACAAAACAATTTTACCTGTTCTTTTCCTTGCAGTTATTGGTATGGAGCAGTATCACAGAGATTGACTAAACCAGCAAACGAAGCTGTCAAAGAAGGACAAAACAGTGATCTGGGCGCCAGACCACAGAGAGCGTCTGGGGTCGTGCGCGAGACGAGGCTGCGGTCTAGCGAAGCCGGACTCCAGCGCGTGCACGGGGGGATCCCAGCCGGGCTCCAACGCGAGCTGCTCAAAGGCAGATGGGCCGGCCCACTCCTCAACAGCCCAGCCAACTAGCAGTTTCAGCTAGAGCGCCTGCGGGACCGATCCTGGCGATCCAGCGCGGGGCGAGCGAGGCTTCAGCGCGGGGCGAGCGCGCTGTCGCTGGACCGCGGAGGCCATCTGGGGATAGGCGTCGGGCGAGCTGGCGATTTGTTTTTTTTTTCCCGTTTCAGCTCGATCGGATCTGGTTTGACCGATCGGATCTGCTCCAGGGGTCTCGATCGCCGATATCGCCAGGGCCTCTAGCCTCGATCCTCGATCGCCGACACAGCCTCCAGGCTCCAGAGCTGGGATTCTCTTCGTGCTTTCCCCGATCGGATCTGCCAAAAGAAAATTGGTGGGAATCTGTGATCCCACTCCGATCTGAATCAAGCCGCTGAAGAACAAACTGATCTGAATCAAGCCGCTGAAGAACAAACTGATCTGAAAACTGCCTCGAAGAACACTCCGCAGATCAAACAATTAATAGAAGATACTCACTGTGATCAACCCAGTAATCTGATACCACATGATAAGGATCACGCCGGTGATCCTATGAGTTTTGTCCCGATCTTTCACAGCGAGTCAACCCGGATAAATAATGATATGGGGTGGCCCGATCTTCTCGTGAGCGACGCGATTGTGGTGATGGCAGCGGATGATTGTCGGGGATAACTTGGTGTCACCGATGAACTCTCCTCGCTTGAACCCTGATGCCAATGCAACAGCTCTCAAACCCTGTAGGATATTCACGACTCCACACACTTGTGCACGTAGCCGTCGACCACGAAACGGTAGTTTGCAATCTACTGATTCCCAATGGAACAACAGATCACACTAAACTTGCAGCAGTATAACACCAAATCCAGATGAATTGGTGCGAGGAATTCAGATGAATGCTTACAGCAGTTCAACGAAGTAATCTTTAGTCTAAACGTGGTCTAACCCTAATTGAGGGGGTGCCCAGGGGTACTTATAGGCAGCCGGGCGACCTCAGCAAAGACCTGGCCCAAAACATGCCTGGTTTGGGCCCAAACTGACTCGGTTCGACTCAAACGGGTACATACCGACCCATATATGGGTTCGGCCTAATTTTAGCACGCAGACCATGTGTATAGCGCGCCTTAGACGTGTAGACATCGTGTCGAAGGTAGTCCTAGTGCGCCATCACGTGCTCGTGCTCATCCAGACTTGATCTCCACTTGTCTCTCGATCGCCGTCCTCCCTCTCCTCCCGCTGGCGATATCTTGACAGATGACGTACCTAAATACAACATAGTACATCACTTTTAGGTAGTATATAATTCGGAGATATCAAGACATTCTTTTCAATTAGGAAAGAATTCACCTTATAATAATCATCAATTAGACTCAATATTTCCTTCCAGCTCAAACACTCAAAATCAGCATGATCCATGATTGTATCCTCATCATCCTCCCTTTCTTCAAGAAAAGCCGTCCTCGGCTTTGGGTAAGCTGAAAGTGGTAGGAACAAAAAGAACAACGTGTACACAGAGTATGTGTATACATAACATGTTGTATTATTTTTGTTCACATGAAAAATATGTCGACTATACATCAAGCAACTTAAATTGCAGGTATAAGTGAAGTACAAAGAATCATCATAATGGTGAAAAACAAAGAGATATATAGTCTTATTGTTCAGTATCAAATTCAGTTTTCGCAAAGAAGTTCTATGATCAAATTTGTGATGCACTAAATTAAACCAATCCAAAAGATATGTAAATATAATTGGTTTAGACCATGCTTCAACTGCGCTACTCTGATTATTATAAACAAGTGATGAATTTACACAAATATCATCAACAATATGGGCATGATCATTATGTTTGGCAGATAAGAAGCAACTCAAATTGCAAATATAAGTAATGGGTAGATCAGTAGCACACTTAGTACAAACATGTTGAGACAAACACATTGAATATAGCAAATCAGATTCTGAACTAACAAGATTGGAACAACCCAGTTGAGGTAAATCAATTATGTGAGACTGGAACACATCAAGTATACCAGCATACATCATACTATTTCGAAAATTAACCATTGTCCCATAGCAAAAACACTTCGACACATAGCATATATGACTGAAAACAACAAGTTTCAGTTCATTAATACTATCACAGGTTATGCATATGTTATCGACAAGAAAATTATCATTCATGCTATATTCACCAATCAAGTTAAACATGAAGCAATAGGCATGTGTGCTAGAATTCAAATATGAAATTTCAGAAATCTTATTCATAGCACAACGCAAACTAAGAGGTTCTTTTAGCATGATGGAATACACAATGTCATTCGATGGTATTCTAGCAAGTACTTCCTTATGTGTCAGCACTACCACATGATCAAAATTCGAAATCAAATTATCACATGGTGCTGAAACATTAGTGCAAGATAAATCACTAGAAGGAACCAGCAAAGGAGTAGACTCACAAATATTATCCATAGCTGCTGGTTCTGGTTCCAAATCAGTACCTACGTCAATGACATGCTCCTCAGAAGAAGTAGGCACTGGATCATCCTCCTCAAGTGATAATGCACAAAGCGGTGATGCAGGTTGTAAAATAGGCGGCTCCCTTTCTTCAAAAGCAACCTGCATATCACAAGAAACAACACTAGGAGTAGACAGAGTTACATTAGTTGAAATATCCTCACATATCCTATCATCGACTACTCTTGTGTTTTGATTTTTGCTCATACTCTCAAAGTGTATGCTCTCAACCTCACGTTTGGTGGAATCACACAGCTCACTTTTTATAACACTCTCACTCAATTTGGCTATGTGGCTCTCATTCTCACATGGGTTGTGAAGCACACCATGGTCAAGATGGCAAATAATGGGACTGCCACCATCCATCATGACCTTGTGCTTAGGCGACAAGCAGAACTCCTTTGTCCTCTCCTTGCGAAGAAGATGATTCTTATGAAACTGTTCAGCTGTTAGACGCAGCCAAGCATGCCGCTGCTTATTCCACTTGAACGAAACTGTCGGCCTATCACGACAAGGCTGAGCATGATAGGTGTGAAACCAAGGATAACCCAACAGAATATGACAAGATTCAAGTGGCATTGGGGATACACCACAACGAATAACCTCGGTATGCCCTCTGTAAGTAACAGGAATGTCAACTATGTGTGAAATCAGCAAAGTGCCATATGAGGAACGCAAGAGGTATGGCGCTGTACTAGCACGTGTGGCTAGGTGCAACGTCTCGACGACCTCAATGCTGATTAAATTGATGGTAGAGATGTGATCAATGGTGGTTGCAGCACATCTATCTCCAATCATCACACCATGGTGAAAGAGCCCATCACCGTCAAAGTTGCCACGTTCTTCCTCCCAAAAAGTGGCACTACAATATCTGTGGCGGAAAAATTGGTATCTTCCAGCCTCCACAGTATCCATAACATCATCTGCCATAATTAGTGCAGAAACAAATATGTATATATAGTGAAACACTCTACTCACTCAAAACTGACAAGAAAAGGTGAATCTTACCGTTCCAAGGTAAATAGCGATGCTTACCAAATCGGATAAACGACCAATGCTCTGATGTGAAGAAGTGAATACCGAGGGTAGAATAGCGATCACACGACAAATCAGGAATATATGGTGGAGCTGTAGGTATGGTATCCTAAGTACACCGCAAATAAGTCCTAGTGCTGATCGTATGATAAGACCCACGGAAACACACACGGTGGAGATAAGTGAGGCAAAGCAACTCTGAAAAAGAGCTCAAGTGATATAAGTGACAACGCACAATAGCTCGTGTTGCAATGCACAAGAGAGACGCTAGCACGGGCTCAATGAACAGGCTCAAGATTGCGCACACGGCAGCAGCCTAAGAAGCACGAAATAGCTAGTCTCGTATGGGTAAGCGCCTAACACGATGTTGTAGACAGGCTGTAGCTAAAGCGATCAAAATCGTGTAGAAAGGATGCTATGTGGACACAGTGGTAACACGCTGTCGCGGCAGAGAAACCGACGAAAAATATGTCAACGACAGAGATGTACGACGCCGGAAACACACGGCAGCGCGACGGCGACGCGAAACGGACAAAGTAGTTTGTCTTTTTTTTTAATATAGGTGCGGCGTGTGTGCAGTACACGTCCCCTTTTTTCTATTTTTTTTTACTGTACGAAAATTTTGGGCCGAAACTGAAGCGGTCCGATCAGGCGCTGGACCACAGACAGTCTCCGTGCTGGCGCGAAACCACAGGCGAGCGGAGCGGGCGGCCGAGCGAGCGTGCTCGTGCGTCGCGCGCAAGGCCAGACAGCCTCCGCCCTTTGGCGCGAGTGCGTCTGCGCGCTGTGTGCCTTGCTTTTTGTTTTTTTTGTGTGTCCTTAGCGATCGGTTCTGGCTAGGCACGGGAGTAGCACCTGGCGTCGGAAACAATCGGCAACTCCAGACGCGTGGCGAGCTGTTTCCTCTTTTTTTTTTTTGGCCAGCGATCGATCCGATCTAGCGATCTATGTAGCCGCCTCGTGAGAAACAGCCAGCACAGCCGCCGACACCAAGGAGAAGATGATCAACGAGACTCAAGACAACATCCAAACGCAAAACAAAGATTGATGAGACTCCAAACGGGATCCAAACTCGGAACAAATATGCAGAAAAGATTGCTAGACCTAGACTCCTACGGATGGAAGAAAGAAAATGCGAAAAACGATCAGCGACTAAAACTCAAGAACGGTGCAATCTAGGCTATGGCAGAAACTAAGAACCCTAATTTTTTTATAGGCTTTTTCTGGATAGGACTGAAAACAAAAACGAATTATGGGGGTGGATTTGTGGATGCTCACCGAGTAAACCGTGGAAATATGATACCAAGATGATATGGGGTGGCCCGATCTTCTCGTGAGCGACGCGATTGTGATGATGGCAGCGGATGATTGTCGGGGATAACTTGGTGTCACCGATGAACTCTCCTCGCTTGAACCCTGATGCCAATGCAACAGCTCTCAAACCCTGTAGGATATTCACGACTCCACACACTTGCGCACGTAGCCGTCGACCACGAAACGGTAGTTTGCAATCTACTGATTCCCAATGGAACAACAGATCACACTAAACTTGCAGCAGTATAACACCAAATCCAGATGAATTGGTGCGAGGAATTCAGATGAATGCTTACAGCAGTTCAACGAAGTAATCTTTAGTCTAAACGTGGTCTAACCCTAATTGAGGGGGTGCCCAGGGGTACTTATAGGCAGCCGGGCGACCTCAGCAAAGACCTGGCCCAAAACATGCCTGGTTTGGGCCCAAACTGACTCGGTTCGACTCAAACGGGTACATACCGACCCATATATGGGTTCGGCCTAATTTTAGCACGCAGACCATGTGTATAGCGCGCCTTAGACGTGTAGACATCGTGTCGAAGGTAGTCCTAGTGCGCCATCACGTGCTCGTGCTCATCCAGACTTGATCTCCACTTGTCTCTCGATCGCCGTCCTCCCTCTCCTCCCGCTGGCGATATCTTGACAGATGACGTACCTAAATACAACATAGTACATCACTTTTAGGTAGTATATAATTCGGAGATATCAAGACATTCTTTTCAATTAGGAAAGAATTCACCTTATAATAATCATCAATTAGACTCAATATTTCCTTCCAGCTCAAACACTCAAAATCAGCATGATCCATGATTGTATCCTCATCAAATAATCTTCCAATAACGCAATGAACGTCACCTGAAGAAGAGGTACGGATCCAGCAAGCAACGTGATGAAGATCACCACGCCTCAAACCACAGCTCGATAATCCTTGATGACGCAAGAACCCTCGCAGCAATCTTTATTAGAAACACGGCAGCGCCGTTCCCCGGAGGGATGATACACGGTGGAGCACACGATAGTTTTCAACTAAACCACTGAACTCCCTAAACCCTAAACTGCTGGCCTCCTTATATAGATGGCCAGAAAACTGTTGGGCTTGGATAGGCCCAAACCCAAAACACAAATAAAACTAAGTGGCCCATAACATGACCTAGCACACAGAAATAACATAAACAGGTATATAAATGCTGACACAACCTTAGACTAAATTATCTCATATCGTAGGTCGTCCTGGCATGCCAAACTGCAATGAGCTTCCCTCATCTTGGTGGAGTCCTGAAATTGGGCTTCACCTCCTCCTTCGTGCCCATATCATTGAGTGTTATCTATTGTTCCATTGGGAATTAGTAGATTGCAATACCACTTCGTGATCCGCGGCTACGTGCGCAAGCGTGTGAAGTTACGAATATCCAAAGGGTTGAGAGCTGTTGCGCTGGCAGCAGGGATTAGCCGGAGAGTTTTCAGCAACACTCGAGTTATCTCCATCGCCATCATCGTCATCTACACCGCGCTCACTGAGAAGATCGGGACACCCCTTATCAGAAGCAGCACGAGAAGTCCAGCTTCTTCAAAAGCGGTGCCTTCAAGAAGGAAACAGTGCACAAGCACCGTCGTCGCCCGATCGTAGATCTTAGGTTTTCACCCTGAAGAAAGTCTTCGCTCACAAAACAATACCTTCAACAAGAACATCGCCAGGCACAACCAATTAAGGCCAGACCTTGGGTTTTCACCCTGTGAGGTAAGACTTTGAACTTCTCTTGTGCTGTCACCCCCACTTTCGATGCCGCTGCTCCATGACACGAATCACCAAGCCAATTCCTATCGACACAAAGACTCGAAACACCATTGCTTTTCCTCATATCTTGGCTTCATGACATTCTCCGCTATGTGACTTCACCAATGAACGAGAAATCGTGTAACATGATGGTAACAGCCAGCAGAGCTTCGCAGTGCTCCCTCTGAAACCAAACGGTCAGATAAAAAGCATGGGTGCATACGACCGAATTCCATCCGATCCAGCAATCTTCAGGCAAGAGTCGCCCAATGGAGTTCGCTGGCGGAGCATTCCGAAACACGACACTCTAGCCATATCAATGAGGACGGGCATCCGGCACATCTTCCTCTTGGTGCAACAAGGAATCCTAGGACCGCCTCCTTTATTCAAACCGAGCAAGTAGCCCCCACGCAACTCACCAGATACTACAGAGAACCTTCAGTGCTGCGCACAGCGAGAGAGCCCAGCACAACCCGTTAGGCCGAAAGTGAACCCAAAATGGGCCAGATTGGACCCAAACAAGTTCTGCAGCACTGCTCGTAGTGACTCTGCTCCATAGACAGCGAATGCGCCGTCGTCATGAAGCATCGTCACTATAGGAGGGTCGCCGAACGACACTCCCGCCAGCCAGAGCAGCGCCCGACCCGCCGGCCCAGACGGAACCGGATGGATCTGCACTGCCGTCGCCTGGCCAGGTAGGGAGGGCACCTCCTTCCCAATTGCCTCACCCAGCACCTGGCCGTCCTCCACACGACGACCACCGCCCGCCCAGCCCCACCACCGCACACAAGCTCCGCCGCCGCCGGAAGAGCCCAGCGCACGCCGCCGCCAGGGAGAGCCCACAGTACGGGGGTAAGCCAACGATTCCCATCGAGGCCGCCCGCCCAGAGACCCTGGCGAGATGCGAGGATACGCCCCGCCAACATCGTCGACCGCGCGGGCTTCGCCTGATGGCTTCCTCCGGCTTCCTCCGGCGGCAGCGAGGGAGACGGAGGGGATTGGTGGCAGCGCGGCTAGGGTTCGTGGAATCGCCCCGGAGTCGCCCCTGGCGAGAGCGATGCGGGGCGGGCCGAACCCATATATCTATAGCTTCTGTATATGTGTACGTGTATTGTACCATTGTAACACACTCATTATATATATGTGATAGGCCACCCCTAAAAGGCTGAGCCAGTTCCCCCAAACTCATTGTCTCACACTTGTTGATTCTTGATGAAACTTTCTCCTATTCGTGGACTATCAAACTGATCATGACTAATTGCTATCAAAATGAATTATGTTGTGAGAGAAATTAAGTCATTGCATTATATATATTGACCTCTAATTTTTGGATTATGTGAATCTCCAACTATGGATCTACGGAGGACAATGCGGGGTCTTGACAAGTAAGTACATCTAGAGGTTAATTAGTTCATTATCAATCTATTTTTTCAGAGAGTAATCCATTGATTTCAAAGGGCTTCAAAAGTTTTCAGCGATCAGAAATATATTCCAAATGACCTCTCAATTTAGGTTGGAGTGCAAGTCAATGGTCTCTCAGTTTAACTATACGCGGTAGATAATGAAAAAACATGACACTAAGTAAGAATTATCATCGGAATTCAAAAAAATCCGCAATGTATTAATTTTTTATATTTGAATCTTAATATCATAATATACTGAGTGCAGACTTCAGTGGCAATAGAAAGCATTCCTTTCCAGCTGCATGTAGGTATTGTTATGCATAATGCAAGAGGATGCATATTTTCATTGATCTGTTTGAAAAGTGATCAACATTTGATGGTAAGTTTTATGCAGCTAGGTTCAAATAATTCATTTAATGTAGTTTTTATCTTGTTAGCTCACTAAAATTATATTATATAAAAACCATCTTGATGATCTTTTGATCACATTTTATCTAGCTACTATTCCAATTATGTCCGTGCAAGCTATTTTGTGAATTAAAAGTAGTAAAAGATGTATATAGATTCATACATATATTGACAAATCTATGACAAGTCATAATTTGGGACAAGAGAGAGTATATTGATTTGTTAACAATAATTTTGTATCTCAATTTTGCCTTAATATGAATAGCTTATGCGGTGCATCAAGTTGTTTCCTTTTCATCCTTGATTAATATGCCTATGGTTATGAAGGTTTTGAACATGGACTGTTTTCTTTGTGTCCTCACTCAACCTAATTTTCTATTCCATTGCATGGGCCAAGTTCACATTTTTACAAACACTTCCAAGTTTGATTTCATAATACTATAATTAATTTATAATTTTGTTGAAAAAATATTATCTTCTATAGCATACATATTTTTAAAATAATAATAATGTATTATGTATTTACGTGCATTGCATGTGCAACATTACTAGTTTATAAAAGCCCTGAGCTGTAATTCTTCTAAATTCACTCATATTAGGGTATTCCATCTGTTTCGATTTCTTAGGCCTTCAAAGATGTGCACTGTGACCGCCTTCAGTTCTCTCGTTGACTGTGGCGCTTTATTACAGAGAAGGTCAATCACGGGAATTCAATTCGGTACATGGAAGCATACGCCCCTGCCAATGGAAAATAACAGTTGAAAATGTCAAAAAGTTCTAAGCAATTCGCGCTTACGTATCAACATTTTATGCGTGTACGCTAAATTTTTGGTTAACTTGGCTACTTAGTTTGTATAATGAGCCAAATTAATATAGTCAATAATTAAGCTGATATATTCTTTAAGAATTGCAAAAAGATTTTTGCATGGACCTGGAACAAGTCTTAGGGTGTTTTGAGCTACAACGATGCTACCAAGGGGAGCAACTCATTCTCCCCTCCCCACTCTCTCTCCTATCTACAGTATCCCGAGAGGCTCCTAGAGAAACCGGCCGAACCGAGGCCGCTCCCACCGGCGATGCCAGCGATGAGCGGCTAAGGGGAGGCCCAGCGCCAATAGTCTAGGTCTAGGTTAGTCATCGGCGTCTGCCGGAGTTCGGCCTTGTGCCGCAAGAGGGCTATCGGAGCACCTCAGATCTGCTCCACCGGCAGGTGCTAGGCCTCGCCGCCACCGATTTTGGCGCTGGTGACCTCTAGCCCCTCCTCTCAATAAGATCTGCGCGGCAGTTGCTCTTGTTGCTGGCCCTGTTCTCCTCTCTGGCCGGCCGTGTTGGCGTGGGGAGTGGAGTTCCGTGGTCCAGCCTCGAGCTCCTTGCGGTAGGGCGCGTCCCCAACGGTGTCCTGGCGTGGCACCGGATGGCCTCCCGTGTGGACCTTCGCCAGCTCCCCTGTTGGAGTCTTGGCGTTTTGCCGGCGGTGGGTGGGCGCCTCTGATACGTCCAAAACGTATCTACTTTCCCGAACACTTTTGCTATTGTTTCTCCTCTAATTTGTGTGTTTTGAATACAACTAACTCGGACTGACGCTGTTTTCAGCAGAATTGCTCTGGTGTCTCGTTTTTGTGCAGAAATTCAACTTCCAGTAAAAATTCGGGAAAAATCACCAAAAATCATATTTCACCAGAAGACCCACGGAGCCAGAAGACCGGAGGGAGAAGTGGCTCGAGGCACCGTCACAAGGTGGTGGCGCGGCCCAGCCCTGGCCGCGCCACCCCTATGTGAGGTGGCCCCAGGCCCCCTCTCGACCTCCTCTCTCGCGTACATATACCCCCTGACGACTTAAGATCGGGGAGAGGGCGTTTTTCCCAAATAGACTTCCGCTGCGCCGCCGCCATCAGAAACCGCGATTCGAAACCAGAAACTCCGTTCTGGCACCCTGCCGGGATAGGGATTCGGAGGAGATCTTCATCACCATCAGCACCGACGCTCCTCCATCGACCATCCATGACTCCCCCATCCATGTGTGAGTAATTCCCCCGCTGTAGGTGAGGGGATGGCAGGGATTGGATGAGATTGTTCATGTAATTTGATATGAGATTGATAGGGCATAGTGCCTAGTATCTTTATTTAGTGCCTATGACATTGTTGCAACTTGTTGTGCTTAATGCTTGTCACTTTGGGCCCGAGTGCCATGATTTCAGATCTGAACATGTTATTATTTCTATGATGATACTTGTTGTTTATGGTCTTACCTACAAGTTGTATACACATATCGTTGTCCGGAACCCGAGGCCCCAAAGTGACAGAAATTGGGATAACCGGAGGGGATGGCTATGATATGAGGATCACATGTGTTCACCGAGTGCTAATGCTTTGCTCCGGTACTTTATTAAAAGGAGTACCTTAATTACCAGTAGTTTCCCTTGAGGCCCTGCTACAACAGGCTGGTAGGACAAAAGATGTCGTGCAAGTTTCTCCTTGTGAGCACGTACGACTATATACGGAACACATGCCTATGATTGTTTGTACTAGGATGCTTTATCATTATTTATCTGCAATGCCCGTATCTCATTGATTTCATGAATTATCTTATCCATGCAACGCCCGTTATCCATCCCTATGCCTACAGTATTTGTTCCTACTGTTTACAACCGTTACTTCTACTGCTGCTATTTTACTACTGCTGTTACTGTTTTCCTACTGTCACTGCTATAAAACTGTTGCTACTGATAAACCGCTGCGAGTGAGACTGTTTCCAGGTGCAGGTGAATTGACAACTCATCTGTTAAGGCTTACTTATATTCTTTGGCTCCCCTTGTGTCGAATCAATAAATTTGGGTAATACTTCCCTCGAAGACTGTTGCGATCCCCTATACTTGTGGGTCATCAAGACTATTTTCTGGCGCCATTGCCGGGGAGCATAGCTTTATCTGTAAGTTCACTTGGTATTCATATTGTTCGCTGCAATCCTTTCATCATGGGTAAGCCTCGTGATGGAAAAGTTCCTATATTGCCATCCACTACAAGAAGAGGTATGACTCTCAACACCTCTGTTGCTCTTGATTCACCTTCTGTTATGAGTAAGTTTCTTACACCACCACACCCACACGTTACTGCTACTACTTCTGCTGAGATTGAAAGTGCCACTGATAATTTAGATGATGCTTCTACTGTGCTTGATGAGAGAGGTTCACTAGGTTCCTTTTTAGAGGCTACTATTGCTAGAGCTAAGTTGGGAAACACCACTGTTACACCTGTTAGTTCACCTGAGTCTAGGGAATGTCCTAGTGATGATTATGATGATGATGCTTATATTGAGCTTAATGATGATTTTATTGCAGAAGCACGTGCTACTCGTGATGCAGGTAATATTAAAGAGCTTCTTGCTAGACGTTCTGTTAGATATAATTTGTCTCCTGATCCTAAGTTTGCTGCTTCAGCTATCAATATTAGAGACAAAGATTATGATTTCTCTTTGGATTTATCTTACATATCTATTGTTGAGAAAACTCCCTTTTGTGGTACTAAAGATGAGAGTGCTATGGAGCACATGAATGAGCTTTCTACTTTGAGTAATTTGTTTTCTGATGATATTAAGCTCTGCACTTATTTTGTTGCTAAGATTTTTCCTTTCTCATTGAAAGATGCTGCTAAAATTTGGTTTAATAGCTTGTCTCCTGGATCCCTTACTAGTCCTATTGCTTTGGTTAATGCTTTCTTTCAGAAATATTTTCCTGCTAGTGCTCAACATGCTGCTGTGCAGAAAATCTTTGATTTTGAACAGGGAAAAAGAGAGAAATTGCCTGAATCTTGGACAAGGTTTTGTTCTTTAATTAGAGCTTTGCCTAAAGAACCATTGCCTAAAAATGAACTCCTTGATATATTTTATAATGGACTAACGGATGAATCTAAGTCATATTTGGATAGTTGTGCTGGTTGTGTTTTCAGGGAAAGAACTCCGGCTGAAGCAGAGGAGTTAATGGCTAAAATAAGCCGGAATCATGATGATTGGACTTTAGTTGAGCCAGCACCAGCACCAACTCCTGCGCCATCTACAGAGCCCACACCGAAGAAGAGAGGGATGATTGAATTAAATGATGAAGTTATGAAGGAGGCTAAGAAAGCTCTTAAGGAGAAAGGTATTAAGGCCGAAGATGTGAAGAATTTACCTCCTATTGAAGAATTATGTAAGCCAATCCCTCGCTCATCTACTATTGAGGTACACTCTCTCCAACGCTTTGATGAAAGAGATATTCCTTACACTAAACCTCCTGATCAATGCTTAGATGAGTTTGATAATTTTATTGTTAAGCAAGAAAATTTTAATAGAATGGTGCATAATCATCTGTTGGAGAATTCTAGAGTTATTAACAAGATGCAGGATATTGTGGAGAGAACCGCCAATGATGTGAAGATACTTGCTAAACATTTTCAAATGATTCAAACACAAATTGATCAGCTTACCAAAGTGCAGCAAGACCTGCTAGTTAATGCTGCACGAGAGAAGCAAGCATGTGAAATACGCACAAGAAGTGGTGCTGCTACTCAAGACCCATTATATCCTGAAGGACATCCTAAGAGGGTTGAGCAAGATTCTCAACGCACTTCAAGTGATGATATTCCTCCCAAGAAGAAGAAGAAGCATAAAACAACTACATAATCTTCTGATGCAGGTAAAGATCCTAACAGTGTTTCTATTTCTGATGCTGAAACAGAACCAGGAAATGATAAAGAAGAAGATAAAGAAGAAGCTGAAGAAGAACCGGAAAAGAGTGATAAAAATGTAAAGTACACCAAAGAAGACTTCGTTGCCAACAAGCATGGTAAGGAGAGGGAACCTTGGGTACAGAAGCCAATGCCTTTTCCTAGTAAGAAACACAAGTCCAAGGAAGAAGAACACTACAACAGGTTTTGTGAATGGATGAGACCTTTATTTTTGCAAATTCCTTTGACTGATGCTATTAGAATGCCTCCTTATGCAAAGTATATGAAAGATATTGTCACTAACAAAAGGAAAATTCCTAGTGAGGAAATTTCCACACTACTTGCTAATTATTCTTTTGATGGTAAAGTTCCAGAGAAGCTTGGAGATCCAGGTATACCAACTATTCCTTGCTCCATTAAAAATAACTATGTTAGAACTGCCTTATGTGATTTGGGAGCTGGAGTTAGTGTCATGCCTTTTTCTCTTTATAAGAGACTTGATTTAGAAAAATTGGTTTCAACTGATATATCCTTGCAGATGGCTGATAAGTCCACTACTATTCCTATTGGTATATGTGAGAATGTTCCTGTTCAAGTTGCTAACAGCTGTTTAATATTAACTGATTTTGTTGTGTTGGAAATGCCTGAAGATGATAATATGTCTATTATTCTTGGGAGACCTTTTCTAAACACTGCAGGTGCTGTTATTAATTGTAATCAAGGAAAAGTCACTTTTAATGTCAATGACAAAGAATACACTGTTTATTTTCCCAAGAAGATTGATAGGAGGAATGCTCTAAATTCAATCAAGCATGTTGAGACCATCAAAGTTGGTCAAATTATTTGTTCAGAGCAAAAGCCCAAGGAAGAATGTCAAATTGTTATGGTTGGGACTATTCCTATCAAAGTTGAGGTAACATAAGCATTAAGTGATATGCAAAGTTTTGCCTCATATAAAGTTAGTTTGGTAACAAGACTTGATCAACCTTGTTAACAAAGTGATTTTATATGAAAGAGACTTCGTTTTCACCGCATCCACTCCACCTCACTTGTATTTACTTTCACCAAAATTTATTCTTTCAGTTTAGTTGTACGATTAAGAGTATCTCAGAGCTGCTGCATGCTTAGTTTTGATTTGCTTGAAATCTTTTCATCCTCATTTTCCTGAGTTTTATCGATATGCCAATTTCTGAAAAATCCTCGAAAATAAAGTTTCTCGAAAAATTCCAGAAAATTCTTTATAAATTTTTATGTCAAAAATGGGGCAGAGAGACACCTGGGAGGCATCAGGTGGGGCAGCCATGCCACCTCACACACAGGTGGCGTGGCCCAGCCCTGGCCGCGCCACCCATGTGTGAGGGGGCCCCACCAGGCACCTCACTCATCTCTTCTTCCCCTGCTCTTTCTCTCTACCGAAAAACACCGACCCATTTGCTCAAGCTCGAGTTCTTGCTGTCCTTCACCTGGATTTCTCGATCTCCTTGTTCAGCCCAGCATTTTTGCTGAAACTTGGATCATTTGCTCTCCGGTATGTGACTCCTCCACTTGTCCAAGTAGATTTTCTTTTGGTAAAGTATTCCTTGAGTATTTTAGCATTGTAGGTGACAGTATAAATGAGTATGCATGCTTGTTCTATTGTTTAGAAAGATTATTTTGATGCATGATAGCTATCTAGTAACCCTCTATAGTAGTTTCCTACATTTGCTTGTCTTTAAATCACTTTTTATTAGTTTGTTGAAAAATTTCAGGGAAGGAGATGGCCAACTTCACATATGGAGAAGTGTTTGAAAGTGATGCACCAAGGGCATCAAGGCCCTCAAGATCCGCTGCCCGATATAGGGTATCCTATAATGAGGATCTCATGTCACCGAACCCAGAAGGGGATGATGGAGATGCACATCCATCCGCCTTCCCTTGTTTTAACTTCTTGAGTGATGCAGGGATTCTTGATGATTTCTTGCTCCTTATTAACAGGGTTGGGTTGACAGATTATGTGGCGGATGAAAGACACCAATATGCTTTGCTTACAAAGACTTTCGTTGAAAGTTTTAAATTTATTAACTCTCAGTACAATCCGTCTGTTGCATTTAAGATTTATGATCAGCCCATCACCATGTCTTTGGAGAGGTTTTGTTTTGTTTTAGGTATTCCCATGTTTGGAACGGCTAGGAAGATACAAAATCACCCCGCTGATTTGTTGGAGCTTTACCGAGGGGTGACCAATGATGATGACCGCAACGCACAGCGTGGCAAGATAAGAAATATTCAACTCCCAGCTATTAGATATTTTACTTACTATCTTGCAACTAGTGTACTTGGTAGAGAAAACACTAGCAATATCTCCAACTATCATTTAGCTTTTCTAGCCACTGCTCTTGATGTTGGTAGGGAGTATAACCTTGGTGCTGTTATTGCTCGTCGCCTAGCTGCTAGGGGACCTATTTATGGAGGTATTATTGCTGCACGCATTGTTGCTGAGCTAGGACTTTCTATTGCTCCTAATGATGTATTGTTGGCTCCACAGAGGCTTGATCTCGCTGCTATGAAACTCCATCACTTTGTTACTGCTAACTCTCGTGCAGGGAAATTAGTTTATAGGATGTTATTCATTGATGGAGAGGAAAGGGAAATTCCCTTTCCTCAGCCTAACTTGTTCAGCATTCATAAGAGGCCATGGTCGCGCACGAAGGTGGAGTTGGACGATCAGCTTAGGCTGCTTGGTTTCAATATCCAACACGGCGTGGTGGTCCAGGAGGAAGAGGAGGAGCCGCCCTATCACTTCACCACGTACCACTCCGGGGCATCCTCAAACTCTTATCAGGACGATGGTGCTTCTTCATCACACCACGAGGGCGCCACCTCATGGCAGGGTTGGCCGAGTTGGGATTGATCTCCACTTAGGCCAAAAGCCTAAGCTTGGGGGGAGGTACGCCGACGATTCACTCATCTACATATCATATTCTGTCGGACCTTTGTATATTCATGTTTCGCTTTCTTTACTGTTTTGTCCTAGTTTTCATTGTTTCCAAAACACAAAAAGACCAAAAATATTTCCGTTGTTTCTCTCTATTTGGTTCTTTAGTTTTCCACCTTTGGTTTGCTTTACTTGCTATTTTCAGTTTGCTACTTGAAAAATCCAAAAATATTTTGCTTTGTTTGCTATTTCCTTCCGCCTTTACTTTCAAAAATCGAAAACTCCAAAAATATTTGTTGTTCTTCTTTGGTTTTGTAAAGTTTGTCGCAGAGTTCAGTCTCCCGTTACTCCATTGGAGCTTGGTATTCACTCTATATTATTCAAGCCACACAAGTGAAGAGCAATAATGACGACATATGACAATCCGAGATGTGGTAAGAGGCTGGTATGAACTCTATTTGTTTTCATTTTTGTACATATACTCATCTATGTGGACATGCTTAGTCAGTTCATGTAAGGTATATGTCATCTAATGGATGCTTTGTAGTTCTTGCTTTCATATGATTAGTTTCAATCTACTATTAGCCTGTAGCATGTCATGAAGACGCTTGCATGCATTGTTTTATTCATAGTATGGTATGATATTGTGGTATCCACCTCTGAAAGCTCCATTTGAATCGACTTGGCACATGCTCATGCATGCATATGACTGAACAAAAAGTCAATTAAGCCTCGATGATCTAATTTGCCTCAGAGTTCTTGTATCATTTTTATGCCTATATTAATTTTGTTTTGTCGCAAGCATGATTATGATAGTTATTGCTCTCTCGATTGTCGCTTCCCAGTCTTTTGTGATACGGATCAGCGTGATCCGAAGGGGGTTTGGCCCAATCTTTCACGGCGATCAGACAAACAGCAAGATACAAAAGAGAACTTGATAAGGGGTTGCCCGATCTTCTCAGTGAGCCGATGTAGATGGATGATAACTTGGTAGATAATCTGTGAGACGCACACGAACTCTCCGGCTGTTCCCCCGTTGCCAATGCAACAGATCTTCAACCCTATGGATATTCGAGACACCACACACCTGCGCACGTAGCCGCCGACTACGAAGCGGTTCTGCAATCTCCTAATTCCCAATGGAACAGCAGATCACACTTGAATTCTCAGTAGCAAACTCCAGATCGAAACAAACTTGGAGTGGGGTAGATATTCCGAGCGAAACACAGAGGAATATATGATTTCAGAGGAAAGCTTACAAGCAATTTCGTTCTGATGTTTGGGGGTAATCTAAACGTAGTCTAAACGACACAAGGGGGCGCCCCAGGGGTACTTAAAGGGGTCGGGGCGACCTGGGCAAAGACCTGGCCCAAAACCAACCTGTTTTGGGCCCAAACGGACTCGGTTCGACTCAAACTGGTACATACCGACCCATACATGGGTTCGGCTCATTTTGGCACGCAGGCCATGAGTGTAGCGCGCCTTAGACTCATAGACATCGCGTCGAAGGCTATCCTAGCGCGCCATCTCATGCTCTCTCTTATGTAGACTTGATGTTCCGGTGATCTCTGGGTGCGCCTGCCTCCCTCTCCTCCCTCGCGCACTTGATCTTCAAGTCTTGCTCATCTCGCTGCGACGCGTCTCCTCCTCGTGCAATGCTTGTGTTATCAACAAACCTAATCATACATAGATGCATAGACTTAGGTAGTATAAAGCTCTCATTAAATAAAACATCAGGTTCAATTAAGAGTGAGTTCACCTGTTGTTCCAATAGCTTTGCACGTGCTCTTGTAATTGGTCCAATCCTAATCTCGTTGGACTTCTTCGCAGCAACATCTTCATCATCAATAGGAGCAGGAGATAATGGTGGTGTAATAGGGATGTCCTCATCATCCTCCCCCCCTTCAAAAGGCGTCGACCTCGACGCTGCAATGTCGTCACCCTCATATGGTGTCAAATCAGCAACGTTGAAGCTATTGCTCACGCCATACTCAGCTATAGGAAGATCTATCTTGTAGGCATTATCATTAATCTTTGCAAGAACCTTGTAAGGACCAGCACCACGGGGCAGCAACTTGGACTTACGGAGCTGTGGAAATCTGTCCTTGCGAAAGTGTACCCAAACCATATCACCGGGCTGGAACAAGACTTCCTTTCGCTTCTTGTTTGCACGATCTGCAGTATACTTGCCTTTCTTCTCAATAGCCTCTTTAGTCTTCACATGAATCTTCCTCACAAAATCTGCCCTCTTTGATGCCTCCATATTGACTCGCTCTTGTATAGGAAGAGGCAACAAATCAAGAGGCGTAATGGGTTTGAAACCATAGACCACCTCGAAAGGACATAGCTGCGTGGTAGAGTGAACCACCCTGTTATATGCAAACTCCACATGCGGCAAACAATCTTCCCACTCACGCAGGTTCTTCTTGATCATGCATCGCAGCACTGTTGAAAGTGTGCGATTTACCACCTCCGTTTGACCATCAGTTTGGGGATGACATGTAGTGCTGAATAATAACTTTGTGCCCAGCTTTCCCCAAAGGGTCTTCCAGAAGTAGCTCATAAACTTCACATCACGATCAGAGACAATTGTCTTGGGTACTCCATGCAAGCGTACAATGTCCCTGAAAAACAGGTTAGCAATATGCGACGCATCGTCGCTTTTGTGGCAGGCAATAAAATGAGCCATCTTAGAAAATCTGTCCACTACCACAAATATAGAATCATGGCCTCTTTTAGTCCTAGGCAAACCTAATACAAAATCCATGCTAATGTCCTCCCATGGTGTAGTAGGTGCAGGTAATGGAGTATACAAACCGTGAGGCTTCAGCTTGGACTTCGACTTGTTGCACGTAATGCAACGCTTGACAAACCTGTCCACATCACGCCTCATCCTAGGCCAATAAAAGTGATCAGCGAGCATGAGTAGCGTCTTCTCACGCCCAAAGTGACCCATCAAACCGCCGGCATGTGATTCCTGCAACAATAGCAAACGCACGGACGATTCTGGAACACATAGTTTGTTAGCACGAAACAAAAACCCATCATGGATGTGATATTTATCCCATGCTTTCCCACCAGTACACATGCTATATGGCGCTGAAAAATCATGATCAGTAGCATATAAATCACACAAACTCTCTAAACCAGGAACCTTAATGTCTAATTGTGTCAACAACATGTTCTTCCTAGATAGAGCATCAGCAACCACATTGTCTTTACCCTTTTTATGTTTAATTATGTATGGAAAAGACTCAATGAACTCAACCCACTTAGCAAGACGCCTATGCAAATTAGATTGAGCTTTCAGATATTTCAAAGCTTCATGATCAGAATGTATGATAAATTCTTTTGGCCACAAATAATGTTGCCAAACCTCAAGAACTCTAACAAGTGCATACAATTCTTTATCATAAACTGGATAGTTCAACCTCGCACCACAAAGTTTTTCAGAAAAATAGGCAATAGGCCTACCCTCTTGCATCAAAACACCACCAATACCAATGCCACTAGCATCACATTCAATCTCAAATTGCTTAGTAAAATCTGGTAGTGCAAGCAAAGGTGCAGAAGTTAACAAACGTTTCAGCTCATCAAAGGCATTATCTTGGGCTGCGCCCCAAACAAATTCTACACCTTTCTTAGTTAACTCATTCAAAGGTGCAGCAATAGTACTAAAGTCTTTCACAAAACGGCGATAAAAACCAGCAAGACCGTGAAAACTTCGTACTTGACTAACATTCATAGGAGTAGGCCAATTTTGAATAGCTTCAATTTTAGATGCATCTACCTCTACTCCATGCTTAGAAACAACAAATCCCAGAAATATGACCTTATCTTTGCAAAATGTACACTTCTCAAGGTTACCATATAACTTAGCATCACGCAACACTTGCAAAACTTGTCGAATATGATCACTATGTTCAGATTCATTGCGGCTGTAGATTAATATATCATCAAAATACACAACCACAAACTTGCCAATAAAATTACGCAAAACATGGTTCATTAATCTCATGAAAGTACTAGGTGCATTAGTTAACCCAAAAGGCATGACTAACCACTCATATAAACCAAATTTTGTTTTAAAGGCTGTTTTCCACTCATCCCCCTCTTTCATCCTAATTTGATGATAACCACTACGCAAATCAATTTTAGAGAAAACAGCAGCACCACTCAATTCATCAAGCATATCTTCCAAGCGTGGAATAGGGTGACGATATCGAATAGTGATGTTATTTATTGCTCTACAATCTACACACATGCGCCAAGTACCATCTTTCTTAGGAACTAGAATAACAGGAACAGCACTAGGACTTAAGCTCACACGAATATAACCTTTGTCGAGAAGCGCTTGTACTTGTTTCTGAATTTCTTTTGTCTCCTCGGGGTTGGTGCGGTATGGTGCTCGGTTGGGCAGCGATGCTCCTGGAATCAAGTCTATTTGATGCTCAATGCCTCGCAAAGGTGGCAAACCTGCAGGCACCTCGTCCGGAAACACGTCGCTGAATTCCTGTAACACATTAGAAACACCAAGAGATAGAGGGGTCATGTCGTTAGAAACCAAAATGTTACCCTTGTACATAAGCACAAGAGGAACAGCTGTAGGATCCTCACGAAACTCTCTCAGATCAGATTTGGTGGCTAACATTACTAAGGAATGCGCGCCCTCACTCATACTTTTACCACTCAGATTTGGCTTGTGGCTCTCCCTCACCGGAAGTGTAGGCTCTCGTCTATCTACTCTCTCACTCTCTTTTTCAAGATTTACTTCAATTTTTTGACGAGATTCATTTACAATAGCTTGCGGTGTCAGGTCTCAAGGCAACATCCTTGCCACGCCAATGTAACTGATATGTGTTGGCTTTCCCATTGTGACGGACATCACGATCATATTGCCATGGGCGGCCCAACAACAAATGACATACTGTCATAGGAACCACATCACACTCGACGGTGTCTTTGTATGGTCCAATCTGAAACTCAACACGCACCATGTGGCTGATCTTCATCTCTCCGCTATCACTTAGCCACTGAATAAAATATGGATTGGGGTGCGGGATATATTTGAGCTTTAGTTTTGTACAGAGCTCTTTACTAGCCAAATTGCGACAACTCCCACCATCAATAATAACCTTGCACGCCTTGCCAGGACCAACAACAGCTTTTGTTTGAAACAAATTACACCGCTGTTCCGCAGAATCTGGGCTCACACTCAGCACCTTAGGTGAACAAACAATGGTAGGCAGCGATGACGCATCACCATAGAGCATATCATCATCCTCCTCATCCGAATTTGGATCAGCATCATCACCTGTCTCATACTCTTCAGTTTCCTCATTTATCAACATAACCTTTTTATTGGGACAGTCTCGCCGGAAGTGACCCTTGCCACCACATGTATGACAGTTCATATCCCTATTTCTTGCTGTAGAGTTGGAGGAACCAGTACCACTTGCAGCAGGTTGTGATGTTTTCTTGGCATTAGAAATAACTGAATCAGGTTTTGAGGAAGCATTACGACGGAAACCAGAAGTACCACTAGAGGTAGGCACACTAGGGTCTGTCCGTGGGGAAAAACGACCTCTACTTGCTGTAGAGCGAGGTCCAAATTTAGCATCTTCAGCCAATGTCAATTCTGCCTCACGTGCTTGATGAAGCAAATCTGTCATATCAAAGTATTGGTGATGCCGAACAATGCGTCGAATGTTGTACGTTAAACCAGCAAGAAAACACTGCATTGTTTGTTCCTCTGGTTCACGCACCCTAGCACGCTGCATAATCAACTCCATCTCCTGATGATAGTCATTAACAGACTTAAGACCTTGCTTCAAATTCGTCAATCTATCATAGAGAGAACGAATATAATTGCGGGGAACAAAACGAGCACGCATCGCTTCTTTCATACCCCTCCATGTAGTAATAGGTGGCTCTCGAGCTTCAAGCCTGGACTGGACAATGTTATCCCACCAAAGCAATGCATATCCATCAAACTCTGAAGATGCAAATTTTATTTTTCTATCCTCGGTGTACTCATGCATGCGCCATAGTTTTTCCACCTTCAGCTCCCAATTGAGGTACTCTTCCACCTCAGTAGAACCAACAAACTTGGGTACAGTGAACTTCGGTTTGCCCAGCCCATCATCATCACGGTTGGCTGGTTGGGCAAAATCATCATCAAAGCGACGACGTGCGCCGATAGGAGCAAAACCACGACCAGGCGGAATACCAGCACCTCGGCCTCCATTCCCACGACCACCATGACCACCAAGAAGCAATCCATCACGACGACCAGCAGCAGCTGCAGCATTAGCATCATCATGTGCATGATTGTCATCCTGGACACTCGCAGCAGCCTCAGGATCAAGTGGTTGCTGGTGAGGTAGACGATCAAATGAAACTTGCAACGTATGCACAGCTTGTGTCAAATCTGCAATAGAACGCTGAAGTGTGGTCACAGTTTCTTGTGTCGCAGTGGCTATATCATGTGTTGCATTCAGCTTATTGTCAACAGCAAGCACATCGTCATGTAAACTATCACAAACAGCATTGAACCTCTTCGACAAAGTATCACGAAGAGCTTCGTATTCATTCCAATGCACAACCTCATTTGGATCCTTTTTTTGCTGCACAGCATCAGACTCAGACATGATTAGTAGGTTAGTGCAAACAAAAATAGGTGTATGGTGGAACTCTCACAACTCACTCGAAACTGAGAGAAACGAGGTATCTTACCGTTCCAAAGTGAATAGAAGAGCTTACCAACTTGTATAGGCAAAAACGTGCACGGATGTGATGTAACGAATACCGAGGGAAAGACGATCACACGACAACCAGGGTATATGGTGGGGCTTGGTATGGATACCTAACTACACCAAAGTACAAGTCCTAGTGCTGATCGTATGACAAAGACCCACGGAAACACACACGGTGGAGATAAACGGGGCAAAGCAACTCTGAAAAGTGAGCTCAAAAAGATATAAGTGACGACGCACAGTAGCTCGTGTTGCAATGCACAAGAGAGACGCTAGCACTGGCTCGACGAACAGGCACAAGATTGCGAACACGGCAGCAGCCTGATGAGCACGAAGTAGCTAGTCTCGTATGGGTAAGCTCCTAACACAATGCTGTAGATAGGCTGTAGCTAAAGCGATCAAAATCGTGTAGAAAGGACGCTATGTGGACACAGTGGTAACACGCTGTCGCAGAAGAGAAAACGACAAAAAATATGTCAACGGCAGCGATGTACGACGCCGGAAACACACGGCAGTGCGACGGCGATGCGAAACGGACAAAAAAGTTTGTCTCTTTTTTTTTATACTAAACCGGGCTGGCGCTAGAGGCCATACGCTCTCCGCGCCTGAGCGAGCGAGCGCGGCCGGGCGACGCTGCACGCCAGACAGTCTCCGTGCTGGAGCGCGGCCAGCGATCGATTCTTTTTTTTTTTTTGGATTTTTGACTTTTTCCGATCGGCAGGAATTTCTCAACACGATCGGTGCTAGGAACAGCTGCAGGCGCGGGACCCCAAGGAGATCGAGCAGATCGTGGCCACGCGTGGCTCTCACAGCCCGTGATCCAATCTGCGCAGGCGACGTTGCTCTTTGTTTGTTCTTTTTTTTTTTGCACTGAATCAAATTGGGCCAAACTGAAGCTGGGCCGGCTTGGCGCTGAGGGGATCGATCCTGGGGAGCGCTCGCTCGCTCGCCTGGGGACGCGCGCGAGGCTGGCCGCTCGGGACGCTCGACCCCAGACGGTCTCCGTCCTGGGGCGCCAAGCGGGCGGCTGCGTTTTTTTTTTTTAACCTTTTCGATCGGATCTGCTGATCTGCTGATTGCCTTGATCGGAAGAACAAGGTGTACAGCCGCCGCTTATGGAGATTAAACAGGGAGCAAACGAAGACGAAATCCGAAACTAAGATGCAGAAAAGAACGGGGATCCTAGACTCCTACAGATTTGATGAAAAGAGACGCGAAAGACGATCAGCTACTAAAACCAGTACTCGATGCAATCTAGGCTATGGCAAAACTAAGAACCCTAATTTTTTTTGTAGGCTTTTTCTGGATAGGACAAAAACAAAAACGAATTTACGGGATGAATTTGTGGATGCTCACCGAGTAAACGCTGGAAACTGATACCAAGATGATAAGGGGTTGCCCGATCTTCTCAGTGAGCCGATGTAGATGGATGATAACTTGGTAGATAATCTGTGAGACGCACACGAACTCTCCGGCTGTTCCCCCGTTGCCAATGCAACAGATCTTCAACCCTATGGATATTCGAGACACCACACACCTGCGCACGTAGCCGCCGACTACGAAGCGGTTCTGCAATCTCCTAATTCCCAATGGAACAGCAGATCACACTTGAATTCTCAGTAGCAAACTCCAGATCGAAACAAACTTGGAGTGGGGTAGATATTCCGAGCGAAACACAGAGGAATATATGATTTCAGAGGAAAGCTTACAAGCAATTTCGTTCTGATGTTTGGGGGTAATCTAAACGTAGTCTAAACGACACAAGGGGGCGCCCCAGGGGTACTTAAAGGGGTCGGGGCGACCTGGGCAAAGACCTGGCCCAAAACCAACCTGTTTTGGGCCCAAACGGACTCGGTTCGACTTAAACTGGTACATACCGACCCATACATGGGTTCGGCTCATTTTGGCACGCAGGCCATGAGTGTAGCGCGCCTTAGACTCATAGACATCGCGTCGAAGGCTGTCCTAGCGCGCCATCTCATGCTCTCTCTTATGTAGACTTGATGTTCCGGTGATCTCTGGGTGCGCCTGCCTCCCTCTCCTCCCTCGCGCACTTGATCTTCAAGTCTTGCTCATCTCGCTGCGACGCGTCTCCTCCTCGTGCAATGCTTGTGTTATCAACAAACCTAATCATACATAGATGCATAGACTTAGGTAGTATAAAGCTCTCATTAAATAAAACATCAGGTTCAATTAAGAGTGAGTTCACCTGTTGTTCCAATAGCTTTGCACGTGCTCTTGTAATTGGTCCAATCCTAATCTCGTTGGACTTCTTCGCAGCAACATCTTCATCATCAATAGGAGCAGGAGATAATGGTGGTGTAATAGGGATGTCCTCATCAGAACTCAATCTGAAATAGATCAAACTAATCTCTCTTCAATTCCTCGCGATGAAACTGACCGGAATCAATTCCCACGCATGGCATAACATCAGATCTTGAAGATCAGCAATCAAACACACCGATATGCGCCCCCAAACATTGGGACTTTTCTGGTCTCTCTCTTAGCTCGAAAATACAAGTCTGATCGATACAAGGCGGCTGCCATAACCCTATATGGGTGACTCTGAACGCTACCTTGGCTAGGCTAGGCCCCAAACCAAACTAAAAGCCCAAATGGCCAAAACACACTTGATTTTGGACAGGCCCAAAACCATCACACACAAATAAAACCAAACTGAAATAAAAACATGACGCGAACTTAATTAAAATAGAACAACTAAATATCCTTCGCTGCAGCGCCTCGGCGAACATGAAACTCCATTGCAGGTGTACGAAAGTTGGGCTTCACATCATCTTGTGGAGGCACTTCAAAACAGAATTGTCCAAGCTTCAGAACATAAGGAGGTGGTAAAATAGTAGGAGTAGTAGCTATGCTCCCCTTATCATCCCCCCCAACTTGAAAGGAAACCGTCCTCGGTTTCGCCTGAATGTGTTGGACCTGTTTCTGAGCAGCAAGCACATCCACTTTGATATCCTTATCGAGCATAGGCTGCAACACATGACGCTTCCCCTTATGCCACAAGGAATAAACATTGGACCTGCCTTCATGAGTGGACCGCCTATCAAATTGCCACGGTCTTCCGAGCAGCACATGACATGCATCCATAGGCAAAACATCACAGACCACTGTGTCCTCATAATTACCTACTGAAAATTTCAGACGCACCTTATGTGTGACTTTCAGCTTCCCGGAATTATACAACCACTCAACACAATGCGGCTGCGGGTGCTTCCATGTAGGCAATGATAGAGAATCCACCAAACTCTTGCTAACAATATTTGTGTAGCTGCCACCATCAATAATCAGTTTGCAAGTGGTGTCCTTGACGATGCATTGGGTCTGAAATATATTCCAGCGCTGCCCTTGGTCGTGTATGCGATCTTCTGGTACACGTTGCACCATTAGATTCTTTAAATTTGCAGCAAGTTCATACCCATCCACGGTCACTTCAGGAGTGTCCTCAGATTCCTCACTTGATGACGCATCAGCTTTCTCATCATCACTAGCAGAAACATAGCCATCATGTGTGAGCATCACCCTTTTTCGATTAGGGCATTCACGCTTCATGTGTCCTCGTCCTCCACAAGTAAAACACTCGATGTTTGCGGTGGACTGCGTAGATGCAGTTTTGGACACCCCAGATTTGGGTGCCTCGCTATGAGAAACACTATGAGAACGTGTGGAAGGTGTAGTCGGAACACTAGGACCAGCAGCCTCGGTATGAGAACGATGCCATGATTTTGTAGGTGTGGCAGCTTGGCGTCGTTTAATTTGTTGCTCCGCACGCTCAGCTTGGTGCACAAGATCCTGAAGATCATGATAGTAAACCATCTCCACACGATCACGCACCTCAAAATTCAGTCCATTCAAAAACTGAGACATCGTGGCCTCTGTATCCTCCCTTGTCCCTGTACGTATCATCAACAACTCCATCTCTTTATAATACTCATCCACAGATTTAGTACCTTGAGTGAGCTACTGCAACTTATTATACATGTCTCTCTTGTAGTGTTCAGGAACAAAGCGATGTCGCATAAGATCTTTCATACCTTGCCATGACGTTGGGCGAGTACGCATACGCAGAATTTGATTCCACCAAATCAGCACATAACCGGTGAATTCAACAGCAGCCAGTTGAAGTCTCTTCGCCTCAGTGTAAAAATGAGTATCAAAAATCTGATCCATGCGCATCTCCCACTCCAAATAATCATCAGGTCCGCGGTCACCGGAAAAAGGAGGTATGGACAATTTGATGCGTCCAAGACCACCGTCATCTAGTTGAACACGACCAGCATGGCCAACACGGTCACGATCATGTGGATGTACATGATGAGCACCTGCAGGACGAGCAGCAAACTGTCGTTGTTGGGGTGCATAATCAGCGTCATCGGCAAGTTCTCCTTCATAAGCGGGTGCCACGGGTCGATGATCATGATATTCAGCAGGGCGGCGTGGAACCACGTCGCGAGGTTGTGCAGCAGGAGGGGGCTGCACGGGTGCACGGGCAGTAGCATCGCCCATTGCATCAATCCGGGTAGCTAGCTGTGCAATTTGTGCGGTCAATGCGGCATGACTCCGCATAATAAAACCACATGTACTATCAAACCCAGCCCGAACATTAGGAGCCAAATCTGCAGCAAAAACCGGTGGAACAAGCTCCTCTTTCTTCTCTCCAGCAGCAACGGAATTCTCTCCGTCAATAGAGTTCACCATTATATCCAAATAGCACAAAACAAATGCAGATCAATTTTACCTATACTTTTCCCTGCAACTAGTGGTATTGAGCAGTATCTGTCAAAATTGCAGGCAAAACCAGTAAACTGAACTGACAAAAAGCAACAAAGCTGGGAAGCAATCCGGCGCCTGACCACAGAGGCCGTCTGGGGTCAAGCGTGAGCAGATGAGCGGCTCGAAGCGGGGCTGGCGCGTCGATCTCGGCGCCTCGATCCCAGGCGTGGACGCGTGCGCGAGCGCCAAGCTGGGCCAGCCCACGGGACGAGCGCGGGGTGCCGACGGGGCGCGGGCGTGGGCGTTGCCCGCTCGACGCCGGGCTTCCTCTCCCCGTCACGCGCGGGTCGGGCAGCACGGCAGGTGCGAATTCTTTTTTTTTCTCTGATTCGCTGCGATCGACGAGCCAGCCAGAGATAGCGATAGGAATCAACGTGCACCTCGAAGAACACGAACGTAAACACTGCTCCAATCAATGCGATCTGAACTTTTATTCTCTTCCAGCAAGACTTGAAGACCAACCAATCATGAGGAGAAAACAAAGCAGGTAGCACACGTCCAAGAAAAAGCACTCTCGATCAAGAGTCCAGCAATAATCTGTAATCTAGTTCGGTGCAGCAATCGATCGAGGACACGCGACAAGAGCAAAAGATACCGAGCGCCACAATAAAGGTAGATATCGCGGCGGCGATGGACGCCAACTCCCTTACCAGCAAACACTTCAGCAGATCCGTGAACTCCGAGCAGAACCGACAGATCAATCGCAACTCGCTGTCTTGGCAAATAGCCTCTGCTAGTAAAACTTCTTCGGCAGAATAGGAGATAAATCTCAGCACTAAAATCAATCTTAACAACAAATGTCGCCGTGAGAAACCCGACGAATCTGATACCAAGATGATACGGATCAGCGTGATCCGAAGGGGGTTTGGCCCAATCTTTCACGGCGATCAGACAAACAGCAAGATACAAAAGAGAACTCAATCTGAAATAGATCAAACTAATCTCTCTTTAATTCCTCGCGATGAAACTGACCGGAAACAATTCCCACGCATGGCATAACATCAGATCTTGAAGATCAGCAATCAAACACACCGATATGCGCCCCCAAACATTGGGACTTTTCTGGTCTCTCTCTTAGCTCGAAAATACAAGTCTGATCGATACAAGGCGGCTGCCATAACCCTATATGGGTGACTCTGAACGCTACCTTGGCTGGGCTAGGCCCCAAACCAAACTAAAAGCCCAAATGGCCAAAACACACTTGATTTTGGACAGGCCCAAAACCATCACACACAAATAAAACCAAACTGAAATAAAAACATGACGCGAACTTAATTAAAATAGAACAACTAAATATCCTTCGCTGCAGCGCCTCGGCGAACATGAAACTCCATTGGAGGTGTACGAAAGTTGGGCTTCACATCATCTTGTGGAGGCACTTCAAAACAGAATTGTCCAAGCTTCAGAACATAAGGAGGTGGTAAAATAGTAGGAGTAGTAGCTATGCTCCCCTTATCATTTTGCTAGCCTTCACTTGTACTGAGTATGAGCTCTACTCGTGCATCCAATTACCAAAACCAAGTCTTCCAAAGAGTCCACTATAAATTCCCATGCATGATATTTGTAAGCCATTCCAAGTAAATTTTCATGTGCTACCTTTCAAAACTTTCAACTACTTCTCATTTTGTGCCACTGTTTTTAGCTCATGGGGACGTAGTGGTCGGAATTGCTATCTTCCATATTAAATTAAGTACCCCTCGACTAGGCAGCTTCATCTGCTCGTCATTAATTTTGCATGAGAGCTGGTCAGACCATTATAATCTTGATTCTAAAAGAAAGAAAAAAAGGCACTCCTCCAATGGAATGTGAAAGTTGGTGGGCACCCGATGGAATCGGTTAGCCATGGTTTGAGAAAGGAAAAAGGTGGGGAGGAGTGCCAAAGCTTTATAAAAGAGCACCAATGTGCTAATTTTCAAAGAACTCGGAACCGCTCTCACTTGTTTATTATGGAAGATAGTAAGTCCCCATTGCTAGTCGTTGACATAGAACAACCACCTCTCAAAAGAAATTTTTATCTCTGTTTTACAAATGAAAAGCTCTAGCACATGTTAAATCACTGCTTCCCTCTGCGAAGGGTCATTCGTTTACTTTTATGTTGTGTCACCACCTTCTAACTTTTAAGCACTTCTTGAGAGCATAGCTGTTATTCTTAGTGCAATGTGCTTGTCCCAGAACACGGTTAATTGTGGTGTAACTTTGATGCTTGTATCTTTGATATTTCTACTTCTAGTCTTCCCTTGGACTTCAGAGGTGCCTCAGCATTTATGTTTTGCTCTACAAATAAACGCAAGTGGGATACCATTCTCTCATATCATTTATGCATATTACAATCTTGTAGTTTCTCATGCACATGTTACTTGTTATTAGTGCATTGGCACTCTTTCATAGCTTGCTTGACTATGAGGTGACATTAGTTGCATATTTCTTATTATAAATTGCCTGAGTACTTGATCACATAGTTAGTATATATACATCATATGAGCAAATGTGTTCGTGAAAGTTTCTTTTATCGCTCTCAGTTGTTAACTGAATTGCTTGAGGACAAGCAAATAGCTAAGCTTGGGGGGAGTTGATACGTCCAAAACGTATCTACTTTCCCGAACACTTTTGCTATTGTTTCTCCTCTAATTTGTGTGTTTTGAATACAACTAACTCGGACTGACGCTGTTTTCAGCAGAATTGCTCTGGTGTCTCGTTTTTGTGCAGAAATTCAACTTCCAGTAAAAATTCGGGAAAAATCACCAAAAATCATATTTCACCAGAAGACCCACGGAGCTAGAAGACCGGAGGGAGAAGTGGCTCGAGGCACCGTCACAAGGTGGTGGCACGACCCAGCCCTGGCCGCGCCACCCCTATGTGAGGTGGCCCCAGGCCCCCTCTCGACCTCCTCTCTCGCGTACATATACCCCCTGACGACTTAAGATCGGGGAGAGGGCGTTTTTCCCAGATAGACTTCTGCTGCGCCGCCGCCATCAGAAACCGCGATTCGGAACCAGAAACTCCGTTCTGGCACCCTGCCGGGACGGGGATTCGGAGGAGATCTTCATCACCATCACCACCGACGCTCCTCCATCGACCATCCATGACTCCCCCATCCATGTGTGAGTAATTCCCCCGCTGTAGGTGAGGGGATGGCAGGGATTGGATGAGATTGTTCATGTAATTTGATATGAGATTGATAGGGCATAGTGCCTAGTATCTTTATTTAGTGCCTATGACATTGTTGCAACTTGTTGTGCTTAATGCTTGTCACTTTGGGCCCGAGTGCCATGATTTCAGATCTGAACATGTTATTATTTCTATGATGATACTTGTTGTTTATGGTCTTACCTACAAGTTGTATACACATATCGTTGTCCGGAACCCGAGGCCCCAAAGTGACAGAAATTGGGATAACCGGAGGGGATGGCTATGATATGAGGATCACATGTGTTCACCGAGTGCTAATGCTTTGCTCCGGTACTTTATTAAAAGGAGTACCTTAATTACTAGTAGTTTCCCTTGAGGCCCTGCTGCAACAGGCTGGTAGGACAAAAGATGTCGTGCAAGTTTCTCCTTGTGAGCACGTACGACTATATACGGAACACATGCCTATGATTGTTTGTACTAGGATGCTTTATCATTATTTATCTGCAATGCCCGTATCTCATTGATTTCATGAATTATCTTATCCATGCAACGCCCGTTATCCATCCCTATGCCTACAGTATTTGTTCCTACTGTTTACAACCGTTACTTCTACTGCTGCTATTTTACTACTGCTGTTACTGTTTTCCTACTATCACTGCTATAAAACTATTGCTACTGATAAACCGCTGCGAGTGAGACTGTTTCCAGGTGCAGGTGAATTGACAACTCATCTGTTAAGGCTTACTTATATTCTTTGGCTCCCCTTGTGTCGAATCAATAAATTTGGGTAATACTTCCCTCGAAGACTGTTGCGATCCCCTATACTTGTGGGTCATCAGCCTCCAATAAGCGCCGTAGGAGCCGGCTTGGAGAGCCTGGTTCTTATGCCACTCTACCTCTCTTGGACGGCCGTGGTGGCGAGGGAGAGTGGTGGTGTGGCGGCGCTAGGTTTTGCTTATCCTTCCCGCCCGGCCGTGGCGACAAGGAGGAAGGCTCGTGCACCGCAGCGCCACTCTTTGCTTCTCCGACCGGTGCTATTCTTGCGGCCGTCGGGCTTTTCCTCTTCGGCTTCCTCTGGCTCATCGATGGAGCTAGTGTCTGTGGCTGTAGAGGCAGGCAAGGCGTTCTGGTCCGATTCCTTGGAGCTTCTGTCCAGCGGCTTGAGGCGGCTCTGTTCCGTTCTCCCTATCCGAAATAAATGGGTGTAGGGCACCCGCTCCGTCGCTTCGATGCTGCGTCGGCTTCCTCTCGTCGTGCCGCCAGAAGTGGCCTGGTTTCTCCAGCGATGGTGCGGTGGCTGGTGCGCAGCGACTCCATCAGTGGCTTGCTGGAGGCCAGAAGGACCTGATCGCATTTCGCTATGGGATCTGGGGCCCTTTTCACACTTTTTACTAGACTGAGTTGTAATTTTCTCTTGACTAGGGGCCTGTCTGTAAAAGTGTACCAATGTTGTCTTAATGAAGCTGTCTCCGGTCCTTCGAGACCCGTCCTCATTCAAAAAAAAGCTACCAAGGACAAATGCTAGTAAAAAATTAGACACCATGTTGAAAGTAGAAGTCACCACGAAAAAGCCGACAAGGAAAATCATATGCATGGTTGATGTTAATTATCTCATGTCATTAGCGTCCTTGCCAGAATATTTTATTGTTTCCTTTGAGCCGGAATCATACTTGTACCTGACCTTGGAGCTGATAGGGCATCTCCAGCGGGCCGACGCAAACCAGTGAACCAAACTGTCCGTCCTGGTTCGTTTGCATCAGCCCACGGACAGAAAATGGGTTGCGGTCCGGCAGGCTTAGACAGTACGCCCATCGGCCTGACGCATATCGTCTGCGCCCGTGTATTGTCAGACCTTGATGGTCTATGATGCTCTGCTAATGGCGATGGGACGTCGGCAATGACCATCGGTGGCTTCCTACGCGGTGGAAAATCTCATGCCGACGATAACTCATGTTTTCCGCACACGCGCGATCGGAGATTGTTTCCCGCCCCCGCCCTTTGTCAAAAATTATCCCACCCTCGGCGCCATTTCCCGCCACGCCCCGCCTACCCACCAAAACCCTAGCCAAGGAGAAAGCCCCACCTAAGATCCACCCTAGCCATGCCTCGCCGCAAGATCGCCAACTGAACGACGATCCGCAACATGTGTCACCGGCACTTCGCCGCCCAAATGGCGGAGGAATTGGAGATGCAGGCCGTGGAGCTGGCCCGATAGCACGCTGAGGATGAGGTGGCTGCCTTCGAGCGCGAAGGCGAGGTGGCCCAGACGGCCATGGTAAGGGTGCTGGAGGACGCGTCCGCGGTGGCCACCGACATCGCCGTCGGCAAGATGCACGCCGCCACGGCCAGGAAGGCGGTCGAGGCGGTGGCGATGGAGGCTGCCATGGTGGCCCTGCGCGTGATGCGCAACGACGCGGCCATGGTCTCACTGGAGGTGGTTGCCATGGAGGCCGCCAAGGTCGCCGTGCGTGAGCTGCGCGACGGTGTCGTCGCGCGCTAGGCCGAGGCCGAGGCGTAGATGTACGTCGACAACGTCGCGGAAGAGGAGTCGCGCGTCGCCGCGACGGCCGTGCTGGCCACCGGGACGACGACGTGGCTGCTCATTGATGGCGACGAGATGGATGTGGAGGATATGTTAGATGAATTGAGTGGTGCTGCTGTTTTCTCTAAAATTGATTTGCGTAGTGGTTACCATCAAATTCGCATGAAAGAAGGAGATGAATGGAAAACTGCTTTCAAAACTAAATTTGGTTTATATGAGTGGCTAGTCATGCCTTTTGGTCTTACTAATGCACCTAGTACATTCATGCGCTTAATGAATCATGTTTTGAGAGAGTTCATTGGTCGTTTTGTGGTTATCTATTTTGATGACATACTTATATACAGCCACAATGAAACTGAACACTGTGCTCATATTAGATAAGTTTTGCAAGTGCTGCGCGATAATAAATTGTATGCTAATCTTGAGAAGTGCACATTTGCAAAAGATAAGGTCATATTTCTTGGTTATGTTGCTTCTAATCATGGCGTAGAGGTAGATCAATCTAAAATTGCTGCTATTCAAGATTGGCCTACTCCCATGAATGTTAATCAAGTATGAAGTTTTCACGGTCTTGCTGCACCATTAAATGAGTTAACAAAGAAAGGTGTTCCTTTTGTGTGGGGCACAACCCAATATCATGCATTTGATGAATTAAAATGTTTGCTTACTTCTGCACCTTTACTTGCATTGCCTGATTTTTCAAAGCAATTTGAAGTTGAATGTGATGCTAGTGGTATAGGCATAGGTGGTGTTTTGATGCAGGAGGATCGTCCTATTGCTTATTTTTCTGAGATTTATCTGGTGCTAGACTGAATTATCCTATTTATGATAAAGAATTGTATGCACTTGTTAGAGTTCTTGAGGTTTAGTAACAATATTTGTGGCCAAAAGAATTTATCATACATTCTGATCATGAAGCTTTGAAAATATTTAAAAGCACAATCCAACCTACATAGGCGCCTCGCTAAGTGGGTTGAGTATATTGAATCTTTTCTGTACATCATTAAACATAAGAAGGGAAAAGATAATGTGGTTGCTGATGCTCTATCTAGGAAGAATATGTTATTGACACAACTTGATATTAATATTCCTGGTTTAGAGAGTATTTGTGAGCTTTATGCAACTGATCATGATTTTGCTGAAACATATCGTTTGGGTGCTTTGAAAAACACTTGGGAAAATATCACATACATGATGGGTTTCTATTTCGAGCTAACAAACTATGTGTTCCAGAGTCGTCTTTGCGTTTGCTCTTATTGCAGGAATCACATGCTGGAGATTTGATGGATCACTTTGGGCGTGAGAAGACATTATTCATGCTAGCTGATCACTTCTTTTGGCCCAGGATGAGGTGTGATGTGGATAGGTATGTGCGGCGCTGCATTGTGTGCAACACATCCAAGTCCAAGCTGAAGCCTCATGGTTTGTATACACCACTACCTGCACCTAGTACACCATGGGAAGATATTAGTATGAATTTTGTGGTAGGATTGTCAAAAACTAAACATGGTCATGATTCTATATTTGTGGTAGTGGATAGATTCTCTAAGATAGCACACTTTATTGCATGTCATAAGAGCAACGGTGCGTCGCATGTGGCTAACCTGTTTTTCAGGGATATTGTACGTTTGCATGGAGTGCCCAAGACTATTGTTTCTGACAGGGATGTCAAGTTTATGAGCTACTTCTGGAAGACCTTATGGGAAAAGCTGGGTACAAAGTTGTTGTTCAGCACTACATGTCATCCCCAGACTGACGGCCAGACAGAGGTGGTGAATAGAACTTTGTCATAGTTGCTGAGGACAATGATCAAGAAGAATCTGCGGGCGTGGGAAGATTGTTTGCCGCATGTGGAGTTTGCATACAACAGGGTGGTACATTCTACTACTCAGCTTTGTCCATTTGAGGTAGTGTATGGCTTCAAACCTATTACACCACTAGATTTGTTGCCTCTTTCATTGCATGAGAGAGTTAATATGGAGGCATCAAAGAGAGATTATTTTGTGAAGAAAATTCATGAGAAGACTCGAGAGGCTATTGAGAAGAAAGGGAAGAATACTGCTGCTGCTCGCAACAAGTCAAGAAAGCAGGTTCTTTTTCAGCCCGACGATATGGTATGGGTGCACCTGCGCAAGGACAGATTTCCTTTGCTTAGGCGTTCCAAGTTGAGGCCCCGAGGTGCTGGTCCCTATAGAGTGCTTGCAAAGATCAATGATAATGCTTACTCGATTGATATTCCTATTGCTGAGTTTGGTGGTGTTAGCAACAGTTTCAACGTTGCTCATTTATCACCATATGATGGAGATGACCTTGGAGCGTCGAGGTCGATGCCTTTTGAAGGGGGGGGGAGATGATGAGGACATCCCTACTACACAGCCATCTCCACCTATTATTGATGATCCTATTGTTGCTGATCAAGATAAGTCCAATGACGAGATTAGGATTGGACCAATTACTCGAGCTTGTGCTAAGTTGTTACAACAACAGGTGAACTCACTCCTCGCTGAATCTGATATTTATTGTAATGAGAATTTTATACTGCCTAAGTCTTTGTTCATATGTATGATCAGGTTCATTGCAGAAGAAGGGGTTCGAGGGAGCGAGGAGATGTAGCACATGGACCACGACGTGGTGATCAAGCAAGAGAGCGCGAGGGAGGAGACGGAGACCGGCACCATAAGCATGGAGGACATCACCACGTGAAGGAGATCAAGTCTGGATGAGCACGAGCACGTGATGGCACACTAGGACTGCCTACGACATGATGTCTACACGTCTAAGGCGCGCTACACACATGGCCTGCGTGCTAAAATTAGGACAAACCCATATATGGGTCGGTATGTACCCATTTGAGTCAAACCGAGTCAGTTTGGGCCCAAACCAGGCAGGTTTTGGGCCAGGTCATTAATGAGGACGCCCGGTGACCTATAAGTAGCCCTGGGCGCCCCCTCAATTAGGGTTAGACCACATATAGACTAAAGATTACTTCGTTGAACTGCTGTAAGCATTCATCTGAATTCCTCTGCACCAATTCATCTGGATTTGGTGATATACTAATACAAGTTTAGTGTAATCTGTTGTTCCATTGGGAATCAGTAGATTGCAAACTACCGTTTCATGGTCGACGGCTATGTGCGCAAGTGTGTGGAGTCATGAATATCCTACAGGGTTGAGTTCTGTTGCATTGGCATCAGGGTTCAACGAGGAGAGTTCATCGGTGACACCAGTTTATCCCCAATTGTATCATCCAGTGCCATCATCATCATCGCGTCGCGCACGAGAAGATCGGGCCACCCCATATCACGTGCAGCCAAGGGGGTGACCCACGGCTATGACGAGTGCAGCCAGGCTGGCCACTGGTCGTGCGACTGCCCTGGCAAGGTCCCTCTCTTAGAAGGACTGGGCAGTCAAGGAGGGGTGCTGACGTCAAGTTGACGTGTGAATATGCAGTTGATGGTCCTTGTGCGTGGTGAACAACCAGCCCGTTGGGAACCCCAAGAGGAAGGTGTGATGAGTATAGCAGCTAGTTTTCCCTCAGTTAAGAAACCAAGGTTTGTCGATCTTGGAGAGAATGGACAATAACGACTGAAGGTGATGCTTGCTAGTTTGCGACAGCTTCAGACAATTTATATATGGCGCCTCGTCCAAGCTTTGCTTGCTAGCTGCAACGCGAAACCTGCACACAACACAACCAAGTACTTTGTTCCCAACTTGCGATGAGGTTGTCAATCTCACCGGTTTGCTTGAAACAAAGGTTATGAGCGTATCGAGTAGAAAACAGTAGAAGTATGCTAGTAAAGTAAACAGTGCGAGTAAAGTAAACAGGTGATAGCAATATGATGGAAATAGGACCGGGGTCCACAGTTCACTAGTGGTGTCTCTCCATAAGATAAACAACGCATGCTGGGTAAACAAATTACAGTTGGGCAGCATTACAACAAAATACATAGACCGCCATCGAACTGCATCTATGACTAATAATCCACTTGTGGCGAATCAATCCGAGAACTCCACAAGTATTAAGTTGCGAACAACAGATAATTGCATTAAGCAAAGTGTGTAATGTAAACAAAGCATATGCCCTTGAGCATATGAATGTTGTTTTCTCCCTAGTAGCAACAGCACATCTACAACCTTAGAGGTTTCTGTCACTCCCCAGGTTAAATAGAGGCATGAACCCACTATCGAGCATAAATACCCCCTCTTGGAGTCACTAGCAACTACTCGGCCAAGATAGCTACTAACAACGGAGAGCATGCGAGATCATAAACAACATAGAGATAACATAAGATAATATTCAGTACAACAACTCAATCATAACACCAATATTCATCGGATCCCAACAAACCAAACATGTAGAATTACATAACGGTGATCTCAATCATGTAGGGCAGCTCATGAGATCTAAACATGAAGCACATGGTGGAGAAGACAACCATCTAGCTACTGCTATGGACCCATAGTCCAAGGTAGACTACTCACTCATCGCTCCGGAGGCAAGCATGGCGATGAAGAAGACCTCCGGTGGCGATTCCCCTCTCCGGCAGGGTGCCGGGAAAAGCTTCTAGACCCTCCCGATCTTCGGGTCGACGGCGGCAGCGGATCGCGATGTGTTCTGGAAAAGTGATCGGGTACTTAGGTTTTTCCCGTTGGGGGGTCTTTATAGGCGAAGGGGCGATGTCAGAGGTGGCCCCAGGCCTCCTCACGCCCGGGCGGCGCGGCCAGGGGCTGGACCGCGCCAGCCATGTGTGAGGGCAGCCTGTGGCCCCTCTCCTTCTTCTCTTCGGATAACTGGAAGCTCCCGGACAAAATAAGACTTCAGGAACTTGTTTTGTCCAATTCTGAGAATATTTCCTGTGTATCACTTCTGAAACACAAAAATAGCAGAAAACAGGGAACTGGCAGTGTGGCGACTTGTTAATAGGTTAGTTCCGGAAAATGCATAAAAGTGCCACGAAGTGTAACGAAACAGTAGGCAAATGGTGTAAAAACAAGGATGGAGCATCAAAAATTATAGATACGTTGGAGACGTATCAAGGGAGCATGGTGGGAGCCTGGCCAGGCCGCAATGCGTATCGCGGTCTCCTGGGAAGGGCTCCCCAGGACCAAGGCCGCCGCCCAGCCACGGTGGGCAGCCTAGGAAGGAGAGCTGGAAGACAGCTGGGGGATGTTGCGACAACCAACAGTGGGGATGCATTGCTTCCCCGCGCTGGCAAGCTCATGCACTCTCCCAGGAAGCTCGCGGGGCCTATATCCCCTTCAGCCCCGCTGAGCACCACGGGTCAAGGCCAGAGTTGGGAAAGGAAGTATTCCTTCCCAAAACCTTCTTGTCTCGGGCATTGGGACCTCGACGCCACGGAGGCAGAGATTTGCCGGGTGTTCACGAAGACCCGTCAAAAGCTACACGCCATATGGGCAGTGCCCTGCATCGCCAATGCGCGCTACCCCAGGGCAGTGCAGACTCGCGTGGCACCGATAAACCTCGAAGGGCCGGGGCCTAGAAGCTCTCCCGAGCTACCCGCCTTGGGTCAGGCATCATTCAGAAGATCAGAGCCAGAGGGCTTCCGGCAACTAGGTTGCCCACTTCGACAGTGCCCAGTCCTGGGAAGGCTTGGGGGCGGGCGTGCTTCTGGTCTCACCTACGGGCCAGCTCTGCAAGTACGCCATCCTGCTTGCCTTCCCCTGGGAAGGGTGTGCCAATAGTACAACAGAGTGTGAAAGCCTGCTGGCCAGCCTAAGGATCGCCGCCGGAATGGGGTCTCTCATCTCTCCATCCGGGGTGATTCCCAGCTTACGGCCGGCCATGCGGAAGGGGTTAATCCCAGCCCACTAATCAAGGCATACGCGAGCGAACTGCGGAAGCTTGAGTGCCGCTTCCACAGTGTCAAGCTCGAGCATGTTCCCCACGAGTAGGATGCAGCAGTCAAAGAGATGTCTTAGATAGCCGCCAAAGGATTACCAGTCCCAGCCGGAGTTATTGTGGAGAAATTGTCTCAACCTTCAGCTATCCCTGAAGATGATGAGCTTGGAACCCGCCAACACCTAAGCAAGGAGCTTTATCAGCAGCGGAGCAGCAAGAAGGCACGGCAGGCCCAGCAAGGAGCGGCGCACTCTGCCCGCTCTGGCTTGCCGGACCAACTAGATAGTAACTCCGCCTCGTGCGGAGACGAGCACTGTGAACCCGAAATGGTGGCAGCGCCAAAACCACCGGTGTCACCCCTGCATAGCAGGGGAAGGACCGCGTCAACCATGGGGCTTAATTATGGATTCTCTCGGATACTTCTAGGATGGTGCCATGCCCTTTGCAAGAATAGACAATGGTGTCGTCAACTTCCTTGAGAGGGTTCATAGCCGGGCGAATGTGCGGTTCGTCCGCTATTTGTAAAGGTTCTCGCAGCCAACATGGTGGGCGTGGCCGACCCGGGAGTTCTAATGGGGAAACCTTGTTTGACGGGACTTTGAGCCCCAAAAAGCATAGGATCTCTCCCCCAAAAGTTGGATGGCTGGCGCAGAGTGTTGCATGTCCTCCGGTAGGGTAATGTCGGACCAGGAGGACCTGGGTTGATAACCAGTGAAGGGCTCGTGGAACATCGGGCTCGTCCTAACCTTCAATCCTAAAAGTGCCCACTCGTGTATGGCCTTAGACTAAAGCGTGGCTGCGGATGTGCATGAAGAAGTGAACATCAAGCAGTGTAGCTGTGGGGACGCCCACTTCTAAGCCGTTGTACCAAAGACGAGGGAACAGCTTGGCCCACCGCATTTGTAATCTGGGGGACAGATGTTCATGTCACTCCACCATAATCAATGAAGGCAGAGTCGGGGCAACCCTGAGCCTTGTTGAGGCTCCGTCTTGACATGCAGCCTTAAGACTAGTTGGTGTCCTTATCTTGAGCTTGAGCGGGAGAATTTACTCTAAATGAGTCCACACGTTCAGGGAAGCAGCGACATGTGTAGCTCTTGATCATGCCTCCCGTATCGACGGCAGACACTGCTCTTGTGATACGGATCAACGTGATCCAAAAGGGGTTTGGCCCAATCTTTCACGACGATCGATAGAATAAAAGAATTACCCGATCAGATCTAGATCTGAACGTGCAATCTCAGAAATCAGTCAAACGTTGTGCAGAAATAATTCAACACCACGCTCAAAAACAACTTCAACATAGAAATCGCAAGCAAGGAGGTTTTTCGGCAGCTCCCTCAAAACTCGATACGAGGAATTTAACCCCAAACACACATCGTGTCTTTTTTTCATATAACTCCCAACTTCCCTTTTACAATGACCGAACTAACTCTATATATTAGCCAAACAAATGAAAACTTAGTAGACAAGAAAATGACTCGTGCAACCAACTAACTAAGGAAATAAACTTGGACAAATATGGACTCTTCTTTAGCATATTATATTTGGACTCCAAATTGATACGCTGATTGATGCATGTGTCAGAGGTGGGCCCCAGCTGCATGCCTTCAGAGATGCATATTTCCACGGTCGATACCTGTTCACATACGTATGCTCTGGCGGTCTTGGTTGTGAGAAATAGTACGATGTAATTTCTCCTTTTCTTTTCACATCATATATTGCACCGGCCATGCTATTTTCTACTGAACGTGGCTGCCGTAATGCACATGGTTCTTGTGCACCAATTAATTCTTCCCTGGGCCCATTTATATGCATGTTACTCGGTAGATTTTGATGTTCAACCAAATATGGAACTACACCTTCATACTTCAGCTCAAGTCTAGCGCCACCAATAATATGTGTATCTGTTGCTGTATCATCCTCCCCTTCTTCAGACGAAACCGACCTCAGTTTTGAGTCACTTGCAAAACTATCAATGTTACAGGGAGATGGTACAACCAGTTGTGCAGCAGCAGTATCCACATCATCCTCGATGGAATGAAAAGGTGCCAGAAGGAGTGCAACTTCCTTGGCTTCCATATTCTTTGCCTCTTCATGCACTCTGAATTGTACATCGGCCTTTTGCTTAATTTTCGTCTCTTCTTCCTGTTTGAATAGCTGGAGTTTTTCGTCCCTCCAAACCTTGTACTTCATGGTATCCATGGATAGCAGATTATATGTCTTGCTTTTGTGAGGCATAGAATACTTCGAATAAGTATTGTTATTCATGTAGTAAACTGCACCTTGTTCCTTGGTCCATGGGATTCCCAACATCAAATGACATGAGGCCATATGTAGTGGAATCAGATCGCACCACACCTCATAGTATAACTTTCCCAACTGAAATTGTATGTTAGTTTGGTGTGTAATGGTGAGCTCATTGTCACCTAGACCCAACAAATAAGGATGTTGAAGTGGCCTCGTCGGCAACGCTAGCTTCTCCACTATCTCAAGACTAGCAGCATTGATATAACTCATGTGGTCGATCGTCAAGGCACATGCCCGGTCTTGAACAATCACACAAGTATGAAACAGTCGCTCACCTTGCCCTTTCTCTTCTCTCTGAAACCAATGAGAGAAAACAGCCTTCTCTTCCATAATTGCATCCAACACCAGCCGAATATGCAGGAAACAGCAGATTTAGACCCGGCAGAATATATAGCAACAACAACAGTCAGCAGAACTATTCCGTCGAGCCGTAGAATAATTCAGTACACCAGAAATAGAAGTCGTCGTGGTATGCTCGGCACTAGGCAGAGAAATCTTGGTGAACTGAACTCTGTGGAAGCTACAGAACCAACAAAAATCTGACTGAATTTGACTTGATGCGCCGTGCAAAACTCACCAGAATATTAGCCTATTGTGATGTGTACCACTAGAACTCCTTCACACAGCCCAAGGAAACTCACGTAAGGCAATCTAATACGATCAACTTGATGCAAAACTCCCTGGTCGTATGTCCTTCACGTGCAAGGCAGTATAATCAGAACTGAATTGAAGAACTCCTCAGCACCCGATGGTATACCACACCAGATCGATCACAATCAAAACTTCACGAACCAGCAGATCGAGAAACTAAAACACAAGTGTCTTGAAGATCGACTCCAGGAGCAAATACTTCGCGTCAGATCTTCTAGTCCTCCTAAGAAAAACCAAAAGATCAATCTCACCAGATGGAACTCGTCGATCTTCAATCTTCGACGACCTCAGCAACCTTAGCAGAAAAATCGCCGTGAGAAACCTGACGAATCTGATACCAAGATGATATGGATCAACGTGATCCAAAAGGGGTTTGGCCCAATCTTTCACGACGATCGATAGAATAAAAGAATTACCCGATCAGATCTAGATCTGAATGTGCAATCTCAGAAATCAGTCAAACGTTGTGCAGAAATAATTCAACACCATGCTCGAAAACAACTCAAGCAAGGAGGTTTTTCAGCAGCTCCCTCAAAACTCGATACGAGGAATTTAACCCCAAACACACATCGTGTCTTTTTTTCATATAACTCCCAACTTCCCTTTTACAATGACCGAACTGGCTTTATATATTAGCCAAACAAAAGAAAACTTAGTAGACAAGAAAATGACTCGTGCGACCAACTAACTAAGGAAATAAACTTGGACAAATATGGACTCTTCTTTAACATATTATATTTGGACTCCAAATTGATATGCTGATTGATGCATGTGTCAGAGGTGGGCCCCAGCCGCATGCCTTCTGAGATGCATATTTCCATGGTCGATACCTGTTCATATACGTATGCTCTGGCGGTCTTGGTTGTGAGAAATAGTACGATGTAATTTCTCCTTTTCTTTTCACATCATATATTGCACCGGCCATGCTATTTTCTACTGAACGTGGCTGCCGTAATGCACATGGTTCTTGTGCACCAATTAATTCTTCCCTGGGCCCATTTATATGCATGTTACTCGGTAGATTTTGATGTTCAACCAAATATGGAACTACACCTTCATACTTCAGCTCAAGTCCAGCGCCACCAATAATATGTGTATCTGTTGCTGTATCATCTTGGTTGGGGTCTAAACATCTCCAAAGTCTAGGGAAAAGCGGCTTGATCGGACTACTAGCGGTGCTTTGAAAAAGACTTTGGCAAACGCCTCTTTAAAGAAAAGTTTATTGTAAAAACCTTTTCAAAAGATTTGCGAAAACCCTTTGATGCAGGAATTTTATGGAAATGGTTTTTAAAAGAAAAACCCACCTTGCGGTGGAAGAAGCTTTCTCATAACAGTTTTGAAAAAACCCCTTTGTTGTGAAAAGGAAACCTTGCAGGAATCACAACAAGGACATAGCTTGATCGGAAAATATCACTTAGAAGTGATCTTTGTCCTAACCTCCCCCCGGGGGAAAAGGAATATAAGCATGGAAAAATAGATAAGTTCCCGCTGACGTGACGCTTACCTACTACAAGCATTGCATCGCACCATGGGTTATTTTTAGCATGTGCATACTCAACATGCATAAATGGCATACATCATTGGCATGGCATTCATAAGCATGATAGCATCATTGTAATGATAACATGTATACAACTGTGCCAAGTTTTGTGGAAGAGAAGTGCAGGAACAAAAGAGCAAAAAAAGGAGGCCGGGGGCTCAGGCCCCGGGCACGCGGCGGGTGACCCGCAGCAATAGCTGAGCGACTACTCGGCCACTGCGGCTCGAGCAGTTTCTTCAGCTGCCCTCCCGGCCGCGTCGTCGCCGAATCTCTCAAAGATCCATCCGACCGGGAATTGGGGGCGAAACAGTGCATGCGCGTAAGGATGAGGTTGCCAACCAAGTGGACGACGTGCTCTCCTTCTGTCCACAGCACTTGCCTCAGCCTCTCTGGGAGAGAGCCAATCCACCCGGTAACTTCCGTGAACTAGAGAGCAATGCTCCCCTCTGGCTTGGACGGGATCAGCGGTGGCTCAAGGCCTAGCGTCGCCAACGCTGGCCTCACTTGACCGCCACCGACCACATATATCATACCAAGGTCCCACTGCCCACGAATCCTAGGGTAACAACCATTCCGGTTGAAACCACTACTTCATATTCATTAGCAAAACAGAACCTTTTACTTTAAATGCAGCAGTGATATATAACTTTGCAAGTAATTTGATAAAAATACTCAAGAGGTATGAGCAAGTGATGAACTTGCCTGCAGACTGCAAGGTAGTGCAGTTGGATGTGTTGGAGTGACCTGGGACCTCGGGTTCTGGAAAACAACATCATTGTCTGATAAGGGCGATGGTTAAAGATTCAAATGATGCAATGCTTTAGAGTGGTGTGTGATTTTCTTATAACCCTAAGTAGTGATTTATTTATTTAAAGGTCTATATATATTCCTTTTATGATTTTAAAGAATATATGATAATGGTGTCTTCATTCAAGAATAATGATTAAGTATTCTTGAATGAAGTTTAGTTAATGATATGCTAAAATTATTTCTCCAGATTTTTCTTAGATATTTCACAAGTATAAGTTCTTTAGAAAAGCCTTTGGACATTATTTTCCCAAAATAGACTTTAAGATTTTTACTCCAAAATAAATTCCAAACCTACAATTAGAAATCATTTAAAGACTCATAATAATTAATTCTACATAGTGGCTATTTTTATTAGGCATTTTAGAATTATATTTAGGGTTTTATCAGGGTTTTTTGATTAACGAAAATCAAAAACACCACCTGGGCCCACCAGTCAGACCCACTGATGAGGACATCCCTACAGTTGATACAACCGTTGCACCTACAGCCACACTTCCTCATGTTCCATAATTCCAAGGACCTCTCACAAGAGCTCGTGCACGCCAACTGAATTATCAGGTACTTTCATTTCTAGGAACTATTCCTAATATTTATGAGAATATGATGCTGCCTAAATCAGATGTGTTTATGTTACTTAGGAATGATGGGCCTAGCATGGATGAGAGGGACAAGCATTGGAGCATTATCATGCATGGAGATGATGGCAGCAATCGTGTGAGGATTCAGGATGACGCTGCAAGTGAAGATTTCCGAACTTTGAAGCCACCATAATGATGCAAGGATGCTTGGACAAAATTCACAAGTTACCAAATCATAAAATTCGTCCAAGGCTTTATATGGTGCTGCATCACCTTATTTTATGGGTTAAACCCATGTATTTTCATCCTAGGTATTTTAGGGATTTTCTGGAGGCTGTTTGAGTGGAAAAGGGCCCATCTAGGGCTATTTTCGGATGGTCCATCAGGGTTATACGAAAATCCCTGCCCTTTCCCTCGTATATACCTCCTCTTGGCCGTCATTAGAACTGGGATTTTGTTTAGTTAAAGACTTAGCCACGAGCTACTCTTCGCCATAGGCACAAGTGTCAAACCGACCTTCTGTACTACGCACAGACAGAATCCCACCTCTTTAATAAAGCCTTCATCTATATTTGCAATATCTTGATTGCAACTATAATTCTTGCTGGTTCTTCGATTGCTTGCAGGGATTGATCCTCGTGATCAGGTTGATCTAGCTCCGGCGTGATCAATAGCCTCGGAAGTTGGTGTATCGATTGCTAAGGCGCAACGTCTTGCACGTTTGTAGTCGGATAGTCAACGTCGACCTCCACCATAATCGATAGGTATCGTCTCATCAAAAGATCGGGCACCTTTACCCTATCAAGTGGTATCAGATTTCGGGTTTCTCGGTGAGATCTTACAGTTTTCGTAGTTTAGATTGCATCTGTTCTTCTTCCTATAAACCATAAAAAGCCAAAAAAATTAGGTTTAGATCCGTATCCTAGAAACACTTTTAGGCCTTTTGCATCTTTTCTTTTCAGTATTTGCTTTGTTGAATTCTAGTCTGCATCGTCATGTCCAGTGCTGGTTTTACATCTAGCTCTTTAGAGTTTTGAGTTCTGGTCACAGCCATCACCACCGCCACCACCGATTTCGCTATCACCACCACCACCATCGCTTTCGCTATCACCACCGCCACCACCAATTTTGCTATCACCACCGCCACCACCGATTCCGCCATCACCACCGCCACCACCAATTCCGCTGTCACCACCGCCATACACTTTTTTGTTTTCCTACTTGACGAGGGTTAACTCGACAAATGTCCTAGATGAAGGACTTAGGATCGGGGAGATAGGGCGCCGGATGAACTCGAAGGTAAGATTAGTCGAAATAGGTGTGTCTTGAAAGTAAACTTGGGTGTTCAACCTGGCTCGCTTTCAATCTGCCCTACACCGTCCCCTCCTGGCCCCTATATATAGGTGGCCAGGTCTCGAGGATCGGGTAGGGTACGATACAGATTACAATATCGACATACGGTAATAACTCGTATTTGACTATCATTACAATTGGGCCTAGCTTAACGGGCCTCAGGGGTACTCAACTAACGGGCTCTATTAACTATACCCTTGTCAGTAGCCCCTGAGATTCTACCAGAATTGTAGATTCAGGTTGAATCTCTAATCTTCAAATCTTTGACTTCATCAAATCTTCGACTTCTTCATATCTTCAAATCTTCAACTTAGTCTTCTTCGACTTATTTTCATGATATTCTTTCGCAAGGGGTTATGATGAACAAGCCTGACAACTCTGACGGATCAAGAGGTCAGTTAACTGCCGGAACAGATACTTGTCACCTACTTCAAATTCAATCCCCTTGGACTTGAATTCGGGATACCGGTCAAATCCATTCTTTTGCCGCATTTAGGACTTACAAAGAATGAATCCCAGTGGTTCTCAGGGTACCCAGTGCGTCCACCAGGATTTTCTTCGCGTCGTAGACACGGATACATACCAGCAGAGCGCATCCATGTGCGTATACCAGGCCACACAGGACGGATCCCGAGGTCTTACCTTCGTGACAAGTCACGGCATTCGAGTCATGTTGCGATAACACAACTCGAGAATTTTATGTCGCAGCCAAATTTTGAGTGAAAATATTCGGGTTTCTACAACCATAAAACTCGCTCCCGATGGGAGTAACACTCCTATACTTCTCCAATCTCTAATGCTTAATCAATAAATATCATCGGGTGCGCGCTCAGCACTCCCGATGGGAGTAGCCCCCGAGGCTATAGTCAAAAAAAGGGTTTTTCGAGTATAGGCTCAAGAGATAATGTAGCTCGTCATACTTCAACTCGAAACACTTCAACTCCGAAGTTCTTCAATTCGAGATACTTTCGAGAACACCTTGTCGTCAAGTTCGAGTTCACTACTTCAATGAAAAGCTCCATTCGATATTTTTGAAAGTAACAGCCTCCAAGGCTATAACCAAAAATCCTTCATATATGATCTTTTGCTTCTCCTTTTTTTTACAAGCTTGACATTTGTCGGCGCCATCCTTTTACCTTTATATGTATTCAATGACGTCAACGAAGACGTGGCTCCTCATCAGTGCAAACCGTTTTATGGGTAGCACCGTAATTTTCACGATTTTTTGACCGTTAGTGGGCTGCACAATTTTTGACCGTTAGTGGGCTGGCGTTTCCGATCTTCGCGCCACGTCTCAGCCCACGATCCTTCTCCCAGAAGGTATATAAATGGCGTAGTGGGGAATCGTACTGTTTACCAGCTCGTTCCCTCCGCCGCCTCCATTGCTGATCTCCTCTATCTCTTTCTCTCTTGCGAAGCCCCCAAGCGTGCTTTGTGCTGGATGCGCGTGAAACATCTGGGCGTTAAGAGCACCATGGCCAAGACGTCTGCCACCAAGTGGGTGCGCTCCACCATCACCAAGAAGGAGGTGGAACAGGCCAGGGCGGACGGTCTCATCTCTGCCCAGGATTCCATCCAATTCCCAAGTACTGAGCGGATCCCGAAGCCCCCGAGCGGTTATCGGGTAATGTTCCTCGCTTTTCTCCTTCGCGGTTTGTCCCTTCCTGCCCACGAGTTTCTCCGTGGGCTGCTGTTTGTCTATGGTGTGCAGCTTCATTAGCTCACACCAAATTCCCTTCTTCACATTGCTTGCTTCGTGACTCTTTGCGAGTCCTTCTTGGGCATTGAGCCCCACTTTCTTCTTTGGAGGTCAATCTTTCGGCTCCGCCCCAACGTTGCTTTGGCTAGGAAACCTGAATTGGGCGGAGCCGTCGTTTCTGTGCGCCCTGAAGCGCAATACCTTGAGTTTTCCATGGCCGCATCTGTCCAAGGGTGGAGGACCAAGTGGTTCTATATCAAGGATCGCAAATCCTCTCCTGGAGATGAATTCGGCCTGCCTCCCTTTGACGCTTCTCAGGAGGTGAAGAAATTAAGGTCATGGGACTCGCTTCCCTCGGATGCGGAAGTAGAACAAATTCTTCCTCTTCTATCCTGCATTCAAGCTCTGAAAACAGGCCTAGGAGGTGCTTTGTCGGGTATCCAACTCATGGCGTTTTTCATACAACGTCGAGTTCAACCCCTGCAGCACCGCCTCACCAAGCTTTGGGCTTACTCTGGCTTGGAAGATCCTACTCGCATATCTGAAGATCTGATGTCGAAAGAAGATATCGATAAGCGAGTCAGGAATCTCACCAAGCTCACCAAAGAACATTCAGTTGCTGATTTGGCTGCAAATTTCTTCGACTCCGTGCACCCTCTTCCTGAGGTATACATCTCTTATATCCATTTGTTGTCAGACTTTTCTTAGTTTCGACTTGCGTTATCCTTTGCTTCTGCACTCTGCTGACTTATTAATATGCAGGGTCACCAATTCATTGTTTCTCGTCCTCCTCTTCCGGAGGCAGGGCCCCTTCCAGCTGATCTAGCCTCTCCTGTATCTGAAGCCCCCGAGGCTGACGAAAGCCAGGACGGAGATGATGTCGAAGATTCAGAAGATGAAACCAGCTCATTGACATCGACTCCTCCTGTATTTGCTGAAGATGTTGGCGTCGACAAGAAAAGGAAACGTGTCGACGAAATTGCTTCATCGAGTTCTGTAGCGGCTGGAAAGACCCCCGCTCTTGCAGAAGATATGGAGTACTTTGACATGCTTGCATCGTAAGTATTGTAGTCGAACTTTTCAATTGCCTTGTTCTTGCCTTTTGTCTATAACTTATACTTTTCATGCAGTGATGATGAAGAACCACCAACATATGCGACGGCTGTTCCACCACCTTCTCCTGTGGCGGTTGATGAGCCTGTCGAACCAGATGTTGCGCCGAGGACTACCAGGGCCTCTGTAAAGAAGGTTTCTCAAACTCAAGCCCGAAACCTCAAACACGCGAAGAAGACCAAAGAAGCCGAAGTTTCTCTGGAGGCCCATGTTTCTACAGTTTCTTCTGACGATGTGAGCAATTCTTCTTTCCCTTCTTTCCTTTCATACATTTCTACTCTTACACTCGTCTTTTATCAGGCTTTGGTGAAGAGATTTATCGCCCTGGGTACGGAGTGTGCGGGGTACCTAAAGGTTGCAAAAGCTTCCGAAGGTATAATTTTGTCATCCAATCACCACTTCTCTTCTGCACTTTATCTTTTGTTATTTATCTGATTCCCTGTCGACTTCTTATGCAGCTGCTTTAGCAGCCGCCAATGCTCGAATTGCTTCGCTGGAAGCAGAACTCAAAGCTTCGCAAAAAGCTTATGACGTTGCGACCGCTGCTAAAGCCAGTGCTGAGAAGTCGCAGAAATCTGCGCTTGCCAAGGCAAAGAAAGCGGAAAAGGCTTTAGCTGACACCAACAAGGAAAATGCTCAGCGAGAGCAAGCCGTGGCAGAGCGTCTTCACACCATGTCTACTGCTGCCGAAAGTAAGTTCTTCGACTTGTCTTCTATTGTCGTCTCCCATTGTACTGGTGTATTTGTTGACACTTGTCTCTTCTTTTCTTTTCTATTGCTTAGAATTCACAGGGGTATCTCCGTCGTCCCTGCAAACGGACGATGATCCTCTTATGGATGCGGTTAACCTACTCGAAGAAAACTGGATATCTATCCAGGAGACTTTTGAGTTGGTTGGCCGCGTTTTGTCACGGCTATTTATCGGGTTGTGGCCAAAGAAAAGGATGGCAATCCCGAAAGACAACCTGACTGAACTCGCCAAGACTTTTGACAGCGATGAAGACCCTACTCTCCATCTGAAGGGGCTGTCCATTAAGCGCGGCGCCGAAGGTGCCATTGCACTTTCTCTTGCGCATGGTACAGATTTTGACTGGGAAAAGGCTAGCTCCCCCCCATGGGCACACCCGTGATCAGATGAAGATGTTTTTCGAGAGGGCGAAGAAGTTGGCACCTGCCTTGCTGACAACGATTTCTCCTTCGGCGGCCTCTGCTGTGCCTGCTGCACCACCTCCAGCGGCGAAAGTTCTAGTGCCACCGTCGACTTCTAGCGAGGAGTTGGCCGCGCCCCCTTCTTCCTCGGAGCACAATGCTGAGGTGTCGTAGACTCAGCTTCTTTGTAACTTTTCTAGTTTTCTCCTTTTGAATGTAAAGACTCCAATTAGGTACAACCCGAGAACCTTAGTCATAGGGTTGTACTCTTATGTAAATATATCCTCTTCGAAGTTTTATGATGCCTCTCTGAAAATTGTTTCTCCTTTCCTTTCTTTTGTAGTCGATGAATGTTCATGATCCTTTGACTCATGGTCCTGCTCCTTCCTCTGCTCGTGGATTCGATGCTCAGATTTCATCGACTCCTAGTCGATGCAATCAATGCGCAGAATATTCTTCGAGGATTTCTGATCTTGAGGTTCGCTTGACTTCAGCCAAACGCCAAGCTCAGATGGCGTTTGATAAGGCTAGCAAAACTTCTGCTCTGACGAAGCAGGTGTCGATTCTTGGCGATGAAGTGTCCAGCTTGACGGCGAGGATTCTACATCAGGAAGAATGCAACTCTTTTTTTCTTGGTATTGTCGAATCTTCCTGTGAGATGCTGCAATGTAAGCTTCCTCTCGACTTATTTTCTTCTCTTTGTACTGTTACTTTTGTGATATCCTTTACCCTTATAGGCAGTTGCTTGGACTTCGCTGCTGAAGATCGTCGGGTTACCGAACGAAGCGCAGCTCTAGAGAAGATGTCCGCAGGTGTTGAGAATTTATGGTCTGATCCTCGACGCCGAAGCGCTATTGTGTTACTTCAGGACCGTGCCCAACATATTGGCGAGGCAGTGGATGGCTGTAGGAGAGCTCTCGTAACTATGCATTCGGTGATGCTTCCTCGCAATCCTCTGCCTGCTACTTTTCCGTTGCTCCTTGACGTTTTTAGATCCAGCCAGCGAATCCATCGGTTGATAGAACTGAACTTAGTGGCAGGTGCCAACTTTGCTCTTGGGTGGATACGCAAGTGGCATCCAAGACTTAATTACAGTTCTATGTCGCTGAGCTATCCTCCTGGTGGGGCAAGCCTTCGAGTACATTTAGAGAGTACCTTGCAGCCTACCCGACGAATTATAGCCAGGTTGTTGCAAGAAGACTCCGCATTTTTCCGCGAGTTTCACTACTTGGACCCTTTAGGCGTAGATGATTCTGACAACCCGATGTTGTAAGATGTATGTGGAACGCGACAGTTTACTTATTTCGTGACTATATATCTAAAATTTATTCTCAAGGCGTATTTGTATGGTTCGTGCGTTTGCCGCATCTTCTCTTTTGAAAGACTCGTAAGCTCGAATATGAGGAACGCTTTGTCTTTATTTATACTTGTAATGTAAGATACATGGGGTTACCCAAGAGATCCGGCCTGTGACCTGTGTTCTGGATCTAGAGGGCATTGCCCCTGGTATAACTCGTGGCTTTTACAGCCTTTATTGTTTTACTCTATTGTCTTTGTGATGCTTATGTCATCGTGGCTTTCCCTTTTTCCTCTGCGCCTGTGTCTTATCCTGATGCTCCCATTTGTGGTTTCTTCATTTAGGGCTCCGCGACGCATCCTTCGAGTAGCTTGACGCCTTATGTAGTAGCGCTCTTTGCCTTTTCTGCATGGTTGGCTATTATGCCAAAATTTTGCGCCATCTTGTGGAATTCCCTGTCGCAGAGATCTGAAACTTCAAAACTTCCTTTCACTGTGATTATTCCTTTTGGTCCTGGCATTTTAAGTACCAAATATGTGTAGTGAGGCACTGCCATGAATCGCGAAAACGCGGGTCGTCCGAGGATCGCGTGATATTGCGATGGCCAGTCCATGACTTTGAAGTCTAACTTTTCTCTTCTGTAGTTTTGTCGGTTGCCGAAGCAAACATTGAGTGCTATTCGACCCAACGGGTAATTGGCACTTCCTGGTACAATTCCATGGAAGGAACAATCTGTTGGCTTCAAGAACTCTAGTGATATATGCATTGCTCTGAGTGTTTTCGCGTATATCAAGTTAATTCCACTTCCTGCATCCATGAATATTCTGTCGACATCATACGCGCCGATTTGAGCTTTGAGTACCAAAGGCGCATTTCCCGGCCGAGGTACTGTTATAGGATGATCTTCTCTGTTGAACTCTATTGGTTGCTCTGACCAGTGCAAATACTCCGTTGCCGCTGGAGGTGATATGACTGCTAAGTTGACTTGTCGAGTTATGCTCTTCTCTTCTTTGTTCGACTTGGGTACAGGTTGTATCATTGATATGATGTGTCCTTTTGATGGTACATACCCTTCGTCGTCGTCCTGTCCCTGGTTTTGCTGGTCTTGTCCTTGAGGCGCTCCATTGTTTCCTTGCTGCTTTGTCGAAGGATTGTTACTTCCTTCGAATCCTTGTCGCCTTGCTTCGGTTTGCTTATTTATAACTGCTTCTTGCAGTTTTAAGAATGTTGTGCAATCTTTCATTGCGTGCCTTGATACTCGTTTCCCGTCGACGAACGCTGAGTGTATATGACAGGGCCCGTTCAGCATATCTTCTGGTGATGGGTTGTACTCTCTGGATTCCCTTATAGGGAATTTCTTATAGTCTTCCTTTCCGTAGCTTCTATATCCCGAGCTTCTACGATCATTTCCTTGATAGCTGTTGTCTTTATACCCTGCGGCGACTTGTGATAAGGATCACACCGATGATCCTTGAGTTTTGTCCCGATCTTTCACAGCGAGTCTACCCGGACATAAATATCTTCTAATAACGCAAAGAACGTCACCTGAAGACGAGGAAGAATCCAGCAAGCAACGTGATGATGAACACCACGCCTCAAACCAAAGCACGACAATCCTTGATGAACACAAGAACCTCCGCAGCAACTTTATTCGATAACACGGCAGCGCCGTTTCTCCGGAGGGATGATACACGGTGGAGCACACGATAGTTTTCAACTAAACAACTGAACTCCCTAAACCCTAGATTGCTGGCCTCCTTATATAGATGGCCAGAAAACTGTTGGGCTTGGACAGGCCCAAACCCAAAACACACAATAAAACCTAGGTGGCCCACAACTAGACCTAGCTACGAAATAACATAGGCATGAATATAAATTGCTGACACAACCTTAGACTAATTATTACATATCGTAGGTCGTCCTGGCGTGCCAATATGCAACGAGCTTCCCTCATCTTGGTGGAGTCCTGAAATTGGGCTTCACCTCCTCCGTCGTGCCCATATCATCCTCCCCCCCTTCAAAAAGCGTTGTCCCCAACGCGTGAGGGTCTGCTCGAAAGGGTAGCGGAATATCAACAATAGCACCCCGCATAGTCGCCGTCTTCAAGTCTTGCTTGCCTTCCTCACCACATCCTCCCTCTTGGCCTGCTCGACTTGATACAGCCCTGGGTGGCTGCACCTCTTTTCTTCGCCAAATGAACTTGTAGTTAGGCGCCTCCACCTTCTTCTTCTTTGCAACTCTTGATGGAGCTTTGTGCTGTTGAACATGAACCTTCTGTGCACGACCCTGCAAAGTAGTAATGCCTGGGCCACACAACTGACGAACACGTCCATCCTTGCCTTTGTGCACACGTACTGCTGCTCCAACAAAACGTTTCCGAGGTGTTCTCACAAAACTGTGGCTGACTACCCGCGGCACCATATGCACCGGAACATGATCAGCACCACCGTCATCGGTCTGAACACCCATGTCAACACAAACTGGAAGTGGAACACATGGAATGCACGGTGACATATCCTTGCCTTCATCTATATGAGGCTTGACTTCAACCGGCTTGTCACTAACAAGAACAACTGGCTTCTCATCTACAGGCTTGGCTGAAACAATATCACCACTGACGCTCTTCGCATCATGCTCCTCATGCTGCACCTGAGCTAGCCCTGGTTGTGGCTTAGCTTTATGCAACTTCTCCTTGCGAACCACCAACACAACATCGGACTTGATTTGATCATCTCTCATAGGCTTCAAAGTCCGCTGTTTGCCATCATGCACGAAAGAATATGTATTTGCTCTCCCAGCATGCATAGCATTGTGATCATACTGCCATGGACGTCCAAGTAACAGTCCACACACCTCCAATGGCAACACATCACATTCCACCTCATCAACATAGTCATCAACTGTAAATGGCACACGCACCTTGTGAGTAATCTTCAGCATACCGCAGCTATTAACCCACTCAACATGCCTCGGTTCTGGAATACGCCATGTGGATAAACCCAAAGCCTCCACAACCGCCTTGCTAATGCCATTACAGTAACTACCTGATGAGGACATCCCATCTATTGATACACCCGCTGTACCTACAGCGGAACACATACAAGGACCCATCACTCGAGCTCGTGCCAAGCAACTTAACTATCAGGTACTTTCGTTTCTTGGAACTCTTTCTCACATACATGAGAATATGATGCTGCCTAAATCAGATATGTTTGTTACTCTTAGGAATGATGGACCTAGCATGGATGAGAGGGACAAGCATTGGAGCATGATCGTGCATGGAGATGGCAGCATGCGTTTGAGGATTGAAGAAGACGCCACGAGTGGAGATTTCAGAACTTTGAAGCCACCATAATGAAGGATGAAGACTTGGACGAAATATACAAAGAGCTACTTCATAATTTCGTCCATAAATACATATGGTGCTGCGTCACTTCTATTTTTGGGCCAGGTCCATGTAAATTTCGCAGCAAATAAGACAGCCACTTTTAGGAGTCCGAATTTGAGGAGAAAAGGCCTGTTAGGGGTCCGTTCGACCACCCAACCCATGGCTGGTCGCACCCCTACCTTTTCCTCCTCAAATACCCCCGTAGCCGTCATTAGAACTCGGATTTTGATTAGACTAAAAGTTAGCCCTTGCTGCAACTACGAGCTCGACTTTTGAGGCCAATCGCCCAGAAGAAGACCGCCTATTCGGAATCCCACCTTTTGAATAAAGCATACATCTTTCATCCGCAATATCTTGATTGCTGTATTAGTTCTTACTTGTTCTCGATTTCAGGTAGGAATTAAGACCCTCGCTGGTCAGGCTGATCGTGCACCCGCAAGATCAGTAACTCCCGGAGATTGTCCTAGCGATTGCATTGGCGCACGAGCTTCGCACGTGTAGTCGGATCGTCAAGCACAAACTCCACCCACCAAATCGACGTATCAAGATCTCATCGAAAGATCGGACACCTTTGCCCTATCAAGTGGTATCAGATTTCAGGTTGCTCGGTGAGATTTACTGTTTTCGTAGTTTAGATTGCATCAGTGTTCATACCTATAAACCACGAAAAAGCCAAAAAATACAGTTAGGGTTAGATCATCTCGTCCCATAAACCATCCGAGCCTTTGCATTGTCTTTTCAGTTTGCATCGTTGAATTTGTGTCTGCATCCGCGTGTCGAGTTGCTGGTCTTAGTGTCTGTTCCTTTAGAGTTTCGAGTTCGATTCACCTTAGTCCCGCCGCCGCCGCACGCTTGCACCACTGCTCCGCCATATCCTTCCACCACCACGCCATATACTTCCGCCACCGCCTTCACATAAGTTCTTGTTCGTTCTTCCCAATTTCATCCGTACCTTTTTCAGAGTCCGTGAGTTAGGTTTCGGTCGCCAGTCAAGAGGAGGAAGAAGAGCAAAAAAAAAAAAAAAAAAAAAAAAAAAAAAGTCAACTCCGCATCCAAGTCGGGTTGACCCGTTCCTACTAGTGCATTCCGAATTCAGTCTGAATTTTGACAGTTCCGTCAGTTTTTTGACGGTTTTCGACAGCAAATTTCAACTGGTCATAACTTTTGCATACGAACTCCGTTTTCGACGTGCGAGTACTCAAAATGTTCGTAGCGAAAAGATCTACGTGACCACAACCACTACGTCGTTGTGCGACACCCAGAACTCCCAAAAAAGGCCGGGAAGGCTGAGTTTTTGCCCTCCGAAGTTTCAGACCTGACAATTCCTGCAGATCTTCACTTATATTTTGCTTGGGAGCTGTTCCTTTCTGCTTGTGGGGCCGCGCCGTGACTTCCTTAGTGTTCTCGGCTCGCGTCTCTAGCTTGGTATAGCCTAGGACCAGCACAGTACCGTGGTTGAGCATTCTTTCAACATTGCATTGCTGTTTTGACATTTGCTGTATTTTTGCTACCATATAAGCCTTCCTACAGCTCCACATATTTCTGCACGTGCTTTGTATCGACACCTGGTAATCGCTTGTGCAATTTTGGGAGTCGCTGTTCTTTGCTGGTTGCATATCACCTTCCTCCTGTTGGGTAAGAACTTGTAAGAGCTTTGTATACCGCTTGACGGATTACGCGTGATCCCACCATATTCCGTAGTGCATAGGTATATATATTTGTGCTTGCTTCCACGCTAACCATGACAGGAACCCCGAAGGATGATGTTGATCCAGAGAAGATGACTAGTGCAGAGTTGCATGCCCACTTCACACGGCTGTTGGTGGGGCGTGCACAAGATGTGGACACACGCTTGGGTGATGTTGATTCCAAGCTTTCTGATGCGATGGACAAGATGGCTGGTCTTGAGGCATCCTTCAACACCAAGCTCGATGCCCGGTTCCAGGAAGTCCTGGCCCGTTTACCACCACTGCCACGGCCGGCCGTCCCTGTACCACGTGCTCGCCGCGTTCCTCTTACAGCTGCGGCAGCTGCTGCGGCCGCTACGGAGGCGGCCACCCAGGACGGATATGCTGCTGACGAGGGGGAAAACGAGTTCGAAGATGAAAACGAGCTCGACGAGGACGAGGTCCAACAACCTGCACCTGGCCGTCCGCGGCAATACAACCGCAACGCTCGTCCACCTCCGCGTCCGGTACGTGATGATGACCATGTGGCTAAGCTAAAATTAAATATTCCGCCATTTGAGGGTAGATATAATCCTGATGCATATCTCACTTGGGAATTAGAAGTAGAGCAACGTTTTGCATGTTTACGCTACCCTGAGCATTTGCGTGTTAGTGCTGCTACATGTGAATTTACTGATTTTGCTTCTATCTGGTGGTCTGAATATTGTCGAGTCAATCATGCTAATATTCCTGCTACTTGGCTTGGTCTAAAACATGCCATGCGTACTCGTTTTGTACCTCCACATTATCAACGAGACTTGCTTAAAAAATTAACTCGTTTAGAACAAGGCAAAAATTCTGTACAAGAGTATTATCAAGAGTTACAAACGGGCATGATTCGTTGTGGTATTGTAGAGGATAATGAAGCTATGCTTGCACGTTTCTTTGGTGGTTTAAATAAGGAGATTCAGCATATTTTAGACTACAAGGAGTACAATACTATTACTCGTTTATTTCACCTTGCTTGCAAAGCTGAACTTGAAGTGCAGGATCGTCAACCATCATGGAGAAGACCTAATAATTCTGCAGGTCGTACTTCTTCATGGTCTGCGCGCCAATCAGCTCCACCTTCTCGTGGGGATGCACCAGGTCCTTCCACCTCCAGGTATACCACGCCGACGTCAAGAACGCCACCTGCTCCTGCTCCTGCTCCATCACCATCTGCTGGTCCGACACGGAGTTCTTCTTCCATGGCCTCCACGGGGAAGACTCGCGATATTCAATGTCGCAAGTGTTTTGGGTTTGGTCACATTGAAAAAGAATGCAGAACCAAACGTGTGATGGTGGTACTTGAAGATGGCGAATATGACTCTGCAAGTGATTTTGATGATGATACATTGGCACTTATTGCTGCACGTGATGGTGCCAATTCTGATTCTGACAAGGAGATGGAGGTAATGGGAGCTGAAACTGCTGATCAATACAAGAGCTTAGTTGCACAACGTGTCTTGAGTGTGCAATTGAGCAAGGCTGAGCATGATCAACGCCACAACTTGTTTCAAACAAGAGGCGTTGTTAAGGAGAGAGCTATCCGGATCATCATTGATGGAGGGAGTTGTAACAATCTGGCTAGTATTGACATGGTGGAGAAGCTTGCTCTGCCCACACGACAACGACCTCATCCATATTACATTCAATGGTTTGAGAGCTCCCGTAAGCTCAAGGTAACAAGAACTGCACGCGTGCATTTTACTATTGGTACTTATTCAGATTTTGTTGATTGTGATGTTGTACCTATGCAAGCTTGTTCTTTGTTACTTGGTAGACCATGGCAATTTGATAGAGAATCTGTACATAATGGTAAAACAAATCAGTATTCTCTTACACATGCTGGCAAGAAAATTGGACTTAAACCCATGACTCCGGAACAAATTTTGAAAGATGATCTTGCTAGAGCTAGTAGATTAAAAAATGAGGACAAACATAAGAGTGAGAATCAGATTATTGCTGCAGATTTTGTACCACCTAAGCATTCTTCTAAATCTGATTCTAACCATGCTACTGAAATTCGTTTGAAGAATCCTTGTTTACTTGCTAGCAAATCTGATCTTGCTGAAATTGATGTCAATATTACTCCATGCTATGCTATTATTTGCAAAGAAGTACTGTTTTCATTTGAGGATATGCCTCCTTCTTTGCCACCTGCGGTTGCTAACCTTTTGCAGGAATACATGGATGTTTTTCCACAAGATGTTCCACCTGGACTTCCACCTATTCGTGGAATAGAACACCAAATTGATTTGATTCCAGGAGCTTCGCTGCCCAACCGTGCGCCATATCGCACCAATCCTGAAGAAACAAAAGAGATACAACGACAGATCCAGAGTTTATTGGACAAAGGTTATATTCGTGAGTCTCTTAGTCCATGCGCTGTTCCTATTATTTTAGTACCTAAGAAAGATGGTTCTTCGCGCATGTGTACTGATTGTCGTGCTATTAATAATATTACCATTCGATATCGTCACCCTATACCTCGTTTGGATGACATGCTAGATGAGTTGAGTGGTTCTATTATGTTCTCTAAAGTTGATTTGCGTAGTGGTTACCACCAAATTCGTATGCAATTAGGAGATGAATGGAAAACAGCTTTTAAAACTAAGTTCGGTTTATATGAGTGGTTAGTAATGCCGTTTGGTTTAACTAATGCACCTAGTACCTTTATGAGACTGATGAACGAAGTTTTCCGTGCTTTTATTGGTCGTTTTGTGGTGGTATATTTTGATGACATTCTCATATATAGCAAATCTTTAGAGGACCATTTGGATCATTTACGTGCTGTTTTCAATGCTTTACGTGATGCACGTTTGTATGGTAATCTTGAGAAGTGCACCTTCTGCACAAATAGAGTTGCTTTTCTTGGTTATGTTGTTACAGAACAGGGAATTGAAGTTGATCCAGCCAAGATTGAAGCTATTGATAATTGGCCACAGCCCAAGACGGTCACCCAAGTAAGGAGTTTTCTTGGTCTTGCTGGGTTTTATAGGCGCTTTGTCAAAGATTTTGGTTCTATTGCTGCGTCATTGAATGAGCTCACAAAGAAGGATGTGCCCTTTGTTTGGGGCGATGCACAACAAGAGGCCTTCATGATACTGAAAGATAAGTTAACACATGCTCCATTACTCCAACTTCCTGATTTTAATAAGACGTTTGAACTTGAATGTGATGCTAGTGGCATTGGTTTGGGAGGTGTGTTATTACAAGAGGGCAAACCTGTAGCATATTTTAGTGAAAAATTGAGTGGGCCTAGTCTGAACTATTCTACTTATGATAAAGAATTATATGCGCTGGTTCGGACATTAGAAACTTGGCAACATTATTTATGGCCTAAAGAATTTGTTATACATTCTGATCATGAATCTTTGAAGCATATTCGTAGTCAAGCAAAACTGAATCGTCGCCATGCCAAGTGGGTTGAATTTATTGAATCTTTTCCTTATGTTATCAAACACAAAAAGGGTAAAGATAATATTATTGCTGATGCTTTGTCGCGCCGTTATACTATGTTATCTCAGCTTGACTTCAAAATTTTTGGGTTGGAAACTATAAAGGAACAATACTTGCATGATGCTGAATTTAAAGATGTGTTGCAGAATTGTAAAGATGGTAGGACATGGAACAAATTCATCCTTAATGATGGATTTGTGTTCCGTGCTAACAAACTATGCATCCCAGATGGTTCCGTTCGTCTTTTGTTGTTACAGGAGGCGCATGGAGGAGGATTAATGGGACACTTTGGTGTCAAGAAGACGGAGGATGTTCTTGCTGCACACTTCTTTTGGCCACGCATGCGGCGAGATGTTGAGAGATTCGTGGCACGCTGCACTACTTGTCAAAAAGCTAAGTCTCGCCTTAATCCACATGGTTTATATATGCCTCTTCCTGTTCCTAGTGTTCCTTGGGAGGATATTTCAATGGACTTTGTTTTGGGATTACCTCGTACACAGAAGGGGAGGGATAGTATTTTTGTTGTTGTGGATCGGTTTTCTAAGATGGCACACTTTATTCCTTGTCACAAGACCGATGATGCTGCGCACATTGCTGAATTATTTTTTCGTGATATCGTTCGTTTGCATGGTGTGCCAAATACTATTGTTTCTGATCGTGATACTAAATTTCTTAGCCACTTTTGGAGATGTTTATGGGCTAAGTTGGGGACTAAATTGCTGTTTAGTACTACATGTCATCCCCAAACTGATGGACAAACTGAAGTAGTTAATAGAACTTTATCTACCATGCTGCGGGCTGTTTTAAAGAAGAACTTAAAATTGTGGGAGGAATGTTTGCCTCATATTGAGTTTGCTTATAATCGTTCGCTGCATTCTACCACAAAGATGAGCCCTTTTCAGATTGTCTATGGTTTTGTTCCACGTGCACCTATTGATTTGTTGCCTTTACCATCTTCAGTGCAAAATAATTTCGATGCTACACAGCGTGCTGAATTGATTTTAAAATTGCATGCAACTACTAAAGACAACATAGAACGCATGAATGTTAAGTATAAAGTTGCTGGGGATAGAGGACGAAAGCATGTTGTGTTTGAGGTTGGTGATCTTGTTTGGTTGCATTTGCGCAAAGATCGTTTTCCTGATTTGCGCAAGTCTAAGTTAATGCCACGTGCTGATGGTCCTTTTAAGGTGATAGAGAAAATCAATGATAATGCATATAAACTGGAGCTTCCTGCAGATTTTGGTACGGTAAGTCCTACATTTAACATTGCAGATTTAAAACCTTACTTCGGTGAAGAAGATGAGGTTGCGTCGAGGACGACTTCAATTCAAGAAGGGGAGCATGATGAGGACATCCCATCTATTGATACACCCGCTGTACCTACAGCGGAACACATACAAGGACCCATCACTCGAGCTCGTGCCAAGCAACTTAACTATCAGGTACTTTCGTTTCTTGGAACTCTTTCTCACATACATGAGAATATGATGCTGCCTAAATCAGATATGTTTGTTACTCTTAGGAATGATGGACCTAGCATGGATGAGAGGGACAAGCATTGGAGCATGATCGTGCATGGAGATGGCAGCATGCGTTTGAGGATTGAAGAAGACGCCACGAGTGGAGATTTCAGAACTTTGAAGCCACCATAATGAAGGATGAAGACTTGGACGAAATATACAAAGAGCTACTTCATAATTTCGTCCATAAATACATATGGTGCTGCGTCACTTCTATTTTTGGGCCAGGTCCATGTAAATTTCGCAGCAAATAAGACAGCCACTTTTAGGAGTCCGAATTTGAGGAGAAAAGGCCTGTTAGGGGTCCGTTCGACCACCCAACCCATGGCTGGTCGCACCCCTACCTTTTCCTCCTCAAATACCCCCGTAGCCGTCATTAGAACTCGGATTTTGATTAGACTAAAAGTTAGCCCTTGCTGCAACTACGAGCTCGACTTTTGAGGCCAATCGCCCAGAAGAAGACCGCCTATTCGGAATCCCACCTTTTGAATAAAGCATACATCTTTCATCCGCAATATCTTGATTGCTGTATTAGTTCTTACTTGTTCTCGATTTCAGGTAGGAATTAAGACCCTCGCTGGTCAGGCTGATCGTGCACCCGCAAGATCAGTAACTCCCGGAGATTGTCCTAGCGATTGCATTGGCGCACGAGCTTCGCACGTGTAGTCGGATCGTCAAGCACAAACTCCACCCACCAAATCGACGTATCAAGATCTCATCGAAAGATCGGACACCTTTGCCCTATCACTACCACTGTCAATCATCAACTTGCATGCTTTGCCTTTGATTATGCACTGCGCCTGAAATAAATTCCATCGCTGGCCTCTATCCGCTGTCATGCAAGTCTCATCATGTACTCTTTTGAGTTGCATATTCAGCCCACTCAAAGGTACAACCTCCTCCACGATATCCTTGACAACATCAGCCTTGACAACATCAACCGCTGACAATTCAGAATTCGTGGCTACCACCTTGCTAACTGTCGGCAATGGAACAACTGTCAACTTCTCATGAGTAGTTACAGCTGTCGTGACCTTCTGTATAGGAGCTATGCTCTTGCCAACATCCTCTATCCGATGCACAACCTTGGGTGGCTGCTTAATTACTTCTACGGGTACCATGGGCTTTCGAGAAGGAACCACGTTGCTAGAAGGTATAAAGCACTCTCACAGAAAGTTTCTGAAATTAGCCCAAGTTGCAGAGGTAATGCTCTTCTCCTGCAACGCTTTATGCCACCAACTGTATAGCCTGGCATCCACGTGTCGGTCTGCAAGAGCCAAACGGTTAGAATCATTCATGTTTTGATCATAGGTAGCACACCTGTAGAAACCCTGTAGCATATGACGTTCCCATGACTCATACTCTTCAGCTGTTGCATCATAGGTCAGTTGCCAATTGATCTCATATGCATCATATGCTAAAACACCATCCAGCAGGTCCAGATAATCATTGAAAATATCGCTAGATTTCTTGCCACGGCGACACTTATAGCCGTAATAATCATCCGGAAAAGAGTCCATTGTAGTACTATTTTGTCCTAGCCTTCACTGATTTATCAATACAAAACAATTTTACCTGTGCTTTTGCTCGCAGCTATTGGTATTGAGTAGTATCTGTCGAAATTACAGTCAACACCAGGGAACTGAACTGACAAAAAGAACTAAAACTGGGTGATCTGGGCGCTAGACCACAGAGAGCGTTTGGGGTCTAGCGACCCTGGACGGTCGCTCCCAGGCGTGGCGTGCGTGCAGGGGTGCGGTGGAGTCGAGCCTGCAGGGGCCCGGTGGAGCGATCGCCCGGCGTTTGACTAGATGGGCCGGCCTGCTCGTGCTCGCTATGGGCCAAGTCTCCCGCCGCCAACCCTGCCGCTGTGGTCGCGTCGGGCGAGCGAGTCGCGCTCGGAAACAGCGAAGCGGCGCGGGACCACGCCCTCGATCGAACGGTGTCGCCTGGGGGCAGACAGCCTCCGCCCCTGGGCGACCGAGGCGGTTCCTCTTTTTTTTTTTGCCCTTTTTCACTTCCACCGATCGGATCTGAGTAGGAGTACGTAGCTTCCCTCGATCGGATCTGCACTGCCTGTCCTTGGTGAATCGATCGATGAATACAAGGCTGACGAGAACGGTGATGAGAACGCCAACGGGAACAGCAGCACGGTCACGCCTGGTCTTGGAACCTCCGATCTTTGGCTGTCGACGATGAAATCAATCCAATCTGAAACCCTTTGATGAAGAACAATTCATAGTTCTATCAACAGAAAATACTCGCAGTGATAAACCCAGTAATCTGATACCACATGATAAGGATCACGCCAATGATCCTTGAGTTTTGTCCCGATCTTTCACAGCGAGTCTACCCGGACATAAATATCTTCCAATAACGCAAAGAACGTCACCTGAAGACGAGGAAGAATCCAGCAAGCAACGTGATGATGAACACCACGCCTCAAACCAAAGCACGACAATCCTTGATGAACACAAGAACCTCCGCAGCAACTTTATTCGATAACACGGCAGCGCCGTTTCCCTGGAGGGATGATACACGGTGGAGCACACGATAGTTTTCAACTAAACAACTGAACTCCCTAAACCCTAGACTGCTGGCCTCCTTATATAGATGGCCAGAAAACTGTTGGGCTTGGACAGGCCCAAACCCAAAACACACAATAAAACCTAGGTGGCCCACAACTAGACCTAGCTACGAAATAACATAGGCATGAATATAAATTGCTGACACAACCTTAGACTAATTATTACATATCGTAGGTCGTCCTGGCGTGCCAATATGCAACGAGCTTCCCTCATCTTGGTGGAGTCCTGAAATTGGGCTTCACCTCCTCCGTCGTGCCCATATCAACTTGGCTATGCGAACCGTAGGTGTCATAGTTTCGAGATCGTCTCCTTTGACTTCCATATCTGTTTCTTCTGTCGTCCTCTGGAGATCGCGTCTGCTTGTTGTTGCACGCATCTTCTCTGTCTGCGAACCTGTTTGCTGTGTCCATGAGGTCTGACACTGTTTTCCGCTTGATTCTGCCCATCTCTTCGACTAGGTCTCTTCGCCTTAATCCGATGATGAACGCATCTATTGCTCTTTCATCTGAAACTTCGACTGCTGAGTTTTTGATAACGCTCCACCTTTGAATGTATGCTCGCAATGTCTCGTCGCATTGTTGCACACATGCTTTGACTTCTTCTATTGATGCTGGTCGTTTGTACGTCGACCTGAAGTTGCTTGTAAATTGCTTTGTGAGGTCTTCCCAGCTTCTAATAGATTCTTTTTCTAGCTTGCTTAACCATGACCTTGCTGCGCCGGTGAGGTGTAGTTGCAAACTTTGCATAGCTGTTTCCTTAGTTCCTCCTAATATTTGAACTGCTTGTAAATAATCTGCGAGCCATGATTGTGGTTCTTGTGATCCGTCGTATTTTTGCTGGTCATGAGGTACTTTGAATCCCTTGGGAACCGGAGTTGTGCGAACCCTGCGGGTAAAGCATGATGCTCCCATCTCTTTTTCGTCGTCTTCATAGTCGCGTTTTTTATTTGGGGATCGTGACCTTCGGGTTCCTCCATACTGCTTTGGTGATGGCGATCGAGATCGATGTTTGCTGCTTCTGCGCCGAGGACTATTGTGACGGCGAGGTGACCTTGCTTTGTGCACTTCCTTATGGTGATGTGCTTCTTCTCCTTTTGCTGATAGCTTGTGGCCCACCATGTTGAGTCCGTTCAGTGCTGCTCTATGCATATGTTCTCTAGGATCTCCTGGACTTGGTCGAGTTGTAAGTAGGTATGCTTGTGCTGCCACTAGTGCTGCTTCAGGAGTTTTTGGCAGGATGTTTCCCTGCTCGTCGACCGATAGGAAGGACGAGTCGAGGTTTTTGGAGATACTTTGCCTGTCAGATTACTCGAGATTATCATACCTTGAACCGTGTCGACGATTTTTCCTTGCGTTGCTGTGTGATGCGTCGCTCCGTGCTTTTCGAGCAGCTTCGCTAGCTACAATGGCTGAATCTTTTCTTCTTTGTATCTCTGCTTTCTCCTTTGCTAATTGCTTGGCATGCTGCCTTAGGGCGTAGTGATACCCCAAAAGCATGTTTTTGCTAGAATTTGATGGTATTGGCATACCATGTTCTGCGGCTTCTCTTATTATCCTCCATTCGTCGACTGATAGTCGAATTTTTTCCCTGCTTGCGAGGGATTCTGGTGTTTGCCCTTCTGCTAGGTGATTTGCTCCTCTGTTGATATTTGCTGGGTTTAATACTGGATTGTCGTTTTCGTCGAATTCTTCTGAATTATCTCCTATAATGGCGAGCACTTGGCATTGTTTGCCGATGTTACCCTTGAAGCTTGAGAAAATCGAGTTACTGTCTTCAGAAAGCTCTAATCCTATCTTCCATGTATCTGTTGACTTATCGTCGAGGCAGATCGTGAGATCTTCGAGTTGGACTTCCACGTCGAAATTTTCCTTTTCTTCGTTGTCTTCTGTGATCTTTTCTTTTTGCACTTCCTCTGTGCTGGCCGGCGAGTTTACTTCGCTGGAAGAGCCTTCAGAATATTCCATTATTGCTGTTGTTTCGGGCTCTTTTGCCGAGGGATCTTGATCTTGTTTCGCCGGATCCGAAAGGCGAGATGAACCCGATGGCCCGATGAGGATGCTCAGACTTCCAATTGTTAGTTCCACCTCTTGACTTCCGTCGACTTCTGAACTGCTGTTGGCTAAAAACGGAAAAGCCGTCGAATTCATGGTTCCAACGCCCAGAGTCCCCACGGTCGGCGCCAATTGACGAGGGTTAACTCGACAAATGTCCTAGATGAAGGACTTAGGATCGGGGAGATAGGGCGTTGGATGAACTCGAAGGTATGATTAGTCAAAATAGGTGTGTCTTGAAAGTAAACTTGGGTGTTCAACCTGGCTCGCTTTCAATCTGCCCTACACCATCCCCTCCTGGCCCCTATATATAGGTGGCCAGGTCTCGAGGATCGGGTAGGGTACGATACAGATTACAATATCGACATACAGTAATAACTCGTATTCGACTATCATTACAATTGGGCCTAGATTAACGGGCCTCATGGGTGCTCAACTAACGGGCTCTATTAACTATACCCTTGTCACTACTCTTGCTTTCCATCATTGTAGATCCGATCCGAGTTGTAACTTGATCCGAGTTCCAAAAAGTTTTGGCCAGCAGGAAAGAGGGGAGAGCAAAAAAAATAAATAAATTTCGGAGCAGTTTTCGGCCTATACTGTTTTAGGCTTTTGGGATCGTTTTGAGCTATATGCCATTATAGTGAAAAAAATTTGGCGTCTGCACGCTTTCCGGAGCAGTTTCGTGCAGTTTCCAGAAATTTCAAAAAAAAATCTTGATCTTATCCTGATATTTCGCCTTGCTGATCGTTTTGAGACACTTTCCATCATAGTGATTTTCGCGCGCTGTTCAGAGCACTGCTGCCTGTTGCTTTTTGGTGTTGCGGCGTGACTCGTGGTGTTCTAGGCTCGCGTCTCTAGCTTGGGATAGTCTAGGACCAGCACAGTACCGTCGTTGAGCTGTTATTCAACCTTGCATTACTGTTTTGAAATTGTTGCTACAGATATTGCAGCCACCCAGAGCTCCACATATTCCTACACCGTGCATTGACACCACCTGGCAATCGCTCTATTCAATCTTCATAAAGTTTGATCACAACGGTTGCTGATCGCCACCTGCTGCAGGGTAAGAACAGGTAAGAGTATTGGTTTGCTTGATAGATTAAGTGTTTTCCACCCCTGTTCCTGTTCATCTCTATTCTATAACTGTGCTTTTGCGTACTAATCATGCCACCAGACAACACCGAGACACCGCCACTGGAGGGTGAAGCCTTGCAGGCTCACGTCACCAAACTTTTGTCTGATCATATGCAGGATGTGGACAAGCGTTTCAGTGACACGATGGAGCAACTCGAGGGACTCGAGACCACCTTCACCGCCAAACTCGACGCTAAATTCAAGGAGGTGCTAGCATGCTTACCACCACCACCGTCGGCTCGCGTGCCTCCTCCACAGCCGACTCGCATGGCTCCCCCACCAACCTTTGTGGGACGTGCACAACGCGTTCTCCATCCACCGGCACAAACTTCGGCTGCGGGTGCTACTGTGGGCACTACGGCTGCTGGCGTTGCAGGAGCTACGGGTGTTACACAGGCCCGTGATGCACAGTTCGATGATTATTACGGGGAAGATGAGTACGAGGGCGAGTACGCGGATGACTTCACAGTTGATCAGCCACCTGGTCGTCCTCGGCCCTACATTCGCCGTCCACCTCCTCGTCCGTTGGTACGTGATGATGACCATGTTGCTAAACTGAAATTACATGTTCCTACGTTTGATGGTCGATATAACCCTGATGCATACCTCTCTTGGGAATTAGAATTAGACCAGCATTTTGCATGCTTAAATTATCCCGAGGATGGACGTGTTAGTGCTGCTACTTGTGAGATCACTAGTTTTGCTTCCATATGGTGGTCTGAATACTATCGTGCTAATCATGCTAATCCAATCACTCCGTGGGATGCTTTAAAACATGCTATACGTATTCGTTTTGTTCCACTATATTATCAGCGTTCCATGCTTACCAAATTAGCACGTCTAGATCAAGGCAAAAATTCTGTAGAGGATTACTATCAGGAGTTGCAAACTGGCATGCTGCGTTGTGGTATAGAGGAGGATAATGAAGCATTAATGGAACGATTCGTAGGCGGGTTAAATAAGGAAATTCAGACTATTCTTTGATATAAATCTTATCACACTATTACCCGTTTGTTCCATCTTGCTCGCAATGCTGAATGTGAAGTGCAGGATCGACGCGAGGCGACACAAACTAATTATTCTGCAGGGCGTTCTACTTGGAGATCCCCGAATTCGGCGTCACTGGCTGCTGCACCTACACCTCCAGCGACCCCATCCACGCGATCTGCAGCATCTACACCACCTCCGTTTGCTGCACGGAAGACTACTACAGGACTAGCCCCGAGTGCTGCGTCCTCCATGGCATCTACGGGCAAGTCCAACCAAATTCAGTGCCACAAATGTGGTGAACTTGGTCACTTTGCACGTGATTGTGCCTCCTCCCATGTGATGATTGCTCTTGAGGATGGTGGATACGACTGCGCCAGTGATTATGATGAAGAAACTTTGGCTCTTATTGCATCTGATGAGCAATGTGTTGCAGCACCCACGGAGCAAGATTCTGAATATATGGCTACAGAACATGCGGAGAAATACCCGAGTTTAGTTGCACAGCGAGTCTTGAGTGCACAAATTACCAAGGCAAAGCCCGACCAGCGCCATAATCTATTCCATACCAAGGGCGTGGTTAAAGATCGTTGTATTCACATTATTATTGATGGCGGGAGCTGCAACAACTTGGCGAGCATGGAGATGGTTGAAAAGCTTGCTCTTACGACACGACCCCATCCTCGTCTATACCACATTCAATGGTTTAATAACAGCGGCAAGGTTAAGGTAACACGTACAGTTCGTGTGCATTTTACTATTGCTGCATATGCTGATTATGTTGAGTGTGATGTTGTTCCTATGCAAGCATATGCTCTTTTACTTGGTAGACCATGGCAGTTTGATACAAATTCTATACACTATGGTAGCACAAATCAGTATTCTCTTGTTCATAATGATAAGAAAATTGTGTTACTTTCCATGTCTCTTGAAAATATTTTAAAAGATGATCTTGCTAGAGCTAGTACAGCACATAGTGAGGGGAAAAAGCTGAGCGAAAATCAAATTGTTGCTAAGGAACTTATGCCTTCTACAAGTACTTCTAAATCTGCTCCAAAACATGCTAACGAAATTCTTTTGAAAAGTACTTGTTTGCTAGCTAGCAAATCTGATATTTCTAAAACTGATGTGAGTACTACTGCATGTTATGCTATCATTTGCAAAGAAGTGTTGTTTTCGGCTGAGGGGATGCCTTCTTCTTTGCCACCTGCTGTTGCTAACATTTTGCAGGAATATGCGGACGTTTTCCCACAAGATGTACCTCCAGGACTGCCACCTATTCGTGGAATTGAGCACCAAATAGATTTGATTCCTAGAGCCTCTTTACCCAACCGTGAGCCATATCGTACCAATCCGGAGGAGACGAAAGAGATTCAGCGACAAATTCAAGAACTTCTTGACAAGGGTCATATTCGTGAGTCTCTTAGTCCATGTGTTGTTCCTATTATTTTGGTACCAAAGAAAGATGGTTCTTCACGCATGTGTACTGATTGTAGAGCCATCAATAATATTACTATTCGCTATCGTCATCCTATTCCTCGTTTAGATGACATGCTTGATGAATTGAGTGGCTCTACCATGTTCTCTAAGGTTGATTTGCGTAGTGGTTACCACCAAATTCGTATGAAGTTAGGAGATGAATGGAAAACTGCATTTAAAACTAAATTTGGCCTATATGAGTGGTTAGTGATGCTCTTTGGTTTAACTAATGCTCCCAGCACTTTCATGAGATTAATGAATGAAGTTTTACGTGCTTTTATTGGACATTTTGTGGTGGTATATTTTGATGATATATTGATATATAGCAAATCTGTAGAAGAACATTTGGAACATTTACGTGCTGTTTTTGATGCTTTACATGCTGCACGTTTGTTTGGTAACATTGCAAAGTGCACCTTTTGCACAGATAGAGTTGTTTTTCTTGGCTATGTTGTTACAGCACAGGGTATTGAAGTTGATCCCGCCAAGATTGAAGCAATTTCGAGTTGGCCACAACCCAAAACAGTCACACAAGTGAGGAGCTTCCTTGGCCTCGCTGGATTTTATAGGCGCTTTGTCAAAGATTTTGGTTCCATTGCAGCGCCACTGAACGAGCTTACTAAGAAAGATGTGCCCTTTGTTTGGGGCAATGCGCAACAAGAAGCCTTCATGTTGCTCAAAGATAAGCTTACACATGCTCCTTTACTCCAAATTGCCTAATTTTAATAAAACCTTTGAGTTGGAATGTGATGCTAGTGGAATTGGTTTGGGAGGAGTGTTGTTACAAGAGGGCAAACCTGTTGCATATTTCAGTGAGAAATTGAGTGGAGCTAGTTTGAACTATTCTACTTATGATAAGGAATTATATGCTCTTGTTCGGACATTAGAAACTTGGCAACATTATTTATGGCCTAAAGAATTTGTTATACATTCTGATCATGAATCCTTGAAGCATATTTGTAGTCAAGCTAAGTAGAATAAACGTCATGCAAAGTGGGTTGAATTCATTGAATCTTTTCCTTATGTTATTAAACACAAAAAGGGTAAAGATAATATTATTGCTAATGCTTTGTCACGTTGTTATACCATGTGATCTCAACTTGACTTCAAAATCTTTGGATTGGAAACTATTAAAGAACAATATGTGAACGATGCCGATTTTAAAGATGTTTTGCAGCACTATCTAGAGGGTAGAACTTGGAACAAATTCTTCCTCAATGATGGATTTGTGTTCCGTGCTAACAAACTATGCATTCCAGAAGGTTCTGTTCGTCTTTTGTTGTTGCAAGAGGTGCATGGAGGAGGCTTGATGGGTCACTTTGGAGTAAAGAAGACAGAAGACGTACTTGCTACACACTTCTTTTGGCCACGCATGAGAAGGGATGTTGAGAGGTTTATTGCTCGCTGCACAACATGTCAAAAAGCTAAGTCCCGCCTTAATCCACATGGTTTATATATGCCTCTTCTTGTTCCTAGTGTACCTTGGGAGGATATTTCTATGGACTTTGTTTTAGGATTACCTCGAATACTGAAGGGGAGGGATAGTATTTTTGTGGTTGTGGATAGATTTTCTAAGATGGCACACTTTATTCCTTGTCATAAGAGTGATGCTGCTGCTCATGTTGCTGAATTATTCTTTCGCGATGTTGTTCGCTTGCATGCTATGCCTAATACTATTGTTTCAGATCGTGATACGAAATTTCTTAGCCATTTTTGGAGATGTTTATGGGCTAAGTTGGGGACTAAATTGCTATTTAGTACTACATGTTATCCCCAAACTAATGGACAAACTGAAGTAGTAAATAGAAGTTTGTCTACCATGTTACGGGCTGTTTTAAAAACGAATTTAAAAATGTGGGAAGATTGTTTACCTCATATTGAATTTGCTTACAATCGTTCTGTGCATTCTACAACTAAGTTATGCCCTTTTGAGATTGTGTATGGTTTTGTTCCTCGTGCACCTATTGATTTATTACCTATTCCATCTTCGGTGCAACATAATTTTGATGCTACACAACGTGCTGAACAGATTCTTACATTGCATAGGTTTACTAAGGAAAATGTAGAATGTATGAATGCTAAATATAAAGTTGCTGGTGATAAGGGACGCAAGCATATTGTGTTTGATGTGGGAGATCTAGTTTGGTTGCATTTGCGCAAAGATCGTTTTCCTGATTTGCGCAAGTCTAAATTAATGCCATGTGCTGCTGGTCCTTTCAAAGTGTTAGAGAAAATGAATGATAATGCATATAAACTTGAGCTTCCTACAGAGATGGGCACGGTAAGTCCTTCATTTAACATTGCAGATTTGAAACCATATTTTGGAGAAGAAGATGAGATTGCGTCGAGGACGACTTCAATTCAAGAAGGGGAGGATGATGAGGACATCCCTACGATTGATACAACCGTTGCACCTACAGCCACACTTCCTCATGTTCCACAATTCTAAGGACCTCTCACAAGAGCTCGTGCACGCCAACTGAATTATCAGGTACTTTCGTTTCTAGGAACTATTCCTAATATTTATGAGAATATGATGCTGCCTAAATCAGATGTGTTTATGTTACTTAGGAATGATAGGCCTAGCATGGTGAGAGGGACAAGCATTGGAGCATGATCATGCATGGAGATGATGGCAGCAATCGTGTGAGGATTCAGGATGACGCTGCAAGTGAAGATTTCTGAACTTTGAAGCCACCATAATGATACAAGGATGCTTGGACGAAATTCACAAGTTACCAAATCATAAAATTCGTCCAAGGCTTTCTATGGTGCTGCGTCACCTTATTTTATGGGTTAAACCCATGTATTTTCGTCCTAGGTATTTTAGGGATTTTCTGGAGGCTGTTTGAGTGGAAAAGGGCCCATCTAGGGTTATTTTCGGATGGCCCATCAGGGTTGTACGAAAATCCCTGCCCTTTCCCTCATATATACCTCCTCCTGGCCATCATTAGAACTAGGATTTTATTTAGTTAAAGACTTAACCACGAGCTACTCTTCGCCATAGGCACAAGTGTCAAACCGACCTTCTGTACTACGCACAGATAGAATCCCACCTCTTTAATAAAGCCTTCATCTATATTCGCAATATCTTGATTGCAACTATAATTCTTGCTGGTTCTTCGATTGCTTGCAGGGATTGATCCTCGTGATCAGGTTGATCTAGCTCTGGCGTGATCAATAGCCTCGGAAGTTGGTGTATCGATTGCTAAGGTGCAACGTCTCGCACGTTTGTAGTCGGATCGTCAACGTCGACCTCCACCATAATCGATAGTTATCGTCTCATCAAAAGATCGGGCACCTTTGCCCTATCACCCACCCAAATGGGTTAGGTCAGACCAACCTGGCCCGGTCGGTCTCCGACCCCCTCCAGTCAATCGCGTCGAACCCTAACCCTAATCCCCCTCTCGCTCCCGCAAATGTGAATCGCCGGTGGCGTCACCACGCGATTCCGCTGAGCTCCGGTGGTCTTTGTTGCCGCCGTGTGGGGCAATCGAATCGCTATTCTCCGCCCTTCCTTCTTACCAGAAGAAATCATCTCCCTCGGCTCTGTTCGATCTCGTTGAGTCGAACTTGATCTCGGTACCGAGATGGCTCGAGCTGCGGCCGTGATTTCCTCGCTTCGGTTCTTTGTCAACCTGATGCTGGGGAAGAGAAGCTCCGGCAGGTGCTGCAGGTGCGTCCTGGCACAGGTATGGCGACGTCGTGCCCCTGTGCTGTCGTGTCGCGATGCTGCTGGCCTTGGCCTCTCCTCGGTCTCAGGCAAGTGTTTCCCTCCTTTTCCTCTCGACCCTCTGCTGCTCTGTGATTAGGAGCTGATGGCTGTGAACTTGTATATGGCCACTATGCTATGGTGTTGTCATACTGTGTTCTACTTCTAACCTACTGTGAGAGTATGACCCTAGTTCAATTGGTCTGTGCTTTGGGCTTGCTCTGGTGTCCTAGTTTGGGTGCTCATTTCACCCCTGGCATTTGTGAATGGTGATGATAACATTGAGCCACTTGCAGATTGGTTAGCTAAATAACTTAGTTGCGGATTACAGGTTAATCCCATGTATATTTGATAAGAACAGATGCACATTAATTTGATCTTCCTATCATGCTCGAGGAAAGTGTATAGTTGAACTGAACCTTACGGTTCAGTCATGATTTGCATCATGTTATAGTTATTTGGGCAGTTGGCATTATTAGTTGGATGTGGCTGTGTTTGGGAATAAATCCTATGATGCTCCTAGATCATGAGCATACATGAACTGGAGGACTTGGGCTTAAGTTGTTGAGCTGCTATTGGGCAAAACCCTATTCTAGACATTTTTCTGTGGCTAGCTGATTCACTGATAAGACCAAATACTTGACTTGATTTTCCCCTGCCAATGATGCATGGTCTGAGGCCCATTTTTTAATAAGAGTAGATATTGCTTGTGGCTTTCCTGTTTAAGACCCAGTGATGAATTTTGCATAGCAACTCTGCAATTCTCACGTTCGACACCCCTCTGTCCTCCTAGGTGTAAACTTGGTAGAAGGGCAGTTGGGTGTGTGTGTGTGCAACCTTTTTCTTTTGGTGTTCTTGCTCATGCAGTGATGTCAAAGCACTAGCAAAGTTTAAATGGCTGGCTGGCTTGTTCAGTTCCTCCTGGACATCCAAGTGATGACCAAAGCCTTTCTATATCAAGCTTTGCTTGATTTTAATTATGGTTGTGCTCTGTGCTGCTTGCCTGGAAGATAAACCTGTGGGTTTACTCCCAGAATTTATGTATGCATTGGTTTAGTATCAACCTACTACTAAAGAGTAGCTTGTTCTTCTGGATATTTTTGATAACCTGCTTCTTGTGGCAAGCCTGCTCCTCCTAGCTGCTTGACCTAGTTCCTAGTTCAACTAGTGACCATTTTTGTTTTTGGCTGGATGGTTTTGGTGTTTTGGTGATGTTGCTATGGTGAATCTTTGCTTGGTGCTCAACTCATGAGCTGTGAGTGATGTACTGTGTGTGGTTTGGTGGAATTATTTGAGTTCCTACTGAACAGTGATGTTCTAGGCGCGTTGGTGTGGTTGTGGTACTGATGCTTGCTTGCACCGCAACCAGTGCTCAACACTAGGTCAGCTCACTCCCTGGGGTGTTGATAGCACTCCTGTGACTCCTCTCATGCCCATGGTGAGTAAGCTGTGTGTCTTCTTGCTGTCCATGCTGGACTGGGATATTTGCTCCTGCGAGCTGTTTGGTGATAAGCTTCACCTTGTTGATGATTACCAACAGTGAGCATGATATGGGCACGACGGAGGAGGTGAAGCCCAATTTCAGGACTCCACCAAGCTGAGGGAAGCTCGTTGCATATTGGCACGCTAGGACGACCTATGATATGTAATAATTAGTCTAAGGTTGTGTCAGCAATTTATATTCATGCCTATGTTATTTCGTAGCTAGGTCTAGTTGTGGGCCACTTAGATTTATTTGTGTTTTGGGTTTGGGCCTGTCCAAGCCCAACAGTTTTCTGGCCATCTATATAAGGAGGCCAGCAGTCTAGGGTTTAGGGAGTTCAGAATTTTAGACAAAACATTGAGTTGTGTGCTGCGTGTAGCATCCCTCCGGGGACGGTGCTGCCGTCATCTATCTTATCAAATATATTGCTGTGAAGGTTCTTGTGTTCATCAAGGATTATCAGGCTCAGGTTTGAGGCGTGTTGATTCTCTTCACGTTGCTTGCTGGATTCGTTCCTCTTCTTCAGGTTGCGTTCATCGCGTGATTGGAAGATTATCTATCTGGTTGACTCGCTGTGAAAGATCGGGACAAAATTCCAAGGATCGCCGGCGTGATCCTTATCATGTGGTATCAGAGCATCAGTTGTGTGGAGCAGCAGTACGTGTGCACAAAGGCAAGGATGGACGTGAGTTTGACTGCCACTTGGATTTTCCTACTTTGGTTGTGTGTGTACATGTGCTTGTAGGTATCCAGGGAATAAAAAGAAAGGAACGAAATAAGTGGTGTAGTTTAGGGACTTTCTTTTGTTCCTTTTAAAATTGTAATATTTTATTTGTTTTGTAATACCTTTTCCGTTTTCTATGTAATTATTTCTTTTATTTCTAAATATTGTAAAGACAATGTACTATGTGTTGATGATCAATAAAGCCCAAATTTTACTTAATTTTAATGTTTATCCATTCTAAATGTGTAATTCAAATTCAAATTTCATAATTCAAAGTTATGCTTGAATTCTTTATTCTTTATTAGTATTTGTTAATTCAAGTTTACACATTCCCACACTCAATGGATCAAAAGAGATCCTATCGAACTCTTTCACACTTCGAGAGTATACCATTTCCCCCCTCGAAGAGAGAGCTCGATCCCTCTTAGGTTTTAGTGTTAAAAGCGCAAAAAAATTCCCATAATTTCAAATGAAAAGCACAAAAGCCCTCCATTCTACCCCGCAATTGTCCTACGTGCTGGGATGTTACAGGGAAGCACCAGAGCAACAGAGCCTGGAGCACCAACTGCTACCAGGCCGTCGTCCTGGCTAGCCTTGTCCACTGGCTCTATTGTCCTAGCCTCCGGGAAGGACACGGCAGCTGTAGACCCAAGAGAAGGAAAAAAATAGTTGTCTGAGAGGGCAAGTAAAAAGGAACTCGCAAAAAGTTGGCTAAAAAGTTGGCAAAGTTGGGCAAAAAGTGTGCACCTATTGGCGTGGTGGTAGCGGTGGCAGGGAGCTTCCTAGAAGGTCTTCGGCAACCTTGCCGGCCCCAACACCTGCACTAAGAGCAGACGACAAGCTTTAGCCCGGGAAGGGTGATCCCGGCAAGGGAAGTGGGTATCAACTGAAGTGAGAAATGAGTTACCCATTGCGGGGAGCTTCAACTCCTCGCCAGGGGCTCCGTGAAGCCTCTTGCTGGTGGGCTCACAGTGCACCAGGGCAGGCTCTGGGGAGGGGTCCCTGCTACCTAAAATCAAAGAAGCATTGTGACTTCACGAGACCCGAAAAACAGAACGTAAGAATGCAAGCCTGGGAAGCTTACCAAGGCGGGTCCAGGAGGCAACCCTACGCCAGGTCGTCCCAACCTGCAGCACTTGGGGATGGGCCACCCACGGGAAGTGCTGGCTCCTATGGACGAGCTCACCCCAGGCGCTGAGGCCAGGGGGCTGGCCAGGTGCAAGGGCCTCAGGCGCTGCCGAGGAAGGTGAACCAAGGCAGCAGATCCTTCGTCCTCCTTAATGGCCTCTTGGTCCACGAGAAGGTGACTGACCAAGCGACTTCTATGCGCCGTGGTGAGTTCCTTGTCTGCCCCTCTGGTGGCTACCTCCGGTACCACAGGAGCAACAACGGGGCCCCAATCATCGCAGAGGGGCATGGACGCGATGATGGCCGCGCGTTCCTCAGCGTCCACTCAGATGAGCGCATGGATCCACTGAGGCCTCAACAGTTCTGTCTGGTTGCTGCCACTCAGAAAATTGGAGACCCTCAAGATTTTGTCCTCAAAGGGGCCTTCCTGGTGCAGCCTCGTCGGGTGATTCTGAGAGAGCACCTCCCAATGAGGGCAGGACCACCAACGCAGCGATGCGATGTCGTGGCGAACAAAAGAGTACACCATGTGGTGGGCGACAAGGTGGTTGTCGTGAAGGTTCTGGATCCTCTCCACTGCGGCCTCTAGACCGGCCATGCTTGCCGGGGATGTCCAGACGGAGAGAGCTTCCGAGAAGCCCATCGGCTCGGCGTAAGCCACGGGGTCATCTTCCTCGTCAAACCACACGAAACACCAGTTCGCCCGCCAGTCCTCCCACTCTCTATTTGGCAAGGGGATGAAGCGCGTCACCATGCTGGAGCAAAGATGGAAGGAGAGGTAGCCGAAAATGGCGCCGCTGGTGTCCAGGCGCGCCTCAAAGAAGACTCGAAAGAGTGCCACCAAAGGGCGCACCCAACAAATGCCTCACAAAGGTACTGGAAGATGGCCAGCGTGAGGAGGGCGTTGGGGCGAAGATGCGCCAACACCACACCATATGTGGACAACGCGGCGTGGAGGAAGAGTGACATTGGCGGGACCATCCCCGCCATCAGGAAGCAGAAGAAGACCCTTGCATCCCTGCCTCATGACCGACGGCCTCACTGGCATGGGCGAGGATGGTCGGACTTCGCTCGTTCGACCCATCCGCCACATATCCAGCGAGCTATTCGAGCCCTTGTCCTCTGCCATGGGCCTCGAAAGGGAGGAAAGGGTCTCGGGAGAGGGAGCCTTCTGCACTCCCCTTTTTGGACCTGGACCTCTTGGGAGCCATGGCGCAGCAAGGGGTGAGGGGCAGGGGGACGCCGGAGGAGTGCGGCAAAGAAGAAGGTCAAAGAGGAGATGTGTTGGTAGCGAAAGGACTAAGGCCGCTTCCCAAAACCCTTTATGGGGCATGAGCATGGGCCCACCATCCGTTTCACTCCCGCATTAACCCCTCGCCCCTTCCCCACGCACGGCTCGCGTGGCAGCTGCCCCACTATGCCGAGCATTTTTCGCCTCGCGTGAGAATCGAGGAGCCATGGGAGAGCATCGGAGTCAATGCATGACCCATTGGGTCTGTGATAGTGCGTAGTAGGCACCCAGTTGGGAACCCCAAGAGGAAGGTATGAGGAGCACAGCAGCAAGTTTCCCTCAGTTGTGAAACCAAGGTTTATCGAACTAGTAGGAGAAAGCCAAACTTCCGAAGGTTGATGCTCTCTAGCTTCGCGACACTCCGGCCAATGGCGCAAGAAAAATACTGGTGCGTAGTTGACCAGGGAGCTTCTTCACCAGCAGCAACATGGAACCTGCACACAACACAACCAAGAACTTTGCCCCAACTTACGATGAGGTTGTCAATCTCACCGGTTTGCTGTAAACAAAGGATTGAGCGTATCGAGTGGTAAAAGATAATAGTATGCAAGAATGTAAATAAGCAAGTATATAGTAAACAGTAATAGCAATGTAAAGGAAATTGGACCGGGGTCCACAGTTCACTAGTGGTGCCTCTCCATAAGATAAATAACAACATGTTGGTAAACAAATTACAGTTGGGCAATTGATAGAATAAAGATAGCGCACATATGTCATGAGGATCACTATGAGATTCACTTTGGGCATTACGACAAAATACATAAACCGTAATCCAACTGCATCTATGACTAATAATCCACCCTCCGGATGTCGTCCGAGCAACCATCGGGTATTAAGTTGCAAACAACGGATAACTGCATTAAGCAAAGTGCGTAAAGTAAACAAAGCAAATGTCCTTGGACACAAGAATGTTGTTTTCTCCCTAGTGGCAATAGCACATCTACAACCTTAGAGGTTTCTGTCACTCCCCCAGATTACTAGAGGCATGAACCCAATTATCGAGCATAAATACTCCCTCTTGGAGTCACTTGCATCTACTCGGCCAAGATATCTACTAGCAACGGAGAGCATGCAAGATCATAAACAACATAGAGATAACATAAAGATAATAATTCAGCACATCAACTTAACATAGTACCAATACTCATCGGATCCCAACAAACACAACATGTAGAATTACACAAAGATGATCTTGATCATGATAGGCAGCTCACAAGATCTAAACATGAAGCACATGGTGGAGGAGATGACCATCTAGCTACTGCTATGGACCCGTAGTCCAAGGTAGACTACTCACACATCACTCCGGAGGCGACCATGGTGATGGAGAAGGCCTCCGGTGGTGATTCCCCTCTCCGGCAGGGTGCCGGGAAGAGCGTCTGGACCCTCCCGATCTTGCGTCGATGATGGCGGCGGCTTGCAGTATGTTTTTGAGGAAAATTGATCGGGTCTTTAGGTTTTTCTCGTCGAGGGGAATATATAGGCGGAAGGGCGGCGTCAGGAGGTGGACCAGCTGGTCTCACCCCCTGGTGGCACGGCCAGGGCCTGGCCGCGCCACCCTAGGGTGTGGCTGGGCTCTGGCTCCCCTCCGTCTCATCTTTGGACTTCGCGACGCTTCGGGAAAAATAGGAGGTTCGGCTTTTGTTTCATCCAATTCCGAGAATATTTCCTATGTAGATTTCTGAAACACAAAACAGCAGAAAAATAGGGAACTGGCACTGTGACATCTCGTTAATAGGTTAGTTCTGGAAAATGCATAAAAACGCCACGAAGTATAACAAAACGCAAAGCAAATTGTGTACAAACAAGCATGGAGCATCAAAATATAGATACATTTGAGACGTATCAGTCTGCAGAGCACTCAAGTGCCTCTATTCTGCCACCATGCAGGCCTGGCAACATGCCAGGTCACATCAAGTGTGACCAGCCATGTCACAGGGCCTGCGCTCCATTGTTTGGCTGCACCCAGGTAATAGGTGGCAGCGTTGCTAGGGCACGACCTGAAGGGTTTCGTAGCATAGTAAACAAAAATTTTCCTACGCAACGAACAAGAAAGCCAAGATCTAATCTAGGAGATGTAATCAACGAGAGAGGTAGATGAGATCTTCATACCCTTGAAGATTCGCACAGCGGAAACGTTCAAGAGAACGTGGTTGACGTAGTCGTACTCGCCTTCTCCTCCTCGCGATCCGATCCGATCCTACGCCGCAAGTGGCGGCGCCTCCGAGAGTTGCACACGTGCGGTGCAGCGACGTCTCCTCCTTCCTTGGTCCAGCAAGTATGGTGGAGAGATAGATTGGATCGGCAGCACGACGGCGTGGTGCTTATGGTGGAGAGTTTCTGCGGCAGGGCTTCGCCTACGCGCAGTCGCGAGAGAGAGAGAGGGAGGGCAGCAGGGGCGGCTAGGGTTTGGGTCTTTAGGTGAGGGAGGGCTGCGCCCCCTGCCCCCCCTTATATGGAGGGCTGGGCGGCCAGCATAGCCCCCTCCTCCAATCCCTAGCCGACTTGGATAAGGAGGAGTGGGGGGCAAGTTTCCCCCCCTTTCCTTATTTGAAGTTTCCTTTAGGGTTTCCCCTTGGGCTTGGCCGGCTGGGCCTTAGGGGCCTTGTGCACCTGGCCCAAGGCGGCCAGGGCACTTCCCCTTAGGCCCACGCAGGCCTCCGTCAAGTGGGCCCACGTTGGTCCCACTCCGGAACTTTCTAGAACCTTCCGGTACAATACCGATAAACTCCGAAACCTTTCCGGAATCCAAAAACTGCTTTCCTTTATATGAATCTTATTCTCCGGACCATTCCGGAACCTCTCGTGACGTCCTGGATCTCATCTGAGACTCCGAACTAAAACTCATAAACCAATTATCCATTCTATCCTAGCGTCGATGCACGTTAAGTGTGTGACCCTACGGGTTCGAGAATATGCAGACATGATCTTCTATCAATAATCAATAGCGGGATCTGGAAACCCATATTGACTCCCACATATTCATCAATGATCATATCGGATGAACCACGATGTCAGGATTCAATTAATCCCGTATATGTATTCCCTTCGTCACACGATATTTTACTTGCCCGAGATTTGATCGTCGGTATCGCCATACCTAGTTCAATCTCGTTCACAGCAAGTACTTTACTCGTTCCGTAATCCGATATCACTTCGTGATTAACTCCTTAACCACATGCTTGCAAGCGGTGTTGATATCGATTACCGAGTGGGCCCGAAGTATATCTCTCCGACTTGGGAGGGACAAATTCCATCTCGATACATACAACTCAACAAGTACTTTCTGATCACCTGAGAGACACCTTTATTATCACCCTCACATAGGATGACGTTTGATTACTTCAAAGCTTTCTTCCGATACTAGGGAGTTGTATTATCTCATGGTCTAAGGAATACAATACATGACATAGGAAAAGCTTCGCAAAGATGAACACAATGACACGATCTAATTGCTCTGCTCTCTTTGGGTCTGTCCATCACATCATTCTCCTAATGACATGATCTCATTATTAATTGACAACTCATGTCTATGGTTAGGAAACCTTAACCATCATTAATCAATGAGCTAGTCCATAGAGGCGTACTAGGGACACGGTGTTGTTCATAAACCACACAAGTATTAATGTTTCCGCTTAATACAATTCTAGCATGGAGTATAAACATTATCATGAACAAGAAATATGATAATAACAATATTATTATTGCCTCTAGGGCATATTTCCTTCAGTCTCCCACTTGCACTAGAGTCAATAATCTAGTCATACTTGCGCCTTTAACACCTATGGCATTCCGGTGTTATTCATACGCGTTGCATGTGGTAAACCTTATCTACGGGTCTGACACTTTCAGGTCCGTTTTGTATTTGCATATTATTTTGCGTCAGCACGCATTTCTCATCTTCTATGAGATGGCATCGTATAAACTTAGTCTTCTGGTGAGACTTTTGTATCTTAGCCGAGACTATGTTGTCACTATTGTCATACAATAGAACTACATAGTACTAGCACACTTAGAAAATAGCGATATCCACCGTGTGTCGAAATACTCATTGGTCCGCACACATCGGTATGTATGATTTCCAATAAGTCCGTTGCTCGCTCCATTATTCTGGAGAACGGGTTTTTGATCATCTTGCCCATGAGGCATGGCTTGCACGTGTCAAATGATTCAAAATCAAGAGACTCCAAAAATCCATCAGAATGGAGTTTCTTCATGCGTTTAACGCCAATATGACCTAGACGACAGTGCCATAAAAAAGTTGGATTATCACTATCTACTTTGCATCTTTTATGCCACTTCTAAAGCGATTATATACTTAGCCCTCGTTGCAGTGTCCGCCACAATATTAACATTGGAACTCATCCAAGTCATCATGGAACTTTCTTCCATCTTATTATGCCACCTTCTAACTCAAAACAAATAGCTTAAAATTGAGATAAAATTTTACTTGTATGTGTGACAAAGCCAATGTAACTCATTGCAATGAACCATTTGTCACTTCTGCATACAGAATATATTCTTACTTCTTCAAAAGTGCATAAGAATATCTTTACTATTGTCCAATGATCATCATATGAATGCTATAACCTTTAGAGCATTGGACACATCTGGATCTACATATCATGGTATACAAGATTGATAAAATCATTCTTGTGGTTTCACTCATCAAGTGTCAAAACAATTGATTCTTGCTCCAACCTCTTCCATGCAACAAGAACCATTCTTATTGTTTCCATATTGAACAAATTCAATATTTCATCTATGTACTCTGGCAAAACTATATTAACGCCTCAATCTATCTGTATAGACATTGATGCTTAATATTCTGGTTTTACCTAAGTCTTTCATCAAAAAACTAATTTTAATGAAAACTTAACAATATCAAGAAAAACACATAATTTCCAATGAACGATATGTCATCTACATAAAGCATTAGAAATATGTCTTAGCGCTCCCACTTACTTTCTTGTAATACAAGCATCTTCAAATATCTTGATGAAATTAACACTTTAACATTTTCATCATTGAAGATTCCAACTTCGCTATGCTTTCTTCTACCATAGAAGTTTGCATACATATCTAGCAACCTTTGAATCAACAAAACCTCATTGGGTCGTGTCAGATACACGTCCTTGGTGTGCATTCCAGTAGAGGAACGTTGTTTCGTTTATTCAACTTTCATATCTCAATATGTAATTGTTGCTAGAATAATTCATATGACGAAGTCAGGGCCCATCATCGCTTCTTTGTATATTGTTGGTTACTATTATCTAATAATATCTCGTCCTCAAATCTTGCTATTTGATTACGACCAACTTGGTTAAATAGGAACTTCGATGTCGTGACTACAACATATTGTAGACGCGTGAGCTATGAATGTAGTTGCCGCTTCCAGAACATTTTCTGGTGCTGCGCTACTCTGATCATCTTGCTCAGATTCAATAACCTCATCAAGTTCTATCTTCCTCCCACTTAAACCTTTCGCGAAAAACTCCTTCATAAGAAATTCACTTCTTTTAGTGACAATCACTATGTGTTTGGGTTCATAGTAGAAGGAATACCCATCGACTTTCTTTGGGATAACCTACAAAGACTTACTAATCCGTTTTTGGTTGTAAACATTTTACACATATGCCTTGCATACCAAAAATTCAAGAAAAGACAACTATAACTTGTATGGTGTCATTTCAGCGGATTATGATGGTGCTCTATTTAGTGAAAAGCGGTAGTCCCTTAAGCATAATCCACAAATTATATTGGTAGTTTATTTCATCATTGATCTAACCATGTCAAACAAGGTTTGATTACATCCATCAAAAACTCCATACTCATATGGTGTCTATCATGATGCAAGTTTGTGGAACAATTCCTCTAACTCTTAGATGTTTGCTAAACTTGTAACTCAAATATTCTTCTTTATGATCTAATCATACAACTTGAATATTCTTGTTACAACAATTTTCACTTCATAAATTGAACAATTTCAATTGTTTCATACTTCTATCTCATCAAGCAGATATACCATACATCTATTCGAGTCATTGATGAAATAGAAAATACACCATGTTCGACTTCACACCATGGACTACATACATCAACATGTACGATCTCCATTTAGTTAGTCACTTGATCTGTCCATGGCCCATGAACGGAGTTTAATCATCTTTAGGAAAAGTCTCACAAGCGTCAATCAATTCAAAATCAAATGACTCGAAAATCTATCAATATAGAATTTCTTTCATGTTTTGTTTCCAATATGACTTAAACGGCGGTGTCACATATAAGTGAAATTTGTTTTGTCTTGCGATCTTTAGCATCAGTGTTATAAATGTTTATTTCACCAACAAGATAATAATCTATCCATCGATTATGGAAGACGGTAATAATTTGAACAACCATTGCTCTCATAATACCAGAACAAATAACAATTATTAAGTTCATGAAATATCTTGAAGGCTAGGTTTGATGTCGACGAGAAGCACAATAACACTTTTATTTGTATCTCGACATGCATCATTACCATATTCTTTTACTAGTTACTTAGGCCATCATAGTTCTTGTATTGTTGCTTTGTATGACATTTCATACCAACAATCTAGTATCCAATACTCAAGAATTATGTACTAGCAAAGAATACATCTATAACATGTATATCATTTATATACCTGAGATGGAATTTTCCAGTCTTTTACTTTTCTACCAAATATTTTTGCAGATCCTATTTAGCATTTCCTCTCTATTTAGAAGAATCTATCGACATCAATAGTGGCATCAATCATATGATACATAGTCCAAAGGATGTTAGTCAAATACTAATAGCCTTGGATTTTACACTTTGAAGTGGATCGCCATCATCATATGATTGGTATTCTTCCAGATTCCATTCTTTAGTATTCTTTTGGTATAGCAAAACAATTTAGCCAATACCTTTTCATTCGTCCTATCATGACATCTTTCATGATGAAACTACTATAGCTTATAAGGATGAATGCAAGTATAATATTAGTTCCCAAACTTTTGGGTGATCGGGATGCCTAGCATCTTCAATCTTCGCATATAGTCATATAATATGAGCATATGTTCTTTTACTAAATTATACTTCATCATTTTGCAAACAATCAAAGTCTTAGATATCAAATATCTTTCACTTCTTATTTGTTTCTGAAACAATTCTTTCAGCTCGATGATCACTTTGATTCTCAAACAACTTTGAAGATCAATTTATCATGAAGGCAAACATATGATCTTTAGATACTAAACTTGAATCGTTGCTCTTAGATTAATACAATTTATTAAATCGTATGGAGCAAGCAAGGTTTGCTAAAGTTTGCAATAGGACTTAATCTTTAGTCTTGACATTCTAACTAAACGGCACTAGACCGAAAAGTGATTATCCAGAATTCTATAGTTTCTTTTAACTCAATTAAGCTAAGTGTCGGTGGGAAACGGTGCCAAAGACTACAACGACTTATGCAAATACAACAAGATTTAGTTCAAGATAATTAGTTCAAGTTAATCAAATTACTAATGAACTCCCACTAAATTCAACATCCCTCAAAGTTGTTTAGTGAAGCATGATCCAAATTCACTACACCGAGACCGATCATCACGTGAATGATGTAGCTTTAATGGTGAACATCAACATGTTGATCATATCATCCATATGACTCATGCTTGACCTTTCGGTCCGTGTGTTCCGAGGCCATGTCTGTACATGCTAGGCTCGTCAAGTCAAACCCAAGTATCTCCGCATGTGCAAATACTGGCTTGCACCCGTTGTATGTGAACGTAGAGTTTATAGCACCCGATCATCACGAGATGCTTGAACACGACGAACTTTCGCAACGGCGCATACGAGGGGAGAACACAATTTTATCTTGATCTTTAAGTGAGGAATCATCTTATAATGCTACCGTCGCGATCTAAGCATAATAAGATACATAAAAGGATAAACATCACATGCATATAATTTTATGTGACATGGTATAGCCAATCTCCGCGCCATGATCTCCATCTTGTGCGCGCCGGCATGATCTCCATCACTCCACCATGATTGCCTCCACCACGAATAGCAACTACAACTATTGCTAACTATTTAGCGATAAAGTAAAGCTATTACATGGCGTATAAGAAGTTGACACGCAGGTCATACACAATTATAAAGACAACCATATGGCTCCTGCCGGTTGTTAACTCATCGACATGCAAGTCGTGAAAGATTACAAAACATGATCATCGCATACATCACATATATCACATCACATCTTGTGGCCATACCATATCACAAAACACTCCCTGCAAAAACAAGTTAGACGCCTCTACTTTGTTGTTGCAAGTTTTACGTGGCTTATGGGAGTAGTAAGCTAAGAACGATTCTTACCTACGAAAAGCCACAACGGTGATATTATGGTTGCTAACATCCGATGTAAGTCCCATGACTACTATAGTGAGAGAAACTGGCATCCACCAGCCGCATGTGTGGAACAAGCCACACGTCAAGTGCGGAGCCGGTCTCGCGAACGCGGTCGCGTAAAGTTGGCCTGGACCGCTTCGATCTCACTATACCGCGCCATAAGAGATACACAACAAGAGGTTTGCAACAGAAAACATCAACGCCCGCAACAAGCATGTTGCGTTCTACTCGTGAAACATATCTACGCATAGATCTAGCTCTGATACCACTGAAGGGTTTCGTAGCATAGTAAACAAAAATTTTCCTACGCAACGAACAAGAAAGCCAAGATCTAATCTAGGAGATGTAATCAACGAGAGAGGTAGATGAGATCTTCATACCCTTGAAGATTCGCACAGCGGAAACGTTCAAGAGAACGTGGTTGACGTAGTCGTACTCGCCTTCTCCTCCTCGCGATCCGATCCGATCCTACGCCGCAAGTGGCGGCGCCTCCGAGAGTTGCACACGTGCGGTGCAGCGACGTCTCCTCCTTCCTTGGTCCAGCAAGTATGGTGGAGAGATAGATTGGATCGGCAGCACGACGGCGTGGTGCTTATGGTGGAGAGTTTCTGCGGCAGGGCTTCGCCTACGCGCAGTCGCGAGAGAGAGAGAGGGAGGGCAGCAGGGGCGGCTAGGGTTTGGGTCTTCAGGTGAGGGAGGGCTGCGCCCCCTGCCCCCCCTTATATGGAGGGCTGGGCGGCCAGCATAGCCCCCTCCTCCAATCCCTAGCCGACTTGGATAAGGAGGAGTGGGGGGCAAGTTTCCCCCCTTTCCTTATTTGAAGTTTCCTTTAGGGTTTCCCCTTGGGCTTGGCCGGCTGGGCCTTAGGGGCCTTGTGCACCTGGCCCAAGGCGGCCAGGGCACTTCCCCTTAGGCCCACGCAGGCCTCCGTCAAGTGGGCCCACGTTGGTCCCACTCCGGAACCTTCTAGAACCTTCCGGTACAATACCGATAAACTCCGAAACCTTTCCGGAATCCAAAAACTGCTTTCCTTTATATGAATCTTATTCTCCGGACCATTCCGGAACCTCTCGTGACGTCCTGGATCTCATCCGAGACTCCGAACTAAAACTCATAAACCAATTATCCATTCTATCCTAGCGTCGATGCACGTTAAGTGTGTGACCCTACGGGTTCGAGAATATGCAGACATGATCTTCTATCAATAATCAATAGCGGGATCTGGAAACCCATATTGACTCCCACATATTCATCAATGATCATATCGGATGAACCACGATGTCAGGATTCAATTAATCCCGTATATGTATTCCCTTCGTCACACGATATTTTACTTGCCCGAGATTTGATCGTCGGTATCGCCATACCTAGTTCAATCTCGTTCACAGCAAGTACTTTACTCGTTCCGTAATCCGATATCACTTCGTGATTAACTCCTTAACCACATGCTTGCAAGCGGTGTTGATATCGATTACCGAGTGGGCCCGAAGTATATCTCTCCGACTTGGGAGGGACAAATTCCATCTCGATACATACAACTCAACAAGTACTTTCTGATCACCTGAGAGACACCTTTATTATCACCCTCACATAGGATGACGTTTGATGACTTCAAAGCTTTCTTCCGATACTAGGGAGTTGTATTATCTCATGGTCTAAGGAATACAATACATGACATAGGAAAAGCTTCGCAAAGATGAACACAATGACACGATCTAATTGCTCTGCTCTATTTGGGTCTGTCCATCACATCATTCTCCTAATGACATGATCTCATTATTAATTGACAACTCATGTCTATGGTTAGGAAACCTTAACCATCATTAATCAATGAGCTAGTCCATAGAGGCGTACTAGGGACACGGTGTTGTTCATAAACCACACAAGTATTAATGTTTCCGCTTAATACAATTCTAGCATGGAGTATAAACATTATCATGAACAAGAAATATGATAATAACAATATTATTATTGCCTCTAGGGCATATTTCCTTCACGACCGGGGGCTACTGTCGGTGTTCTAGACCAGGGGGTCCCAGCACCTATCGCTTGTCCTGCTCCACGAAGGGAAAGGATAAGGACTCACTGAGCGTCGGCCGGACCAAGGCCCTGCCGACCGGTCGTCCATCGCTTCCCAGCAGCGAAGAGCCGTCTGCAAACCTACTTGGAGGAAGAAGATGAAGACAGCCGCTGTCCGGGCTACATAGAGCCAGGGTCGTGTCACTCATCCCCCATAGGAGGTGGGAGAGAACCAGCGGAAAGCAACACAGTGCTGGGGGCACCAAAGGCATGGTGAAGGTAAGGGTTGCTCCTGCGACAGTGCATCTCAAAGATGTCGTGAGAGCTCCTCGATCGGCATCTTCGGAAGCTTTGCCATGGCGGCATCCTGGTGAGTAGTGTTGAAGACCAGTTGGGAACCCCAAGAGTAAGGTGTGATGAGCACAACGGTAAGTTTTCCCTCAGTTATGAAACCAAAGTTTAATCGACCAGTAGGAGAAAGAAACCACTTCTGAAGGTTGTTGCTAGCTGAATTTGGCAACGGCACCAGAAAATGTTGATGGCACCTAGAAAATGTCTGGTGCGTATCTTCGGCGCCAGCAGCAACGTGGAACCTGCACAAAACACAACCAAAGTACTTTGCCCAAACTTGCATTGAGGTTGTCAATCTCACTGGTTTGCTAAAAACAAAGGATTAAACGTATAATGTGGAAAAGGATATTTGTTTGCAGTAAGTAAATAAATAATGCTTGCAGAACGTAAACGGTGCTTGCAGTAGATGGTAATATATGTATAAAAGAATGGACCGGGGTCCACAATTCACTAGAGGTGTCTCTCCATAAAGATAAATAACATGCTAGGTAAACAAATTACAGTTGGGCAATTGACAGAATAAAGAATGCATAACAATACATGTACATGTCATGAAGATCACTATGAGATTCACTTGGGCATTACAACATAATACATAGACCGTAATCCAACTACATTTATGACTAATAATCCACCTACAGGATATCATCTGAACAACCCTTGGGTATTAAGTTGCAAGCAACAGATTATCGCCTTAAGCAAAGTGTGCAATGTAAACAATACAAATGTCCTAGAACAAAAGATTGTTGTTTTCTCCCTAGTAGCAACAACACATCTACAACCTTAGAAGTTATCGTCACTGTCCCAGATTACTAGAGGCATGGACCCACTATCGAGCATAAATACTCCCTCTTGGAGTCACTAGCATCTACTCGGCCAAGATATCTACTAGCAACAGAGAGCATGCAAGATCATAAATAACATAGACATGATAAATAAACAATCAACTTGACATAGTACTCAATATTCATCAGATCCCAACAAACACAACATGTAGAATTACATAACGATGATCTTGATCATGATAGGTAGCTCACAAGATCTAGACATTAAGCACATGGAGGAGAAGACAACCATCTCGCTACTGCTATGGACCCATAGTCCAAGGTAGACTACTCACGCATCACTCCGGAGGCAGGCATGGTGATGAAGAAGGCCTCCGGTGATGATTCCCCTCTCCGGCAGGGTGCTGGGAAGACCTTCTGGACCCTCCCGATCTTGGGACGACGTCGGCGATGGCTTGCAGTATGTTTCGTGGAAAATTATTTGTCTCTTTAGGGTTTTCCCATCGAAGGGAATTTATAGGTGATAGGGCGATGATAGGGGGTGGACCATGGGCCCACACCACCCGGTGGCGCGGCCAGGGGGTGGCCCGCGCCACCTTATGGTGCGGCTGCCTCCTAGTCCGGCTCCATGTCTCCTTTGGACTCCGTCTTCCTTTCAGGTATATAGGAACTTCGGCTTTTATTTCGTCCAATTCCGAGAATATTTCCTGTGTAACTTTTGTGAAACACAAAATAGCAAAAAAACAGGAACTGGACTGTGGCATCTCGTTAATAGGTTAGTTACGGGAAATGCATAAAAATGTCACGAAGTGTAAACAAAACACAAAGCAACTAGTGTAAAACAAGCATGGAGCATCAAAAATTATAGATACGTTTGTGACGTATCAAGCATCCCCAAGCATAACTCCTGCTCGTCCTCGAATAGGTAAGTGATAACAAAACAATAATTTTTGAGGTGACATGTACCAACACAATCTTGATCAACTTAAAGCAAATCATTTCATGCTGAGATCAAAGTACTCTAAACATGGGCATAAGAGATATAATTCTAACCATAAAACTTAGCAACCATGTTACAACATGAAAAGAAACACAAACAAAAGATCATGAGTAATAATGCATTGAAAGTCAATTGTTTGTTTTGAGCATATAGAAAACATAGCAAAGTGGTATTCCGCTTGTCCCTCATGGAGTAGCAAAACATAAATGCATAGGACACCTTCAAAGTTCAAGAGGGTGACTAGATTCAAATAATTTGAGAACAAGCAATACCATAATCATGAATAAAAATATTAATAAATTTTGGGACTATGCACATTATACTCAGAATGACAACTATGCTCTCTTAATCGGTGCGTAAAGGTAGAAGATGAAGACTCAACATAAATGTAAAAGAAAGGACCTTCGTAGAGGGAAGTAATGATTGCAAGTTTTATAAACCTTCCAAAAATTATGGTACTTATTAGCTTTGAGCTCTCATTGCCCCTATCATAGGCATCTTGAGTGGTTAAGGTTAATGCGAGTACAAATATGAGATATATGCTTGACAAGTCATAGGTTGAAAATCTCATGTCCCTTGAATACGAGTACATAAACCATGCTAATCGAGTTAGGTCCCAAGTAAGTTCTTGTCATTGTAAGCATACATGTATCATTGAGAATGCCAACTGGGTACCTCCTGCCCGATGATACGAAAACTGTCACATCAAAATGACAAGACAAACAGACAATGGACACCTCGGCATCACTTTTATTTACCATTGGGTATAGCTTTTTATTTTCAGATGCATCGTCGAATGTCCACTATGGTTATGCTGTAAATTTCCACCATGAATGATGCATGGTTTAGATTAGCGGCCCAGGCATTTCTCTAACACATATACAAACTCCATGAACTCACAAGTTTCCAACTCCTTTCACATAGATAAGCATCCATAAACAAAAGATCATGATATCAACTAAATAGGAATAAGTGCAATGTTGAAAGTGTGCCCCATGATAGCATGGCTGAGCTAACTCCCAACTTATAACTTGCAAGCATATAATCATCATAAGAGAGCCACAATGGTCAAGTTTATTAAGTGCAAGAAAGTAAATGTGCCATCAATTTTGTGAGATCTTTACTAACAAATTTTCTCATAACAAAAAATTTAATTTGGAAGATAGATAAAAGCATGATGAATATACTTGGAATAGCAAATTGCTAATAGGTAGATATAGTGGACACATTGGAAAACTTTGGTTTTTGGGAGTTGGATGCACGAGTAGAGCTCATACTAAGTACAGGTGAAGGCTAGCAAAAGACTGGGAGCGACCAACTAAGAGAGCAATAACGGCCATAATCATGCATAGCGACAAAACATTATTAACCAAAGCATAAAGTGATATCACAAGTCAAAAACCAAATGATCATAGAGGCTTGAGGCAACTGGTTTAAAGTCAAAATATGGTGTAAGAATGCGCCAAGTCAACCCAAATAAAGCAACAAAGGAGAATACCACAATATTATGCTTCTATAAGATAAAAATAACACATGATTCTTTCAAAGGCACATTAAGCACTCTCAGTCATTTGAGACAAGTCATGCTACAACAATAACTACTAAGCATATAATCAAAATAATATCTAGCATGACATGATAAAGTCTAAGCCACAGTCTAAACAAGCTCCCTTTTTGCACCACTATAAGCATGAAACATTTTACTCTTTTCCAACACCAATCAACCTATTTGAAACAACTCTCAAAGATGAAAAGCAACAAAGACCAGAGGTCTAAACACACCTAGATACAAATAACTAACAAGTTCTGAACAAGAACGAAGGCGAAAAACAAAAGCTAAACGCAGTACTAGAAAAAGAGAACACTCATTGAACGATAAAAGTGAAAACTAGAGTGTTCTAGGCAATGAAAACAGAGTGTGTCTTCTCCATAAGAAATATGTTGCGGTCCAACCATTTATTGCAGCAAACAAAACAAAAGAAAAATGAAAGCAAAAATAAAGACGCTCCAAGAAAAACACATAGCATATGAAGCAATAAAAATATAGTGTCTTGAAAGATGACCTGATATTTTTGTTGATGAAGAAGGGGTGCCATGGGGCATCCCCAAGATTTGACGCTTGTACTTCTTGGATATTTCTTAGGGTGATATGGGCATCCCCAAGCTTGAGCTTTTGTCCATACTTCATCTCATCTCATCATTCTCCTTTCCCTACACTTGAAAACTTCCTTCATACAAAACTTCACACAATTCTCATTAGCAACATTAGTTTATGCAAGATAGTAAATCCACTTTTGGTTCAGTTTCAACTCAAGTACAACACATATTAACACATAAGATACTATAGCAACTTCCTCAAAAGTTCCGTGATCAAAAGAACTCAAAATAAAGAGATCAAGAGGCAAATGCAAATAGTGGCAGAAATCTGTCAAAACAGAATAGCTGGTAAAGATCATTTTTTTCAAAAATCTTCTATTGCTCAGATTGAAAAGTGCAAAATGAATGGAAGTTAGATAATAACCTGGGACATGTGCACAAGAAATCACAGATCAAAATGAAATTCTGGGAATTTTCACGGATTTTTACGGTGAAGCGCAGAAATCTGTTTCAGGACAGCAACTTCCCCAAATCTTACCTTCTTCCAATTAGAGGTTCTTCTTTGCACAAAAACGAAATAAAAATAATAAGGAGAGGTCATTACAGTAGTAACTACTTCCAAGACTCAACAAAAAGAAAAAGTACTAAAAAGAAAACATTGGGTTATCTCCCAAGAGTGCTTTTCTTTAACGCCTTTGAGCTAGGCACTGAAAGTAAGAATCAAGTATTTTCAAATAAAGGAGCATCAAGATCATAATTTTCTCTAATGATAGAATCAAAAGGTAGCTTCTTTCTCTTTCTAGGGAAGTGTTCCATACCTTTTGATGAGGACATCCCTATTACACCACCATTATCTCCTGCTCCTATTGATGATGAATATGTTGCTGCGAAGAAGTCCAACGAGATTAGGATTGGACCAATTACAAGAGCACGTGCAAAGCTATTGGAACAACAGGTGAACTCACTCTTAATTGAACCTGATGTTTTATTTAATGAGAGCTTTATACTACCTAAGTCTATGCATCTATGTATGATTAGGTTTGTTGATAACACAAGTATTGCACGAGGAGGAGACGCGTCGCAGCGAGATGAGCAAGACTTGAAGATCAAGTGCGCGAGGGAGGAGAGGGAGGCAGGCACACCCGGAGATCACCAGAACATCAAGTCTACATGAGAGAGAGCACGAGATGGCGCGCTAGGACAACCCTCCACGCGATGTCTACGAGTCTAAGGCGCGCCACACTCATGGCCTGCGTGCCAAAATAGGCCGAACCCATGTATGGGTCGGTATGTACCAGTTTGAGTCAAACTGAGTCCGTTTGGGCCCAAAACAGGCTGGTTTTGGGCCAGGTCTTTGCCCAGGTCGCCCCGACCCCTTTAAGTACCCCTGGGGCGCCCCCTTGTGTCGTTTAGACTACGTTTAGATTACCCCCAAACATCAGAACGAAATTGCTTGTAAGCTTTCCTCTGAAATCATATATTCCTCTGTGTTTCGCTCGGAATATCTACCCCACTCCAAGTTTGTTTCGATCTGGAGTTTTGCTACTGAGAATTCAAGTGTGATCTGCTGTTCCATTGGGAATTAGGAGATTGCAGAACCGCTTCGTGGTCGGTGGCTACGTGCGCAGGTGTGTGGTGTCTCGAATATCCATAGGGTTGAAGATCTGTTGCATTGGCAACGGGGGAACAGCCGGAGAGTTCGTGTGCGTCTCACAGATTATCACCAAGTTATCATCCATCTACATCGGCTCACTGAGAAGATCGGGCACCCCCTTATCATCTTGGTATCAGATTCCAGCGTTTACTCGGTGAGCATCCACAAATTCATCCCGTAAATTCGTTTTTGTTATTGTCCTATCCAGAAAAAGCCTACAAAAAAATTAGGGTTCTTAGTTTTGCCATAGCGTAGATTACATCGAGTTACTTGTTTTAGTTGCTGATCGTCTTTTCGCGTATCTTTTCATCCAATCTGTAGGAGTCTAGGATCCTCGTTCTTTTCTGCATCTTCGTTTCAGATTTCGTCGTCGTTTGGTCAATCTTTGATCTCCTTCTTCTTCCATATACTGCTGGCTGTATACGTGTTCTTCACAATCAGCAATACCAGATCCAATCGGAATTACAGTAAAAAAAATAAAAAAAAATAGAAGAAGCGCCGCTCGCCCGACCTCAGATTCGTTCTGTGGTCAGGCGCGAGCTGGGCAGGCGCTCGAGTGCTTCGCTCGCTCGGCCAGATCGATCCTCGATCGAGTTTTCTCAGTGCCAGCCAGCAGGCCCAAGCCCATTTAGGCAAATCTGATCCCAAAAAAAAAAAAAAAAGTAAAAAAAAATAAAAAATTTGGATCGCTGCCTTGAGTCCTGGCGCTGGACCTCAGACTTGGTCTGTGCTCAGGCGTGAGCGCACTATCAAATTTTTTTTTTCTTTTGCTTCTTTCTCTTTGCCTTTGCCTTTTTCTGAGTCCATATATTGTCACTTTTCCTTGTCAGCCCTTAGTAAACCTTTCTTGGTGTCTAGAACCATCCTATGAGACTAGCGTGCTTAGTGCTCTACGGGCTGCTCTGTTCGCAATCTTGTGCCCGTTTTCGTTGAGCCATTGCTAGCGTCTCTCTTGTGCTTTGCAACATCGAGCGTTCCTCCGACATACCTCAACTTTTTGAGCTCATTTTCAGAGTTGCATTGCCCCATTTGTCTCCACCGTGTGCGTTTCCGTGGGTTCTTTGTCATACGATCAGCACTAGGACTTGTACTTTGGTGTAGTTAGGTATCCCTACCAAGCCCCAGCATATACCCTGGTTGTCGTGTGATAGTCTTTCCCTCGGTATTCGTTACATCACATCCGTGCACGTTTTTGCCTATACAAGTTGGTAAGCTCTTCTATTCACTTTGGAACAGTAAGATACCTCGTTTCTCTCAGTTTCGAGTGAGTTGTGAGAGTTCCACCATACACCTATTTTTGTTTGCACTAACCTACTAATCATGTCTGAGTCTGATGCTGTGCAGCAAAAAAAGGATCCAAATGAGGTCGTTCGTTGGAATGAATACGAAGCTCTTCGTGATACTTTGTCGAAGAGGTTCAATGCTGTTTGTGATAGTTTACATGACGATGTGCTTGCTGTTGACAATAAGCTGAATGCAACACATGATATCGCCACTGCGACACAAGAAACTGTGACCACAATTCAGCGTTCTATTGCAGATTTGACACAAGCTGTGCATACCTTGCAAGCTTCGTTTGATCGTCCACCTCACCAGCAACCACTTGAGCATGAGGCTGCTGCGAGTGTCCAGGATGACAATCACGCACATGATGACGCTAATGCTGCTACTGGTCGTCGTGATGGATTGCTTCTTGGTGGTCACGGTGGTCGTGGGAATGGAGGCCGAGGTGCTGGTATTCCGCCTGGTCGTGGTTTTGCTCCTATCGGCGCACGTCGTCGCTTTGATGATGATTTTGCCCAACCAGCCAACCGTGATGATGATGGGTTGGGCAAACCGAAGTTCATTGTACCCAAGTTTGTTGGTTCTACTGAGGTGGAAGAGTACCTCAATTGGGAGCTGAAGGTGGAAAAACTATGGCGCATGCATGAGTACACTGAGGATAGAAAAATAAAATTTGCATCTTCAGAGTTTGATGGATATGCATTGCTTTGGTGGGATAATATTGTCCAGTCCAGGCTTGAAGCTCGAGAGCCACCTATTACTACATGGAGGGGTATGAAAGAAGCGATGCGTGCTCGTTTTATTCCCCGCAATTATATTCGTTCTCTCTATGATAAATTGACGAATTTGAAGCAAGGTCTTAAGTCTGTTGATGACTATTATCAGGAGATGGAGTTGATTATGCAGCGTGCTAGGGTGCGCGAACCAGAGGAACAAACAATGCAGCGTTTTCTTGCTGGTTTAACTTACAACATTCGACGCATTGTTCGGCATCACCAATACTTTGATATGACAGATTTGCTTCATCAAGCACGTGAAGCCGAGTTGACATTGGCTGAAGATGCTAAATTTGGACCTCGCTCTACAGCAAGTAGAGGTCGTTTTTCCCCACGGACAGACCCTAGTGTGCCTACCTCTAGTGGTACTTCTGGTTTCCGTGGTAATGCTTCCTCAAAACCTGATTCAGTTATTTCCAATGCCAAGAGAACATCACAACCTGCTGCAAGTGGTACTGGTTCCTCCAATTCTACAGCAAGAAATAGGGATATGAACTGCCATACATGTGGTGGCAAGGGTCACTTCCGGCGAGACTGTCCCAATAAAAAGGTTATGTTGATAAATGAGGAAACTGAAGAGTATGAGACAGGTGATGATGTTGATCCAAATTCGGATGAGGAGGATGATGATATGCTCTATGGTGATGCGTCATCACTGCCTACCATTGTTTGTTCGCCTAAGGTGCTGAGTGTGAGCCCAGATTCTGCGGAACAGCGGTGTAATTTGTTTCAAACCAAAGCTGCTGTTGGTCCTGGCAAGGCGTGCAAGGTTATTATTGATGGTGGGAGTTGTCGCAATTTGGCTAGTAAAGAGCTCTGTACAAAACTGAAGCTCAAATATATCCCGCACCCCAATCCATATTTTATTCAGTGGCTAAGTGATAGCGGAGAGATGAAGATCAGCCACATGGTGCGTGTTGAGTTTCAGATTGGACCATACAAAGACACCGTCGAGTGTGATGTGGTTCCTATGACAGTATGTCATTTGTTGTTGGGCCGCCCATGGCAATATGATCGTGATGTCCGTCACAATGGGAAAGCCAACACATATCAGTTACATTGGCGTGGCAAGGATGTTACCTTGAGACCTATGACACCGCAAGCTATTGTAAATGAATCTCGTCAAAAAATTGAAGTAAATCTTGAAAAAGAGAGTGAAAGAGTAGATAGACGAGAGCCTACACTTCCGGTGAGGGAGAGCCACAAGCCAAATCTGAGTGGTAAAAGTATGAGTGAGGGAGCGCATTCTTTAGTCATGTTAGCCACCAAATCTGATCTGAGAGAGTTTCGTGAGGATCCTACAGCTGTTCCTCTTGTGCTTATGTACAAGGGTAACATTTTGGTTTCTAACGACATGACCCCTCTATCTATTGGTGTTTCTAATGTGTTACAGGAATTCAGCGACGTGTTTCCGGACGAGGTGCCTGCAGGTTTGCCACCTTTGCGAGGCATTGAGCATCAAATAGACTTGATTCCAGGAGCATCGCTGCCCAACCGAGCACCATACCGCACCAACCCCGAGGAGACAAAAGAAATTCAGAAACAAGTACAAGCGCTTCTCGACAAAGGTTATATTCGTGTGAGCTTAAGCCCTTGTGCTGTTCCTGTTATTCTAGTTCCTAAGAAAGATGGTACCTGGCGCATGTGCGTAGATTGTAGAGCAATAAATAACATCACTATTCGATATCGTCACCCTATTCCACGCTTGGAAGATATGCTTGATGAATTGAGTGGTGCTGCTGTTTTCTCTAAGATTGATTTGCGTAGTGGTTATCATCAAATTAGGATGAAAGAGGGGGATGAGTGGAAAACAGCCTTTAAAACAAAATTTGGTTTATATGAGTGGTTAGTTATGCCATTTAGGTTAACTAATGCACCTAGTACCTTCATGAGATTAATGAACCATGTTTTGCGTAATTTTATTGGCAAGTTTGTGGTTGTGTATTTTGATGATATATTAATTTACAGCCGCAATGAATCTGAACATAGTGATCATATTCGACAAGTTTTGCAAGTGTTGCGTGATGCTAAGTTATATGGTAACCTTGAGAAGTGCACATTTTGCAAAGATAAGGTCATATTTCTGGGTTTTGTTGTTTCTAAGCATGGAGTAGCGGTAGATGCATCTAAAATTGAAGCTATTCAAAATTGGCCTACTCCCATGAATGTTAGTCAAGTACGAAGTTTTCACGGTCTTGCTGGTTTTTATCGTCGTTTTGTGAAAGACTTTAGTACTATTGCTGCACCTTTGAATGAGTTAACTAAGAAAGGTGTAGAATTTGTATGGGGCACAGCCCAAGATAATGCCTTTGATGAGCTGAAACGTTTGTTAACTTCTGCACCTTTGCTTGCACTACCAGATTTTACTAAGCAATTTGAGAATGAATGTGATGCTAGTGGCATTGGTATTGGTGGTGTTTTGATGCAAGAGGGTAGGCCTATTGCCTATTTTTCTGAAAAACTTTGTGGTGCGAGGTTGAACTATCCAGTTTATGATAAAGAATTGTATGCACTTGTTATAGTTATTGAGGTTTGGCAACATTATTTGTGGCCAAAAGAATTTATCATACATTCTGATCATGAAGCTTTGAAATATCTGAAAGCTCAATCTAATTTGCATAGGCGTCTTGCTAAGTTGGTTGAGTTCATTGAGTCTTTTCCATACATAATTAAACATAAAAAGGGTAAAGACAATGTGGTTGCTGATGCTCTCTCTAGGAAGAACATGTTGTTGACACAATTAGACATTAAGGTTCCTAGTTTAGAGAGTTTGTGTGATTTATATGCTACTGATCCTGATTTTTCAGTGCCATATAGCATGTGTACTGGTGGGAAAGCATGGGATAAATATCACATCCATGATGGGTTTTTGTTTCGTGCTAACAAACTATGTGTTCCAGAATCGTCCGTGCGTTTGCTATTGTTGCAGGAATCACATGCTGGCGGTTTGATGGGTCACTTTGGGCGTGAGAAGACGCTACTCATGCTCGCTGATCACTTTTATTGGCCTAGGATGAGGCGTGATGTGGACAGGTTTGTCAAGCGTTGCATTACGTGCAACAAGTCAAAGTCCAAGCTGAAGCCTCACGGTTTGTATACTCCATTACCTGCACCTACTACACCATGGGAGGACATTAGCATGGATTTTGTATTAGGTTTGCCTAGGACTAAAAGAGGCCATGATTCTATATTTGTGGTAGTGGACAGATTTTCTAAGATGGCTCATTTTATTGCCTGCCACAAAAGCGACGATGCGTCGCATATTGCTAACCTGTTTTTCAGGGACATTGTACGCTTGCATGGAGTACCCAAGACAATTGTTTCTGATCGTGATGTGAAGTTTATGAGCTACTTCTGGAAGACACTTTGGGGAAAGCTGGGCACAAAGTTATTATTCAGCACTACTTGTCATCCCCAAACTGATGGTCAAACGGAGGTGGTAAATCGCACACTTTCAACAGTGTTGCGATGCATGATCAAGAAGAACCTGCGTGAGTGGGAAGATTGTTTGCCGCATGTGGAGTTTGCATATAACAGGGCGGTTCACTCTACCACGCAGCTATGTCCTTTCGAGGTGGTCTATGGTTTCAAACCCATTACGCCTCTTGATTTGTTGCCTCTTCCTATCCAAGAGCGAGTCAATATGGAGGCATCAAAGAGGGCAGATTTTGTGAGGAAGATTCATGTGAAGACTAAAGAGGCTATTGAGAAGAAAGGCAAGTATACTGCTGATGAGGACATCCCATCTATTGATACACCCGCTGTACCTACAGCGGAACACATACAAGGACCCATCACTCGAGCTCGTGCCAAGCAACTTAACTATCAGGTACTTTCGTTTCTTGGAACTCTTTCTCACATACATGAGAATATGATGCTGCCTAAATCAGATATGTTTGTTACTCTTAGGAATGATGGACCTAGCATGGATGAGAGGGACAAGCATTGGAGCATGATCGTGCATGGAGATGGCAGCATGCGTTTGAGGATTGAAGAAGACGCCACGAGTGGAGATTTCAGAACTTTGAAGCCACCATAATGAAGGATGAAGACTTGGACGAAATATACAAAGAGCTACTTCATAATTTCGTCCATAAATACATATGGTGCTGCGTCACTTCTATTTTTGGGCCAGGCCCATGTAAATTTCGCAGCAAATAAGACAGCCACTTTTAGGAGTCCGAATTTGAGGAGAAAAGGCCTGTTAGGGGTCCGTTCGACCACCCAACCCATGGCTGGTCGCACCCCTACCTTTTCCTCCTCAAATACCCCCGTAGCCGTCATTAGAACTCGGATTTTGATTAGACTAAAAGTTAGCCCTTGCTGCAACTACGAGCTCGACTTTTGAGGCCAATCGCCCAGAAGAAGACCGCCTATTCGGAATCCCACCTTTTGAATAAAGCATACATCTTTCATCCGCAATATCTTGATTGCTGTATTAGTTCTTACTTGTTCTCGATTTCAGGTAGGAATTAAGACCCTCGCTGGTCAGGCTGATCGTGCACCCGCAAGATCAGTAACTCCCGGAGATTGTCCTAGCGATTGCATTGGCGCACGAGCTTCGCACGTGTAGTCGGATCGTCAAGCACAAACTCCACCCACCAAATCGACGTATCAAGATCTCATCGAAAGATCGGACACCTTTGCCCTATCAAGTGGTATCAGATTTCAGGTTGCTCGGTGAGATTTACTGTTTTCGTAGTTTAGATTGCATCAGTGTTCATACCTATAAACCACGAAAAAGCCAAAAAATACAGTTAGGGTTAGATCATCTCGTCCCATAAACCATCCGAGCCTTTGCATTGTCTTTTCAGTTTGCATCGTTGAATTTGTGTCTGCATCCGCGTGTCGAGTTGCTGGTCTTAGTGTCTGTTCCTTTAGAGTTTCGAGTTCGATTCACCTTAGTCCCGCCGCCGCCGCACGCTTGCACCACTGCTCCGCCATATCCTTCCACCACCACGCCATATACTTCCGCCACCGCCTTCACATAAGTTCTTGTTCGTTCTTCCCAATTTCATCCGTACCTTTTTCAGAGTCCGTGAGTTAGGTTTCGGTCGCCAGTCAAGAGGAGGAAGAAGAGCAAAAAAAAAAAAAAAAAAAAAAGTCAACTCCGCATCCAAGTCGGGTTGACCCGTTCCTACTAGTGCATTCCGAATTCAGTCTGAATTTTGACAGTTCCGTCAGTTTTTGACGGTTTTCGACAGCAAATTTCAACTGGCCATAACTTTTGCATACGAACTCCGTTTTCGACGTGCGAGTACTCAAAATGTTCGTAGCGAAAAGATCTACGTGACCACAACCACTACGTCGTTGTGCGACACCCAGAACTCCCAAAAAAGGCCGGGAAGGCTGAGTTTTTGCCCTCCGAAGTTTCAGACCTGACAATTCCTGCAGATCTTCACTTATATTTTGCTTGGGAGCTGTTCCTTTCTGCTTGTGGGGCCGCGCCGTGACTTCCTTAGTGTTCTCGGCTCGCGTCTCTAGCTTGGTATAGCCTAGGACCAGCACAGTACCGTGGTTGAGCATTCTTTCAACATTGCATTGCTGTTTTGACATTTGCTGTATTTTTGCTACCATATAAGCCTTCCTACAGCTCCACATATTTCTGCACGTGCTTTGTATCGACACCTGGTAATCGCTTGTGCAATTTTGGGAGTCGCTGTTCTTTGCTGGTTGCATATCACCTTCCTCCTGTTGGGTAAGAACTTGTAAGAGCTTTGTATACCGCTTGACGGATTACGCGTGATCCCACCATATTCCGTAGTGCATAGGTATATATATTTGTGCTTGCTTCCACGCTAACCATGACAGGAACCCCGAAGGATGATGTTGATCCAGAGAAGATGACTAGTGCAGAGTTGCATGCCCACTTCACACGGCTGTTGGTGGGGCGTGCACAAGATGTGGACACACGCTTGGGTGATGTTGATTCCAAGCTTTCTGATGCGATGGACAAGATGGCTGGTCTTGAGGCATCCTTCAACACCAAGCTCGATGCCCGGTTCCAGGAAGTCCTGGCCCGTTTACCACCACTGCCACGGCCGGCCGTCCCTGTACCACGTGCTCGCCGCGTTCCTCTTACAGCTGCGGCAGCTGCTGCGGCCGCTACGGAGGCGGCCACCCAGGACGGATATGCTGCTGACGAGGGGGAAAACGAGTTCGAAGATGAAAACGAGCTCGACGAGGACGAGGTCCAACAACCTGCACCTGGCCGTCCGCGGCAATACAACCGCAACGCTCGTCCACCTCCGCGTCCGGTACGTGATGATGACCATGTGGCTAAGCTAAAATTAAATATTCCGCCATTTGAGGGTAGATATAATCCTGATGCATATCTCACTTGGGAATTAGAAGTAGAGCAACGTTTTGCATGTTTACGCTACCCTGAGCATTTGCGTGTTAGTGCTGCTACATGTGAATTTACTGATTTTGCTTCTATCTGGTGGTCTGAATATTGTCGAGTCAATCATGCTAATATTCCTGCTACTTGGCTTGGTCTAAAACATGCCATGCGTACTCGTTTTGTACCTCCACATTATCAACGAGACTTGCTTAAAAAATTAACTCGTTTAGAACAAGGCAAAAATTCTGTACAAGAGTATTATCAAGAGTTACAAACGGGCATGATTCGTTGTGGTATTGTAGAGGATAATGAAGCTATGCTTGCACGTTTCTTTGGTGGTTTAAATAAGGAGATTCAGCATATTTTAGACTACAAGGAGTACAATACTATTACTCGTTTATTTCACCTTGCTTGCAAAGCTGAACTTGAAGTGCAGGATCGTCAACCATCATGGAGAAGACCTAATAATTCTGCAGGTCGTACTTCTTCATGGTCTGCGCGCCAATCAGCTCCACCTTCTCGTGGGGATGCACCAGGTCCTTCCACCTCCAGGTATACCACGCCGACGTCAAGAACGCCACCTGCTCCTGCTCCTGCTCCATCACCATCTGCTGGTCCGACACGGAGTTCTTCTTCCATGGCCTCCACGGGGAAGACTCGCGATATTCAATGTCGCAAGTGTTTTGGGTTTGGTCACATTGAAAAAGAATGCAGAACCAAACGTGTGATGGTGGTACTTGAAGATGGCGAATATGACTCTGCAAGTGATTTTGATGATGATACATTGGCACTTATTGCTGCACGTGATGGTGCCAATTCTGATTCTGACAAGGAGATGGAGGTAATGGGAGCTGAAACTGCTGATCAATACAAGAGCTTAGTTGCACAACGTGTCTTGAGTGTGCAATTGAGCAAGGCTGAGCATGATCAACGCCACAACTTGTTTCAAACAAGAGGCGTTGTTAAGGAGAGAGCTATCCGGATCATCATTGATGGAGGGAGTTGTAACAATCTGGCTAGTATTGACATGGTGGAGAAGCTTGCTCTGCCCACACGACAACGACCTCATCCATATTACATTCAGTGGTTTGAGAGCTCCCGTAAGCTCAAGGTAACAAGAACTGCACGCGTGCATTTTACTATTGGTACTTATTCAGATTTTGTTGATTGTGATGTTGTACCTATGCAAGCTTGTTCTTTGTTACTTGGTAGACCATGGCAATTTGATAGAGAATCTGTACATAATGGTAAAACAAATCAGTATTCTCTTACACATGCTGGCAAGAAAATTGGACTTAAACCCATGACTCCGGAACAAATTTTGAAAGATGATCTTGCTAGAGCTAGTAGATTAAAAAATGAGGACAAACATAAGAGTGAGAATCAGATTATTGCTGCAGATTTTGTACCACCTAAGCATTCTTCTAAATCTGATTCTAACCATGCTACTGAAATTCGTTTGAAGAATCCTTGTTTACTTGCTAGCAAATCTGATCTTGCTGAAATTGATGTCAATATTACTCCATGCTATGCTATTATTTGCAAAGAAGTACTGTTTTCATTTGAGGATATGCCTCCTTCTTTGCCACCTGCGGTTGCTAACCTTTTGCAGGAATACATGGATGTTTTTCCACAAGATGTTCCACCTGGACTTCCACCTATTCGTGGAATAGAACACCAAATTGATTTGATTCCAGGAGCTTCGCTGCCCAACCGTGCGCCATATCGCACCAATCCTGAAGAAACAAAAGAGATACAACGACAGATCCAGAGTTTATTGGACAAAGGTTATATTCGTGAGTCTCTTAGTCCATGCGTTGTTCCTATTATTTTAGTACCTAAGAAAGATGGTTCTTCGCGCATGTGTACTGATTGTCGTGCTATTAATAATATTACCATTCGATATCGTCACCCTATACCTCGTTTGGATGACATGCTAGATGAGTTGAGTGGTTCTATTATGTTCTCTAAAGTTGATTTGCGTAGTGGTTACCACCAAATTCGTATGCAATTAGGAGATGAATGGAAAACAGCTTTTAAAACTAAGTTCGGTTTATATGAGTGGTTAGTAATGCCGTTTGGTTTAACTAATGCACCTAGTACCTTTATGAGACTGATGAACGAAGTTTTCCGTGCTTTTATTGGTCGTTTTGTGGTGGTATATTTTGATGACATTCTCATATATAGCAAATCTTTAGAGGACCATTTGGATCATTTACGTGCTGTTTTCAATGCTTTACGTGATGCACGTTTGTATGGTAATCTTGAGAAGTGCACCTTCTGCACAAATAGAGTTGCTTTTCTTGGTTATGTTGTTACAGAACAGGGAATTGAAGTTGATCCAGCCAAGATTGAAGCTATTGATAATTGGCCACAGCCCAAGACGGTCACCCAAGTAAGGAGTTTTCTTGGTCTTGCTGGGTTTTATAGGCGCTTTGTCAAAGATTTTGGTTCTATTGCTGCGTCATTGAATGAGCTCACAAAGAAGGATGTGCCCTTTGTTTGGGGCGATGCACAACAAGAGGCCTTCATGATACTGAAAGATAAGTTAACACATGCTCCATTACTCCAACTTCCTGATTTTAATAAGACGTTTGAACTTGAATGTGATGCTAGTGGCATTGGTTTGGGAGGTGTGTTATTACAAGAGGGCAAACCTGTAGCATATTTTAGTGAAAAATTGAGTGGGCCTAGTCTGAACTATTCTACTTATGATAAAGAATTATATGCGCTGGTTCGGACATTAGAAACTTGGCAACATTATTTATGGCCTAAAGAATTTGTTATACATTCTGATCATGAATCTTTGAAGCATATTCGTAGTCAAGCAAAACTGAATCGTCGCCATGCCAAGTGGGTTGAATTTATTGAATCTTTTCCTTATGTTATCAAACACAAAAAGGGTAAAGATAATATTATTGCTGATGCTTTGTCGCGCCGTTATACTATGTTATCTCAGCTTGACTTCAAAATTTTTGGGTTGGAAACTATAAAGGAACAATACTTGCATGATGCTGAATTTAAAGATGTGTTGCAAAATTGTAAAGATGGTAGGACATGGAACAAATTCATCCTTAATGATGGATTTGTGTTCCGTGCTAACAAACTATGCATCCCAGATGGTTCCGTTCGTCTTTTGTTGTTACAGGAGGCGCATGGAGGAGGATTAATGGGACACTTTGGTGTCAAGAAGACGGAGGATGTTCTTGCTGCACACTTCTTTTGGCCACGCATGCGGCGAGATGTTGAGAGATTCGTGGCACGCTGCACTACTTGTCAAAAAGCTAAGTCTCGCCTTAATCCACATGGTTTATATATGCCTCTTCCTGTTCCTAGTGTTCCTTGGGAGGATATTTCAATGGACCTTGTTTTGGGATTACCTCGTACACAGAAGGGGAGGGATAGTATTTTTGTTGTTGTGGATCGGTTTTCTAAGATGGCACACTTTATTCCTTGTCACAAGACCGATGATGCTGCGCACATTGCTGAATTATTTTTTCGTGATATCGTTCGTTTGCATGGTGTGCCAAATACTATTGTTTCTGATCGTGATACTAAATTTCTTAGCCACTTTTGGAGATGTTTATGGGCTAAGTTGGGGACTAAATTGCTGTTTAGTACTACATGTCATCCCCAAACTGATGGACAAACTGAAGTAGTTAATAGAACTTTATCTACCATGCTGCGGGCTGTTTTAAAGAAGAACTTAAAATTGTGGGAGGAATGTTTGCCTCATATTGAGTTTGCTTATAATCGTTCGCTGCATTCTACCACAAAGATGAGCCCTTTTCAGATTGTCTATGGTTTTGTTCCACGTGCACCTATTGATTTGTTGCCTTTACCATCTTCAGTGCAAAATAATTTCGATGCTACACAGCGTGCTGAATTGATTTTAAAATTGCATGCAACTACTAAAGACAACATAGAACGCATGAATGTTAAGTATAAAGTTGCTGGGGATAGAGGACGAAAGCATGTTGTGTTTGAGGTTGGTGATCTTGTTTGGTTGCATTTGCGCAAAGATCGTTTTCCTGATTTGCGCAAGTCTAAGTTAATGCCACGTGCTGATGGTCCTTTTAAGGTGATAGAGAAAATCAATGATAATGCATATAAACTGGAGCTTCCTGCAGATTTTGGTACGGTAAGTCCTACATTTAACATTGCAGATTTAAAACCTTACTTCGGTGAAGAAGATGAGGTTGCGTCGAGGACGACTTCAATTCAAGAAGGGGAGCATGATGAGGACATCCCATCTATTGATACACCCGCTGTACCTACAGCGGAACACATACAAGGACCCATCACTCGAGCTCGTGCCAAGCAACTTAACTATCAGGTACTTTCGTTTCTTGGAACTCTTTCTCACATACATGAGAATATGATGCTGCCTAAATCAGATATGTTTGTTACTCTTAGGAATGATGGACCTAGCATGGATGAGAGGGACAAGCATTGGAGCATGATCGTGCATGGAGATGGCAGCATGCGTTTGAGGATTGAAGAAGACGCCACGAGTGGAGATTTCAGAACTTTGAAGCCACCATAATGAAGGATGAAGACTTGGACGAAATATACAAAGAGCTACTTCATAATTTCGTCCATAAATACATATGGTGCTGCGTCACTTCTATTTTTGGGCCAGGCCCATGTAAATTTCGCAGCAAATAAGACAGCCACTTTTAGGAGTCCGAATTTGAGGAGAAAAGGCCTGTTAGGGGTCCGTTCGACCACCCAACCCATGGCTGGTCGCACCCCTACCTTTTCCTCCTCAAATACCCCCGTAGCCGTCATTAGAACTCGGATTTTGATTAGACTAAAAGTTAGCCCTTGCTGCAACTACGAGCTCGACTTTTGAGGCCAATCGCCCAGAAGAAGACCGCCTATTCGGAATCCCACCTTTTGAATAAAGCATACATCTTTCATCCGCAATATCTTGATTGCTGTATTAGTTCTTACTTGTTCTCGATTTCAGGTAGGAATTAAGACCCTCGCTGGTCAGGCTGATCGTGCACCCGCAAGATCAGTAACTCCCGGAGATTGTCCTAGCGATTGCATTGGCGCACGAGCTTCGCACGTGTAGTCGGATCGTCAAGCACAAACTCCACCCACCAAATCGACGTATCAAGATCTCATCGAAAGATCGGACACCTTTGCCCTATCAACTGCTGATCGTGCAAACAAGACGCGAAAGGAGGTCTTGTTCCAGCCCGGTGATATGGTTTGGGTACACTTTCGCAAGGACAGATTTCCACAACTCCGTAAGTCCAAGTTGCTGCCCCGTGGTGCTGGTCCTTACAAGGTTCTTGCCAAGATTAATGATAATGCCTACAAGATAGATCTTCCTATAGCTGAGTATGGCGTGAGCAATAGCTTCAACGTTGCTGATTTGACACCATATGAGGGTGAAGACATTGCAGCGTCGAGGTCGACGCCTTTTGAAGGGGGGGAGGATGATGAGGACATCCCTATTACACCACCATTATCTCCTGCTCCTATTGATGATGAAGATGTTGCTGCGAAAAAGTCCAACGAGATTAGGATTGGACCAATTACAAGAGCACGTGCAAAGCTATTGGAACAACAGGTGAACTCACTCTTAATTGAACCTGATGTTTTATTTAATGAGAGCTTTATACTACCTAAGTCTATGCATCTATGTATGATTAGGTTTGTTGATAACACAAGTATTGCACGAGGAGGAGACGCGTCGCAGCGAGATGAGCAAGACTTGAAGATCAAGTGCGCGAGGGAGGAGAGGGAGGCAGGCGCACCCGGAGATCACCAGAACATCAAGTCTACATGAGAGAGAGCATGAGATGGCGCACTAGGACAACCCTCGACGCGATGTCTACGAGTCCAAGGCGCGCCACACTCATGGCCTGCGTGCCAAAATAGGCCGAACCCATATATGGGTCGGTATGTACCAGTTTGAGTCAAACTGAGTCCGTTTGGGCCCAAAACAGGTTGGTTTTGGGCCAGGTCTTTGCCCAGGTCGCCCCGACCCCTTTAAGTACCCCTGGGGCGCCCCCTTGTGTCGTTTAGACTACGTTTAGATTACCCCCAAACATCAGAACGAAATTGCTTGTAAGCTTTCCTCTGAAATCATATATTCCTCTGTGTTTCGCTCGGAATATCTACCCCACTCCAAGTTTGTTTCGATCTGGAGTTTTGCTACTGAGAATTCAAGTGTGATCTGCTGTTCCATTGGGAATTAGGAGATTGCAGAACCGCTTCGTGGTCGGCGGCTACGTGCGCAGGTGTGTGGTGTCTCGAATATCCATAGGGTTGAAGATCTGTTGCATTGGCAACGGGGGAACAGCCGGAGAGTTCGTGTGCGTCTCACAGATTATCACCAAGTTATCATCCATCTACATCGGCTCACTGAGAAGATCGGGCACCCCCTTATCACCTTTCTTCAGTGGGAATTGATATCTAATGGTGCCTTCTTTCATATCAATAATAGCACAAATAGTTCTAAGAAAAGTTCTTCCCAAAATAATAGGACAATAAGCATTGCATTCAATATCCAACACAAGGAAATCAACGGGAACAAGGTTATTGTTAACCATAATAAGAACATCATTAATCCTCCCCAAATGTTTCTTCTTAGCAACATCAGGAAGAGGAACATCAAAATAACAATTTTCTAACGGTGGTAAACCAAGCATATCATAAATTTTTCTAGGCATAACAGAAATACTTGCACCAAGGTCACATAAAGCATTACAATCAAAATCATTCACATTCATCTTAATGATGGGCTCCCAACCATCTTCTAACTTTCTCGGAATAGAAACATTTTGTTTCAACTTATCCTCTCGAATTTGCATGAGAGCATTAGTAATACTAGTCGTTAACCCATGCACCTGCACGGCCTAGTGATTATGAAAATTAAGAACTTATCTTTTTATTGACATGAAAATTGTAGGTGGCATAGAATGCTTTAGAACTCTGGCACTTGCATGTTTCATGTGGAATGATTTTATCATGTTATTCGAGGCGTCCGAGAGATAAAAAACTATACGTGGTATTGCTTTAACTTATGGTTTAATTCAGTGGTGATGGCAGGAGCACAAAGTTGTGATATCATTTTGAACATGTGTTATCAAATTAATTTGTATTTTTCTACAAATTTTATCCTACATATAATGATTTTTCATAAATGATATGTAGTCAATTGACTACATAGCCTAGGAGCGGCTCCGCCACTGGTTTAATTATTCAATTGTGTATGAATTTGTGTAGTGGAGTAGTGAAAATCATATTATTTTGGTATTTACGAAAAGAAGACACACTCACATTCATGTTATGTTGCATTATCAATGTTTTGTACTGGATCTTCATTTTACTCCAAAGGGGATGCTTGCAAGATTGCCGCATAGATCAGGATCAAACAAAAGAAATCTTCCTTTGGGTTGTGGCACATCCTAAAGACATTACATATTTTCCTTCTACATATTTCATCCAACATATCTAAAAAGTTCTTAAGACTATTAGACTGCAAACTCAGTAATAGTTTATGCCCATAGGATTTGGAAAACATGGTCATTAAATAATGCAGCATAAGTGCTTACCAGATATTATTTCTCAAATCTGATAATTTAGTTATTGCTACAAAATTAGATTGCCCATATCTCGTATAATAAGCTCAATAGGGGAAAAGTGCACATACCTTTAAGTATCTGTCATTGATCTTATAAACTAAGGACTCCATATTGTCATCAAACTTCACCCATTGAGCTGCTAGATTGCGCAATAGGTGGAATTAGCGCATTTTATCTATCAAAGTTGATAACATACATAGAAGAACACTAGATATTTTATCTATCAAACTACTCTTTAAGGAAATGCACTTGCAACTAAGTCAGCTTCATGGGTTTGTACAAAAAATGTCACTGACACGGCCTATATATGATCCATTAATAATTTAACATGCCTTAGATAAGAAACTGGGTGGGAAAATTATGGCTATTGCTACCAAGTATTGACCTGACCCCCACATAGAGATTAACGTATGATTCTTAAATATGACATTACACATGTACGTAGAAAATATTAAAATATGCAGCCAAATGTAGTAAAAAGTATAGAAGTAATCTTTGAAATATATACTTTTTCAAAATGGGGGAAATACATAGGCTGGTGCTTCCCCTTCAATGAAAAACTTTGCTAGATACATAAAGAGCGCCTAATGTCTGAAAAAGTAGGGATAATATTGTACCGTGCTACAACTAGGGGGCAGCCGGAGGATGAAACTTAACACACTTTATCCCCTTTTTCTCTCGGGAGAATAATCCAGTCGTATAATTCAGCTATATGCCATGAATAAAAAAAAATTGATTAAAACTGAACAATAGATTAACTAATGGAAATTTACATCTACCTGTTTGCTTCAGGGAGTTGTGTGGAATCACTTCTTGCTGGAAAAGAAAACGTGAACTGAGAAAAACTATAGTTAGAAGGCACTGGTCTCTTGTGATTTAAGTGCAATCATTGCTGACCAGATGATAAGGGGTGTCCCGATCTTCTCAGCAAGCGATGGCGATGATGATGATGGTAGATAGATAAACACCGTGTAGCGATGAACTCTCCCGCTCGAACCCTGATGCCAACGCAATAGCTCTCGAACCTTGTAGGATATTCACAACACCACGATCTTGCGCACGTAGCCGTCGACCAAGAACGGTAGTTTGCAATCCACTAATTCCCAATGGAACAACAGATCACACTCAATTGTAGCTTGATAAACTCGATCACAAGTAATTTCAGAGGTTCTAAAGAGAAACAACTCCAAAATAGTTTTAACGTGGTCTCCCCTAACTATGGGGTCGTCCCAGGGCTTATATGGGCGGCTGGGGCGGCCAGGACTCGAGAGAAAACGTATTAGACTCGAACTAGGATACATCCATTCGGACCTGGTCCGAGACGGTCTAGACTGTCCGGTTATTTAGGGCCGGACTGTCCTGTGGTGACGCCTGGGAACTATCGCCCGCGCTACACCACAGAGGGTGTCTGCCCTCGGGCGCACCTGAGGCCGGACTGTCCACTGTTGGAGGGCAGGACTGTCCGGTGTTGGAGGGCAGGACTGTCCTGTGTTGGAGGGCCGGACTGTCCTGTCTTCTGGAACTGAAACTTGCCCTTCTTGATGATCTTCTTCTCTTCTATCGTGCCTTCCTCCCGCTCCTCCCTCGCGCAGATATTGGCGATCATCTTCTGGTGTTCCTCTTGCTGTGGCTCCTCGCTCCGTGCTACGCATTCCTCTCCAATGTACCTGATCATACAATAAGACAATGACTTAGGCAGTATAAAGTTCTCATTAAGTAACACATCAGGCTCATTAAGAAACAAGTTCACCTGTTGTTCTAGTAACTTAGCACGAGCTCTTGTAATGGGTCCAATTCTAATCTCATTGGACTGAACAGCTGGAACATCTTGTGTAGTAGTTGGTGGAGAAGGTGCAAGTATAGGGATGTCCTCATCATCTCCCCCATCTTCAAAAGGCATTGACCTCGACGCTCCAAGGTCTTCTCCATCATATGGTGATAAGTCAGCATCGTTGAAGCTGTTGCTAACTCCACCAAACTCAGCAATAGGTATATCAATCGAGTAGGCATTATCATTTATTTTGGCTAACACCTTGTAAGGACCAGCACCACGAGGTTTTAATTTGGATTTCCTCATCTTGGAAAACCTGTCTTTGCGCAAATGCACCCAAACCATGTCACCAGGCTGAAACAAAACCTTCTTCCTTGCTTGATTCCTTGTAGCAGCAACTTTCTGGCCTTTCTTCTCAATAGCCTCTCGAGTCTTCTCATGGAGTTTCTTCACATAATCAGCACGTTTTGATGCCTCCATATCAACTCTCTCATGTAAAGGTAGAGGCAGCAAATCAAGTGGAAATACATCACCAAAATCCTGCAAAACATTAGACACACCAAAAGAAATAGGGGTCATGTCGTTAGAAACTAAAACCTCACCCTTGTACATGAGCACAAGAGGCATGGCTGTAGGATCCTCACTAAATTCTCTCATATCTTCTTTGGTGGCTAAAATTAGTAGGTTATTCACTCCCCCACTTTTCGTTATATCATTCTTTGGTCGCTCATTTACATCACTCACAGCTACAAAACTCTCGCACTTATCATGATGTGCATCCTTCAAGTTCACCTCAATTTTTTGACGAGATTCATTGACAATCTGCTGTGGGGACATAGGCTACAAGGTAATTTTCTTGCCCTTGAAATCCAAATGATATGTATTAGCTCGACCATTGTGCTGCACATGGCGATCATATAATCATGGTCGACCCAACAATAAGTGGCAAACAGTCATAGGAACCACATCAAAATCAGTAGAATCCTTGTATGGTCCTATCTCAAAATTTACACGCACCATATGGTTTACCTTCATCTCACCATTGTCACTCAGCCACTGTATATAATATGGTTTAGGATGAGGTAAATATGTCAAATTCAGCTTGGCACATAACTCCTTGCTTGCAAGATTTCTGCAACTACCTCCATCAATGATGACTTTGCAAGCTTTGTTTGGGCCAACTAGTGCTTTTGTTTGAAACAGATTGCAGCGCTGTGATTCAGAATTGGGCTGCACACTAAGAGCACGTGGAGTAACTACAATGGTAGGCGCATGGGTAGGATAAGCATCCAACTCTTCCTCACTAGCATCACCATTGTCTTCAGGACTATAGGGATCAATTTCATCTCCACTCTCATATTCACCATTGTCATTGACAAACATGACTTTGTTGTTGGGACACTTATTCTTAAAATGTCCTCTTCCTCCACAAGTATAGCACTCTTTATCACGAGCATGAGCTGTAGACATGATGGAACCCGAACTAGCAGCCGGCTTGTTTGCTGTAGAACCAGAGGAGGGTGTTGGTGCAGGCGTGGAGGCCGAAGTAAAAGCTTGAGGCCGGACTGGCTGGTGTTGGAGGGCCGGACTGTCCGCCGGTGCTGCCGGTGGCATCGCTCATGGTGGTAGCGAGGATCTTGCAGAAAACCGGCTTGTCGACGAATATCGAGCCCACTCCCTAGCTTCTTCAGCTAGTTGTGCTTCGGTCTCTCGTGCATGATGCAACAACTCGGTCATAGTAGCATATGTGTGATGGCGCACAATGTTCTTAATAGGCAACTTCAAATTGTTGAGAAAATGCTGCAGAGTCATCTCAACCGATTCACGAACTCGTGCACGCTGCATAAGCATCTCCATCTCCATGTAGTACTCATCAACTGTCTTGCTACCTTGTGTTAATTTGGTGAGCTGGTTAAACACTGAGCGCAAATAGTTAGTGGGCACAAAACGTTGCCTCATAATTTCCTTCATCTCCCGCCATGAGAGCACAGGAACCTCATTATCGTCGCGTCTGTTTTGTATAATAGCATCCCACCAACGCAATGCATAGCCATCAAATTCAGAAGCAGCAAGTTTAACCTTCTTATCTTCTGTATAGTCTTGCAAACGCCACAACTTCTCAATCTTCAACTCCCATGAAAGGTAATCTTCAGGATCAAGTGAGCCATCAAACTTGGGAATTGAGAATTTTGGTTTGCTCAAGATATCATCATTTGCTTGTTTGATTACACGCTAAGCACGTCCCACAGGAGCAAAACCACGGCCAACACCAGGGGGATTGGCACGTCCCCTACCTCGGCCATTGTCTGGCTGTTGTTGGACCTCATCATTAACACTTCCATTATCTGCGTCCGCATGTTCAGCAGCATCATCAAATTGTTGTTGCCGCTGTTGCTCAAAGGCGTCTCGCAAAGCATCAATGGATAGCTGTAACGCGTTGACATTTGTATTGATTGTAGTCACTTGTGTTTGAATGTTGTTGACAGCTTTCTCAGTTTCGCCCAACTGGATTTGTACCCCCTGTACATCCTTTTCTAAAGAATCCGTGGTGCGAGTAAAAACCCCTGTCAAATGATCCCGTAAGGCTTCATATTCCCTCCAAGTGACTGTAGCAGTTTCTGCCTTTTTCTGCATCACAACATCATCACTAGCAGACATGATTAGTAGATTAGTGCTAAACCCAAAATCGATATGGTGGCAAACTCTCTGCTCGCTCACAGCTGACAAGAAAGGAGATCTTACCGCTCCAAAGCGAATAGTAGTGCTTACCAATTCGAAGCAAACGACTGATGCACTGATGTGATGAAGTGAATATCAAAGGTATAGAGGCGATCACAAGGCACACAGGTTATTAAAGGTGGAGCTGTAGGTATGGAATCCTAACTACACCGCAAACCAATCCTAGTGCTGATCGTGAGACAATAACCCAAGGAAAACACACACGTGGAGATAAACGTGGCAAAGCAATTATGAAAACAAGAATATTGCAATGCACAAGAGAGACGCTAGTAATAGCTCAAAATAGACAGGCACAAGATTGCTCAACTACAAGTGCTATATAGAACCAGGCCTCCAAAATCACCACAATGATATTGCTCTTTTTCTTCTTGTATCTCAAATTCTTTTCTCTTTTTTTTATATACTTTTTCTCAACTATATGTCTCAATAGTAAAATAACTGAAATGATACTGGAGCAAAAATTCTGCTAAGGCCGGACTGTCTTGTGTGCTAAGGCCGGACTGTCTTGTGTGATATGGCCGGACTGTCCGGTCTGAATTCAGCCGAAAAATTGCACCTCAAAAACCTAATGAGCAGCCTGTCAGAGCACAGCAACTAGTCTCGTATGGGTACGTTCCTAGGCACGGATGCTGTAGAAAGGCTGTAGCTAAGTTTTGCAACAAGGGTACGCTATGTGGACTCGGTAAATTGATGAAAACTGGCGGAAACGATGATGAACGACTCAAGAACGAAGAACAAAAACGAAATTGACAAAGGGAACCTAGACACGATGACTTTACCAGAAGAGATCGGATCAAAGACACGACTACGACCAGCAACTAAGACTAGAAAACGATGCAATCTAGGTTATGGCAAAACTAAACCCTAATATTTTTTTGGCTTTTTCTGGATAGGATGAAAAACACTCAAATAATGGATGGATCTGTGGATGCTCACCGAGTAAAACTGGAAATCTGATACCAAGATGATAAGGGGTGTCCCGATCTTCTCAGCAAGCGATGGCGATGATGATGATGGTAGATAGATAAACACCGTGTAGCGATGAACTCTCCCGCTCGAACCCTGATGCCAACGCAACAGCTCTCGAACCTTGTAGGATATTCACAACACCACGATATTGCGCACGTAGCCGTCGACCACGAATGGTAGTTTGCAATCCACTAATTCCCAATGGAACAACAGATCACACTCAATTGTAGCTTGATAAACTCGATCACAAGTACTTTCAGAGGTTCTAAAGAGAAACAACTCCAAAATAGTTTTAACGTGGTCTCCCCTAACTATGGGGTCGTCCCAGGGCTTATATGGGCGGCTGGGGCGGCCAGGACTCGAGAGAAAACGTATTAGACTCGAACTAGGATACATCTGTTCGGACCTGGTCCGAGACGGGCCGGACTGTCTGGTTATTTAGGGCCGGACTGTCCTGTGGTGACGCCTAGGAACTATCGCCCGCGCTACACCATAGAGGGTGTCTGCCCTCGGGCGCACCTGAGGCCGGACTGTCCACTGTTGGAGGGCAGGACTGTCCGGTGTTGGAGGGCAGGACTGTCCTGTGTTGGAGGGCCGGACTGTCCTGTCTTCTGGAACTGAAACTTGCCCTTCTTGATGATCTCCTTCTCTTCTATCGCGCCTTCCTCCCGCTCCTCCCTCGCGCAGATATTGGCGATCATCTTCTGGTGTTCCTCTTGTTGTGGCTCCTCGCTCCGTGCTACGCATTCCTCTCCAATGTACCTGATCATACAATAAGACAATGACTTAGGCAGTATAAAGTTCTCATTAAGTAACACATCAGGCTCATTAAGAAGCAAGTTCACTTGTTGTTCTAGTAACTTAGCACGAGCTCTTGTAATGGGTCCAATTCTAATCTCATTGGACTGAACAGCTGGAACATCTTGTGTAGTAGTTGTTGGAGAAGGTGCAAGTATAGGGATGTCCTCATCACCAGAGGAAGAACAAACTATGTTCACTCAGCTCAGATGAAATCGTTGATGTTCATAAAATAACATAAATGGTAGAACAATTAAATTCAATGGTGAAGGAAAGAGGTTTAGTTCTTATGAATGTATAGAAATTGGGGAGGATTCATATGGTATTCTGAGGAAACATCACAGAAGAGACAACAAATAATCATAGGGGTTAAAGTGAGCGAATACACAGACCAAGCAAGGCGATATGGTGGGAGATAAGCCAAGCTTTGGTAGCTGATCAAATATTTGCTAGCTAGATTCCATTAATGAGCATCAGTCTCACCTTACTACTATCACCATGCCCTTTGTTGCCTCCGCTCCCAAATCAATCAGACTGGTGCTTGTCTGGAACTGAAATGAGAAGAACGTCCCTCTGCGCGTCGTCAGGATAGAGATGACGGGGTCAGTTGTTCGGCGACGACGTGTAGATATATGCGTGGAACAACGAAAACAGCGAGGAGGAAGCTTGCAGCTAGGGCATTGACGTCCACCGAGGGAAGTGCAGGCGGCGGCGGAGCGGTCATATCCGTGCAGCCTGGTGGAGTTCATGCATGTGACAACTGATTATTAATCTAACGGTTAGAGATAAATCGTTAAGTGATCGTACGGATGACTTTCTTTACAGCGTTAGAGTTAACATGGAGGCTCGTACAGTGCCTCCAATTAGTAAATATAAGATGTTTTGTAAAAGCCATATTCATAGAACTATCATTAGGACTTTTAGCAAGATTTTGCAAGAACAAAATTACTTCAGAAATATTGCAACCATCAACATCAAAATCATTACTATCAAAGGTAGTAGAACCATCGCCTCCCATACTCTGAATTTTTTTAGCACTTTTATTAGAAAAAGTTTCCCTAGTTTTAGGCAATTTCGCACAAGGAGTAGGGATTTTCTCTACACCAATCAAAGTAGGAGGTTTGCTAGAATTTGAAACAACATCACTAGTGGTGGTAATAGTACAAACTTTAGTCATATTTCTAGCAATCTCATCTTCTCTTTCCCACCTAGCATGCAATTCTGCTAACATCCTAACATTATCATCAATCTTAACTTGAATGACATTCAAAGTCTTGCTTTCTTTCACATCATGAGGCAAAACCTTTAATTTCAGAAGTTCAACATCAAGAGCAAGGCTATTAACTTTAGAAGCAAGAACATCAATTTTACCAAACTTTTCCTCAACAGACTTATTAAAAGCAGTTTGTTTACTAATGAAGTCCTTAAGCATGACTTCAAGATCAGAGGGCGCACTCCTACTATTGTTGGAGGAATTACCATAAGAATTACCATAACCATTACCATTAGTAGAAGGATATGGCCTATAATTGTTACTACCAAAATTATTCGTATAAGCACTGTTGTTGAAATTATTATTTCTAATGAAGTTCACATCAACATGCTCTTCTTGAGCAACCAAAGAGGCTAAGGGCCCGTTTGGCTTGCACCCATGCGCGCCGCGCCAATTCAGGGGCGAGCCAAATTTTTGGCGGACGAATCGGCCGCCCGTGTTTCGCCCAGCGTGGGCGTAAAAATCTGAGGTTTGGACCAAAATTTTGGCGTGGCATAGAGGGAAGGGTACCAATCCAAACGATGGGCTATACTGGCAGTCAACGCCAAATATTTGGTGCGGTAACTACTGGCTCCAATCCAAACAGACCCTAAAGGAACATTATTAGGATCAATATGCGCCCAGCCATTAACAAGCATAGATATAATGGTATCAATCTTATCACTCAAGGAGGAGGTTTCTTCAACATAATTTACCTTCTTACCTTGTGGAGCTCTCTCGATGTGCCATTCAGAATAATTTACCATCATATTATCAAGGAGCTTTGTTGCGGGGCCCAAGGTGATGGACATAAAAGTATCTCCAGCAGCTGAATCCAAAAGGTTTCTTGAAGAAAAATTTAGCCCTCCATAAAAGGTTTGGATAATCATCCAAGTAGTCAGTCCATGAGTGGGACAATTCTTTATCAAAGATTTCATTCTTTCCCAAGCTTGAGCAACATGTTCATTATCAAACTGTTTAAACTTCATAATTTCACTTCTCAAAGATATAATCTTAGCAGGAGGATAATATTTTCCAATAAAAGCATCTTTGCACTTAACCCAAGAATCAATACTATTTCTAGGCAAAGATAGCAACCAATCCTTAGCTCTTCCTCTCAAAGAGAAAGGAAACAACTTAAGCTTAATAATATCTCCATCTACATCCTTTTACTTTTGCATCTCACATAGCTCAACAAAATTGTTGAGGTGAGCAGTAGCATCATCAGTACTAGCACCAGAAAATTGCTCTTTCATAACAAGATTCAACAAAGCAAGTTTAATTTCATAAAAATTTGCCTCAGGAGCAGGTGGCGCAATAGGAGTGCAGATGAAATCATTGTTGTTTGTGCTAGTAAAGTCACACAACTTGGTGTTCTCAGGAGTACTCATTCTAGCAAGACTAAAACAGATAAACAAAAATAACAACTATAAAAGGAACTAATTTTTTTGTATTTTTGATAAAAAGATGCAAACAAAAATAAAGCAAAGAAACTAAGCAAAACAATAACAAAGTAAAAAGATTGGAAGTGAGAGACTCCCCTTGCAGAAATCTTCTTTCTCCCCGGCAACGGTGCCAGAAAACTTGTTGGTGCGTAGTGTTGACGACCAGTTGGGAACCCCAAGAGTAAGGTGTGATGAGCACAACGGTAAGTTTTCTCTCAGTTATGAAACCAAAGTTTAATCGACCAGTAGGAGAAAGAAAACACTTCCGAAGGTTGTTGCTAGCTGACTTTGGCAACGGCACCAGAAAACGTTGACGGTGCCTAGAAAATGTCTGGTGCGTAGCTTCGGCGCCGGCAGCAAACTGGAACTTGCACACAACACAACCAAAGTACTTTGCCCCAACTTGCAGTGAGGTTGTCAATCTCACTGGTTTGCTGAAAACAAAGGATTAAACGTATCGTGTGGAAAAGGATATTTGTTTGCAGTAAGTAAATAAATAATGCTTGCAGAAAGTAAAGGGTGCTTGTAGTAGAAGGTAATATATGTATAAAAGAATGGATCAGGGTCCACAGTTCACTAGAGGTGTCTCTCAATAAAGATAAATAACATGCTGGGTAAACAAATTACAGTTGGGCAATTGACAGAATAAAGAATGCATCACAATGCATGTACATGTCATGAAGATCACTATGAGATTCACTTGGGCATTACAACATAATACATAGACCATAATCCAACTGCATCTATGAGTAATAATCCACCCGCAAGATGTCATTCGAACAACCCTTCGGTATTAAGTTGCAAGCAACAGATTATCGCCTTAAGCAAAGTGTGTAATGTAAACAATACAAATGTCCTAGAACAAGAGATTGTTGTTTTCTCCCTAGTAGAAACAGCACATCTACAACCTTAGAAGTTATTGTCACTCTCCCAGATTACTAGAGGCATGAACCCACTATCGAGCATAAATACTCCCTCTTGGAGTCACTAGCATCTACTCGGCCAAGATATCTACTAGCAACGGAGAGCATGCAAGATCATAAATAACATAGACATGATAAATCAACAATCAACTTGACATAGTACTCAATATTCATCGGATCCCAAGGAACACAACATGTAGAATTACATAACGATGATCTTGATCATGATAGGCAGCTCACAAGATCTAGACATGAAGCACATGGAGGAGAAGACAACCATCTAGCTACTGCTATGGACCCATAGTCCAAGGTAGACTACTCATGCATCACTCCGGAGGTACGCATGGACATGAAGAAGGCCTGCGATTATGGTTCCCCTCTCCGGTAGGGTGCCAGAAAGAGCTTCTGGACCCTCCCGATCTCGGGACAATGACGGCGGCGGCTTGTAGTATGTTTCATGGAAAACTATTCGTCTCTTTAGGGTTTTCCCGTCAAAGGGAAATTAATAGGCGGAAGGGCGATGTCAGGGGGTGGACCAAGGGCCCACACCACCTGGTGGCGCAGTCAGGGGGTGGCCCGCGCCACCCTATAGTGCGGCCGCCTCCTGGTCTGGCTCCGTCTCTCCTTTGGAGTCCGTCTTCTCTTCAGGTAAATAGGAACTTTGACATTTGTTTCGTCCAATTCCGAGAATATTTCCTGTGTAACTTTTTGGAAACACCAAAATCGCAGAAAACATAAACTTGCACTGTGGCATCTCGTTAATAGGTTAGTTCCAGAAAATGCATAAAAATGCCACGAAGTGTAAATAAAACACAAAGCAATTGGTGTAAAACAAGCATGGAGCATCAAAAATTATAGATACGTTTGCGACGTATCACATCCCTTTGCCCTTAGCCATTTCCTGGAAGGGGTCCATGAACGATGCCCACGGAGAACCCTCGGCAAGCTCTGTCCTCAGCAAGGCGTTGCCGGGCGTCAGATGAGGCCTTCGCCCTTTGCTGGGAAGGAGAAGACGAAGGCCTCTCCCCCTTGCGGGGAGGGAAGCTTGCGAGAGAAGGCTTTTCCCCCAGCCGGGAGAAAGTGGAGAAGGCTCGGGACCTATCCCGAAGGACAAGACCTCCTGGCGCGTGGCGAGCGGATCCTGCCAGGATCTCCGTGTCACCTCCCGGTGTCGGTGCTCTGGACCAGGGGGTCCCAGCACCTTTCGTTTGGCCTGCTCCATGAATGATAGGGCAAAGGTGTCCGATCTTTCGATGAGATCTTGATATGTCGATTTGGTGGGTGGAGTTCGTGCTTGACGATCCGACTACACGTGCGAAGCTCGTGCGCCAATGCAATCGCTAGGACAATCTCCGGGAGTTACTGATCTTGCGGATGCACGATCAGCCTGACCAGTGAGGGTCTTAATTCCTACCTGAAATCGAGAACAAGTAAGAACTAATACTGCAATCAAGATATTGCGGATGAAAGATGTATGCTTTATTCAAAAGGTGGGATTCTGAATAGGCGGTCTTCTTCTGGGCGATTGGCCTCAAAAGTCGAGCTCATAGTTGCAGCAATGGCTAACTTTAGTCTAATCAAAATGATAGGGCAAAGGTGTCCGATCTTTCGATGAGATCTTGATACGTCGATTTGGTGGGTGGAGTTTGTGCTTGACGATCCGACTACACGTGCGAAGCTCGTGCGCCAATGCAATCGCTAGGACAATCTCCGGGAGTTACTGATCTTGCGGGTGCACGATCAGCCTGACCAGTGAGGGTCTTAATTCCTACCTGAAATCGAGAACAAGTAAGAACTAATACAGCAATCAAGATATTGCGGATGAAAGATGTATGCTTTATTCAAAAGGTGGGATTCCGAATAGGCGGTCTTCTTCTGGGCGATTGGCCTCAAAAGTCGAGCTCGTAGTTGCAGCAAGGGCTAACTTTTAGTCTAATCAAAATCCGAGTTCTAATGACGGCTACGGGGGTATTTGAGGAGGAAAAGGTAGGGGTGCGACCAGCCATGGGTTGGGTGGTCGAACGGACCCCTAACAGGCCTTTTCTCCTCAAATTCGGACTCCTAAAAGTGGCTGTCTTATTTGCTGCGAAATTTACATGGGCCTGGCCCAAAAATAGAAGTGACGCAGCACCATATGTATTTATGGACGAAATTATGAAGTAGCTCTTTGTATATTTCGTCCAAGTCTTCATCCTTCATTATGGTGGCTTCAAAGTTCTGAAATCTCCACTCGTGGCGTCTTCTTCAATCCTCAAACGCATGCTGCCATCTCCATGCACGATCATGCTCCAATGCTTGTCCCTCTCATCCATGCTAGGTCCATCATTCCTAAGAGTAACAAACATATCTGATTTAGGCAGCATCATATTCTCATGTATGTGAGAAAGAGTTCCAAGAAACGAAAGTACCTGATAGTTAAGTTGCTTGGCACGAGCTCGAGTGATGGGTCCTTGTATGTGTTCCGCTGTAGGTACAGCGGGTGTATCAATAGATGGGATGTCCTCATCATGCTCCCCTTCTTGAATTGAAGTCGTCCTCGACGCAACCTCATCTTCTTCACCGAAGTAAGGTTTTAAATCTGCAATGTTAAATGTAGGACTTACCGTACCAAAATCTGCAGGAAGCTCCAGTTTATATGCATTATCATTGATTTTCTCTATCACCTTAAAAGGACCATCAGCACGTGGCATTAACTTAGACTTGCGCAAATCAGGAAAACGATCTTTGCGCAAATGCAACCAAACAAGATCACCAACCTCAAACACAACATGCTTTCGTCCTCTATCCCCAGCAACTTTATACTTAACATTCATGCGTTCTATGTTGTCTTTAGTAGTTGCATGCAATTTTAAAATCAATTCAGCACGCTGTGTAGCATCGAAATTATTTTGCACTGAAGATGGTAAAGGCAACAAATCAATAGGTGCACGTGGAACAAAACCATAGACAATCTGAAAAGGGCTCATCTTTGTGGTAGAATGCAGCGAACGATTATAAGCAAACTCAATATGAGGCAAACATTCCTCCCACAATTTTAAGTTCTTCTTTAAAACAGCCCGCAGCATGGTAGATAAAGTTCTATTAACTACTTCAGTTTGTCCATCAGTTTGGGGATGACATGTAGTACTAAACAGCAATTTAGTCCCCAACTTAGCCCATAAACATCTCCAAAAGTGGCTAAGAAATTTAGTATCACGATCAGAAACAATAGTATTTGGCACACCATGCAAACGAACGATATCACGAAAAAATAATTCAGCAATGTGCGCAGCATCATCGGTCTTGTGACAAGGAATAAAGTGTGCCATCTTAGAAAACCGATCCACAACAACAAAAATACTATCCCTCCCCTTCTGTGTACGAGGTAATCCCAAAACAAAGTCCATTGAAATATCCTCCCAAGGAACACTAGGAACAGGAAGAGGCATATATAAACCATGTGGATTAAGGCGAGACTTAGCTTTTTGACAAGTAGTGCAGCGTGCCACGAATCTCTCAACATCTCGCCGCATGCGTGGCCAAAAGAAGTGTGCAGCAAGAACATCCTCCGTCTTCTTGACACCAAAGTGTCCCATTAATCCTCCTCCATGCGCCTCCTGTAACAACAAAAGACGAACGGAACCATCTGGGATGCATAGTTTGTTAGCACGGAACACAAATCCATCATTAAGGATGAATTTGTTCCATGTCCTACCATCTTTACAATTTTGCAACACATCTTTAAATTCAGCATCATGCAAGTATTGTTCCTTTATAGTTTCCAACCCAAAAATTTTGAAGTCAAGCTGAGATAACATAGTATAACGGCGCGACAAAGCATCAGCAATAATATTATCTTTACCCTTTTTGTGTTTGATAACATAAGGAAAAGATTCAATAAATTCAACCCACTTGGCATGGCGACGATTCAGTTTTGCTTGACTACGAATATGCTTCAAAGATTCATGATCAGAATGTATAACAAATTCTTTAGGCCATAAATAATGTTGCCAAGTTTCTAATGTCCGAACCAGCGCATATAATTCTTTATCATAAGTAGAATAGTTCAGACTAGGCCCACTCAATTTTTCACTAAAATATGCTACAGGTTTGCCCTCTTGTAATAACACACCTCCCAAACCAATGCCACTAGCATCACATTCAAGTTCAAACGTCTTATTAAAATCAGGAAGTTGGAGTAATGGAGCATGTGTTAACTTATCTTTCAGTATCATGAAGGCCTCTTGTTGTGCATCGCCCCAAACAAAGGGCACATCCTTCTTTGTGAGCTCATTCAATGACGCAGCAATAGAACCAAAATCTTTGACAAAGCGCCTATAAAACCCAGCAAGACCAAGAAAACTCCTTACTTGGGTGACCGTCTTGGGCTGTGGCCAATTATCAATAGCTTCAATCTTGGCTGGATCAACTTCAATTCCCTGTTCTGTAACAACATAACCAAGAAAAGCAACTCTATTTGTGCAGAAGGTGCACTTCTCAAGATTACCATACAAACGTGCATCACGTAAAGCATTGAAAACAGCACGTAAATGATCCAAATGGTCCTCTAAAGATTTGCTATATATGAGAATGTCATCAAAATATACCACCACAAAACGACCAATAAAAGCACGGAAAACTTCGTTCATCAGTCTCATAAAGGTACTAGGTGCATTAGTTAAACCAAACGGCATTACTAACCACTCATATAAACCGAACTTAGTTTTAAAAGCTGTTTTCCATTCATCTCCTAATTGCATACGAATTTGGTGGTAACCACTACGCAAATCAACTTTAGAGAACATAATAGAACCACTCAACTCATCTAGCATGTCATCCAAACGAGGTATAGGGTGACGATATCGAATTGTAATATTATTAATAGCACGACAATCAGTACACATGCGCGAAGAACCATCTTTCTTAGGTACTAAAATAATAGGAACAGCGCATGGACTAAGAGACTCACGAATATAACCTTTGTCCAATAAACTCTGGATCTGTCGTTGTATCTCTTTTGTTTCTTCAGGATTGGTGCGATATGGCGCACGGTTGGGCAGCGAAGCTCCTGGAATCAAATCAATTTGGTGTTCTATTCCACGAATAGGTGGAAGTCCAGGTGGAACATCTTGTGGAAAAACATCCATGTATTCCTGCAAAAGGTTAGCAACCGCAGGTGGCAAAGAAGGAGGCATATCCTCAAATGAAAACAGTACTTCTTTGCAAATAATAGCATAGCATGGAGTAATATTGACATCAATTTCAGCAAGATCAGATTTGCTAGCAAGTAAACAAGGATTCTTCAAACGAATTTCAGTAGCATGGTTAGAATCAGATTTAGAAGAATGCTTAGGTGGTACAAAATCTGCAGCAATAATCTGATTCTCACTCTTATGTTTGTCCTCATTTTTTAATCTACTAGCTCTAGCAAGATCATCTTTCAAAATTTGTTCCGGAGTCATGGGTTTAAGTCCAATTTTCTTGCCAGCATGTGTAAGAGAATACTGATTTGTTTTACCATTATGTACAGATTCTCTATCAAATTGCCATGGTCTACCAAGTAACAAAGAACAAGCTTGCATAGGTACAACATCACAATCAACAAAATCTGAATAAGTACCAATAGTAAAATGCACGCGTGCAGTTCTTGTTACCTTGAGCTTACGGGAGCTCTCAAACCATTGAATGTAATATGGATGAGGTCGTTGTCGTGTGGGCAGAGCAAGCTTCTCCACCATGTCAATACTAGCCAGATTGTTACAACTCCCTCCATCAATGATGATCCGGATAGCTCTCTCCTTAACAACGCCTCTTGTTTGAAACAAGTTGTGGCGTTGATCATGCTCAGCCTTGCTCAATTGCACACTCAAGACACGTTGTGCAACTAAGCTCTTGTATTGATCAGCAGTTTCAGCTCCCATTACCTCCATCTCCTTGTCAGAAGCAGAATTGGCACCATCACGTGCAGCAATAAGTGCCAATGTATCATCATCAAAATCACTTGCAGAGTCATATTCGCCATCTTCAAGTACCACCATCACACGTTTGGTTCTGCATTCTTTTTCAATGTGACCAAACCCAAAACACTTGCGACATTGAATATCGCGAGTCTTCCCCGTGGAGGCCATGGAAGAAGAACTCCGTGTCGGACCAGCAGATGGTGATGGAGCAGGAGCAGGAGCAGGTGGCGTTCTTGACGTCGGCGTGGTATACCTGGAGGTGGAAGGACCTGGTGCATCCCCACGAGAAGGTGGAGCTGATTGGCGCGCAGACCATGAAGAAGTACGACCTGCAGAATTATTAGGTCTTCTCCATGATGGTTGACGATCCTGCACTTCAAGTTCAGCTTTGCAAGCAAGGTGAAATAAACGAGTAATAGTATTGTACTCCTTGTAGTCTAAAATATGCTGAATCTCCTTATTTAAACCACCAAAGAAACGTGCAAGCATAGCTTCATTATCCTCTACAATACCACAACGAATCATGCCCGTTTGTAACTCTTGATAATACTCTTGTACAGAATTTTTGCCTTGTTCTAAACGAGTTAATTTTTTAAGCAAGTCTCGTTGATAATGTGGAGGTACAAAACGAGTACGCATGGCATGTTTTAGACCAAGCCAAGTAGCAGGAATATTAGCATGATTGACTCGACAATATTCAGACCACCAGATAGAAGCAAAATCAGTAAATTCACATGTAGCAGCACTAACACGCAAATGCTCAGGGTAGCGTAAACATGCAAAACGTTGCTCTACTTCTAATTCCCAAGTGAGATATGCATCAGGATTATATCTACCCTCAAATGGCGGAATATTTAATTTTAGCTTAGCCACATGGTCATCATCACGTACCGGACGCGGAGGTGGACGAGCGTTGCGGTTGTATTGCCGCGGACGGCCAGGTGCAGGTTGTTGGACCTCGTCCTCGTCGAGCTCGTTTTCATCTTCGAACTCGTTTTCCCCCTCGTCAGCAGCATATCCGTCCTGGGTGGCCGCCTCCGTAGCGGCCGCAGCAGCTGCCGCAGCTGTAAGAGGAACGCGGCGAGCACGTGGTACAGGGACGGCCGGCCGTGGCAGTGGTGGTAAACGGGCCAGGACTTCCTGGAACCGGGCATCGAGCTTGGTGTTGAAGGATGCCTCAAGACCAGCCATCTTGTCCATCGCATCAGAAAGCTTGGAATCAACATCACCCAAGCGTGTGTCCACATCTTGTGCACGCCCCACCAACAGCCGTGTGAAGTGGGCATGCAACTCTGCACTAGTCATCTTCTCTGGATCAACATCATCCTTCGGGGTTCCTGTCATGGTTAGCGTGGAAGCAAGCACAAATATATATACCTATGCACTACGGAATATGGTGGGATCACGCGTAATCCGTCAAGCGGTATACAAAGCTCTTACAAGGTCTTACCCAACAGGAGGAAGGTGATATGCAACCAGCAAAGAACAGCGACTCCCAAAATTGCACAAGCGATTACCAGGTGTCGATACAAAGCACGTGCAGAAATATGTGGAGCTGTAGGAAGGCTTATATGGTAGCAAAAATACAGCAAATGTCAAAACAGCAATGCAATGTTGAAAGAATGCTCAACCACGGTACTGTGCTGGTCCTAGGCTATACCAAGCTAGAGACGCGAGCCGAGAACACTAAGGAAGTCACGGCGCGGCCCCACAAGCAGAAAGGAACAGCTCCCAAGCAAAATATAAGTGAAGATCTGCAGGAATTGTCAGGTCTGAAACTTCGGAGGGCAAAAACTCAGCCTTCCCGGCCTTTTTTGGGAGTTCTGGGTGTCGCACAACGACGTAGTGGTTGTGGTCACGTAGATCTTTTCGCTACGAACATTTTGAGTACTCGCACGTCGAAAACGGAGTTCGTATGCAAAAGTTATGGCCAGTTGAAATTTGCTGTCGAAAACCGTCAAAAACTGACGGAACTGTCAAAATTCAGACTGAATTCGGAATGCACTAGTAGGAACGGGTCAACCCGACTTGGATGCGGAGTTGACTTTTTTTTTTTTTTTTTTTTTTTGCTCTTCTTCCTCCTCTTGACTGGCGACCGAAACCTAACTCACGGACTCTGAAAAAGGTACGGATGAAATTGGGAAGAACGAACAAGAACTTATGTGAAGGCGGTGGCGGAAGTATATGGCGTGGTGGTGGAAGGATATGGCGGAGCAGTGGTGCAAGCGTGCGGCGGCGGCGGGACTAAGGTGAATCGAACTCGAAACTCTAAAGGAACAGACACTAAGACCAGCAACTCGACACGCGGATGCAGACACAAATTCAACGATGCAAACTGAAAAGACAATGCAAAGGCTCGGATGGTTTATGGGACGAGATGATCTAACCCTAACTGTATTTTTTGGCTTTTTCGTGGTTTATAGGTATGAACACTGATGCAATCTAAACTACGAAAACAGTAAATCTCACCGAGCAACCTGAAATCTGATACCACTTGATAGGGCAAAGGTGTCCGATCTTTCGATGAGATCTTGATACGTCGATTTGGTGGGTGGAGTTTGTGCTTGACGATCCGACTACACGTGCGAAGCTCGTGCGCCAATGCAATCGCTAGGACAATCTCCGGGAGTTACTGATCTTGCGGGTGCACGATCAGCCTGACCAGCGAGGGTCTTAATTCCTACCTGAAATCGAGAACAAGTAAGAACTAATACAGCAATCAAGATATTGCGGATGAAAGATGTATGCTTTATTCAAAAGGTGGGATTCCGAATAGGCGGTCTTCTTCTGGGCGATTGGCCTCAAAAGTCGAGCTCGTAGTTGCAGCAAGGGCTAACTTTTAGTCTAATCAAAATCCGAGTTCTAATGACGGCTACGGGGGTATTTGAGGAGGAAAAGGTAGGGGTGCGACCAGCCATGGGTTGGGTGGTCGAACGGACCCCTAACAGGCCTTTTCTCCTCAAATTCGGACTCCTAAAAGTGGCTGTCTTATTTGCTGCGAAATTTACATGGGCCTGGCCCAAAAATAGAAGTGACGCAGCACCATATGTATTTATGGACGAAATTATGAAGTAGCTCTTTGTATATTTCGTCCAAGTCTTCATCCTTCATTATGGTGGCTTCAAAGTTCTGAAATCTCCACTCGTGGCGTCTTCTTCAATCCTCAAACGCATGCTGCCATCTCCATGCACGATCATGCTCCAATGCTTGTCCCTCTCATCCATGCTAGGTCCATCATTCCTAAGAGTAACAAACATATCTGATTTAGGCAGCATCATATTCTCATGTATGTGAGAAAGAGTTCCAAGAAACGAAAGTACCTGATAGTTAAGTTGCTTGGCACGAGCTCGAGTGATGGGTCCTTGTATGTGTTCCGCTGTAGGTACAGCGGGTGTATCAATAGATGGGATGTCCTCATCACAAAATCCGAGTGCCAATGACGGCTACGGGGGGTATTTGAGGAGGAAAAGGTAGGGGTGCGACCAGCCATGGGTATGGTGGTCGAACGGAACCCTAACAGGCCTTTTCTCCTCAAATTCGGACTCCTAAAAGTGGTTGTCTTATTTGCTGCCAAAATTACATGGGCCTGGCCCAAAAATAAAAGTGACGCAGCACCATATTTATCTAAGGACGAATTTATGAAGTAGTTCTTTGTATATTTCGTCCAAGTCTTCATCCTTCATTATGGTGGCTTAAAAGTTCTGAAATCTCCACTCGTGGCATCTTCTTCAATCCTCAAACGATTGCTGCCATCTCCATGCACGATCATGCTCCAATGCTTGTCCCTCTCATCCATGCTAGGTCCATCATTCCTAAGAGTAACAAACCTATCTGATTTAGGCAGCATCATATTCTCATGTATGTGAGAAAGAGTTCCAAGAAACGAAAGTACCTGATAGTTAAGTTGCTTGGCACGAGCTCGAGTGATGGGTCCTTGTATGTGTTCCGCTGTAGGTGCAGCGGTTGTATCAATAGATGGGATGTCCTCATCATGCTCCCCTTCTTGAATTGAAGTCGTCCTCGACGCAACCTCATCTTCTTCACCGAAGTAAGGTTTTAAATCTGCAATGTTAAATGTAGGACTTACCGTACCAAAATCTGCAGGAAGCTCAAGTTTATATGCATTATCATTGATTTTCTCTATCACCTTAAAAGGACCATCAGCACATGGCATTAACTTAGACTTGCGCAAATCAGGAAAACGATCTTTGCGCAAATGCAACCAAACAAGATCACCAACCTCAAACACAACATGCTTTCGTCCTCTATCCCCAGCAACTTTATACTTAACATTCATGCGTTCTATGTTGGTTTAGTAGTTGCATGCAATTTTAAAATCAATTCAGCACGTTGTGTAGCATCAAAATTATTTTGCACTGAAGATGGTAAAGGCAACAAATCAATATGTGCACGTGGAATAAAACCATAGACAATCTGAAAAGGGCTCATCTTTGTGGTAGAATGCAGTGAACGATTATAAGCAAATTCAATATGAGGCAAACACTCTTCCCACAATTTTAAGTTCTTCTTTAAAACAGCCCGCAACATGGTAGATAAAGTTCTATTAACTACTTCAGTTTGTCCATCAGTTTGGGGATGACATGTAGTACTAAACAGCAATTTAGTCCCCAACTTAGCCCATAAACATCTCCAAAAGTGGCTAAGAAATTTAGTATCACGGTCAGAAATAATAGTATTGGGCACACCATGCAAACGAACGATATCACGAAAAAACAAATCAACAATGTGCACAGCATCATCGGTCTTGTGACAAGGAATCAAGTGTGCCATCATAGAAAACCGATCCACAACAACAAAAATACTATCCCTCCCCTTCTGTGTACGAGGTAATCCCAAAACAAAGTCCATCGAAATATCCTCCCAAGGAACACTAGGAACAGGAAGAGGCATATATAGACCATGTGGATTAAGGCGAGACTTAGCTTTTTGACAAGTAGTGCAGCGTGCCACGAATCTCTCAACATCTCGCCGCATGCGTGGCCAAAAGAAGTGTGCATCAAGAACATCCTCCGTCTTCTTGACACCAAAGTGTCCCATTAATCCTCCTCCATGCACCTCCTGTAACAACAAAAGATGAACGGAACCATCTGGGATGCATAGTTTGTTAGCACGGAACACAAATCCATCATTAAGGACGAATTTGTTCCATGTTCTACCATCTTTACAATTCTGCAACACATCTTTAAATTCAGCATCATGCAAGTATTGTTCCTTGATAGTTTCCAACCCAAAATTTTTGAAGTCAAGCTGAGATAACATAGTATAACGGCGCGACAAAGCATCAGCAATTATATTATCTTTACCCTTTTTGTGTTTGATAACATAAGGAAAAGATTCAATAAATTCAACCCACTTTGCATGGCGACGATTCAATTTTGCTTGACTACGAATATGCTTCAAAGATTCATGATCAGAATGTATAACAAATTCTTTAGGCCATAAATAATGTTGCCAAGTTTCTAATGTCCGAACCAGCGCATATAATTCTTTATCATAAGTAGAATAGTTCAGACTAGGCGGACTCAATTTTTCACTAAAATATGCTACAGGTTTGCCCTCTTGTAATAACACACCTCCCAAACCAATTCCACTAGCATCACATTCAAGTTCAAATGTCTTAGTAAAATCAGGAAGTTGGAGTAATGGAGGATGTGTTAACTTATCTTTTAGTATCATGAAGGCCTCTTGTTGTGCATCGCCCCAAACAAAGGGCACATCCTTCTTTGTGAACTCATTCAATGGCGCAGCAATAGAACCAAAATCTTTGACAAAGTGCCTATAAAACCCAGCAAGACCAAGAAAACTCCTCACTTGTGTGACCGTCTTGGGCTGCGGCCAATTCTCAATAGCTTCAATCTTGGCTGGATCAACTTCAATTCCCTGTTCTGTAACAACATAACCAAGAAAAGCAACTCTATTTGTGCAAAAGGTGCACTTCTCAAGATTACCATACATACGTGCATCACGTAAAGCATTGAAAACAGCACGTAAATGATCCAAATGGTCCTCTAAAGATTTGCTATATATGAGAATGTCATCAAAATATACCACCACAAAACGACCAATAAAAGCACGTAAAACTTCGTTCATCAGTCTCATAAAGGTACTAGGTGCATTAGTTAAACCAAACGGCATTACTAACCACTCATATAAACCGAACTTAGTTTTAAAAGCTGTTTTCCATTCATCTCCTAATTGCATACGAATTTGGTGGTAACCAATACGCAAATCAACTTTAGAGAACATAATAGAACCACTCAACTCATCCATTATGTCATCCAAATGAGGTATAGGGTGACGATATCGAATGGTAATATTATTAATAGCTCGACAATCAGTACACATGCGTGAAGAACCATCTTTCTTAGGTACTAAAATAATAGGAACAGCGCATGGACTAAGAGACTCACGAATATAACCTTTGTCCAATAAACTCTGGATTTGTCGTTGGATCTCTTTTGTTTCTTCAGGATTGGTGCGATATGGCGCACGGTTGGGCAGCGAGGCTCCTGGAATCAAATCAATTTGGTGTTCTATCCCACGAATAGGTGGAAGTCCAGGTGGAACATCTTGTGGAAAAACGTCCATGTATTCCTGCAAAAGGTTAGCAACCGCAGGTGGCAAAGAAGGTGGCATATCCTCAAATGAAAACAGAACTTCTTTGCAAACAATGGCATAACATGGAGTAATATTGACATCAATTTCAGCAAGATCAGATTTGCTAGCAAGTAAACAAGGATTCTTCAAACGAATTTCAGTAGCATGGTTAGAATCAGATTTAGAAGAATGCTTAGGGGGTACAAAATCTGCAGCAACAATCTGATTCTCACTCTTATGTTTGTCATGATTTTTTAATCTACTAGCTCTAGCAAGATCATCTTTCAAAATTTGTTCCGGAGTCGTGGGTTTAAGTCCAATTTTCTTGCCAGCATGTGTAAGAGAATACTGATTAGTTTTACCATTATGTACAGATTCTCTATCAAATTGCCATGGTCTACCAAGTAACAAAGAACAAGCTTGCATAGGTACAACATCACAATCAACAAAATCTGAATAAGTACCAATAGTAAAATGCACGCGTGCAGTTCTTGTTACCTTGAGCTTACGGGAGCTCTCAAACCATTGAATGTAATAGGGATGAGGTCGTTGTCGTGTGGGTAGAGCAAGCTTCTCCACCATGTCAATACTAGCCAGATTGTTACAACTCCCTCCATCAATGATGATCCGGATAGCTCTCTCCTTAACAACGCCTCTTGTTTGAAACAAATTGTGGCGTTGATCATGCTCAGCTTTGCTCAATTGCACACTCAAGACACGTTGTGCAACTAAACTCTTGTATTGATCAGCAGTCTCAGCCCCCATTTCCTCCATCTCCTTATCAGAATCAGAATTGGCACCATCACGTGCTGCAATAAGTGCCAATGTATCATCATTAAAATCACTCGCAGAGTCATATTCGCCATCTTCAAGCACCACCATTACATGTTTGGTTCTGCATTCTTTTTTGATGTGACCAAACCCAAAACATTTGCGACATTGAATGTCGCGAGTCTTCCCCGTGGAAGCCATGGAAGAAGAACTCCGTGTCGGACCAGTAGATGGTGATGGAGCAGGAGCAGGTGGCGTTCTTGACGTCGGCGTGGTATACCTGGAGGTGGAAGGACCTGGTGCATCCCCACGAGAAGGTGGAGCTGATTGGCGTGCAGACCATGAAGGAGTACGACCTGCAGAATTATTAGCTCTTCTCCATGATGGTTGACGATCCTGCACTTCAAGTTCAGCTTTGCAAGCAAGGTGAAATAAATGAGTAATAGTGTTGTACTCCTTATAGTCTAAAATATGCTGAATCTCCTTATTTAAACCACCAAAGAAACGTGCTAGCATAGCTTCATTATCCTCGACAATACCACAGCGAATCATTCCTGTTTGTAACTCTTGATAATAATCTTGTACGGAATTTTTGCCTTGTTCTAAACGAGCTAATTTTTTAAGCAAATCCCATTGATAATGTGGAGGTACAAAATGAGTATGCATGGCATGTTTTAGACCAAGCCAAGTAGCAGGAATATTAGCATGATTGACGCGACAATGTTCAGACCACCAGATAGAAGCAAAATCTGTAAATTCACATGTAGCAGCACTAACACGCAAATGCTCAGGGTAGCGTAAACATGCAAAACGTTGCTCTACTTCTAATTCCCAAGTAAGATATGCATCAGGATTATATCTACCCTCAAATGGTGGAATATTTAATTTCAGCTTGGCCACATGTTCATCATCACGTACCAGACGCGGAGGTGGACGAGCGTTGCGGTTGTATTGCCGTGGACGGCCAGGTGCAGGTTGTTGGACCTCGTCCTCCTCGAGCTCGTTTTCATCTTCGAACTCATTTTTCCCCTTGTCAGGAGCATATCCATCCTGGGTGGCCGCCTCCGTAGCGGCCGCAGCAGCTGCCGCGGCTGTAACGGTACCCGCAGATGGCGGTATGAGAGGAACACGGTGAGCACGTGGTACATGGATGCCCGGCTGTGGCAGTGGTGGTAAACGGGCCAGGACTTCCTGAAACCGGGTGTCGAGCTTGGTGTTGAAGGATGCCTCAAGACCAGCAATCTTGTCCATCGCATCAGAAAGCTTGGAATCAACATCACCCAAGCGTGTGTCCACATCTTGTGCATGCCCCACCAACAGCCGAGTGAAGTGGGCATGCAACTCTGCATTAGTCATCTTCTCTGGATCAACATCATCCTTCATGGTTCCTGTCATGGTTAGCGTAGAAGCAAGCACAAATATATATACCTACGCACTATGGAATATGGTGGAAACACGCGTAATTCGTCAAGCGGTATACAAAGCTCTTACAAGTTCTTACCAAACAGGAGGAAAGGTGATATGCAACCAGCAAAGAGCAGCGACTCCCAAAATTGCACAAAGCGATTACCAGGTGTCGATACAAAACATGTGCAGAAATATGTGGAGCTGTAGGAAGGCTTATATGGTAGCAAAAACACAGCAAATATCAAAACAGCAATGCAATGTTGAAAGAATGCTCAACCACGGTACTATGCTGGTCCTAGGCTATACCGTGCTAGAGACGCGAGCCGAGAACACTAAGAAAGTCATGGCGTGGAACAATAAGCAGAAAGAAACAGCTCCAAAGCAAGATATAAGTGAAGATCTGCAGGAAATTTCGGGTCCGAAACTTCAGAGGGCAAAAACTCGGCCTTCCCGGCCTTTTTTGGGCGTTCTGAGTGTCGCACAACATCATTGTGTTGTGGTTACATAGATCTTTTCGTGCTGAGCATTTTGAGTGGTCGCACGTCGAAAACGGAGTTCGTATGCAAAAGTTATGGCCAGTTGAAGTTTGCTGTCGAAAACCATCAAAAACTGACGAAACTGTCCAATTCGGACTAAATTCGGACTGAACTAGTAGGCACGGGTCAACCCGACTTGGATGCGGATTTGACATTTTTTTTTGTTTTTTTTGCTCTTCTTCTTCCTCTTGACTGGCGACCGAAACCTAACTCACGGACTCTGAAAAAGGCACGGATGAAATTGGGAGGAACGAACAAAATCTTATGTGAAGGCGGTGGCGGAAGTATATGGCGTGGTGGTGGAAGGATATGGTGGAGCAGTGGTGCAAGCGTGCGGCGGCGGCAGGACTATGGTGATTCGAACTCGAAACTCTAAAGGAACAGACACTAAGACCAGCAACTCGACACGCGGATGCAGACACAAATTCAACGATGCAAACTGAAAAGACAAAGCAAAGGCTCGGATGGTTTATGGGACAAGATGATCTAAACCCTAACTCTATTTTTGGCTTTTTCGTGGTTTATAGGTATGAACACAGATGCAATCTAAACTATGAAAACAGTAAATCTCACCGAGCAACCTGAAATCTGATACCACTTGATAGGGCAAAGTTGTCCGATCTTTCGATGAGATCTTGATATGTCGATTTGGTGGGTGGAGTTCGTGCTTGACGATCCGACTACACGTGCGAAGCTCGTGCGCCAATGCAATCGCTAGGACAATCTCCGGGAGTTACTGATCTTGCGGATGCACGATCAGCCTGACCAGCGAGGGTCTTAATTCCTACCTGAAATCGAGAACAAGTAAGAACTAATACTGCAATCAAGATATTGCGGATGAAAGATGTATGCTTTATTCAAAAGGTGGGATTCTGAATAGGCGGTCTTCTTCTGGGCGATTGGCCTCAAAAGTCGAGCTCATAGTTGCAGCAATGGCTAACTTTAGTCTAATCAAAATCCGAGTGCTAATGATGGCTACGGGGGGTATTTGAGGAGTAAAAGGTAGGGGTGCGACCAGCCATGGGTATGGTGGTCGAACGGAACCCTAACAGGCCTTTTCTCCTCAAATTCGGACTCCTAAAAGTGGCTGTCTTATTTGCTGCAAAAATTACATGGGCATGGCCCAAAAATAAAAGTGACGCAGCACCATATTTATCTAAGGACGAATTTATGAAGTAGTTCTTTGTATATTTCGTCCAAGTCTTCATCCTTCATTATGGTGGCTTCAAAGTTCTGAAATCTCCACTCGTGGCATCTTCTTCAATCCTCAAACGCTTGCTGCCATCTCCATGCACGATCATGCTCCAATGCTTGTCCCTCTCATCCATGCTAGGTCCATCATTCCTAAGAGTAACAAACATATCTGATTTAGGCAGCATCATATTCTCATGTATGTGAGAAAGAGTTCCAAGAAACGAAAGTACCTGATAGTTAAGTTGCTTGGCACGAGCTCGAGTGATGGGTCCTTGTATGTGTTCCGCTGTAGGTGCAGCGGTTGTATCAATAGATGGGATGTCCTCATCAATGAAGGGAAAGGACAAGAACTCACCGAGCAGGGGGCGGACCAAGGCACTACCGGTCGGTCGGCCACTGCTTCATAGCGGCGAAGAGCTGTCCGCAAACACACTTGCGGGAAGAAGACGAAGATAGGCGCTGTCCGAGCTATATACTGCTAGGGCCGTGGCACTCTTCTCCCACAGGAGGTGGGAGAGAACCAGTGGAAAGCAGCACGGAGTTGGGGGCACCAAAGGCATGGTGAAGGCAAGGGTTGATCCTGCGACAGATCTTCTTGAAGATTTCGTGAGAACTCCTCAACCGGCATGGTGGCATGACTTTGCCCGCGACAGAACCCCCGACAAGCTCTGCCCTCGGCAAGGCGTTGCTGGGCGTCAGGAGAGGCCTTCCCCCTTTGCTGGGAAGGAGAAGATGAAGGCCTCTCCCTCTTGCGGTGAGGGAAGCTTGCAAGAGAAGGTTTCTCCCCTAGACGGGAGAAAATGGCGTATGAGAGAAGGCTCGGGACCTGTCCCAAAGGACAAGACCTATGGGCATGTGGCGGGCAGATCCTGCCAGGATCTCCATGTCACCCCCTGGGGAACGGACATGGGAGACGCGCGGCGGAAGTCCTATGCGGCGGAGTTGCAGAAGACATCATTACCATGCTAGGTGCAGTAATGATGGACTAGACCGGCTAGTGTGTCCCATCGGTGCAGCGTGCCAGACGGGGCGAGAAGACAGCTCGGGGCCTAGCCATATAGGGCTACGCCGCCGCTCAGAGTCGTGTGACATCTGTCACACATGCGGTCTGGCCACTGTGGTATCCCCTTGAGTATAAAAGGAGGGTTAGGCCACGGTAAAGCAGAGAGGGCGAAAAGGAGGCAGAAGGGCAAAAGGGTAGCAAAGAAGCTAACTTAGGCTTAAGAGAGAAGAGTGTGGAGACCTACAAGATCTACATCTTATAAGCTTTAGAGAGAGGATCGAGAGAGCTCACTCCCAGATCCGAAGAGCTATCTCTTAATTCATAAGAGATTGAGCAGTGTAGGAGTAGATAGCCCTCTGCGGAGGTCAGATGCCTTTAGGATCCGCCTTTGACACCCTTGTACACCCGCCGACGACATCTTCTTCAACAAGCTCAGATATGCTGGATGTAGGGTTTTACGCGAGATCCCCTCTTGTGGCCTAAACCAGGGTAAATCAATGTGTGCTTTATGTTTGCTCTCTGGAAGGGACGAGGATGTCTCACCCACGCGCTTGCCAAACAACCTAGGGGTGTATCCCCCCATGTCCGTGGACGCACCCACGACATCTGGCGCGCCAGGTAGGGGCGCGGTATTCATCTTTGTCAGCTTCCTCGACCCCTACTTTGTCAAAAACTCCGTCTCTAATGCCCCTTGACCATGCCTAAGGAAGGAGATGGTGCGGCCTGCCCGGTCGCCTTGCCCAGTGAGGAGTGGTGGGTGCCCCACCTCGTTGCTCTGGTGAGGCAGCGCGCTAAGGATGATATGGGCACGAAGGAGGAGGTGAAGCCCAATTTCAGGACTCCACCAAGATGAGGGAAGCTCGCTGCTAATTGGCATGCCAGGATGACCTACGATATGAAATAATTTAGTCTAAGGTTGTGTAAGCAATTTACATATCTGTTTATGTTATTCCGTGTGCTAGGTCATGTTATGGGCCACTTAGAATTATTTGTGTTTTGGGTTTGGGCCTGTCCCAGGCCAACAGTTTTCTGGCCATCTATATAAGGAGGCTAGCAGTCTAGGGTTTAGAGGAGTTCAGTTGTTTAGTCCAAAACTATCGTGTGCTCCACCGTGTATCATCCCTCCGGGGAAAACGGCGCTGCCGTGTTATCAAATAAAGATTGCTGCGAGGGTTCTTGTGTTCATCAAGAATTATCAGGCTAGGTTTGAGGCGTGGTGATCTTCATCACGTTGCTTGCTGGATTCGTTCCTCTTCTTCAGGTGACGTTCTTCACGTTATTGGAAGATTTCTATCCGGGTAGACTTGGGTATGTGCAGCACTACCCCGTCGCAGGGCGGCACGGCTCCTCTTCTCTCGCCCGAGAGATTGGGGCACCGGTCGTGCCTGGCGGTGGAGCTGCTAGTGCCACGGCGCATGAGGTTGCGGCAGGGCTACCATGGCTTGTCTTGCCCAACCTGCCGCCACACCGACCCGGCCGGTGATACGTCTCAAACGTATCTATAATTTTTGATCCTCCATGCTTGTTTTACTTACACCAATTGCTTTGTGTTTTGTTTACACTTCATGGCGTTTTTATGCGTTTTCCAGAACTAACCTATTAACGAGATGCCATAGTGCCAGTTCCCTGTTTTCTGCTGTTTTTGTGTTTCAAAAAACTTACACAGGAAATATTCTCGAAATTGGACGAAACGACACCCGTAGTTCCTATTTTCCCCCGACACGAGACGGAGTCCAAAGAAGAGTCGGAGGGGAGCCAGGGAGCAACCACACCTGGTGGTGGCGCGGGTGGACCCCTGGGCGCGCCACCCTAGGTGTGGGGCCCCTGTCTGCCCTCTGACATTGCCCCTCCGCCTATAAAAAGTCTTCGACGCGAAAACCCTAAATCAATCGGCGTTTTCCCAGATAAAGTTCCACAACACCGTCGCCGTCGAAGACCAATTTTGGGGGATAGAAGTCTCTGTTCCGGCACCCTGCCGGGACGGGGAATTGCCTCTAGAGCCATCTTCGCCATCTCCATCGACTCCACCGCCATCTCCATCGACGTTGCTATCTCCCATGATGAGAAGGGAGTACTTCTCCCCGGGGGCTGAGGGCTCTACCGGTAGCTATGTGGTTCACCTCTCTCTCCCATGATGTGATCTATATGTGATTATGAGCTTTGTATCTAGTTGAATTGGTAGATGTTGTTCTTCATATATTATGCTACTCCAGTGCTTTATCATTGTAATCTTTGTAGACACCTTGTACCATGATGTGAAGATGACACTGTGTGCATTATGTGTGTATCTTTAGCTAGTGTCTCTATGAATTGTTGGTGTTTGTTGGAACCATCTAGTGTGCTGAAGGTGATAGTGTGGGGCAATCTAGTTTGGGGAAATGCGAGCTTTGAGGAGTGCTTCATAGCCCTACACATGATTAGTGTTTGTTATCCATCGAAGAATAGTTTAGAGTTGCATAGTGAAGATAGATATTTATGTGTTCAATTATGTTATCTTTGTTGAGAGTGTCCACTAGTGAAAGTATGATCCCTAGGCCTTGTTTCTAAGCATTGAAACACCGTTTACATTCAGTTCTGTTACATGTTTGCTCGTAGTAATATTTATTTCAGATTACATTTACTACTTATAATCATCCATATTACTTGTATTTCACTATCTCTTCGCCGAACTAGTGCACCTATACATCTGACAAGTGTACTGGGTGTGTTGGGGACACAAGAGACTTCTTGTATCATAATTGCAGGGTTGCTTGAAAGGGATACCTTTGACCTCTTCCTCCCTGAGTTCGATAAACCTTGGGTGATCCACTTAAGGGAAACCTGTTGCTGTTCTACAAACCTCTGCACTTGGAGGCTAATGAGGACATCCCATCTATTAATACAACCGCTGCACCTACAGCGGAACAAATACAAGGAACCATCACTCGAGCTTGTGCCAAGCAACTTAACTATCAGGTACTTTCGTTTTTTGGAACTCTTTCTCACATACATGAGAATATGATGCTGCCTAAATCAGATATGTTTGTTACTCTTAGGAATGATGGACCTAGCATGGATGAGAGGGACAAGCATTGGAGCATGATCGTGCATGGAGATGGCAGCAAGCGTTTGAGGATTGAAGAAGATGCCACGAGTGGAGATTTCAGAACTTTGAAGCCACCATAATGAAGGATGAAGACTTGGACGAAATATACAAAGAACTACTTCATAAATTTGTCCTTAGATAAATATGGTGCTGCGTCACTTTTATTTTTGGGCCAGGCCCATGTAATTTTCGCAGCAAATAAGACAACCACTTTTAGGAGTCCGAATTTGAGGAGAAAAGGCCTGTTAGGGTTCCGTTTGACCACCATACCCATGGCTGGTCGCACCCCTACCTTTTCCTCCTCAAATACCCCCCGTAGCCGTCATTAGAACTCGGATTTTGATTAGACTAAAGTTAGCCATTGCTGCAACTATGAGCTCGACTTTTGAGGCCAATCACCCAGAAGAAGACCGCCTATTCGGAATCCCACCTTTTGAATAAAGCATACATCTTTCATCCGCAATATCTTGATTGCAGTATTAGTTCTTACTTGTTCTCGATTTCAGGTAGGAATTAAGACCCTCGCTGGTCAGGCTGATCATGCATCCGCAAGATCAGTAACTCCCGGAGATTGTCCTAGCGATTGCATTGGCGCACGAGCTTCGCATGTGTAGTCGGATCGTCAAGCACGAACTCCACCCACCAAATCGACATATCAAGATCTCATCGGAAGATCGGACACCTTTGCCCTATCAAGTGGTATCAGATTTCAGGTTGCTCGGTGAGATTTACTGTTTTCGTAGTTTAGATTGCATCTGTGTTCATACCTATAAACCACGAAAAAGCCAAAAATGCAGTTAGGGTTTAGATCATCTCGTCCCATAAACCATCCGAGCCTTTGCATTGTCTTTTCAGTTTGCATTGTCTTTTCAGTTTGCATCGTTGAATTTGTGTCTGCATTCGCGTGTTGAGTTGCTGGTCTTAGTGTCTGTTCCTTTAGAGTTTTGAGTTCGAATCACCATAGTCCCGCCGCCGCCGCACGCTTGCACCACTGCTCCACCATATCCTTCCACCACCACGCCATATACTTCCGCCACCGCCTTCACATAAGATTTTGTTTGTTCCTCCCAATTTCAGCCGTGCCTTTTTCAGAGTCCGTGAGTTAGGTTTTGGTCGCCAGTCAAGAGGAAGAAGAAGAGCAAAAAAAAAGAGTCAAATCCGCATCCAAGTCGGGTTAACCCGTGCCTCCTAGTCCAGTCCGAATTTAGTCCGAATTAGATAGTTTTGTTAGTTTTTGACGGTTTTCGACAGCAAACTTCAACTGGCCATAACTTTTGCATACGAACTCCGTTTTCGACGTGCGACCACTCAAAATGCTCAGCATGAAAAGATCTATGTAACCACAACACTACGACAATGTGCGACACTCAGAACGCCCAAAAAAGGCCGGGAAGGCCGAGTTTTTGCCCTCTGAAGTTTCGGACCCGAAATTTCCTGCAGATCTTCACTTATATCTTGCTTTGGAGCTGTTTCTTTCTGCTTATTGTGCCACGCCGTGACTTTCTTAGTGTTCTCGGCTCGCGTCTCTAGCACGGTATAGCCTAGGACCACCACAGTACCGTGGTTGAGCATTCTTTCAACATTGCATTGCTGTTTTGATATTTGCTGTGTTTTTGCTACCATATAAGCCTTCCTACAGCTCCACATATTTCTGCACGTGCTTTGTATCGACACCTGGTAATCGCTTTTAGCAATTTTGGGAGTCACTGCTCTTTGCTGGTTGCATATCACCTTCCTCCTGTTTGGTAAGAACTTGTAAGAGCTTTGTATACCGCTTGACGGATTACGCGTGTTTCCACCATATTTCGTAGTGCGTAGGTATATATATTTGTGCTTGCTTCTACGCTAACCATGACAGGAACCATGAAGGATGATGTTGATCCGGAGAAGATGACTAATGCAGAGTTGCATGCCCACTTCACTCGGCTGTTGGTGGGGCATGCACAAGATGTGGACACACGCTTGGGTGATGTTGATTCCAAGCTTTCTGATGCGATGGACAAGATTGCTGGTCTTGAGGCATCCTTCAACACCAAGGTCGACACCCGGTTCTAGGAAGTCCTGGCCCGTTTACCACCACTGCCACAGCGGGGCATCCATGTACCACGTGCTCACCGTGTTCCTCTCATACCGCCATCTGCGGGTACCGTTACAGCCGCGGCAGCTGCTGCGGCCGCTACGAAGGCGGTCACCCAGGATGGATATGCTCCTTACGAGGGGGAAAATGAGTTCGAAGATGAAAACGAGCTCGAGGAGGACGAGGTCCAACAACCTGCACCTGGCCGTCCACGGCAATACAACCGCAACGCTCGTCCACCTCCGCGTCCGGTACGTGATGATGAACATGTGGCCAAGCTGAAATTAAATATTCCGCCATTTGAGGGTAGATATAATCCTGATGCATATCTTACTTGGGAATTAGAAGTAGAGCAACGTTTTGCATGTTTACGCTACCCTGAGCATTTGCGTGTTAGTGCTGCTACATGTGAATTTACAGATTTTGCTTCTATCTGGTGGTCTGAACATTGTCGCGTCAATCATGCTAATATTCCTGCTACTTGGCTTGGTCTAAAACATGCCATGCGTACTCGTTTTGTACCTCCACATTATCAACGGGATTTGCTTAAAAAATTAGCTCGTTTAGAACAAGGCAAAAATTCCGTACAAGATTATTATCAAGAGTTACAAATGGGCATGATTCGTTGTGGTATTGTCGAGGATAATGAAGCTATGCTAGCATGTTTCTTTGGTGGTTTAAATAAGGAGATTCAGCATATTTTAGACTATAAGGAGTACAACACTATTACTCGTTTATTTCACCTTGCTTGCAAAGCTGAACTTGAAGTGCAGGATCATCAACCATCATGGAGAAGAGCTAATAATTCTGCAGGTCGTACTCCTTCATGGTCTGCGCGCCAATCAGCTCCACCTTCTCGTGGGGATGCACCAGGTCCTTCCACCTCCAGGTATACCACGCCGACGTCAAGAACGCCACCTGCTCCTGCTCTATCACCATCTACTGGTCCGACACAGAGTTCTTCTTCCATGGCCTCCACGGGGAAGACTCGCAACATTCAATGTCGCAAATGTTTTGGGTTTGGTCACATCAAAAAAGAATGCAGAACCAAACGTGTAATGGTGGTGCTTGAAGATGGCGAATATGACTCTGCGAGTGATTTTGATGATGATACATTGGCACTTATTGCGGCACGTGATGGTGCCAATTCTGATTCTGACAAGGAGATGGAGGAAATGGGGGCTGAGACTGCTGATCAATACAAGAGTTTAGTTGCACAATGTGTCTTGAGTGTGCAATTGAGCAAAGCCGAGCATGATCAACGCCACAATTTGTTTCAAACAAGAGGCGTTGTTAAGGAGAGAGCTATCCGAATCATCATTGATGGAGGGAGTTGTAACAATCTGGCTAGTATTGACATGGTGGACAAGCTTGCTCTACCCAGACGACAACGACCTCATCCCTATTACATTCAATGGTTTGAGAGCTGCATGCGTGCATTTTACTATTGGTACTTATTCAGATTTTGTTGATTGTGATGTTGTACCTATGCAAGGTTGTTCTTTGTTACTTGGTAGACCATGGCAATTTGATAGAGAATCTGTACATAATGGTAAAACTAATCAGTATTCTCTTACACATGCTGGCAAGAAAATTGGACTTAAACCCATGACTCCGGAACAAATTTTGAAAGATGATCTTGCTATAGCTAGTAGATTAAAAAACAATGACAAACATAAGAGTGAGAATCAGATTGTTGCTGCAGATTTTGTACCCCCTAAGCATTCTTCTAAATCTGATTCTAACCATGCTACTGAAATTTGTTTGAAGAATCCTTGTTTACTTGCTAGCAAATCTGATCTTGCTGAAATTGATGTCAATATTACTCCATGTTATGCCATTGTTTGCAAAGAAGTTCTGTTTTCATTTGAGGATATGCCTCCTTCTTTGCCACCTGCGGTTGCTAACCTTTTGCAAGAATACATGGACGTTTTTCCACAAGATGTTCCACCTGGACTTCCACCTATTCGTGGGATAGAACACCAAATTGATTTGATTCCAGGAGCCTCGCTGCCCAACCGTGCGCCATATCGCACCAATCCTGAAGAAACAAAAGAGATCCAACGACAAATCCAGAGTTTATTGGACAAAGGTTATATTCGTGAGTCTCTTAGTCCATGCGTTGTTCCTATTATTTTAGTACCTAAGAAAGATGGTTCTTCGCGCATGTGTACTGATTGTCGAGCTATTAATAATATTACCATTCAATATCGTCACCCTATACCTCGTTTGGATGACATGCTGGATGAGTTGAGTGGTTCTATTATGTTCTGTAAAGTTGATTTGCGTAGTGGTTACCACCAAATTCGTATGCAATTAGGAGATGAATGGAAAACAACTTTTAAAACTAAGTTCGATTTATATGAGTGGTTAGTAATGCCATTTGGTTTTACTAATGCACCTAGTACCTTTATGAGACTGATGAACGAAGTTTTACGTGCTTTTATTGGTCGTTTTGTGGTGGTATATTTTGATGACATTCTCATATATAGCAAATCTTTAGAGGACCATTTGGATCATTTACGTGCTGTTTTCAATACTTTACGTGATGCACGTTTGTATGGTAATCTTGAGAAGTGCACCTTTTGCACAAATAGAGTTGCTTTTCTTGGTTATGTTGTTACATAACAGGGAATTGAAGTTGATCCAGCCAAGATTGAAGCTATTGAGAATTGGCCGCAGCCCAAGATGGTCACACAAGTGAGGAGTTTTCTTGGTCTTGCTGGGTTTTATAGGCGCTTTGTCAAAGATTTTGGTTCTATTGCTGCGCCATTGAATGAGCTCACAAAGAAGGATGTGCCCTTTGTTTGGGGCGATGCACAACAAGAGGCCTTCATGATACTGAAAGATAAGTTAACACATGCTCCATTACTCCAACTTCCTGATTTTAATAAGACATTTGAACTTGAATGTGATGCTAGTGGAATTGGTTTGGGAGGTGTGTTATTACAAGAGCGCAAACCTGTAGCATATTTTAGTGAAAAATTGAGTGGGCCTAGTCTAAACTATTCTACTTATGATAAAGAATTATATGCGCTGGTTCGGACATTAGAAACTTGGCAACATTATTTATGGCCTAAAGAATTTGTTATACATTCTGATCATGAATCTTTGAAGCATATTCGTAGTCAAGCAAAACTGAATCATCGCCATGCAAAGTGGGTTGAATTTATTGAATCTTTTCCTTATGTTATCAAACACAAAAAGGGTAAAGATAATATTATTGCTGATGCTTTGTCGCGCCGTTATACTATGTTATCTTAGCTTGACTTAAAAAATTTTGGGTTGGAAACTATCAAGGAACAATACTTGCATGATGCTGAATTTAAAGATGTGTTGCAGAATTGTAAAGATGGTAGAACATGGAACAAATTCATCCTTAATGATGGATTTGTGTTCCGTGTTAACAAACTATGCATCCCAGATGGTTCCGTTCATCTTTTGTTGTTACAGGAGGCGCATGGAGGAGGATTAATGGGACACTTTGGTGTCAAGAAGACGGAGGATGTTCTTGCTGCACACTTCTTTTGGCCACGCATGCGGCGAGATGTTGAGAGATTCGTGGCACGCTGCACTACTTGTCAAAAAGCTAAGTCTCACCTTAATCCACATGGTTTATATATGCCTCTTCCTGTTCGTAGTGTTCCTTGGGAGGATATTTCGATGGACTTTGTTTTGGGATTACCTCATACACAGAAGGGGAGGGATAGTATTTTTGTTGTTGTGGATCGGTTTTCTAAGATGGCACACTTTATTCCTTGTCACAAGACCGATGATGCTGCGCACATTGCTGATTTGTTTTTTCGTGATATCGTTCGTTTGCATGGTGTGCCAAATACTATTGTTTCTGATCATGATACTAAATTTCTTAGCCACTTTTGGAGATGTTTATGGACTAAGTTGGGGACTAAATTGCTGTTTAGTACTACATGTCATCCCCAAACTGATGGACAAACTGAAGTAGTTAATAGAACTTTATCTACCATGTTGCGGGCTATTTTAAAGAAGAACTTAAAATTGTGGGAAGAGTGTTTGCCTCATATTGAATTTGCTTATAATCGTTCGCTGCATTCTACCACAAAGATGAGCCCTTTTCAGATTGTCTATGGTTTTGTTCCACGTGCACCTATTGATTTGTTGCCTTTACCATCTTCAGTGCAAAATAATTTCGATGCTACACAACATGCTGAATTGATTTTAAAATTGCATGCAACTACTAAAGACAACATAGAACGCATGAATGTTAAGTATAAAGTTGCTGGGGATAGGAGACGAAAGCATGTTGTGTTTGAGGTTGGTGATCTTGTTTGGTTGCATTTGCGCAAAGATCGTTTTCCTGATTTGCGCAAGTCTAAGTTAATGCCACGTGCTGATGGTCCTTTTAAGGTGATAGAGAAAATCAATGATAATGCATATAAACTTGAGCTTCCTGCAGATTTTGGTACGGTAAGTCCTACATTTAACATTGCAGATTTAAAACCTTACTTCGGTGAAGAAGATGAGGTTGCGTCGAGGACGACTTCAATTCAAGAAGGGGAGCATGATGAGGACATCCCATCTATTGATACAACCGCTGCATCTACAGTGGAACACATACAAGGACCCATCACTCGAGCTCGTGCCAAGCAACTTAACTATCAGGTACTTTCGTTTCTTTGAACTCTTTCTCACATACATGAGAATATGATGCTGCCTAAATCAGATATGTTTGTTACTCTTAGGAATGATGGACCTAGCATGGATGAGGGGGACAAGCATTGGAGCATGATCGTGCATGGAGATGGCAGCAAGCGTTTGAGGATTGAAGAAGATGCCACGAGTGGAGATTTCAGAACTTTGAAGCCACCATAATGAAGGATGACGACTTGGACGAAATATACAAAGAACTACTTCATAAATTCGTCCTTAGATAAATATGGTGTTGCGTCACTTTTATTTTTGGGCCAGGCCCATGTAATTTTTGCAGCAAATAAGACAGCCACTTTTAGGAGTCCGAATTTGAGGAGAAAAGGCCTGTTAGGGTTCCGTTCGACCACCATACCCATGGCTGGTCGCACCCCTACCTTTTCCTCCTCAAATACCCCCCGTAGTCGTCATTAGAACTCAGATTTTATTTAGACTAAAGTTAGCCATTGCTGCAACTACGAGCTCGACTTTTGAGGCCAATCGCCCAGAAGAAGACCGCCTATTCGGAATCCCACCTTTTGAATAAAGCATACATCTTTCATCCGCAATATCTTGATTGCAGTATTAGTTCTTACTTGTTCTCAATTTCAGGTAGGAATTAAGACCCTCGCTGGTCAGGCTGATCGTGCATCCGCAAGATCAGTAACTCCCTGAGATTGTCCTAGCGATTGCATTAGTGCACGAGCTTCGCACATGTAGTCGAATCGTCAAGCACGAACTCCACCCACCAAATCGACATATCAAGATCTCATCGAAAGATCGGACACCTTTGCCCTATCAGAGGCCCAACACTGTCTACAAGAATAGAAGTGTTTGTAGACATCAAGTTCTTTTTAGGTGCCGTTGCCGGGGAGGTAAGGTAAAAGGTACTCACATCCTCGTGTGTGAGTGCTCGAAGTTATTTCCTTTAGATTCTGCAATTATATCTTTTTGTTTCTTTTTTTATTTTCACTAGTTAGGCTTAAGGGAAAACAAAGAGCTTTATAGTATTTTTCCTGAGTTAGGACGTGAAGTGTTTGAAGAGAAAATTGAAAAACCTTTGAAGCTTTATTTGCATGCTAATAACAATGTTGTTAGTATGAATTGTTTGAACACCGTTATTGCTAATGCAATAGAAAAGTCTAAGCTTGGGGAAGCTGGTTTTGATGGGCATGATATTTTTAGTTCCCCAGCTTTAGAGGAGAAAATTTGCTCTGATGATACTTTATCTCCCATATGTGATTGACGAGGGTTAACTCGACAAATGTCCTAGAAGAATGACTTAGGATCAGGGAGATAGGGCGTCGGATGAACTCGAAGGTAAAGTCAGTCAAACAAGGTGTGTATCGAAAGTAAACGTGGGTGTAGAACCTGGCTCGCTTTCAATCTATCCCTTACCGTCCCCTCTTGGCCCCTATATATAGATGGCCAGGTCTCGAGGATCGGGAGGGATCCAATACAGATTACAATATTGACATACGACATGAACTCGTATTTCGACTAGTATTACAATTGGGCCTAGCTTAATGGGCATCAGGGGTACTCAACTGACGGGCTCTATTATCTATACCCTTGTCAGTAGCCCCCGAGATACTACCAGAATTGTAGATTCGGGTTGAATCTCAGATCTTCAATTCTTCGACTTGATCAATACTTGAATTCTTCAGATCTTCAAATCTTTGACTTGGTCTTTCGACTTATCTTTTATTATAATGTCTCGCAAGGGGTTTTGATGAACAAGCCTGATAACTCTGACGGATCAAGAGACCAGTTAAGTGCTAGAACAAATACTTGTCACCTACTTCAAATTCAATCCCCTTGGACTTGAATTCGGGAAACCGGTCAAACCCATTCTTTTGCCGCATTTAGGACTTACAAAGAATGAATCCCAGTGGTTCTCAGGGTACCCAGTGCGTCCACCAGGATTTTTCTTCGTGTCGTAGACACGGATACGTACCAGCAGAGCGCATCCATGTGCATATACGGGCCACACATGACAGATCCTGGGGTCTTACCTTCGTGATGTATTTCAACCACAACATTCAAGTTTTTTCGTGATGACGCAACTCGAGAATCGTATGTCGCAGCCTTGTTTGACTGTTTCAATGTACCAAATATTCAGGTTATTCAACCTTGACTAATGAAAACTCGCTCCCGATGGGAGTAATGATGCTTCCTGAAGCTTCTCTCGCCTTCCTATCTCCAGTATTTATGAAAAAACATCGTCTGGTGCGCGCCCAGCGCTCCCGATGGGAGTAGTCCCCGAGGCTACAGTCGAAAAAGTCTTATTTCGAGTATAGGCTCAAATATATTGTGCCTACTCTTAGTCATTAGATCTAAACTTTATATGATAATATCGTCGGGTGAACACTCAGCGCTCCCGATGGTAGTAGCCCCCGAGGCTATAGTCGAATATTTTTGGGTATAGACTCAAAGAGTGATATATTCTTCCTTCACTCCTCTGTAGCTTTCATATCAGTTTTTCGTCGACTTCCTTGGTTAGCACCAATACACAGATATGTCACTTCGTATTTTTCATTGCCATAATCTTATTTCCCTTAACTCGAACTCTTGTGATGTCATTAATATAATTACACTATGTGTAACTTTGATTTCGGCGCTGACCATTACTCATGGGCAGCGCAGTAATTTCACAATTTCTCTGCCCATTAGTGGGCTGCCGTTTTTGCTCCTTGCGCCACATCTCAGCCCACGTTCCTTCATCAGTAAGCTATATTAGGGGGAGAGTGTGGAAATTACTGTTTACCAGTTCCTCGCTTCTTCCGCCGCCACCATTGCTGCGAACTTTGCGCCTCTCTGAGCTCCTGCATAGCCCCCGTGCGCAAGCCATAGATGCGCGTCAAACACCTTGCGCAGAAGAACAAGATGGGGAAAGCCAGCACTGCTAACTCCGCAACCAGCTGGGTGCCTTCCATCTTCCAGCAGAAGGATCTGGACAAGGCTTATGCTGATGGCCTCATCTCCGCTGATGATCAGGTCGTCTTTCCTTGCATCGAGCGGATCCCCAAGCCCTAAAGCGGCTTTTGGGTGATGTTTTTTGCTTTTCTCTTGCGCGGTCTTTCTCTCGCTGCCCACGAGTTCCTTCATGGGCTTCTTTTCGTATACAGTGTGCAGCTTCACCAGCTCACACCAAACTCCATTCTCCACATTGCTTGTTTTATTACTCTTTGCGAGTCGTTTCTGGGGATCGAACCCCACTTTCTTCTCTGGAAATTCCTCTTTCGGCTCCGCCCCAGTGTCGCTTTATCAAAGAAGCCTGAACTGGGCAGAGCTGTTATCTCTATCCGTGCTGAATCTCAGTACCTGGAGTTTTCCATGGTTGTCTCAGTACAAGGTTGGAGGACTAAATGGTTTTATATTAAAGACCAGAAGGTCTCTTCCTCTGACCAGTACGGCATTGCCCCTTTTGATGCCTCCAAAGAAGTGAAGAAATTGGCCTCGTGGGATTCGCCTCCCACAGAAGCTGAGATGGAGGAAATCAAACCACTTCTAGCCCGCATCCAAGAGCTAAAGAGCGGTAGAGTAGGTGCACTATCGGGTACTCAACTCATGGCTTTTTTCTTGCAACGTCGAGTTCAACCCCTACAGCATCGTCTCTCCAAACTATGGATATTTTCTGGCTTGGGAGATCCTTCTCGAGTATCTGAAAATCTCGAGTGAGAGCTCTTACTACTCTCACCAAAGATCACCAAATTGCGGATTTGGCCGCTAGATACTTCGACTCCGAGCATCCTTTGCCTGCGGTATGTTTACTGTCTTTATTCGCCTTCTTTTATCATTTGTTTGTCTTGTAATTCTCGGCTTGTTTTCCTTTCAGGATCATCAATCCCTTGTTTCTCGCCCTCCTCTCCCAGAGGGAGGGGCCATTCAAAATGTGCCTATTTCTGCAGCCTCCGAAGCCCCTGAGTGATAAGGATCACACCGGTGATCCTATGAGTTTTGTCCCGATCTTTCACAGCGAGTCAACCAGATAGAAATCTTCCAATAATGTGAATAACGTCACCTAAAGAAGAGGAACGAATCTAGCAAGCAACATGATGAAGATCACCACGCCTCAAACCCGAGCCTGATAATTCTTGATGAACATAAGAACTTTCACAGCAATATATTTGACAAACACGGCAGCGCCATTTCCGCGGAGGGATGATACACGGTGGAACACCACGCTATAGTTTAACTCTCAATTCTCAACTCCCCTAAACCCTAGACGGCTGCCTCCTTATATAGATGGCCAAAAAACTATTGGGCTTGGACAGGCCCAAACCCAAAACACAAATAAACCTAAGTGGCCCATCAGATGACCTGACACACGAAATAACATAAATAGATATATAAATTGCTGACACAACCTTAGACTAAATTATCTCATATCGTAGGTCGTCCTGGCGTGCCAATCTGCAATGAGCTTCCCTCATCTTGGTGGAGTCCTAAAATTGGGCTTCACCTCCTCCTTCGTGCCCATATCATCCTCCCCCCTTCAAAAAGCGTTGTCCCCAACGCGTGAGGGTCTGCTCGAAAGGGTGGCAGAATATCAACAATAGCACCACGCATATTCATCGTCTTCAAGTCTTGCTTGCCTTCCTCACCACATCCTCCCTCTTGGCCTGCTCGACTTGATACAGCCCTGGGTGGTTGCACCTCTTTTCTTCGCCAAATGAACTTGTATGGAGGTGCCTCCACCTTCTTCTCCTCAATCCTTGCTGGAACCTTGTGTTGCTGAACATGAACCTTCTTAGCACGACCCTGCAAAGTAGTAATGCCAACTTTGCTCTTGGGTGGATACGCAAGTGGCATCCAAGACTTAATTACAGTTCTATGTCGCTGAGCTATCCTCTTGGTGGGGCAAGCCTTCGAGTACATTTAGAGAGTACCTTGCAGCCTGTGATAAGGGGTGTCCCGATCTTCTCAGCAAGCGATGACGATGATGATGATGGTAGATAGATAAACACCGTGTAGCGATGAACTCTCCCGCTCGAACCCTGATGCCAATGCAACAGCTCTCGAACCTTGTAGGATATTCACAACACCACGATCTTGCGCACGTAGCCGTCGACCACGAACGGTAGTTTGCAATCCACTAATTCCCAATGGAACAACAGATCACACTCAATTGTAGCTTGATAAACTCGATCACAAGTAATTTCAGAGGTTCTAAAGAGAAACAACTCCAAAATAGTTTTAACGTGGTCTAACCCTAACTATGGGGTCGTCCCAGGGCTTATATGGGCGGCTGGGGCGGCCAGGACTCGAGATAAAACGTATTCGACTCGAACTAGGATACATCCGTTCGGATCTGGTCCGAAACGGGCCAGACTGTCCTGTGTTGGAGGGCAGGACTGTCCGGTGTTGGAGGGCAGGACTGTCCTGGGTTACGTGCGCTACACCACAGAGGATGTCTGCCCTCGGGCGCACCTGAGGCCGGACTGTCCACTATTGGAGGGCAGGACTGTCCTGTGTAAGGCAGGACTGTCCGGCGTTGGAGGGCAGGACTGTCCTGTCTTCTGGAACTGAAACTTGCCCTTCTTGATGATCTCCTTCTCTTCTATCGCGCCTTCCTCCCGCTCCTCCCTCGCGCAGATATTGGCGATCATCTTCTGGTGTTCCTCTTGATGTGGCTCCTCGCTCCGTGCTACGCATTCCTCTCCAATGTACCTGATCATACAATAAGACAATGACTTAGGCAGTATAAAGTTCTCATTAAGTAACACATCAGGCTCATTAAGAAACAAGTTCACCTGTTGTTCTAGTAACTTAGCACGAGCTCTTGTAATGGGTCCAATTCTAATCTCATTGGACTGAACAGCTGGAACATCTTGTGTAGTAGTTGGTGGAGAAGGTGCAAGTATAGGGATGTCCTCATCATCTTCCCCCTCTTCAAAAGGCGTCGACCTCGACGCTCCAAGGTCTTCTCCATCATATGGTGATAAGTCAGCAACGTTGAAGCTGTTGCTAACTCCACCAAACTCAGCAATAGGTATATCAATCGAGTAGGCATTATCATTTATTTTGGCTAACACCTTGTAAGGACCAGCACCACGAGGTTTTAATTTGGATTTCCTCAGCTTGGGAAACCTGTCTTTGCGCAAATGCACCCAAACCATGTCACCAGGCTGAAACAAAACCTTCTTCCTTGCTTGATTCCTTGTAGCAGCAACTTTCTGGCCTTTCTTCTCAATAGCCTCTCGAGTCTTCTCATGGAGTTTCTTCACATAATCAGCACGTTTTGATGCCTCCATATCAACTCTCTCATGTAAAGGTAGAGGCAGCAAATCAAGTGGAGTCAATGGCTTGAAGCCATACACCACCTCAAAAGGACAAAGCTGATTAGTGGAATGTACAGCCCTGTTGTAAGCGAACTCAACATGTGGCAAACACTCTTCCCACTCCCGCAGCCCTGTTCTAGTAACTTAGCACGAGCTCTGATACCAAGATGATAAGGGGTGTCCCGATCTTCTCAGCAAGCGATGGCGATGATGATGATGGTAGATAGATAAACACCGTGTAGCGATGAACTCTCCCGCTCGAACCCTGATGCCAATACAACAGCTCTCGAACCTTGTAGGATATTCACAACACCACGATCTTGCGCACGTAGCCGTCGACCACGAACAGTAGTTTGCAATCCACTAATTCCCAATGGAACAATAGATCACACTCAATTGTAGCTTGATAAACTCGATCACAAGTAATTTCAGAGGTTCTAAAGAGAAACAACTCCAAAATAGTTTTAACGTGGTCTAACCCTAACTATGGGGTCGTCCCAGGGCTTATATGGGCGGCTGGGGCGGCCAGGACTCGAGATAAAACGTATTCGACTCGAACTAGGATACATCCGTTCGGATCTAGTCCAAAACGGGCCGGACTGTCCTGTGTTGGAGGGCAGGACCCAACGAATTATAGCCAGGTTGTTGCAAGAAGACTCCGCGTTTTTCCGCGAGTTTCACTACTTGGACCCTTTAGGCGTAGATGATTCTGACAACCCGATGTTGTAAGATGTATGTGGAACGCGAGAGTTTACTTATTTCGTGACTATATATCTAAAATTTATTCTCAAGGCGTATTTGTATGGTTCGTGCGTTTGCCGCATCTTCTCTTTTGAAAGACTCGTAAGCTCGAATATGAGGAACGCTTTGTCTTTATTTATACTTGTAATGTAAGATACATGGGGTTACCCAAGAGATCCGGCATGTGACCTGTGTTCTGGATCTAGAGGGCATTGCCCCTGGTATAACTCGTGGCTTTTACAGCCTTTATTGTTCTACTCTATTGTCTTTGTGATGCTTATGTCATCGTGGCTTTCCCTTTTTCCTCTGCGCCTGTGTCTTCTCCTGATGCTCCCATTCGTGGTTTCTTCGTTTCAGGCTCCGCGATGCATCCTTCGAGTAGCTTGACGCCTTCTGTAGTCGCGCTCTTTGCCTTTTCTGCATGGTTGGCTATTATGCCAAAATTTTGCGCCATCTTGTGGAATTCCCTGTCGCAGAGATCTGAAACTTCAAAACTTCCTTTCACTGTGATTATTCCTTTTGGTCCTGGCATTTTAAGTACCAAATATGTGTAGTGAGGCACTGCCATGAATCGCGAAAACGCGGGTCGTCCGAGGATCGCGTGATATTGCGATGGCCAGTCCATGACTTCGAAGTCTAACTTTTCTCTTCTGTAGTTTTGTCGGTTGCCGAAGCAAACATTGAGTGCTATTCGACCCAACGGGTAATTGGCACTTCCTGGTACAATTCCATGGAAGGAACAATCTGTTGGCTTCAAGAACTCTAGTGATATATGCATTGCTCTGAGTGTTTTCGCGTATATCAAGTTAATTCCACTTCCTTTATCCATGAATATTCTGTCGACATCATACGCGCCGATTTGAGCTTTGAGTACCAAAGGCGCGTTTCCCGGCCGAGGTACTGTTATAGGATGATCTTCTCTGTTGAACTCTATTGGTTGCTCTGACCAGTGCAAATATGAAGGGAATATGCCCGAGAGGCAATAATAAAGTGGTTATTATCATATTCCATGTTTATGATAAATGTTTATTTCTCATGCTAGAATTGTATTAATCGGAAACATTAATACATGTGTGATTAATAAACTAAAAGGTTCCTAGTAAAGCCTCTCTTTTATACTAGCTCGTTGATTAACTGATGATCAAGGTTTCCTGATCATGAACATTGGATGTTGTTAATAACGAGGTCATATCATTAGAAGAATGATGTGATGAACACTCACACCCATAGTATGAATAGCAATATGATCAAGTCATCAAGTTCATTGCTATATCAAACTCATGCGAAGTAGTTCTAATCCTTAGACCATGAGATCATGTTAATCACTGATACCGGAAGGGTACTTTGATGATATCAAACGTCACACCGTAATAGGGTGATTATAAAGGTTGATTTGGGTACTCTGAAAGTATTAGTTGAGGCTCATGGATCAAGAGTGGGATTTGTCCATCCGGATGACGGAAAGATATTCTCTGGGCCCTTCTCGGTGATATTGCATTGGAATCGCTTGCAAGCATGTGACTAGGTCACAGGAATGCATTATCACGGAACGAGTAAAGAGACTTGTCGGGAACAAGATCGAACTAGGTATGGTTGATACCAAATGATCGGATCTCGGACAAGTAATAATATCGTGAGACAAAAGGAATTAACTATGTTCGTTACCGGTTCACACGATCACTAGTTCATCGTTGAGTAAGTGGGAGTCATCATGGATTTCCAGATCCCGCTGTTGATTATTGATCGGAGAGGAGTCTCGATCATGTCCACGTTATTCACGAACCGTAGGGTGACACACTTAAGGCTCGTCGTCGTTTTTGAGTGGATACGATACTCCGATCGAATTACAGGACAGCATAAGGGTTGTTTCAGAAAAGCACCGAAACTGTTTCGGGATATCGAAATAACTCAAGGGTGTATTTGTTAATGTTTGTTAATTGAATGAATTAACAAATATTAAAGAAATAAAAATGTTTTATTAAATCAATAAGTGTGAATTTTAATTGGCATGAATGTCATGCATTAAAATGGGGGTTACCTCATGTTGATGAGGGATTAATCTCCATAAAGGGAATAAAGAGGGGAAATGAAGAGGAGGGGAGGCCCTTGGCCGGCCAGCCCCTTGGCTGCCCTCCTCCTCTATATAAACCCCCCCTCTCTCCCTTGGTCACACACTTCTTGATCCTCCCTCCCTTGCATAGTTGCTGTCCACTTTCCGTCTTAGCTTAGCGAAGCTCTGCCGGAATTGTAGTTCGTAGTTCACCCACTTTAGAAGTGTGTGAAGGAGTGTCCGGCGGATCCCTTCTTCCGCTGCCCCGCTGGACCGAGGGCGTGGAGGAGTCGACGTCGAGCTGCACGTGTGTGCGAGTACGGGGGCGCTGCCACTTGTGGCGCCGGCTACACGATCTTGTGATCGTCAAGTGAACCACGACGTCGACTACATCAAGTGAACAACTACGTCGACTACGTGCGTCTTCACCAACTCTCCATCGTCAACGTTTGTGCGGGAACGTAATCCCCGCTCACGGTCGTCGAGGGTGAGTATCCGTTGCTACCATCTCGTAGAGTTTCTTGGCCAGTTTATGCGTTCACGCGTAGGAAAATTTTTGTTTTCTATGCTACGAACCCATCAGTGGTATCAGAGCCATCTCTATGCGTAGTTGGTATGCACGGTTAGAACACATGTGGATGTGGGCGTTGATGATCATGTTATTGCAATTTTTTGGTATTTTGGATCATAGTGGCATAGTGGGATTGAAGCTGCCCGAGACTAACCTTACGTGACCGCGTTCACGAGACTTGTCCCACACTTGACATGCTTCGGCATATGTGGCTTTGCGGGTGCACGTTTCTCCCACTATAGTTATGATCTATTTTACAAAGAGTTGTTAATAATATTTTTATCACCGTTGTGGTTCTTGTTCGTAGGTAAGAACGGTTCTTCCTAGAAAGCCCCAAACCACGTAAAATATGCAAGACAAATTAGAAACGTCTAACTTGTTTTTGCAGGGGCATGTGATGTGATATGGTCAAATTGTTTATGTTACAAATTGTATGCGATGATCCTTTTTGTAAGTTATAAACAACCGGCAGGAGCCATATGGTTGTCTTTACATTTAAATGGCCTGCGTGCCGTATATATATATCCAAGTGATATATTGTAATGGAGGAAGACAACCAAGGTGGCGCGCCATGGACCTTGGTGCTACGCCGGTGGAATGATGGAGATTATTCCATGACGCACAAGATGGAGATCGAATGCGTGAAGGACCATATCATATCACATTATATATGCATGTGATGTTTATCCTTTTATGCATCTTATTCTGCTTAGATTTGATCGCACGGTAGCATTATAAGATGATCCCTCTCACATAAATATCAAGATAAAAATGTGTTCTTCCATAGCATGCACCGTCAAGAAAGTTCGTCGTTTCGAGACACCACGTGATGATCGGGTGTGACAGACTCTACGTTCACATACGACGGGTGTAAGACAGTTTTACACACGCGAGTGCTATGGTTCTACTTGACGAGCCTAGCATGTACAGACATGGCCTCGGAACACGAACCGAAAGGTTAAGCATGAGTCATATGGTTGATATGATGAACATGGTGATGTTCGCCTTTGAAACTATGCCGTTGCACGTGATGATCGGTTGCGGTATAGTGAATTTGGTTCGTATAATCACTTAAGAGAACTAAGAGGGATGTTGTTTTTAAGTGGGAGTTCATTTAGTAATTTTGAATTATAGAACTCAATTTATCATGAACTAAATCAAAGTGAATTTGCATAGTTTGTTGTAGTTATTGGCATCCGTTTACTACCATGCGATTAGCTATAATTGAGATAATAGAACTATAGAATTCTGGATGTTAACTTTACGAACTGGTATCGTATTGTTTGAATGTCAATCTAAAGTTTAAAGTCCTATTGCAAACTTTTAGCAAACCTTGGTTACTCGATAAAATTTAATAAGTAGTATTAAATCAAGAGTAACAATTCCAGTGTTAGTATCTAAGTATCACACTTGCCTCCATGATCCTTGATATTCAAAAGTTGTTTTTAGTATCAAGGTTATCTAGGAGTTGAAAGAATTGTTTCATAAACTATCATGTGTGGAAGATATTGTGATATCTGAAACAATGTTTGGTTGCAATGTGATAGAGTATAATTTCGTAAGACACATGTTCTCATATTGTATGAGAATTTGTGAAGATTGGAGACGCTAGGCGTCTAGATCTCCTAAAAAGGTTTTAGGAACTAACATTATACTCAAAATTCGTCCTCATGAGCTATAGTAGCTTGATCATGAAAGTTGTCATGATAGGATGAATGGAAGATGTAGGTAAAATGTTTACTACACTAAAAGATTACTAAAGAATGGAATTTGGAAGAACGCCAAATATTTGATTATGGTGATCTACTTCAAAGTGTGAGTCCAAGGGTATTAGTGTTTGACTAATCATGCCTTGAACTATGTGCCATGTGTATGGCGCCACTATTGATGTTGATAGATTCTTCTAGATGAAAAAGAATTGCTAAAAGAGAATCCGAAATTTATTCTGGCGGAAAAGAAAAGACTGGAATTGTCCAGCTCAGGTATATAGAAGATATACATGTTATGGTTGTATTCGTTGCTTGTTAAAACAATGTGGTTCTTGGGTATTTGATACTAAATTGGTTGGTATGAACTGTCATACAACGCAATACAAGAACTACAATGGCCTAATTAACTAGCAAATGAATATCGGATGATTCTCATCGAAAACAAATAAAGTGTTATTGTGTTTCGTTGGAATTAAACCTAGCCTTCAAGATTTATTTGAATAATTGTTATTTTGTTCTGGTATTATGAGAACAATGGTTGTTCAAATTATTACCGCATTCATAAAAGATGAATGAACGCTTATCTTGTTGGAGAAATCACATCCATAACACTGATGCTAAAAATGTCCTAAGACAAATGATTAGAAGATCACTTATGAGTGACACCACCGTTTAAATCATATTGGAAAGTAAACATGAAGAAACTCCATGTTGATGGAATTTTGGAGTCTTTTGATTTTGAATCAATTGACGCTTGTGAAAATTTCCTAGAGATGATTAAAACTCCGTTTGTAGGCCAAAGAAGAACGGACGACTAACTTATTGGATATTATACATGTTGATGTATATAGTCCATTATGTGTGGTCGTGTGTGGTGAATTCTTGAACTTCATTTACTTTAACCGATGATTTGAGTAGATATATGTGTATATTTACTTGATAAGGAAGAAGCATGAAATATTTGAATATTGTTCAAAGTATTTCTAGTTGAAGTTGAAAATCATTGTAACAAGAGAATAAAGAATTTATGATTTGATCATAAAGGAATATATTTGAGTTACAAGTTTAGCAAACACCTAAAAGTTGAGGAATCGTTCCATAGACTTGTATTTCTCGAAACACCATAGGAGTATGGAGTGTTCGAGAGATGAAATCAAACTTTGTTTGACATCGTTGGATCAAAGGTGTCGTCTATAAAACTGCCATTATATTTTAAGGATAAAGCTTTAGAGACTACCGCTTTTACACTGAAAAGAGCGCCATCATGATCCGTTGAAATGACACCATATGAGTTATGGCATGGGATAAAACCCAAATTGTCTTTTCTAAAATTTTGGTATGCTATGCATATGTAAAATGTTTACAACCAAAGTCGGATAAATACGTCTTTGTAGGTTATCCCAAAGTAAATATTGGGTATTCCTCCAGAACACTGAAGATAAAAGTGTTTGTCGCTGAAAACGTCAAGTTTCTTGAGAAGGAATTTTTCGCAAAAAGTCAAGTGGGAGGACAATAGAACTTTGATTGGGTTATTGAACCTAAGCTATATGTGCTGAGTAGCGCAGCGCTGGGAAGTGTCCCGGAGGCGGCCACAATGCGCATGGCTGTCGTACCTCAAAGGTTGTGGTCACATAGATCAAAGTTCCTATTGAACCGCGTGAGTCGGGTAACAATCAAATAAGTTAGATTTGAGAATGAATCATTATTGTTTGACAATGATGAACCGACTGCATGCAAAGAAGCGATGATGGGCCCTGACTCCGTCAAATGGCTAGAAGCCATAGAATCCGTGATAGTTCCATATACGAGAAACCGAGTTTCTGAACTTGGAAGACCCTCAAAAGGCATGAAGCCTAATGAACGTATTTGGATCTATAAAGACAGACATGGATGTTTAACATCTTTGAAATAGTTGACACATTGTTAAAAGAGTTTACGATTGTGTTCAATGAGTTGACTATGACAAGATTTGATCTTTCATAGCGATATTTTGTCTGGATGGATTACTGTAGCAACCCCTACATATGCCAAGGTTGGTATATGTTTGTTGAACAAACAAGAAAACATTCTTCTAATAGAATGGTTACCTAGGACATGTACATGACATGGTCCAATGGGTTTTGTAATTCAAAGGATGCTAAAAGGCATGCAAACTTCAATGGTTGAAGTAAGCATCGCGGAGTTGGAATATTCACCGTGATGAAATAATTAAAAGGTTTAGTTTCATCAGATACGATGAATATGCTTGCATTTGCAAGAAATTAAGTGGGAGCGCTGAGACATATTTTCAGTACATTATGTAGAAGACATATTGTTAATTGGAAATGATGTATCTTTTATTGACATAGGTTAAGAATTTCATTAAAATTAGATTTCAATGAAAGACTTAGGCAAAACCAAAATATTGGGTCTCGATGTCTATATAGATAGATCGAGGTACCAATATGGTTGTGCCAAAGTACATAGATGAAATATTGAATGAAGTTCAATATGGAAACGACAAGAAAAGTTCTTGTCGCATGGAAGAGGTTGAAACAAGATTCAGGTGTTTTTGACACTTGATGAGTGAAGTCACATGAATGATTTGATCGATCATGTATACCATGATATGTACATATCCAGATATGTCCTATGCTCTAAATGTTATGAGCATATACCAGAGTGATAAAAGTCATAAGATGATCACTGGACAATAGTAGAGATATCCTTATGTGCTTTGGAAGGACTAAGGATATATATTATGTATGACAAAGTGACACATAATTCATTGTAAAGTGTTACATTGATACTAAGTTTGTCACAAGATACAAATTAAGTTTATCTCAATTTTAGCTATACGTTAGGTGGCACAATGTAATGGAAGGAAGTTCCATGATGGATTTGGATGAGTTCCAAAGTTAAGACATTGTGATGGATTCTACAACAAAGGTTGAGTATATGGCTGCTTTAAAAGTAGCAAAGGAGGGCATTTGTGTCAAGAAGTTTGTTATCAAACTAGGTGTAGTTCCAAGCGGGCTATTACTATGAAGATCTATTGTGTGACAATAGTGACAACATAATTTTAGCTAAAGGAACTAAGGTCTCACCTAAGGACCAAATTTATACCCAACTGTCTCATTTGAGAATGAGTGATGCGTAGAGACGCAAAGACATGCAAATACACACAGAACTGAAAGTGTCAGATCTGGAGATCAGATTAACCACTGCAACGCGTACGGATAACACGTGAAAGCCATAAGTGTTATATACGCAAGTATCAACTAGATTATTGACTCTAGTGCAAGTGGGAGACTGAAGGGAATATGCCCGAGAGGCAATAATAAAGTGGTTATTATCATATTCCATGTTTATGATAAATGTTTATTTCTCATGCTAGAATTGTATTAATCGGAAACATTAATACATGTGTGATTAATAAACTAAAAGGTTCCTAGTAAAGCCTCTCTTTTATACTAGCTCGTTGATTAACTGATGATCAAGGTTTCCTGATCATGAACATTGGATGTTGTTAATAACGAGGTCATATCATTAGAAGAATGATGTGATGAACACTCACACCCATAGTATGAATAGCAATACGATCAAGTCATCAAGTTCATTGCTATATCAAACTCATGCGAAGTAGTTCTAATCCTTAGACCATGAGATCATGTTAATCACTGATACCGGAAGGGTACTTTGATGATATCAAACGTCACACCGTAATAGGGTGATTATAAAGGTTGATTTGGGTACTCTGAAAGTATTAGTTGAGGCTCATGGATCAAGAGTGGGATTTGTCCATCCGGATGACGGAAAGATATTCTCTGGGCCCTTCTCGGTGATATTGCATTGGAATCGCTTGCAAGCATGTGACTAGGTCACAGGAATGCATTATCACGGAACGAGTAAAGAGACTTGTCGGGAACGAGATCGAACTAGGTATGGTTGATACCAAATGATCGGATCTCGGACAAGTAATAATATCGTGAGACAAAAGGAATTAACTATGTTCGTTACCGGTTCACACGATCACTAGTTCATCGTTGAGTAAGTGGGAGTCATCATGGATTTCCAGATCCCGCTGTTGATTATTGATCGGAGAGGAGTCTCGATCATGTCCACGTTATTCACGAACCGTAGGGTGACACACTTAAGGCTCGTCGTCGTTTTTGAGTGGATACGATACTCCGATCGAATTACAGGACAGCATAAGGGTTGTTTCAGAAAAGCACCGAAACTGTTTCGGGATATCGAAATAACTCAAGGGTGTATTTGTTAATGTTTGTTAATTGAATGAATTAACAAATATTAAAGAAATAAAAATGTTTTATTAAATCAATAAGTGTGAATTTTAATTGGCATGAATGTCATGCATTAAAATGGGGGTTACCTCATGTTGATGAGGGATTAATCTCCATAAAGGGAATAAAGAGGGGAAATGAAGAGGAGGGGAGGCCCTTGGCCGGCCAGCCCCTTGGCTGCCCTCCTCCTCTATATAAACCCCCCCTCTCTCCCTTGGTCACACACTTCTTGATCCTCCCTCCCTTGCATAGTTGCTGTCCACTTTCCGTCTTAGCTTAGCGAAGCTCTGCCGGAATTGTAGTTCGTAGTTCACCCACTTTAGAAGTGTGTGAAGGAGTGTCCGGCGGATCCCTTCTTCCGCTGCCCCGCTGGACCGAGGGCGTGGAGGAGTCGACGTCGAGCTGCACGTGTGTGCGAGTACGGGGGCGCTGCCACTTGTGGCGCCGGCTACACGATCTTGTGATCGTCAAGTGAACCACGACGTCGACTACATCAAGTGAACAACTACGTCGACTACGTGCGTCTTCACCAACTCTCCATCGTCAACGTTTGTGCGGGAACGTAATCCCCGCTCACGGTCGTCGAGGGTGAGTATCCGTTGCTACCATCTCGTAGAGTTTCTTGGCCAGTTTATGCGTTCACGCGTAGGAAACTTTTTGTTTTCTATGCTACGAACCCATCAAAATACTCCGTTGCCGCTGGAGGTGATATGAATGCTAAGTTGACTTGTCGAGTTATGCTCTTCTCTTCTTTGTTCGACTTGGGTACAGGTTGTATCATTGATATGATGTGTCCTTTTGATGGTACATACCCTTCGTCGTCGTCCTGTCCCTGGTTTTGCTGGTCTTGTCCTTGAGGCGCTCCATTGTTTCCTTGCTGCTTTGTCGAAGGATTGTTACTTACTTCGAATCCTTGTCGCCTTGCTTCGGTTTGCTTATTTATTGCTACTTCTTGCAGTTTTAAGAATGTTATGCAATCTTTCATTGCGTGCCTTGATACTCGTTTCCCGTCGACGAACGCTGAGTGTATATGACAGGGCCCGTTCAGCATATCTTCTGGTGATGGGTTGTACTCTCTGGATTCCCTTATAGGGAATTTCTTATAGTCTTCCTTTCCGTAGCTTCTATATCCCGAGCTTCTACGATCATTTCCTTGATAGCTGTTGTCTTTATACCCTGCGACGACTTGTGATAAGGATCACGCCGATGATCCTTGAGTTTTGTCCCGATCTTTCACAGCGAGTCTACCCGGACATAAATATCTTCCAATAACACAAAGAACGTCACCTGAAGACGAGGAAGAATCCAGCAAGCAACGTGATGATGAACACCACGCCTCAAACCAAAGCACGACAATCCTTGATGAACACAAGAACCTCCGCAACAACTTTATTCGATAACACGGCAGCGCCGTTTCCCCGGAGGGATGATACACGATGGAGCACACGATAGTTTTCAACTAAACAACTGAACTCCTTAAACCCTAGACTGCTGGCCTCCTTATATAGATGGCCAGAAAACTATTGGGCTTGGACAGGCCCAAACCCAAAACACACAATAAAACCTAGGTGGCCCACAACTAGACCTAGCTACAAAATAACATAGGCATGAATATAAATTGCTGACACAACCTTAGACTAATTATTACATATCGTAGGTCGTCCTGGCGTGCCAATATGCAACGAGCTTCCCTCATCTTGGTGGAGTCCTGAAATTGGGCTTCACCTCCTCCATCGTGCCCATATCATCCTCCCCCCCTTCAAAAAGCATTGTCCCCAACGCGTGAGGGTCTGCTCGAAAGGGTAGCAGAATATCAACAATAGCACCCCGCATAGTCGCCGTCTTCAAGTCTTGCTTGCCTTCCTCACCACATTCTCCCTCCTGGCCTGCTCGACTTGATACAGCCCTGGGTGGCTGCACCTCTTTTCTTCGCCAAATGAACTTGTACTTAGGCGCCTCCACCTTCTTCTTCTTTGCAACTCTTGATGGAGCTTTGTGCTGTTGAACATGAACCTTCTGTGCACGACCCTGCAAAGTAGTAATGCCTGGGCCACACAACTGACGAACACGTCCATCCTTGCCTTTGTGCACACGTACTGCTGCTCCAACAAAATGTTTCCGAGGTGTTCTCACAAAACTGTGGCTGACTGCCCGCGGCACCATATGCACCGGAACACGATCAGCACCACCGTCATCGGTCTGAAGACCCATGTCAACACGAACTGGAAGTGGAACACATGGAATGCACGGTGACATATCCTTCCCTTCATCTATATGAGGCTTGACTTCAACCGGCTTGTCACTAACAAGAACAACTGGCTTGTCATCTATAGGCTTGGCTGAAACAATATCACCACTGACGCTCTTCGCATCATGCTCCTCATGCTGCACCTGAGCTAGCCCTGGTTGTGGCTTAGCTTTATGCATCTTCTCCTTGCGAACCACCAACACAACATCGGACTTGATTTGATCATCTCTCATAGGCTTCAAAGTCTGCTGTTTGCCATCATGCATGAAAGAATATGTATTTGCTCTCCCAGCATGCATAGCATTGTGATCATGCTGCCATGGACGTCCAAGTAACAGTCCACACACCTCCAATGGCAACACATCACATTCCACCTCATCAACATAGTCATCAACTGTAAATGGCACACGCACCTTGTGAGTAATCTTTAGCATACCACAGCTATTAACCCACTCAACATGCCTCGGTTCTAGAATACGCCATGTGGATAAACCCAAAGCCTCCACAACCGCCTTGCTAATGCCATTACAGTAACTACCACTGTCAATCATCAACTTGCATGCTTTGCCTTTGATTATGCACTGCGCCTGAAATAAATTCCATCGCTGGCCTCTATCCGCTATCATGCAAGTCTCATCATGTACTCTTTTGAGTTGCATATTCAGCCCACTCAATGGTACAACCTCCTCCACGATATCCTTGACAACATCAGCCTTGACAACATCAACCGCTGACAATTCAGAATTCGTGGCTACCACCTTGCTAACTGTCGGCAATGGAACAACTGTCAACTTCTCATGAGTAGTCACAGCTGTCGCGACCTTCTGTATAGGAGCTATGCTCTTGCCAACATCCTCTATCCGATGCACAACCTTGGGTGGCTGCTTAATTACTTCTACGGGTACCATGGGCTTTCGAGAAGGAACCACGTTGCTAGAAGGTATAAAGCACTCTCGCAGAAAGTTTCTGAAATTAGCCCAAGTTGCAGAGGTAATGCTCTTCTCCTGCAACGCTTTATGCCACCAACTGTATAGCCTGGCATCCACGCGTCGGTCTGCAAGAGCCAAACGGTTAGAATCATTCATGTTTTGATCATAGGTAGCACACCTGTAGAAACCCTGTAGCATATGACGTTCCCATGACTCATACTCTTCAGCTGTTGCATCATAGGTCAGTTGCCAATTGATCTCATATGCATCATATGCTAAAACACCATCCAGCAGGTCCAGATAATCATTGAAAATATCGCTAGATTTCTTGCCACGGCGACACTTATAGCCGTAATAATCATCCAGAAAAGAGTCCATTGTAGTACTATTTTGTCCTAGCCTTCACTGATTTATCAATACAAAACAATTTTACCTGTGCTTTTGCTCGCAGCTATTGGTATTGAGTAGTATCTATCGAAATTATAGTCAACACCAGGGAACTGAACTGACAAAAAGAACTAAAACTGGGTGATCTGGGCGCCAGACCACAGAGAGCGTCTGGGGTCTAGCGACCCTGGACGGTCGCTCCCAGGCGTGGCGTGCGTGCAGGGGTGCGGTGGAGTCGAGCCTGCAGGGGCCCGGTGGAGCGATCGCCCGGCGTTTGACTAGATGGGCCGGCATGCTCGTGCTCGCTATGGGCCAAGTCTCCCACCGCCAACCCTGCCGCTGTGGTCGCGTCGGGCGAGCGAGTCGCGCTCGGAAACAGCGAAGCGGCACGGGACCACGCCCTCGATCGAACGGTGTCGCCTGGGGGCAGATAGCCTCCGCCCCTGGGCGACCGAGGCGGTTCCTCTTTTTTTTTTGCCCTTTTTCACTTCCACCGATCGGATCTGAGTAGGAGTATGTAGCTTCCCTCGATCGGATCTGCACTGCCTGTCCTTGGTGAATCGATCGATGAATACAAGGCTGACGAGAACGGTGATGAGAACGCCAACGGGAACAGCAGCACGGTCACGCCTGGTCTTGGAACCTCCGATCTTTGGCTGCCGACGATGAAATCAATCCGATCTGAAACCCTTTGATGAAGAACAATTCATAGTTCCATCAATAGAAAATACTCGCAGTGATAAACCCAGTAATCTGATACCACATGATAAGGATCACGCCGATGATCCTTGAGTTTTGTCCTGATCTTTCACAGCGAGTCTACCCGGACATAAATATCTTCCAATAATGCAAAGAACGTCACCTGAAGACGAGGAAGAATCCAGCAAGCAACGTGATGATGAACACCACGCCTCAAACCAAAGCACGACAATCCTTGATGAACACAAGAACCTCCGCAGCAACTTTATTCGATAACACGGCAACGCCGTTTTCCCGGAGGGATGATACACGGTGGAGCACACGATAGTTTTCAACTAAACAACTGAACTCCCTAAACCCTAGACTGCTGGCCTCCTTATATAGATGGCCAGAAAACTGTTGGGCTTGGACAGGCCCAAACCCAAAACACACAATAAAACCTAGGTGGCCCACAACTAGACCTAGCTACGAAATAACATAGGCATGAATATAAATTGCTGACACAACCTTAGACTAATTATTTCATATCGTAGGTCGTCCTGGCGTGCCAATATGCAACGAGCTTCCCTCATCTTGGTGGAGTCCTGAAATTGGGCTTCACCTCCTCCGTCGTGCCCATATCAACTTGGCTATGCGAACCGTAGGTGTCATAGTTTCGAGATCGTCTCCTTTGACTTCCATATCTGTTTCTTCTGTCGTCCTCTGGAGATCGCGTCCGCTTGTTGTTGCACGCATCTTCTCCGTCTGCGAACCTGTTTGTTGTGTCCATGAGGTCTGACACTGTTTTCGGCTTGATTCTGCCCATCTCTTCGACTAGGTCTCTTCGCCTTAATCCGATGATGAATGCGTCTATTGCTCTTTCATCTGAAACTTCGACTGCTGAGTTTTTGATAATGCTCCACCTTTGAATGTATGCTCGCAATGTCTCGTCGCGTTGTTGCACACATGCTTTGACTTCTTCTATTGATGCTGGTCGTTTGTACATCGACCTGAAGTTGCTTGTAAATTGCTTTGTGAGGTCTTCCCAGCTTCCAATAGATTCTTTTTCTAGCTTGCTTAACCATGGCCTTGCTGCGCCGGTGAGGTGTAGTTGCAAACTTTGCATAGCTGTTTCCTTAGTTCCTCCTAATATTTGAACTGCTTGTAAATAATCTGCGAGCCATGATTGTGGTTCTTGTGATCCATCGTATTTTTACTGGTCATGAGGTAGTTTGAATCCCTTGGGAACCGGAGTTGTGTGAACCCTGCGGGTAAAGCATGATGCTCCCATCTCTTTTTCATCGTCTTCATAGTCGCGTTTTTCATTTGGGGATCGTGACCTTCGGGTTCCTCCATACTGCTTTGGTGATGGCGATCGAGATCGATGTTTGCTGCTTCTGCGCCGAGGACTATTGTGACGGCGAGGTGACCTTGCTTTGTGCACTTCCTTATGGTGATGTGCTTCTTCTCCTTTTGCTGATAGCTTGTGGCCCACCATGTTGAGTCCGTTCAGTGCTGCTCTATGCATATGTTCTCTAGGATCTCCTGGACTTGGTCGAGTTGTAAGTAGGTATGCTTGTGCTGCCACTAGTGCTGCTTCAGGAGTTTTTGGCAGGATGTTTCCCTGCTCGTCGACGGATAGGAAGGACGAGTCGAGGTTTTTGGAGATACTTTGCCTGTCAGAATACTCGAGATTATCATACCTTGAACTGTGTCGACGATTTTTCCTTGCGTTGCTGTGTGATGCGTCGCTCCGTGCTTTTCGAGCAGCTTCGCTAGCTGCAATGGCTGAATCTTTTCTTCTTTGTATCTCTGCTTTCTCCTTTGCTAATTGCTTGGCCTGCTGCCTTAGGGCGTAGTGATACCCCAAAAGCATGTGTTTGCTAGAATTTGATGGTATTGGCATACCATGTTCTGCGGCTTCTCTTATTATCCTCCATTCGTCGACTGATAGTCGAATTTTTTCCCTGCTTGCGAGGGATTCTGGTGTTTGCCCTTCTGCTAGGTGATTTGCTCCTCTATTGATATTTGCTGGGTTTAATACTGGATTGTCGTTTTCGTCGAATTCTTCTGAATTATCTCCTATAATGGTGAGCACCTGGCATTGTTTGCCGATGTTACCCTTGAAGCTTGAGAAAATCGAGTTACTGTCTTCAGAAAGCTCTAATCCTGTCTTCCATGTATCTGTTGACTTATCGTCGAGGCAGATCGTGAGATCTTCGAGTTGGACTTCCACGTCGAAATTTTCCTTTTCTTCGTTGTCTTCTGTGATCTTTTCTTTTTGCACTTCCTCTGTGTTGGCCGGCGAGTTTACTTTGCTGGAAGAGCCTTCAGAATATTCCATTATTGCTGTTGTTTCGGGCTCTTTTGCCGAGGGATCTTGATCTTGTTTCGCCGGATCCGAAAGGCGAGATGAACCCGATGGCCCGATGAGGATGCTCAGACTTCCAATTGTTAGTTCCACCTCTTGACTTCCGTCGACTTCTGAACTGCTGTTGGCTAAAAACGGAAAAGCCGTCGAATTCATGGTTCCAACACCCAGAGTCCCCACGGTCGGCGCCAATTGACGAGGGTTAACTTGACAAATGTCCTAGATGAAGGACTTAGGATCGGGGAGATAGGGCGTTGGATGAACTCGAAGGTAAGATTAGTCGAAATAGGTGTGTCTTGAAAGTAAACTTGGGTGTTCAACCTGGCTCGCTTTCAATCTGCCCTACACTGTCCCCTCCTGGCCCCTATATATAGGTGGCCAGGTCTCGAGGATCGGGTAGGGTACGATACAGATTACAATATCGACATACAGTAATAACTCATATTCGACTATCATTACAATTGGGCCTAGCTTAACGGGCCTCAGGGGTACTCAACTAACGGGCTCTATTAACTATACCCTTGTCACTACTCTTGCTTTCCATCATTGTAGATCCGATCCGAGTTGTAACTTGATCCGAGTTCCAGAAAGTTTTGGCCAGCAGGAAAGAGTTGGGGAGAGCAAAAAAAAAAAAAATTCGGAGCAGTTTTCGGCCTATACTGTTTTTAGGCTTTTGGGATCGTTTTGAGCTATATGCCATTATAGTGAAAAAAAATTGGCGTTTGCACGCTTTCCGGAGCAGTTTCGTGCAGTTTCCAGAAATTTCAAAAAAAAATCTTGATCTTATCCTGATATTTCGCCTTGCTGATCATTTTGAGACACTTTCCATCATAGTGATTTTTGCACGCTGTTCAGAGTACTGCTGCCTGTTGCTTTTTGGTGTTGTGGCGTGACTCGTGGTGTTCTAGGCTCGCGTCTCTAGCTTGGGATAGTCTAGGACCAGCACAGTACCGTCGTTGAGCTGTTATTCAACCTTGCATTACTGTTTTGAAATTGTTGCTACAGATATTGCAGCCACCCAGAGCTCCACATATTCCTACACCGTGCATTGACATCACCTGGCAATCGCTCTATTCAATCTTCCTGAAGTTTGATCACAACGGTTGCTGATCGCCACCTGCTGCAGGCTAAGAACAGGTAAGAGTATTGGTTTGCTTGATAGATTAAGTGTTTTCCACCCCTGTTCCTGTTGCATCTCTATTCTATAACTGTGCTTTTGCGTACTAATCATGCCACCAGACAACACCGAGACACCGCCACTGGAGGGTGAAGCCTTGCAGGCTCACGTCACCAAACTTTTGTCTGATCATATGCAGGATGTGGACAAGCGTTTCAGTGACACGATGGAGCAACTCGAGGGACTCGAGACCACCTTCACCGCCAAACTCGACGCTAAATTCCAGGAGGTGCTAGCATGCTTACCACCACCACCGTCGGCTCGCGTGCCTCCTCCACAGCCGACTCGCATGGCTCCCCCACCGACCTTTGTGGGACGTGCACAACGCGTTCTCCATCCACCGGCACAAACTTCGGCTGCGGGTGCTACTATGGGCACTACGGCTGCTGGCGTTGCAGGAGCTACGGGTGTTACACAGGCCCGTGATGCACAGTTCGATGATTATTACGGGGAAGATGAGTACGAGGGCGAGTACGCGGATGACTTCACAGTTGATCACCCACCTGGTCGTCCTCGGCCCTACATTCGCCGTCCACCTCCTCGTCCGTTGGTACGTGATGATGACCATGTTGCTAAACTGAAATTACATGTTCCTACGTTTGATGGTCGATATAACCCTGATGCATACCTCTCTTGGGAATTAGAATTAGACCAGCATTTTGCATGCTTAAATTATCCCGAGGATGGACGTGTTAGTGCTGCTACTTGTGAGATCACTAGTTTTGCTTCCATATGGTGGTCTGAATACTATCGTGCTAATCATGCTAATCCAATCACTCTGTGGGATGCTTTAAAACATGCTATACGTATTCGTTTTGTTCCACTATATTATCAGCGTTCCATGCTTACCAAATTAGCATGTCTAGATCAAGGCAAAAATTCTGTAGAGGATTACTATCAGGAGTTGCAAACTGGCATGCTGCATTGTGGTATAGAGGAGGATAATGAAGCATTAATGGAACGATTCGTAGGCGGGTTAAATAAGGAAATTCAGACTATTCTTTGATATAAATCTTATCACACTATTACCCGTTTGTTCCATCTTGCTCGCAATGCTGAATGTGAAGTGCAGGATCGACGCGAGGCGACACAAACTAATTATTCTGCAGGGCATTCTACTTGGAGATCCCCGAATTCGGCGTCACTGGCTGCTGCACCTACACCTCCAGCGACCCCATCCACGCGATCTGCAGCATCTACACCACCTCCGTTTGCTGCACGGAAGACTACTACAGGACTAGCCCCGAGTGCTGCGTCTTCCATGGCATCTACGGGCAAGTCCAACCAAATTCAGTGCCACAAATGTGGTGAACTTGGTCACTTTGCATGTGATTGTGCCTCCTCCCGTGTGATGATTGCTCTTGAGGATGGTGGATACGACTCCGCCAGTGATTATGATGAAGATACTTTGGCTCTTATTGCATCTGATGAGCAATGTGCTGCAGCACCCACGGAGCAAGATTCTGAATATATGGCTGCAGAACATGCGGAGAAATACCCGAGCTTAGTCGCACAACGAGTCTTGAGTGCACAAATTACCAAGGCCAAGCCCGACCAGCGCCATAATCTATTCCATACCAAGGGCGTGGTTAAAGATCGTTGTATTCACATTATTATTGATGGCGGGAGCTGCAACAACTTGGCGAGCATGGAGATGGTTGAAAAGCTTGCTCTTACGACACGAACCCATCCTCGTCCATACCACATTCAATGGTTTAATAACAGCGGCAAGGTTAAGGTAACACGTACAGTTCGTGTGCATTTTACTATTGCTGCATATGCTGATTATGTTGAGTGTGATGTTGTTCCTATGCAAGCATATGCTCTTTTACTTGGTAGACCATGGCAGTTTGATACAAATTCTATACACTATGGTAGCACAAATCAGTATTCTCTTGTTCATAATGATAAGAAAATTGTGTTACTTTCCATGTCTCTTGAAAATATTTTAAAAGATGATCTTGCTAGAGCTAGTAGAGCACATAGTGAGGGGAAAAAGCTGAGCGAAAATCAAATTGTTGCTAAGGAACTTATGCCTTCTACAAGTACTTCTAAATCTGCTCCAAAACATGCTAACGAAATTCTTTTGAAAAGTACTTGTTTGCTAACTAGCAAATCTGATATTTCTAAAACTGATGTGAGTACTACTGCATGTTATGCTATCATTTGCAAAGAAGTGTTGTTTTCGGCTGAGGGGATGCCTTCTTCTTTGCCACCTGCTGTTGCTAACATTTTGCAGGAATATGCGGATGTTTTCCCACAAGATGTACCTCCAGGACTGCCACCTATTCGTGGAATTGAGCACCAAATAGATTTGATTCCTAGAGCATCTTTACCCAACCGTGAGCCATATCGTACCAATCCGGAGGAGACGAAAGAGATTCAGCGACAAATTCAAGAACTTCTTGACAAGGGTCATATTCGTGAGTCTCTTAGTCCATGTGTTGTTCCTATTATTTTGGTACCAAAGAAAAATGGTTCTTCACGCATGTGTACTGATTGTAGAGCCATCAATAATATTACTATTCGCTATCGTCATCCTATTCCTCGTTTAGATGACATGCTTGATGAATTGAGTGGCTCTACCATGTTCTCTAAGGTTGATTTGCGTAGTGGTTACCACCAAATTCGTATGAAGTTAGGAGATGAATGGAAAACTGCATTTAAAACTAAATTTGGCCTATATGAGTGGTTAGTGATGCTCTTTGGTTTAACTAATGCTCCCAGCACTTTCATGAGATTAATGAATGAAGTTTTACGTGCTTTTATTGGACATTTTGTGGTGGTATATTTTGATGATATATTGATATATAGCAAATCTTTAGAAGAACATTTGGAACATTTACGTGCTGTTTTTGATGCTTTACATGCTGCACGTTTGTTTGGTAACATTGCAAAGTGCACCTTTTGCACAGATAGAGTTGTTTTTCTTGGCTATGTTGTTACAGCATAGGGTATTGAAGTTGATCCCGCCAAGATTGAAGCAATTTTGAGTTGGCCACAACCCAAAATAGTCACACAAGTGAGGAGCTTCCTTGGCCTCGCTGGATTTTATAGGTGCTTTGTCAAAGATTTTGGTTCCATTGCAGCGCCACTGAACGAGCTTACTAAGAAAGATGTGCCCTTTGTTTGGGGCGATGCGCAACAAGAAGCCTTCATGTTGCTCAAAGATAAGCTTACACATGCTCCTTTACTCCAAATTGCCTAATTTTAATAAAACCTTTGAGTTGGAATGTGATGCTAGTGGAATTGGTTTGGGAGGAGTGTTGTTACAAGAGGGCAAACCTGTTGCATATTTCAGTGAGAAATTGAGTGGAGCTAGTTTGAACTATTCTACTTATGATAAGGAATTATATGCTCTTGTTCGGACATTAGAAACTTGGCAACATTATTTATGGCCTAAAGAATTTGTTATACATTCTGATCATGAATCCTTGAAGCATATTCGTAGTCAAGATAAGTAGAATAAACGTCATGCAAAGTGGGTTGAATTCATTGAATCTTTTCCTTATGTTATTAAACACAAAAAGGGTAAAGATAATATTATTGCTAATGCTTTGTCACGTTGTTATACCATGTTATCTCAACTTGACTTCAAAATCTTTGGATTGGAAACTATTAAAGAACAATATGTGAACGATGCCGATTTTAAAGATGTTTTGCAGCACTATATAGAGGGTAGAACTTGGAACAAATTCTTCCTCAATGATGGATTTGTGTTCCGTGCTAACAAACTATGCATTCCAGAAGGTTCTGTTCATCTTTTGTTGTTGCAAGAGGTGCATGGAGGAGGCTTGATGGGTCACTTTGGAGTAAAGAAGACAGAAGACGTACTTGCTACACACTTCTTTTGGCCACGCATGAGAAGGGATGTTGAGAGGTTTATTGCTCGCTGCACAACATGTCAAAAAGCTAAGTCCCGCCTTAATCCACATGGTTTATATATGCCTCTTCTTGTTCCTATTGTACCTTGGGAGGATATTTCTATGGACTTTGTTTTAGGATTACCTCGAATACTGAAGGGGAGGGATAGTATTTTTGTGGTTATGGATAGATTTTCTAAGATGGCACACTTTATTCCTTGTCATAAGAGTGATGCTGCTGCTGCTCATGTTGCTGAATTATTCTTTCACGATGTTGTTCGCTTGCATGCTATGCCTAATACTATTGTTTCAGATCGTGATACTAAATTTCTTAGCCATTTTTAGAGATGTTTATGGGCTAAGTTGGGGACTAAATTGCTATTTAGTACTACATGTTATCCCCAAACTAATGGACAAACTGAAGTAGTAAATAGAACTTTGTCTACCATGTTACGGGCTATTTTAAAAACGAATTTAAAAATGTGGGAAGATTGTTTACCTCATATTGAATTTGCTTACAATCGTTCTGTGCATTCTACAACTAAGTTATGCCCTTTTGAGATTGTGTATGGTTTTGTTCCTCGTGCACCTATTGATTTTACTACCTGTTCCATCTTCGGTGCAACATAATTTTGATGCTACACAACGTGCTGAACAGATTCTTACATTGCATAGGATTACTAAGGAAAATATAGAACGTATGAATGCTAAATATAAAGTTGCTGGTGATAAGGGATGCAAGCATATTGTGTTTGATGTGGGAGATCTAGTTTGGTTGCATTTGCGCAAAGATCGTTTTTCTGATTTGCGCAAGTCTAAATTAATGCCATGTGCTGCTGGTCCTTTCAAAGTGTTAGAGAAAATGAATGATAACGCATATAAACTTGAGCTTCCTACAGAGATGGGCACGGTAAGTCCTTCATTTAACATTGCAGATTTGAAACCATATTTTGGAGAAGAAGATGAGATTGCGTCGAGGACGACTTCAATTCAAGAAGGGGAGGATGATGAGGACATCCCTACGGTTGATACAACCGTTGCACCTACAGCCACACTTCCTCATGTTCCACAATTCCAAGGACCTCTCACAAGAGCTCATGCACGCCAACTGAATTATCAGGTACTTTCGTTTCTAGGAACTATTCCTAATATTTATGAGAATATGATGCTGCCTAAATCAGATGTGTTTATGTTACTTAGGAATGATGGGCCTAGCATGGATGAGAGGGACAAGCATTGGAGCATGATCATGCATGGAGATGATGGCAGCAATCGTGTGAGGATTCAGGATGACGCTGCAAGTGATGATTTCCAAACTTTGAAGCCACCATAATGATGCAAGGATGCTTGGACAAAATTCACAAGTTACCAAATCATAAAATTTGTCCAAGGCTTTATATGGTGCTGCATCACCTTATTTTATGGGTTAAACCCATGTATTTTCATCCTAGGTATTTTAGGGATTTTCTGGAGGCTGTTTGAGTGGAAAAGGGCCCATCTAGGGCTATTTTCGGATGGTCCATCAGGGTTATACGAAAATCCCTGCCCTTTCCCTCGTATATACCTCCTCCTGGCCGTCATTAGAACTGGGATTTTGTTTAGTTAAAGACTTAGCCATGAGCTACTCTTCGCCATAGGCACAAGTGTCAAACCGACCTTCTGTACTACGCATAGACAGAATCCCACCTCTTTAATAAAGCCTTCATCTATATTTGCAATATCTTGATTGCAACTATAATTCTTGCTGGTTCTTCGATTGCTTGCAGGGATTGATCCTCGTGATCAGGTTGATCTAGCTCCGGCGTGATCAATAGCCTCGGAAGTTGGTGTATCGATTGTTAAGGCGAACGTCTCGCACGTTTGTAGTCGGATCATCAACGTCGACCTCCACCATAATCGATAGGTATCGTCTCATCGAAAGATCGGGCACCTTTACCCTATCAAGTGGTATCAGATTTTGGGTTTCTCGGTGAGATCTTACAGTTTTCGTAGTTTAGATTGCATCTGTTCTTCTTCCTATAAACCATAAAAGCCAAAAAAATTAGGTTTAGATCCGTATCCTAGAAACACTTTTAGGCCTTTTGCATCTTTTCTTTTCAGTATTTGCTTTGTTGAATTCTAGTCTGCATCGTCGTGTCCAGTGCTGGTTTTACATCTAGCTCTTTAGAGTTTTGAGTTCTGGTCACAGCCATCACCACCGCCACCACCGATTTCGCTATCACCACCACCACCATCGCTTTCGCTATCACCACCGCCACCACCGATTTTGCTATCACCACCGCCACCACCGATTCCGCCATCACCACCGCCACCACCAATTCCGCTGTCACCACCGCCATACACTTTTTTGTTTTCCTACTCTTGCTTTCCATCATTGTAGATCCGATCTGAGTTGTAACTTGATCCGAGTTCCAGAAAGTTTTGGCCAGCAGGAAAGAGGAGGGGAGAGCAAAAAAAAAAATTCGGAGCAGTTTTCGGCCTATACTGTTTTTAGGTTTTTGGGATCGTTTTGAGCTATATGCCATTATAGTGAAAAAAATTGGCGTCTGCACGCTTTCCGGAGCAGTTTCGTGCAGTTTCCAGAAATTTAAAAAAAAAATCTTGATCTTATCCTGATATTTCGCCTTGCTGATCGTTTTGAGACACTTTCCATCAAAGTGATTTTTGCGCGCTGTTCAGAGCACTGCTGCCTGTTGCTTTTTGGTGTTGCGGCGTGACTCGTGGTGTTCTAGGCTCGCGTCTCTAGCTTGGGATAGTCTAGGACCAGCACAGTACCGTCGTTGAGCTGTTATTCAACCTTGCATTACTGTTTTGAAATTGTTGCTACAGATATTGCAGCCACCCAGAGCTCCACATATTCCTACACCGTGCATTGACACCACCTGGCAATCGCTCTATTCAATCTTCCTGAAGTTTGATCACAACGGTTGCTGATCGCCACCTACTGCAGGGTAAGAACAGGTAAGAGTATTGGTTTGCTTGATAGATTAAGTGTTTTCCACCCCTGTTCCTGTTGCATCTCTATTCTATAACTGTGCTTTTGCATACTAATCATGCCACCAGACAACACCGAGACACCGCCACTGGAGGGTGAAGCCTTGCAGGCTCACGTCACCAAACTTTTGTCTGATCATATGCAAGATGTGGACAAGCGTTTCAGTGACATGATGGAGCAACTCGAGGGACTCGAGACCACCTTCACCGCCAAACTCGACGCTAAATTCCAGGAGGTGCTAGCATGCTTACCACCACCACCGTCGGCTCGCGTGCCTCCTCCACAGCCGACTCGCATGGCTCCCCCACCGACCTTTGTGGGACGTGCACAACGCGTTCTCCATCCACCGGCACAAACTTCGGCTGCGGGTGCTACTGTGGGCACTACGGCTGCTGGCGTTGCAGGAGCTACGGGTGTTACACAGGCCCGTGATGCACAGTTCGATGATTATTACGGGGAAGATGAGTACGAGGGCGAGTACGTGGATGACTTCATAGTTGATCAGCCACCTGGTCGTCCTCGGCCCTACATTCACCGTCCACCTTCTCGTCCGTTGGTACGTGATGATGACCATGTTGCTAAACTGAAATTACATGTTCCTACATTTGATGGTCGATATAACCCTGATGCATACCTCTCTTGGGAATTAGAATTAGACCAGCATTTTGCATGCTTAAATTATCCCGAGGATGGACGTGTTAGTGCTGCTACTTGTGAGATCACTAGTTTTGCTTCCATATGGTGGTCTGAATACTATCGTGCTAATCATGCTAATCCAATCACTCCGTGGGATGCTTTAAAACATGCTATACGTATTCGTTTTGTTCCACTATATTATCAGCGTTCCATGCTTACCAAATTAGCACGTCTAGATCAAGGCAAAAATTCTGTAGAGGATTACTATCAGGAGTTGCAAACTGGCATGCTGCGTTGTGGTATAGAGGAGGATAATGAAGCATTAATGGAACGATTCGTAGGCGGGTTAAATAAGGAAATTCAGACTATTCTTTGATATAAATCTTATCACACTATTACCCGTTTGTTCCATCTTGCTCGCAATGCTGAATGTGAAGTGCAGGATTGACGCGAGGCGACACAAACTAATTATTCTGCAGGGCGTTCTACTTGGAGATCCCCGAATTCGGCGTCACTGGCTGCTGCACCTACACCTCCAGCGACCCCATCCACGCGATCTGCAGCATCTACACCACCTCCGTTTGCTGCACGGAAGACTACTACAGGACTAGCCCCGAGTGCTGCGTCCTCCATGGCATCTACGGGCAAGTCCAACCAAATTCAGTGCCACAAATGTGGTGAACTTGGTCACTTTGCACGTGATTGTGCCTCCTCCCATGTGATGATTGCTCTTGAGGATGGTGGATACGACTGCGCCAGTGATTATGATGAAGAAACTTTGGCTCTTATTGCATCTGATGAGCAATGTGCTGCAGCACCCACGGAGCAAGATTCTGAATATATGGCTACAGAACATGCGGAGAAATACCCGAGTTTAGTTGCACAGCGAGTCTTGAGTGCACAAATTACCAAGGCCAAGCCCGACCAGTGCCATAATCTATTCCATACCAAGGGCGTGGTTAAAGATCATTGTATTCACATTATTATTGATGGCAGGAGCTGCAACAACTTGGCGAGCATGGAGATGGTTGAAAAGCTTGCTCTTACGACACGACTCCATCCTCGTCCATACCACATTCAATGGTTTAATAACAGCGGCAAGGTTAAGGTAACATGTACAGTTCGTGTGCATTTTACTATTGCTGCATATGCTAATTATGTTGAGTGTGATGTTGTTCCTATGCAAGCATATGCTCTTTTACTTGGTAGACCATGGCAGTTTGATACAAATTCTATACACTATGGTAGCACAAATCAGTATTCTCTTGTTCATAATGATAAGAAAATTGTGTTACTTTCCATGTCTCTTGAAAATATTTTAAAAGATGATCTTGCTAGAGCTAGTACAGCACATAGTGAGGGGAAAAAGCTGAGCGAAAATCAAATTGTTGCTAAGGAACTTATGCCTTCTACAAGTACTTCTAAATCTGCTCCAAAACATGCTAACAAAATTCTTTTGAAAAGTACTTGTTTGCTAGCTAGCAAATCTGATATTTCTAAAACTGATGTGAGTACTACTGCATGTTATGCTATCATTTGCAAAGAAGTGTTGTTTTCGGCTGAGGGGATGCCTTCTTCTTTACCACCTGCTGTTGCTAACATTTTGCAGGAATATGCGGACGTTTTCCCACAAGATGCACCTCCAGGACTGCCACCTATTCGTGGAATTGAGCACCAAATAGATTTGATTCCTAGAGCATCTTTACCCAACCGTGAGCCATATCGTACCAATCCGGAGGAGACGAAAGAGATTCAGCGACAAATTCAAGAACTTCTTGACAAGGGTCATATTCGTGAGTCTCTTAGTCCATGTGTTGTTCCTATTATTTTGGTACCAAAGAAAGATGGTTCTTCACGCATGTGTACTGATTGTAGAGCCATCAATAATATTACTATTCGCTATCGTCATCCTATTCCTTGTTTAGATGACATGCTTGATGAATTGAGTGGCTCTACCATGTTCTCTAAGGTTGATTTGCGTAGTGGTTACCACCAAATTCGTATGAAGTTAGGAGATGAATGGAAAACTGCATTTAAAACTAAATTTGGCCTATATGAGTGGTTAGTGATGCTCTTTGGTTTAACTAATGCTCCCAGCACTTTCATGAGATTAATGAATGAAGTTTTACATGCTTTTATTGGACATTTTGTGGTGGTATATTTTGATGATATATTGATATATAGCAAATCTGTAGAAGAACATTTGGAACATTTACGTGCTGTTTTTGATGCTTTACATGCTGCACGTTTGTTTGGTAACATTGCAAAGTGCACCTTTTGCACAGATAGAGTTGTTTTTCTTGGCTATGTTGTTACAGCACAGGGTATTGAAGTTGATCCCGCCAAGATTGAAGCAATTTCGAGTTGGCCACAACCCAAAACAGTGACACAAGTGAGGAGCTTCCTTGGCCTTGCTGGATTTTATAGGCGCTTTGTCAAAGATTTTGGTTCCATTGCAGCACCGCTGAACGAGCTTACTAAGAAAGATGTGCCCTTTGTTTGGGGCGATGCACAACAAGAAGCCTTCATGTTGCTCAAAGATAAGCTTACACATGCTCCTTTACTCCAAATTGCCTAATTTTAATAAAACCTTTGAGTTGGAATGTGATGCTAGTGGAATTGGTTTGGGAGGAGTGTTGTTACAAGAGGGCAAACCTGTTGCATATTTTAGTGAGAAATTGAGTGGAGCTAGTTTGAACTATTCTACTTATGATAAGGAATTATTTGCTCTTGTTCGGACATTAGAAACTTGGCAACATTATTTATGGCCTAAAGAATTTGTTATACATTCTCATCATGAAGCCTTGAAGCATATTCGTAGTCAAGCTAAGTAGAATAAACGTCATGCAAAGTGGGTTGAATTCATTGAATCTTTTCCTTATGTTATTAAACACAAAAAGGGTAAAGATAATATTATTGCTAATGCTTTGTCACGTTGTTATACCATGTTATCTCAACTTGACTTCAAAATCTTTGGATTGGAAACTATTAAAGAACAATATGTGAACGATGCCAATTTTAAAGATGTTTTGCATCACTATCTAGAGGGTAGAAATTGGAACAAATTCTTCCTCAATGATGGATTTGTGTTCCGTGCTAACAAACTATGCATTCCAGAAGGTTCTGTTTGTCTTTTGTTGTTGCAAGAGGTGCATGGAGGAGGCTTGATGGGTCACTTTGGAGTAAAGAAGACAGAAGACGTACTTGCTACACACTTCTTTTGGCCACGCATGAGAAGGGATGTTGAGAGGTTTATTGCTCGCTGCACAACATGTCAAAAAGCTAAGTCCCGCCTTAATCCACATGGTTTATATATGCCTCTTCTTGTTCCTAGTGTACCTTGGGAGGATATTTCTATGGACTTTGTTTTAGGATTACCTCGAATACTAAAGGGGAGGGATAGTATTTTTGTGGTTGTGGATAGATTTTCTAAGATGGCACACTTTATTCCTTGTCATAAGAGTGATGCTGCTGCTCATGTTGCTGAATTATTCTTTCGCGATGTTGTTCGCTTGCATGCTATGCCTAATACTATTGTTTCAGATCGTGATACTAAATTTCTTAGCCATTTTTGGAGATGTTTATGGGCTAAGTTGGGGACTAAATTGCTATTTAGTACTACATGTTATCCCCAAACTAATGGACAAACTGAAGTAGTAAATAGAACTTTGTCTACCATGTTACGGGCTGTTTTAAAAACAAATTTAAAAATGTGGGAAGATTGTTTACCTCATATTGAATTTGCTTACAATCGTTCTGTGCATTCTACAACTAAGTTATGCCCTTTTGAGATTGTGTATGGTTTTGTTCCTCGTGCACCTATTGATTTATTACCTATTCCATCTTCGGTGCAACATAATTTTGATGCTACGCAACGTGCTGAACAGATTCTTACATTGCATAAGATTACTAAGGAAAATATAGAACGTATGAATGCTAAATATAAAGTTGCTGGTGATAAGGGACGCAAGCATATTGTGTTTGATGTGGGAGATCTAGTTTGGTTGCATTTGCGCAAAGATCGTTTTCCTGATTTGCGCAAGTCTAAATTAATGCCATGTGCTGCTGGTCCTTTCAAAGTGTTAGAGAAAATGAATGATAATGCATATAAACTTGAGCTTCCTACAGAGATGGGCACGGTAAGTCCTTCATTTAACATTGCAGATTTGAAACCATATTTTGGAGAAGAAGATGAGATTGCGTCGAGGACGACTTCAATTCAAGAAGGGGAGGATGATGAGGACATCCCTACGGTTGATACAACCGTTGCACCTACAGCCACACTTCCTCATGTTCCACAATTCCAAGGACCTCTCACAAGAGCTCGTGCACGCCAACTGAATTATCAGGTACTTTCGTTTCTAGGAACTATTCCTAATATTTATGAGAATATGATGCTGCCTAAATCAGATGTGTTTATGTTACTTAGGAATGATGGGCGTAGCATGGATGAGAGGGTCAAGGATTGGAGCATGATCATGCATGGAGATGATGGCAGCAATCGTGTGAGGATTCAGGATGATGCTGCAGGTGAAGATTTCTGAACTTTGAAGCCACCATAATGATGCAAGGATGCTTGGACGAAATTCACAAGTTACCAAATCATAAAATTCGTCCAAGGCTTTATATGGTGCTGCGTCACCTTATTTTATGGGTTAAACCCATGTATTTTCGTCCTAGGTATTTTAGGGATTTTCTGGAGGCTGTTTGAGTGGAAAAGGGCCCATCTAGGGTTATTTTCGGATTGCCCATTAGGGTTGTACGAAAATCCCTGCCCTTTCCCTCATATATACCTCCTCCTGGCCATCATTAGAACTAGGATTTTATTTAGTTAAAGACTTAACCACGAGCTACTCTTCGCCATAGGCACAAGTGTCAAACCGACCTTCTGTACTACGCACAGATAGAATCCCACCTCTTTAATAAAGCCTTCATCTATATTCGTAATATCTTGATTGCAACTATAATTCTTGCTGGTTCTTCGATTGCTTGCAGGGATTGATCCTCGTGATCAGGTTGATCTAGCTCTGGCATGATCAATAGCCTCGGAAGTTGGTGTTTCGATTGCTAAGGTGCAACGTCTCGCACGTTTGTAGTCGGATCGTCAACGTCGACCTCCACCATAATCGATAGTTATCGTCTCATCAAAAGATCGGGCACCTTTGCCCTATCACCCACCCAAATGGGTTAGGTCAGACCAACCCGGCCCGGTCGGTCTCCGACCCCCTCCAGTCAATCGCGTCGAACCCTAACCCTAATCCCCCTCTCGCTCCCGCAAATGTGAATCGCCGGTGGCGTCACCACGCGATTCCGCTGAGCTCCGGTGGTCTTTGTTGCCGCCGTGTGGGGCAATTGAATCGCTGTTCTCTGCCCTTCCTTCTTACCAGAAGAAATCATCTCCCTCGGCTCTGTTCGCTCTCGTTGAGTCGAACTTGATCTCGGTACCGAGATGGCTCGAGCTGCGGCCGTGATTTCCTCGCTCCGGTTCTTTGTCAACCTGATGCTGGGGAAGAGAAGCTCCGGCAGGTGCTGCAGGTGCGTCCTGGCACAGGTATGGCGACGTCGTGCCCCTGTGCTGTCGTGTCACGATGCTGCTGGCCTTGGCCTCTCCTCGGTCTCAGGCAAGTGTTTCCCTCCTTTTCCTCTTGACCCTCTGCTGCTCTGTGATTAGGAGCTGATGGCTGTGAACTTGTATATGGCCACTATGCTATGGTGTTGTCATACTGTGTTCTACTTCTAACCTACTGTGAGAGTATGACCCTAGTTCAATTGGTCTGTGCTTTGGCTTGCTCTAGTGTCCTAGTTTGGGTGCTCATTTCACCCCTGGCATTTGTGAATGGTGATGATAACATTGAGCCACTTGCAGATTGGTTAGCTAAATAACTTAGTTGCGGATTACAGGTTAATCCCATGTATATTTGATAAGAACAGATGCACATTAATTTGATCTTCCTATCATGCTCGAGGAAAGTGTATAGCTGAACTGAACCTTACGGTTCAGTCATGATTTGCATCATGTTATAGTTATTTGGGCAGTTGGCATTATTAGTTGGATGTGGCTGTGTTTGGGAATAAATCCTATGATGCTCCCAGATCATGAGCATACATGAACTAGAGGACTTGGGCTTAAGTTGTTGAGCTGCTATTGGGCAAAACCCTATTCTAGACATTTTTCTGTGGCTAGCTGATTCACTGATAAGACCAAATACTTGACTTGATTTTCCCCTGCCAATGATGCATAGTCTGAGGCCCATTTTTTAATAAGAGTAGATATTGCTTGTGGCTTTCCTTTTTAAGACCCAGTGATGAATTTTGCATAGCAACTTTGCAATTCTGAGGTTCGACACCCCTCTGTCCTCCTAGGTGTAAACTTGGTAGAAGGGCAGTTGGGTATGTGTGTGTGCAACCTTTTTCTTTTGGTGTTCTTGCTCATGCAGTGATGTCAAAGCACTAGCAAAGTTTAAATGGCTGGCTGGCTTGTTCAGTTCCTCCTGGACATCCAAGTGATGACCAAAGCCTTTCTATATCAAGCTTTGCTTGATTTTAATTATGGTTGTGCTCTGTGCTGCTTGCCTGGAAGATAAACCTGTGGGTTTACTCCCAGAATTTATGTATGCATTGGTTTAGTATCAACCTACTACTAAAGAGTAGCTTGTTCTTCTGGATATTTTTGATAACCTGCTTCTTGTGGCAAGCCTGCTCCTCCTAGCTGCTTGACCTAGTTCCTAGTTCAACTAGTGACTATTTTTGTCTTTGGCTGGATGGTTTTGGTGTTTTGGTGATGTTGCTATGGTGAATCTTTGCTTGGTGCTCAACTCATGAGCTGTGAGTGATGTACTGTGTGTGGTTTGGTGGAATTATTTGAGTTCCTACTGAACAGTGATGTTCTAGGCGCGTTGGTGTGGTTGTGGTACTGATGCTTGCTTGCACCGCAACCAGTGCTCAACACTAGGTCAGCTCACTCCCTGGGGTGTTGATAGCACTCCTGTGACTCCTCTCATGCCCATGGTGAGTAAGCTGTGTGTCTTCTTGCTGTCCATGCTGGACTGGGATATTTGCTCCTGCGAGCTGTTTGGTGATAAGCTTCACCTTGTTGATGATTACCAACAGTGAGCATTTAAGTTTGACTGCCACTTGGATTTTCCTACTTTGGTTGTGTGTGTACATGTGCTTGTAGGTATCCAGGGAATAAAAAGAAAGGAACGAAATAAGTGGTGTAGTTTAGGGACTTTCTTTTGTTCCTTTTAAAATTGTAATATTTTATTTGTTTTGTAATACCTTTTCCGTTTTCTATGTAATTATTTCTTTTATTTCTAAATATTGTAAAGACAATGTACTATGTGTTGATGATCAATAAAGCCCAAATTTTACTTAATTTTAATGTTTATCCATTCTAAATGTGTAATTCAAATTCAAATTTCATAATTCAAAGTTATGCTTGAATTCTTTATTCTTTATTAGTATTTGTTAATTCAAGTTTACCCATTCCCACACTGAATGGATCAAAAGAGATCCTATCGAACTCTTTCACACTTCGAGAGTATACCATTTCCCCCCTCGAAGAGAGAGCTCGATCCCTCTTAGGTTTTAGTGTTAAAAGCGCAAAAAAATTCCCATAATTTCAAATGAAAAGCACAAAAGCCCTCTATTCTACCCCGCAATTGTCCTACGTGCTGGGATGTTACAGGGAAGCACCAGAGCAACAGAGCCTGGAGCACCAACTGCTACCAGGCCGTCGTCCTGGCTAGCCTTGTCCACTGGCTCGGTTGTCCTAGCCTCCGGGAAGGACACGGCAGCTGTAGACCCAAGAGAAGGAAAAAATAGTTGTCTGAGAGGGCAAGTAAAAAGGAACTCGCAAAAAGTTGGCTAAAAAGTTGGCAAAGTTGGGCAAAAAGTGTGCACCTATTGGCGTGGTGGTAGCGGTGGCAGGGAGCTTCCTAGAAGGTCTTCGGCAACCTTGCCGGCCCCAACACCTGCACTAAGAGCAGACGACAAGCTTTAGCCCGGGAAGGGTGATCCCGGCAAGGGAAGTGGGTATCAACTGAAGTGAGAAATGAGTTACCCGTTGCGGGGAGCTTCAACTCCTCGCCAGGGGCTCCGTGAAGCCTCTTGCTGGTGGTCTCACAGTGCACCGGGGCAGGCTCTGGGGAGGGGTCCCTGCTACCTAAAATCAAAGAAGCATTGTGACTTCACGAGACCCGAAAAACAGAACGTAAGAATGCAAGCCTGGGAAGCTTACCGAGGCAGGTCCAGGAGGCAACCCCACGCCAGGTCGTCCCAACCTGCAGCACTTGGGGATGGGCCACCCACGGGAGTGGCACGGGAAGTGCTGGCGCCTATGGACGAGCTCACCCCAGGCGCTGAGGCCAGGGGGCTGACCAGGTGCAAGGGCCTCAGGCGCTGCCAAGGAAGGTGAACCAAGGCAGCAGATCCTTCGTCCTCCTTAATGGCCTCTTGGTCCACGAGAAGGTGACTGACCAAGCGACTTCTATGCGCCGTGGTGAGTTCCTCGTCTGCCCCTCTGGTGGCTACCTCCGGTACCACAGGAGCAACAACGGGGCCCCAATCATCGCAGAGGGGCATGGACGCGATGATGGCCACGCGTTCCTCAGCGTCCACTCAGATGAGCGCATGGATCCACTGAGGCCTCAACAGTTCTGTCTGGTTGCTGCCACTCAGAAAATTGGAGACCCTCAAGATTTTGTCCTCAAAGGGGCCTTCCTGGTGCAGCCTCGTCGGGTGATTCTGAGAGAGCACCTCCCAATGAGGGCAGGACCACCAATGCAGCGATGCGATGTCGTGGCGAACAAAAGAGTACACCATGTGGTGGGCGACAAGGTGGTTGTCGTGAAGGTTCTGGATCCTCTCCACTGCGGCCTCTAGACCGGCCATGCTTGCCGGGGATGTCCAGACGGAGAGAGCTTCCGAGAAGCCCATCGGCTCGGCGTAAGCCACGGGGTCATCTTCCTCGTCAAACCACACGAAACACCAGTTCGCCCGCCAGTCCTCCCACTCTCTATTTGGCATGGGGATGAAGCGCGTCACCATGCTGGAGCAAAGATGGAAGGAGAGGTAGCCGAAAATGGCGCCACTGGTGTCCAGGCGCTCCTCAAAGAAGACTCGAAAGAGTGCCACCAAAGGGCGCACCCAACAAATGCCTCACAAAGGTACTGGAAGATGGCCAGCGTGAGGAGGGCGTTGGGGCGAAGATGCGCAAACACCACACCATATGTGGACAACGCGGCATGGAGGAAGAGTGACATTGGCGGGACCATCCCCGCCACCAGGAAGCAGAAGAAGACCCTTGCATCCCTGCCTCATGACCGACGGCCTCACTGGCATGGGCGAGGATGGTCGGACTTCGCTCGTTCGACCCATCCGCCACATATCCAGCGAGCTATTCGAGCCCTTGTCCTCTGCCATGGGCCTCGAAAGGGAGGAAAGGGTCTCGGGAGAGGGAGCCTTCTGCGCTCCCCTTTTTGGACCTGGACCTCTTGGGAGCCATGGCGCAGCAAGGGGTGAGGGCAGGGGGACGCCGGAGGAGTGCGGCAAAGAAGAAGGTCGAAGAGGAGATGTGTTGGTAGCGAAAGGACTAAGGCCGCTTCCCAAAACCCTTTATGGGGCATGAGCATGGGCCCACCATCCGTTTCACTCCTGCATTAACCCCTCGCCCCTTCCCCACGCACGGCTCGCGTGGCAGCTGCCCCACTATGCCGAGCATTTTTCGCCTCGCATGAGAATCGAGGCGCCATGGGAGAGCATCGGAGTCAATGCATGACCCATTGGGTCTGTGATAGTGCGTAGTAGGCACCCAGTTGGGAACCCCAAGAGGAAGGTATGAGGAGCACAGCAGCAAGTTTCCCTTAGTTGTGAAACCAAGGTTTATCGAACTAGTAGGAGAAAGCCAAACTTCTGAAGGTTGATGCTCTCTAGCTTCGCGACACTCCGGCCAATGGCGCAAGAAAAATACTGGTGCGTAGTTGACCTGGGAGCTTCTTCACCAGCAGCAACATGGAACCTGCACACAACACAACCAAGAACTTTGCCCCAACTTACGATGAGGTTGTCAATCTCACTGGTTTGCTGTAAACAAAGGATTGAGCGTATCGAGTGGTAAAAGGTAATAGTATGCAAGAATGTAAATAAGCAAGTATATAGTAAACAGTAATAGCAATGTAAAGGAAATTGGACCGGGGTCCATAGTTCACTAGTGGTGCCTCTCCATAAGATAAATAACAACATGTTGGTAAACAAATTACAGTTGGGCAATTGATAGAATAAAGATAGCGCACATATGTCATGAGGATCACTATGAGATTCACTTTGGGCATTACGACAAAATACATAAACCGTAATCCAACTGCATCTATGACTAATAATCCACCCTCCGGATGTCGTCCGAGCAACCATCGGGTATTAAGTTGCAAACAACGGATAACTGCATTAAGCAAAGTGCGTAAAGTAAACAAAGCAAATGTCCTTGGACACAAGAATGTTGTTTTCTCCCTAGTGGCAATAGCACATCTACAACCTTAGAGGTTTCTGTCACTCCCCCAGATTACTAGAGGCATGAACCCAATTATCGAGCATAAATAATCCCTCTTGGAGTCACTTGCATCTACTCGGCCAAGATATCTACTAGCAACGGAGAGCATGCAAGATCATAAACAACATAGAGATAACATAAAGATAATAATTCAGCACATCAACTTAACATAGTACCAATACTCATCGGATCCCAACAAACACAACATGTAGAATTACACAAAGATGATCTTAATCATGATAGGCAGCTCACAAGATCTAAACATGAAGCACATGGTGGAGGACATGACCATCTAGCTACTGCTATGGACCCGTAGTCCAAGGTAGACTACTCACACATCACTCCGGAGGCGACCATGGTGATGGAGAAGGCCTCCGGTGGTGATTCCCCTCTCCGACAGGGTGCCGGGAAGAGCTTCTGGACCCTCCCGATCTTGCGTCGACGATGGCGGCGGCTTGCAGTATGTTTTTGAGGAAAATTGATCGGGTCTTTAGGTTTTTCTCCTCGAGGGGAATATATAGGCGGACGGGCGGCATTAGGAGGTGGACCAGCTGGTCTCACCCCCTGGTGGCGCGGCCAGGGCCTGGCCGCGCCACCCTAGGGTGTGGCTGGGCTCTGGCTCCCCTCCGTCTCATCTTTGGACTTCGCGACGCTTCGGGAAAAATAGGAGGTTCGGCTTTTGTTTCATCCAATTCCGAGAATATTTCCTATGTAGCTTTTCTGAAACACAAAACAGCAGAAAAATAGGGAACTGGCACTGTGGCATCTCGTTAATAGGTTAGTTCTGGAAAATGCATAAAAACGCCACGAAGTATAACAAAACGCAAAGCAAATGGTGTATAAACAAGCATGGAGCATCAAAATATAGATACATTTGAGACGTATCAGTCTGCAGAGCACTCAAGTGCCTCTATTCTGCCATCATGCCAGGCCTGGCAACATGCCAGGTCACATCAAGTGTGACCAGTCATGTCACAGGGCCTGCGCTCCATTGTTTGGCTGCACCCAGGTAATAGGTGGCAGCGTTGCTGGGGCACGACCGGGGGCTACTGTCGGTGTTCTAGACCAGGGGGTCCCAGCACCTATCGCTTGTCCTGCTCTACGAAGGGAAAGGATATGGACTCACTGAGCGTCGGCCGGACCAAGGCCCTGCCGACCGGTCGTCCATCGCTTCCCAGCAGCGAAGAGCCATCTGCAAACCTACTTGGAGGAAGAAGATGAAGACAGCCGTTGTCCGGGCTACATAGAGCCAGGGTCGTGTCACTCATCCCCCATAGGAGGTGGGAGAGAACCAGCGGAAAGCAACACAGTGCTGGGGGCACCAAAGGCATGGTGAAGGTAAGGGTTGCTCCTGCGACAGTGCATCTCAAAGATGTCGTGAGAGCTCCTCGATTGGCATCTTCGGAAGCTTTGCCATGGCGGCATCCTGGTGAGTAGTGTTGAAGACCAGTTGGGAACCCCAAGAGTAAGGTGTGATGAGCACAACGGTAAGTTTTCCCTCAGTTATGAAACCAAAGTTTAATCGACCAGTAGGAGAAAGAAACCACTTCTGAAGGTTGTTGCTAGCTGAATTTGGCAACGGCACCAGAAAATGTTGATGGCACCTAGAAAATGTCTGGTGCGTATCTTCGGCGCCAGCAGCAACGTGGAACCTGCACAAAACACAACCAAAGTACTTTGCCCCAACTTGCAGTGAGGTTGTCAATCTCACTGGTTTGCTAAAAACAAAGGATTAAACGTATAATGTGGAAAAGGATATTTGTTTGCAGTAAGTAAATAAATAATGTTTGCAGAACGTAAACGGTGCTTGCAGTAGATGGTAATATATGTATAAAAGAATGGACCGGGGTCCACAATTCACTAGAGGTGTCTCTCCATAAAGATAAATAACATGCTAGGTAAACAAATTACAGTTGGGCAATTGACAGAATAAAGAATGCATAACAATGCATGTACATGTCATGAAGATCACTATGAGATTCACTTGGGCATTACAACATAATACATAGACCGTAATCCAACTGCATTTATGACTAATAATCCACCTGCAGGATATCATCTGAACAACCCTTGGGTATTAAGTTGCAAGCAACAGATTATCGCCTTAAGCAAAGTGTGTAATGTAAACAATACAAATGTCCTAGAACAAAAGATTGTTGTTTTCTCCCTAGTAGCAACAACACATCTACAACCTTAGAAGTTATCGTCACTGTCCCAGATTACTAGAGGCATGGACCCACTATCGAGCATAAATACTCCCTCTTGGAGTCACTAGCATCTACTCGGCCAAGATATCTACTAGCAACAGAGAGCATTCAAGATCATAAATAACATAGACATGATAAATAAACAATCAACTTGACATAGTACTCAATATTCATCAGATCCCAACAAACACAACATGTAGAATTACATAACGATGATCTTGATCATGATAGGTAGCTCACAAGATCTAGACATTAAGCACATGGAGGAGAAGACAACCATCTCGCTACTGCTATGGACCCATAGTCCAAGGTAGACTACTCACGCATCACTCCGGAGGCAGGCATGGTGATGAAGAAGGCCTCCGGTGATGATTCCCCTCTCCGGCAGGGTGCTGGGAAGACCTTCTGGACCCTCCCGATCTTGGGACGACGTCGGCGATGGCTTGCAGTATGTTTCGTGGAAAATTATTTGTCTCTTTAGGGTTTTCCCATCGAAGGGAATTTATAGGCGATAGGGTGATGTCAGGGGGTGGACCATGGGCCCACACCACCCGGTGGCGCGGCCAGGGGGTGGCCCGCGCCACCTTATGGTGCGGCCGCCTCCTGGTCCGGTTCCGTGTCTCCTTTGGACTCCGTCTTCCTTTCAGGTATATAGGAACTTCGGCTTTCATTTCGTCCAATTCCGAGAATATTTCCTGTGTAACTTTTGTGAAACACAAAAATAGCAAAAAAAAACAGGAACTGGACTGTGGCATCTCGTTAATAGGTTAGTTACGGGAAATGCATAAAAATGTCATGAAGTGTAAACAAAACACAAAGCAACTAGTGTAAAACAAGCATGGAGCATCAAAAATTATAGATACGTTTGTGACGTATCAAGCATCCCCAAGCATAACTCCTGCTCGTCCTCGAATAGGTAAGTGATAACAAAACAATAATTTTTGAGGTGACATGTACCAACACAATCTTGATCAACTTAAAGCAAATCATTTCATGCTGAGATCAAAGTACTCTAAACATGGGCATAAGAGATATAATTCTAACCATAGAACTTAGCAACCATGTTACAACATGAAAAGAAACACAAACAAAAGATCATGAGTAATAATGCATTGAAAGTCAATTGTTTGTTTTGAGCATATAGAAAACATAGCAAAGTGGTATTCCGCTTGTCCCTCATGGAGTAGCAAAACATAAATGCATAGGACACCTTCAAAGTTCAAGAGGGTGACTAGATACAAATAATTTGAGAACAAGCAATACCATAATCATGAATAAAATATTAATAAATTTTGGGACTATGCACATTATACTCAGAATGACAACTATGCTCTCTTAATCGGTGCGTAAAGGTAGAAGATGAAGACTCAACATAAATGTAAAAGAAAGGACCTTCGTAGAGGGAAGTAATGATTGCAAGTTTTATAAACCTTCCAAAAATTATGGTACTTATTAGCTTTGAGCTCTCATTGCCCCTATCATAGGCATCTTGAGTGGTTAAGGTTAATGCGAGTACAAATATGAGATATATGCTTGACAAGTCATAGGTTGAAAATCTCATGTCCCTTGAATACGAGTACATAAACCATGCTAATCGAGTTAGGTCCCAAGTAAGTTCTTGTCATTGTAAGCATACATGTATCATTGAGAATGCCAACTGGGTACCTCCTGCCCGATGATACGAAAACTGTCACATCAAAATGACAAGACAAACAGACAATGGACACCTCGGCATCTCTTTTATTTACCATTGGGTATAGCTTTTTATTTTCAGATGCATCGTCGAATGTCCACTATGGTTATGCTGTAAATTTCCACCATGAATGATGCATGGTTTAGATTAGCGGCCCAGGCATTTCTCTAACACATATACAAACTCCATGAACTCACAAGTTTCCAACTCCTTTCACATAGATAAGCATCCATAAACAAAAGATCATGATATCAACTAAATAGGAATAAGTGCAATGTTGAAAGTGTGCCCCATGATAGCATGGCTGAGCTAACTCCCAACTTATAACTTGCAAGCATATAATCATCATAAGAGAGCCACAATGGTCAAGTTTATTAAGTGCAAGAAAGTAAATGTGCCATCAATTTTGTGAGATCTTTACTAACAAATTTTCTCATAACAAAAAATTTAATTTGGAAGATAGATAAAAGCATGATGAATATACTTGGAATAGCAAATTGCTAATAGGTAGATATAGTGGACACATTGGAAAACTTTGGTTTTTGGGAGTTGGATACACGAGTAGAGCTCATACTAAGTACAGGTGAAGGCTAGCAAAAGACTGGGAGCGACCAACTAAGAGAGCAATAATGGCCATAATCATGCATAGCGACAAAACATTATTAACCAAAGCATAAAGTGATATCACAAGTCAAAAACCAAATGATCATAGAGGCTTGAGGCAACTGGTTTAAAGTCAAAATATGGTGTAAGAATGCGCCAAGTCAACCCAAATAAAGCAACAAAGGAGAATACCACAATATTATGCTTCTATAAGATAAAAATAACACATGATTCTTTCAAAGGCACATTAAGCACTCTCAGTCATTTGAGACAAGTCATGCTACAACAATAACTACTAAGCATATAATCAAAATAATATCTAGCATGACATGATAAAGTCTAAGCCACAGTCTAAACAAGCTCCCTTTTGCACCACTATAAGCATGAAACATTTTACTCTTTTCCAACACCAATCAACCTATTTGAAACAACTCTCAAAGATGAAAAGCAACAAAGACCAGAGGTCTAAACACACCTAGATACAAATAACTAACAAGTTCTGAACAAGAACGAAGGCGAAAAACAAAAGCTAAACGCAGTACTAGAAAAAGAGAACACTCATTGAACGATAAAAGTGAAAACTAGAGTGTTCTAGGCAATGAAAACAGAGTGTGTCTTCTCCATAAGAAATATGTTGCGGTCCAACCATTTATTGCAGCAAACAAAACAAAAGAAAACTAAAAGCAAAAATAAAGACGCTCCAAGAAAAACACATAGCATATGAAGCAATAAAAATATAGTGTCTTGAAAGATGACCTGATATTTTTGTTGATGAAGAAGGGGTGCCATGGGGCATCCCCAAGATTTGACGCTTGTACTTCTTGGATATTTCTTAGGGTGATATGGGCATCCCCAAGCTTGAGCTTTTGTCCATACTTCATCTCATCTCATCATTCTCCTTTCCCTACACTTGAAAACTTCCTTCATACAAAACTTCACACAATTCTCATTAGCAACATTACTTTATGCAAGATAGTAAATCCACTTTTGGTTCAGTTTCAACTCAAGTACAACACATATTAACACATAAGATACTATAGCAACTTCCTCAAAAGTTCCGTGCTCAAAAGAACTCAAAATAAAGAGTTCAAGAGGCAAATGCAAATAGTGGCAGAAATCTGTCAAAACAGAATAGCTGGTAAAGATCATTTTTTTCGAAAATCTTCTATTGCTCAGATTGAAAAGTGCAAAATGAATGGAAGTTAGATAATAACCTGGGACACGTGCACAAGAAATCACAGATCAAAATGACATTCTGGGAATTTTCACGGATTTTTACGGTGAAGCGCAGAAATCTATTTCAGGACAGCAACTTCCCCAAATCTTACCTTCTTCCAATTAGAGGTTCTTCTTTGCACAAAAACGAAATAAAAATAATAAGGAGAGGTCATTACAGTAGTAACTACTTCCAAGACTCAACAAAAAGAAAAAGTACTGAAAAGAAAACATTGGGTTATCTCCCAAGAGTGCTTTTCTTTAACGCCTTTGAGCTAGGCACTGAAAGTAAGAATCAAGTATTTTCAAATAAAGGAGCATCAAGATCATAATTTGCTCTAATGATAGAATCAAAAGGTAGCTTCTTTCTCTTTCTAGGGAAGTGTTCCATACCTTTCTTCAGTGGGAATTGATATCTAATGGTGCCTTCTTTCATATCAATAATAGCACAAATAGTTCTAAGAAAAGTTCTTCCCAAAATAATAGGACAATAAGCATTGCATTCAATATCCAACACAAGGAAATCAACGGGAACAAGGTTATTGTTAACCATAATAAGAACATCATTAATCCTCCCCAAATGTTTCTTCTTAGCAACATCAGCAAGAGGAACATCAAAATAACAATTTTCTAACGGTGATAAACCAAGCATATCATAAATTTTTCTAGGCATAACAGAAATACTTGCACCAAGGTCACATAAAGCATTACAATCAAAATCATTCACATTCATCTTAATGATGGGCTCCCAACCATCTTCTAACTTTCTAGGAATAGAAACATTTTGTTTCAACTTATCCTCTCGAATTTGCATGAGAGCATTAGTAATACTAGTCGTTAACCCATGCACCTGCACGGCCTAGTGATTATGAAAATTAAGAACTTATCTTTTTATTGACATGAAAATTGTAGGTGGCATAGAATGCTTTAGAACTCTGGCACTTGCATGTTTCATGTGGAATGATTTTATCATGTTATTCGAGGCGTCCGAGAGATAAAAAACTATACGTGGTATTGCTTTAACTTATGGTTTAATTCAGTGGTGATGGCAGGAGCACAAAGTTGTGATATCATTTTGAACATGTGTTATCAAATTAATTTGTATTTTTCTACAAATTTTATCCTACATATAATGATTTTTCATAAATGATATGTAGTCAATTGACTACATAGCCTAGGAGCGGCTCCGCCACTGGTTTAATTATTCAATTGTGTATGAATTTGTGTAGTGGAGTAGTAAAAATCATATTATTTTGGTATTTACGAAAAGAAGACACACTCACATTCATGTTATGTTGCATTATCAATGTTTTGTACTGGATCTTCATTTTACTCCAAAGGGGATGCTTGCAAGATTGCCGCATAGATCAGGATCAAAGAAAAGAAATCTTCCTTTGGGTTGTGGCACATCCTAAAGACATTACATATTTTCCTTCTACATATTTCATCCAACATATCTAAAAAGTTCTTAAGACTATTAGACTGCAAACTCAGTAATAGTTTATGCCCATAGGATTTGGAAAACATGGTCATTAAATAATGCAGCATAAGTGCTTACCAGATATTATTTCTCAAATCTGATAATTTAGTTATTGCTACAAAATTAGATTGCCCATATCTCGTATAATAAGCTTAATAGGGGAAAAGTGCACATACCTTTAAGTATCTGTCATTGATCTTATAAACTAAGGACTCCATATTGTCATCAAACTTCACCCATTGAGCTGCTAGATTGCGCAATAGGTGGAATTAGCGCATTTTATCTATCAAAGTTGATAACATACATAGAAGAACACTAGATATTTAGAACCACTACTCTTTAAGGAAATGCACTTGCAACTAAGTCAGCTTCATGGGTTTGTACAAAAAATGTCACTGACACGGCCTATATATGATCCATTAATAATTTAACATGCCTTAGCTAAGAAACTGAGTGGGAAAATTATGGCTATTGCTACCAAGTATTGACCTGACCCCCACATAGAGATTAACGTATGATTCTTAAATATGACATTACACATGTACGTAGAAAATATTAAAATATGTAGCCAAATGTAGTAAAAAGTATAGAAGTAATCTTTGAAATATATACTTTTTCAAAATGGGGGAAATACATAGGCTGGTGCTTCCCCTTCAATGAAAAACTTTGCTAGATACATAAAGAGCGCCTAATGTCTGAAAAAGTAGGGATAATATTGTACCGTGCTACAACTAGGAGGCAGCCGGAGGATGAAACTTAACACACTTTATCCCCTTTTTCTCTCGGGAGAATAATCCAGTCGTATAATTCAGCTATATGCCATGAATAAAAAAAATGATTAAAACTGAACAATAGATTAACTAATGGAAATTTACATCTACCTGTTTGCTTCAGGGAGTTGTGTGGAATCACTTCTTGCTGGAAAAGAAAACGTGAACTGAGAAAAACTATAGTTAGAAGGCACTGGTTTCTTGTGATTTAAGTGCAATCATTGTTGACCAGAGGAAGAACAAACTATGTTCACTCAGCTCAGATGAAATCGTTGATGTTCATAAAATAACATAAATGGTAGAATAATTAAATTCAACGATGAAGGAAAGAGGTTTAGTTCTTATGAATGTATAGAAATTGGGGAGGATTCATATGGTATTCTGAGGAAACATCACAGAAGAGACAACAAATAATCATAGGGGTTAAAGCGAGCGAATACACAGACCGAGCAAGGCGATATGGTGGGAGATAAGCCAAGCTTTGGTAGCTGATCAAATATTTGCTAGCTAGATTCCATTAATGAGCATCAGTCTCACCTTACTACTATCACCATGCCCTTTGTTGCCTCCGCTCCCAAATCAATCAGACTGGTGCTTGTCTGGAACTGAAATGAGAAGAACGTCCCTCTGCGCGTCGTCAGGATAGAGATGACGGGATCAGTTGTTCGGCGACAACGTGTAGATATATGCGTGGAACAACGAAAACAGCGAGGAGGAAGCTTGCAGCTAGGGCATTGACGTCCACCGAGGGAAGTGCAGGCGGCGGCAGAGCGGTCATATCCGTGCAGCCTGGTGGAGTTCATGCATGTGACAACTGATTATTAATCTAACGGTTAGAGATAAATCGTTAGGTGATCATACGGATGACTTTCTTTACAGCGTTAGAGTTAACATGGAGGCTCGTACAGTGCCTCCAATTAGTAAATATAAGATGTTTTGTAAAAGCCATATTCATAGAACTATCATTAGGACTTTTAGCAAGATTTTGCAAGAACAAAATTACTTCAGAAATATTGCAACCATCAACATCAAAATCATTACTATCAAAGGTAGTAGAACCATCGCCTCCCATACTCTGAATTTTTTTAGCACTTTTATTAGAAAAAGTTTCCGTAGTTTTAGGCAATTTCGCACAAGGAGTAGGGATTTTCTCTACACCAATCAAAGTAGGAGGTTTGCTAGAATTTGAAACAACATCACTAGTGGTGGTAATAGTACAAACTTTAGTCATATTTCTAGCAATCTCATCTTCTCTTTCCCACCTAGCATGCAATTCTGCTAACATCCTAACATTATCATCAATCTTAACTTGAATGACATTCAAAGTCTTGCTTTCTTTCACATCATGAGGCAAAACCTTTAATTTCAGAAGTTCAACATCAAGAGCAAGGCTATTAACTTTAGAAGCAAGAACATCAATTTTACCAAACTTTTCCTCAACAGACTTATTAAAAGCAGTTTGTTTACTAATGAAGTCCTTAAGCATGACTTCAAGATCAGAGGGCGCACTCCTACTATTGTTGGAGGAATTACCATAACCATTACCATTAGTAGAAGGATATGGCCTATAATTGTTACTACCAAAATTATTTGTATAAGCACTGTTGTTGAAATTATAATTTCTAATGAAGTTCACATCAACATGCTCTTCTTGAGCAACCAAAGAGGCTAAGGGCCCGTTTGGCTTGCGCCAATTCAGGGGCAAGCCAAATTTTTGGCGGACGAATCGGCCGCCCGTGTTTCGCCCAGCGTGGGCGTAAAAATCTGAGGTTTGGACCAAAATTTTGGCGTGGCATAGAGGGAAGGGTACCAATCCAAACGATGGGCTATACTGGCAGTCAACGCCAAATATTTGGTGCGGTAACTACTGGCTCCAATCCAAACAGACCCTAAAGGAACATTATTAGGATCAATATGCGCCCAGCCATTAACAAGCATAGATATAATGGTATCAATCTTATCACTCAAGGAGGAGGTTTCTTCAACATAATTTACCTTCTTACCTTGTGGAGCTCTCTTGATGTGCCATTCAGAATAATTTACCATCATATTATCAAGGAGCTTTGTTGCGGGGCCCAAGGTGATGGACATAAAAGTATCTCCAGCAGCTGAATCCAAAAGGTTTCTTGAAGAAAAATTTAGCCCTCCATAAAAGGTTTGGATAATCATCCAAGTAGTCAGTCCATGAGTGGGACAATTCTTTATCAAAGATTTCATTCTTTCCCAAGCTTGAGCAACATGTTCATTATCAAACTGTTTAAACTTCATAATTTCACTTCTCAAAGATATAATCTTAGCAGGAGGATAATATTTTCTAATAAAAGCATCTTTGCACTTAACCCAAGAATCAATACTATTTCTAGGCAAAGATAGCAACCAATCCTTAGCTCTTCCTCTCAAAGAGAAAGGAAACAACTTAAGCTTAATAATATCTCCATCTACATCCTTTTACTTTTGCATCTCACATAGCTCAACAAAATTGTTGAGGTGAGCAGTAGCATCATCAGTACTAGCACCAGAAAATTGCTCTTTCATAACAAGATTCAACAAAGCAAGTTTAATTTCATAAAAATTTGCCTCAGGAGCAGGTGGCGCAATAGGAGTGCAGATGAAATCATTGTTGTTTGTGCTAGTAAAGTCACACAACTTGGTGTTCTCAGGAGTACTCATTCTAGCAAGACTAAAACAGATAAACAAAAATAACAACTATAAAAGGAACTAATTTTTTTGTATTTTTGATAAAAAGATGTAAACAAAAATAAAGCAAAGAAACTAAGCAAAACAATAACAAAGTAAAAAGATTGGAAGTGAGAGACTCCCCTTGCAGAAATCTTCTTTCTCCCCGGCAACGGTGCCAGAAAACTTGTTGGTGCGTAGTGTTGACGACCAGTTGGGAACCCCAAGAGTAAGGTGTGATGAGCACAACGGTAAGTTTTCTCTCAGTTATGAAACCAAAGTTTAATCGACCAGTAGGAGAAAGAAAACACTTCCGAAGGTTGTTGCTAGCTGACTTTGGCAACGGCACCAGAAAACGTTGACGGTGCCTAGAAAATGTCTGGTGCGTAGCTTCGGCGCCGGCAGCAAACTGGAACTTGCACACAACACAACCAAAGTACTTTGCCCCAACTTGCAGTGAGGTTGTCAATCTCACTGGTTTGCTAAAAACAAAGGATTAAACGTATCATGTGGAAAAGGATATTTGTTTGCAGTAAGTAAATAAATAATGCTTGCAGAAAGTAAAGGGTGCTTGTAGTAGAAGGTAATATATGTATAAAAGAATGGATCAGGGTCCACAGTTCACTAGAGGTGTCTCTCAATAAAGATAAATAACATGCTGGGTAAACAAATTACAGTTGGGCAATTGACAGAATAAAGAATGCATCACAATGCATGTACATGTCATGAAGATCACTATGAGATTCACTTGGGCATTACAACATAATACATAGACCATAATCCAACTGCATCTATGAGTAATAATCCACCCGCAAGATATCATTCGAACAACCCTTCGGTATTAAGTTGCAAGCAACAGATTATCGCCTTAAGAAAAGTGTGTAATGTAAACAATACAAATGTCCTAGAACAAGAGATTGTTGTTTTCTCCCTAGTAGAAATAGCACATCTACAACCTTAGAAGTTATTGTCACTCTCCCAGATTACTAGAGGCATGAACCCACTATCGAGCATAAATACTCCCTCTTGGAGTCACTAGCATCTACTCGGCCAAGATATCTACTAGCAACGGAGAGCATGCAAGATCATAAATAACATAGACATGATAAATCAACAATCAACTTGACATAGTACTCAATATTCATCGGATCCCAAGGAACACAACATGTAGAATTACATAACGATGATCTTGTTCATGATAGGCAGCTCACAAGATCTAGACATGAAGCACATGGAGGAGAAGACAACCATCTAGCTACTGCTATGGACCCATAGTCCAAGGTAGACTACTCACGCATCACTCCGGAGGTACGCATGGACATGAAGAAGGCCTGCGGTTATGGTTCCCCTCTCCGGTAGGGTGCCAGGAAGAGCTTCTGGACCCTCCCGATCTCGAGACAATGACGGCGGCGGCTTGTAGTATGTTTCATGGAAAACTATTCGTCTCTTTAGGGTTTTCCCGTCAAAGGGAAATTAATAGGCGGAAGGGCGATGTCAGGGGGTGGACCAAGGGCCCACACCACCCGGTGGCGCAGTCAGGGGGTGGCCCGCGCCACCCTATGGTGCGGCCGCCTCCTGGTCTGGCTCCATCTCTCCTTTGGAGTCCGTCTTCTCTTCAGGTAAATAGGAACTTTGACATTTGTTTCGTCCAATTCCGAGAATATTTCCTGTGTAACTTTTCGGAAACACCAAAATCGCAGAAAACATAAACTTGCACTGTGGCATCTCGTTAATAGGTTAGTTCCAGAAAATGCATAAAAATGCCACGAAGTGTAAATAAAACACAAAGCAATTGGTGTAAAACAAGCATGGAGCATCAAAAATTATAGATACGTTTGCGACGTATCACATCCCTTTGCCCTTAGCCATTTCCTGGAAGGGGTCCATGAACGATGCCCACGGAGAACCCTTGGCAAGCTCTGTCCTCAGCAAGGCGTTGCCGGGCGTCAGATGAGGCCTTCGCCCTTTGCTGGGAAGGAGAAGACGAAGGCCTCTCCCCCTTGCGGGGAGGGAAGCTTGCGAGAGAAGGCTTTTCCCCCAGCCGGGAGAAAGTGGAGAAGGCTCGGGACCTATCCCGAAGGACAAGACCTCCTGGCGCGTGGCGAGCGGATCCTGCCAGGATCTCTGTGTCACCCCCCCCGGTGTCGGTGCTCTGGACCAGGGGGTCCCAGCACCTTTCGTTTGGCCTGCTCCATGAATGATAGGGCAAAGGTGTCCGATCTTTCGATGAGATCTTGATATGTCGATTTGGTGGGTGGAGTTCGTGCTTGACGATCCGACTACACGTGCGAAGCTCGTGCGCCAATGCAATCGCTAGGACAATCTCCGGGAGTTACTGATCTTGCGGATGCACGATCAGCCTGACCAGCGAGGGTCTTAATTACTACCTGAAATCGAGAACAAGTAAGAACTAATACTGCAATCAAGATATTGCGGATGAAAGATGTATGCTTTATTCAAAAGGTGGGATTCCGAATAGGCGGTCTTCTTCTGGGCGATTGGCCTCAAAAGTCGAGCTCGTAGTTGCAGCAATGGATAACTTTAGTCTAATCAAAATCCGAGTGCTAATGACGGCTACGGGGGGTATTTGAGGAGGAAAAGGTAGGGGTGCGACCAGCCATGGGTATGGTGGTCGAACGGAACCCTAACAGGCCTTTTCTCCTCAAATTCGGACTCCTAAAAGTGGTTGTCTTATTTGCTGCGAAAATTACATGGGCCTGGCCCAAAAATAAAAGTGACGCAGCACAATATTTATCTAAGGGCGAATTTATGAAGTAGTTCTTTGTATATTTCGTCCAAGTCTTCATCCTTCATTATGGTGGCTTCAAAGTTCTGAAATCTCCACTCGTGGCATCTTCTTCAATCCTCAAATGCTTGCTTCCATCTCCATGCACGATCATGCTCCAATGCTTGTCCCTCTCATCCATGCTAGGTCCATCATTCCTAAGAGTAACAAACATATCTGATTTAGGCAGCATCATATTCTCATGTATGTGAGAAAGAGTTCCAAGAAATGAAAGTACCTGATAGTTAAGTTGCTTGGCACGAGCACGAGTGATGGGTCCTTGTATGTGTTCCGCTGTAGGTGCAGCGGTTGTATCAATAGATGGGATGTCCTCATCATGCTCCCTTCTTGAATTGAAGTCGTCCTCGACGCAACCTCATCTTCTTCACCGAAGTAAGGTTTTAAATCTGCAATGTTAAATGTAGGACTTACCGTACCAAAATCTGCAGGAAGCTCAAGTTTATATGCATTATCATTGATTTTCTCTATCACCTTAAAAGGACCATCAGCACATGGCATTAACTTAGACTTGCGCAAATCAGGAAAATGATCTTTGCGCAAATGCAACCAAACAAGATCACCAACCTCAAACACAACATGCTTTCGTCCTCTATCCCCAGCAACTTTATACTTAACATTCATGCGTTCTATGTTGGTTTAGTAGTTGCATGCAATTTTAAAATCAATTCAGCACGTTGTGTAGCATCGAAATTATTTTGCACTGAAGATGGTAAAGGCAACAAATCAATATGTGCACGTGGAACAAAACCATAGACAATCTGAAAAGGGCTCATCTTTGTGGTAGAATGCAGCGAACGATTATAAGCAAATTCAATATGAGGCAAACACTCTTCCCACAATTTTAAGTTCTTCTTTAAAACAGCCCGCAACATGGTAGATAAAGTTCTATTAACTACTTCAGTTTGTCCATCAGTTTGGGGATGATATGTAGTACTAAACAGCAATTTAGTCCCCAACTTAGCCCATAAACATCTCCAAAAGTGGCTAAGAAATTTAGTATCATGGTCAGAAACAATAGTATTGGGCACACCATGCAAACGAACGATATCACAAAAAAACAAATCAGCAATGTGCGCAGCATCATCGGTCTTGTGACAAGGAATCAAGTGTGCCATCTTAGAAAACCGATCCACAACAACAAAAATACTATCCCTCCCCTTCTGTGTACGAGGTAATCCCAAAACAAAGTCCATCGAAATATCCTCCCAAGGAACACTAGGAACAGGAAGAGGCATATATAGACCATGTGGATTAAGGCGAGACTTAGCTTTTTGACAAGTAGTGCAGCGTGCCACGAATCTCTCAACATCTCGCCGCATGCGTGGCCAAAAGAAGTGTGCAGCAAGAACATCCTCCGTCTTCTTGACACCAAAGTGTCCCATTAATCCTCCTCCATGCGCCTCCTGTAACAACAAAAGACGAACGGAACCATCTGGGATGCATAGTTTGTTAGCACGGAACACAAATCCATCATTAAGGACGAATTTGTTCCATGTTCTACCATCTTTACAATTCTGCAACACATCTTTAAATTCAGCATCATGCAAGTATTGTTCCTTGATAGTTTCCAACCCAAATTTTTTGAAGTCAAGCAGAGATAACATAGTATAACGGCGCGACAAAGCATCAGCAATTATATTATCTTTACCCTTTTTGTGTTTGATAACATCAGGAAAAGATTCAATAAATTCAACCCACTTTGCATGGCGACGATTCAGTTTTGCTTGACTACGAATATGCTTCAAAGATTCATGATCAGAATGTATAACAAATTCTTTAGGCCATAAATAATGTTGCCAAGTTTCTAATGTCCGAACCAGCGCATATAATTCTTTATCATAAGTAGAATAGTTTAGACTAGGCGCACTCAATTTTTCACTAAAATATGCTACAGGTTTGCCCTCTTGTAATAACACACCTCCCAAACCAATTCCACTAGCATCACATTCAAGTTCAAATGTCTTAGTAAAATCAGGAAGTTGGAGTAATGGAGGATGTGTTAACTTATCTTTTAGTATCATGAAGGCCTCTTGTTGTGCATCGCCCCAAACAAAGGGCACATCCTTCTTTGTGAACTCATTCAATGGCGCAGCAATAGAACCAAAATCTTTGACAAAGTGCCTATAAAACCTAGCAAGACCAAGAAAACTCCTCACTTGTGTGACCGTCTTGGGCTGCGGCCAATTCTCAATAGCTTCAATCTTGGCTGGATCAACTTCAATTCCCTGTTCTGTAACAACATAACCAAGAAAAGCAACTCTATTTGTGCAAAAGGTGCACTTCTCAAGATTACCATACATACGTGCATCACGTAAAGCATTGAAAACAGCATGTAAATGACCCAAATGGTCCTCTAAAGATTTGCTATATATGAGAATGTCATCAAAATATACCACCACAAAACGACCAATAAAAGCACGTAAAACTTCGTTCATCAGTCTCATAAAGGTACTAGGTGCATTAGTTAAACCAAACGGCATTACTAACCACTCATATAAACCGAACTTAGTTTTAAAAGCTGTTTTCCATTCATCTCCTAATTGCATACGAATTTGGTGGTAACCACTACGCAAATCAACTTTAGAGAACATAATAGAACCACTCAACTCATCCATTATGTCATCCAAATGAGGTATAGGGTGACGATATCAAATGGTAATATTATTAATAGCTCGACAATCAGTACACATGCGCGAAGAACCATCTTTCTTAGGTACTAAAATAATAGGAACAGCGCATGGACTAAGAGACTCACGAATATAACCTTTGTCCAATAATCTCTGGATTTGTCGTTGGATCTCTTTTGTTTCTTCAGGATTGGTGCGATATGGCGCACGGTTGGGCAGCGAGGCTCCTGGAATCAAATCAATTTGGTGTTCTATCCCACGAATAGGTGGAAGTCCAGGTGGAACATCTTGTGGAAAAACGTCCATGTATTCCTGCAAAAGGTTAGCAACCGCAGGTGGCAAAGAAGGAGGCATATCCTCAAATGAAAACAGAACTTCTTTGCAAACAATGGCATAACATGGAGTAATATTGACATCAATTTCAGCAAGATCAGATTTGCTAGCAAGTAAACAAGGATTCTTCAAACGAATTTTAGTAGCATGGTTAGAATCAGATTTAGAAGAATGCTTAGGGGGTACAAAATCTGCAGCAACAATCTGATTCTCACTCTTATGTTTGTCATCGTTTTTTAATCTACTAGCTCTAGCAAGATCATCTTTCAAAATTTGTTCCGGAGTCATGGGTTTAAGTCCAATTTTCTTGCCAGCATGTGTAAGAGAATACTGATTAGTTTTACCATTATGTACAGATTCTCTATCAAATTGCCATGGTCTACCAAGTAACAAAGAACAAGCTTGCATAGGTACAACATCACAATCAACAAAATCTGAATAAGTACCAATAGTAAAATGCACGCGTGCAGTTCTTGTTACCTTGAGCTTACGGGAGCTCTCAAACCATTGAATGTAATAGGGATGAGGTCGTTGTCGTGTGGGTAGAGCAAGCTTCTCCACCATGTCAATACTAGCCAGATTGTTACAACTCCCTCCATCAATGATGATCCGAATAGCTCTCTCCTTAACAACGCCTCTTGTTTGAAACAAATTGTGGCGTTGATCATGCTCAGCTTTGCTCAATTGCACACTCAAGACACGTTGTGCAACTAAACTCTTGTATTGATCAGCAGTCTCAGCCCCCATTTCCTCCATCTCCTTATCAGAATCAGAATTGGCACCATCACGTGCCGCAATAAGTGCCAATGTATCATCATCAAAATCACTCGCAGAGTCATATTCGCCATCTTCAAGCACCACCATTACATGTTTGGTTCTGCATTCTTTTTTGATGTGACCAAACCCAAAACATTTGCGACATTGAATGTCGCGAGTCTTCCCCGTGGAAGCCATGGAAGAAGAACTCTGTGTTAGACCAGTAGATGGTGATGGAGCAGGAGCAGGTGGCGTTCTTGACGTCGGCGTGGTATACCTGGAGGTGGAAGGACCTGGTGCATCCCCACGAGAAGGTGGAGCTGATTGGCGTGCAGACCATGAAGGAGTACGACCTGCAGAATTATTAGCTCTTCTCCATGATGGTTGACGATCCTGCACTTCCAGTTCAGCTTTGCAAGCAAGGTGAAATAAATGAGTAATAGTGTTGTACTCCTTATAGTCTAAAATATGCTGAATCTCCTTATTTAAACCACCAAAGAAACATGCTAGCATAGCTTCATTATCCTCGACAATACCACAGTGAATCATTCCTGTTTGTAACTCTTGATAATAATCTTGTACGGAATTTTTGCCTTGTTCTAAACGAGCTAATTTTTTAAGCAAATCCCATTGATAATGTGGAGGTACAAAACGAGTACGCATGGCATGTTTTAGACCAAGCCAAGTAGCAGGAATATTAGCATGATTGACGCGACAATGTTCAGACCACCAGATAGAAGCAAAATCTGTAAATTCACATGTAGCAGCACTAACACGCAAATGCTCAGGGTAGCGTAAACATGCAAAACGTTGCTCTACTTCTAATTCCCAAGTAAGATATGCATCAGGATTATATCTACCCTCAAATGGCGGAATATTTAATTTCAGCTTGGCCACATGTTCATCATCACGTACCAGACGCGGAGGTGGACGAGTGTTGCGGTTGTATTGCCGTGGACGGCCAAGTGCAGGTTGTTGGACCCCGTCCTCCTCAAGCTCGTTTTCATATTCGAACTCATTTTTCCCCTTGTCAGGAGCATATCCATCCTGGTGCCACGGCCCTAGCAGTATATAGCTCGGACAACGCCTATCTTCGTCTTCTTCCCGCAAGTGTGTTTGCGGACAGCTCTTCGCCGCTGTGAAGCAGTGGCCGACTGACCGGTAGTGCCTTGGTCCGCCCCCTGCTCGGTGAGTTCTTGTCCTTTCCCTTCATTGATGAGGACATCCCATCTATTGATACAACCGCTGCACCTACAGCGGAACAAATACAAGGAACCATCACTCGAGCTTGTGCCAAGCAACTTAACTATCAGGTACTTTCGTTTTTTGGAACTCTTTCTCACATACATGAGAATATGATGCTGCCTAAATCAGATATGTTTGTTACTCTTAGGAATGATGGAACTAGCATGGATGAGAGGGACAAGCATTGGAGCATGATCGTGCATGGAGATGGCAGCAAGCGTTTGAGGATTGAAGAAGATGCCACGAGTGGAGATTTCAGAACTTTGAAGCCACCATAATGAAGGATGAAGACTTGGACGAAATATACAAAGAACTACTTCATAAATTTGTCCTTAGATAAATATGGTGCTGCGTCACTTTTATTTTTGGGCCAGGCCCATGTAATTTTCGCAGTAAATAAGACAGCCACTTTTAGGAGTCCGAATTTGAGGAGAAAAGGCCTGTTAGGGTTCCGTTCGACCACCATACCCATGGCTGGTCGCACCCCTACCTTTTCCTCCTCAAATACCCCCCATAGCCGTCATTAGAACTCGGATTTTGATTAGACTAAAGTTAGCCATTGCTGCAACTACGAGCTCGACTTTTGAGGCCAATCGCCCAGAAGAAGACCGCCTATTCGGAATCCCACCTTTTGAATAAAGCATACATCTTTCATCCCCAATATCTTGATTGCAGTATTAGTTCTTACTTGTTCTCGATTTCAGGTAGGAATTAAGACCCTCGCTGGTCAGGCTGATCATGCATCCGCAAGATCAGTAACTCCCGGAGATTGTCCTAGCGATTGCATTGGCGCACGAGCTTCGCATGTGTAGTCGGATCGTCAAGCACGAACTCCACCCACCAAATCGACATATCAAGATCTCATCGGAAGATCAGACACCTTTGCCCTATCAAGTGGTATCAGATTTCAGGTTGCTCGGTGAGATTTACTGTTTTCGTAGTTTAGATTGCATCTGTGTTCATACCTATAAACCACGAAAAAGCCAAAAATACAGTTAGGATTTAGATCATCTCGTCCCATAAACCATCCGAGCCTTTGCATTGTCTTTTCAGTTTGCATTGTCTTTTCAGTTTGCATCGTTGAATTTGTGTCTGCATCCGCGTGTTGAGTTGCTGGTCTTAGTGTCTGTTCCTTTAGAGTTTTGAGTTCGAATCACCATAGTCCCGCCGCCGCCGCACGCTTGCACCACTGCTCCTCCATATCCTTCCACCACCACGCCATATACTTCCGCCACCGCCTTCACATAAGATTTTGTTCGTTCCTCCCAATTTCATCCGTGCCTTTTTCAGAGTCCGTGAGTTAGGTTTTGGTCGCCAGTCAAGAGGAAGAAGAAGAGCAAAAAAAAAAAGTCAAATCCGCATCCAAGTTGGGTTGACCCGTGCCTCCTAGTCCAGTCCGAATTTAGTCCGAATTAGACAGTTTTGTTAGTTTTTGATGGTTTTCGACAGCAAACTTCAACTGGCCATAACTTTTGCATACGAACTCCGTTTTCGACGTGCGACCACTCAAAATGCTCAGCATGAAAAGATCTATGTAACCACAACACTATGACAATGTGAGACACTCAGAACGCCCAAAAAAGGCCGGGAAGGCCGAGTTTTTGCCCTCTGAAGTTTCGGACCCGAAATTTCCTGCAGATCTTCACTTATATCTTGCTTTGGAGCTGTTTCTTTCTGCTTATTGTGCCACGCCGTGACTTTCTTAGTGTTCTCGGCTCGCGTCTCTAGCACGGTATAGCCTAGGACCACCACAGTACCGTGGTTGAGCATTCTTTCAACATTGCATTGCTATTTTGATATTTGCTGTGTTTTTGCTACCATATAAGCCTTCCTACAGCTCCACATATTTCTGCACGTGCTTTGTATCGACACCTGGTAATCGCTTTGTGCAATTTTGGGAGTCACTGCTCTTTGCTGGTTGCATATCACCTTCCTCCTGTTTGGTAAGAACTTGTAAGAGCTTTGTATACCGCTTGACGGATTACGCGTGTTTCCACCATATTCCGTAGTGCGTAGGTATATATATTTGTGCTTGCTTCTACGCTAACCATGACAGGAACCACGAAGGATGATGTTGATCCGGAGAAGATGACTAATGCAGAGTTGCATGCCCACTTCACTCGGCTGTTGGTGGGGCATGCACAAGATGTGGACACACGCTTGGGTGATGTTGATTCCAAGCTTTCTGATGCGATGGACAAGATTGCTGGTCTTGAGGCATCCTTCAACACCAAGCTCGACACCCGGTTCCAGGAAGTCCTGGCTCGTTTACCACCACTGCCACAGCCGGGCATCCATGTACCACATGCTCGCCGTGTTCCTCTCATACCGCCATCTGCGGGTACCGTTACAGCCGCGGCAGCTGCTGCGGCCGCTACGAAGGCGGTCACCCAGGATGGATATGCTCCTGACGAGGGGGAAAATGAGTTCGAAGATGAAAACGAGCTCGAGGAGGACGAGGTCCAACAACCTGCACCTGGCCGTCCACGGCAATACAACCGCAACACTCGTCCACCTCCGCGTCCGGTACGTGATGATGAACATGTGGCCAAGCTGAAATTAAATATTCCACCATTTGAGGGTAGATATAATCCTGATGCATATCTTACTTGGGAATTAGAAGTAGAGCAACGTTTTGCAAGTTTACGCTACCCTGAGCATTTGCGTGTTAGTGCTGCTACATGTGAATTACAGATTTTGCTTCTATCTGGTGGTCTGAACATTGTCGCATCAATCATGCTAATATTCCTGCTACTTGGCTTGGTCTAAAACATGCCATGCATACTCGTTTTGTACCTCCACATTATCAACGGGATTTGCTTAAAAAATTAGCTCGTTTAGAACAAGGCAAAAATTCCGTACAAGATTATTATCAAGAGTTACAAACGGGCATGATTCGTTGTGGTATTGTCGAGGATAATGAAGCTATGCTAGCATGTTTCTTTGGTGGTTTAAATAAGGAGATTCAGCATATTTTAGACTATAAGGAGTACAACACTATTACTCGTTTATTTCACCTTGCTTGCAAAGCTGAACTTGAAGTGTAGGATCATCAACCATCATGGAGAAGAGCTAATAATTCTGCAGGTCGTACTCCTTCATGGTCTGCGCGCCAATCAGCTCCACCTTCTCGTGGGGATGCACCAGGTCCTTCCACCTCCAGGTATACCACGCCGACATCAAGAACACCACCTGCTCCTGCTCTATCACCATCTACTGGTCCGACACAGAGTTCTTCTTCCATGGCCTCCACGGGGAAGACTCGCAACATTCAATGTCGCAAATGTTTTGGGTTTGGTCACATCAAAAAAGAATGCAGAACCAAACGTGTAATGGTGGTGCTTGAAGATGGCGAATATGACTCTGCGAGTGATTTTGATGATGATACATTGGCACTTATTGCGGCACGTGATGGTGCCAATTCTGATTCTGACAAGGAGATGGAGGAAATGGGGCTGAGACTGCTGATCAATACAAGAGTTTAGTTGCACAATGTGTCTTGAGTGTGCAATTGAGCAAAGCCGAGCATGATCAACGCCACAATTTGTTTCAAACAAGAGGCGTTGTTAAGGAGAGAGCTATCCGAATCATCATTGATGGAGGGAGTTGTAACAATCTGGCTAGTATTGACATGGTGGAGAAGCTTGCTCTACCCACACGACAACGACCTCATCCCTATTACATTCAATGGTTTGAGAGCTCCCGTAAGCTCAAGGTAATAAGAACTGCATGCGTGCATTTTACTATTGGTACTTATTCAGATTTTGTTGATTGTGATGTTGTACCTATGCAAGGTTGTTCTTTGTTACTTGGTAGACCATGGCAATTTGATAGAGAATCTGTACATAATGGTAAAACAAATCACTATTCTCTTACACATGCTGGCAAGAAAATTGGACTTAAACCCATGACTCCGGAACAAATTTTGAAATATGATCTTGCTAGAGCTAGTAGATTAAAAAACAATGACAAACATAAGAGTGAGAATCAGATTGTTGCTGCAGATTTTGTACCCCCTAAGCATTCTTCTAAATCTGATTCTAACCATGCTACTGAAATTCGTTTGAAGAATCCTTGTTTACTTGCTAGCAAATCTGATCTTGCTGAAATTGATGTCAATATTACTCCATGTTATGCCATTGTTTGCAAACAAGTTCTGTTTTCATTTGAGGATATGCCTCCTTCTTTGCCACCTGCGGTTGCTAACCTTTTGCAGGAATACATGGACGTTTTTCCACAAGATGTTCCACCTGGACTTCCACCTATTCGTGGGATAGAACACCAAATTGATTTGATTCCAGGAGCCTCGCTGCCCAACCGTGCGCCATATCGCACCAATCCTGAAGAAACAAAAGAGATCCAACGACAAATCCAGAGTTTATTGGACAAAGGTTATATTCGTGAGTCTCTTGGTCCATGCGTTGTTCCTATTATTTTAGTACCTAAGAAAGATGGTTCTTCGCGCATGTGTACTGATTGTCGAGCTATTAATAATATTACCATTCAATATCGTCACCCTATACCTCATTTGGATGACATGCTGGATGAGTTGAGTGGTTCTATTATGTTCTCTAAAGTTGATTTGCGTAATGGTTACCACCAAATTCGTATGCAATTAGGAGATGAATGGAAAACAGCTTTTAAAACTAAGTTCGATTTATATGAGTGGTTAGTAATGCCGTTTGGTTTAACTAATGCACCTAGTACCTTTATGAGACTGATGAACGAAGTTTTACGTGCTTTTATTGGTCGTTTTGTCGTGGTATATTTTGATGACATTCTCATATATAGCAAATCTTTAGAGGACCATTTGGATCATTTACGTGTTGTTTTCAATACTTTACGTGATGCACGTTTGTATGGTAATCTTGAGAAGTGCACCTTTTGCACAAATAGAGTTGCTTTTCTTGGTTATGTTGTTACATAATAGGGAATTGAAGTTGATCCAGCCAAGATTGAAGCTATTGAGAATTGGCCACAGCCCAAGATGGTCACACAAGTGAGGAGTTTTCTTGGTCTTGCTGGGTTTTATAGGCGCTTTGTCAAAGATTTTGGTTCTATTGCTGCGCCATTGAATGAGCTCACAAAGAAGGATGTGCCCTTTGTTTGGGGCGATGCACAACAAGAGGCCTTCATGATACTGAAAGATAAGTTAACACATGCTCCATTACTCCAACTTCCTGATTTTAATAAGACATTTGAACTTGAATGTGATGCTAGTGGAATTGGTTTGGGAGGTGTGTTATTACAAGAGCGCTAACCTGTAGCATATTTTAGTGAAAAATTGAGTGGGCCTAGTCTGAACTATTCTACTTATGATAAAGAATTATATGCGCTGGTTCGGACATTAGAAACTTGGCAATATTATTTATGGCCTAAAGAATTTGTTATACATTCTGATCATGAATCTTTGAAGCATATTCGTAGTCAAGCAAAACTGAATCATCGCCATGCAAAGTGGGTTGAATTTATTGAATCTTTTCCTTATGTTATCAAACACAAAAAGGGTAAAGATAATATTATTGCTGATGCTTTGTTGCGCCGTTATACTATGTTATCTTAGCTTGACTTCAAAAATTTTGGGTTGGAAACTATCAAGGAACAATACTTGCATGATGCTGAATTTAAAAATGTGTTGCAGAATTGTAAAGATGGTAGAACATGGAACAAATTCATCCTTAATGATGGATTTGTGTTCCGTGCTAACAAACTATGCATCCCAGATGGTTCCGTTCGTCTTTTGTTGTTACAGGAGGCGCATGGAGGAGGATTAATGGGACACTTTGGTGTCAAGAAGACGGAGGATGTTCTTGCTGCACACTTCTTTTGGCCATGCATGCGGCGAGATGTTGAGAGATTTGTGGCACGCTGCACTACTTGTCAAAAAGCTAAGTCTCACCTTAATCCACATGGTTTATATATGCCTCTTCCTGTTCGTAGTGTTCCTTGGGAGGATATTTCGATGGACTTTGTTTTGGGATTACCTCATACACAGAAGGGGAGGGATAGTATTTTTGTTGTTGTGGATCGGTTTTCTAAGATGGCACACTTTATTCCTTGTCATAAGACCGATGATGCTGCGCACATTGCTGATTTGTTTTTTCGTGATATCGTTCGTTTGCATGGTGTGCCAAATACTATTGTTTCTGATCATGATACTAAATTTCTTAGCCACTTTTGGAGATGTTTATGGGCTAAGTTGGGGACTAAATTGCTGTTTAGTACTACATGTCATCCCCAAACTGATGGACAAACTGAAGTAGTTAATATAACTTTATCTACCATGTTGCGGGCTGTTTTAAAGAAGAACTTAAAATTGTGGGAAGAGTGTTTGCCTCATATTGAATTTGCTTATAATCGTTCGCTGCATTCTACCACAAAGATGAGCCCTTTTCAGATTGTCTATGGTTTTGTTCCACGTGCACCTATTGATTTGTTGCCTTTACCATCTTCAGTGCAAAATAATTTTGATGCTACACAACATGCTGAATTGATTTTAAAATTGCATGCAACTACTAAAGACAACATAGAATGCATGAACGTTAAGTATAAAGTTGCTGGGGATAGGAGATGAAAGCATGTTGTGTTTGAGGTTGGTGATCTTGTTTGGTTGCATTTGCGCAAAGATCGTTTTCCTGATTTGCGCAAGTCTAAGTTAATGCCACGTGCTGATGGTCCTTTTAAGGTGATAGAGAAAATCAATGATAATGCATATAAACTTGAGCTTCCTGCAGATTTTGGTACGGTAAGTCCTACATTTAACATTGCAGATTTAAAACCTTACTTCGGTGAAGAAGATGAGGTTGCGTCGAGGACGACTTCAATTCAAGAAAGGGAGCATGATGAGGACATCCCATCTATTGATACAACCGCTGCATCTACAGTGGAACACATACAAGGACCCATCACTCGAGCTCGTGCCAAGCAACTTAACTATCAGGTACTTTCGTTTCTTGGAACTCTTTCTCACATACATGAGAATATGATGCTGCCTAAATCAGATATGTTTGTTACTCTTAGGAATGATGGACCTAGCATGGATGAGGGGGACAAGCATTGGAGCATGATCGTGCATGGAGATGGCAGCAAGCGTTTGAGGATTGAAGAAGATGCCACGAGTGGAGATTTCAGAACTTTGAAGCCACCATAATGAAGGATGACGACTTGGACGAAATATACAAAGAACTACTTCATAAATTCGTCCTTTGATAAATATGGTGCTGCGTCACTTTTATTTTTGGGCCAGGCCCATGTAATTTTCGCAGCAAATAAGACAGCCACTTTTAGGAGTTCGAATTTGAGGAGAAAAGGCCTGTTAGGGTTCCGTTCGACCACCATACCCATGGCTGGTTGCACCCCTACCTTTTCCTCCTCAAATACCCCCCGTAGTCGTCATTAGAACTCAGATTTTGTTTAGACTAAAGTTAGCCATTGCTGCAACTACGAGCTCGACTTTTGAGGCCAATCGCCCAGAAGAAGACCGCCTATTCGGAATCCCACCTTTTGAATAAAGCATACATCTTTCATCCGCAATATCTTGATTGCAGTATTAGTTCTTACTTGTTCTCAATTTCAGGTAGGAATTAAGACCCTCGCTGGTCAGGCTGATCGTGCATCCGCAAGATCAGTAACTCCCGGAGATTGTCCTAGCGATTGCATTGGTGCACGAGCTTCGCACGTGTAGTCGGATCGTCAAGCACGAACTCCACCCACCAAATCGACATATCAAGATCTCATCAAAAGATCGGACACCTTTGCCCTATCAGAGGCCCAACACTGTCTACAAGAATAGAAACGTTTGTAGACATCAAGCTCTTTTTAGGTGCCGTTGCCGGGGAGGTATGGTAAAAGGTACTCACATCCTCGTGTGTGAGTGCTCGAAGTTATTTCCTTTAGATTCTGCAATTATATCTTTTTGTTTCTTTTTTTTATTTTCACTAGTTAGGCTTAAGGGAAAACAAAGAGCTTTATAGTATTTTTCCTGAGTTAGGACGTGAAGTGTTTGAAGAGAAAATTGAAAAACCTTTGAAGCTTTATTTGCATGCTAATAGCAATGTTGTTAGTATGAATTGTTTGAACACCGTTATTGCTAATGCAATAGAAAAGTCTAAGCTTGGGGAAGCTGGTTTTGATGGGCTTGATATTTTTAGTTCCCCAGCTTTAGAGGAGAAAATTTGCTCTGATGATACTTTATCTCCCATATGTGATTGACGAGGGTTAACTCGACAAATGTCCTAGAAGAATGACTTAGGATCAGGGAGATAGGGCGTCGGATGAACTCGAAGGTAAAGTCAGTCAAACAAGGTGTGTATCGAAAGTAAACGTGGGTGTAGAACCTGGCTCGCTTTCAATCTATCCCTTACCGTCCCCTCCTGGCCCCTATATATAGATGGCCAGGTCTCGAGGATCGGGAGGGATCCAATACAGATTACAATATTGACATACGACATGAACTCGTATTTCGACTAGTATTACAATTCGGCCTAGCTTAACGGGCATCAGGGGTACTCAACTGACGGGCTCTATTATCTATACCCTTGTCAGTAGCCCCCGAGATACTACCAGAATTGTAGATTCGGGTTGAATCTCAGATCTTCAATTCTTCGACTTGATCAATACTTGAATTCTTCAGATCTTCAAATCTTTGACTTGGTCTTTCGACTTATCTTTTATTATAATGTCTCGCAAGGGGTTTTGATGAACAAGCCTGATAACTCTGACGGATCAAGAGGCCAGTTAACTGCTAGAACAGATACTTGTCACCTACTTCAAATTCAATCCCCTTGGACTTGAATTCGGGAAACCGGTCAAACCCATTCTTTTGCCGCATTTAGGACTTACAAAGAATGAATCCCAGTGGTTCTCAGGGTACCCAGTGCGTCCACCAGGATTTTTCTTCGTGTCGTAGACACGGATACGTACCAGCAGAGCGCATCCATGTGCATATATGGGCCACACATGACGGATCCTGGGGTCTTACCTTCGTGATGTATTTCAACCACAACATTCAAGTTTTTTCGTGATGATGCAACTCGAGAATCGTATGTCGCAGCCTTGTTTGACTGTTTCAATGTACCAAATATTCGGGTTATTCAACCTTGACTAATGAAAACTCGCTCCCGATGGGAGTAATGATGCTTCCTGAAGCTTCTCTCGCCTTCCTATCTCCAGTATTTATGAAAAAACATCGTCTGGTGCGCGCCCAGCGCTCCCGATGGGAGTAGTCCCCGAGGCTACAGTCGAAAAAGTCTTATTTCGAGTATAGGCTCAAATATATTGTGCCTACTCTTAGTCATTAGATCTAAGCTTTATATGATAATATCGTCGGGTGAACACTCAGCGCTCCCGATGGTAGTAGCCCCCGAGGCTATAGTCGAATATTTTTGGGTATAGACTCAAAGAGTGATATATTCTTCCTTCACTCCTCTGTAGCTTTCATATCAGTTTTTCGTCGACATCCTTGGTTAGCACCAATACACAGATATGTCACTTCGTATTTTTCATTGCCATAATCTTATTTCCCTTAACTCGAACCCTTGTGATGTCATTAATATAATTACACTGTGTGTAACTTTGATTTCGGTGCTGACCATTACTAATGGGCAGCGCAGTAATTTCACAATTTCTCTGCCCATTAGTGGGCTGCCGTTTTTGCTCCTTGCGCCACATCTCAGCCCACGTTCCTTCATCAGTAAGCTATATTAGGGGGAGAGTGTGGAAATTACTGTTTACCAGTTCCCCGCTTCTTCCGCCGCCACCATTGCTGCGAACTTTGCGCCTCTCTGAGCTCCTACATAGCCCCCGTGCGCAAGCCATAGATGCGCGTCAAACACCTTGCGCAGAAGAACAAGATGGGGAAAGCCAGCACTGCTAACTCCGCAACCAGCTGGGTGCCTTCCGTCTTCCAGCAGAAGGATCTGGACAAGGCTTATGCTGATGGCCTCATCTCCGTTGATGATCAGGTCGTCTTTCCTTGCATCGAGCGGATCCCCAAGCCCTAAAGCGGCTTTCGGGTGATGTTTTTTGCTTTTCTCTTGCGCGGTCTTTCTCTCGCTGCCCACGAGTTCCTTCGTGGGCTTCTTTTCGTATACAGTGTGCAGCTTCACCAGCTCACACCAAACTCCATTCTCCACATTGCTTGTTTTATTACTCTTTGCGAGTCATTTCTGGGGATCGAACCCCACTTTCTTCTCTGGAAATTCCTCTTTCGGCTCTGCCCCAGTGTCGCTTTATCAAAGAAGCCTGAACTGGGCAGAGCTATTATCTCTATCCGTGCTGAATCTCAGTACCTGGAGTTTTCCATGGTTGTCTCAGTACAAGGTTGGAGGACTAAATGGTTTTATATTAAAGACCAGAAGGTCTCTTCCTCTGACCAGTACGGCATTGCCCCTTTTGATGCCTCCAAAGAAGTGAAGAAATTGGCCTCGTGGGATTCGCCTCCCACAGAAGCTGAGATGGAGGAAATCAAACCACTTCTAGCCCGCATCCAAGAGCTAAAGAGCGGTAGAGGAGGTGCACTATCGGGTACTCAACTCATGGCTTTTTTCTTGCAACGTTGAGTTCAACCCCTACAGCATCGTCTCTCCAAACTGTGGATATTTTCTGGCTTGGGAGATCCTTCTCGAGTATCTGAAAATCTCGAGTGAGAGCTCTTACTACTCTCACCAAAGATCACCAAATTGCGGATTTGGCCGCTAGATACTTCGACTCCGAGCATCCTTTGCCTGCGGTATGTTTACTGTCTTTATTCGCCTTCTTTTATCATTTGTTTGTCTTGTAATTCTCGGCTTGTTTTCCTTTCAGGATCATCAATCCCTTGTTTCTCGCCCTCCTCTCCCAGAGGGAGGGGCCATTCAAAATGTGCCTATTTTTGCAGCCTCTGAAGCCCCCGAGTGATAAGGATCACACCGGTGATCCTATGAGTTTTGTCCCGATCTTTCACAGCGAGTCAACCAGATAGAAATCTTCCAATAATGTGAAGAACGTCACCTAAAGAAGAGGAACGAATCCAGCAAGCAACATGATGAAGATCACCACGCCTCAAACCTGAGCCTGATAATTCTTGATGAACATAAGAACTTTCACAGCAATATATTTGACAAACACGGCAACGCCATTTCCCCGGAGGGATGATACACGGTGGAACACCACGCTATAGTTTAACTCTCAATTCTCAACTCCCCTAAACCCTAGACGGCTGGCCTCCTTATATAGATGGCCAAAAAACTGTTGGGCTTGGACAGGCCCAAACCCAAAACACAAATAAACCTAAGTGGCCCATCAGATGACCTGACACACGAAATAACATAAATAGATATATAAATTGCTGACACAACCTTAGACTAAATTATCTCATATCGTAGGTCGTCCTGGCGTGCCAATCTGCAATGAGCTTCCCTCATCTTGGTGGAGTCCTAAAATTGGGCTTCACCTCCTCCTTCGTGCCCATATCATCCTCCCCCCTTCAAAAAGCGTTGTCCCCAACGCGTGAGGGTCTGCTCGAAAGGGTGGCAGAATATCAACAATAGCACCACGCATATTCATCGTCTTCAAGTCTTGCTTGCCTTCCTCACCACATCCTCCCTCTTGGCCTGCTCGACTTGATACAGCCCTGGGTGGTTGCACCTCTTTTCTTCGCCAAATGAACTTGTATGGAGGTGCCTCCACCTTCTTCTCCTCAATCCTTGCTGGAACCTTGTGTTGCTGAACATGAACCTTCTTAGCACGACCCTGCAAAGTAGTAATGCCTGGGCCACACAACTGACGAACATGTCCATCTTTGCCTCTATGCACATGCACTGCTGCTCCAACAAAACATCGCTGAGGTGTTCGAACAAACCTGTGGCTGACTACCCGTGGCACCATATGCACCGGAACATGATCAGCACCACCATCATCGGTCTGAACACCCATGTCAACATGAACTAAAGTGGAACACATGGAACACATGCTGACATATCCTTCCCTTCATCAATATGACGCTTGACTTCAACCGGCTTGTCACTAACAAGAACAACTGGCTTGTCATCTACAGGCTTGGCTGAAATAGTATCACCATCAATGCTTTTCGCATCATGCTCCTCAAGCTGCACCTTAGCTAGCCCTGGTTGTGGCTTAGCTTTATGCAACTTCTTCTTGCGAACCACCAACACGACATCGGACTTGATTTGATCATCTCTCATAGGCTTCAAATTCCGTTGTTTGCCATCATGCACAAAAGAATATGTATTTGCTCTCCCAGCATGCATAGCATTGCGATCATACTACCATGGACGGCCAAGTAACAGCCCACATACCTCCAATGGCAACACATCATAGTCCACCTCATCAACATACTCTCCAACTGTAAATGGCACATGTACCTTATGATTAACCTTCAGCATACCGTAGCTATTCAACCACTCAACATGCTTAGGTTTAGGAAGACGCCATGTGGACAACCCCAATGATGCCACCATCGCCTTACTAATGCCATTACAATAGCTACCGCTATCAATAATTAGTTTGCATGCCTTCTCCTTAATGGTGCATTGTGTTTGAAAAAGGTTGCATCGCTGATTCCTCCTTACTGCCTCATCACCATTGGTCAATTTGTGAAGCTGTATACTCATACCTCTCAATGGCGTGTCATCTCGGTCAAGTATAACATTGTCTTGTACCTCTGGAACAACCACCTTGTCTGACTCCACGGACTTCTCCACAAATCTAGAACGCAGAAATTGCTTGAAATCCTCCCAACTTGATGTTCCACCTATCATGCCCTTCGCTGATCTCTCTTCATGCCACCATGTAGCCACTTTCTCATCCACACGTCTATGTGCAAAAACATATTCAACACGGCCACCACACGTGCGGTCGAGTGTACGACATCTGTCAAAACCATGAACCATGTCTTTCTCCCAAGACTGATAGTCTGCCCATGTCGCGAAACTGTCCAAACGCCACTCGATCTTGGTAGAATCCAAAGTGAAACCTACCATGAGAGTAGTGTAGTCAAAATAAACATCGTTGGACTTCTCCTTCTTGCAAACAGTCGCTAAAAACCCCATCTCTGAAGGCACAAACCAGGACCAGACACAGGAAACAACGATGGCTGGCTGGTAGCGATCAATTTTAGATTAAAACGATCTTGTTTTCCCCGTCAAAGTTGTAACTAAATTGCAGCCTTATGGTGCCTATCCTCGTGAATTCTCTTTCGATCCAGACTAACACCAGCAGAAACAATCAGAACGGAAAATGGCACCAAACTGACCGAAGCAAAACTCAGCAGGAAAAGCTACGTGCGGTATCAGACATAATGCACCGTGATGTCTGACTCGCAGCGATCGTAACAGGTGGACAAAGGATGCGAGGTGCGCACGGCGACAGATAATGGGCCGGCCCAATAGGAACCGAGCCTGGCTCCGGGCGTGATGGGCAGGCAGGCGCAGGAGTCTTCGATCCAGGAGAGATCGCCAGGCGGCCGACGCTCGACCAGCCTGGGGCGATCGAGGCGCACGAACGAGCGGGCGCACGAGGACAGACAGGTTCCATCCTCTAGCGTGAGTTGACGATCGCAACCTTTTTTTCTGGAATATGTTGAAGCGATCGGATCTGTCTCGCCTGTAAACAAACATGATTTCCTTGGACTCTGGCAGAGCACAATCGACACGATCCTGACTTGGATGTCTACAACGAAATTGGAGCGAAACCTTGGAGATCGATCGACCCTGGGAACGAAATTAACTTGATCCCGATCCTTGGTAGCCAATGAAGAAAACAATCTGATCTGAAAACCTCCAATGAAGAACTAGAACCAATCTGAAAACTGCTCAGAGAGGAACAATCCGCAGATCAATCAGCAGAAAATACTCGTAGTGATCAACCCAGTAATCTGATACCACATGATAAGGATCACACCGGTGATCCTATGAGTTTTGTCCCGATCTTTCACAGTGAGTCAACCAGATAGAAATCTTCCAATAACATGAAGAACGTCACATGAAGAAGAGGAACGAATCCAGCAAGCAACGTGACGAAGATCACCACGCCTCAAACCTGAGCCTGATAATTCTTGATGAACACAAGAACTTTCACAGCAATATATTTGACAAACACGGCAGCGCCGTTTCCCCAGAGGGATGATACACGGTGGAACACCACGCTACAGTTTAACTCTCAATTCTCAACTCCCCTAAACCCTAGACGGCTGGCCTCCTTATATAGATGGCCAGAAAACTGTTGGGCTTGGATAGGCCCAAACCCAAAACACAAATAAACCTAAGTGGCCCATCACATGACCTGACACACGAAATAACATAAATAGATATATAAATTGCTGACACAACCTTAGACTAAATTATCTCATATCGTAGGTCGTCCTGGCGTGCCAATCTGCAATGAGCTTCCCTCATCTTGGTGGAGTCCTGAAATTGGGCTTCACCTCCTCATTCGTGCCCATATCACCGAGCCTGAGGACAGTCAAGATGGGGATGAAGGCGAAGATTCGCTGGAAAGGACCAGCTCGACGACGTCACCTCCTCCTGCGCTTTCTGAAGATCTTGGCGTTGAAAGGAAGAGGAAGCGTGTCGAAGAGTTCGCTTCTTCGAGTGCCTCCGCGCATAAAAATGTTGCCGGGGAGATCCTTGATATAGAGTACGATGAAGAACTTTTTGACGCCTTGGACTCGTGAGTTTTTGCTAACTCAACTCTTTATTTTATACCTTTCTTTCTTCCTTTCGACTTATGCGAAAGCTCTTGCCTTTTATTTTCTTTGCAGTGACAACGAGGACCCGAAAAGGGATGCTACCACTGCTCCTTCTTCTGATACTAGGGCTACCGACAAACCTTCTGTGCAAGAGGTTGAACCGGTCGTGAAGTCTTCAAAGACTCCAAAGGCTTCCAAGGCCCCTGTTAAGAAGCCCGTCGCTACTCGTGGTTCCAAGCATTTGAAGAAGTCGATAGACACTGGCGTTTCCCTAGAAATCCATCAGTCCATGAGCTCCTCCGACGATGTGCGTGTTGGTCCTGGTACTTTGCTTCTGTTCCTTGCATGATCTTCGTACTCACGTGTTTTTCTGACAGGTCTTGATGAAGAAGTTTGTCACTTTGGGCACTGAATGTGTCGAGTATTTGAAGGCTGCTAAGGCTTATGAAGGTAGTCCTCTTTCCTATACTTTGCTTGTCTCGAGTGCCTTTCTTTGCTTCTTTATTCGATTTTCTTTGCCCTTTGTTTGAACTACAGATGCTTTGGAGGCAGCTAATGCTCGCATTTCTTCTCTGGAGGCTGAACTCGAAGCTTCCAGAAAAGCTTGGGATGCTGCCACTACTGCCAAAACCAATGCTGAGAAAGCCACTAAATCAGCATTGGCTAAGGCGAAGAAAGCGGAGAAAGCCCTTTCTGATGCTAACAAGGGGCCCACTCTGACTAGACAAGGAAACCCCTGAGCGAGGAACAGGCCGTAATTGACCGGCTTAACAAAATGTCTGCTCTTGCTGGAGGTGAATATCTTTTCTCTTTTTTGTTGGGTTCCTTGCTCTTATACTTGCTGATGTGCTTATTCCTCTGTCTTTGTTTCCTTGATTGTGTAGAACATACTGGGGTGTCTTCGTCGTCTCTGCAGCCGAACGATGATCCTCTCATGGCCACTGTTAACTTGCTAGAGGCAAACTGGATTTCTATCCAAGAGATCTTCGAGTTGGCTAGCCGCGTGCTCGCGTGGATCTTTGTCGGGTTGTGGCCCAAGCAGAGAGCAGAGGTGCCTGAGACTGATTTGAAGAAGCTCGCCAAGGCGTTTGACACCCCTGATGACCCTATCCTTCTGATGAAGGGCCGCTTCATGAAGCGAGGTGCAGAGGGGCCCATTGCGCTTGCCTATGCGCATGGCGAGGAGGTCAACTGGGAGAAGGTGGGCTCTTCCCACGGTCGACCTCTTTCGGAGCTGCGGGTTTTCTTTGAGAAGGCGAAGAAGTATGCACCAGGCATCATCTCAAAAATTTCTCCTTTGGCGGCTTCTACGACCTCTGCTACATCGGTTTCTTCGACTCCGGCGACAAGTGGATCCATGCCTCCTCCTAACACTGGGGCTACCTCTTCCACGCCTACTGCTGATGCGGATCCTGAGGCTGAGGTGGCGTAGACTTAGCCTCCCTTTGTAATCTTAGTTCATTCTGATGTAGTAAACTTCTAGCCGCATTGAGCCCGAGAACTAGTCAGAGGACTTTGTGCTTTTTTTTTTGTAAATATTCCTCCTTTATGAAATGTCGTGTTTAGTTTCTGAGATGCTCTTTTTCCCTTTCTTTTGGCTTCCAGCCTATGCATGCTGGTGGATCGCCGGGTCGTGACTGGGTTCCATCTCCTGTCAATATGCTCGACTCCGGAATTGCTTCGCCTCCTCGCTCTTCCTGTTGATGTAACGAATATACGTTAAGAATTTTGGATCTTGAGAGTCGTCTGTCCTTGATGAAGCGCCAGACACAGATTGCTTTGGACAAGGCGAGCAAATCTTGTGGTTTTATGAAACAGATATTCGTTCTTGAGGACAAGGTGTCTGGTCTGATGGCCAAAGTTGTGCATCTCAAAGAATGCAACTCCTTTCTCATCGGTATTGTCGAGTCTGTCTGCGAGATGTTGCGATGTGAGGTTCCTTGCAGCCTTTTTTGTTTCCTTTTATTCCACTGTTGTTGTCTAATACTTTTGTTATCTTAGGTACTTGTCTGGACTTTGCTGCTGAAGCGCGTCGGGTTGCTGAGCAGAATACAGCTCTGGAGAAAGCATCAGAGGGAATCGACAGTTTGTGGTCTGATCCCCGACACCGTCGTGCTATTGTGCTGCTTCAAGATCGTGCTCAGCATATTGGAGAGGCAGTTGATGGTTGTCGAAGATCTCTAACGACCATGCATTCTGTCATGCTTCCTCGCAATCCTTTGCCTGGAAGCTTTCCAATGCTGCTCGACACTTTTAGGTCTAGTCAGCGAATTCATCGGCTGATAGAACTTAACTTGGTGGCTGGAGCCAATTTTGCTCTTGGGTGGGTGTGTAAGTGGCATCCAAGGCTTAATTATAGTTCCATGTCACTGAGTTACCCTCCAGGTGTAGCTAGATTGCGAGTTCATCTAGAGAATACCCTGCAACCCGCCAGAAGGATTATAGCTAGGTTGCTGCGAGAGGATGCCGCTTTTTTCCGCGAGCATCATTACTTAGACCCCTGGGGTGGACGATTCTGATAACCCGATGTTATGATGTTTATGAATTTTGTGTATAGAACGCGAGAGTTTGTGTTTTCTAACTTTTTTGTCAGAATGTATTCTTGGAGCGTTTTTATTTTGGTGCATTTGCCGCAGTTTTTTATGTAAAGACACGTAAACTCAAATAAGAGGAACTTTGTCTTTATTTATGCCTATAATGTAAGATACATAGGGTGACCCAAGAGATTCGGCCAATGACCTGTGTTCTGGATCTAGAGGGCATTGCCCTGGAATAGCTTGTGGCTTTTACAGCCTTATTATTTCTACTCTATTTGTTGAAGTACTTTGTTGCCTATGCCGCCACGGTCTTCTCTTCCTCTTCTGTCGGCTTGTCTTGTTCTGATAGCTTTACCCGTGGCTTTTTCACCTCCGGCTCTGCTGGGTGCCTTTCGAGTTGCTATGCGGCTCCTGTAGTCGAGCTTTTCATTTTGTCTTTGGGCTCTCCATAGTTCGCCATCATGCCGAAGTATTGAGCCATCTTGTGGAACTCCTTATCGCATTGATCCGAGAGTTCGAAGCTTCCTTTGACTGTGATGATTCCTTTGGGTCCTGGCATTTTGAGTACCAGGTACCTATAGTGAGGCACTGCCATGAATCGCGAAAACGCGGGTCGTCCGAGGATCGCGTGATATTGTGATGGTCAGTCCATGACTTCAAAGTCGAGTTTCTCTCTTCTGTAGTTTTGCCAATTTCCGAAGCAAACCTTGAGTGCTATTCGACCCAGTGGATAGTTAGCGCTTCCTGGGACTATTCCGTGGAAGGAACAAATCAGTTGGTTTCAGGAACTCCAATGAGATGTGCATTGCTCGTAGGGTCTTTGCATATATATGATTTATGCCACTTCCTGCATCCATGAATACTCTGTCGACATCGTAAGTCCCAATTTGGGCTTTGAGTACCAAAGGTGCGTTTCTTGGCCGAGGTATTGTTATTGGGTGATCATCTCTGCTGAATTCTATGGGTTGCTCCGACTAGTGTAAATATTCTGTTGCTGCAGGAGGTGAAGTCACTGCAGGTTAACTTGGCGAGTTATGCTCTTTTCCTCTTTGTTTGACTTTGGCATAGGCTGTATCATTGCTGTGATGTGCCCTTTAGAGGGAACATATCCTCCGTCATCATCGCGGTCCTGGTTTGGCTAGTCTTGATTTTGAGGAACTCCATTGTTTCCTTGCTGATTTATAGGCGCACTGCTTGTGTTTCCTTCGTATCCCTGTCGTTTTGCTTCGGCTTGCTTGTTTAGCACTGCTTCCTCCAGTTTCAATAACGTCGTGCAATCTTTCATTGCGTGCCTGATACTCATTTCCCATCAACAAACGCAGAGTGTATATGACATGGTCCGTTTAGCATATCTTCAGGTGATGGATTGTACTCTCTGGATTCCCTTGTCTGAAACTTTTTGTAGTCTTCCTTTTCGTAGCTGCGATATCCTGAGCTTTTACTATCGTTCCCTTGATAGCTATTATCCTTGTACCCTGCGGCTACTTGGCTGTGAGAGCCATAGTTATCATAATTGCGGGATCTCCTCCTTTGACCTCCATATCTATTTCCTCTATCATCCTCTGGCGATCGTGTTCGCTTGTTGTTGCACGCATCTTCTCCATCTGCAAATCTGTTTGCTATATCCATTAAATCTGATACTGTTTTTGGCTTGATTCTGCCAATCTCTTTGACTAGGTCTCCTCGCCTTAACCCGACTATGAATGCGTCTATTGCTCTTTCGTCTGATACTTCGACTGCTGAATTTTTGATGATGCTCCATCTTTGGATATACGCCCTTAATGTCTCACCGCGTTGCTGTACGCAGGCTTTGATTTCTTCTATGGATGCTGGCCGCTTATATGTCGACTTGAAGTTACTCGTGAATTGCTTTGTGAGCTCTTCCCAGCTTCAAATTGTTTCTTTTTCTAATTTGCTCAACCATGACCTGGCCGCGCCGGTGAGGTGTAATTGCAAACTTTGCATAGTTGTTTCCTTGGTTCCTCCCAATATTTTTACTGCTTGCAGATAATCCGAGAGCCATGACTGTGGCTCCTGGGATCCATCATATTTTTGCTGATCATGAGGCAATTTGAAACCTTTGGGTACTGGCAGGGTGCAAACCCTACGGGTAAAGCATGATGCCCGCATCTCTTTTTCGTCATCTTCGTAATCGTACACCTCGTCTGGAGACCTGGATCTTCGGGTTCCTCTGTGCTTTGGGCTTTTGTGTCGCCCTGGTGATGGTGTTCTAGATCGTCGACTGCCTCTCCTCCGCCGAGGACTATTGTGACGGCTTGGTGATCTTGGCTTATGGGTCCCTTTGTTACGATATGCCTCCTCTTCTTTTGCTAACAATTTGTTGCCTACCATCTTCAATCCATTTAGTGCTGCTCGGTGCATATGTTCCCTCGGGTCTCCTGGATTTGGTCATGTTGTATGTAAGTATGCTTGGGCTGCCACCAGCGCTGCTTCAGGAGTTTTTGGTATAATGTTTCCTTGCTCGTCGACCGATAGGAAAGATGAGTCCAGGTTTTTGGAGATGCTTTGCCTTTCTGAGTACTCGAGGTTTTCATACCTTGATCCATATCGATGATGTCTTTTGTTTGTGTATGACGCGTCACTATGTGCTCTGCGAGCAACGTCGCTTGCTGCAATGGCTGAGTCTTTCCTATTCTGTATTTCAATCCTCTCCTTTGCTAATTGCTTCGCCTGCTGCCTTAGGGCGTAGTGGTACCCCAAAAGCATATTTTTGCTGGAGTTTGTTGGTATTGGCGTGCCATGCTCCACGGCTGTCTTGATTATTCTCCACTCGTCGACTGATAGTCGAACTTTTTCCCTAGTTGTTAGGGAGTCCGCAGTTTCTCCTTCTGCTAAATGATTCGCTCCTCTGTTTATATTTGCTGGATTGAGCACTGGATTGTTGTTTTCGTCTAGTTCTTCTGAGTTGTCTCCCGTGATGGCAAGTATCTAGTATCGATTGTCGAGTTTGCTGTTGGAACTTGAGAAGATTGAATTGTCATCTTCAGAAAGCTCTAATCCTATCCTCCAGGTGTCTGTCGATTTATCCGAGGTATCATCGCGGCAGATCATGAGATCTTCTAGTTGAACTTCTAAGTCGAAATTTTCCATGGTTTCATCGCCTCCTGCGATTTTTCCTACTTCTGTTTCTTCTAAGCTGACCGGCAAGTTTACCTCACTGGAAGAGCCTTCTGATGATTCCGACATTGCTACTGTCCTGGGTTCACTTGCCGACGGACCCGGTTTCGCCGGATCTGAAAGGTGAATCAAACCTACTGATCCGACATGAAAGTTCAGACTTCCAATCATCAAATCCATATCTTGATCCATGCTCTAGAATACTTGCGTGAAACTTGACTGGTGAGGTTGAAAATTGACGGTTCCAAAGGGTATCTTGATTTCGTCGACTTCTAGATTGTTGTTGGCTAAAAGCGAAAAAGCCGTTGAATTCATGATTCCAACGCCCAGGGTCCCCACGGTCGGCGCCAATTGATGAGGGTTAACTTGAAAAATGTCCTAGATGAAGGAATTAGGATCGGGGAGATAGGGCGTCGGATGAACTCGAAGGTAAAGTCAGTCAAACAAGGTGTGTATAAAAAGTAAACGTGGGTGTAGAACCTGGCTCGCTTTCAATCTATCCCTCACCGTCCCCTCCTGGCTCCTATATATAGATGGCCAGGTCTCGAGGATCGGGAGGGATCCGATACAGATTACAATATTGACATATGACATGAACTCGTATTTCGACTAGTATTACAATTGGGCCAAGCTTAAGGGGTGATGTGGCGTCTCCCATGCATGATACTTCATGCTATACTATTCCTGATTATATTGTTGCTACGGTGACTGCATCTGTTGGCCCTGGAATTATCAAGAGGAGGCGCATGCTATTTCTGTTTCTGCCACAAAAGGAGAAGGTCAAATATGTAAATAGCAGGCGCATTGGTACTTGGTGTGTTCTTTGCTTGAAAGAGTCTGGCTGGGGGCCACCTACAGCCGTGATGTACTTGAAGATGGCGCACCTAGTTAGTAGAGTCCCGAATTGTTTTACTTTGTTTTTTTATATCGGTTTAGGAAAATGGAGTCTGGCTTGTTTATTTGTTTTTGTTTTCCTAATTTCGTTTTTGCTTGTAAGTCAAGTAATAGGGAGGTCGGCTGCAACTATAAAGCCAAAGGGGTGTGCACCAATGTAAGGAGAGTTGAATTTTCGAGTTAAGAATAGACAGGAAAAAGGTCCCATGTCGGGGGACACCAATATCGTTGGTTTTGCTTGCTGATTCGCAAGGATCTGTTTTGCAGTTCGTGGAGTAGATCTAATCTGCTCAACGACTGAGTTCATCTACCTTCTATCTTGATCGCCGTGAAAGATTGGGCCAAACCCCCTTTGGATCACGTTGATCCGTATCAAGGGGCCTCAGGGGTACACAACTGATGGGCTCTGTTATCTATACCCTTGTCAGTGATAATTCTAATGATGCTTGTGATCCTCATCCTTTTAAAATACCTATGAAAATTGTTGAACGTGCTATGAATAACTGCTATTTAGGAGATGGAACTGTCCAACCTGGTGATCATTGATACGTCTCAAACGTATCTATAATTTTTAAAGCTCCATGCTTGTTCTTACACTATTTGCTTTGAGTTTTGTTACACTTCGTGGCGTTTTTATGCATTTTCCGGAACTAACCTATTAACAAGATGCCACAGTGCCAATTCCCTGTTTTCTGCTATTTTGTTTTTCAGAAAAGTTACACAGGAAGTATTCTCGGAATTGGACCAAACGAAAGCCGAACCTCCTATTTTTTCCGAAGCTTTGCGAAGACCGAAGATGAGACGGAGGGGGGCCAGAGGCCAGCCACACCACAGGGGGGCGCGACCTAGGCCCTGGCCGTGCCCACCCATGGTGACGGTGCCTGGTCCACCTCCTGATGATGCCCCTTCTCCTATAAAGTCCCCTCGACGGGAAAAACCTAGGGGACGGATCTCTTTTTCACGAAACATACTGCAAGCCGCCGCCATCGCGAGATCAGGAGGATCCAGGAGCTCTTCCCGGCACCCTGCCGGAGAGGGGAATCCCTGTCGGAGGCCTTCTACACCACGATGGTCGGCTCCAGAGTGATGTGTGCGTAGTCTACCTTGGACTATGGGTCCATAGCGGTAACTAGATGGTTATCTCCTCCACCATGTGCTTCACGTTTAGATCTTGTGTGCTGCCCTACATGATCAGGATCATCTTTATGTAATCATACATGTTGTGTTTGTTGGGATCCGATGAGTATTGGAACTATGTGATGTTGATGTGCTGAATATTATATCTTATGTTATCTCTATGTTGTTTATGATCTTGCATGCTTTCCGTTGCTAGTAGCTACCTTGGCCGAGTAGATGCTAGTAACTCCAAGAGAGAGTATTTATGCTCAATAGTTGGGTTCATGCCTCTATTTAATCTGGGGGAGTGACAGAAACCTCTAAGGTTGTAGATGTGCTGTTGCAACTAGGGAGAAAACAACATTCTTGTGTCTAAGGACATTCACTTTGTTTACATTACGCACTTTGCTTAATGCGATTATCTATTGTTTGCAACTTAATACTCAAGGGGTCCTCGGATGATTCCCCGCAAGTGGATTTTTAGTCATAGATGCAGTTGAATTACAGTCTATGTATTTTGTCATAATGCCAGAGTAAATCTCATAGTGATGCTCATGGCGTATGTACATTATCTTGCTCTATCAATTTCCCAACTGTAATTTGTTTACCCAGCATGTGCTTTTTATCTTATGGAGAGACACCACTAGTGAACTTTGGACCCCGGTTCAATTTCCTTTATATAGCTTTACCATTTTACTATTACTCGTTCTATTTACTTTCTTGCATACTATTATCCTATTACCACTCGATATGCTCAATCCTTTGTTTACAACAAACCGGTGAGATTGACAACCTCATTGTAAGTTGGGAGCAAAGTTCTTGGTTGTGTTGTGTGCAGGTTTCACGTTGCTGCTAGGTGAAGAAGCTCCTACATCAACTACGCCGTCAACAAGTTTTCTGGCGCCATTGACCGGAGTGTCGCGAAGCTAGCAAGCATCACCTTCTGAAGTTTGGCTTTATCCTACTGGTTCGATTAAACCTTGGTTTCACAACTAAGGGAAGACTTGCTACTGTGCTCATCATACCTTCCTCTTGGGGTTCCCAACGGGCTGTACTTACAAGCCATCAAGTAGTTTTCTGGCGTTGTTGCCGGGGAGGAAGAAGACTTCTGCAAGGGAAGTCTCGCACGCACATCCTTTACTTTGTTTTTGTTTTGCTTTATTTTATTTTTGCTTGCATTGTTTTATCAAAAATACAAAAAAATAGTTTCCTTTATAGTTGCTTTTATTTACTTGCTTTTAGTTTTGCTAGAATGGGTACTCCTGAAAACACCAAGTTGTGTGACTTTACTAAAACCAAAAACAATGATTTTATCTGCACTCCTATTGAGCCACCTCCTCTTGAGGCAAATTTTTATGAGATCAAACCTGCTTTGTTGAATCTATTTATGAAAGAGCAATTTTCTGGTGCCAGTTCTAATGATGCTGCAGCTCGTCTCAACAATTTTGTTGAGCTATGTGAAATGCAAAAGTATAATGATGTAGATGGTAATATTATTAAGCTTAAGTTGTTTCCTTTCTCTTTAAGAGGAGGAGCTAAGGATTGGTTGCTATCTTTGCCTAGAAATAGCATTGATTCTTGGGATAAGTGTAAGGTTGCTTTTATTGGAAAATACTATCCTCCTGCAAAGATTAGAGCTTTGCGTAGAGATATTATGAAGTTTAGATAGTTTGATAATGAACATGTTGCTCAGTCTTGGGAAAGAATGAAATCTATGATAAAGAATTGTCCCACTCATGGACTGACTACTTGGATGATTGTCCAAACTTTTTATGCAGGACTAAATTTTTCTTCAAGGAACCTATTGGATTCAGCTGCTGGAGGCACTTTTATGTCCCTTACCTTGGGCGCCGCAAGAAAGCTTCTCGATAATATGATGGTAAATTATTCTGAATGGCACACCGAGAGAGCTGCACAAGGTAAGAAGGTAAATTCCGTTGAGGAAACCTCTTCCTTGAGTGATAAGATTGATGCTATTATGCTTATGCTTTCTAATGATAGAACTCATGTTGATTCTAATAATGTTCCTTTGGCCTCTTTGGTTGCTCAAGAAGAGCATGTTGATGTAAACTTCATTAGAAATAATAATTTCAACAACAATGCTTATAGGAACAATCAAAAACAAAACGGTATGCACGGTGGTATCCTTCTACCAATGGTAATGGTTATGGTAAATCTTATGGTAATTCCTCCAACAACACTAGGGGCGCGCCCTCTGAGCTTGAAGTCATGCTCACGGACTTCATCGGTAAGCAAACTGCTTTTAACAAGTCTGTTGAGGAAAAGTTAGGCAAAATTGATATTCTTGCTTCTAAAGTTGATAGCCTTGCTCTTGATGTTGAACTTCTGAAACTAAAAGTGTTTCCCAATGAGGTGAAAGAAAGCACTACCTTTGCCGCTATTAATGCTATCCAAGTTAAGATTGATGAAAATGTTAGGATGTTAGCAGAATTGCATGCCAGGTGGGAAAGAGAAGATGAGATGGCTAGAAATATGAAGGTATGTACTATTACTACCTCTAATGATGTTGTTCCAAATACTAGCAATCCTCTTACTTTGATTGGTATAGAGAAAACCCCTACTCCTTGTGCGAAAAAGCCCAAAACTGCAAACACTTTTTCTCAAAAGAGTGCCAATTTTTTTCGGAGTGTGGGAGATGATAGCTCTATTTCTTTCAATGATTTTGATGTTTATGGCTGCAATATATCTGAAGTTATTTTGTTCTTGCAAAAGCTTGCTTTGAGTCTTAATGCTAGTTCTTTGAATATTGCATTTACAAATCATATTACCAATGCTCTCATGAAAATTAGGGATGAAGAGTTGAAACAAAAGGCTTCTATTCCCAAGAAGTTAGAAGATAGTTGGGAGCCCATGATTGATATGCATGTTAATGGCTTTGACTGCCATGCTTTATGTGATCTAGGTGCTAGTATTTCTATTATGCCTAGAAAGATTTATGACATGCTTGGTTTACCACCACTTGAAAAGTGTTATTCTGATGTTCCTATTGCTGATGTTGCTAAGAAGAAACCTTTGGGAAGGATTAATAATGTTCTTATTATGGTTAACAATAACCTTGTTCCCATTGATTTTCTTGTCATGGACGTTGAATGCAATGCTTCATGTCCCATTATTTTGGGAAGACCTTTTCTTCGAACTGTAGGTGCCATCATTGATATGAAGGAAGGCACCATCAAATATCAATTCCCACTCAAGAAAGGTATGGAACACTTCCCTAGAAGTAGGAAGAAATTACTTTTTGACTCAATTCTTAGAGCAAATTATGAGCTTGATGCTTCATCATTTGATATTACTTGATTTGCACTTTCTGCGCCTAGCTCAAAGGCGTTAAAGAAAAACACTCTTGGGAGATAACCCATTGTCTTAATTTCTGTACTTTTTCTTTTCTTTGAGTCTTGGAAGTTATTACTACTGTAATAACCGCTCCTTATCCTTTTTATTTCTTTTTTGTGCCAAAAAGAACCTCTAATTTGAGGGAGGTAAGATTTGGGGAAGTTGCTATCCTAAAACAGATTTCGGTGCTGCACCGTAAAAATTTGTGAAAATTCTCAGAATATCTTTTTGACCTCCGATTTCTTGTGCATATGCCCCAGGTTATATCCAAACTTTCATTAGTTTTGCACTTTTTGATTTGAGCAACAAAAGGTCCTCGAAAAAATCAACCTTTGTCAGCTGTTCTGTTTTGACAGATTTCTGCCACTATTTGTGTTTGCCTCTCGATCGCTTTCTTTTTTAGTTCTTTTGATCACGGAACTTTTGGGGAAGTTTCTACAGTAGTATATGCTTTATATGTGGTGTTTTTTAGTTGAAACCTGAACCAAAAGGGTTGATTCACTATTATGTTTGTACTAACATTGCTAATAGAATTGTGTTGAGTTTTGTATGAAGGAAGTTTTCAAGTGTAGGGATTGGAGAATGATGAGATGAGATGAAGAATGGACAAAAGCTCAAGCTTGGAGATGCCCATGTCACCCCAAGAAATATCCAAGAGGTACAAGCATCAAAGCTTGGGGATGCCCCCGAGGCACCCCTTCTTCATCGGCAAAAATCAGGTCACCTTTGAAAACACTATATTTTTATTGCTTCATGCACTATACATTTTTCTTGGAGCATCTTCACTTTAGTTTTCAGTTTTGTTAAGTTTTGTTTGCTGCAATAAATGGTTGGACCCCAACAAATTTCTTTTGGAGGAGATGTACTCATTTTTCATTTGCCAAGAACACTCCGTTTTTCACTCTTATCGTTCAACGAGTGTTCTCTTTTTCTAGAACTGCGCTTAGCTTTCGTTTTTCGCCTTGATTTTTGTTCAGATCTTGTTTTATCTTTGCATAAAGGTGTATTTGGACCTCTGGTGATATGGGCACGAAGGAGGAGGTGAAGCCCAATTTCAGGACTCCACCAAGATGAGGGAAGCTCGTTGCAGATTGGCACGCCAGGACGACCTACGATATGAGATAATTAAGTCTAAGGCTGTGTCATTAGTTTGCATATCTGTTCATGTTATTTCGTGTGTCAGGTCATGTTATGGGCCACTTAGTTTTATTTGTGTTTTGGGTTTGGGCATGTCCAAGCCCAACAGTTTTCTGGCCGTCTATATAAGGAGGCCAGCAGGTTAGGGTTTAGGGAGTTCAGTTGTTGAGTTGAAAACTATCGTGTGCTCCACCGTGTATCATCCCTCCGGGGAAACGGCGCTGCCGTGTTTCTAATAAAGATTGCTGCGAGGGTTCTTGCGTCATCAAGGATTATCGAGCTGTGGTTTGAGGCGTGGTGATCTTCATCACGTTGCTTGCTGGATTCGTTCCTCTTCTTCAGGTGACGTTATTCGCGTTATTGGAAGATTCATATCTGGTTAGACTCGCTGTGAAAGATCGGGACAAAACTCCAAAGATCACCGGCGTGATCTTTATCATGTGGTATCAGATTACTGGGTTGCTCACGGCGAGATTGATCTGTTGATTGTTCATCACACGAACAGTTGTTAGATTGGAGAGATTGGAGCAGATTGGCTGTTCAAGTTTTCAGATCGGCAGTGGAGTTTCAGATTGGATCATGTTCTGTTCTGGTGGTCCTTCATTGAAGCTTTCGTCAATTTGGTGGTCCTTCGTTGAAGCAGTTTTCAGATCGGGACAGTCCAGGGAAGTGACGCGATTTTGCAATTCCGGGCGATACAAGATCCAATCGAGGCTAGTTCCTTAGATCCGATTTGGGTGGAAGAAAGGAGATTCGATCGCTAGGGAAACAGATCCGATCGCTAGGGAAACAAAAAAAAAGCAAACGCGATCGATCGCCGCCGCCTGGGGACACGCGGCTCCTGGGCGTGTACGAGCGCAGGGGCTCTTCGCTCGATCGCACTCCCGGCGGAGACCTCCCGAGATCGAGCAGATCATGGCGGTTTGAGCAGATCCGATCGAGGCAATATTTAAAAAAAAAGCAGCAGCGGCGGTTGGCCTCGCCCCAGCGCGGAGAGCGTCTGGGGTCGAGCGCGCTCGTTGCTCGCTCGCCTCGGAGTGAGGCGCCTGCCCGCTGCACCAGCTCTCCAACTTGGGCCGGCCCATCTGCCGCGCCGACGCAGTCTTCCGATCGGGATCGCCCCGCGCCTTGACGCCACTCGCGCTCGCCAGTTGCGGCTGCTCGCGTGGTCTCGCGCGCGACCCCAGACCATCTCTGTGGTCGGGCGCCCCCGGCAGCTCTTCTTTTTGTCAGTTTACTTTGCTGGTTTTGACTGCAAATTTCGACAGATACTACTCCACACCAATAGCTGCAAGGAAAAGAACAGGTAAAATTGTTTTGTCTTGATAAATCAGTGAAGGCTAGGACAAAATAGTACAACATGGATTCTTTTCCGGATGATTATTACGGCTATAAGTGTCGCCGTGGCAAGAAATCTAGCGATATTTTCAATGATTATCTGGACCTGCTGGATGGTGTTTTAGCATATGATGCATATGAGATCAATTGGCAACTGACCTATGATGCAACAGCTGAAGAGTATGAGTCATGGGAACGTCATATGCTACAGGGTTTCTACAGGTGTGCTACCTATGATCAAAACTTGAATGATTCTCACCGTTTGGCTCTTGCAGACCGACGCGTGGATGCCAGGCTATACAGTTGGTGGCATAAAGCATTGCAGGAGAAGGGCATTACCTCTGCAACTTGGGCGAATTTCAGAAAATTTCTGCGAGAGTGTTTTATCCCTTCTAGCACCGTGGTTCCTTCTCGAAAGCCCATGGTTACCGTAGAAGTGATTCAGCAGCCACCCAAGGTTGTGCATCGGATAGAGGATGTTGGCAAGAGCATAGCTCCTATACAGAAGGTCGCGACAGCTGTGACTACTCATGAGAAGTTGATAGTTGTTCCATTGCCGACAGTTAGCAAGGTGGTAGCCACGAATTCTGAATTGTCAGCGGTTGATGTTGTCAAGGCTGATGTTGTCAAGGATATCGTGGAGGAGGTTGTATCTTTGAGTGGGCTGAATATGCAACTCAAAAGAGTACATGATGAGACTTGCATGATAGCGGATAGAGGCCAGCGATGAAATTTATTTCAGGCGCAGTGCATAATCAAAGGCAAAGCATGCAAGTTGATGATTGACAGTGGTAGTTACTGTAATGGCATTAGCAAAGCGGTTGTGGAGGCTTTGGGTTTATCCACATGGCGTATTCCAGAACCGAGGCATGTTGAGTGGGTTAATAGCTGCGGTATGCTGAAGATTACTCACAAGGTGCGTGTGCCATTTACAGTTGATGACTATGTTGATGAGGTGGACTGTGATGTGTTGCCATTGGAGGTGTGTGGGCTGTTACTTGGACGTCCATGGCAGTATGATCACAATGCTATGCATGCTGGGAGAGCAAATACATATTCTTTTGTGCATGATGGCAAACAGCGGACTTTGAAGCCTATGAGAGATGATCAAATCAAGTCCGATGTTGTGTTGGTGGTTCGCAAGGAGAAGTTGCATAAAGCTAAGCCACAACCAGGGCTAGCTAAGGTGCAGCATGAGGAGCATGATGCGACAAGCATTAGTGGTGATATTGTTTCAGCCAAGCCTGTAGATGACAAGCCAGTTGTTCTTGTTAGTGCCAAGCCGGTTGAAATCAAGCCTCATATTGATGAAGGGAAGGATATGTCAGCATGTGTTCCACTTCCAGTTCGTGTTGACATGGGTGTTCAGACCGATGACGGTGGTGTTGATCGGGTTCCGGTGCATATGGTGCCGCGGGTAGTCAGCCACAGTTTTGTGAGAACACCTCGGAAACGTTTTGTTGGAGCAGCAGTACGTGTGCACACAGGCAAGGATGGACGTGTTCGTCAGTTGTGTGGCCCAGGCATTACTACTTTGCAGGGTCGTGCACAGAAGGTTCATGTTCAGCAGCACAAAGCTCCATCAAGAGTTGAGAAGAAGAAGAAGGTGGAGGCGCCTAAGTACAAGTTCATTTGGCGAAGAAAAGAGGTGCAGCCACCCAGGGCTGTATCAAGTCGAGCAGGCCAAGAGGGAGGATGTGGTGAGGAAGGCAAGCAAGACTTGAAGACGGCGAATATGCGTGGTGCCATTGTTGATATTCCGCCACCCTTTCGAGCAGACCCTCACGCGTTGGGGACAACGCTTCTTGAAGGGGGGAGGATGATATGGGCACGAAGGAGGAGGTGAAGCCCAATTTCAGGACTCCACCAAGATGAGGGAAGCTCGTTGCAGATTGGCACGCCAGGATGACCTACGATATGAGATAATTAAGTCTAACGCTGTGTCATTAGTTTGCATATCTGTTCATGTTATTTCGTGTGTCAGGTCATGTTATGGGCCACTTAGTTTTATTTGTGTTTTGGGTTTGGGCCTGTCGAAGCCCAACAGTTTTCTGGCCGTCTATATAAGGAGGCCAGCAGGTTAGGATTTAGGGAGTTCAGTTGTTGAGTTGAAAACTATCGTGTGCTCCACCGTGTATCATCCCTCCGGGGAAACGGCGCTGCCGTGTTTCTAATAAAGATTGCTGCGAGGGTTCTTGCGTCATCAAGGATTATCGAGCTGTGGTTTGAGGCGTGGTGATCTTCATCACGTTGCTTGCTGGATTCGTTCCTCTTCTTCAGGTGACGTTATTCGCGTTATTGGAAGATTCATATCTGGTTAGACTCGCTATGAAAGATCGGGACAAAACTCCAAGGATCACCGGCGTGATCCTTATCATCTGGTCTATGTTGGTATTCATCAAAAGAGTTGTTTCAAAAAGGTTCGAAGGGTGTTGGAAAAGAGAAAAAAAATCATGCAAAAAAGTGGTACAAAAAGGAGCTTGTTTAGACTATGGCTTAGACTTTTGCATGCCATGCTTGATGTCATTTTGATAGTATGCTTAGTGATTTTTGCTGTAGCATGACTTGTCTCAAATGACTGAGATTGCTTAAAGAGCCTTTGAAAAAATCATGCATTGTTTTTATGATGTGGAAGCATTTATTTGGTTTTCTCCTTTGATGCTTTATTTGGGTTGACTTGGCGCATGCTTACAACATGTTTGACTCTTACAAAGTCGCCATAAGCCTCTATGATCATTTAGTTTTTGACTTTTGGTGCCATTTTATGCTTCTCTTAATGTTGCTTTGTCGCTTTGCATGATTATGGCCGTTATTGCTCTCTTAGTTGGTCGCTTCCAGTCTTTTGCTAGCCCTCATTTTGTACTGAGTATGAGCTCTACTCGTGCATCCAACTCCCAAAAACCAAGTTATTCCAAGTGTCCACTATAAATTCCTATGCATGATATTTGCAAGCCATTCCAAGTAAATTTTCATGTGCTACCTTTCAAAAAACCTTAAAATACTTCTCATTTTGTGACACTGTTTTCAGCTCATGGGGACATAGTGGTCAAATTTACTATCTTCCATATTGTTTCATTCCAAAAAGAAAAAAAAAGAAAAAAAGAAAAGAAAAAAGGCACTCCTCCATGGTATGTGAATGTTGGTGGGCACCCGATGGAATCGGTTAGCCATGGTTGTGAAAGGAAAAAGGTGGGGAGGAGTGCCAAGCTTTATAAAAGAGCGCAAAAGTGCCAATCTCTCTCTCAAAAACTTGCTTATTTTTGTATGGAAGATAGTAAGAACCCCATTGCCAGTCATTGACAAACACAACCACCTCTCAAAACCAAATTTTTATCTCTCTGTTTTACAAATGAAAAGCTCTAGCACATGTTTAATCACTACTTCCCTCTGTGAAGGGTCTTTCTTTTACTTTTATGTTGAGTCTCCACCTTCTACCTTTATGCACCGTCTAAGAGAGCATAGTTGCCATTCTAAGTATAATGTGCTTTGTCCCAAAGTTTGTCATTGATTGATTCATTATTTTGGTTTCACTTGTTCTTAAATTATTTGTATCTAGTCGCCCTCTTAAACTTGAAGGTGTCCTATGCATTTATGTTTTGCTATTCCATGAGGGACAAGCTGAAAACCATTTGCTATGTTTTCCATATGATTTGAACACACACTTGACTTTCATTGTTTCATTATTCATGATCTTTCGTTTGTGTTCTTTTTCATGTTATAATATGGTTGCTAAGTTCTTATTGTCAAGATTATATCTTTTATGCCTATGTTTTAAGTTCTTTTGATCCCAGCACTCAATGCTTACTTAGATGATCAAGATTGTGATGGTGCATGTCACCTCAAAAATTATTCTTTTGTTATCACTTACCTACTCGAAGACGAGCAGGAGTTAAGCTTGGGGATGTTTGATACGTCTCAAACGTATCTATAATTTTTGATGCTCCATGCTTGTTCTTACACCATTTGCTTTGAGTTTTGTTACACTTCGTGGCATTTTTATGCATTTTCCGGAACTAACCCACAGTGCCAATTCCCTATTTTCTGTTGTTTTTGTGTTTCAGAAAAGTTACATAGGAAATATTCTCGGAATTGGACGAAATGAAAGCCGAACCTCCTATTTTTACAGAAGCTTCACGAAGACCAAAGATGAGATAGAGGTGGGCCAGAGGACAGCCAGACCATAGGGGGGCGTGGCCCAGGCCCTGGCCGCGCCCACCCATGGTGAGGGCGCCTGGTCCACCTCCTGACGATGCCCCTTCGCCTATAAAGTCCCCTCGACGGGAAAAACATACTACAAGCCGCCGCCGTCGCTATCGCGAGATCGGGAGGATCCAGGAGCTCTTCCTGACACCCTGCCGGAAAGGGGAATCCATGCCAGAGGCCGTCTACACCACCATGGTCGCCTTCGGAGTGATGTGTAAGTAGTCTACCTTGGACTATGTGATATGGGGTGGCCCGATCTTCTCAGTAAGCTTGCGGTAATGGTGATGATGGTGATAGATAACTTGGTGTCGCCGATGATCTCTCCTCGCTAGATCCCTGATGCCAATGCAACAGCTCTCTACCCTTCGGATATTCACGACTTCACACACTTGTGCAACGCAGCCGTCGACCACGAAACGGTATAATTGCAATTCACTAATTCCCAATGGAACAGCAGATCACACTTAACTTGCAGTATATAATCTCCAGATCGAAACGAATTGGAGACAAGAATTCCAGATGAATGCTTGCAGCAGTCTCAAGAACTAGGGTTTATCTAAAACGTGGTCTAACCTCTCTATGGCGCATAGGCACACAATATAAGGGGGGTGCGGCTGGCCCAAGGGCAACCGACCTGGCCTGGTCCTCTAACACGGTTTGACTCAACCTGATGTGATACAAACTGACCCAAAGGTTGGGTGCAGCCAACTAGGCGCGCAGGCCTTATGTGTATGGCGCACATACACTTGGTGGTGCGCCATATGCAACCTCCTGCGTGATGTCCTCCTCCTCCTCATGCTGGTCGCCGGCCTCCCTCTCCTCCCTCGCGTCCATGTGCATGATCATCACGTCTTGCTCCAGCTCCTCGCTCCCTCGTGCTATGTCTTCTTCTCCCATGAACCTGAGTATGCAAACACACAAAGACTTAGGCAGTAAACAATTCTCATTAACAAAATAATCAGATTCTATTAGGAGCAAATTCACCTGTTGTTCTATTAACTTTGCACGAGCTCTTGTGATAGGTCCAAATCTGATTTCATCATTGGACTTCTTCTTTGCAGCAACTTGCTTGTCATCATTACGAAGTGGAGATGGAACAATAGTAGGGATGTCCTCATCATCTCCCCCCCCTTCAAAAGGCGTCGACCTCGACGCTCCAAGGTCTTCTCCATCATATGGTGACAAATCAGCAATGTTGAAGCTGTTGCTAACGCCACCAAACTCAGCAATAGGAATATCAATCGAGTAGGCATTGTCATTTATCTTGGCTAGCACCTTGTAAGGACTAGCACCACGCGGCCTCAACTTGGAACTTCGCAGCTGTGGGAACCTATCCTTGCGCAGATGCACCCAAACCATATCTCCAGGCTGAAACAAAACTTGCTTTCTTGATTGGTTTCGTGTAGCAGCAATGTTCTTGCCTTTCTTCTCAATGGCCTCTCGTGTCTTCTCATGAATTTTCTTCACATAATCTACTCTTTTTGATGCCTCCATATTAACTCTCTCATGCAATGGAAGAGGCAGCAAATCTAGTGGTGTGATTGGTTTGAAACCATACACCACCTCGAAAGGACAAAGCTGAGTAGTAGTGTGCACCGCTCTGTTATATGCAAACTCAACATGTGGCAAACACTCCTCCCACTCACGCAGATTTTTCTTGATCATGGCTCGCAGCAATTGTGACAATGTTCTATTCACCACCTCCGTTTGACCATCAGTTTGGGGATGACATGTAGTGCTGAACAGTAACTTCGTTCCCTGCTTGCCCCATAGTGTCTTCCAGAAGTAGCTCATAAACTTCACGTCCCTGTCAGAAACAATTGTCTTGGGCACTCCATGCAAGCGAACAATGTCCCTGAAAAACAGATTAGCTATGTGCGACGCATCGTCGCGTTTGTGGCATGCAATAAAATGTGCCATCTTAGAGAATCTATCCACTACCACAAATATACTATCATGACCTCTTTTAGTGCATGGCAAACCTAACACAAAATCCATACTTATATCTTCCCATGGTGTGATAGGTGCAGGTAGTGGAGTATACAAACCGTGAGGCTTCAGCTTGGACTTGGACGTGTTGCATACAATGCAGCGCCTAACAAATCTGTCCACGTCACGCCTCATCTTGGGCCAATAAAAATGATCAGCGAGCATGAGAAGCGTCTTCTCACACCCAAAGTGACCCATCAATCCGCCAGCATGTGATTCCTGCAACAATAGCAAACGTACCGACGATTCTGGAACACATAGTTTGTTAGCACGAAACAAAAATCTATCATGTATGTGGTACTTGTCCCATGCATTTCTAAGCATACACAAATGATATGGTTCAGCAAAATCATGATCAGTAGGATACAAATCACACAAGCTCTCTAAACCAGGAATTTTAACATCAAGATGCGTCAATAACATGTTCTTCCTAGATAGAGCATCAGCAACAACATTTTCTTTCCCTTTCTTATACTTGATTATGTAGGGAAACCACTCAATGAACTCAACCCACTTAGCTAGGCGCCTATGCAAGTTAGATTGAGCTTTCAGATATTTTAAAGCTTCATGATCAGAATGTATGATAAATTCTTTTGGCCACAAATAATGTTGCCAAACCTCAAGAACTCGAACAAGCGCATACAATTCTTTATCATAAACAGGATAATTCAGTCTAGCACCAGAAAGTTTCTCACTGAAATAAGCAATAGGTCTACCTTCTTGCATCAACACACCACCAATTCCTATACCACTAGCATCACATTCAACTTCAAATTGCTTAGAAAAATCTGGTAGTGCAAGCAATGGTGCAGAAGTAAGCAAACGTTTCAGCTCATCAAATGCATGATCTTGGGCAGCGCTCCATACAAAAGGCACTCCTTTCTTAGTTAATTCATTCAATGGTGCAGCAATAGTACTGAAGTCTTTCACAAAACGCCGATAGAAACCAGCAAGACCGTGAAAACTGCGTACTTGACTAACATTCATGGGAGTAGGCCAATTTTGAATTGCTTCAATTTTAGATGAATCTACCTCTACCCCATGCATAGATACAACATATCCCAGAAATATCACTTTATCTTTTGCAAATGTGCACTTCTCAAGGTTAGCATACAATTTAGCATCACGCAACACTTGCAAAACTTGTCGAATATGCTCACAATGTTCAGATTCAGTGCGGCTGTAAATAAGTATATCATCAAAATATACAACCACAAAACGACCAATAAACTCTCGCAAAACATGGTTCATTAAGCGCATGAATGTGCTAGGTGCATTAGTAAGACCAAAAAGCATAACTAGCCACTCATATAACCCAAATTTAGTTTTGAAAGCAGTTTTCCATTCATCCCCTTCTTTCATCCTAATTTGATGGTATCCACTACGCAAATCAATCTTAGAGAAAATAGCAGCACCACTCAATTCATCTAGCATATCCTCTAAGCGTGGAATAGGATGACGATATCGAATAGTGATGTTATTAATAGCTCTATAATCTACGCACATGCGCCATGTACCATCTTTCTTAGGCACCAAAATAACAGGAACAGCACAAGGGCTAAGAGAAACACGAATATACCCCTTGTCCAGAAGCGCTTGTACTTGTTGCTGTATTTCCTTTGTCTCTTCGGGGTTGGTCCTGTATGGCGCACGGTTTGGAAGAGTGGCACCAGGGATCAAATCAATTTGATGCTCAATTCCACGCAATGGTGGCAGTCCTGCGGGCACCTCCTCCGGAAACACATCGTCGTACTCCTGCAATACATTAGAAACACCAAGAGAAACAGGTTGCATATCATTAGAAACTAACACCTCGCCTTTGTACATAAGCACAAGTGGCATGGCTGTAGGATCCTCTCTAAATTCTACCATGTCTTCTTTGGTGGCTAATATAAGCAAACTAGGCACTCTCTCACTTTTCGTTATATTTTCACTCACAGCTATTACATTATTTTCTCGTGTAGGTGGCTGTTCTAGCTTCACTTCTGTTTTCTGACGAGACTCATTGACAATTTGCTGCGGTGACATAGGCTGTAGATTAATTTTCTTGCCCTTGAACTCCAAGTGATAGGTATTGGCTCGGCCATTGTGTTGCACATGGCGATCATACAGCCATGGCCGACCCAGTAGCAGGTGACAAACAGTCATAGGAACCACATCAAACTCAATGGAATCCTTGTATGGTCCTATCTCAAAATTCACACGCACCATATGATTTACCTTCATCTCTCCATTATCACTCAGCCATTGGATGTAGTAGGGATTTGGATGAGGTAAATATTTCAGATTTAGCTTGGCACATAGTTCCTTGCTTGCGAGATTGCGGCAGCTACCTCCATCAATGATTACTTTGCAAGCTTTGTTTGGGCCAACTTGATGAGGACATCCCATCTATTGATACACCCGCTGCACCTACAGCGGAACACATACAAGGACCCATCACTCGAGCTCGTGCCAAGCAACTTAACTATCAGGTACTTTCGTTTCTTGGAACTCTTTCTCACATACATGAGAATATGATGCTGCCTAAATCAGATATGTTTGTTACTCTTAGGAATGATGGACCTAGCATGGATGAGAGGGACAAGCATTGAAAGATGATCTTGCTAGAGCTAGTAGATTAAAAAATGAGGACAAACATAAGAGTGAGAATCAGATTATTGCTGCAGATTTTGTACCACCTAAGCATTCTTCTAAATCTGATTCTAACCATGCTACTGAAATTCGTTTGAAGAATCCTTGTTTACTTGCTAGCAAATCTGATCTTGCTGAAATTGATGTCAATATTACTCCATGCTATGCTATTATTTGCAAAGAAGTACTGTTTTCATTTGAGGATATGCCTCCTTCTTTGCCACCTGCGGTTGCTAACCTTTTGCAGGAATACATGGATGTTTTTCCACAAGATGTTCCACCTGGACTTCCACCTATTCGTGGAATAGAACATCAAATTGATTTGATTCTAGGAGCTTCGCTGCCCAACCGTGCGCCATATCGCACCAATCCTGAAGAAACAAAAGAGATACAACGACAGATCCAGAGTTTATTGGACAAAGGTTATATTCGTGAGTCTCTTAGTCCATGCGCTGTTCCTATTATTTTAGTACCTAAGAAAGATGGTTCTTCGCGCATGTGTACTGATTGTCGTGCTATTAATAATATTACCATTCGATATCGTCACCCTATACCTCGTTTGGATGACATGCTAGATGAGTTGAGTGGTTCTATTATGTTCTCTAAAGTTGATTTGCGTAGTGGTTACCACCAAATTCGTATGCAATTAGGAGATGAATGGAAAACAGCTTTTAAAACTAAGTTCGGTTTATATGAGTGGTTAGTAATGCCGTTTGGTTTAACTAATGCACCTAGTACCTTTATGAGACTGATGAACGAAGTTTTACGTGCTTTTATTGGTCGTTTTGTGGTGGTATATTTTGATGACATTCTCATATATAGCCAATCTTTAGAGGACCATTTGGATCATTTACGTGCTGTTTTCAATGCTTTACGTGATGCACGTTTGTATGGTAATCTTGAGAAGTGCACCTTCTGCACAAATAGAGTTGCTTTTCTTGGTTATGTTGTTACAGAACAGGGAATTGAAGTTGATCCAGCCAAGATTGAAGCTATTGATAATTGGCCACAGCCCAAGACGGTCACACAAGTAAGGAGTTTTCTTGGTCTTGCTGGGTTTTATAGGCGCTTTGTCAAAGATTTTGGTTCTATTGCTGCGCCATTGAATGAGCTCACAAAGAAGGATGTGCCCTTTGTTTGGGGCGATGTACAACAAGAGGCCTTCATGATACTGAAAGATAAGTTAACACATGCTCCATTACTCCAACTTCCTGATTTTAATAAGACGTTTGAACTTGAATGTGATGCTAGTGGCATTGGTTTGGGAGGTGTGTTATTACAAGAGGGCAAACCTGTAGCATATTTTAGTGAAAAATTGAGTGGGCCTAGTCTGAACTATTCTACTTATGATAAAGAATTATATGCGCTGGTTTGGACATTAGAAACTTGGCAACATTATTTATGGCCTAAAGAATTTGTTATACATTCTGATCATGAATCTTTGAAGCATATTCGTAGTCAAGCAAAACTGAATCGTCGCCATGCCAAGTGGGTTGAATTTATTGAATCTTTTCCTTATGTTATCAAACACAAAAAGGGTAAAGATAATATTATTGCTGATGCTTTGTCGCGCCGTTATACTATGTTATCTCAGCTTGACTTCAAAATTTTTGGGTTGGAAACTATAAAGGAACAATACTTGCATGATGCTGAATTTAAAGATGTGTTGCAGAATTGTAAAGATGGTAGGACATGGAACAAATTCATCCTTAATGATGGATTTGTGTTCCGTGCTAACAAACTATGCATCCCAGATGGTTCCGTTCGTCTTTTGTTGTTACAGGAGGCGCATGGAGGAGGATTAATGGGACACTTTGGTGTCAAGAAGACGGAGGATGTTCTTGCTGCACACTTCTTTTGGCCACGCATGCGGCGAGATGTTGAGAGATTCGTGGCACGCTGCACTACTTGTCAAAAAGCTAAGTCTCGCCTTAATCCACATGGTTTATATATGCCTCTTCCTGTTCCTAGTGTTCCTTGGGAGGATATTTCGATGGACTTTGTTTTGGGATTACCTCGTACACAGAAGGGGAGGGATAGTATTTTTGTTGTTGTGGATCGGTTTTCTAAGATGGCACACTTTATTCCTTGTCACAAGACCGATGATGCTGCGCACATTGCTGATTTGTTCTTTCGTGATATCGTTCGTTTGCATGGTGTGCCAAATACTATTGTTTCTGATCGTGATACTAAATTTCTTAGCCACTTTTGGAGATGTTTATGGGCTAAGTTGGGGACTAAGTTGCTGTTTAGTACTACATGTCATCCCCAAACTGATGGACAAACTGAAGTAGTTAATAGAACTTTATCTACCATGCTGCGGGCTGTTTTAAAGAAGAACTTAAAATTGTGGGAGGAATGTTTTCCTCATATTGAGTTTGCTTATAATCGTTCGCTGCATTCTACCACAAAGATGAGCCCTTTTCAGATTGTCTATGGTTTTGTTCCACGTGCACCTATTGATTTGTTGCCTTTACCATCTTCAGTGCAAAATAATTTCGATGCTACACAGCATGCTGAATTGATTTTGAAATTGCATGCAACTACTAAAGACAACATAGAACGCATGAATGTTAAGTATAAAGTTGCTGGGGATAGAGGACGCAAGCATGTTGTGTTTGAGGTTGGAGATCTTGTTTGGTTGCATTTGCGCAAAGATCGTTTTCCTGATTTGCGCAAGTCTAAGTTAATGCCACGTGCTGATGGTCCTTTTAAGGTGATAGAGAAAATCAATGATAATGCATATAAACTTGAGCTTCCTGCAGATTTTGGTACGGTAAGTCGTACATTTAACATTGCAGATTTAAAGCCTTACTTCGGTGAAGAAGATGAGGTTGCGTCGAGGACGACTTCAATTCAAGAAGGGGAGCATGATGAGGACATCCCATCTATTGATACACCCGCTGCACCTACAGCGGAACACATACAAGGACCCATCACTCGAGCTCGTGCCAAGCAACTTAACTATCAGGTACTTTCGTTTCTTGGAACTCTTTCTCACATACATGAGAATATGATGCTGCCTAAATCAGATATGTTTGTTACTCTTAGGAATGATGGACCTAGCATGGATGAGAGGGACAAGCATTGGAGCATGATCGTGCATGGAGATAGCAGCATGCGTTTGAGGATTGAAGAAGACGCCACGAGTGGAGATTTCAGAACTTTGAAGCCACCATAATGAAGGATGAAGACTTGGACGAAATATACAAAGAGCTACTTCATAATTTCGTCCATAGATACATATGGTGCTGCGTCACTTCTATTTTTGGGCCAGGCCCATGTAAATTTCGCAGCAAATAAGACAGCCACTTTTAGGAGTCCGAATTTGAGGAGAAAAGGCCTGTTAGGGGTCCGTTCGACCACCCAACCCATGGCTGGTCGCACCCCTACCTTTTCCTCCTCAAATACCCCCCGTAGCCGTCATTAGAACTCAGATTTTGATTAGACTAAAAGTTAGCCATTGCTGCAACTACGAGCTCGACTTTTGAGGCCAATCGCCCAGAAGAAGACCGCCTATTCGGAATCCCACCTTTTGAATAAAGCATACATCTTTCATCCGCAATATCTTGATTGCAGTATTAGTTCTTACTTGTTCTCGATTTCAGGTAGGAATTAAGACCCTCGCTGGTCAGGCTGATCGTGCATCCGCAAGATCAGTAACTCTCGGAGATTGTCCTAGCGATTGCATTGGCGCACGAGCTTCGCACGTGTAGTCGGATCGTCAAGCACGAACTCCACCCACCAAATCGACATATCAAGATCTCATCGAAAGATCGGACACCTTTGCCCTATCACAACTAGTGCTTTTGTTTGGAACAGATTGCAGCGCTGGGAATCAGCATGTGGCGTGACACTCAATGCACGCTGCGAGACAACAATGGTAGGCGCTGGAGAAGCAAACGCATCCATGCCGCCCTCACTTGTGTAACCATCATCATGGGAATCATACGGATCAGCGTCATCTCCAGTCTCATACTCATTATCATCATTAACAATCATCACCTTTCTGTTTGGACACTCTCGCTTGAAGTGCCCCTTGCCACCACATGTATGGCATTGCATATCTCTATTACGAGCTGTAGACATGTTGGAACCAGAGCTAGGCGCAGGAGCTGCTGGTTTCTTTGCAGCAGAAACATTGGAGGCTGGGTGAGAATGTGAAGAAGAGGGGCCTCTGGTGGCACCCTCCATAGGCGCTGCAGATTGGTGTGGCGCCCTGCTAGAGAACCTCCCAGAAGGAGTATATCGTGCCTTGATTTGAGCCTCTTCAGCTAGCTGTGATTCAGCCTCCCTTGCATGATGCAAAAGCTCGTTCATATTGTTGTAGGAATGATGCCTAACAATACCTTTGATGTTGTACTTCAGCCCATGAAGAAATCGCTGCATGGTCATCTCAATAGACTCTCGAACACGTGCACGCTGCAGCAACATCTCCATCTCCATGTAATAAGCATCAACGGTCATGGTTCCTGGCTTCAACTGTGTCAATTTATCATAAACAGTACGCAGGTAATTAGTGGGAACAAAACGAGCTCGCATGATCTCCTTCATATTGCGCCATGTAAGAACAGGAAGCTTGTTGTTATCTCTTCTTTCCGTCACAATGCTATCCCACCAACGCAAGGCATAACCATCAAATTCTGAAGAAGCAAGCTTAATCTTCCTATCTTCAGTGTAATCATGCAAACACCACAATTTTTCAATCTTGAGCTCCCAAGTAAGGTACTCCTCCGCATCAGTGGAACCTTCAAATCTGGGAATCGTGAACTTGGGCTTGCCCAAGCCATCATCCTCCTGAAATGGCACACGCCGAGCACCAGGTGGTGGTGGTCGACCCTGTCCTGGAAAACCACGCCCGCGGCCATTGTTGCCCATCATGTGTTCATTATCTCCATGGACACTATCAACATCGCCATGGTCCTCATGGTGGCGTTGCTCAACAGTTACACGCAGCCCATTGACGGAAGTTGTCAATTGTTGTATGCTTGTCTAGAGAGCAGTGACTTGCGCTTGCATAGCATTGACTGTAGTTTCAGTGGCATCTACTTTCATTTGCACAGCTTGAATATCAGCGTCAATGTTTTCAGTGGATCTAGTAATAACCCCTTGCAAATGATCACGGAGAGCTTCATATTCCCTCCATGTAACAGTAGCATCATCAGCCTTTTTCTGCATCACATCATCAACACCACTAACAGACATGATTAGTAGGTTAGTGCACTAAATCAAAAATCTTTTTGGTGGCACACTCACAACTCACTCAAAACTGACAAGAAAAGGAAATCTTACCGTTCCAAAGTGAATAGCAAATGCGTACCCGTTCGGATAGATGACCAATGCACGGAGGTGATGAAGTGAATACCAGGGTATAAGAGCAATCACACGACAAAGCAGGAGTGTATGGTGGAGCTGTAGGTATGGTATCCTAACTACACCAAAGACAAGTCCTAGTGCTGATCGTGCGAACAAACACCCAAAGGAAACACACACGTCGAGATGAACGTGGCAAAGCAACTATAAAACAGGATATGTTGCAATGCACAAGAGAGACACTAGCAATGCTCAATGTAAACAGGCACAAGATTGCTCAATCTACTAGTGCAGCAAATTAGATAGATGCTTCGGCCTCTCACTTTTCTGTTTTTGATTCTTCTCTCTTTGCTCTTTTTTTTTCTCTCTCCTCTCTCTTTTTCGGCCACAATACGTCGCACCGCGAAGATTTTTCAGCACGGCAGAACAATTTGCACTCAAAAACCCTAAATAGAGCAGCCCGTGGAGCACAAATATGCTAGTCTCAAATAGGTAAGCTCCTACACAATTATATAGTAGAAAGGCTGTGGCTATGTTTGTCACAAGATGTAGAAAGGTACGCTATGTGGACTCGGTTTTGAAGGAAAACGAGAAATACTCGGATTTGTACCACGGTAGAAGAACGCACAGAACTCGTGCCGCGGCAGGACTCAGAGCAAGCTTGCCAATGCGCTGGACCAGACAAATGTGGCGCGGTGTCTGATCGGGAGCGTTCGCTTCCTACGCGCGAGACCAGATAGATCGCGTCTTTTGTCTGATGGCGAGCGATCGAAGTGGACTCGAAACCTAAAACTGACTAGAACCTAGACTCCTACGGAACAAGAAATAGATCGGATCAAAGAAGGAAAACGACCAGCAACTAAAACCAATCTACGATGCAATCTAGGCTATGGCAATACTATGAACCCTAATTTTTTTTTGGCTTTTCTGGATAGGACGAAAATCAAAACTAAACTACGGATGATCTGGTGGATTGCTTACCGAGGAAACACTGGAAATCTGATACCAAGATGATATGGGGTGGCCCGATCTTCTCAGTAAGCTTGCGGTAATGGTGATGATGGTGATAGATAACTTGGTGTCGCCGATGATCTCTCCTCACTAGATCCCTGATGCCAATGCAACAGCTCTCTACCCTTCGGATATTCACGACTTCACACACTTGCGCAACGCAGCCGTCGACCACGAAACGGTATAATTGCAATTCACTAATTCCCAATGGAACAGCAGATCACACTTAACTTGCAATATATAATCTCCAGATCGAAACGAATTGGAGACAAGAATTCCAGATGAATGCTTGCAGCAGTCTCAAGAACTAGGGTTTATCTAAAACGTGGTCTAACCTCTCTATGGCGCATAGGCACACAATATAAGGGGGGTGCGGCTGGCCCAAGGGCAACCGACCTGACCTGGTCCTCTAACACGGTTCGACTCAACCTGACGTGATACAAACTGACCCAAAGGTTGGGTGCAGCCAACTAGGCGCGCAGGCCTTATGTGTATGGCGCACATACACTTGGTGGTGCGCCATATGCAACCTCCTGCGTGATGTCCTCCTCCTCCTCATGCTGGTCGCCGGCCTCCCTCTCCTCCCTCGCGTCCATGTGCATGATCATCACGTCTTGCTCCAGCTCCTCGCTCCCTCGTGCTATGTCTTCTTCTCCCATGAACCTGAGTATGCAAACACACAAAGACTTAGGCAGTAAACAATTCTCATTAACAAAATAATCAGATTCTATTAGGAGCAAATTCACCTGTTGTTCTATTAACTTTGCACGAGCTCTTGTGATAGGTCCAATTCTGATTTCATCATTGGACTTCTTCTTTGCAGCAACTTGCTTGTCATCATTACGAAGTGGAGATGGAACAATAGTAGGGATGTCCTCATCACTATGGGTCCATAACAGTAGCTAGATGGTTGTCTCCTCCACCATGTGCTTCATGTTTAGATCTTGTGAGCTGCCCTACATGATCAGGATCATCTTTATGTAATCATACATGTTGTGTTTGTTGGGATCCGATGAGTATTGGTACTATGTGATGTTGATGTGCTGAATATTATATCTTATGTTATCTCTATGTTGTTTATGATCTTGCATGCTTTCCGTTGCTAGTAGCTATCTTAGCCGAGTAGATGCTAGTAACTCCAAGAGGGAGTATTTATGCTCGATAGTTGGGTTCATGCCTCTATTTAATCTGGGGGAGTGACAGAAACCTCTAAGGATGTAGATGTGCTATTGCCACTAGGGAGAAAACAACATTCTTGTGTCTAAGGACATTCTCTTTGTTTACATTACACACTTTGCTTAATGCGGTTATCTGTTGTTCGCAACTCAATACTCAAGGGGTCCTCGGATGATTCCCCGCAAGTGGATTTTTAGTCATAGATGCAGTTGGATTACGGTCTATGTATTTTGTCGTAATGCCCAGAGTAAATCTCATAGTGATCCTCATGACGTATGTACATTATCTTGCTCTATCAATTGCCCAACTGTAATTTGTTTACCCAGCATGTGGTTTTTATCTTATGGAGAGACACCACTAGTGAACTGTGCACCCCGGTCCAATTTCCTTTATATAGCTTTACTGTTTTACTATTACTCGCTCTGTTTACTTTCTTGCATACTATTATCCTATTACCACTTGATATGCTCAATCCTTTGTTTACAGCAAACCGGTGAGATTGACAACCTCATCGTAAGTTGGGAGCAAAGTTCTTGGTTGTGTTGTGTGCAGGTTTCATGTTGCTGCTAGGTGAAGAAGCTCCTACGTCAACTACGCCGTCAACAAGTTTTCTGGCACCATTGACCAGAGTGTCGCGAAGCTAGCAAGCATCACCTTCTAAAGTTTGGCTTTCTCCTACTGGTTCGATTAAACCTTGGTTTCACAACTGAGGGAAGACTTGCTACTATGCTCATCATACCTTCCTGATATGGGCACGAAGGAGGAGGTGAAGCCCAATTTCAGGACTCCACCAAGATGAGGGAAGCTCATTGCAGATTGGCACGCCAGGACGACCTACGATATGAGATAATTTAGTCTAAGGTTGTGTCAGCAATTTATATACCTGTTTATGTTATTTCGTGTGTCAGGTCATGTTATGGGCCACTTAGGTTTATTTGTGTTTTGGGTTTGGGCCTGTCCAAGCCCAATAGTTTTCTGGCCATCTATATAAGGAGGCCAGTAGGCTAGGGTTTAGGAGTTCAGAATTTTAGTTTACAAACTATCGTGTTGTGTTTCTTGGTGAAGCATCCCTCCGGGGATGGCGATGCCGTTTATCGAATAAAGTTGCTATGGAGGTTCTTGTGTTCATCAAGGATTGTCGTGCTTTGGTTTGAGGCGTGGTGTTCTCCATCACGTTGCTTGCTGGATTCGTTCCTCTTCTTCAGGTGACGTTCTTCGCGTTGTTGGAAGATTTCTATCCGGGTAGACTCGCTATGAAAGATCGGGACAAAACTCCAAGGATCACCGGCTTGATCCTTATCATGTGGTATCAGATTACTGGGTTGATCACGGCGAGTGTTTTCTGTTGATTGCTGATCTGCGAATTGTTCTTCCTCAAGCAGTTTACAGATTGGAGATTTTCAGATCAAAGGTTTTCAGATCAGTTTGTTTTCAGATCGGATTGTTTTCATCATCAGCAGCCAAAGATTGGATGTTTCCATACCAGGCGTGACCGTGCTGCTGTTCTCGTTGCCATTCTTGTCAGCCTCGAGTTCATCCATCGATTCACCACGGCTAGCCAGTGCAAGTTCCGATCGAGGGGAGTTGAGGCAGTGCAGATCCGATCGAACAAACTCCACATACTCAGATCCGATCGACTGAAAAAAAAATCCACGGTGATCAGCCCCGCGCGCCTCAGCACAGAGGCCGTCTGGCCTCCAGCGAGACCAGCGCCTGCGCTCGATCGGGTTACCTCGGGCGGTACGAGGCTATCGCGGGATCGCTCTCCGTCCCCTGGCGCGTCCTCCATCGCTGTCCTGCGCCGCTCGGTGATACCGCCCGGGATCCAGCATCGCTCCTAGCGGGCCGGCCCAGCTGGCCTCGAGCGGCTCGCTCGCTTCACGTGCGCCTGGAGCGCGTTCTGCGTCGCTCCACCACAGACATACTCTGTCCTCCAGCGACAGCAGGACCGATTGCCTCACGTTCCTTTCGGTCGCCCCGCGCCTGCTGATATCAGCCAATTGGAAACAAGTCTGCTTCCTAGTGTTCTCGGCTACAAACAACGGAAAAAAAGTGGTGGAATTAAACGCTACCGATCAAACTTCTAAGTCTTTCGTGTCTGATCCAGAGCGTGGAGTTTTCTTGTGCTGCTGTTCCTGCGTTTCGTCTAAGCAAGAAAGGGAATCGAAGCTCGGTTTCTCAGCGTAGCATTTTATTCTATCAGCTATACGCAGCCAACAAGGGAACTATTACGTTCAGTTTGGTTCCATATTTGTGTGCAGATTTCTGCGTGACGGACAAAGTGTGGAGCAATATTTTCAGATATGGGTTTGTCAAAGCCTACTCGCATAACTGATAAGTCTGACGATGGATACCAGGACTATCTTAATATTGTGGTCGGCTACTCATTTGATGCAACTAAAATTCAGTGGAGATTACATAGTGCCGCAACGTTCACAGAATATGACTCTTGGGAATCTTATGTGGACCGTGGCTTCGCAAGATGTCGGCAGCTTGATAGCAAGTTTGGTGGTCATATGGAATATGTTATTGCCTACCGGCGAGTGGATACAACTGTGGCTAGTTGGTGGCGTGATAACAGGTCTGCGAAAGACATCACAAGTAAGACTTCTAGTTGGGAGGATTTCAAGCAATTTCTGCATACTAGATTTGTGCAAAAGTCTGTGGAGTCGGACATGGTGGTTGTTTCAGAGGTACAAGCCAAGGTTGCTGAAGATGACACACCAATGAGAGGTATGAGTATTCAGCTTCACAAATTGGCTACTGGTGATAAGGCGGTGGTACGGAATCAGCGATGGAGCCTGTTTCAGACACAGTGCACCATCAAGGAGAAAGCGTGCAAACTGATCATTGACAGTGGTAGCTACTGTAATGGCATCAGTAGGGCTGTGGTGGCATCATTGGGGTTGTCTACATGGCGTATTCCTGAACCTAAGCATGTTGAGTGGTTGAATAGCTGCGGTGTGCTAAAGGTTACTCATAAGGTACGTGTGCCATTTACAGTTGATGATTATGTTGATGAGGTGGAGTGCGATGTGTTGCCATTGGAGGTGTGTGGAGTATTACTTGGACGTCCATGGCAGTATGATCGCAATGTTACTCATGTTGGGAGAGCAAATACATATTCTTTTGTGCATGATGGCAAACAACGGACTTTGAAACCTATGCAGGATGATCAAATAAAGTCTGATGTTGAGCTGATGGTACACAAGGAGAAGTTACGCAAGGCTAAGCCAAAATCTGGGCTAGCTACGCCGCAACATGAGGAGCATGACGCAAAAAGTGTTAGTGGTGATATTGTTTCAGCCAAGCCTATAGATGACAAGCCAGTCGTTCTTGTTAGTGACAAGCCGGTTGAAGTCAAGCTTCTTATTGATGAAGGGAAGGATATGTCAGCATGTGTACCATGTGTTCCACTTCCAGTTCGTGTTGACATGGGTGTTCAGACCGATGACGGTGGTGCTGATCTTGTTCCGGTGCATATGGTGCCGCGGGTAGTCAGCCACAGTTTTGTGAGAACACCTCGGAAACGTTTTGTTGGAGCAGCAGTACGTGTGCACAAAGGCAAGGATGGACGTGTTCGTCAATTGTGTGGCCCAGGCATTACTACTTTGCAGGGTCGTGCTAAGCAAGTTCATGTTCAGCAACGCAAGGTTCCAGCACGGATTGAGAAGAAGAAGGTGGAGGCGCCTAAGTACAAGTTTATTTGGCGAAGAAAAGAGGTGCAACCACCTAGAGCTGTATCAAGTCGAGCAGGCCAAGAGGGAGGATGTGGTGAGGAAGGCAAGCAAGACTTGAAGACGGCGAATATGCGTGGTGCTATTGTTGATATTCCGCCACCCTTTCGAGCAGACCCTCACGCGTTGGGGACAACGCTTTTTGAAGGGGGGAGGATGATATGGTCACGAAGGAGGAGGTGAAGCCCAATTTCAGGACTCCACCAAGATGAGGGAAGCTCATTGCAGATTGGCACGCCAGGACGACCTACGATATGAGATAATTTAGTCTAAGGTTGTGTCAGCAATTTATATACCTGTTTATGTTATTTTGTGTGTCAGGTCATGTTATGGGCCACTTAGGTTTATTTGTGTTTTGGGTTTGGGCCTGTCCAAGCCCAATAGTTTTCTGGCCATCTATATAAGGAGGCCAGTAGGCTAGGGTTTAGGAGTTCAGAATTTTAGTTTACAAACTATCGTGTTGTGTTTCTTGGTGAAGCATCCCTCCGGGGACGGCGATGCCGTTTATCGAATAAAGTTGCTGCGGAGGTTCTTGTGTTCATCAAGGATTGTCGTGCTTTGGTTTGAGGCGTGGTGTTCTCCATCACGTTGCTTGCTGGATTCGTTCATCTTCTTCAGGTGACGTTCTTCGCGTTGTTGGAAGATTTCTATCCGGGTAGACTCGCTGTGAAAGATCGGGACAAAACTCCAAGGATCACCGGCTTGATCCTTATCACTTCCTCTTGGGGTTCCCAATGGGCTGTACTTACAAGCCATCAATCATTTGCTCTTTATACATGAATTATGCGAGTTGTTCAAGTGTGCAGGTATTTCAACAAGCCAACTTAAGAGGAATCTATTCTCTTTATCACTAAAGGTTAGAGCTGCGGAATGGTATAAGATGTTGTAGAATGGCCGACCTATTGGCTGGGAGGAAATTGTACCTCTCTTTTATTCTAAATTCTATCCTTGTAGTGAGATTCATAAAGACAGGAATTATATTTATAATGTTCATCCTCATGATGGAGAAAGCATTGCCCAAGAGTGGGGAAGATTGAAGTCACTAATTCTCAAATGTCGCATTCATGAGCTCCCCCGTAATATTGTTATTAATATTTTTTATGCAAGGCTTTCAGGACATTACAAGGACTATCTAGATGCCTGTTTTGAGGGTTCTTTCACAAGCAAGGAGGTTGAAGCCAAGTGGGATCTGCTTGAAACAATTCAAAGCAATATCAAAGACTGGGATTGTGACAAAGGTAAAGAATCAGGTATAAACTATGAGTATGATTGCATTAAGTCTTTCGCTGAAACTATTGATTTTCATGAGCTTAGTGCTAAATATGGTCTTGATCCTCAAATTATGGTTGATTGCTATAGAGCCTTTGCTTCCCATATTAATGTTCCTAAAGGAAATTGGGACGTATACCATGAACCTTTTAATGACGCTTGCATGGAAAGTGAAATTGTTATTGATGATTGCAATAAACATGCTCAAATTTCTGAAAGTACTATTTCTTATAAGCATGTTAATTTTTGTGGAGCACTTAGACCTTGTGAAAAGAGTCAAGTCAAAGAAGAATATTGTATCCACCACAGGAATGAAGAAACTAGAATGTGGGACAGAGCTCTAAATGATCTTGGTGAAAAGGTTTGTGCCCTCTATCCTTTTATTTGTGAACTTTGCTATAAAGTGGGTCATTTCAATTTCCAATGTTCAAGCTATGATAGTAGCCTTTCTAATCCAATGAGTACTGCAAGTTTGTATTGTGATGACATGATCACTCCTAATCAGCATGATGAGCTTACTTTATTTTTGGGGTGTGAAGAGTTATCAAGAAAAACTTCTTTGGTAGATATGAGTGCTTTTAATATGAATAGCGTCCTGCATGGTTGTCATCTTTATTGTGTTGATAATTGCCACGCAAATACTTACATACAAAATGTTATAAAAGATGAGGCGTTACCAAAATATGACAAGACTAATATGTGTTTTGTTCTTATTAATGAGAAGGAGGAATCCTCCAAAGTTTCTTCTATCGTTTCTATCAATAAACCAGGTTATGTGGAGAAGCTTCCTTTCAAGCCTCTCCCTCTTAAAGAGGAGGAGAAGAAGAAGAAGAGTAAACGGAGAGAGGAAACAGTATCTTCCCCTAAGCATGTTCCTCCTATTATCATTTTTGCTGATGAGTCTAAACTCGATGATGTTCCTATGCCTGTTACCTATAGTAGTGATCATGATTGGGAAAAGCACTCTACTTTTGATATTGAAAATCTCTTTGGTACCAATTCTGAAAATGACGATGTTAATAATTGTTGTATTATTAGTGTTATCCATGTTTCTTCCAATTATGATATGTTTACAAATGAACACACTTTGGAAGATAGCTATTCTATTGCTTATGGTGATTACAATGATGAGTATGATATTTTCAGTCCACCTACTATTGAGGAGAAAACAAGGTATGATTACAATATGCCTCCTATTTTTGATGATTATGGTGATGAGAATGACTATGTTTATGTGGGGAGTATTAATTCTTTTATGTATGCGGCTCATGATAAGAATGTTTTATGTGATAGTTATATTGTTAATTCTATTCATGATGCTACTGAAAGTTATTATCAGAGAGGGAAACATGGTTTTATGCATCTCAATAATATTAAGTTTCCCCTCTTTATGTTGAAATTCTTGAAGTTGCACTTGTTTTGCTTCCCTATGCTTGTTGCTTTGTGCTTTCATGAGTTGTTTCTTTACAAGACTCTTTTTCATAGGAAGTGGTTTAGATTTAAATTTGTTTTGTATTTGCTTTTTGATGCTCTCGCTTGCTTCCAGTTCTTTCTAGCGCTTATGTGAGCATCTTCTCAAATTACTGCGCCTAGCTGAAAGGCGTTAAAGAAAAGCACTCCTGGGAGATAACCCAATGTTTTCTTTTAGTACATTTTATTTTTGTTGAGTCTTGGAAGTTATTACTACTGTAATGAGCTCTCCTTATCATTTTTATTTCGTTTTTGTGCCAAGAAGAACCTCTAATTGGAGGAAGGTAAGATTTGGGGAAGTTGCTGTCCTGAAACAGATTTTTGCGCTGTACCGTAAAAATTTGTGAAAATTCTCAGAATGTCTTTTTGATCTGCGATTTCTTGTGCCGATGCCCCAGGTTATTATCTAACTTTCATTTGATTTGCACTTTTCAATTTGAGCAACAGAAGATTTTCGAAAAAATTGATCTTTACCAGCTGTTCTGTTTTGATAGATTTCTGCCACTATTTGCATTTGCCTCTTGATCTCTTTCTTTTTAGTTCTTTTGATCATGGAACTTTTAGAAGAAGTTGCTACAGTATGTGTTAATATATGTTGTTCTTGAGTTGAAACTGTATCAAAGGTGGATCTACTATCTTGCATACACTAATGTTGCTAATAAGAATTGTGTGAAGTTTTGTATGAAGGAAGTTTTCAAGTGTAGGGAAAGGAGAATGATGAGATGAGATGAAGTATGGAAAAAAGCTCAAGCTTGGGGATGCCCATGTCACCCCAAGAAATATCCAAGAAGTACAAGCGTCAAAGCTTGGGGATGCCCAAGGCATCCTCTTCTTCATCAACAAAAATATCAGGTCCTCTTCTTCATCAACAAAAATATCAGGTCATCTTTCAAGACACTATTTTTTTATTGCTTCATATGCTATGTGTTGTTCATGGAGCGTCTTTATATTTGTTTTCAGTTTCTTTTGTTTTGTTTGCTGTAATAAATGGTTGGATCACATCATATTTGTTTTGGAGAGAGACACGCTCCGTTTTCATTGCCAAGAACACTCTAGTTTTCACTCTTATTGTTCAACGAGTGTTCTCTTTTTCTAGTACTGCGTTTAGCTTTCGTTTTTCACCTTGATTTTTGTTTAGAACTTGTTATTTCTTTGTAGCAAGGTGTGTTTAGACCTCTGGTCTATGTTGCTTTTCATCTTTAAGAGTTGTTTCAAAAAGGTTGATTGGTGTTGGAAAAGAGAAAAAGTTGCATGCCTATAGTGGTACAAATGGGAGCTTGTTTAGACTATGGCTTAGACTTTTGCATGTCATGCTTGATGTTATTTTGATTATATTCTTAGTAGTTTTTGTTGTAGCATGACTTGTCTCAAATGACTTAGATTGCTTAATGTGCCTTTGGAAGAATCATGCATTGTTTTTATTATACGGGAGCATATTATTATGGTATTCTCCTTTGATGCTTTATTTGGGTTGACTTGTTGCATGCTTACACCATGTTTGACTTTAACCAGTTGCCTCAAGCCTCTATGATCATTTGATTTTTGACTTGTGATACCACTTTATGCTTTGGTTAATAATGTTTTGTTGCTATGCCTGATTATGGCCGTTATTGCTCTCTTAGTTGGTCGCTCCCAGTCTTTTGCTAGCCTTCATCTCTACTGAGAGGGAATACTTCTCGTGCATCCAACTCCCAAAAATCAAAGTTTTTCAAAGAGTCCACCATATCTACCTATTAGCAATTTGCTATTCCAAGTACATTCATATTACTTTTATCTATCTTCCAAATTAAACTTTTTGTTATGTGAAAATTAGTTACGAAAGCTCTCACGAACCTGACGGCACATTTACTTTCTTGCACTTAATAAACTTGACCATTGTGGCTCTCTTATGTTGATTATATGCTTGCAAGTTGTAAGTTGGGAGTTAGCTCAGCCATGCTGTCATGGGGCACTCTTTCAACATTGTACTTATGTCTATTTAAGTTGATATTATGATCTTTTGTTTATGGATGCTTATCTGTGTGAAAGGAGTTGGAAACTTGTGGAGTTCATGGAGTTTGTATATGTGTTAGAGAAACACCTGGGCCGCTAATCTAAGCCATATATTATTCATGGTGGAAATTTACAGCGTGCCCATAGTGGACATTCGATGACACATCTCAAAATAAAAAGCTATACCAAATGGTAAATAAAAGATATGCCGAGGTGTTCATTGTCTGTTTGTCTTATCATTTTTATGTGGGCTAGTTTCCATGTCATCGGGCAAGAGGTACCCCATTGGCGTTCTCGATGATACATGTATGCTTACAATGACAAGAACTTGCTTGGGACCTAAGTCAATTAGCATTGTTTAAGTACTCATATTAACGGGACATGAGATTTTCAACTTATGATTTGTCAAGCATATGCCTCATATTTGTACTCGCATTAACCTTAACCACTCAAGATGCCTATGATGGGGGCAATGAGAGCTCAAAGCTAGTAAGAACCATAATTTTTGGAAGGTTTATAAAAACTTGCAATCACTACTTCCCTCTACGAAGGGCCTTTCTTTTACTTTTATGTTGATTCTTCACCTTCTAACTTTATGCACCGTCTAAGAGAGCATAGTTGTCATTCTGAGTATAACATGCATGGTCCCAAAAATTATTATTGATTGATTCATGATGATGCTTTTGCTTCTTCTCAAATTATTTCTATCTAGTCGCCCTCTTAAACTTGAAGGTGTCCTATGCATTTATGTTTTGCTACTCCATGAGGGACAAGCTGAATACCACTTTGCTATGTTTTTCTATATGCTTCAAACAAACAAATGACTTTCAATTCATTATTACTCATGATCTTTTGTTTGTGTTATTTTTCATTTTGTAACATGGTTGCTAAGTTCTATTGTCAATATTATATCTTTTATGCCCATGTTTAGAGTACTTTGATCTCAGCACTCAATGCTTTACATTGTTTTGATCAAGATTGTGTTGGTGCATGTCACCTCAAAAATTATTGTTTTGTTATCACTTACCTACTCGAGGACGAGCAGGAGTTAAGCTTGGGGATGCTTGATACGTCTCAAATGTATCTATAATTTTTGATGCTCCATGCTTGTTTTACACCAATTGCTTTGTGTTTTGTTTACACTTCTGGCGTTTTTATGCATTTTCCGGAACTATCCTATTAACGAGATGCCACAGTGCCAGTTCCTGTTTTCTGCTGTTTTTGTGTTTTAGAAAAGTTACACAGGAAATATTCTCGGAATTGGATGAAATGAAGCCTGAAGTTCCTATTTTCCCCCGACATGAGACGGAGTCCTAAGAAGAGTCTGAGGGGGGCCAGGGGCAACCACACCTGGTGGTGGCACGGGTGGACCCCTGTGGCGCGCCACCCTAGGGTGTGGGGCCCCTGGCTGCCCTCTGACATCGCCCCTCCGGCTATAAAAAGTCTCTGACGTGAAAACCCTAAATCAATCGACGTTTTCCCAGATAAAGTTCCGCAGCGCCGCCATCGTCGAAGACCAATTTTGGGGGACAAAAGTCTCTATTCCGGCACCCTGCCGGGACAGGGAATTGCCCCCAAAGCCATCTTCGCCATCTCCATCGACTCCACCGCCATCTCCATTGACTTCACCACCATCTCCATTGATGTTGCTGTCTCCCATGATGAGGAGGGAGTAGTTCTCCCCCGGGGCTGAGGGCTCTACCGGTAGCTATGTGGTTCACCTCTCTCTCCCATGATGTGATCTATATGTGATTATGAGCTTTGTATCTAGTTGAATTGGTAGATGTTGTTCTTCATATATTATGCTACTCCAGTGCTTTATCATTGCAATCTCCAGAGACACCTTGTACCATGATGTGAAGATGATAGTGTGCGCATTATGTGTGTCTCTTTGGCTAGTGTCTCTATGAATTGTTTGTGTTTGTTGGAACCATCTAGTGCGCTCAAGGTGATAGTGTAGGGAAATCTAGTTTGGGGAAATGCGAGCTTTGAGGAGTGCTTCGTAGCCCTACACATTATTAGTGTTCGTTATCCATCGGAGAATAGTTTAGAGTAGCATAGTGAAGATAGATATTTATGTGTTCAATTATGTTATCTTTGTTGAGAGTGTCCACTAGTGAAAGTATGATCCCTAGGCCTTGTTTCTAAGCACTTAAACACCATTTACATTCAGTTCTGTTACATGTTTGCTCATAGTGATATTTATTTCAGATTGCATTTACTACTGATAATCATCCATATTACTTGTATTTCACTATCTCTTCGCCGAACTAGTGCACCTATACATCTGACAAGTGTATTGGCCCAACACTGTCTAGAAGAATAGAAGTGTTCGTAGACATCAGCCGGCAACATCTGTTGTGGTGCTGGGGCGGCCAGCCCTAGCGATGGAAATCCCCGCACCGGTGAAGCCGGGTGCTGTGGTCGTCACCTTGCGTCACCGCGAGGAGAGCCGTGGTGCCGCAGCGCGCTGTCAGCAAGAACGGCACAGGCCCGCGCAGAGGGTGCAAATCCCTCCAGGCACGACGTCTGCGCTGCAAGGAAGAGGGCAAGCAAGTGCGCCCGGGGAAGCCCCTTGCCGTTGAGCCAGGACCCGTCACCGTGGTGGGAAGAAGAGCTGGGGCCGGCGGTACCGTAGGCGTCACCCCGGAGGCGACCCCTGGAAGTGGTGCCCTTTGCATGAAACAAGCCTCCACGACGTCACGACTTGTCGCTACATTGGACGTCTGGTACAAGTGCAGCAGAGGGGGTGCCCCATGGCTGTTACGAGTGTGGCCAGGCTGGCCATTGGTCGTGTGACTACCCCGGCAAGGTCCCTCTCTCGGAAGGACTGGGCAGTTGAGGAGAGGGCCTAGCGGGAGCCCGGTCAGGGCGCGATGCGTATCGTAGTCTCCTGGGAAGGGCTCCCCAGGACCAAGGCCGCCGCCCAGCCACGACGGGAGGCCAAGGACGAAGAGCTGGAGGACACCTGGGGGATGTTGCAACAACCAACGGTGGGGATGTGTTGCTTCCCCGCCATGGCGAGCTCGGGCACTCTCCCAGTAAGCTCGCGGGGCCTACACCCCCTTCGGCCCTACTGAGCACCGCGGGTCAAGGTCAGCGCTGGGAAAGGAAGCGTTCCTTCCTAGAACCTTCTCGTCCTGGGCATTGAGACCTCAACGCCGTGGAGGCGGAGATTCGTCAGGTGTTCACGGAGACCCGACAGAAGCTACAAGCCCTGTGGGCAGTGCCCTGCATCGCCAACGCGTGCTACCCCAGGGTAGTGCGGACTCACGTGGCGCTGATAAACCTCGAAGGGCCGGGGGCTGGAAGCTCTCCTGAGCTACCCGCCCTGGGTCAGGCATCATTCAGAAGATCACAGCCATAGGAGGAAGCTTCCGACAACTAGGTTGCCGACTTCGATAGCGCTCAGTCCTGGGAAGGGATGGGGGCGGGTGTGCTTCTGGCCTCCCCTACGGGCCAGCTTCGCAAGTACGCCATCCAGCTTGCCTTCCCCCGGGAAGGATGCGCTAGTAGCACGGCAGAGTGTGAAGGCCTGCTAGCCAGCCTAAGGATCACCGTCGGGATGGGGATCTCTTTCCTCTCCATCCGGGGTGATTCCCAGCTTACGGTCAGCCATGCAGACGGGGTTGAGCTCAGCCCAATGATGAAGGCGTACGCGGGTGAGATGCGGAAGCTTGAGTGCCGCTTCCATAGCCTCAAGCTCGAGCATGTCCCCGCCGGGTAGGATGCAGCAGTCAAAGAGTTGTCTCAGATAGCCGCCAAAGGGTTGCCAGTTCCAGCCAGATTTATTATGGAGAAGTTGTCTCAAGCATCAGTTGTCCCTGAAGATGAGGAGCTTGGAATCCCGACAGCACCTGAGCAAGGAGCTTCATCAGCTGCGGAGCAGCAAAAAGGTGATAGGGCGAAGGTGTCCGATCTTTTGATGAGATCTTGATATGTCGATTTGGTGGGTGGAGTTCGTGCTTGACGATTCGACTACATGTGCGAAGCTCGTGCGCCAATGCAATCGCTAGGACAATCTCCTGGAGTTACTGATCTTGCGGATGCACGATCAGCCTGACCAGCGAGGGTCTTAATTCCTACCTGAAATTGAGAACAAGTAAGAACTAATACAGCAATCAAGATATTGTGGATGAAAGATGTATGCTTTATTCAAAAGGTGGGATTCCAAATAGGCGGTCTTCTTCTGGGCGATTGGCCTCAAAAGTCGAGCTCGTAGTTGCAGCAATGGCTCACTTTAGTCTAATCAAAATCCGAGTTCTAATGATGGCTACGGGGGGTATTTGAGGAGGAAAAGGTAGGGGTGCGACCAGCCAGGGGTATGGTGGTCGAACGGAACCCTAACAGGCCTTTTCTCCTCAAATTCGGACTCCTAAAAGTGGCTGTCTTATTTGCTGCGAAAATTACATGGGCCTGGCCCAAAAATAAAAGTGACGCAGCACCATATTTATCTAAGGACGAATTGATGAAGTAGTTATTTGTATATTTCGTCCAAGTCTTCATCCTTCATTATGGTGGCTTCAAAGTTCTGAAATCTCCACTTGTGGCATCTTCTTCAATCCTCAAACTCTTGCTGCCATCTCCATGCACGATCATGCTCCAATGCTTGTCCCTCTCATCCATGCTAGGTCCATCATTCCTAAGAGTAACAAACATATCTGATTTAGGCAGTATCATATTCTCATGTATGTGAGAAAGAGTTCCAAGAAACGAAAGTACCTGATAGTTAAGTTGCTTGGCACGAGCTCGAGTGATGGGTCCTTGTATGTGTTCCGCTGTAGGTGCAGCGGTTGTATCAATAGATGGGATGTTCTCATCATGCTCCCCTTCTTGAATTGAAGTCGTCCTCGACGCAACCTCATCTTCTTCAGCGAAGTAAGGTTTTAAATCTGCAATGTTAAATGTAGGACTTACCATACCAAAATCTGCAGGAAGCTCAAGTTTATATGCATTATCATTGATTTTCTCTATCACCTTAAAAGGACCATCAGCACATGGCATTAACTTAGACTTGCGCAAATCAGGAAAACGATCTTTGCGCAAATGCAACCAAACGAGATCACCAACCTCAAACACAACATGCTTTCATCCCCTATCCCCAGCAACTTTATACTTAACATTCATGCGTTCTATGTTGTCTTTAGTAGTTGCATGCAATTTTAAAATCAATTCAGCACGTTGTGTAGCATCGAAATTATTTTGCACTAAAGATGGTAAAGGCAACAAATCAATAGGTGCACGTGGAACAAAACCATAGACAATCTGAAAAGGGCTCATCTTTGTGGTAGAATGCAGCGAACGATTATAAGCAAATTCAATATGAGGCAAACACTCTTCCCACAATTTTAAGTTCTTCTTTAAAACAACCCGCAACATGGTAGATAAAGTTCTATTAACTACTTCAGTTTGTCCATCAGTTTGGGGATAACATGTAGTACTAAACAGCAATTTAGTCCCCAACTTAGCCCATAAACATCTCCAAAAGTGGCTAAGAAATTTAGTATCACGGTCAGAAACAATAGTATTTGGCACACCATGCAAACAAACGATATCACAAAAAACAAATCAGCAATGTGCGCAGCATCATCGGTCTTGTGACAAGGAATAAAGTGTGCCATCTTAGAAAACCGATCCACAACAACAAAAATACTATCCCTCCCCTTCTGTGTATGAGGTAATCCCAAAACAAAGTCCATCGAAATATCCTCCCAAGGAACACTAGGAACAGGAAGAGGCATATATAAACCATGTGGATTAAGGCGAGACTTAGCTTTTTGACAAGTAGTGCAGCGTGCCACGAATCTCTCAACATCTCGCCGCATGCGTGGCCAAAAGAAGTGTGCAGCAAGAACATCCTCCATCTTCTTGACACCAAAGTGTCCCATTAATCCTCCTCCATGCGCCTCCTGTAATAAAAAAAGACGAACGGAACCATCTGGGATGCATAGTTTGTTAGCACAGAACACAAATCCATCATTAAGGATGAATTTGTTCCATGTTCTACCATCTTTACAATTCTGCAACACATCTTTAAATTCAGCATCATGCATGTATTGTTCCTTGATAGTTTCCAACCCAAAAAATTTGAAGTCAAGCTGAGATAACATAGTATAACGGCGCGACAAAGCATCAGCAATAATATTATCTTTACCCTTTTTGTGTTTGATAACATAAGGAAAAGATTCAATAAATTCAACCCACTTTGCATGACGACGATGCAGTTTTTCTTGACTACGAATATGCTTCGAAGATTCATGATCAGAATGTATAACAAATTCTTTAGGCCATAAATAATGTTGCCAAGTTTCTAAAGTCCGAACCAGCGCATATAATTCTTTATCATAAGTAGAATAGTTCAGACTAGGCCCACTCAATTTTTCACTAAAATATGCTACAGGTTTGCCCTCTTGTAATAACACACCTCCCAAACCAATTCCACTAGCATCACATTCAAGTTCAAACGTCTTATTAAAATCAGGAAGTTGGAGTAATGGAGCATGTGTTAACTTATCTTTCAGTATCATGAAGGCCTCTTGTTGTGCATCGGCCCAAACAAAGGGCACACCCTTCTTTGTCAGCTCATTCAATGGCGCAGCAATAGAACCAAAATCTTTGACAAAGCGCCTATAAAACCCAGCGAGACCAAGAAAACTCCTCACTTGTGTGACCGTCTTGGGCTGCGGCCAATTCTCAATAGCTTCAATCTTGGCTGGATAAACTTCAATTCCCTGTTCTGTAACAACATAACCAAGAAAAGCAACTCTATTTGTGCAAAAGGTGCACTTCTCAAGATTACCATACAAACGTGCATCACGTAAAGCATTGAAAACAGCACGTAAATGATCCAAATGGTCCTCTAAAGATTTGCTATATATGAGAATGTCATCAAAATATACCACCACAAAACGACCAATAAAAGCACGTAAAACTTCGTTCATCAGTCTCATAAAGCTACTAGGTGCAATAGTTAAACCAAACGGCATTACTAACCACTCATATAAACCGAACTTAGTTTTAAAAGCTGTTTTCCATTCATCTCCTAATTGCATACGAATTTGGTGGTAACCACTACGCAAATCAACTTTAGAGAACATAATAGAACCACTCAACTCATCTAGCATGTCATCCAAACGAGGTATAGGGTGACGATATCGAATGGTAATATTATTAATAGCTCGACAATCAGTACACATGCGCGAAGAACCATCTTTCTTAGGTACTAAAATAATAGGAACAGCGCATGGACTAAGAGACTCACGAATATAAACTTTGTCCAATAAACTCTGGGTTTGTCGTTGGATCTCTTTTGTTTCTTCAGGATTGGTGCAATATGGCGCACGGTTGGGCAGCGAGGCTCCTGGAATCAAATCAATTTGGTGTTCTATCCCACGAATAGGTGGAAGTCCAGGTGGAACATCTTGTGGAAAAACGTCCGTGTATTCCTGCAAAAGGTTAGCAACCGCAGGTGGCAAAGAAGGAGGCATATCCTCAAATGAAAATAGAACTTCTTTGCAAACAATGGCATAACATGGAGTAATATTGACATCAATTTCAGCAAGATCAGATTTGCTTGCAAGTAAACAAGGATTCTTCAAACAAATTTCAGTAGCATGGTTAGAATCAGATTTAGAAGAATTCTTTGGGGGTACAAAATCTGTAGCAACAATCTGATTCTCACTCTTATGTTTGTCATCGTTTTTTAATCTACTAGCTCTAGCAAGATCATCTTTCAAAATTTGTTCCGGAGTCATGGGTTTAAGTCCAATTTTCTTGACAACATGTGTAAGAGAATATTGATTAGTTTTACCATTATGTACAGATTCTCTATCAAATTGCCATGGTCTACCAAGTAACAAAGAACAAGCTTGCATAGGTACAATATCACAATCAACAAAATCTGAATAGGTACCAATAGTAAAATGCACGCGTGCAGTTCTTGTTACCTTGAGCTTACGGGAGCTCTCAAACCATTGAATGTAATATGGATGAGGTCGTTGTCGTGTGGGGAGAGCAAGCTTCTCCACCATGTCAATACTAGCCAGATTGTTACAACTCCCTCCATCTATGATGATCCGGATAGCTCTCTCCTTAACAACGCCTCTTGTTTGAAACAAATTGTGGCGTTGATCATGCTCAGCTTTGCTCAATTGCACACTCAAGACATGTTGTGCAACTAAACTCTTGTATTGATCAGCAGTTTTAGCTCCCATTACCTCCATCTCCTTGTCAGAATCTGAATTGGCACCATCACGTGCAGCAATAAGTGCCAATGTATCATCATCAAAATCACTCGCAGAGTCATATTCGCCATCTTCAAGCACCACCATCACACGTTTGGTTCTGCATTATTTTTCGATGTGACCAAACCCAAAACATTTGCGACATTGAATGTCGCGAGTCTTCCCCGTGGAGGCCATGGAAGAAGAACTCCGGGTCGGACCAGCTGATGGTGATGGAGCAGGAGCAGGTGGCGTTCTTGATGTCGGCATGGTATACCTGGAGGTGGAAGGACCTGGTGCATCCCCACGAGAAGGTGGAGCTGATTGGTGCGCAGACCATGAAGGAGTACGACCTGCAGAATTATTAGCTCTTCTCCATGATGGTTGACGATCCTGCACTTCAAGTTCAGCTTTGCAAGCAAGGTGAAATAAATGAGTAATAGTGTTGTACTCCTTATAGTCTAAAATATGCTGAATCTCCTTATTTAAACCACCAAAGAAACGTGCAAGCATAGCTTCATTATCCTCTACAATACCACAACGAATCATGCCCGTTTGTAACTCTTGAAAATAATCTTGTACGGAATTTTTGCCTTGTTCTAAACGAGCTAATTTTTTAAGCAAGTCCCGTTGATAATGTGGAGGTACAAAACGAGTACCCATGGCATGTTTTAGACCAAGCCAAGTAGCAGGAATATTAGCATGATTGACTCGACAATGTTCAGACCACCAGATAGAAGCAAAATCTGTAAATTCACATGTAGCAGCACTAACACGCAAATGCTCAGGGTAGCGTAAACATGCAAAACGTTGCTCTACTTCTAATTCCCAAGCGTAAGCTTGGCCACATGTTCATCATCACGTACCGGACGCGGAGGTGGACAAGCATTGCGGTTGTATTGCCGCGGACGGCCAGGTGCAGGTTGTTGGACCTCATCCTTGTCGAGCTCGTTTTCATCTTCGAACTTGTTTGCGCCCTCGTCAGGAGCATATCCATCCTGGGTGGCCGCTTCCGTAGCGGCTGCAGCAGCTGCCGCGGCTATAACGGTACCCGCAGATGGCGGTATGAGAGGAACGCGGCGAGCACGTGGTACATGGATGCCCGGCTGTGGCGGTGGTGGCAAACGGGCCAGGACTTCCTAGAACCGGGCGTCGAGCTTGGAGTTGAAGGATGCCTCAAGACCAGCAATCTTGTCCATTGCATCAGAAAGCTTGGAATCAACATCACCCAAGCGTGTGTCCACATCTTGTGCATGCCCCACCAACAGCCGAGTGAAGTGGGCATGCAACTCTGCATTAGTCATCTTCTCTGGATCAACATCATCCTTAATGGTTCCTGTCATGGTTAGCGTAGAAGCAAGCACAAATATATATACCTACGCACTACGAAATATGGTGGAATCACGCGTAATCCGTCAAGCGGTATACAAAGCTCTTACAAGTTCTTACCAAACAGGAGGAAGGTGATATGCAACCAGCAAGGATCAGCGACTCCCAAAATTGCACAAAGCGATTACCAGGTGTCGATACAAAGCACGTGCAGAAATATGTGGAGCTATAGGAAGGCTTATATGGTAGCAAAAACACAGCAAATATCAAAACAGCAATGCAATGTTGAAAGAATGCTCAACCACGGTACTGTGCTGGTCCTAGGCTATACCGTGCTAGAGACGTGAGCCAAGAACACTAAGAAAGTCACGGCGTGGCACAATAAGCAGAAAGAAACCGCTCCAAAGCAAGATATAAGTGAAGATCTGCAGGAATTTTCGGGTCTGAAACTTCAGAGGGCAAAAACTCGGCCTTCCCGGCCATTTTTGGGCGTTCTGAGTGTCGCACAACAACTTTGTGTTGTGGTTACATAGATCTTTTCATGCTGAGCATTTTGAGTGGTCGCACGTCAAAAATGGAGTTCGTATGCAAAAGTTATGGCCAGTTGAAGTTTGCTGTCGAAAACCGTCAAAAACTGACAAAACTGTCCAATTCGGACTAAATTCGGACTGGACTACTAGGCACGGGTCAACCCGGCTTGGATACGGATTTGACTTTTTTTTGCTCTTCTTCTTCCTCTTGACTGGCGACCGAAACCTAACTCACGGACTCTGAAAAAGGCACGGATTGATAGGGCAAAGGTGTCCGATCTTTCGATGAGATCTTGATATGTCGATTTGGTGGGTGGAGTTCGTGCTTGACGATCCGACTACACGTGCGAAGCTCGTGCGCCAATGCAATCGCTAGGACAATCTCCGGGAGTTACTGATCTTGCGGGTGCACGATCAGCCTGACCAGCGAGGGTCTTAATTCCTACCTGAAATCGAGAACAAGTAAGAACTAATACTGCAATCAAGATATTGCGGATGAAAGATGTATGCTTTATTCAAAAGGTGGGATTCCGAATAGGCGGTCTTCTTCTGGGCGATTGGCATCAAAAGTCGAGCTCGTAGTTGCAGCAATGGCTAACTTTTAATCTAATCAAAATCCGAGTTCTAATGACGGCTACGGGGGGTATTTGAGGAGGAAAAGGTAGGGGTGCGACCAGCCATGGGTTGGGTGGTCGAACGGACCCCTAACAGGCCTTTTCTCCTCAAATTCGGACTCCTAAAAGTGGCTGTCTTATTTGCTGCGAAATTTACATGGGCCTGGCCCAAAAATAGAAGTGACGCAGCACCATATGTATCTATGGACGAAATTATGAAGTAGCTCTTTGTATATTTCGTCCAAGTCTTCATCCTTCATTATGGTGGCTTCAAAGTTCTGAAATCTCCACTCGTGGCGTCTTCTTCAATCCTCAAACGCATGCTGCCATCTCCATGCACGATCATGCTCCAATGCTTGTCCCTCTCTTCCATGCTAGGTCCATCATTCCTAAGAGTAACAAACATATCTGATTTAGGCAGCATCATATTCTCATGTATGTGAGAAAGAGTTCCAAGAAACGAAAGTACCTGATAGTTAAGTTGCTTGGCACGAGCTCGAGTGATGGGTCCTTGTATGTGTTCCGCTGTAGGTACAGCGGGTGTATCAATAGATGGGATGTCCTCATCATGCTCCCCTTCTTGAATTGAAGTCGTCCTCGACGCAACCTCATCTTCTTCACCGAAGTAAGGTTTTAAATCTGCAATGTTAAATGTAGGACTTACCGTACCAAAATCTGCAGGAAGCTCAAGTTTATATGCATTATCATTGATTTTCTCTAACACCTTAAAAGGTCCATCAGCACGTGGCATTAACTTAGACTTGCGCAAATCAGGAAAACGATCTTTGCGTAAATGCAACCAAACAAGATCACCAACCTCAAACACAACATGCTTTCGTCCTCTATCCCCAGCAACTTTATACTTAACATTCATGCGTTCTATGTTGTCTTTAGTAGTTGCATGCAATTTTAAAATCAATTCAGCACGTTGTGTAGCATCAAAATTATTTTGCACTGAAGATGGTAAAGGCAACAAATCAATAGGTGCACGTGGAACAAAACCATAGACAATCTGAAAAGGGCTCATCTTTGTGGTAGAATGCAGCGAACGATTATAAGCAAATTCAATATGAGGCAAACACTCTTCCCACAATTTTAAGTTCTTCTTTAAAACAGCCCGCAACATGGTAGATAAAGTTCTATTAACTACTTCAGTTTGTCCATCAGTTTGGGGATGACATGTAGTACTAAACAGCAATTTAGTCCCCAACTTAGCCCATAAACATCTCCAAAAGTGGCTAAGAAATTTAGTATCACGATCAGAAACAATAGTATTTGGCACACCATGCAAACGAACAATATCACGAAAAAATAATTCAGCAATGTGCGCAGCATCATCGGTCTTGTGACAAGGAATAAAGTGTGCCATCTTAGAAAACCGATCCACAACAACAAAAATACTATCCCTCCCCTTCTGTGTACGAGGTAATCCCAAAACAAAGTCCATCGAAATATCCTCCCAAGGAACACTAGGAACAGGAAGAGGCATATATAAACCATGTGGATTAAGGCGAGACTTAGCTTTTTGACAAGTAGTGCAGCGTGCCACGAATCTCTCAACATCTCGCCGCATGCGTGGCCAAAAGAAGTGTGCAGCAAGAACATCCTCCGTCTTCTTGACACCAAAGTGTCCCATTAATCCTCCTCCATGCGCCTCCTGTAACAACAAAAGACGAACGGAACCATCTGGGATGCATAGTTTGTTAGCACGGAACACAAATCCATCATTAAGGATGAATTTGTTCCATGTCCTACCATCTTTACAATTTTGCAACACATCTTTAAATTCAGCATCATGCAAGTATTGTTCCTTTATAGTTTCCAACCCAAAAATTTTGAAGTCAAGCTGAGATAACATAGTATAACGGCGCGACAAAGCATCAGCAATAATATTATCTTTACCCTTTTTGTGTTTGATAACATAAGGAAAAGATTCAATAAATTCAACCCACTTGGCATGGCGACGATTCAGTTTTGCTTGACTACGAATATGCTTCGAAGATTCATGATCAGAATGTATAACAAATTCTTTAGGCCATAAATAATGTTGCCAAGTTTCTAATGTCCGAACTAGCGCATATAATTCTTTATCATAAGTAGAATAGTTCAGACTAGGCCCACTCAATTTTTCACTAAAATATGCTACAGGTTTGCCCTCTTGTAATAACACACCTCCCAAACCAATGCCACTAGCATCACATTCAAGTTCAAACATCTTATTAAAATCAGGAAGTTGGAGTAATGGAGCATGTGTTAACTTATCTTTCAGTATCATGAAGGCCTCTTGTTGTACATCGCCCCAAACAAAGGGCACATCCTTCTTTGTGAGCTCATTCAATGGCGCAGCAATAGAACCAAAATCTTTGACAAAGCGCCTATAAAACCCAGCAAGACCAAGAAAACTCCTTACTTGTGTGACCGTCTTGGGCTGTGGCCAATTATCAATAGCTTCAATCTTGGCTGGATCAACTTCAATTCCCTGTTCTGTAACAACATAACCAAGAAAAGCAACTCTATTTGTGCAGAAGGTGCACTTCTCAAGATTACCATACAAACGTGCATCACGTAAAGCATTGAAAACAGCACGTAAATGATCCAAATGGTCCTCTAAAGATTGGCTATATATGAGAATGTCATCAAAATATACCACCACAAAACGACCAATAAAAGCACGTAAAACTTCGTTCATCAGTCTCATAAAGGTACTAGGTGCATTAGTTAAACCAAACGGCATTACTAACCACTCATATAAACCGAACTTAGTTTTAAAAGCTGTTTTCCATTCATCTCCTAATTGCATACGAATTTGGTGGTAACCACTACGCAAATCAACTTTAGAGAACATAATAGAACCACTCAACTCATCTAGCATGTCATCCAAACGAGGTATAGGGTGACGATATCGAATGGTAATATTATTAATAGCACGACAATCAGTACACATGCGCGAAGAACCGTCTTTCTTAGGTACTAAAATAATAGGAACAGCGCATGGACTAAGAGACTCACGAATATAACCTTTGTCCAATAAACTCTGGATTTGTCGTTGGATCTCTTTTGTTTCTTCAGGATTAGTGCGATATGGCGCACGGTTGGGCAGCGAGGCTCCTGGAATCAAATCAATTTGGTGTTCTATCCCACGAATAGGTGGAAGTCCAGGTGGAACATCTTGTGGAAAAACGTCCATGTATTCCTGCAAAAGGTTAGCAACCGCAGGTGGCAAAGAAGGAGGCATATCCTCAAATGAAAAGAGAACTTCTTTGCAAACAATGGCATAACCTGGAGTAATATTGACATCAATTTCAGCAAGATCAGATTTGCTAGCAAGTAAACAAGGATTCTTCAAACGAATTTCAGTAGCATGGTTAGAATCAGATTTAGAAGAATGCTTAGGGGGTACAAAATCTGCAGCAATAATCTGATTCTCACTCTTATGTTTGTCCTCATTTTTTAATCTACTAGCTCTAGCAAGATCATCTTTCAAAATTTGTTCCGGAGTCATGGGTTTAAGTCCAATTTTCTTGCCAGCATGTGTAAGAGAATACTGATTAGTTTTACCATTATGTACAGATTCTCTATCAAATTGCCATGGTCTACCAAGTAATAAAGAACAAGCTTGCATAGGTACAACATCACAATCAACAAAATCTGAATAAGTACCAATAGTAAAATGCACGCGTGCAGTTCTTGTTACCTTGAGCTTACGGGAGCTCTCAAACCATTGAATATAATATGGATGAGGTCGTTGTCGTGTGGGCAGAGCAAGCTTCTCCACCATGTCAATACTAGCCAGATTGTTACAACTCCCTCCATCAATGATGATCCGGATAGCTCTCTCCTTAACAACGCCTCTTGTTTGAAACAAGTTGTGGCGTTGATCATGCTCAGCCTTGCTCAATTGCACACTCAAGACACGTTGTGCAACTAAGCTCTTGTATTGATCAGCAGTTTCAGCTCCCATTACCTCCATCTCCTTGTCAGAATCAGAATTGGCACCATCACGTGCAGCAATAAGTGCCAATGTATCATCATCAAAATCACTTGCAGAGTCATATTCGCCATCTTCAAGTACCACCATCACACGTTTGGTTCTGCATTCTTTTTCAATGTGACCAAACCCAAAACACTTGCGACATTGAATATCGCGAGTCTTCCCCGTGGAGGCCATGGAAGAAGAACTCCGTGTCGGACCAGCAGATGGTGATGGAGCAGGAGCAGGAGCAGGTGGCGTTCTTGACGTCGGCGTGGTATACCTGGAGGTGGAAGGACCTGGTGCATCCCCACGAGAAGGTGGAGCTGATTGGCGCGCAGACCATGAAGAAGTACGACCTGCAGAATTATTAGCTCTTCTCCACGATGGTTGACGATCCTGCACTTCAAGTTCAGCTTTGCAAGCAAGGTGAAATAAACGAGTAATAGTGTTGTACTCCTTATAGTCTAAAATATGCTGAATCTCCTTATTTAAACCACCAAAGAAACGTGCAAGCATAGCTTCATTATCCTCTACAATACCACAACGAATCATGCCTGTTTGTAACTCTTGATAATACTCTTGTACCGAATTTTTGCCTTGTTCTAAACGAGTTAATTTCTTAAGCAAGTCCCGTTGATAATGTGGAGGTACAAAACGAGTACGCATGGCATGTTTTAGACCAAGCAAGTAGCAGGAATATTAGCATGATTGACTCGACAATATTCAGACCACCAGATAGAAGCAAAATCAGTAAATTCACATGTAGCAGCACTAACACGCAAATGCTCAGGGTAGCGTAAACATGCAAAACGTTGCTCTACCTCTAATTCCCAAGTGAGATATGCATCAGGATTATATCGACCCTCAAATGGCGGAATATTTAATTTTAGCTTAGCCACATGGTCATCATCACGTACCGGACGCGGAGGTGGACGAGCGTTGCGGTTGTATTGCCGCGGACGGCCAGGTGCAGGTTGTTGGACCTCGTCCTCGTCGAGCTCGTTTTCATCTTCGAACTCGTTTTCCCCCTCGTCAGCAGCATATCCGTCCTGGGTGGCCGCCTCCGTAGCGGCCGCAGCAGCTGCCGCAGCTGTAAGAGGAACTCGGCGAGCACGTGGTACAGGAACGGCCGGCCGTGGCAGTGGTGGTAAACGGGCCAGGACTTCCTGGAACCGGGCGTCGAGCTTGGTGTTGAAGGATGCCTCAAGACCAGCCATCTTGTCCATCGCATCAGAAAGCTTGGAATCAACATCACCCAAGCGTGTGTCCACATCTTGTGCACGCCCCACCAACAGCCGTGTGAAGTGAGCATGCAACTCTGCACTAGTCATCTTCTCGGGATCAACATCATCCTTCGGGGTTCCTGTCATGGTTAGCGTGGAAGCAAGCACAAATATATATACCTATGCACTACGGAATATGGTGGGATCACGCGTAATCCGTCAAGCGGTATACAAAGCTCTTACAAGTTCTTACCAAACAGGAGGAAGGTGATATGCAACCAGCAAAGAACAGCGACTCCCAAAATTGCACAAGCGATTACCAAGTGTCGATACAAAGCACGTGCAGAAATATGTGGAGCTGTAGGATGGCTTATATGGTAGCAAAAACAACAGCAAGTATCAAAACAGCAATGCAAAGCTAAAAGAATGCTCAACCGCAGTACTGTGCTGGTCCTAGGCTATACCGAGCTAGAGACGCGAGCCGAGAACACTAAGGAAGTCACGGCGCTGCAAAACAAGCACAAAGGGACAGCTCAAAAGCGAAATATAAGTGAAGATCCGCAGGAATTGACAGGTCTGAAACTTCGGAGGGCAAAAACTCGGCCTTCCCGGCCTTTTTTGGGAGTTCTGAGTGTTGTGATCACGTAGATCTTTTCGCTACGAACATTTTGAGTACTCGCACGTCGAAAACGGAGTTCGTATGCAAAAGTTATGGCCAGTTGAAATTTGCTGTCGAAAACCGTCAAAAACTGACGAAACTGTCCAATTCGGACTGAAATCGGACTGCACTAGTAGGAACGGGTCAACCCGACTTGGATGCGGAGTTGACTTTTTTTTTTTTTTTTTTTTTTGCTCTTCTTCCTCCTCTTGACTGGCGACCGAAACCTAACTCACGGACTCTGAAAAAGGTACGGATGAAATTGGGAAGAACGAACAAGAACTTATGTGAAGGCGGTGGCGGAAGTATATGGCGTGGTGGTGGAAGGATATGGCGGAGCAGTGGTGCAAGCGTGCGGCGGCGGCGGCGGGACTAAGGTGAATCGAACTCGAAACTCTAAAGGAACAGACACTAAGACCAGCAACTCGACACGCGGATGCAGACACAAATTCAACGATGCAAACTGAAAAGACAATGCAAAGGCTCGGATGGTTTATGGGACGAGATGATCTAAACCCTAACTGTATTTTTGGCTTTTTCGTGGTTTATAGGTATGAACACAGATGCAATCTAAACTATGAAAACAGTAAATCTCACCGAGCAACCTGAAATCTGATACCACTTGATAGGGCAAAGGTGTCCGATCTTTCAATGAGATCTTGATATGTCGATTTGGTGGGTGGAGTTCGTGCTTGACGATCCGACTACACGTGCGAAGCTCGTGCGCCAATGCAATCGCTAGGACAATCTCCGGGAGTTACTGATCTTGCGGGTGCACGATCAGCCTGACCAGCGAGGGTCTTAATTCCTACCTGAAATCGAGAACAAGTAAGAACTAATACTGCAATCAAGATATTGCGGATGAAAGATGTATGCTTTATTCAAAAGGTGGGATTCCGAATAGGCGGTCTTCTTCTGGGCGATTGGCCTCAAAAGTCGAGCTCGTAGTTGCAGCAATGGCTAACTTTTAATCTAATCAAAATCCGAGTTCTAATGACGGCTACGGGGGGTATTTGAGGAGGAAAATGTAGGGGTGCGACCAGCCATGGGTTGGGTGGTCGAACGGACCCCTAACAGGCCTTTTCTCCTCAAATTCGGACTCCTAAAAGTGGCTGTCTTATTTGCTGCGAAATTTACATGGGCCTGGCCCAAAAATAGAAGTGACGCAGCACCATATGTATCTATGGACGAAATTATGAAGTAGCTCTTTGTATATTTCGTCCAAGTCTTCATCCTTCATTATGGTGGCTTCAAAGTTCTGAAATCTCCACTCGTGGCGTCTTCTTCAATCCTCAAACGCATGCTGCCATCTCCATGCACGATCATGCTCCAATGCTTGTCCCTCTCATCCATGCTAGGTCCATCATTCCTAAGAGTAACAAACATATCTGATTTAGGCAGCATCATATTCTCATGTATGTGAGAAAGAGTTCCAAGAAACGAAAGTACCTGATAGTTAAGTTGCTTGGCACGAGCTCGAGTGATGGGTCCTTGTATGTGTTCCGCTGTAGGTACAGCGGGTGTATCAATAGATGGGATGTCCTCATCACGGATGAAATTGGGAGGAACGAACAAAATCTTATATGAAGGCGGTGGCGGAAGTATATGGCGTGGTGTTGGAAGGATATGGTGGAGCAGTGGTGCAAGTGTGTGGCAGCGGCGGGACTATGGTGATTCGAACTCGAAACTCTAAAGGAACAGACACTAAGACCAGCAACTCGACACGCGGATGCAGACACAAATTCAACGATGCAAACTGAAAAGACAATGCAAAGGCTCGGATGGTTTATGGGACGAGATGATCTAAACCCTAACTGTATTTTTGGCTTTTTCGTGGTTTATAGGTATGAACACAGATGCAATCTAAACTATGAAAATAGTAAATCTCACCGAGCAACCTGAAATCTGATACCACTTGATAGGGCAAAGGTGTCCGATCTTTCAATGAGATCTTGATATGTCGATTTGGTGGGTGGAGTTCGTGCTTGACGATCCGACTACACGTGCGAAGCTCGTGCGCCAATGCAATCGCTAGGACAATCTCCAGGAGTTACTGATCTTGCGGATGCACGATCAGCCTGACCAGCGAGGGTCTTAATTTCTACCTGAAATCGAGAACAAGTAAGAACTAATACAGCAATCAAGATATTGCGGATGAAAGATGTATGCTTTATTCAAAAGGTGGGATTCCGAATAGGTGGTCTTCTTCTGGGCGATTGGCCTCAAAAGTCGAGCTCATAGTTGCAGCAATGGCTAACTTTAGTCTAATCAAAATCCAAGTTCTAATGACGGCTACGGGGGGTATTTGAGGAGGAAAAGGTAGGGGTGCGACCAGCCATGGGTATGGTGGTCGAACGGAACCCTAACAAGCCTTTTCTCCTCAAATTCGGACTCCTAAAAGTGGCTGTCTTATTTGCTACGAAAATTACATGGGCCTGGCCCAAAAATAAAAGTGACGCATCACCATATTTATCTAAGGACGAATTGATGAAGTAGTTCTTTGTATATTTCGTCCAAGTCTTCATCCTTCATTATGGTGGCTTCAAAGTTCTGAAATCTCCACTTGTGGCATCTTCTTCAATCCTCAAACGCTTGCTGCCATCTCCATGCACGATCATGCTCCAATGCTTGTCCCTCTCATCCATGCTAGTCCATCATTCCTAAGAGTAACAAACATATCTGATTTAGGCAGCATCATATTCTCATGTATGTGAGAAAGAGTTCCAAGAAACGAAAGTACCTGATAGTTAAGTTGCTTGGCACGAGCTTGAGTGATGGGTCCTTGTATGTGTTCCGCTATAGGTGCAGCGGTTGTATCAATAGATGGGATGTCCTCATCAGAAGGCATGGCAGGCCCGGCAAGCGAGCGGTGCACTCTACCCGTTCGGGCTTGCCGGATCAACTAAATAGTAATGCCGCCTCGTGCGGAGATGGGAACTATGAGCCCGAAAGGGTGGCAGCGCCGAAACCACCAGTGACACCCCTGCAGAGCAGGGGAAAGACCGCGTCAACCACGGGGCTTAATTACAAATTCTCTTAGATACTACTATGGCAGCGCCAAGCCCTTCGCAAGAAGAGACTCTAGTTTCATCAACTTCCTTGAGAGGGTTCGTAGCCGGGCGAATATGTGGTTCGTCCGCTATTTGTAAAGGTTCTCGTAGCCAACATGGTGGGTGTGGCCGACCCGGGAGTTCTAACGGGGAAACCTTGTTTGACGAGACTTTGAGCCCCACAAAGCATAGGATCTCTCCCCCAAACGTTGGATGGCTGGCACAGAATGTTGCATGTCTTCCGGCAGAGCAATGCCGGACCAGGAGGACCTGAGTTGATAACCAGTGAAGGGCCCGTGGAACATCGGGTTCATCCTAACCTTCAACCCTAAAAGTGCCCACTCACGTATGGCCTTAGACTAAAGCGCGACTGCGGATGCGCATGCAGAAGTGAACATCCAGTAGTGTAGCTGTGGGGATGCCCACTTGTAAACCGCTGTATCAAAGACGAGGGGATGCGAGATCAAGCTCAGCCTCCCGCATTTGTAATCCGGAGGATAGATGTTCATGTCACTCCGCTGTAATCAATAAAGGCAGGGTCGGGGTGACCCTGAGCCTTGTTGAGGTGCCGTCTTGGCACGCAGCCATCAGACTAGTTGATGTCCTTATCTTGGCCTTCAGCAGAAGAATTGACTCTAAATCAGTGCATGCATTCGGGAAAGCAGCGACATCTATAGCTCTTCATCATGCCCCCCATATCGATGGCATGCACTGCTCTTGGTTGGGGTCTGAACATCTTCCAAGTCTAGGGAAAAGCGGTTTGATCATACTACTAACGGTGTTTTAAAGAAAGTTTTTTACAAAAATCTTTTGAATAGATTTGCAAAAACCCCTATGATGCAAGGATTTTAAAAAATGGTTTCAAAAAAAGAGGGAAAGAAAAACCCACCTTGCGGTGGAAGAAGTTTTCTCATAATACGTTGTCAAAAACACCTTTTTTGAAAAGAAAACCTTGCATGAATTGCAACATAGGAATAAGCTTGATCAGAGAATATCAGTCAGAAGAGATCTTTGGCCTAACCTTCCTCCGGGAAGAGAAGGAATATGAACATGGAAAAGCAGATAAGTTCCCACTGATGCGACTCTTTCCTACTGCAAGCATTGCATTGCACCATGGGTTATTTACAGCACGAGCATATTCGGGATGCATACATGGCATAAATCATCAACATGGCATACATAAGCATGATATCATTACCATAATAATGATATATATACAACTATGTGAAGTTCTATGGAAGCCAAATGCAGGGACAAAGGAACAAAAAAGGAGGCCCGGGGGCTCAGGCCCTGGGCACGAGGCGGGAGACGCGTAGCAGCAGCAGAGCAACTACAACGGCCACTGCGGCTTGGGCAGTTTCTTCAGCCACCCTCCTGGCCATGTCATCACCAAGTCTTTCAAAGATCCGCGCGAACAGGAAGTTGGGGGCGAAGCGGTGCACGCGCGTAAGGATGAGGTTGCCAACTAAGTTTACAGCATGCTCTCCTTCCGTCCGCAGAACTTGCCTCAGCCGCAATGGTAGATAGCCGATCCACCCGGTAATTTCCAAAAACCAGAGAGCAACGCTCCCCTCTGGCTCGGATGGGATCGGCGGTGGCTCGAGGCCCAGCATCGCCAATGTTGGCCTCACTTGAACTGCGAGGCCTCGGAAGGCACGGATGGTTTCAGCCAACGCCGACTTGGCCTAGGCCGCAACGGTGGAGGATGTCATCTCGTTCTCGAGTCCCCTCTCCAGCTGCATCATGGCAAGTGCGATTCGAGCATCCCGCTCAGCCATGGCTATCGCGTGCGACTCCGCTGCGGCAACAGCGATGCGCAGTTTGCCCTGTAGCGCGGAAATTTGGGCGGTCAGGCTCGCCTGGTGCTATAGAGCGGCATCAAGCTGTCGTTGGACCGCATCGACTCGAGCTTTGACTCCTGCCTCCTAGTTGCATAGTGCCTCGCGCAATCCGAAGTTGGTCGACGATAGCTCGTCGAGGCGCTCCTCGTACGACCGGGCCCTGTCATCCAGATCAGAGATCTAGGCCAGGAGTTCGCTCTCCCGGTCCTGATGCTGGCATCAGGGTCCGCCGCCTCAATACCGGGGCCCGCCCGAGAGATTTGATGCACATCCGAGCTCGGATGCGCAGAGTCAAGCTCCCGCCGTGGCATCCCTAGACTAATCTCTGCGGGATCCACGGTAGGAGGAGGCATACGGCTGTGGGCTGTCGAGGCAACGATACTTGAGGGCACGGCGGCAGCCTGCCTAGGGACCGCCTCTTGGCCGCTCCACCCTGAAGGCCACCACCTCGGCTAGCCCTGCTCACTGGCTCCGTTGTCCTAGCACCCGGGAAGGGCACGGTGGCTGCAGACCCAAGAGAAGGAGGAAATCAGTTGTACGAAAGGGCAACAAAAGAAGGAACTGGCAAAGAGTCAGCTAAAAAGTTGGCAAAGTTGGGCAAAAGGTGTGCACCTATTGGCATGGTCGTAGCGGTTGCAGGGAGCCTTCCTGGAAGGTCTCTGACAAACCTGCCGGCCCCAACACCTGCACCCAAAACAGACGGCAAGCTTTAGCCCGGGAAGGGCGATCCCGGTAAGGGATGTGGGAATAAACTGAAGTGAGAAGTGAGTTACCCGTTGCGGGAAGTCTCGACTCCTCGCCGGGAGCTCCGTGAAGCCTCCTGCTGGTGGACTCACGGTGCACCAGGGCGTCTTCCCGGTCCCTCTTGGTTGAAGGTTCTGGGGAGGGGTCCCTGCTCCATAAAATCAAAGAAGCATCGTGACTTCGTAAGACCCGATAAATAGAAAGCAAGAATGCAAGCCCGGGAAGCTTACGAAGGTGGGTCCACGAGGCAGCCCCACTCCAAGTCATCCCAACCTGCAGCACTCGGGGATGGGCCACCCACGGGAGCAGCACGGGAAGTGCTCGCACCCGCGGATGAGCTCACCCTAGGCGCTGAGGCCCGGGGGCTGGCTAGGTGCAAGGGCCTCAGGCGCCGCCGAGGAAGGTGAACCAAGGCGTCAGGTCCTTCGCCCTCCTCAATGTCCTCTTGGTCCATAAGAAGGCGATTGACTAGGCGACTTCTCTGCGCCGTGGTGACTTCCTCATCTGCCCCTCCAGCGGCTACCTCTGGTGCCGTGGGAGCTACAATGGGGCCCCACTCATCGCAGAGGGGCATGGACATGATGATGGCCGCGCACTCCTCGACGTCCAGCCGAATGAGTGCACGAATCTGCTGAGGCCTCAACAGTTCCGTCTGGTTGCTGCCAGTCAGAAAGTTGGAGACCCTCAAAATCTCGTCCTCAGAGGGGCCTGCCTGGTCCAACCTCGTCAGGTGATTTCGAGAGAGCACCTCCCAATGAGGACAGGAGCACCACTGCAGCAGCGCGATGTTGTGGCGAATGAAAGAGTTCACCATTTGGTGGGCGACGAGGTGGTTGTCGTGGAGGTTCTGGATCCTCTCCACTCCGGCCTCCAAACTGGCCATGTTCGCCGAGGAGGTCCAGACGGAGAGAGCTTCTGAGAAGCTCATCGGCTCGCTGTAAGCCATGGGATCATCTTCCTCATCGAACCTCATGAAACACCAGTTCACCTGCCACTCCTCCTACTCTCTGTTCGGCATGGGGATGAAATGCATCACCATGCTCGAGCGAAGTTGGAAGGAGAGGCATCTGAAAAGGGCACCGCCGGTGTCCAGGTGTGCCTCGAAGAAGACGCGAAAGAGTGCCATAAAGGCGCGCACCCCAACAAATGCCTCACAAAGGTACTGGAAGATCGCCAGCGTGAGGAGGGCACTGGGGTGAAGGTGCGCCAACACCATGCCATATGTGGGCAGCGCGGCGTGGAGGAAGAGCAACATTGGCGGGATCATCCCCATCACCAGGAAGCAGAAGAAAACCCTTGCATCCCTTGGCTCACGACCGACAGCCCCGCTAGCGTGGGCGAGGATGGTCGGAGCTCGCTCGTTCGACTCATCCGCCACGTATCCAATGAGCTGCTCGAGCCCTCGTCCTCCGCCATGTGCTTCGACAGGCAACAAAGGGTCTTGGGAGCGGGAGCCTTCTACGATCCCCTTCTTGGACATGGACCTCCTAGGAGCCAGGACGCAGCGAGGGGCGAGGGGACACTGGAGGAGTGCGGTGGAGAAGAAGGTCAAAGAGGAGATGCATTGGCAGCAAAAGGACATAGGCCGCTGCCCAAAACATTTTATAGCGCATGGGCGCGGGCCCATCGTCCGTTTCACTCCCGCATTAACCCCTCGATCCTTTCCCACGCACAACTCGCATGGCAACTGCCCCACTACGCCGAGGATTTTCGCCTCACGTGAGAACCGAGGCACCGTGGGAGAGCACCGGAGTTAATGCACAACCCATCAGGTCCGTGGAGCACTCAAGTGCCTCTATTCTGGCACCGTGCCAGGCCTAGCAATGTGACGGGTCATGTCAAGTGTGACCGGTCATGTCGCAGGGCCTGCGCTCCATTATTTGGCCGCACCCAGGCAATAGGTGGCAGCATTGTCGGGGCACAGCCAGGGGCTACTGTCGGTGCTTTTGACCAGGGGGTCCCAGCACCTATCGCTTGGCCTGCTCCACGAAGGGAAAGGATAAGAACTCACCAAGCGGCGGCCGGACCGAGGCACTACCGGGCGGTCGGCCACCGCTTCACAGTGATGACCCACAAGTATAGGGGGTGTATCGTAGTACTTTCGATAAATAAGAGTGTTGAACCCAACGAGGAGCAGAAGGTGTTGACAAGCGGTTTTGATCAAGGATTCACTGTAAGTACTAGCAAACGAGTTTTCAGGGGTATTTGGTAATGCAAGTAAATAAAGTACAAGTAAATAAAAGATAATAATATTAATTGCTGCAAGTGGCCCAATCCTTTCTGGAGCAAAGGACAAGCCGGTTGTGTAACTTATGATTACCAAACGTTCCTGAGGACACACGGGAGTTTTTATCGAGAGCTTTCACTTCATGCTGCTAAGTAATCTTCATTGGTTTGATAAGTGTAATGGGGGTGAACCTGTGCTAGCGCACTACCCTTACTAGGACTAATACACACTTGTGATTATACCCCTTGCAAGCATCCGCAAATACAAGAAAGTAATTAAGATAAATATAACCACAGCCTTAAACTCCGAGATCCTACACTCCCTGGTGCAATGGTTTCCTAACGGGGGTTTAGGTTTCTGTCACTCCGGCAGCCCCACAATTAGTAGCCAAATACACAATGATAGGGGTTGACCCCTTGGGTGTGGCCCGATCTTCACGGATTCACGAGATTTGTGGCGGGGAAATAGGATGAACATGAAGAACACGACGAACACGATGAACATGACACACAAATCAAAGGGCAAACACACACAAAAGATACACACCGGTTGTCCTCGTTGGCCCGATTCACCAACTCAATAGAATCACAAGGAAGAGACTCCAAGAGTAGAATTCCTTTTGAGAGATTGACTTGCAAGGGATAGAATTCCAAGTGGGGAAGAGACCAATCAATTGGATAGAATTACACTTTCTTGTATGCAAGAGATCCAAATCAAGGTAGAATTCCCCAAATAGAAGAGATCCCCAAACAAGGAGGGTGATTCTAGATGGAATATCTAGTAGGATTCCCACAAGGGGTGAGGCATCATGCCAATTCTTATCTTAATTCATCTCTATCCTAAGGAGGGGGAGAGTGACCCATATATATAGGCAGCCACGAGCTAGGGGTAGTTTGGTCACTAAAGAGATTGATACGGATCAACATGATCCGAAGGGGGTTTGGCCCAATCTTTCACGGTGATCAAACGAACAGCAAGATAACAACAAGAGAATTGAATTTGAGACAAATCAAATCAAACCCTCTTGAACTCCTCACGTTGAAACTGACCGGAATCAACTCCCACGCATGGTATAACATCAGATCTTGAAGATCAGCAAGCAAACACACCGATATGCGCCCCCAAACATTGGGACTTTTCTGGTCTCTTTCTGAGCTCAAAAATAACAAGTCTGATCGATACAAGGCGGCTGCCATAACCCTATGTGGGTGACTCTGAACGCTACCTTGGCTGGGCTAGGCCCCATACCAAACTAAAAGCCCAATGGCCAAAACACACTTGATTTTGGACAGGCCCAAAACCATCACACACAAATAAAACCAAACTGAACTAAAAACATGACGCGAACTTAATTAAAATAGAACACCTAAATATCTTTCGCTGCAACGCCTCGGCGAACATGAAACTCCATTGGCGGTGTATGAAAGTTGGGCTTCACATCATCTTGTGGAGGCACTTCAAAGCAGAATTGTCCAAGCTTCAGAACATAAGGAGGTGGTAAAATAGTAGGAGTAGTAGCTATGCTCCCCTTATCAGAGATAGAAGACATAGGTGGCTTCAAGGCCAAGACGTAGCTGACTCGAGCAGGCCGACTTTAGCCGGGGTAGGACCGGATTTAGCCGGTCCAGCTTCAGCTGCCGCCTCTTCTTGCGGCCCTTCTAAGCTTCTTTCCGGTGGTTCTTCTTCTTCCTTCTCTTCCACGCCTCGATGATGTCGAACTTGAGAGTGGATGTTGTTGACGCTCATGATGCGGTGGTGTCCAAAGGCCACCCCGTAGCATGTCCCCCCGCTTCAAAGAACGTCGTCCTCGATGTTGACTCAACATCATCATGTAGGGGAGGTAGATGTAGGCGATTGTACTTGGATTGCGCCATGTGGTCATTCTTGTGAAGATTGGTTTGGTAACTCTTCAATGTTTCTTCAACTTCCATGAAGCCTACAAAGGTCACAAGCAAAGCGAAACAACACTCAAAGAGTAGACAGTTCTTAGAGTTTATGGCATGAGTTCCTGAGTAGAAGGATGTCACCTTACTAAGTTGTTGATGTGCTCTCGTTGTAGAAGTGTTTGATTGAAACCACTCGCAGGAGCGCATCCACCAATAATATCCATGTGTACCTATGCACAACAAAGACCAAGCAAAGTATGTGTGTGCGTGATAGGGGAGCATATCATCAAGGACATGTCCATTCTTGTTCACAACACAATTAGCACAACACAAGTATAATAAAGGGAATGCATATGCAAGGTCTATGTGTAAGCAAATTGTTTGAACATCTTCTAAATGCGGGAACACAAAAACTCCATCAAAATTTGAGAAGACCATGGTGTCCATCTCATGGTGAAAGACATGCATATTATTGCGCTCAAGGCTTTGGAAAGAGCAAGTAGTCAACATCCTTGAAGCAATAAGAGGAGAGTTTGGAAAAAACACATACGGCAAGATGTCAAAATCATCATCAACATGTGTGCAAACAAACCATAGGAAAGAACAAGTTTTCATCATATTTGTTACAACACAAATCATATTCATCCAAAAGTAGAGGAAAACATCATTATCACAAGTGGTTATGCATCCCAACCAAAAGAAAGAGCAATTTGTCAACTTATTGGCTGCAACACCAATGAACTCAAAGCGGTAACACATGTGACAAGTCATGGCCAATATAGCAATGTGGTTGCACACAAAACAAAAGAAGGAGAAATCGTTCAACATGTATATTGCAACACATAAAGCATCAATGTTCAATATCATAGGAGCATGAATGTCACAAGTGTCACAAAAGTCATCAACATGCTTGCAAAGAAACCATATGGAAGAGAAAGTGGTCAACATGTTGGATGCAAAGCATGTGAAGGGTAAGCGGGTGGAGTTCGAGTTTGAACTCACAAGTAATATGCTCTCAAGAGCTCTTTTCGCCAACTCGTGTTCAATCGAGGTTGACGTTATTGTCCGCGTACCTACACACACCAAAGATAGCAAAAATAACGTGTGTGCATCGCAGATGAATACATCATCCATCATGATGCATCTCTTTATTTGCACATCACCATTAGTGTCAAGCAATATATCATAATATTCATGGCGATTATGCAATGTATATGTGCAAACATGCTTATCATGTGCAAATACAAAATCTTCATTATTTGAAAGAGCTATGGAGGCCTTCTCATTTTCGAACATAGTAACATTATTGCAAACCAAGCATTGAAAAGAGCAATTGGTCAACATTTTGGTTGCATGAATGGAAGAATATTGCAAGCATTGTGCACAAAACATGTACAAAATTTTATCCTTGTTGTCGACAAACCTAGGGAAAGAGAAACGTGTAGTCGATGTTCACATGCCACCACTAGTGAAATAGCACCACAACATATAAAATATCAAAACATTAAATATTACTCAACATAGTTTCACTACTAACATCTTGACTTCTCCCATGTCCTCAAGAACTAAACGAACTACTCACAAGACATCATATGGATCATGACCAGAGGTGAAATAATGGTAAATAACAATCTGAACATAAACCTTAATTCAACAGTTCCACTCAATAGCATCAACTACAAGAGTAATCAACACCGGGAAAGTTTCCCCTAAGAATTAGACAAGATTCAACCCAAGATGTTACAGCGGGATGGCGTGGTGATGGTGGAGATGAAGGAGCTGGTGATGATGATGATTATGATCCTGATGAAGTCCAGCGTGATGGTGATGACGATGGCGACAATCTCCCCTCTCCGAGAAGGAATTTCCCCGGTAGATTTCTGCCTGCCGGAGAGCTTTTCTCTCTCGGTGTTTTCTGCCCTGCAGAGGCAGCGGTGTCTATCTCTGATTCCCCCCCCTTGACTTAGGTTTTTAGGGACGACAATATACGCGAGGAGGCGATGGCAGAAGTGGGCCAGGGTGGCCTCACCCCAGGGTGGCGCGGCCAGGGGTTGGCCCGCGCCACCTGGTGGTGTGGCCCCCCTGCTGCTCCTTTTGCTCCCTCCTTCTGGATACTTTCGTCTTCTGGTAATATATGAATTTTTGGGTATTTCCCTGGAATTGTTGATCTTCAAAAATATGGTGTCTTGACGGTCCTTTTTCCAGGAGAATCCTGACTCCAGCAGCAAGTTCTCCAATGATCATCAAACATGTAAAAACAGAGGAAACAACATAAGTATCACCTCTAAATATGAAATATATCAATGAATAACAGTAAATTATGATATAAAATAGTGATGCAAAATGGACGTATCAACTCCCCCAAGCTTAGACTTCGCTTGTCCCCAAGCGAAAACTGAACTCGGTAAACATGACCACAGGTTTATCGAGTGAAGTGTCGATAAACAAAATACGGACAAGAATCATCACATTTACCAAGGCAGAAGTCATAATAGATAGCAACTTCCCCTCATATAACTAGACTTGCAATAAGCAAAGGGAATCACAATAAAGATGCGCAAGGTAAATCATGATTGGTGATGGCAAACTTTTGTTCTTGGTCAGAGAACATTGAACATACTAAACTTATTTTGAACGGAGCTTTTTTATATCAGAGCTAACAAGGCAAAAGTCACATGCTCAACCATAATAATCTCTTTACAATCATAGAAATTTTTCAAAGATATATTCTTTCAGATAAAAGCTTTGTACTAAACAAAGGAAGATAGTAAACATGGTTGAACAAATCAACATATGGATGAATGAAACATAACAACTCAAATGCTTGCTTGAGATAGAGGGGGGTAGGTTGACTCAACAATAATAGTAAAATATAGGCCCTTCACAGAGGGAAGCAGGGATTAAACATGTGCTAGAGCTTTTTATTTGTAAAACAGAGGTAAAAGTTGTTTTGAGAGGTGGTTGTCTCTGTCAACAACTAGCAACAAAGTTCTTGCTATCGTCCATACTAAACAAGTGAGAGCGGTTCTGAGTTGTTGATTAATTCGCACAATTGTGCTCTTTTATAGCTTGGCACTCCTCCCCACTTTTCCTTTCTCAAACCATGGCTAACCGATTCCATCGGGTGACCACCAACTTTCACATACCATGGAGGAGTGCCTTTTTCTTTTTTTTAGATTACAATGGTCTGACCAACTCCCTTGCAAAATTAGTGACGAGCAGATGAAGCATGCAAGTCAAGGGGTACTCAATTTAGTATGGAAGATAACAAACCCAACCACTACTTCCTCATGAGCTAAAAACAGTGGCACAAAATGAGAGTCGTTGAATGTTTTTGAAAGGTAGCACATGAAAATTTACTTGGAATGGCTTGAAATACCATGCATAGGAATTTATAGTGGACTCTTTGGAAGTAACTTGGTTTTTGGGGATTGGATGCACGAGAAGTATTCCCTCTCAGTACAGGTTTTTGGCTAGCAAGGCTGGGTAGCAAGCATAAGAGTTGCATGAAACAAACAAACATACATGTGATAGAAAACAATCATGCAAACTTCCTTGAAAGTACAAACGATTTTAACTTGAGAATACTAATGCTTATGAGCCAATCATGAAGGAAAGCTGAAATGATGTATCTACTAGTATTTCCCTATTTCTACTCAAGCCTCAAGGTAATGTGCTATTGACCATTGTTAAGTTTGCCAAAACCAACTAGATTTACTCATGCTCCCAAAGTGATACCAATACTAATCAACAAGACTAGTCATATAAGAAAGATTGCAAACTAAAATAAAGTGTGGAGAAAGTAAATGATAAGACTTCTCATTAATATTTCATAGCCGCAACTCACACCAAGGGATACATAGATAACCAACTAAAGGAAGATACTTCCACACTGCAAACTTACCTATAAGATAACTTCTCTATTCATGATATGACTCTACTTGAAAAGTAAATGGGTAAAAAGGTAATGATGTGATACCGCGGCACTCTCCCAAGCATGGAACAAACCAAGGGGATGCCAATACCAATGACAAATTACTCCTTCGGTGGTGGTGGTGCAATCATGATTGGGGCGAGGAAGATTTCCAGCATCCTGCGAAGCCTGCTGTTCTCCTCTTGAAATATCTCCAGCTCCTTCTTCAGAAATCGATATTTATTGCAAAATTCATGGGTGGCCCATAGGGCTTCCTCTGCCGCGGGGAAAGAGCTTAGATCTGGGATTGGTGGTATTGGTCCCTGCATATTATGAGAAAAAGCATGTCCAGCGTTAATTGATCCTTCAAAAATAGGTTCTCTTGCCCTTGATCCTCCGGTCATCGTTCCTTCCTTCAGCTTGGGGTCATGGTGATCCGCCTCCAAAGGCTTCTTGCCCTTGTCGTTGCTTGCAGAGGCCATGATGCCTCTAAAACTGAGCACAACTCCTGACAAAAATAGGTCAAAACAAAAACACGACTAGAACACGATATACAGACCTCGGGTAATCCGGGGGGTTATATAAGTGAAAATTAAACATCGAAACAAAGCCACAGGAGGAAACCGGGATGGAAACGAGTTCCGAGGCAGACACACCACAGGGTGGCGCGACCCGTAGGGGGCCTGCGCCACCAGGTGGTGTGGGGCCTTTGGGCTCAGTCTCCAACTCATTTTCGTCTCGCGATTTTTCATATTTAATAAAAATAACAAAAGTATTAATAGAAAAGTTTAACGTGAACCTTTTCTAACTAGAACTGTTACCTATTCGAAAACGGACTCTGCAGTTTCCTGCATATGTTCTTTGATGAATTCTTCCGGAGTCAACATTTGAATAACATCGACATCTTTATTATAAGAATCTCCAGAAATATAATGCTTGAGTCTTTGCCCATTCACCACTTGCGTAGTGTCATCTTTAAGTGAAGCAATCTTTATCGCACCTGAACGATACACCTCTTCAATAACAAAGGGTCCTTCCCATTTCGAGAGTAATATTCCTGCAAAAAATCTGAGACGAGACCTATACAATAGAACTTTGTCACCAACATGAAATTCTCTCTTAAGAATTCTCCTATCATGCCATTGCTTGCCTTTCTCTTTAAAAAGTCTGGCATTTTCATAAGCTTCATTTCTCCACTCATCTAAGGAATTCAAATCAAGCAATCTTTTCTTACCGGCAAGTTTAAAATCCCTATTAAGCTCTCTTACTGCCCAAAAAGATTTGTGTTCTAATTCTAAAGGCAAGTGACACGCTTTTCCTTAAACCATTTTGTAAGGATACATGCCCATGGGGTTCTTATAAGCAGTTCTATAAGCCCATAAAGCATCATTCAACTTGCTAGCCCAGTTATTCCTAGATCTATTAACAGTCTTCTGCAAGATAGACTTAATCTCTCTATTTGATAGCTCTACTTGCCCACTAGTTTGGGGATGATAAGCAGAAGCAATTCTATGATTACCGTCATATCTAGCAAGAGTTTTCCTAAAACCGCCATGAATAAAATGAGAACCTCTGTCAGTCATAAGATATCTAGGAACACCAAACCTAGGAAAAATAACATCCTTAAGCATTTTTAACGAGGTCTCACCATCGGCATTCTTTGTAGGTATAGCTTCTACCTACTTAGTAACATAATCAACATCAACAAGTATATGAGTATAACCTTCTGAAGGAGGAAAAGGACCCATAAAGTCAAATCCCCAACAATCAAATGGTTCAATAACAAGAGAATAACTCATAGGCATTTCATTACATCTAGAAATATTACCAATTCTTTGGCATTCATCACAAGATAAAACAAACTTTCTAGCATCTTTAAAAAGGGTAGGCCAATAAAAACCTGATTGTAGAACCTTTTGTGCAATTCTATCTCTAGCATGATGTCCTCCATAAGCACTGCCATGGCATTTTGATGAGGACATCCCATCTATTGATACACCCGCTGTACCTACAGCGGAACACATACAAGGACCCATCACTCGAGCTCGTGCCAAGCAACTTAACTATCAGGTACTTTCGTTTCTTGGAACTCTTTCTCACATACATGAGAATATGATGCTGCCTAAATCAGATATGTTTGTTACTCTTAGGAATGATGGACCTAGCATGGATGAGAGGGACAAGCATTGGAGCATGATCGTGCATGGAGATGGCAGCATGCGTTTGAGGATTTTGATTAGACTAAAAGTTAGCCCTTGCTGCAACTACGAGCTCGACTTTTGAGGCCAATCGCCCAGAAGAAGACCGCCTATTCGGAATCCCACCTTTTGAATAAAGCATACATCTTTCATCCGCAATATCTTGATTGCTGTATTAGTTCTTACTTGTTCTCGATTTCAGGTAGGAATTAAGACCCTCGCTGGTCAGGCTGATCGTGCACCCGCAAGATCAGTAACTCCCGGAGATTGTCCTAGCGATTGCATTGGCGCACGAGCTTCGCACGTGTAGTCGGATCGTCAAGCACAAACTCCACCCACCAAATCGACGTATCAAGATCTCATCGAAAGATCGGACACCTTTGCCCTATCAAGTGGTATCAGATTTCAGGTTGCTCGGTGAGATTTACTGTTTTCGTAGTTTAGATTGCATCAGTGTTCATACCTATAAACCACGAAAAAGCCAAAAAATACAGTTAGGGTTAGATCATCTCGTCCCATAAACCATCCGAGCCTTTGCATTGTCTTTTCAGTTTGCATCGTTGAATTTGTGTCTGCATCCGCGTGTCGAGTTGCTGGTCTTAGTGTCTGTTCCTTTAGAGTTTCGAGTTCGATTCACCTTAGTCCCGCCGCCGCCGCACGCTTGCACCACTGCTCCGCCATATCCTTCCACCACCACGCCATATACTTCCGCCACCGCCTTCACATAAGTTCTTGTTCGTTCTTCCCAATTTCATCCGTACCTTTTTCAGAGTCCGTGAGTTAGGTTTCGGTCGCCAGTCAAGAGGAGGAAGAAGAGCAAAAAAAAAAAAAAAAAAAAAAAAAAAAAAAGTCAACTCCGCATCCAAGTCGGGTTGACCCGTTCCTACTAGTGCATTCCGAATTCAGTCTGAATTTTGACAGTTCCGTCAGTTTTTTGACGGTTTTCGACAGCAAATTTCAACTGGTCATAACTTTTGCATACGAACTCCGTTTTCGACGTGCGAGTACTCAAAATGTTCGTAGCGAAAAGATCTACGTGACCACAACTACTACGTCGTTGTGCGACACCCAGAACTCCCAAAAAAGGCCGGGAAGGCTGAGTTTTTTGCCCTCCGAAGTTTCAGACCTGACAATTCCTGCAGATCTTCACTTATATTTTGCTTGGGAGCTGTTCCTTTCTGCTTGTGGGGCCGCGCCGTGACTTCCTTAGTGTTCTCGGCTCGCGTCTCTAGCTTGGTATAGCCTAGGACCAGCACAGTACCGTGGTTGAGCATTCTTTCAACATTGCATTGCTGTTTTGACATTTGCTGTATTTTTGCTACCATATAAGTCTTCCTACAGCTCCACATATTTCTGCACGTGCTTTGTATCGACACCTGGTAATCGCTTGTGCAATTTTGGGAGTCGCTGTTCTTTGCTGGTTGCATATCACCTTCCTCCTGTTGGGTAAGAACTTGTAAGAGCTTTGTATACCGCTTGACGGATTACGCGTGATCCCACCATATTCCGTAGTGCATAGGTATAGATATTTGTGCTTGCTTCCACGCTAACCATGACAGGAACCCCGAAGGATGATGTTGATCCAGAGAAGATGACTAGTGCAGAGTTGCATGCCCACTTCACACGGCTGTTGGTGGGGCGTGCACAAGATGTGGACACACGCTTGGGTGATGTTGATTCCAAGCTTTCTGATGCGATGGACAAGATGGATGGTCTTGAGGCATCCTTCAACACCAAGCTCGATGCCCGGTTCCAGGAAGTCCTGGCCCGTTTACCACCACTGCCACGGCCGGCCGTCCCTGTACCACGTGCTCGCCGCGTTCCTCTTACAGCTGCGGCAGCTGCTGCGGCCGCTACGGAGGCGGCCACCCAGGACGGATATGCTGCTGACGAGGGGGAAAACGAGTTCGAAGATGAAAACGAGCTCGACGAGGACGAGGTCCAACAACCTGCACCTGGCCGTCCGCGGCAATACAACCGCAACGCTCGTCCACCTCCGCGTCCGGTACGTGATGATGACCATGTGGCTAAGCTAAAATTAAATATTCCGCCATTTGAGGGTAGATATAATCCTGATGCATATCTCACTTGGGAATTAGAAGTAGAGCAACGTTTTGCATGTTTACGCTACCCTGAGCATTTGCGTGTTAGTGCTGCTACATGTGAATTTACTGATTTTGCTTCTATCTGGTGGTCTGAATATTGTCGAGTCAATCATGCTAATATTCCTGCTACTTGGCTTGGTCTAAAACATGCCATGCGTACTCGTTTTGTACCTCCACATTATCAACGAGACTTGCTTAAAAAATTAACTCGTTTAGAACAAGGCAAAAATTCTGTACAAGAGTATTATCAAGAGTTACAAACGGGCATGATTCGTTGTGGTATTGTAGAGGATAATGAAGCTATGCTTGCACGTTTCTTTGGTGGTTTAAATAAGGAGATTCAGCATATTTTAGACTACAAGGAGTACAATACTATTACTCGTTTATTTCACCTTGCTTGCAAAGCTGAACTTGAAGTGCAGGATCGTCAACCATCATGGAGAAGACCTAATAATTCTGCAGGTCGTACTTCTTCATGGTCTGCGCGCCAATCAGCTCCACCTTCTCGTGGGGATGCACCAGGTCCTTCCACCTCCAGGTATACCACGCCGACGTCAAGAACGCCACCTGCTCCTGCTCCTGCTCCATCACCATCTGCTGGTCCGACACGGAGTTCTTCTTCCATGGCCTCCACGGGGAAGACTCGCGATATTCAATGTCGCAAGTGTTTTGGGTTTGGTCACATTGAAAAAGAATGCAGAACCAAACGTGTGATGGTGGTACTTGAAGATGGCGAATATGACTCTGCAAGTGATTTTGATGATGATACATTGGCACTTATTGCTGCACGTGATGGTGCCAATTCTGATTCTGACAAGGAGATGGAGGTAATGGGAGCTGAAACTGCTGATCAATACAAGAGCTTAGTTGCACAACGTGTCTTGAGTGTGCAATTGAGCAAGGCTGAGCATGATCAACGCCACAACTTGTTTCAAACAAGAGGCGTTGTTAAGGAGAGAGCTATCCGGATCATCATTGATGGAGGGAGTTGTAACAATCTGGCTAGTATTGACATGGTGGAGAAGCTTGCTCTGCCCACACGACAACGACCTCATCCATATTACATTCAATGGTTTGAGAGCTCCCGTAAGCTCAAGGTAACAAGAACTGCACGCGTGCATTTTACTATTGGTACTTATTCAGATTTTGTTGATTGTGATGTTGTACCTATGCAAGCTTGTTCTTTGTTACTTGGTAGACCATGGCAATTTGATAGAGAATCTGTACATAATGGTAAAACAAATCAGTATTCTCTTACACATGCTGGCAAGAAAATTGGACTTAAACCCATGACTCCGGAACAAATTTTGAAAGATGATCTTGCTAAAGCTAGTAGATTAAAAAATGAGGACAAACATAAGAGTGAGAATCAGATTATTGCTGCAGATTTTGTACCACCTAAGCATTCTTCTAAATCTGATTCTAACCATGCTACTGAAATTCGTTTGAAGAATCCTTGTTTACTTGCTAGCAAATCTGATCTTGCTGAAATTGATGTCAATATTACTCCATGCTATGCTATTATTTGCAAAGAAGTACTGTTTTCATTTGAGGATATGCCTCCTTCTTTGCCACCTGCGGTTGCTAACCTTTTGCAGGAATACATGGATGTTTTTCCACAAGATGTTCCACCTGGACTTCCACCTATTCGTGGAATAGAACACCAAATTGATTTGATTCCAGGAGCTTCGCTGCCCAACCGTGCGCCATATCGCACCAATCCTGAAGAAACAAAAGAGATACAACGACAGATCCAGAGTTTATTGGACAAAGGTTATATTCGTGAGTCTCTTAGTCCATGCGCTGTTCCTATTATTTTAGTACCTAAGAAAGATGGTTCTTCGCGCATGTGTACTGATTGTCGTGCTATTAATAATATTACCATTCGATATCGTCACCCTATACCTCGTTTGGATGACATGCTAGATGAGTTGAGTGGTTCTATTATGTTCTCTAAAGTTGATTTGCGTAGTGGTTACCACCAAATTCGTATGCAATTAGGAGATGAATGGAAAACAGCTTTTAAAACTAAGTTCGGTTTATATGAGTGGTTAGTAATGCCGTTTGGTTTAACTAATGCACCTAGTACCTTTATGAGACTGATGAACGAAGTTTTCCGTGCTTTTATTGGTCGTTTTGTGGTGGTATATTTTGATGACATTCTCATATATAGCAAATCTTTAGAGGACCATTTGGATCATTTACGTGCTGTTTTCAATGCTTTACGTGATGCACGTTTGTATGGTAATCTTGAGAAGTGCACCTTCTGCACAAATAGAGTTGCTTTTCTTGGTTATGTTGTTACAGAACAGGGAATTGAAGTTGATCCAGCCAAGATTGAAGCTATTGATAATTGGCCACAGCCCAAGACGGTCACCCAAGTAAGGAGTTTTCTTGGTCTTGCTGGGTTTTATAGGCGCTTTGTCAAAGATTTTGGTTCTATTGCTGCGTCATTGAATGAGCTCATAAAGAAGGATGTGCCCTTTGTTTGGGGCGATGCACAACAAGAGGCCTTCATGATACTGAAAGATAAGTTAACACATGCTCCATTACTCCAACTTCCTGATTTTAATAAGACGTTTGAACTTGAATGTGATGCTAGTGGCATTGGTTTGGGAGGTGTGTTATTACAAGAGGGCAAACCTGTAGCATATTTTAGTGAAAAATTGAGTGGGCCTAGTCTGAACTATTCTACTTATGATAAAGAATTATATGCGCTGGTTCGGACATTAGAAACTTGGCAACATTATTTATGGCCTAAAGAATTTGTTATACATTCTGATCATGAATCTTTGAAGCATATTCGTAGTCAAGCAAAACTGAATCGTCGCCATGCCAAGTGGGTTGAATTTATTGAATCTTTTCCTTATGTTATCAAACACAAAAAGGGTAAAGATAATATTATTGCTGATGCTTTGTCGCGCCGTTATACTATGTTATCTCAGCTTGACTTCAAAATTTTTGGGTTGGAAACTATAAAGGAACAATACTTGCATGATGCTGAATTTAAAGATGTGTTGCAAAATTGTAAAGATGGTAGGACATGGAACAAATTCATCCTTAATGATGGATTTGTGTTCCGTGCTAACAAACTATGCATCCCAGATGGTTCCGTTCGTCTTTTGTTGTTACAGGAGGCGCATGGAGGAGGATTAATGGGACACTTTGGTGTCAAGAAGACGGAGGATGTTCTTGCTGCACACTTCTTTTGGCCACGCATGCGGCGAGATGTTGAGAGATTCGTGGCACGCTGCACTACTTGTCAAAAAGCTAAGTCTCGCCTTAATCCACATGGTTTATATATGCCTCTTCCTGTTCCTAGTGTTCCTTGGGAGGATATTTCAATGGACTTTGTTTTGGGATTACCTCGTACACAGAAGGGGAGGGATAGTATTTTTGTTGTTGTGGATCGGTTTTCTAAGATGGCACACTTTATTCCTTGTCACAAGACCGATGATGCTGCGCACATTGCTGAATTATTTTTTCGTGATATCGTTCGTTTGCATGGTGTTCCAAATACTATTGTTTCTGATCGTGATACTAAATTTCTTAGCCACTTTTGGAGATGTTTATGGGCTAAGTTGGGGACTAAATTGCTGTTTAGTACTACATGTCATCCCCAAACTGATGGACAAACTGAAGTAGTTAATAGAACTTTATCTACCATGCTGCGGGCTGTTTTAAAGAAGAACTTAAAATTGTGGGAGGAATGTTTGCCTCATATTGAGTTTGCTTATAATCGTTCGCTGCATTCTACCACAAAGATGAGCCCTTTTCAGATTGTCTATGGTTTTGTTCCACGTGCACCTATTGATTTGTTGCCTTTACCATCTTCAGTGCAAAATAATTTCGATGCTACACAGCGTGCTGAATTGATTTTAAAATTGCATGCAACTACTAAAGACAACATAGAACGCATGAATGTTAAGTATAAAGTTGCTGGGGATAGAGGACGAAAGCATGTTGTGTTTGAGGTTGGTGATCTTGTTTGGTTGCATTTGCGCAAAGATCGTTTTCCTGATTTGCGCAAGTCTAAGTTAATGCCACGTGCTGATGGTCCTTTTAAGGTGATAGAGAAAATCAATGATAATGCATATAAACTGGAGCTTCCTGCAGATTTTGGTACGGTAAGTCCTACATTTAACATTGCAGATTTAAAACCTTACTTCGGTGAAGAAGATGAGGTTGCGTCGAGGACGACTTCAATTCAAGAAGGGGAGCATGATGAGGACATCCCATCTATTGATACACCCGCTGTACCTACAGCGGAACACATACAAGGACCCATCACTCGAGCTCGTGCCAAGCAACTTAACTATCAGGTACTTTCGTTTCTTGGAACTCTTTCTCACATACATGAGAATATGATGCTGCCTAAATCAGATATGTTTGTTACTCTTAGGAATGATGGACCTAGCATGGATGAGAGGGACAAGCATTGGAGCATGATCGTGCATGGAGATGGCAGCATGCGTTTGAGGATTTTGATTAGACTAAAAGTTAGCCCTTGCTGCAACTACGAGCTCGACTTTTGAGGCCAATCGCCCAGAAGAAGACCGCCTATTCGGAATCCCACCTTTTGAATAAAGCATACATCTTTCATCCGCAATATCTTGATTGCTGTATTAGTTCTTACTTGTTCTCGATTTCAGGTAGGAATTAAGACCCTCGCTGGTCAGGCTGATCGTGCACCCGCAAGATCAGTAACTCCCGGAGATTGTCCTAGCGATTGCATTGGCGCACGAGCTTCGCACGTGTAGTCGGATCGTCAAGCACAAACTCCACCCACCAAATCGACGTATCAAGATCTCATCGAAAGATCGGACACCTTTGCCCTATCACATTTCCTCAATATCTCTTGTTGTTCATACTCTAGAACACATCTTTGCATAATACCATCCACTCCTTCTTTATATAAGTGTGGGTCATCCAAAAAATAATGCCTCAGGCCATAAAAGAATTTCCTTCTTTGCTGAGCAGTAAAGGTTGGAGGCAAATACTTGGAAACAATGAAGTTAGCATAATCAGCATACCAAGGAATTTCTCGTGAAGTTACATTTATTGAAGCCAACTGTTCATTTGGACACTATCATTAACAGGAATATGATCAAAAGAAATATTTTCCAACCTAGACAAATTATCAGCAACGGGATTTTCAACACCGTTCCTATCTACAATATGCAAATCAAACTCTTGTAAAAGCAACACCCATCTCATAAGCCTAGTGATATGGGCACGAAGGAGGAGGTGAAGCCCAATTTCAGGACTCCACCAAGATGAGGTAAGCTCGCTACAGATTGGCACGCCAGGACGACCTACGATATGTAATAATTAGTCTAAGGTTGTGTCAGCAATTTATATTCATGCTTATGTTATTTCGTAGCTAGGTCAAGTTGTGGGCCACTTAGAATTATTTTGTGTTTTGGGTTTGGGCCTGTCCAAGCCCAATAGTTTTCTGGCCATCTATATAAGGAGGCCAGCAGTCTAGGGTTTAGGGAGTTCAGTTGTTTAGTTTACAAACTATCGTGTTGTGTTTCTTGGTGAAGCATCCCTCCGGGGACGGCGATGCCGTTTATTGAATAAAGTTGCTGCGGAGGTTCTTGTGTTCATCAAGGATTGTCGTGCTTTGGTTTGAGGCGTGGTGTTCATCATCACGTTGCTTGCTGGATTCGTCCTCGTCTACAGGTGATGTTCTTTGCGTTATTGGAAGATTGCTATCCGGGTAGACTCGCTGTGAAAGATCGGGACAAAACTCATAGGATCACCGGTGTGATCCTTATCATTTGGTATCAGATTACTGGGTTCATCACCGCGAGTGTTTGTTGTTGATCTGCGGATTGTTCTTCTCAAACAGTTTACAGATCATATTGGTTGCAAAGTGGTTTTGATCACAGGTTTTCAGATCAGAGGTTTTCACATTGACGAAATTTGCAGCTGGTTTTCAATCTTGACGAGATCCGATCGGTTTCCGTGGAGTCTGGATGCGATTGGAGTCCTAATCCGAGTTGGGCGCGATGCTGGTCACCATCCGCATCGTGTGATTACCCTGATCGAGGCCGATCGTTCCATCTGCCTAGAGCCCAGACTGGATCGAGATCGATCTCACAAGAGACGAGGCAGCCCTGCAGGTTCCAGCTCTGATCGCTAAAGGAAGAAAAAAAACAGGGATCGATCCCACGCGCACAGGCACGGAGACGGTCTGCCCCTGGGCGAGGAGCCGAGGATCGTCGCCGCGTTCTCGATCGAGGCGCCCACGATCGCGTCGCCCGCGCCCGCCCTGCCTGGGATCATTCGCGCCTGGCGTTTTCCTGGGCCGGTCGCGGCACGCTTGGCCCATCTGGCCTAGAAAGGATTCACTCGGCCGCCCGGGACGATCGCCCCTGCTCGCCATAGGACGGAGGAGGTCTGCCCCCTGGCGCACACCTAGCTCTTCCAGTTACTGACAGATTTTGCTCCTGCCTATTTTGCTTCAGTTTGTACAGGATTTTTGCATATTTTTGTGACAGATTACTAGGAGCAGCACAGATATTTCAGATCAGTGCAAAATTTTATATTGGTTTTCTCGACAGTCTGCATACAGCAAGGAGACTACTCCGTTCAGTTTGGAACAAATTTCTTCGCAATTTTTTCTGCGTCACGGACAAGTGCATATCAGAAATATTCAGGTATGGGTTCATCAAGGCATGTCCGTTTGACTGACAAAGCGGACGATATCTACAGTGACTATTTAGAGATCTTGGCTGGTTTTCGGTATGATGCAACTAAAATCACGTGGAGTTTGAACAGTGCTGCAAAGTTCGCAGAGTATGCGTCTTGGGAATCTCACATGGAGCGGGGCTTTGCACAATGTCGTGCCCGTGATAGCAAGTTTGGCGGTTTTACTGAATTTGTACTTGCCCATCGGCGTGTGGATACGCAGGTGGTTGGTTGGTGGCGTGAAGAATGGCGCGCAAAGGGCATCACACTTGAAACATCTCGTTGGGAGGTTTTTAAGCAATTTCTGCGTACTCGATTTTTGGACAAGACCGTGGAATCAGACAAGGCGGTTGTTCCAATGGTACAAGCCAAAGTTGATGGAGATGACACACCATTGAGAGGTATGAGTATACAACTTCACAAATTGTCCAATGGTGATGAGGCAATAAGGAGGAATCAGCGATGCAGCCTTTTTCAAACACAGTGCACCATCAAGGAGAAGGCATGCAAACTGATTATTGACAGCGGTAGTTACTGTAATGGCATCAGTAGGGCTGTGGTGGCATCATTGGTGTTGTCCACATGGCGTTTTTCTGAACCTAAGCATGTTGAGTGGTTGAATAGCTGCGGTGTGCTAAAGGTTACTCATAGAGTACGTGTGCCATTCACAGTTGGTGATTATGTTGATGAGATCGAGTGCGATGTGTTGCCATTGGAGGTGTGTGGAATATTACTTGGACGTCCATGGCAGTATGATCGCAATGTTACTCATGCTGGGAGAGCAAATACATATTCTTTTGTGCATGATGGCAAACAGCGGACTTTGAAACCTATGCAGGATGATCACATAAAGTCTGATGTTGAGCTGGTGGTACACAAGGAGAAGTTGTGCAAGGCTAAGCCAAAATCTGGGCTAGCTACGCCGCAACCTGAGGAGCATGATGCGAAGAGCGTCAATGGTGATAATGTTTCAGCCAAGCCTGTAGATGACAAGCCAGTTGTTCTTGTTAGTGACAAGCTGGTTGAAGTCAAGCCTCTTATTGATGAAGGGAAGGATATGTCAGCATATGTTCCATGTGTTCCACTTCCAATTCGTGTTGACATGGGTGTTCAGACCGATGACGGTGGTGCTGATCGTGTTCCGGTGCAAACGGTGCCGCGGGTAGTCAACCACAGTTTTGTTAGAACACCTCGGAGACATTTTGTTGGAGCAGCAGTGCGTGTGCATACAGGCCAAGATGGACGTGTTCGTCAGTTGTGTGGCCCAGGCATTACTACTTTGCAGGGTCGTGCTAAGCAGGTTCATGTTCAGCAACGCAAGGTTCCAGCAAGGGTTGAGAAGAAGAAGGTGGAGGCGCCTAAGTACAAATTTATTTGGCGAAGAAAAGAGGTGCAACCACCTAGGGCTGTATCAAGTCGTGCAGGCCAAGAGGGAGGATGTGGTGAGGAAGGCAAGCAAGACTTGAAGACGGCGAATATACGTGGTGCTATTGTTGATATTCCGCCACCTTTTCGAGCAGACCCTCACGCGTTGGGGACAACGCTTTTTGAAGGGGGGGGGAGGATGATATGCGCACGAAGGAGGAGGTGAAGCCCAATTTCAGGACTCCACCAAGATGAGGGAAGCTCGCTGTAGATTGGCGCGCCAGGACGACCTACGATATGTAATAATTAGTCTAAGGTTGTGTCAGCAATTTATATTCATGCTTATGTTATTTCGTAGCTAGGTCAAGTTGTGGGCCACTTAGAATTATTTTGTGTTTTGGGTTTGGGCCTGTCCAAGCCCAATAGTTTTCTGGCTATCTATATAAGGAGGCCAGCAGTCTAGGGTTTAGGGAGTTCAGTTGTTTAGTTTACAAACTATCGTGTTGTGTTTCTTGGTGAAGCATCCCTCCGGGGACGGCGATGCCGTTTATCGAATAAAGTTGCTGCGGAGGTTCTTGTGTTCATCAAGGATTGTCGTGCTTTGGTTTGAGGCGTGGTGTTCATCATCACGTTGCTTGCTGGATTCGTCCTCGTTTTCAGGTGACGTTCTTTGCGTTATTGGAAGATTGCTATCCGGGTAGACTCGCTGTGAAAGATCGGGACAAAACTCATAGGATCACCGGCGTGATCCTTATCACCTAGGCTTAGCATCCTTCTTCGACATAAGATACCTAATAGCAGCGTGATCAGTATGAATAGTAACTTTTGAATCAATAATATAAGGCCTAAACTTATCACATGCAAAAACAACAGCAAGAAACTCCGTCTTAGTAGTAGCATAATTCTTCTGAGCAGCATCAAGAGTCTTACTAGCATAATGAATAACATTGAACTTCTTATCTACGCGCTATCCAAGAACAGCACCTATAGCAAAATCGCTAGCATCACACATAATTTCAAAGGGTAAATTCCAATCTGGTGGTTGGACAATAGGAGCAGTGGTTAAAGCCTTCTTTAGAGTTTCGAAAGCTTCCTTACAATCATCATCAAAAACAAATGGTACATCCTTTTGAAGAAGATTAGTAAGAGGCTTTGAAATCTTAGAGAAATCTTTAATAAACCTCCTATAGAAACCAGCATGACCAAGAATACTACGAATACCTTTAACATCCCTAGAACAGGGCATTTTCTCTATTGCTTCAACCTTTGCTCTGTCAACTTCAATACCTCTTTCAGAAATTTTATGCCCAAGAACAATTCCTTCATTCACCATAAAGTGGCATTTCTCCCAATTAAGAACAAGATTAGTTTCTTAACATCTCTGCAAAACTTTATCAAGATTGTGCAAACAATTATCAAAAGAAGTTTCATAGACGGAGAAATCATCCATGAATACCTCCATAATTTCTTCACAAAATTCATGAAAAATAGCAGACATGCATCTTTGAGAAGTAGCAGGAGCATTGCACAAACCAAAAGGCATGCATCTATAAGCATAAGTTCCATATGGACAAGTAAAAGTGGTTTTCTCTTGATCTTGCTTTTTAACAGCAATCTGAGAGAAACCAGAATAACCATCAAGATAACAAAAATGTGTTTTCTTAGATAACCTCTCTAACATTTGATCTATAAACGATAAAGGATAATGATCTTTCTTAGTAACTTTGTTGACCTTTCTAAAATCGATGCACATCCTATAACCAACTACTACCCTTTGAGGAATAAGCTCATCATTCTCATTAGGCACAACAGTAATTCCTCCTTTCTTAGGAACACAATACACAGGACTAACCCATCTACTATCAGCAATAGGATAAATAATACCAGCATCAAGGAGCTTCAATACCTCATTTCTTACCACTTCCTTCATCTTAGGAATTAAGCGGCATTGATGTTCAACAACTGGCTTTCCATCTGGCTCCATGTTAATAGCATGCTGACATACAGTAGGAGAAATCCCTTTTAAATCATCAAGAGTATATCCCATAGCTCCTTGGTGCTTCCTCAATATTTCCAATAACCTTTCTTCTTCCTTTCCTAAAAGTTTAGAACTGATAATAACAGGATATATTTTCTTATCATCAATATAAGCATATTTAAGATCATCAGGTAAAGGCTTTAAATCAAAAACAGGATCTTCCTTGGGTGGCAAAGTGGTAGCCAAATCCTCCACAGGTAAATTGTGTTTAATCAACTCTGGTTGACGAAGAAGAATCTTGTCAATCTCATCTCTTTCTTCCCTGAAGATCTCACTTTCATGGTCCTCCATAAATTGCTGCAAGGCATTATTAGGAGCAAGAGCAATGGAGGCAAGCTGTTCAACTAAAAAATCTTCATTAGGCAATTCATTTTCAAAAGGAGCTTTAGTAAACTTAGAAAAATTAAACTCATAAGATTCTCCATCAAACTTAGTCAAGATTTTCTCCTTCTTACAATCTATAACAGCGCCACAATTATTCAAAAAGGGTCTTCTAAAAATAATAGGACAAGTTTTACTAGCAGCTGTACCAAGTATTAGAAATCAGCAGGATATTTAGTCTTACCGCATAGAACTTCCACATCTCTAACAATACCAATTGGAGAGATAGTTTCTCTATTAGCAAGCTGAATAACCACATCGATTTCCTCCAGTTCACAAGGACCAATTTCATGCATGATTTCTTTATAAAGCTCGAAAGGAATAACACTTGAACTTGCATGAATGTCGCATAAACCATAATAGCAATGATCACCAATCCTGACAGAAAGCACAGGAACACTTGTTTTCCTAGGTCTACTAGGATGTGAAACAATGTTAGAAGCATCTTCACAAAAGATAATATGTCCATCTTCTACATTTTAAGTAACAAGCTCCTTCACTATAGCTACAGAAGACTTAACCGTAATTTGCTCATCAGGTTCTACAGCTTTCTTTACACTTTTTTAAGCACACTAATTAAAGTAGAATGTTCCTTTACCTGATGAGGATATTGGCACGCCAGGACGACCTACGATATGTGATAATTAATTCTAAGGCTGTGTCATTAATTTACATGTCTGCTCATGTTATTTCGTAGCCAGGTCACGTTGTGGGACACTCAGGTTTTATTTTATGTTTTGGGTTTGGGCCTGTCCAAGCCCAATAGTTTTTTGGCCGCCTATATAAGGAGGCCAGCCGGCTAGGGTTTAAGGAGGCTGGAAATTATGTAAAACTTTTAGTTCAAGTTATCACCGTCCCTCTGGGATCGGCGTGTGTGACGGCATCTCGGACGTTCGTCTAGTTATCTATCAATAAAGACAAGAGAGTTCTTGAATTGTCAAGAGTAATCCTGTGTGTGCAAAGGTCCTTGAATCTTTCAAGGGTTGTTGTGCTGTTGGCGTGTTGATTCAGCGTGAGGTTCGTCGTTCATCGTCGAGTTGCTCGCAGGATTGGCATTCCCCAATCTTCAGGTCGCGAGTTCCACTCACATGATTGGGACATCTATCAGATCAGGAGGTGCATCATAAAAGATCGGGTCAAACAGTCTCCATCATCTTGGTATCAGAGCGCCAGGTTGATCACGATGCAAGGTACGTATTGCAGTCATTGGGCTGATTTTATTGGTTAGGCGACCAGTATCTGTGGTGTTGGTGGTATTCTTGTATTGCGTCGATCGGAAGCTGTTCTGCCAGATCGGGCTGATCATTGTCAGGCGGCAAGTTGCTGGTTGCGAGTAGTAAGATTGATCTGCATGGCGCAAGCAACAGATCGCGTGCGATGGGGCATCAGCGCGCTGCAGGCAACATGTTCAAGAATCCAAGCGGCGAGATCGGAAGCTGGAGCTGGCGGCGGGCGTACAAGGACCCGTGATCGGATCTGGCGATGCACTCATGCACGAGTTGATTCCATCAGAGGCAGCGGCCGGTTGCCCTAGCTCGGCAGATTTCTTTTAGATCTGAGTACGATCAATTTTGTCTTTCAATGGATCTACAATCTCAGGACGATCGATCTCCTGTTATAAAAAAAGGAAAACAGCGCTCGTCGCGCGCGCCTAAGGACAGACATCCTCTGTCCTCGAGCGAGGATGGATCGCTCGTGGTTGCGTGAAGTTAGGAAGGAAAAGCCAGATTTCTTTTTTGGATCAGAACTGGTACGTGCAAATTTTTCAGAGCAAAAAAAAAGAGGCAATGTCGGTGTTCTGGATACCGGGTATCCCGGTCCACCTGCTCCTGGGCCCCGTCATCGGCCCATCTTCAGCCCAGGGGAGAATCAACGACCCAAGCTATGGAGAAGACCCTCACGAGGAGGCGCCTCGTGAGGAGAACGACGACAGAAACTGCTAAGGACCAGAAGACCTCCTCACGAGCCCCTGCTGGTGAGGAGAGGAAGTACGCCCACGTCAGCTCAGCACGTTTGCGTGCAGAGCAAGAAGACAACGGGCAGAAGACCGCGTACCTCCCACGCTACCCCCGACAGGGAGGAGACCAACTTTCTCTGTGCCTGCCCAAAGCGGCACAGTGGTAGTTGGCCACCCCCCTAAAAATAGCGTGGACGGTGCAGGGCGCCAGAGGAGGACGTCAGCCTCCTCCACCCACTCCTGTGGACCGGCGCCACTACCCTACGAAGACCAAGTCTACAGAAGAGAGTAGTGAACAGCTGTCCTCCCTCCTTGGCCATGTGTGGCAACCCCTTCCCCAAGAAGATAAGGGGAAGGAGGACCTTGGCGCTATAAAAGGAGGGGGAGGCCACCCCTTAGAGGGGATCGGATCTTCATCTTCTTCAAGCGGCTAACTGGGCACGCAGGTTCTTCAACCTCTGGCCAGTTAGAGCTTTGTAACCAAGGCCTTGTACTCCTCGCGAGGTGTCGCAATGCAATACAAGAAGGCAGGAAGTAGGGGTTTTACCTCACCACGAGGGCCCTGAACCTGGGTAAAGCTCGGTCTCTCTCTCTGCAGTGCGTTGCGCGTTCGACAATCGAGGCTTCTGTCACCGTGTTTCGTTGCGATCCAAGGTCTCCCACGTTCAGCCCCCTGCGTTCGAATCTTTTGGGTCCGTCGCGTGGTACCCCGTGTTCTTGCGACACGAAATCCATCGACATTTGGCGCGCCAGGTAGGGGGCTGTGGTGTGTTTTCTTCTAGATCTGCTTCGACATGGCCGACGCCAATGCAAGGCTCGAGCGTCTTCGCCGTCGCAACGCTGCTCGGGGGCAAACCGAGCCCATCTTCCGTCGTCATAAAGCTTCGGCCGAGGAGGAAGAGGAGGAAGATCTGGAGTCCTCCTACCTCCCGTCTGGGCGTACAGAGCCTTCGCTCTCCTTCACCGCCACTGCCACTTCTCGCGCTCGTTCGGGGAGTCAGCTGTCTCCTGCGTAGGCTCTCGCCTTGGCGCAGGAGCTGCTGCGCTATCAACCCACTGACGATGGGCGTGAGGGGTGGCGCGCTCGAATTGCCGAGCTTGTCGCCATCGCCAATGAAGACCCAGCCCAGGGGGGGGGTCACGCCCCGGGCGCCGGAGATGGAAGGGCCAACAAGGCCAAGAAGGTGGTTTCCCGTGCCGCATCTTCGCCGCGCGGGGAACCCAGCTGCCAAATCGTCCAACGCGCTCCGGAAGACGCACGCGTCTCCCTCGAGCGTCGCCGCGAAAATCATGACCGCGCCATCGACGACATCGGTGAAGCTGGCAAGAACGTCAGGACCCCCGGCGTCCCTATCTACAACCCCGGGTGTCTTGCCCTCACTCGCCAGCAGCGCTACGTCGTCTGGCCTGACAAGTTCAAGCTGGACATCAGCGCGCGTTACGACGGGACCACAAATCCTGTCGAAATCCTCCAACTCTACGTCGTTGCCGTCCAGGCTGCGCGTGGAGATCAGCGCGCCATGGCCAATTGGTTCCCCATGGCCCTCAAGGACGCTCCGCGAACTTGGCTCATGAATCTTCCTCACGAATCCGTGACTTCGTGGAAGGATTTGTGTCGTCAGTTCGTTGCCAACTTCATGCCCACGTACGAGCGCCCCGCTACCAAGAACGACCTTAAGGCGGTGCGTCAGTACAAGGGCGAGACGCTTCGTCAGTACATCCAGCGCTTTAGTCAGAGGAGGAACAAGATCCCCAGGATCTCCAACGAGGAGGTCATCTCCGCATTCTCCATGGGCGTCTCCGATGTCAAGATGAGGGAGAAGCTGTCCGTGAATGATGAGCTGACTTCCGTCGTCAGGCTCTTCGAGATCGCCGACCGCTGCGCCAAGGCTGAGGAGGGGAGGCTCTTCGTGCACAATCTGCCGGAGGCGCCTCCTCCAAAGCCGAAGTCCAAGGACCCCAAGCGAAAGGAGGCTGCTGTCCTCGCGGCGGAGCCAGATCATAAGCAACGCCGCAGGGACCGCTCCGATCGCGATAAAGGTCGACGTCGCCGCTACTGCATTATCCACAAGAAGGACACCCACAATACCGAGGATTGTTGGATTGTCCGGAAGTTTCACGAGGAAAATGGTGTCGCCAAGCGTCGCGGGAGCGGCCGCAGCAACGGCAAGAGCGGATCCTGGGGCGATCGCCGCGACGGCGACCGCGAGGAAGGTCGCCGCCGTGGGGGTCTGTCTCGAGCCGATCCCGAGCCGCTGCCGCTGCCCCCGCCAGCAAACGATCGTCGGGAGGAGGACCAGGGAGGCTATCAAGAGCTGCGAGACTTCGCCGCTTGCCTCCTGGGTGGAGCTCAGGCTCCTCTGTCAAATCGACACTTCAAGCAGCTGTCGCGAGAAATCGCGGCGGCGCAGCCCAGCGTCGGCAATCGCCTAATGAAGTGGTCAACATGCAAGATTGGCTTCGACGAGGAGGATCATCCGGCTTCCACAAGGGGCGTGGGCACAATCCCCCTCTTGTGCATGCCAACCATCAACAACGTCGCCGTCAACCGCACTCTCATCGACGGAGGGGCGGGCCTCAATATCATCTCGGTCGAGATCTTCGAGAAGATGCAGGTGCCGTACCACCGGCTCATGCCAACTCAGCCGTTCTTCGGGGTAACCGAGGGGTCTACAACGCCAATTGGGCAGGTAAGCCTGCCTGTCACCTTCGGCACCCGGGACAACTACAGCACAGAAAGCCTCGACTTCGACGTCGCCTACATCGCCCTGCCATACAATGCCATCCTCGGCTACCCAGCCTTGGCAAGGTTTATGGCAGCAACGCACCATGGCTTCAACGTGCTCAAAATTCCGGGCGCCAACGGCACGATCACCGTGCGCTGCAATGAGAAGGATGCTCTCCGATCAGTTGAGCATGTCTACCGTGAGGCTACCACCATGTTCCCCGCTGACAAAGATCTACTGGAACACTCCGGCGACCTCACGAGGAAGAAGCAGCTCGTATCTCAAGAGCGGGCTGCTGCTAAGAAGGCCTCTCTCGAGCCCCACCCTTTGGGTTCGACAGGGAAGAAGTTCGCCGCCTCTGCATCGCCTACTCCAAGCGAGGACCTGATCCATCCGCTGCTGGACATGAGCATTAGGGAAGCTGCGGTTCCCTCAGGCAGGAGGCCCCAGTTTACCCAAGAGCGCTCGGCAACTAAGAAGATCCCGCTTCAGGCTGGGGGCTGCGACAACTTTGTCACCATCGGGGCAGGGCTTTCCCCCAAATAGGAAAGCGCGCTCGTCACCTTCCTGCGAGCAAATTCTGACATGTTCGCTTGGACTCCGTCAGATATGCCAGGCGTCCCCAGGGAGGTGATTGAGCACCACCTAGCCGTGTGCCCTCAGGCACACCCCGTGAAGCAGAAGACCAGGAAGCAAGCGCAAGAGAAGCAAGACTTCATCGTCAAGGAAATAGAGAAGCTGAAGAAGGCCAAGTTAATACGCGAGGTGGCCCACCCCACCTGGATTGCTAATCCGGTGGTCGTCCCAAAGGCTAACGGCAGTGGGCGCCTCTGCGTGGACTTCACAAGTCTCAACAAGGCCTGTCCCAAGGATCCTTATCCTCTCCCGAGGATAGATCAAATTGTCGACTCCACCGCCGGCTGCGACCTCCTTTGCTTCTTGGATGCTTTCTCTGGCTATCATCAGATCAAGATGGCAAAGGAGGACGAGGAGAAAACCGCCTTCATCACGCCCTGTGGGGTGTACTGCTACGTCTGTATGCCCTTCGGCCTGAAGAACGCAGGAGCCACCTTCCAAAGGCTCATGCGTAAGGCCCTGGGGGCTCAGATGGGAAGGAATGCAGAAGCCTACGTCGACGACATCGTCGTCAAGACTCGCGAGGGTCACACCTTCATCGAAGATCTGGAGGAAACATTCGTCAACCTGAGAAAGGTAAACATCAAGCTCAACCCCGCCAAGTGCGCCTTCGGCGTACCGTCGGGAAAACTGTTGGGGTTCCTCGTGTCTCATCGCGGGATAGAGGCGAACCCTGACAAGGTCAAGGCCATCGAAGAAATGCGTCCTCCGCGCAATCTCAAGGAAATGCAACGCCTCGCGGGGTGCATGGCAGCCCTGGGACGCTTCATCGCGAGGAGTGGGGAAAAAGCTTTGCCCTTCTTCAAGCTCATGAAGCGCACCGGGAAGTTCGAGTGGACTCCGGAAGCCGACAAGGCCGTCGCCGAGTTGAAAAGGTACCTCACGAGCCCACTGATCATGGTTGCCCCAACGACTCGCGAGCCCTTGCTACTCTACATCGCGGCAACTCCAAGGACTGCAAGCGTTGTTCTCGTCGCGGAGCGAGACGTCAAGGTGATCGCCAAGGAGGAGGTCACTCCTCCAAGCTCGGGGGCTCCTCGTGAGGAAGAAGCCGCTTCATCTCTCGTCCCTCGAGAGGAGCTGCCCGCGGCATCTTCGCCGACCGAGCCGCTCTCTCAGAGCAACACGCAAAAGCCTCCCGCGGAGGAGCCTTCCGAGGGTGTCGTCAAGGTACAAAAGCCCGTGTACTTCGTCAGCACGGTACTGCGCGACGCGCGGGAACGCTACACCATGCAGGAAAAGCTGCTCTACACCTTGCTCATCGCCTCGCGGAAGCTACGCCACTACTTCTAGGGTCACCCGATTAAGGTGGTAACCGATCATCCCCTGGAAACCATCCTACGTAATCCCAACGTCACCGGGCGGGTGGCCGAATGGGCTGTGGAACTTCAGCCCTTCGAGATCTCCTTCAAAACTACAAAGGTAATTAAGAGCAAGGCTTTGGCCGAGTTCACTGCGGAGTGGACCGATCCGTTCACCGACGAGCCTCCGGAGGTGGAGTCAACTCTCCCCGGAGAGGAGGCCCCAGGCCTCTGGGTCATGCACTTCGACGGTGCCTTCAACCTCCCCGGCGCGGGAGCCGGTGCTGTCCTAACCTCTCCCTCTGGAGACAAGCTTTTCTACGCTGTGCAGCTCTGCTTCATGCCTGAGAACAAAGTCTCCAACAACATCGCGGAATACGAAGGACTACTTGCTGGCCTAAGGGCAGCAGACGCTTTGGGCATCAAGCACCTCATCGTCAAGGGGGATTCACAGCTGGTTGTGAACTTCTCGAACAAGAGCTACACTCCAAAGGATGAGCACATGGTGGCTTATCTCGAGGAGCATCGAAAGATGGAAAAACGCTTCCAAGGCTTGGAGCTGAAGCACATCCCGAGAGGAGAAAATGTGGAAGCCGACGAGATCGCCAAGCGCGCCTCTCATCGCCTGGCACAGCCTGCCGGCGTCTTTGAGGAGCGTCTCTTCAAACCGTCCGGTTCTCCGTCGACATCCGAAACACCTCCTCCTTCTGCTTTGCCGCCACCGTCGGAGCAGGGGGCTCCGGATTGCGGGCCTCCTTCGGGTGACCGCATCTTTCTGGCATTAGCACGGCAGGAGGGAGTGGATTGGATCATCGAGCTCAAGGCCTACCTCACCAGCAGTAGGCTTCCTGAGGATGAAGAGGAGGCCGAGAGGATTGTGCGGCAAGCTTCGGGCTACTGCATCAAGGACGGTGACTTGTACCGGCGTCGCCCAAATGGCGCCGCTCTGAAGTGCATATCTACTCACCAAGGCCAAGAGCTTCTAAGGGACATCCACGCCGGCGAGTGTGGCCATCATGCTTCTGCTGCAACTCTAGCCGCAAAGGCATATCGAAGTGGCTTCTACTGGCCTTCGGCGCTCGGAGATGCGGCGGAGATGGTCAAGAGGTGCGAGGCGTGCCAATTCCACGCCAAGCAGATACATCAGTCGGCGCAAGAGCTGCAAACCATCCCACTCACTTGGCCCTTTGCCGTTTGGGGGCTGGACATCCTCGGTCCATTTCCCAGAGCACAAGGGGGCTATCGCTACCTCTACGTCGCCATCGACAAGTTCACCAAGTGGGTGGAGGTGGAACCGGTGTGCACAATCCCGGCGAGGTCCGCAGTCAAGTTCATCCGTGGGCTGGTCTGTCGCTTCGGTGTGTCTAACCGCATCATCACTGACAACGGCAGCCAGTTCACCAGCGGACTGTTTCGGGAATACTGCGCATCGACCGGCGTCAAGATCTGTTTCGCCTCCGTCGCCCACCCCAGAAGCAATGGTCAAGCCAAGCGCGCCAACGCTGAAGTGCTTAAAGGGCTCAAGACGAAAAGCTTCAACGCCAAGCTCGAAGCCTGTGGCAAAAAATGGTTAGATAACCTCCAATCCATCTTGTGGTCCATCAGGACTACCGTCACCAAACCCACTGGAGAGACCCCTTTCTTCTTGGTCTATGGGGCGGAGGCTGTTCTTCCCACCGATGTCAAGTTTGGGTCGCCAAGGGTGCTCGCCTTCGACGAAAGTCGCCAAGAGGACCTCATCAAGGACCGCCTCCTCCTACTCGAAGAAGCTCGGTGCCAAGCCGCGCTCCGCGCCGCAAGGTACCAGCAAGGACTATGCCGCTACCATAGCCGCCATGTTCGAGCAAGGACTCTGGAGGTCGGCGACTTGGTGCTGAGGAGAATACTCTCTCGCGAGGGCCTACACAAGCTGTCTCCAATGTGGGAAGGACCCTTCAAGGTGACGCACATCGCCAGGCCAGGCTCGGCGCGGCTGGAAACCGCAGAAGGAGTGCCGGTGGGGAACCCGTGGAACATAGCTCATCTGCAAAAGTTCTACCCTTAGGTTCCTCACGAGGAGATAACTGATATTAAGTTATCGCGCAATGTAGCGCCTCTACTTCGGCATGACATCAAAATGGCATGAAGTCCATTTATTTTCTGTTGTACTCCACGCGGAAGGGGGCTAGGAACGGTGTCTATGCTGGGGCCTTCGCCCGGAAAATAGCAAGCCCGAAAAACCCGAAGGTAGCGAGCTCTGGTCGGGGGCAACGGCCCCGTTAACGATCATCTCTGGATGCCCATGGTGCTTAGTTCCTCGCGAAGTACGCCAGAAAATAAAAAATCTTCAAGGAAAAGTCCAAGGTGTGCCCGAGGCACCCGTTAAGGACCTACCCCTCGTGAGCAGCCCTCATGAGGGAGCAAGGACGCGTCGATGCACTAGCATCCGCAGGAAGATTCCCTCTCCCGAGGAAGGCCTAACGTGGTAGGATTATTGAAGACTAAGGCCGCTCCGATCATCTTGCGAAGGAGACGCAGATCCGGAGGTCCGTGCCAGGCCCTTCACCTCATGAGCAATCCTTTTGAGGTGTCGACGGTCTCTGGGCTCTCTTAAGCGTCGATGTTTTCACGTCCGTGAGGGTCCAGCTTCCCTCAACGACGAGGAAGGCCCCGTGAATCGCCACGCGCGACAATTTGCTCTTAGCTGCTGGCACAGATAGTGCCGCGCTCCTCCACGACGGAGAAGGTCCCTGTGCCGGTCACAGGGGCATCTTATTCGCCTTCTTTTTTTGTTTGTTTTACCGACTTGTTTTTTCGTTTTCGGGTATTTGGGGTTTTTTCTTTTCCAACTCTTTCTTCAACTTCTTGTCTCAGGAATCGTCCAATGTGTCATCGACGCCGACCCCATCTCGAGCTCTGAGGTGGAGGGAGGCTTCCTGTCGATGCCAACAGCTCACCAGGGCTCTCGAGCAAGTGAATGACCAGGACAATGAAGAACGTCAAGACGGTTAACAAGCGGATTTCATTAAAAGTGCCCCCAGCGGGGGAAGGAGCAAGGCACGGCGGGGCATTCCCCGCCGGCAAGGACTACACAACAAAAGAGGGGAGGAGACTAGCTCCCCTCCCCAGAAGACTACCGCGCCAGGGCCTCCTCTTCACTGCGCCGCGAGCGGGGGGAAGGTGCGGCGGACGCCAGCGGCGGTAAAGACCCTCACCGAGGCCTCCAGCATCCCCAGCTTGAAGCGGAAGACGAGGTGGTCCCCGACGCGGAGTCGGAGGCCGTGGGCTAGAGCCCCCCAGCGTCCGGTGAGGGCGGCGTCGCCTCCCGCCCCGAAGAAGATGTCCATAGGCCAGAAGAGGTCTGGCCTGCTCTGCTCCCCCAGGGCGATCTCCCCGGCGGCCAGGCCGTGGGCGTGAATCACCCTCCGGACGGCGTCGGGCAGCCGGAGGGAGTTGAAGCCCGGGGCGTCGACGACGACGAGGAGCTCCAGGAAGCGGGACCCCGGGGCGATGAGGGGTCCTAGCATCGCCGCCGCCAGGTGGCGCGGAGTGGCAACCACTCCGTTCACCGGCGGGGCCGGAAGATCTGCAGCAGGGGGAGGGGGGCCCAGGGCAGCCTCCATCTCCCGGAGGGCCCGATCGATGCTCCCCAAGGCGCGGGGAGCAGGCGCCGCCGCCAGCGGCGACGGCGAGTTCAGGGCGCCTCCACGCGCGGAACACCTTAGGATCAGGGCGCCGGAGGCCCCCGAGGCGGCGCGGCTCGCCTCGCCCTGCCTCGGCGCGCCAATGCGGAGGGGGCCGCCGGCGCTGGGCGTCCACTGGGCTGGGATCTTCGCCTTCTTCCCACTGCCCAGGGGACGGCCACGGCGCTTCGCCCCGGAGCTCGATCCAGCGGCGGCGGAGGAGTTGGAGGGATCCATGAGCTCAGGGGAGTGGAAGCAGGAGTGGCACTGGAGGAAGGAGGTGAAGTGCCGGAGGTCTCAAGGAGGACCTATTTAAGGAGGGCGTCCGGCGTCGATGCGTCAAATCCCTGTGCGGGAATCGAAGCGTTGGCGCGGCGCTCTGCTGTCAAGCGACGCATCATTACGACGGGTTGACGCCTCGGGGACCGTAGCATCGCCCGCCGTTTCGTCTCGCCAGCTGCGGCCGCGCCACGCGTCCGGAGTCTCTGCTTCTTCACATGGTCCTCTGGCCGCACGGTTGACGCGTGCCGTTGGAGGGCCCAGCAGCTTCGGGGGCCCCCGACCCTTCGCTTCCTCAAGAGGGCGCGTCTTGGGCCGGGCTCCCGGGGGCTACTGTCGGTGTTCTGGATACCGGGGTATCCCGGTCCACCTGCTCCTGGGCCCCGTCATCGGCCCATCTTCAGCCCAGGGGAGAATCAACGACCCAAGCTACGGAGAAGACCCTCACGAGGAGGCGCCTCGTGAGGAGAACGACGACAGAAACTGCTAAGGACCAGAAGACCTCCTCACGAGCCCCTGCTGGTGAGGAGAGGAAGTACGCCCACGTCAGCTCAGCACGTTTGCGTGCAGAGCAAGAAGACAACGGGCAGAAGACCGCGTACCTCCCACGCTACCCCCGATAGGGAGGAGACCAACTTTCTCTGTGCCTGCCCAAAGCGGCACAGTGATAGTTGGCCACCCCCCTAAAAATAGCGTGGACGGTGCAGGGCGCCAGAGGAGGACGTCAGCCTCCTCCACCCACTCCTGTGGACCGGCGCCACTACCCTACGAAGACCAAGTCTACAGAAGAGAGTAGTGAACAGCTGTCCTCCCTCCTTGGCCATGTGTGGCAACCCCTTCCCCAAGAAGATAAGGGGAAGGAGGACCTTGGCGCTATAAAGGAAGGGGGCGGCCACCCCTTAGAGGTGATCGGATCTTCATCTTCTTCAAGCGGCTAACTGGGCACGTAGGTTCTTCAACCTCTGGCCAGTTAGAGCTTTGTAACCAAGGCCTTGTACTCCTCGCGAGGTGTCGCATCACAATATAAGAAGGCAGGAAGTAGGGGTTTTACCTCACCACGAGGGCCCTGAACCTGGGTAAAGCTCGGTCTCTCTATCTGCAGTGCGTTGCGCGTTCGACAATCGAGGCTTCCGTCACCGTGTTTCGTTGCGATCCAAGGTCTCCCACGTTCAGCCCCCTGCGTTCGAATCTTTTGGGTCCATCGCGTGGTACCCCGTGTTCTTGCGACACGAAATCCATCGACAGGCAACAGCGCTCGCCCGCGCGCGCCTGAGGATGGACGATGTCTAGCCTTGAGTGATCGCTCGCGCGCGACGCCCGCGTCCCTGGCAATATCGGCCGGTTTAGAAAGGAAAGAATATTATTTTCATTGGAACGAAATTACTGCGCATGGTATCCAAGCAGAAAAGGAAAGGAATCGGGACAGATATGGATTGGTGATGCACTAGTGCATGTACGTGACAAATTAATTGCTTGGATCGGTTTTGGTCTCTGTGAGTTTGATCGCTATTGCATCAGTGGTCGTGGGATCGGGACTATTTTCGTCGCTACTCGTGATGTGCGTGCATGACTCTATCGATACTTTGTTGATCGTCAGTGATAGTTGCATGCGGTAGTGCTGTTGAAGATCAGAAGAACCGTCTTGTGGAGTCCAGGCAGGAGGAAAGGTATCAGGAGATTAGTTTCCCTACATGTGGACTGTTGCAGTGTTAAAAAAAATCAGATCGGTCAAGATCGTGCAGCAAAAGGAAAGTATTTTATTACTGCTACTATTTACGAGGTCAAGGATAGTATCTGAGGAGCAAAGAAATAAAGGAATTGAATAAAAGAAAAGATTGGAGCAGTTTCAAAGAGGTGGCAGATTCAGTATATTTGGATCCTTGGCGTGCAGGAAATTGTCCTGTTTGTTTTGGGTGATGTGCTTTGTTTGCTACCAAAATTCAGTTTGCATTTGCGGGTATATTCAGCTCATTTGGACCCTCAGTGTGCAGGAGTATGTCCTGTCCGTTTTGGGTGATCTGCTCATATGCTTCGAGACCGCTTTCTGGTGATCGTTTGTGTCTCCATCAGGTTGGAACGTTGGGGGCGCCGAAGACTCAACGGCGCCAAAGGCAAGTCAAGCTAGCCGAGAGGGAGGTGTGGTGTGGTAGGCTGGCAAGAGTTGAAGATAGAGAGTGACGATATTGCTTATTTGACGCCACGTGCTCGAGAAGAACCTCCGGCATTGAGGACAACGCCTTTCCAAGAAGGGGAGGCTGATGAGGATATTGGCACGCCAGGACGACCTACGATATGTGATAATTAATTCTAAGGCTGTGTCATTAATTTACATATCTGCTCATGTTATTTCGTAGCCAGGTCACCGTCCCTCTGGGATCGACGTGTGTGACGGCGTCTCGGACGTTCGTCTAGTTATCTATCAATAAAGACAAGAGAGTTCTTGAATTGTCAAGAGTAATCCTGTGTGCGCGAAGGTCCTTGAATCTATCAAGGGTTGTCGAGCTATTGGCGTGTTGATTCAGCGTGAGGTTCGTCGTTCATCATCGAGTTGCTCACAGGATTGGCGTTCCCCAATCTTCAGGTCGCGTGTTTCGCTCACATGATTGGGAGATCTATCAGATCAGGAGGTGCATCGTGAAAGATCGGGCCAAACAGTCTGCATCATTACCTTAGCATGATAAGGCCAAACAGTCCCGATCTTTCACAGCGAGTCTACCCAGATAAATATCTTCCAATAACGCAAAGAACGTCACTTGAAGACGAGGACGAATCCAGCAAGCAACGTGATGATGAACACCACGCCTCAAACCAAAGCACGACAATCCTTGATGAACACAAGAACCTCCGCAGCAACTTTATTCGATAACACGACAGCGCCGTTTCCCCGGAGGGATGATACACGGTGGAGCACACGATGGTTTTTGACTAAACAACTGAACTCCCTAAACCCTAGACTGCTGGCCTCCTTATATAGACGGCCAGAAAACTATTGGGCTTGGACAGGCCCAAACCCAAAACACACAATAAAACCTAGGTGGCCCACAACTAGACCTAGCTACGAAATAACATAGGCATGAATATAAATTGCTGACACAACCTTAGACTAATTATTACATATCGTAGGTCGTCCTGGCGTGCCAATATGCAACGAGCTTCCCTCATCTTGGTGGAGTCCTGAAATTGGGCTTCACCTCCTCCGTCGTGCCCATATCATCCTCCCCCCCCCTTCAAAAAGCGTTGTCCCCAACGCGTGAGGGTCTGCTCGAAAGGGTGGCGGCATATGAAGAATAGCACCACTCATATTCGCCGTCTTCAAGTCTTGCTTGCCTTCCTCACCACATCCTCCCTCTTGGCCTGCTCGACTTGATACAGCCCTAGGTGGTTGCACCTCTTTTCTTCGCCAAATAAACTTGTACTTAGGCGCCTCCACCTTCTTCTTTGCTCTCTGTGCTGGAACCTTGCATTGCTGAACATGAACCTGCTTAGCATGACCCTGCAAAGTAGTAATGCCCGGGCCACACAACTGACGAACACGTCCATCTTTGCCTGTATGCACACGCACTGCTGCTCCAACAAGACGTCTTCGAGGTGTTCTAACAAAACTGTGGCTGACTACCCGCGGCACCGTATGCACCGGAACACGATCAGCATCACCATCATCGGTCTGAACACCCATGTCAACACGAACTGGAAGTGGAACACATGGAACACATGCTGACATATCCTTCCCTTCATCAATAAGAGGCTTGACTTCAACCGGCTTGTCACTAACAAGAACAACTGGCTTGTCATCTACAGGCTTGGCTGAAACATTATCACCATCGATGCTTTTCGCATCATGCTCCTCATGCTGCACCTTAGCTAGCCCTGATTGTAGCTTAGCTTTATGCAACTTCTCCTTGCGAACCACCAACACAACATCGGACTTGATTTGATCATCTCTCATAGGCTTCAAAGTCCGCTGTTTGCCATCATGCACGAAAGAATATGTATTTGCTCTCCCAGCATGCATAGCATTGTGATCATACTGCCATGGACGTCCAAGTAACAGTCCACACACCTCCAATGGCAACACATCACATTCCAACTCATCAACATAGTCATCAACTATAAATGGCACACGCACCTTGTGAGTAATCTTCAGCATACCGCAGCTATTAACCCACTCAACATGCCTCGGTTCTGGAATACGCCATGTGGATAAACCCAAAGCCTCCACAATCGCCTTGCTAATGCCATTACAGTAACTACCACTGTCAATCATCAACTTGCATGCTTTGCCTTTGATTATGCACTGCGCCTGAAATAAATTCCATCGCTGGCCTCGATCCGCTGTCATGCAAGTCTCATCATGTACTCTTTTGAGTTGCATATTCATCCCACTCAATGGTACAACCTCCTCCACGACATCCTTGACAACATCAGCCTTGACAACATCAACCGCTGACAATTCAGAAGTCGTGGCTGCCACCTTGCCAACTGTCGGCAATGGAACAACTGTCAACTTCTCATGAGTAGTCACAGCTGTCGCGACCTTCGGTATAGGAGCTATGCTCTTGCCAACATCCTCTATCCGATGCACAACCTTGGGTGGCTGCTGAATCACTTCTACGGTTACCATGGGCTTTCGAGAAGGAACCACGGTGCTACAAGGGATAAAGCACTCTCGCGGAAATTTTCTGAAATTCGCCCAAGTTGCAGAGGTAATGCTCTTCTCCTGCAACGCTTTATGCCACCAACTGTATAGCCTGGCATCCACGCGTCGGTCCGCAAGAGCCAAACGGTTAGAATCATTCATGTTTTGATCATAGGTAGCACACCTGTAGAAACCCTGTAGCATATGACGTTCCCATGACTCATACTCTTCAGCTGTTGCATCATAGGTCAGTTGCCAATTGATCTCATATGCATCATATGCTAAAACACCATCCAGCAGGTCAAGATAATCATTAAAAATATCGCTAGATTTCTTGCCACGGCGACACTTATAGCCGTAATAATCATCCGGAAAAGAGTCCATTGTAGTACTATTTTATCCCAGCCGGCACTGATTCAAAATATCCTGTGTTACTCCGAGTGATCAGTCACACAAAAATCTGAAAAATTCTGTGCAAACTGAAGTAAATCAGGAGTAACTGAAAGCTGACAGGGCAGCTGACGCACAAAGGAGATGCAGGCTCGCGAGGCGCTGGGGGGCAGACAGTCTCCGTGCTCCAGCGATCGGCCAGCAACTCGGGGCGCTCGATCGGGAGGGCAGAAGCAGCCGGATCCAGCGCGTGCAGACCAATGGGCCGGCCCACTAGGGGCGATGCGGGATCCCGGGCGGGCGCAGGACAGGATCGAGGATGCGCCAGGGGACGGAGAACGTCTGGGGTGCGGCGCACGGTAGCGATCTCCTTTTTTTTTAATTTCCCGATCGGATCTGGCTGCGCTGGGAACTCAGGCAAATCGAGCATGCAAATCAACTCGGTCCTGGCGGTGATCAAGAATGATCGGTCCGACGGCGGCCGAGCTGCACACGGAAAAAAAAGGAGATCCAAAAACAAGAACGTAAGGCTCCTCAATCTGCTCTCTGTCCCCACGATCTGAAGAACCACGCTAGGAAAAACAAACACAATCCGATTTGTGCAGCGGAAAGCAATCTCCTATTCCCAATCTACAAACTGTCCGGATGAACAATCAGCAGATCGATCTCGCCGTGAGCAATCCAAAAACCAACGAAGAGATCTGATCTGAAAACTCTTCGAACAAAAACAATCCAGAGCAAAATCAATCTGAAATACTCGCGGTGATAAACCTAGTAATCTGATACCACATGATAAGGATCACACCGGTGATCCTTGGAGTTTTTGTCCCGATCTTTCACAGCGAGTCTACCCGGATAAATATCTTCCAATAACGCAAAGAACGTCACCTGAAGACGAGGACGAATCCAGCAAGCAACGTGATGATGAACACCATGCCTCAAACCAAAGCACGACAATCCTTGATGAACACAAGAACCTCCGCAGCAACTTTATTCGATAACACGGCAGCGCCGTTTCCCCGGAGGGATGATACACGGTGGAGCACACGATGTTTTTTGACTAAACAACTGAACTCCCTAAACCCTAAACGATGGTTTTGGGTTTGGGCCTATCCAAGCCCAACAGTTTTCTGGCCATCTATATAAGCAGGCCAGCAGTCTAGGGTTTAGTGAAGTTCAGAATTTTAGTTTACAAACTATCGTGTTGTGTTTTCTTGGTGAAGCATCCCTCTAGGGACGGCGATGCCGTTTATCGAATAAAGTTGCTGCGGAGGTTCTTGTGTTCATCAAGGATTGTCGTGCTTTGGTTTGAGACGTGGTGTTCATCATCACGTTGCTTGCTGGATTCGTCCTCGTCTTCAGGTGATGTTCTTCGCGTTATTGGAAGATTTCTATCTGGGTACACTCGCTGTGAAAGATCGGGACAAAACTCCAAGTATCATCGGCGTTATCCTTATCATGTGGTATCAGATTACTAGGTTTATCACTGTGAGTATTTTTGATTGTTGATCTATGAATTGTCTTCATCGAGCAGTTTTCAGATCACTTTGGGTGTGCACGAATGGAAAAAGAAGGAAGAGCAGATTGCATCCGAGGTTGAGAAAGTGCTCGGATCTTCTCCTTAAATCAGTTGTCGTCATTGTTCATGGCATTTTGCAGTATTTCGTGATCAGGATCTGAGATCCGATCGGAGGAAGAGAGCGGATTACAAAAAAAAAGGGCGAGAGCCAGCCGCCGCCACGTGAGCCGATCGTGGGTTTCGCTGTTGCGTCCGCTCGATCTGATCGCTTCCAATTCAGGTTTCCAAGATCTGCTCGTCTCGAGTCCAAGACTTGCACGATACAATCCAGGACGCTACACGTATAGAGAAAAAAAATAGCGAACGAGCTCGCTCGCCCACGCGCCTACCCTGCGGTCGAGCGGGGCTCCTCACTCGCGCGCCCCGTGCCTCTACCGATCGGGGATCGGGGGACCTCAGCGTGCTGGCCCAACTGGCGGGCATCGACACGCCTGCACAAGCACCTCGCCTCGCTCGCTCCGATTTCGCGAGACCACAGAGGGTCGGGACCTCCACCCTGGCGCTCGCGCGCTAGGGATCATCTGTTTCGCTGAAAGATCGATAGGATGGGCCGGCCCAATTAAGTAGAGAGACACCAAGCTGAGGCACAACACTGTTTCCCTTCCCAGAGTGCTCGACCGTCACCGCGGAAGTACTATAGGTAGGAAAGAGGTCAGCTATTTAATCTGGTCACATCTTTACTAAACAACCGAGGTGGGACTAAAAAACAGAAAGAGCATGCACCGCATACGAACGTGGAAGCGAACTGCGAACATGTGATGCGCATCGTGCCCCAGGCCCACGGCTGATCCTTTATGTTGCTACTCCTTAGCTAGCTAGCTAGCTGCACGAATCATGTCTGAACTTTACATGCGTTGCTACTTTGCTAGTACTAATTTGAAACACCGCTAATTGTAGATTCAAATAAGTACTAGCTACTGTCTCTTTATGGTACGTGCTCTCGCTTAGTATGTACGCCTTGCATTGTATTGTGTTATGGGTTCTCATAATTGGGCATAATAAGTTCATAAAAAAAGGTTGTGGAACAAATACTAATTCACGTGAGAACAAAAACCGTACATCCACGTGGAAAAAAATGCATCTAGGAATAAATTTAATTAAACCAATTTTATAGAGTATGTGGACCAAGCTATTTAATAGAGGAACAAAAAAATATGCGCAGGAACAAAACTGAAAATAACAGATAACAAAACAAATATCCAGGAACAAAATTATTTATGGGGCTACGGTTGAATAGTATGGGGAACAAGAATATAGCGTTTGAGGAACAAATCTCATATACTCGGGAAGAAAAATATTATGTCCGAGGAATAAATCATGTATACTCAAGGAATAAGAATAGTATATCCGAGGAACAAATCTCATCTACTCGGGGAATAAGAATATTGCGTCTGAGGAACAAATCATGTATACTCAAGGAACAAGAATATTATGTCCGAGGAACAAATCTTGTCTACTCGGGAACACGAAATATTGCGTCCGAGAAACAAATCTCATGTACTCGGGAACAAGAATATTGTGTCCGAGGAACAAAACTCATCTACTCGGGGAATAAGAATATAGCGTCTGAGGAACAAATCTCATATACTCGGGAACAAAAAATATTGTGTCCGAGGAACAAATTAAGTATATTCAAGGAATAAGCATATTATATCCGAGGAACAAATCTCGTCTACTCGGGGAACAAGAACATTGCATCTGATGAGGGTTAACTCGACAAATGTCCTAAATAAAGGACTTAGGATCGGGGAGATAGGGCATCGGATGAACTCGAAGGTAAACGTGGGTGTAGAACCTGGCTTTCTTTCAATCTGTCCCTCACCGTCCCCTCCTGGCCCCTATATATAGATGGCTAGGTCTCGAGGATTGGGAGGGTTCCGATACAGATTACAATATTGACATACGACATGAACTCGTATTTCGACTAGTATTACAATTAGGCCTAGTCTAACGGGCCTCATGGGTACTCAACTGACGGGCTTTATTATCTATACCCTTTTTAGTAGCCCCCGAGATTCTACCTGAATTGTAGATTCGGGTTGAATCTCAGATTTTCAATTCTTCGACTTGATCAATACTTGCCTTCTTCAGATCTTCAAATCTTCGACTTGGTCTTTCGACTTATCTTTTATTCTAATATCTCGCAAGGGGTTTTGATGAACAAGCCATACAACTCTGATGGATCAAGAGGCCAGTTAACTGCCGTAACAGATACTTGTCACCTACTTCAAATTCAATCCCCTTGGACTTGAATTCGGAAACCGGTCAAACCCATTCTTTTACCGCATTTAGGACTTACAAAGAATGAGTCCCAGTGGTTCTCAGGGTACCCAGTGCGTCCACCAGGATTTTTCTTCTCGTCGTAGACACGGATACGTACCAGTAGAGCGCATCCATGTGCATATACCGGGCGACACAGGACGGATCCTGGGGTCTTACCTTCGTGATATATTTCAACCACGACATTCAAGTTTTGTCGCGATGACGCAACTCGAGAATCATATGTCGCAGCCTTGTTTAACAGATTCAATACCCAAGTATTCGGGTTTATCCAACCTTGATTAATAAAAATCTCTCTCCCGATGGGAGTAATAATGCTTCCTGAAGCTTCTCTCGCCTTCCTCTCTCTAGTATTTATGAAAAAACATCGTCAGGTGCGCCCAGCACTCCCGATGGGAGTAGCCCATGAGGCTATAGTCGAAAAAAGTATTGTTTCGAGTATAGGCTCAAATATATTGTGCCTACTCTTAATCATTAAATCGAATCTTTGTATGATAATATCGTCGAGTGCGCGCTCAGCGCTCCCGACAGTAGTAGCCCCCGAGGCTATAGTCGAATATTTTCGGGTATAGACTTAAAGAGTGATATGTTCTTCTTTAACTTCTCTGTAGCTTTCAGACTGGCTTTTCGTCGACTTCCCTGGTTATCATCAATACACGGATATGCTATTCCAAATTTTTCATAGCCTTATTCCCCTTCACTCGAATTCTTGTGACATCATTAATATCATTAATCTGTTCGTAATTGGGACTTGATTCTGACCGTTATCCATGGGTAGCGTGGTAATTTCGCAATATCCCTACCCGTTAGTGGGCTGCCGTTTCCGCTCCCTGTGCCACGTCTTAGCCCACATTCCTTCTTCAGGAAGCTATATAAGGGGGAGAGTGGGGAAATTACTGTTTACCAGCTTCCTTGCTACCGCCGCCGCCACCATTGTTGCTAACCTTGCGCCCTTCGGAGCTTCTGCATATCCCCCATGCGCAACCCCTAGATGCGCATCAAGACTCGCGCGTAGAAGAACAAGATGGGCAAGAACGCCACTGCGAACTCTGCGACCAGCTGGGTGCCATCTGTTTTCAAGCAGAAGGATCTGGAGAAAGCCCAAGCCAATGGCCTCATCTCCGCTGATGATCAGGTCTCTTTCCTGAGCACTGAGCGCATCCCAAGCCCCCGAGCGGCTTTCGGGTGATGTTCTTTGATTTTCTCTTGCGCGGTCTTTCTCTCCCTACCCACGAGTTCTTTCGCGGGCTTCTTTTCGTCTACGGTGTGCAGCTTCACTAGCTCACACCAAACTCTATTCTCCACATTGCCTGCTTTATAACTCTTTGCGAGTCCTTTCTGGGGATTGAACCCCATTTTCTCCTCTGGAAGTATCTTTTTCGGCTCCGCCCTAGTGTTTCTTTATCAAAAAAGCCTGAACTGGGCGGGGCTGTTATTTCTGTTCGTGCTGAGTCCCAGTACTTAGAATTTTCCATGGCTGCCTTAGTACAAGGCTGGAGAAAGAAATGATTTTATATAAAAGACCAGAAAGCCTCTCCATCTGACTTGTTCGGCATTGCCCCTTTCGATGCTGCAAGAAATCTGGAAAAATTGGCCTCATGGGATTCGCCTCCCACAGAAGCTGAGCTGGAGGATGTCAAGCCACTGCTAGCTCGCGTCCAAGCTCTGAAGAGTGATGATGGTGGTGCTTTATCCAGGACTCAACTCATGGCGTTTTTCCTACAACGTCGAGTTCAACCTCTTCAGCACCATCTTTCGATGCTTTGGTCCTTCTCTAGCTTGGACGATTCTTCTCGAGTATCTGATGATCTTTTGGAGAAGAATGATCTCGACAAACGAGTGAGGGCTTTGACTACTCTCACGAAAGAAGATGAAATTCCAGATTTGACTGCTAGTTACTTCGACACCGAGCACCACTTGCCTGTGGTATGTGCAATGTCTTCTTTTGTTCCTCTTCTATTTACCTTATTACTGTGTTTTCTTATGACTTGCGACTTGTTTTCCTTCCAGCATCATCAGTTCCTTGTTTCTCGCTCTCCTCTCCCAGAGGGAGGGGACATTGAAAATGTTCCCATTTCTGCTGCCTCCGAAGCCCCCGAGGTAGAGGACAGCTGATAGGGCAAAGGTGTCCGATCTTTCGATGAGATCTTGATATGTCGATTTGGTGGGTGGAGTTCGTGCTTGACGATCCGACTACACGTGCGAAGCTCGTGCGCCAATGTAATCGCTAGGACAGTCTCCGGGAGTTACTGATCTTGCGGATGCATGATCAGGCTGACCAGCGAGGGTCTTAATTCCTACCTGAAATCGAGAACAAGTAAGAACTAATACAGCAATCAAGATATTGTGGATGAAAGATGTATGCTTTATTCAAGAGGTGGGATTCCGAATAGGCGGTCTTCTTCTGGGCGATTGGCCTCAAAAGTTGAGCTCGTAGTTGCAGCAATGGCTAACTTTAGTCTAATCAAAATCCAAGTTCTAATGATGGCTACGGGGGTATTTGAGGAGGAAAAGGTAGGGGTGCGACGAGCCATGGGTATGGTGGTCGAACGGAACCCTAACAGGCCTTTTCTCCTCAAATTCAGACTCCTAAAAGTGGCTGTCTTATTTGCTGCGAAAATTACATGGGCCTGGCCAAAAAATAAAAGTGATGCAGCACCATATTTATCTAAGGATGAATTTATGAAGTAGTTCTTTGTATATTTCGTCCAAGTCTTCATCCTTCATTATGGTGGCTTCAAAGTTCTGAAATCTCCACTCGTGGCATCTTCTTCAATCCTCAAACGCTTGCTGCCATCTCCATGCACGATCATGCTCCAATGCTTGTCCCTCTCATCCATGCTAGGTCCATCATTCCTAAGAGTAACAAACATATCTGATTTAGGCAGCATCATATTCTCATGTATGTGAGAAAGAGTTCCAAGAAACGAAAGTACCTGATAGTTAAGTTGCTTGGCACGAGCTCGAGTGATGGGTCCTTGTATGTGTTCTGCTATAGGTGCAGCGGTTGTATCAATAGATGGGATGTCCTCATCATGCTCCCCTTCTTGAATTGAAGTCGTCCTCGACGCAACCTCATCTTCTTCACCGAAGTAAGGTTTTAAATCTGCAATGTTAAATGTAGGACTTACCGTACCAAAATCTGCAGGAAGCTCAAGTTTATATGCATTATCATTGATTTTCTCTATCACCTTAAAAGGACCATCAGCACGTGGCATTAACTTAGACTTGCGCAAATTAGGAAAATGATCTTTGCGCAAATGCAACCAAACAAGATCACCAACCTCAAACACAACATGCTTTCGTCCTCTATCCCCAGCAACTTTATACTTAACATTCATGCATTCTATGTTGTCTTTAGTAGTTGCATGCAATTTTAAAATCAATTCAGCACGTTGTGTAGCATCAAAATTATTTTGCACTGAAGATGGTAAAGGCAACAAATCAATAGGTGCACGTGGAACAAAACCATAGACAATCTGAAAAGGGCTCATCTTTGTGGTAGAATGCAGCGAACGATTATAAGCAAATTCAATATGAGGCAAACACTCTTCCCACAATTTTAAGTTCTTCTTTAAAACAGCCCGCAACATGGTAGATAAAGTTCTATTAACTACTTCAGTTTGTCCATCAGTTTGGGGATGACATGTAGTACTAAACAGCAATTTAGTCCCCAACTTAGCCCATAAACATCTCCAAAAGTGGCTAAGAAATTTAGTATCACGGTCAGAAACAATAGTAGTTGGCACACCACGCAAACGAATGATATCACGAAAAAATAAATCAGCAATGTGCGCAACATCATCGGTCTTGTGACAAGGAATAAAGTGTGCCATCTTACAAAACCGATCCACAACAACAAAAATACTATCCCTCCCCTTCTGTGTACGAGGTAATCCCAAAACAAAGTCCATCGAAATATCCTCCCAAGGAACACTAGGAACAGGAAGAGGCATATATAAACCATGTGGATTAAGGCGAGACTTAGCTTTTTGACAAGTAGTGCAGTGTGCCACGAATCTCTCAACATCTCGCCGCATGCGTGGCCAAAAGAAGTGTGCAGCAAGAACATCCTCCGTCTTCTTGACACCAAAGTGTCCCATTAATCCTCCTCCATGCGCCTCCTGTAACAACAAAAGACGAACGGAACCATCTGGGATGCATAGTTTGTTAGCACAGAACACAAATCCATCATTAAGGATGAATTTGTTCCATGTTCTATCATCTTTACAATTCTGCAACACATCTTTAAATTCAACATCATGCAAGTATTGTTCCTTGATAGTTTGCAACCCAAAATTTTTGAAGTCAAGCTGAGATAACATAGTATAACGGCGCGACAAAGCATCAGCAATAACATTATCTTTATCCTTTTTGTGTTTGATAACATAAGGAAAAGATTCAATAAATTCAACCCACTTTGCATGGCGACGATTCAGTTTTGCTTGACTACGAATATGCTTTAAAGATTCATGATCAGAATGTATAACAAATTCTTTAGGCCATAAATAATATTGCCAAGTTTCTAATGTCCGAACCAGCGCATATAATTCTTTATCATAAGTAAAATAGTTCAGACTAGGCCCACTCAATTTTTCACTAAAATATGCTACAGGTTTGCCCTCTTGTAATAACACACCTCCCAAACCAATTCCACTAGCATCACATTCAAGTTCAAATGTCTTATTAAAATCAGGAAGTTGGAGTAATGGAGCATGTGTTAACTTATCTTTCAGTATCATGAAGGCCTCTTGTTGTGCATCGCCCCAAACAAAGGGCACATCCTTCTTTGTGAGCTCATTCAATGGCGCAGCAATAGAACCAAAATCTTTGACAAAGCACCTATAAAACCCTGCGAGACCAAGAAAACTCCTCACATGTGTGATCGTCTTGGGCTGCGGCCAATTCTCAATGGTTTCAATCTTGGCTGGATCAACTTCAATTCCCTGTTCTGTAACAACATAACCAAGAAAAGCAACTCTATTTGTGCAAAAGGTGCACTGCTCAAGATTACCATACAAACGTGCATCACGTAAAGCATTGAAAACAGCACGTAAATGATCCAAATGGTCCTCTAAAGATTTGCTATAGATGAGAATGTCATCAAAATAGACCACCACAAAACGACCAATAAAAGCACGTAAAACTTCGTTCATCAGTCTCATAAAGGTACAAAACGAGTACGCATGGCATGTTCTTCTTCTTCCTCTTGCCTGGCGACCGAAACTTAACTCACGGACTCTGAAAAAGGCACGGATGAAATTGGGAGGAACGAACAAAATCTAATGTGAAGTCGGTGGCAGAAGTATATGGCGTGGTGGTGGAAGGATATGATGGAGCAGTGGTGCAAGCGTGCGGCGGTGGCGTGACTATGGTGATTCGAACTCGAAACTCTAAAGGAACAAACACTAAGACCAGCAACTCGACACACAGATGCAGACACAAATTCAACGATGCCAACTGAAAAGACAATGCAAAGGCTCGGATGGTTTATGGGACGAGATGATCTAAACCCTAACTGTATTTTTGGCTTTTGCGTGGTTTATAGGTATGAACACAGATGCAATCTAAACTATGAAAATAGTAAATCTCACCGAGCAACCTGAAATCTGATACCACTTGATAGGGCAAAGGTGTCCGATCTTTCGATGAGATCTTGATATGTCGATTTGGTGGGTGGAGTTCGTGCTTGACGATCCGAATACACGTGCGAAGCTCATGCGCCAATGCAATCGCTAGCACAATCTCCGGGAGTTACTGATCTTGCGGATGCACGATCAGCCTGACCAGCGAGGGTCTTAATTCCTACCTGAAATCGAGAACAAGTAAGAACTAATACATCAATCAAGATATTGCGGATGAAAGATGTATGCTTTATTCAAGAGGTGGGATTCCGAATAGGATGTCTTCTTCTGGGCGATTGGCCTCAAAAGTCGAGCTCGTAGTTGCAGCAATGGCTAACTTTAGTCTAATCAAAATCCAAGTTCTAATGACGGCTATGGGGATATTTGAGGAGGAAAAGGTAGGGGTGCGACCAGCCATGGGTATGGTGGTCGAACGGAACCCTAACATGCCTTTTCTCCTCAAATTCGGACTCCAAAAAGTGGCTGTCTTATTTGCTGCGAAAATTACATGGGCCTGTCCTAAAAATAAAAGTGACGCAGCACCATATTTATCTAAGGACGAATTTATGAAGTAGTTCTTTGTATATTTCGTCCAAATCTTCATCCTTCATTATGGTGGCTTCAAAGTTCTAAAATCTCCACTCGTGGCATCTTCTTCAATACTCAAATGCTTGCTGCCATCTCCATGCATGATCATGCTCCAATGCTTGTCCCTCTCATCCATGCTAGGTCCATCATTCCTAAGAGGAACAAACATATCTGATTTAGGCAGCATCATATTCTCATGTATGTGAGAAAGAGTTCCAAGAAACGAAAGTACCTGATAGTTAAGTTGCTTGGCATGAGCTCGAGTGATGGGTCCTTGTATGTGTTCCGCTGTAGGTGCAGCGGTTGTATCAATAGATGGGATGTCCTCATCAACAGCCAAGATGGAGATGAAGGCGAAAATTCACTGGAAGATACCAGCTCAACGATGTCGCCTCCTCTTGCGCTTTCTGAAGATCGCGGCATTGACAAGAAGAGGAAGCGTGTGGTGGAGCTCCTTTCTACGAGTACTTCAGTGCATACGACTGTGATCGGGGAGACCTCTGCGCCAGAGGGAGAAGTAGAGCTTTTCGACCTCTTGGACTCATGAGTGTTCTGCTGCTATTTTCATATACTCTTTTTTTCTGTCGACTTGGGTAAAGGACTCTACCTTTTTTTTCATTTTCAGTGATGAGGAAGACCCAAAGAGATTTGCTACTGCCCCTGCCGCTGATACTACTGCCCCTGACGACAAGCAGGGAAGGCCCTTTCTGACGCGAATAAGGAGCGCTTCCAGTGGGAACAGGCCATGACTGATCGGCTTAATAAGATGACTGCTATTGCTGGAGGTACATACTATGCCTTTCCCTTCTTTTGTGGGGTTACCCACTCTCTATGCTTGCTGATGTGCACTTTTTTCTTCTGTCTTTGTTTCCTTGATTGTGCAGAACGTACTAGAGTGTCTTCGTCATCTGTGCAACCAGACGATGATTCTCTTATGACCGCAGTTAATTTGCTGGAAGCAAACTGGATTTCTATCCAGGAGATCTTCGAGTTGGTTAGCCGCGTGCTCACGGGGATTTTCGTCGGGTTGTGGACCAAGCAAAGAGCGGAGATGCCAGACAATGACTTGAAGAAGCTTGCCAAGGCCTTTGACACCTCCGACGATCCTATCCTTCTTATGAAGGGCTGTTCTGTTAAGCGAGGTGCCGAGGGGGCCATTCCTCTTACATACGCTCATGGCGAGGAGGTCATCTGGGAGAAGGTGAGTTCTTCCCGCGGTTGACCCCTTTCAGAGCTGAAGGTTTTCTTCGAGAAGGCGAAGAGGTATGCGCCGGGCATCGTCTCGATAATTTCTCCTTCGGCGGCTGCTACAACCTCTGCTACACCGGTTTCTTCGACTCCCGTGACAAGTGGAACCATGCCTCCTCCGAATGCTAGTGCTACCTCTGCCACGCCTACTTCCGCTGTGGACCCTGCGGCTGAGGTGGCATAGACTTAGCCTTCCTTTGTAATCTTAGCATATTCAGATGTAGTGAACTTTTAGTCGCATGTAGCCCAAGAACTAATCAGAGGACTTGCGCTTTTGTGAATATTCTTTTTTTTGTGAAATGTCATGTTTGATTTAGTGCCTGAGATGCTTCTTTTTTCCTTTCTTTTGGCTTCCAGCCTATGCGTGCTGGTGGATCGTCGGGTTGTGGTCAGGCTTCATCTCCCCCCCATATATTCGACTCTGGAGTTCCTTTGCCTCATCATTCTTCGTGTCGGTGTTCTGAACACTTGTTGAGAATTTTAGACCTGGAGAGCCGTTTGACATTGATGAAGCACCAGACATAGATGGCTATGGACAAAGCCAGTAAATCTTGTGGCTTTATGAAACAAATATCCAAAGTTGAGGATAAGGTGACGGGTCTGACGGCCAGAGTTGTGCACCTAGAAGAATGCGACTCCTTCCTCGTTGGTATAGTTGAGTCTGCTTGTGAGCTATTGTGATGTAAGATTCCTTGCAACCTTCCTCTTATTCCCTTTTACTCCATTAACAATGGACAATGACTTCGTATTATTGCACGCACTTGTTTGGATTTCGTTGGTGAGACTCGTCGGGTTTTTGAATGAATCGTGTCTCTTGAGAGATCTTCAGCGGGAGTCGAAAGTTTTTGGTCTGATCCCCGGCGCCGTCGTGCGATTGTGCTTCTTCAAGATCGTGATCAGCACATTGGAGAAGCTGTTGATGGTTGTCAAAGATCTTTGACTACCATGCCTCCGTGATGCTCCCTCGTATCCTATTCCTGGCACTTTTCCGCAGCTACTTGATGCTTTTAGATCTAGTCAGCGAATTCATCGTCTGATAGAACTCAATTTAGTGGTTGGTGCCAACTTTGCACTTGGTTGGACACATAAGTGGCATCCGAGGCTTAATTATAGTTCCATGTCGCTAAGTTTGCCTCCAGGGGGAGCTATGTTGCGAGTCCATATGGATGCTACTCTTCGACCAGCAAGGAGGCTCATAGCTAGATTGCTTCAGCAGGATGCCGCGTTTTTCTGCGAGCATCAGTACTTAGATCCTTTAGGCGTGGATGATTCTGATCAGCCACTGCTGTAATTTTTGTATGTTTTTGTGTGCGGGACGCGAGAGTTTTTGTTTTCCAACTCTTTTGTTAGAAATTTTATTCACAGAGCGTTTTTTATTTTGGTGCGTTTACCGCAGTTTTTCATGTAAAGACACATAAACTCGAATAAGAGGAACTTTGTCTTTATTTATGCTTGTAATGTAAGATACATAGGGTGACCCAAGAGATCCAGCCAATGACCTGTGTTCTGGATCTAGAGGGCATTGCCCTGGAACAACTCGTGGCTTTTACAACCTTATTATTTCTACTCTATTCTTTAGAATACTTTGTCGCCTATGCCACCGTGGTCTTCTCTTCTTCTTCTGTCGACTTGTCTTGTTATGATAGCTGTACCCGTGGTTTTTTCACCTCCGGCTCTGCTAGGTGCCTTTCGAGTTGTTGTGCGGCTCCTGCAGTCGAGCTTTTCGTTTCGCTTTTAGGTTCTCCGTAGCTTGCCATCATGCCGAAGTTTTGAGCCATTTTGTGGAACTTCTTGTCGCATTGATCTGAGAGTTTGAAGCTTCCTTTGACTATGATGATTCCTTTGGGTCCTGGCATTTTGAGTACCAGGTACGTATAGTGAGGTACTACCATGAATCACGAACACGCGGGTCGCCCGAGGATCGCGTGATATTATGATGGCCAGTCCATGACTTCGAAGTCTAGCTTCTCTCTTCTGTAGTTTTGCTGATTTCTGAAGCAAACGTTGAGTGCTATTCGACCAAGTGGATAGTTAGCACTTCCTGGGACTATTCCATGGAAGGAACAATCAGTTGGTTTTAGGAATTCCAATGAGATGTGCATTGCTCGTAGGGTCTTTGCATATAAAAGATTTATGCCACTTCCTGCGTCCATGAATATTCTGTCGACATCGTAAGTCCCAATTTGGGCTTTGAGTACCAAAGGTGCGTTTCCTGGCTGAGGAAGTGTTATTGGGTGATCATCTCTGCTAAATTCTATGGGTTGCTCCGACCAGTGTAGATATTCCGTTGTTGCTGGAGGCGAAGTTACTGCCAAGTTAACTTGGCGAGTTATGCTTTTTTCTTCTTTGTTCGACTTTGGCACAGGCTATATCATTGCTGTGATGTGCCCTTTAGATGGAACATATCCTCCGTCGTCATCGCGTCCCTGGTTTGGCTGGTCTTGATTTTGAGGAACTCCGTTGTTTCCTTGCTGATTTACAGGCGCACTGCTTGTGTTTCCTTTGTATCCCTGCCATTTTGCTTCGGCTTGCTTGTTTAGTGCTGCTTCCTACAGTTTCAGAAACGCTGTGCAATCTTTCATTGCGTGTCTGGATACTCGTTTCCCATCAACAAAAGCGGAGTGTATATGACATGGTCTATTTAGCATATCTTCCGGTGATGGGTTGTACTCTCTGGATTCTCTTGTCTGAAACTTTTTGTAGTCTTCTTTCCCATAGCTGCGTTATCCCAAACTTCTGCGGTCGTTCCATTGGTAGCCATTGTCCTTGTACCCTGCGGCTACTTGGTTGTGAGAGCCGTAGTTATCGTAATTACAGGATCTTCTCCTTTGACCTCCATATCTATTTCCTCTATCATCCTCTAGCGATCGCGTGCGTTTATTGTTGCATGCATCTTCTCCTTCTGCAAATCTGTTTGCTACATCCATTAAATCTGATACTGTTTTTGGCTTGATTCTGCCCATCTCTTCGACTAGGTCTCCTCGCCTTAACCCGACTATGAATGCGTCTATTGCTCTTTCGTCTGATACTTCGACTGCTGAATTTTTTTATGATGCTCCATCTTTGGATATACGCCCTTAATGTCTCACCTCGTTGTTGTATGCAGGCTTTGACTTCTTCTATGGATACTGGCCGCTTATATGTCGACTTGAAGTTACTCATGAATTGTTTTGTGAGCTCTTCCCAGCTTCCAATTGTTTCTTTTTCTAGTTTGCTCAAACCATGACCTTGTCTCGCCGGTGAGGTGTAATTGCAAACTTTGCATAGCTATTTCCTTTGTTCCTCCCAATATTTTTACTGCTTGCAGATAATCCGAGAGCCATGACTGTGGCTCCTGAGATCCGTCGTATTTTTGCTGATCATGAGGTAATTTGAAACCTTTGGGTACTGACGTGGTGCGAACCCTATGGGTGAAGCATGATGCCCCCATCTCCTTTTCGTCGTCTTCGTAATCGTACGCCTTATTTGGGGACTTGGATCTTCGGGTTCCTCTGTACTTCGGGCTTTTGTGTCGCCCTGGTGATGGTGTTCTAGATCGTCGACTCCCACTCCTGTGCCGAGGACTATTGTGACGGCGCGGTGATCTTGGCTTATGGGTTCCTTTTTTGCGATATGCCTCCTCCTCTTTTGCTGATAATTTGTTGCCTACCATCTTCAATCCATTTAGTGCTGCGCGGTGCATATGTTCCCTCGGGTCTCCTGGATTTGGTCGTGTTGTATGTAAGTATGCTTGAGCTGCCACCAGTGCTGCTTCAGGAGTTTTTGGTATAATGTTTCCTTGCTCGTCGACCGATAGGAAGGACGAGTCGAGGTTTTTGGAGATACTTTGCCTTTCTGAATACTCGAGGTTTTCATATCTTGACCCATGTCGACGATGCCTTTTAGTTGTATATGATGCGTCGCTATTTGCTCTGCGAGCAGCGTCGCTTGCTGCAATGGCAGAGTCTTTCCTCTTCTGCATTTCAATCCTCTCCTTTGCTAGTTGCTTCGCCTGCTGCCTTAGGGCGTAGTGATACCCCAAAAGCATATTTTTGCTAGAGTTTGTTGGTATTGGCGTGCCATGCTCCATGGCTGTCTTGATTATTCTCCACTCGTCGACTGATAGTCGAACTTTCTCCCTGGCTGTTAGGGAGTCTGCAGTTTTTGCTTCTGCTAGATGATTCGCTACTCTGTTTATATTTGCTGGATTGAGCACTAGATTGTTGTTTTCGTCGAGTTCTTCTGAGTTGTCTCCTGTGATAGCGAGTATCTAGTATCGATTGTCGAGTTTGCTGATGGAACTTGAGAAGATCGAATTGTCATCTTTAGAAAGCTCTAATCCTGTCTTCTAGGTGTCTTCTGATTTATCTGAGGTGTCGTCGTGGCAGATCATGAGATCTTCCAGTTGAACTTCTAAGTCGAAATTCTCCATAATTTTGTCGCCTCCTGCGATTTTTCCTTCTTCTGTTTCTGCTAAGCTGACCGGCGAGTTTACCTCGCTAGAAGAGCCTTCTAATGATTCCGACATTGCTACTGTCTTGGGTTCACTTGCCGACGGACCCGGTTTCGCCGGATCGGAAAGGCGAATCAAACCTAGTGATCCAACGCGAAAGTTCAAGCTTCCGATCGTCAAATCCATATCTTGATCCATGCTCTCGAATACTTGCGTGAAACTTGACTGGTCATGTTGAAAATCGACAGTTCCGAAGGGTATCTGGATTTCGTCGACTTCTGAATTCCTGTTGGCTAAAACTGAAAAAGCCGTCGAATTCATGATTCCAACACCCAAAGTCCCCATCGTCGGCGCCAATTGACGAGGGTTAACTCGACAAATGTCCTAAATGAAGGACTTAGGATCGGGGAGATAGGGCGTCAGATGAACTCGAAGGTAAACGTGGGTATAGAACCTGGCTTTCTTTCAATCTGTCCCTCACCATCCCCTCCTGTCCCCTATATATAGATGGCCAGGTCTCGAGGATCGGGAGGGATCCGATACAGATTACAATATCGACATACGACATGAACTCGTATTTCGACTATTATTACAATTGGGCCTAGTCTAATGGGCCTCAGGGGTACTCAACTGACGGGCTTTATTATCTATACCCTTGTCAGCGTCAGAGGAACAAATCATGTATACTAAAGGAACAAAGAATATTATGTCCGAGGAACAAATCTCATATACTCGGGGAACAAGAAATATTGCATTCGAGGAACAAATCTCATGTACTCGAGAACAAGAATATTGTGTCCAAGGAACAAAACTCATCTACTCAGGGAACAAGAATATAGCGTCTAAGGAACAAATCTCATATACTCGGGAACAAGTATATTGTGTCCGAGGAACAAATCATGTATACTCAAGGAACAAGAATATTACGTCCGAGGAACAAATCTCGTCTACTCGGGGAACAAGATCTAAACTCGAAACTAATATGCAGAAAAGATCGGTGAACCTAGACTCCTACAAATTGGAAGAAAAGATACGCGAAAAGACGATCAGCGACTAAAACTCAAGAACGGTGCAATCTAGGCTATGGCAGAAACTAAGAACCCTAATTTTTTTTGCCTTTTTCTGGATAGGACTAAAAACAAAAACGAATTGCAGGGATGAATTTGTGGATGCTCACCGAGTAAACCGTGGAAATCTGATACCAAGATGATATGGGGTGGCCCGATCTTCTCATGAGCGATGCGATGGTGATGATGGCAGCGGATGATTATCGGGGATAACTTGGTGTCACCGATGAATTCTCCTCGCTTGAACCCTGATGCCAATGCAACAGCTCTCAAACCCTGTAGGATATTCACGACTCCACACACTTGCGCACGTAGCCGTCGACCACGAAACGGTAGTTTGCAATCTACTAATTCCCAGTGGAACAACAGATTACACTAAACTTGCAGTAGTATAATTCTCCCAATCGATGAATTGGCAAGAGGAATTCAAGATGAATGCTTGCAGCAGTTCAACAAGAGTATTTTGTCTAAAACGTGGTCTAACCCTAATTGAGGGGGCGCCCAGGGGTAGTTATAGGTGGGCGGGCGTCCTCAGCAAAGACCTGGCCCAAAACATGCCTGGTTTGGGCCCAAACTGACTCGGTTCGACTCAAACGGGTACATACCGACCCATATATGGGTTCGGCCTATTTCTGGCACACAGGCCATGTGTGTAGCGCACCTTAGACATGTAGATATCGTGTCGTAGGCAGTCCTAGTGTGCCATCATGTGCTCGTGCTCATCCAGACTTGATCTCCACTTGTCTCTCGATCGCCGTCCTCCCTCTCCTCCCGCTGGCGATATCTTGACAGATGACATACCTAAATACAACATAGTACATCGCTTTAGGTAGTATATAATTCGGAGATATCAATACATTCTTTTCAACTAGGAAAGAATTCACCTTATAATAATCATCAATTAGACTCAATATTTCCTTCCAGCTCAAACACTCAAAATCAGCAAGATCCATGATTGTATCCTCATCAACAAGAATATTGCGTCTGAGGAACAAATCATGTATACTCAAGGAACAAGAATATTACGTCCGAGGAACAAATCTCGTCTACTCGGGGAACAAGAATATTGCTTTCGAGGAACAAATCTCATGTACTCGGGAACAAGAAATATTGCATCCAAGGAACAAATCTCATGTGCTCGGGAGTAAGTATATTGTGTCCGAGGAACAAAACTTAGCTACTCGGGGAACAAAAATATTACATCCGAGGAACAAATCTCATATACTCGAAAACAAGAATATTGCATCCGAGGAACAAATCATATATACTCAGAAACAAGAATATTGCATCAGAGAAACAAATCATGCATACTCAAGGAACAAAATGAAACAAATAATTAGTATCCACAAACAAAAAAATTAGTATGTGGAACAAAGAAGAGAAATGATTTTTAAAATCTAAAAGGAAAAAATTTAAAAATCCAAGAAATAAGATAACAGACTTAGATGCAAAAAAGCATAAGAAAATAGTAAAACAACAAACAAACAAAAAAGAATGCAAGAAAGAAGGAAAAATAAAATAGGAAGAAAAAACGATGAAAATATAAACGAAAGAAAAAAGGAAAACAGAAACATACGTCTGCTGCGTCCGTCCAAAATGAAACATAACGTTCGTTGCTTTTTGTTTTTTAGAGGAAGTAACGCTTGTTGCTTGGTATCCCGGAAACGAAAGAAGACAGAGACCGAAGCAAGCCAATGGGCCAAGCCCACGTTCAGAATTCTTTAGAGAAATGGTTGCTACGTATCGCGCGTGTGCCACAGAGCATTTTTTCAGAGGGTCTCTGTGGTTGGGCGCGGCCGGATCGTTCGGCCTTGTTGCCGCTAGTTTGGAATCGACTCCATCACGGACGCTACTCCAGGACCGATCACTGCAAGGAGACGCCTCTTTTTGATCGCTACCTACCAGACATCGACGCCACTTTGTCTGATCGGGAGCGTCCAAATTTCTTTTGCTGTTGGTTTTGCTTCAGGCGGGTGCAGATAGAGAGGGTTTTTTTTCAGTCTGGTTTCCGTGCGTAGCAGTCTTTCCTGCTCTGTTGCGACCTGTTGTTGCTCGAATCGGATCAGTACAGGTAGTGAAAAAGAGACACAATGATGGATTCTTTTTTAGGTGATTATTATGGCCATCGGTGTTCTAGTGGCAGGAAGTCAGGTGATGTTTTCAATGATTACCTTGATATCAAGAAGGGAGTACCACTATCCAAGCCTAGCTGGCGCTTACATAAACTTGCGACAATTGCAGAGTTCCAAGATTGGGAAAGGCACATGGAACAGGGTTTCCATCGATGTCGCAAATACAATGACAAGTTTAGTGGCTATGATGGGTATGGTGTTGCTTACCGGCGTGTGGACACTGAAGTAACCAGATGGTGGTGCAAGGCGGTTGGAAGAAATGAGTTTGATTGTACTTGGGAGGACTTCAAGAAATTTCTCTGTGATGGTTTTGTGTTACCGTATATGGAGGAAATAGAGTAGCCACCCAAGTTTGTGCATGGGCTAGAGGATGTTGGCAAGAGCATAGCTCCTATACCAAAGGTCGCGATAGCTATGACTACTCATGAGAAGTTGATAGTTGTTCCATTGCCGACAGTTAGCAAGGTGGCAGCCACGATTTCAGCAGTTGATGTTGTCAAGGCTGATGTTGTCCAGGATGTCGTGGAGGAGGTTGTACCATTGAGTGGGCTGAATATGCAACTCAAAAGAGTACATGATGAGACTTGTATGACAGCGGATAGAGGCCAGCGATGGAATTTATTTCAGGCGCAGTGCATAATCAAAGGCAAAGCATGCAAGTTGATGATTGACAGTGGTAGTTACTGTAATGGCATTAGCAAGTCAGTTGTGGAGGCTTTGGGTTTATCCACATGGCGTATTCCAGAACCAAGGCATGTTGAGTGGGTTAATAGCTGCGGTATGCTGAAGACTACTCACAAGGTGCGTGTGCCATTTATAGTTGATGACTATGTTGATGAGGTGGAATAGGATGTGTTGCCATTGGAGGTGTGTGGGCTGTTACTTGGACGTACATGGCAGTATGATCGTAATGCTATACATGCTGGGAGAGCAAATAGATATTCCTTTATGCATGATGGCAAACAGCGAACTTTGAAGCCTATGAGAGATGGTCAAATCAAGTCCGATGTTGTGTTGGTGGTTCACAAGGAGAAGTTGCATAAAGCTAAGCCACAACCAGGGCTAGCTAAGGTGCAGCATGAGGAGCATGATGCAAAAATCGTCAGTGGTGATATTGTTTCAGCCAAGCCTGTAGATGACAAGCCAGTTGTTCTTGTTAGTGACAAACCGGTTGAAGTGAAGCCTCATATTGATGAAGGGAAGGATATGTCAGCATGTGTTCCATGTGTTCCACTTCCAGTTCATGTTGACGTGTGTGTTCAGACCGATGACGGTGGTGCTGATCATGTTCCGGTGCATATGGTGTCGTGGGTAGTCAGCCACAGTTTGGTGAGAACATCTAAAAACTATTTTGTTGGAGCAACGGTACATGTGCGCAAAGGCAAGGATGGACGTGTTTGTCAGTTGTGTGGCCCAGGCATTACTACTTTGCAGGGTCGTGCTAAGCAGGTTCATGTTCAACAACGCAAGGTGATAGGGTAAAGGTGCCCGATCTTTCGATGAGACGGATAGCTACGATTTGTGGTGGAGGTCGACGTTGACGATCCGACTACGAACATGCGAGACTTTGCGCCTTAGCAATCGCTACACCAACTTTCGAGGCTATCGACCACGTGGGAGCGAGATTGACCTGACCACGAGGGTCTATTCCTGTGAGCAATTGAAGAACAAGCAAGAACAATGATTAAGCAATCAGAATTGCAGATGAATATGAAGATTGTATTACTCCTAGAGGGATGATAACGTGGGGTTCTGGAAGTGCATAGTACAGGAGGTCTCGACGACGCTTGTGCCTATGGCGAAGTAGAGCAATGGCTAAAACTTAATCTAAACAAAACCCAAGTCCTAATGACGGCTGGGTGGGAGTATATGAGGAGGAGAGGTAGGGATTTTTGTCCACCCTGGTAGGGGTGGCCGAAACAGGCCCTAGTTGGGCTTTCCTCCTCACATACGGACCCATAAAAAACCCTAAGTGGTCCACTTCGAAAATACGTGGGTCTGGCCCATAAAATAAGGTGTCGCAGCACCCTTAATGGCTATGGACGAAAATTACTAATTGTAATCTTGAATATTTTGTCCATGCATCCATCCTTGCTCATGGCTGCTTCAATGTCCTGAATTCTCCACTTGCAGCGTCTTCTTCCTGGATCATATGCTTGTTGCCCTCTCCATGGATGACCATGCTCCAATGCTTGTCCCTCTCTTCCATGCTAAGTCCATCATTCCTAAGTAACACAAGTACATCTGTTTTAGGCAGCATCATATTCTCATGTATATTAGGAATGGTTCCAAGAAACGAAAGTACCTGATAATTTAGTTGCCTAGCACGAGCTCTAGTGAGAGGTCCTTGTACATGAGGATGTGTAGTGGTTGTATCAACAGTAGGGATGTCCTCATCATCCTCCCCTTCTTGAATTGAAGTCGTCCTCGACGAAAGCTCATCTTCTTCTCCAAAATAAGGCTTCAAATCTGCAATCTTAAATGTAGGACTTACCGTACCAAATTCTGCAGGAAGCTCAACTTTATAGGAATATCATTCATCTTTTCTAACACTTTAAACGGACCAGCAGCACGTGGCATCAATTTAGACTTGCGCAAATCAGGAAAACGATCTTTGCACAAATGCAACCAAACAAGATCCCAACATCAAACACAATATGCTTTCTTCCTTTATCTCCAGCTATTTTATATTTAGCATTCATGCGTTCTATGTTTTCTTTAGTAGTTACATGTAGTTTTAAAATATGTTCAGCACGTTGTGTAGCATCAAAATTATGTTGCACCGTAGATGGAAGAGGCAATAAATCAATAGGTGCACGAGGAACAAAACCATACACAACTTCGAAAGGGCACAATTTAGTGGTAGAATGCAGCGAACGATTGTAAGCAAATTCTATATGAGGTAAACAATCTTCCCACATTTTTAAGTTCTTCTTTAAAACAGCCCTTAGCATAGTAGATAACGTTCTATTTACTACTTCAGTTTGTCCATCAGTTTGGGGATGACATGTAGTACTAAACAGCAATTTAGTCCCCAACTTAGCCCATAAACATCTCCAAAAATGGCTAAGAAATTTAGTATCATGATCAGACACAATAGTATTAGGCACACCATGCAAATGCACAATTTCACAAAAGAACAAATCAGCAATATGCGCATCATCATCACTCTTATGACAAGGTATAAAATGTGCCATCTTAAAAAATCTGTCTACGACCACAAAAATACTATCCCTCCCCTTCTATGTGCGAGGTAATCCCCAAACAAAATCCATAGAAATATCTTCCCAAGGCACACTAGGAATAGGAAGAGGCATGTATAAACCATGAGGATTAAGGCGAGACTTAGCTTTCTGACATGTAGTGCAGCGAGCAACAAATCTCTCAACATCTCTACGCATCCGTGGCCAAAAAAAGTGTGCAGCAAGTACGTCCTCCGTCTTCTTTACACCAAAGTGACCCATTAAACCTCCTCCATGTGCCTCCTGCAACAACAAAAGACGAACAGAGCCATCTAGGATGCATAGCTTGTTAGCGCAAAACACAAATCCATTGTTGAGGACGAATTTGTTCCAAGTTCTACCCTCTTTACATTTCAACAATATATCATTGAATTCAACATATGCTCATATTGTCCCGTAATTGTTTCCAAACAAAAAAATTTGTAGTCAAGTTGATTAGGCATGGTATAGCGGCGCGACAAAGCATCAGCAGTAACATTATCTTTACCCTTTTTGTGTTTAATGACATAAGGAAAAGATTCAATAAACTCAACCCACTTAGCATGTCGTTTATTCAGTTTAGCTTGACTATGAATATGCTTCAAAGATTCATGATCAAAATGTATAACAAATTCTTTAGGCCATAAATAATGTTGCCAAGTGTCCAATGTCCGAACCATAGCATATAATTCTTTATCATAAGTAGAATAGTTCAGACTTGGCCCACTCAGTTTTTCACTAAAATATGCGATAGGTTTACCATCTTGTAACAACACACCTCCTGACCCAATACCACTAGCATCACATTCCAACTCAAAGGTTTTATTAAAATCAGGAAGTTGGAGTAATGGAACATGTGTTAACCTGTCTTTCAGCAGTAGGAAAGCATTGGCTATGCATCTCCCCAAGTGGAGGGCACATCTTTCTTTGTCAGCTCATTCAGCGGCGCAGCAATGGAACCAAAATCTTTCACAAAGCGCCTATAAAATCTAGCGAGACCAAGAAAACTCCGCACTTGTATGACCGTTTTAGGCTGCGGCCAACTAGAAATAGCTTCAATCTTGGCGGGATCAACTTCAATACCCTGCGCTGTAACAACATAGTGATATGGGCACGAAGGAGGAGGTGAAGCCCAATTTCAGGACTCCACCAAGATGAGGGAAGCTCGTTGCATATTGGCACGCCAGGACGACCTACGATATGTAATAATTAGTCTAAGGTTGTGTCAGCAATTTATATTTATGCCTATGTTATTTTGTAGCTAGGTTTAGTTGTGGGCCACCTAGGTTTTATTGTGTGTTTTGGGTTTGGGCCTGTCCAAGCCCAACAGTTTTCTGGCCATCTATATAAGGAGGCCAGCAGTCTAGGGTTTAGGGAGTTCAGTTGTTTAGTCAAAAACCATCGTGTGCTCCACCGTGTATCATCCCTCCGGGGAAACGGCGCTGCCGTGTTTCTAATAAAGATTGCTGCGAGGGTTCTTGCGTCATCAAGGATTATCGAGCTGTGGTTTGAGGCGTGGTGATCTTCATCACGTTGCTTGCTGGATCCGTTCCTCTTCTTCAGGTGACGTTCATTGCGTTATTGGAAGATTATTTATCCGGGTTGACTCGCTGTGAAAGATCGGGACAAAACTCATAGGATCACCGGCGTGATCCTTATCATGTGGTATCAGATTACTGGGTTTATCACTGCGAGTATTTGTTGCTAATTGATCTGCGGATTGTTCCTGGAGCAGTTTTCAGATCGGAAGGTGAAGTTTTCGGATTGGATCGTGTTCTTCGTCGGCAGCTAAGTAGAGCGAGTTGATTTCAGATCGGTGGTCATCTCTTGGTGATCGCTGTAGCAGGTTCCTTGATTCACCAGGACCGATCTGATCGGGAGCAGATCCGATCGGTAGCGAGCAGATCACGTCGGTCTCTCCATCGAAAGCAGGCTAGCAGATCTGATTTTTTGCTTGTGGGGCCAACAGATCCGATCGTGCCAGAGTCCAAGACGACCTGAAGATCCGATCTGTGCTTGCCGATTTCAGATCTGCTCGAAAAGCAGAGAAAAAAAAATCACTGATTACGTGCTGATCCGATCGAAACTACTGGGAGTCCTCATGCTGGAGCCTCGATCGCTAGTTTCCAGGAGTCCCAGCGCTGTACTACTCCCTGGCCGATCGCTCCACGTGGGAAAAACAAAAAAAACTGCTATCATCAGCTGGCGCTAGAGGACGGAGGCTGTCTGCTCTCCTACGCCTCGATCGGCCCTAGGCTCGAGCGTCGGCCACCTCGTGTTCTCCTAGCGATCCCGTGGAGATTGTTCTGGGCCGGCCCATCTGCCGCCCAACCAGGAGATCGAGGGAATCGATCCGATCGAGGGAGAAAAAAAGTCTGCGCCCGCTCGATCGCGTGGATCGCTCGCCCATCACGCCGAACCACAGACCATCTCTGCGGTCCTGCGCGCTGTCTTCTCTGCTCTTGCTCTTTGTTCTTTGCTTCTGTGACGCCAAAGACTATGAAAAGAGCTGGAATTGATCGTTTTCCGTTATCCATAGAGAGATCTCTAGTCTGATTCAAAGAAATTGATATGGGCACGACGGAGGAGGTGAAGCCCAATTTCAGGACTCCACCAAGATGAGGGAAGCTTGTTGCATATTGGCACGCCAGGACGACCTACGATATGTAATAATTAGTCTAAGGTTGTGTCAGCAATTTATATTCATGCCTATGTTATTTCGTAGCTAGGTCTAGTTGTGGGCCACCTAGGTTTTTTTGTGTGTTTTGGGTTTGGGCCTGTCCAAGCCCAACAGTTTTCTGGCCATCTATATAAGGAAGCCAGCAGTCTAGGGTTTAGGGGAGTTCAGTTGTTTAGTTGAAAACTATCGTGTGCTCCACCGTGTATCATCCCTCCAGGGAAACGGCGCTGCCGTGTTATCAAATAGAGATTGCTGCGGAGGTTCTTGTGTTCATCAAGGATTGTCGTGCTTTGGTTTGAGGCGTGGTGTTCATCATCACGTTGCTTGCTGGATTCTTCCTTGTCTTCAGGTGACGTTCTTCGTGTTGTTGGAAGATTATTTATCCGGGTAGACTCGCTGTGAAAGATCGGGACAAAACTCATAGGATCACCGGTGTGATCCTTATCATGTGGTATCAGATTACTGGGTTTATCACTGCGAGTGTTTGCTGTTGATTGATCTGCAGATTGTTTCTCACCGCGCAGTTTTCAGATCAGAAAGTTTTGGTGGTTCTTCGTTGGTTGTTCTCCTGCAGATCGGATCCCAGGTGGAGAATTCAGCGTGGCCACGCTTGGCGTCCCGCGCGTGGAGCAGCTCCTCCCACCGATTGCAGTAGATCCGATTCCAGGCAGCAGATTCGATTGCATCAGAAACAAAAAAAAAGGAGCCGCCTCGCTCGCCCAGGGGCGGAGGCTGTCTGCCCCCAGGCGAGAGCGCCCGAGATCGAGGGATCGCCCGCGCCGATCGAGCCCCGCCTGGATCGCGGCTCGCGGGTCATCGCTCAGGCCAGCCAACATGGGCCGGCCCACCTGCTGGACGCTCTCGCTCACGCCGGCCCAACTGCTGAGCTACTTGCTCGCCCAGGATCGATCCCACGCGCACAGGCACGGAGACGGTCTGCCCTGCCGCGCGCTTGCTCAGCCGCGCGCCTGCCGCGTGCGCTCGCTCGCCCGCGCGCCTGCCGCGCGCTCGCTTGCGACGCCCCAGTGGGCCGGCCCACTCCGTCGCGTGCTCGCTCGCGTGCTCGCGCGTGACCCCAGACCATCTCTGTGGTCAGGCGCCTGGAAGATCTTCGTTTTGTCAGTTTCGTTTGCTGGTTTTGACTGCAATTTCACAGGTAAAATTGTTTTGTACTGAGTAATCAGTGAAGGCTAGGACAAAATAGTAACAAGATGGATTTTTTTCCGGGTGATTATTACGGCTATAAGTGTCGCCGTGGCAAGAAATCTAGCGATATTTTCAATGATTATCTGGACCTGCTGGATGGTGTTTTAGCATATGATGCATATGAGATCAATTGGCAACTGACCTATGATGCAACAGCTGAAGAGTATGAGTCATGGGAACGTCATATGCTACAGGGTTTCTACAGGTGTGCTACCTATGATCAAAACATGAATGATTCTAACCGTTTGGCTCTTGCAGACCGACGCGTGGATGCCAGGCTATACAGTTGGTGGCATAAAGCGTTGAGCGAGAAGAGCATTACCTCTGCAACTTGGGCAAATTTCAGAAAATTTCTGCGAGAGTGCTTTATCCCTTCTAGCACCGTGGTTCCTTCTCGAAAGCCCATGGTAACCGTAGAAGTGATTCAGCAGCCACCCAAGGTTGTGCATCGGATAGAGGATGTTGGCAAGAGCATAGCTCCTATACCGAAGGTCGCGACAGCTGTGACTACTCATGAGAAGTTGACAGTTGTTCCATTGCCGACAGTTAGCAAGGTGGTAGCCACGAATTCTGAATTGTCAGCGGTTGATGTTGTCAAGGCTGATGTTGTGAAGGATATCGTGGAGGAGGTTGTACCATTGAGTGGGCTGAATATGCAACTCAAAAGAGTACATGATGAGACTTGCATGACAGCGGATAGAGGCTAGCGATGGAATTTATTTCAGGCGCAGTGCATAATCAAAGGTAAAGCATGCAAATTGATGATTGACAGTGGTAGTTACTGTAATGGCATTAGCAAGGCGGTTGTGGAGGCTTTGGGTTTATCCACATGGCGTATTCCAGAACCGAGGCATGTTGAGTGGGTTAATAGCTGCGGTATGCTGAAGATTACTCACAAGGTGCATGTGCCATTTACAGTTGATGACTATGTTGATGAGGTGGACTGTGATGTGTTGCCATTGGAGGTGTGTGGGCTGTTACTTGGACGTCCATGGCAGTATGATCACAATGCTATGCATGCTGGGAGAGCAAATACATATTCTTTTGTGCATGATGGCAAACAGCGGACTTTGAAGCCTCTGAGAGATGATCAAATCAAGTCTGATGTTGTGTTGGTGATTCGCAAGGAGAAGTTGCATAAAGCTAAGTCACAACCAGGGCTAGCTAAGGTGCAGCATGAGGAGCATGATGCGAAAAGCATCGATGGTGATAATGTTTCAGCCAAGCCTGTAGATGACAAGCCAGTTGTTCTTGTTAGTGACAAGCCGGTTGAAGTGAAGCCTCATATTGATGAAGGGAAGGATATGTCAGCATGTGTTCCATGTGTTCCACTTCCAGTTCGTGTTGACATGGGTGTTCAGACCGATGACGGTGGTGCTGATCTTGTTCCGGTGCATATGGTGCCGCGGGTAGTCAGCCACAGTTTTGTTAGAACACCTCGGAAACGTTTTGTTGGAGCAGCAGTACGTGTGCACAAAGGCAAGGATGGACGTGTTCGTTAGTTGTGTGGCCCAGGCATTAGTACTTTGCAGGGTCGTGCACAGAAGGTTCATGTTCAGCAGCACAAAGCTCCATCAAGAGTTGAGAAGAAGAAGAAGGTGGAGGCGCCTAAGAATAAGTTTATTTGGCGAAGAAAAGAGGTGCAACCACCTAGGGCTGTATCAAGTCGAGCAGGCCAAGAGGGAGGATGTGGTGAGGAAGGCAAGCAAGACTTGAAGACGGTGAATATGCGTGGTGCTATTGATATTCCGCCACCCTTTCGAGCAGACCCTCATGCGTTGGGGACAACGCTTTTTGAAGGGGGGGAGGATGATATGGGCACGACGGAGGAGGTGAAGCCCAATTTCAGGACTCCACCAAGATGACGGAAGCTTGTTGCATATTGGCACGCCAGGACGACCTACGATATGTAATAATTAGTCTAAGGTTGTGTCAGCAATTTATATTCATGCCTATGTTATTTCGTAGCTAGGTCTAGTTGTGGGCCACCTAGGTTTTATTGTGTGTTTTGGGTTTGGGCCTGTCCAAGCCCAACAGTTTTCTGGCCATCTATATAAGGAGGCCAGCAGTCTAGGGTTTAGGGGAGTTCAGTTGTTTAGTTGAAAACTATCGTGTGCTCCACTGTGTATCATCCCTCCGGGGAAACGGCGCTGCCGTGTTATCAAATAGAGATTGCTGCGGAGGTTCTTGTGTTCATCAAGGATTGTCGTGCTTTGGTTTGAGGCGTGGTGTTCATCATCACGTTGCTTGCTGGATTCTTCGTTGTCTTCAGGTGACGTTCTTCGCGTTGTTGGAAGATTATTTATCCGGGTAGACTCTCGCTGTGAAAGATCGGGACAAAACTCATAGGATCACCGGTGTGATCCTTATCAGAAATATTCAGGTATGAGTTTTTCAAGACCTGTCCGGTTGACTGACAAAGCGGACGATATCTACAGTGACTATTTAGAGATCTTGGCTGGTTTTCGGTATGATGCAACTAAAATCACGTGGAGTTTGAACAGTGCTGCAAAGTTTGCAGAGTTTGAGTCTTGGGAATCTCACATGGAGCGTGGCTTTGCACAATGTCGTGCCCGTGATAGCAAGTTTGGCGGTTTTACTGAATTTGTACTTGCCCATCGGCGTGTGGATACGCAGGTGGCTGGTTGGTGGCATGAAGAACGGCGCGCAAAGGGCATCACACTTGAAACATCTCGTTGGGAGGTTTTTAAGCAATTTCTGTGTACTCGATTTTTGGACAAGACCGTGGAATCAGACAAGGCGGTTGTTCCAATGGTACAAGCCAAAGTTGATGGAGATGACACACCATTGAGAGGTATGAGTATTCAGCTTCACAAATTGGCTGCTGGTGATAAGGCGGTGGTACGGAATCAGCAATGGAGCCTGTTTCAGACACAGTGCACCATCAAGGAGAAAGCGTGCAAATTGATCATTGACAGTGGTAGCTACTGTAATGGCATTAGTAGGGCTGTGGTGGCATCATTGGGGTTGTCTACATGGCGTATTCCTGAACCTAAGCATGTTGAGTGGTTGAATAGCTGCGGTGTGCTAAAGGTTACTCATAAGGTACGTGTGCCATTTACAGTTGATGATTATGTTGATGAGGTGGAGTGCGATGTGTTGCCATTGGAGGTGTGTGGAGTATTACTTGGACGTCCATGGCAGTATTATCGCAATGTTACTCATGCTGGGAAAGCAAATACATATTCTTTTGTGCATGATGGCAAACAATGGACTTTGAAACCTATGCAGGATGATCAAATAAAGTCTGATGTTGAGCTGATGGTACACAAGGAGAAGTTGCGCAAGGCTAAGCCAAAATCTGGGCTAGCTACGCCGCAGCATGACGCGAAAAGTGTCAATGGTGATAATGTTTCAGCCAAGCCTGTAGATGACAAGCCAGTTGTTCTTGTTAGTGACAAGCCGGTTGAAGTCAAGCCTCTTATTGATGAAGGGAAGGATATGTCAGCATGTGTTCCATGTGTTCCACTTCCAGTTCGTGTTGACATGGGTGTTCAGACCGATGACGGTGATGCTGATCGTGTTCCGGTGCATACGGTGCCGCGGGTAGTCAGCCACAGTTTTGTTAGAACACCTCGGAGACGTCTTGTTGGAGCAGCAGTGCGTGTGCATACAGGCAAAGATGGACGTGTTCGTCAGTTGTGTGGCCCAGGCATTACTACTTTGCAGGGTTGTGCTAAGCAGGTTCATGTTCAGCAACGCAAGGTTCCAGCAAGGGTTGAGAAGAAGAAGGTGGAGGCGCCTAAGTACCAATTTATTTGGCGCAGAAAAGAGGTGCAACCACCTAGGGCTGTATCAAGTCGTGCAGGCCAAGAGGGAGGATGTGGTGAGGAAGGCAAGCAAGACTTGAAGACGGCGAATATGTTTGGTGCTATTATTGATATTCTGCCACCCTTTCGAGCAGACCCTCACGCGTTGGGGACAACGCTTTTTGAAGGGGGGGAGGATGATATGGGCACGAAGGAGGAGGTGAAGCCCAATTTCAGGACTCCACCAAGATGAGGGAAGCTCGTTGCATATTGGCATGCCAGGACGACCTACGATATGTAATAATTAGTCTAAGGTTGTGTCAGCAATTTATATTTATGCCTATGTTATTTCGTAGCTAGGTTTAGTTGTGGGCCACCTAGGTTTTATTGTGTGTTTTGGGTTTGGGCCTGTCCAAGCCCAACAGTTTTCTGGCCATCTATATAAGGAGGCCAGCAGTCTAGGGTTTAGGGAGTTCAGTTGGTTAGTCAAAAACCATCATGTGCTCCACCGTGTATCATCCCTCCGGGGAAACGGCGCTGCCGTGTTTCTAATAAAGATTGCTGCGAGGGTTCTTGCGTCATCAAGGATTATCGAGCTGTAGTTTGAGGCGTGGTGATCTTCATCACGTTGCTTGCTGGATCCGTTCCTCTTCTTCAGGTGACGTTCATTGCGTTATTGGAAGATTATTTATCCGGGTTGACTCGCTGTGAAAGATCGGGACAAAACTCATAGGATCACCGGCGTGATCCTTATCACATAGCCAAGAAACACAACTCGATCGGTGCAAAAGGTGCACTTTGCGAGGTTACCAAACAAATGTGCATCACGTAAAGCATTAAAAACAAAACGTAGATGTTCCAAATGTTCCTCTAAAGATTTGCTATATATGAGAATATCATCAAAGTATACCACCACAAAATGGTCAATAAAAGCACGTAAAACTTCGTTCATTAATCTCATGAAGGTGCTGGGTGCATTAGTTAAACCAAAAAGCATTACTAACCACTCATATAATCCAAACTTAGTTTTAAATGTTGTTTTCCATTCATCGCCTAGTTTCATACGAATTTGGTGGTATCCACTACGCAAATCTGTTGGTGTTCTGGATACCGGGGTATCTCGGTCCACCTGCTCCTGGGCCCCTTCAATGGCCCAGCTCTGGCCTAGGGGTGGAATGACGACCGAAGCCCAGCGGAGAAGACCCTCATGAGGAGGCGTGATATGGGCACGACGGAGGAGGTGAAGCCCAATTTCAGGACTCCACCAAGATGAGGGAAGCTCGTTGCAGATTGGCACGCCAGGACGACCTACGATATGAGATAATTAAGTCTAAGGCTGTGTCATTAGTTTGCATATCTATTCATGTTATTTCGTGTGTCAGGTCATGTTATGGGCCACTTAGTTTTATTTGTGTTTTGGGTTTGGGCCTGTCCAAGCCCAACAGTTTTCTGGCCGTCTATATAAGGAGGCCAGCAGGTTAGGGTTTAGGGAGTTCAGAATTTTAGACAAAACATTGAGTTGTGTGCTGCGTGTAGCATCCCTCCGGGGACGGCGCTGCCGTCATCTATCTTATCAAATATATTGCTGTGAAGGTTCTTGTGTTCATCAAGGATTATCAGGCTCAGGTTTGAGGCGTGTTGATTCTCTTCACGTTGCTTGCTGGATTCGTTCCTCTTCTTCAGGTTGCGTTCATCGCGTGATTGGAAGATTATCTATCTGGTTGACTCGCTATGAAAGATCGGGACAAAATTCCAAGGATCGCCGGCATGATCCTTATCATGTGGTATCAGATTACTGGGTTGATCACCGCGAGTGTTTTCTGTTGATCTCTGGATTGTTTTCCCCTAGCAGTATCCAGCTCAGATTGGTTTGTGTGTATTCTTCAAGGCGGCTGTTTTCAGATCAATTGCAAGCATCGGAATCGATCTCAGAGACGCAGGCCAGTCTCCAGATCGGATCGCTAAAGAGGAGTCCAGGGAAGCAGATCCGATCGGGAGCATCGAGGCAGAGAAAAAGATCGCTGGTTCCTTTCATTGTCTGGTCCGATCCGATCGAGGCTGCGCGTGGCTAGCGAAGGCTGGCCGATCGAGGCAAGAGAAAAAAAACAAACAAGTGCCTCGCCCCGTGCGCCGAACCACAGAAGCGGTCTGTGGTGGAGCGAGCGCAGCGCCTCACAGGATCGGTCTTCGATCCGATCTCGCCCCAGCCTCGAGCGCGTCCGCAGGTCCGCTCGCCCAGCGTTGCTCCCAGGCGCGGCCCAAGTTGTTGGCCCAGTTTGAAAAGGAAAAAAAACAAAAAGGATCGCAGTCCCCGCGCGTGCCTGGGACTCCACGCTGCATCCAGCTCGGGGCAAAGGGAATCCAGGCACAACCTGGTCCGATCCGATCGATCACGCCGAACGCCGCCAGACGTACGTGGAATCGCTCGACCGATCGCCTCGTCAAGTGTCTTTGTGGGCCGGCCCAAGTTTCTGGATCGCGGGGACGCTCGCAGGCGCTCGCCCCAGACCATCGCTGCAAGTCAAACGAAGACAGATCCGATCGGGATCGCTGGAATCAGAAAAAAAAAAAGGCGGCCATCACCCCGCGAGACCGCACGCGCCTGAGGACTGTCCTCGCGCGAGACCGCACGCACCTGACCACTCTGAGCGTGCGTGCGTGGTTTTCTATAGCGGGCCGGCCCACCTGACCACTGCCACGGAGGCTGGGATCGCTGCGTTCGCTCGCCCTCGCCCGGGAAACCTCGCTCGACCCCAGACAAAATCTGCGGTCAAGCGCGCTGCGTCCTCTGCTCTCTGTTTCTCAGTTCTGTGTCGCCGAAGACCGTGAAAGCAGCTGGAATTGATCGTTTACCGTCATATATCAACAAATCTTTTGTCTGATTCCGCGAATACGTAACGGCTGCACTAGTTTGCAGATTTTTGCTCTCAGTTTTGGTGCAGGTAGTGCCAAATTTTATATTGGTTTTCTCGACCGTCTGCATACAGCAAGGAGACTACTCCGTTCAGTTTGGAACAAATTTATTCGCAATTGTTTCTGCGTGAAGGACAAGTGCATACCAGCAATATTCAGGTATGGGTTTATCAAGACCTGTCCGTTTGACTGACAAAGCGGACGATATCTATAGTGACTATTTAGAGATCTTGGCTGGTTTTCGGTATGATGCAACTAAAATCACGTGGAGTTTGAACAGTGCTGCAAAGTGTGCAGAGTATGAGTCTTGGGAATCTCACATGGAGCGTGGCTTTGCACAATGTCGTGCCTGTGATAACAAGTTTGGCGGTTTTACTGAATTTGTACTTGCCCATCGGCGTGTAGATACGCAGGTGGTTGGTTGGTGGCGTGAAGAACGGCGCGCAAAGGGGATCACACTTGAAACATCTCGTTGGGAGGTTTTTAAGCAATTTCTGCGTGCTAGATTTGTGGAGAAGTCCGTGGAGTCGGACATGGTGGTTGTTTCAGAGGTGCAAGCCAAGGTTGCTGAAGATGACACACCAATGAGAGGTATGAGTATTCAGCTTCACAAATTGGCTACTGGTGATAAGGCGGTGGTACGGAATCAGCGATGGAGCCTGTTTCAGACACAGTGCACCATCAAGGATAAAGCGTGCAAATTGATCATTGACAGCGGTAGTTACTGTAATGGCATCAGTAGGGCTGTGGTGGCATCATTGGGGTTGTCTACATGGCGTATTCCTGAACCTAAGCATGTTGAGTGGTTGAATAGCTGCGGTGTGCTGAAAGTTACTCATAAGGTACGTGTGCCATTTACAGTTGATGATTATGTTGATGAGGTGGAGTGCGATGTGTTGCCATTGGAGGTTTGTGGACTGTTACTTGGACGTCCATGGCAGTATGATCGCAATGCTATGCATGCTGGGAGAGCAAATACATATTCTTTTGTGCATGATGGCAAACAGCGGACTTTGAAACCTATGCAGGATGATCACATAAAGTCTGATGTTGAGCTGGTGGTACACAAGGAGACGTTGCGCAAGGCTAAGCCAAAATCTGGGCTAGCTACGCCGCAACCTGAGGAGCATGATGCGAAAAGCATCCATGGTGATATTGTTTCAGCCAAGCCTGTAGATGACAAGCCAGTTGTTCTTGTTAGTGACAAGCCGGTTGAAGTCAAGCCTCATATTGATGAAGGGAAGGATATGTCAGCATGTGTTCCATGTGTTCCACTTCCAGTTCGTGTTGACATGGGTGTTCAGACCGATGACGGTGGTGCTGATCGTGTTCCGGTGCATATGGTGCCGCGGCTAGTCAGCCACAGTTTTGTTAGAACACCTCGGAGACGTTTTGTTGGAGCAGCAGTACGTGTGCACAAAGGCAAGGATGGACGTGTTCGTCAGTTGTGTGGCCCAGGCATTACTACTTTGCAGGGTCGTGCACAGAAGGTTCATGTTCAGCAGCACAAAGCTCCATCAAGAGTTGAGAAGAAGAAGAAGGTGGAGGCGCCTACATACAAGTTTATTTGGCGAAGAAAAGAGGTGCAACCACCTAGGGCTGTATCAAGTCGAGCAGGCCAAGAGGGAGGATGTGGTGAGGAAGGCAAGCAAGACTTGAAGATGGCAAATATGCGTGGTGCTATTGTTGATATTCCGCCACCCTTTCGAGCAGACCCTCACGCGTTGGGGACAACGCTTCTTGAAGGGGGGGAGGATGATATGGGCACGACGGAGGAGGTGAAGCCCAATTTCAGGACTCCACCAAGATGAGGGAAGCTCGTTGCAGATTGGCACGCCAGGACGACCTACGATATGAGATAATTAAGTCTAAGGCTGTGTCATTAGTTTGCATATCTGTTCATGTTATTTCGTGTGTCAGGTCATGTTATGGGCCACTTAGTTTTATTTGTGTTTTGGGTTTGGGCCTGTCCAAGCCCAACAGTTTTCTGGCCATCTATATAAGGAGGCCAGCAGGTTAGGGTTTAGGGAGTTCAGAATTTTAGACAAAACATTGAGTTGTGTGCTGCGTGTAGCATCCCTCCGGGGACGGCGCTGCCGTCATCTATCTTATCAAATATATTGCTGTGAAGGTTCTTGTGTTCATCAAGGATTATCAGGCTCAGGTTTGAGGCGTGTTGATTCTCTTCACGTTGCTTGCTGGATTCGTTCCTCTTCTTCAGGTTGCGTTCATCGCGTGATTGGAAGATTATCTATCTGGTTGACTCGCTGTGAAAGATCGGGACAAAATTCCAAGGATCGCCGGCGTGATCCTTATCAAGGCGCCTCATGTGGAGAACGGCAGCTAAAACTACTAAGGACCAGAAGACCTCCTCATGACCTATTTCTCATGAGGGGATGGACCACAACCACGTCAGTGCAGTATGTTTCCGTGCTGAGCAAGAAGATGAGGACAGAAGACCGCGTACCGTCCACGCTACCCTAATAGGGAGGAGACCAGCTTTCACCGTGCCTGCATAAAGCGGCACACTGGTTGTTGGCCACCCCCCTAAAAATAGGGTAGACGGTGCAGGGCGCCAGAGGGGGACGTCAGCCTCCTCCACCCACTCCTGTGGACCGGAGCCACTACTCTACGAAGACTACGTCTACCGAAGACTCAAGACTACAGCTGTCCTCCCTCCTTGGCCGTTTGTGGCAACCCCTTCCCCAAGATGATAAGGGGAAGCAGGACCTCGGCGCTATAAAAGCAGGGGAGGCCACGCCTTACAGGGGATCCGATCTTCATCTCCGGGCTCCTAAATAGGCTAAGTTGGTTCTTCTACCTCCGGCCAGTTAGAGCTCTGTAACCAAGACCTTGTACTCCTCGCGAGGTATCGCATCGTAATACAAGAAGGCAGGAAGTAGGGGTTTTACCTCACCATGAGGGCCCTGAACCTGGGTAAAGCTTGGTGTCTCTCTCTGCAGTGCGTTGTGCGTTCGACGTCTCGAGGCTTTCGCCGCCGTGTTTCGTTGCGATCCAAGATCTCCCACGTTCAGCCCCCTGCGTTCGAATCTTTGGGTCCGTCGCGTGGTACCCTATGTCCTTGCGACACGAAATCCATCGACATTTGGTGCGCCAGGTAGGGGGTTGTGGTGTGTTTTCTTCTAGATCTGCTTCGACATGGCTGACGACAACGCAAGACTCAAGCGTCTTCGCCGCCGCAATGCCGTTCGGGGACAAACCGAGCCCATCTTCCGTCGTCAGCACGTCTCGGCCAAGGAGGAAGAGCAGGAAGACCTGGAGTCCTCCTACCTCCCGTCCGAGCGTACAGAGCCTTCGCTCTCCTTCACCGCCACCGCTACTTCTCGCGCTCGTTCTGGGAGTTAGCTGGCCCCTGCGCAGGCTCTCGCCATGGTGCAGGAGCTGCTGCGCTATCAGCCCACTGCGGACGGGTGTGAGAGGTGGCGTGCTCGAATCGCCGAGCTCATCGCCATCGCCAACGAAGACCCGACCTTGGGAGGAGCCTAGGGCGCGGGAGAGCCAGATCCGGCGGCGGGGCACCGTGCCCCGAGCACCGGAGATGGGAAGGCCGCTCGGGCCAAGAAGGGGGTTTCCCGCGCCGCATCTTCGCCGCGTGGGGAGCCCAGCTGCCAAATCGTCCAACGCGCTCCGGAAGACGCACGCATCTCCCTCGAGCGCCGCCGTGAAAATCATGACCGCGCCATCGACGACATCGGCGAGGCTGGCAAGAACGTCAAGACCCCCGGGGACCCTATCTACAACCCCGGGTGCCTTGCTCTCACTCGCCAGCAACGCTATGTGGTCTGGCCTGACAAGTTCAAGCTGGACATCGGCACGCGTTACGACGGGACCACCAACCCCGTCGAATTCCTCCAGCTCTACGTCATCGCCGTTTAGGCCGCGCGTGGAGATCAGCGTGCGATGGCAAATTGGTTTCCCATGGCCCTCAAAGACGCTCCATGGACTTGGCTCATGAATCTTCCTCATGAATCCGTGACTTCATGGAAGGACTTGTGACGTTAGTTCATTGCCAACTTCATGCCAACCAGGGGGGCTATCAAGAGCCGCGAGGCTTCGCCGCCTGCCTCCTGGGTGGAGCCCAAGCTCCTTTGTCTAATCGTCACTTCAAGCAGCTGTCGCGAGAGATCGCGGCGGCGCAGCCCAGCATCAACAACCGCTTGATGAAATGGTCTACCAGCAAGATCGGGTTCGATGAGGAGGATCATCCGATCTCCACTAAGGCCGTGGGCACAATTCCCCTCTTGTGGACGCCTACCATCAATAACATCGTCATCAACCGTACTCTCATCGATGGAGGGGCGGGCCTTAACATCATCTCCGTCGAGGTCTTCAAGAAGATGCAGGTGCCGTACCATCGGCTCATGCCAACCTGGCCATTCTTCGGGGTGACTGAGGGCTCTACAACGCCTATCGGACAGGTGCGCCTGCCTGTCACCTTTGGCACCAGGGACAACTACAGGACAGAAAGCCTCGACTTCAACGTCGTATACATTGCGTTGCCGTACAATGCCATCCTCGGCTACCCAGCCTTGGCAAGATTCATGGCTGCAACGCATCACGGCTTCAACATCCTAAAGATTCCTGGCACCAACGGCACGATCACCATGCGCTGCAATGAAAAGGATGCTCTCCGCTCTGTCGAGCACGTCTACCGTGAGGCCGCCACTATGTTCCCCGCCAATGAAGATTTGCTGGAACACTTAGACCTCACGAGGAAGAAGCAGCTCGTGTCGAAAGAGCGCGCTGCTGCAAAGAATGCCTCTCTCGAGCCCCTCCTGCTGGGCTTGTCAGGGAAGAAATTCACCGCCTCCGCATCGCCTACGCCAAGCGAGGACCTGGTCCATCCGATGCTAGACATGAGCATTGGGGAAGCTACGGTACCGTCAGGGAGGAGGCCCCAGTTTACCCAAGCGCGCCCTGCTACAAAGAAGGTCCCGCTCCAAGCTGGGGGCTGCGAAATCTTCATCACCATCGGGGCAGGGCTTTCCCCCAAATAGGAAAGCGCGCTCGTCACCTTCCTATGGGCAAACTCTGACATGTTTGCTTGGACTCTGTCATATATGCCCGGCGTCCCCAGGGAGGTGATCGAGCACCACTTAGCCGTGTGCCCTCAGGCACACCCCGTGAAGCAGAAGACTAGGAAGCAAGCACAAGAGAAACAAGACTTCATCATCCAAGAGATAGAGAAGCTGAAAAAGGCCAAGTTGATACGCGAGGTAGCCCACCCCACCTGGATTGCCAATCCGGTGGTTGTCCCAAAGGCTAATGGCAGTGGGCGCCTCTGCGTGGACTTTACAAGTCTCAATAAGGCCTGTCCCAAGGATCCTTATCCGCTCCCAAGGATAGATCAAATCGTCGACTCCACCACCGGCTGCGACCTCCTTTGCTTCTTGGATGCCTTCTCCGGCTATCATCAAATCAGGATGGCAAGGGAGGACAAAGAGAAGACTACCTTCATCACACCCTGTGGTGTGTACTGCGACGTCTGCATGCCCTTCGGCCTGAAGAACATAGGGGCTACAATCCAAAGGCTCATGCATAAGGCCTTGGGGGCTCAGATGGGAAGAAATGTGGAAGCCTACATCGACGACATCATCGTTAAGACTCGCGAGAGTCGCACCTTCATCAAAGATCTGGAGGAAACCTTCACGAACCTGAGAAAGGTAAACATCAAGCTCAACCCCGCCAAGTGCGCCTTCGGCGTACCATTGGGAAAGTTGTTAGGGTTCCTCGTGTCTTATCGCGGGATAGAGGCAAACCCTGACAAAGTCAAGGCCATCGAAGAAATGCGTCCTCCGTGCAATCTTAAGGAGATGCAACACCTCGCGGGATGCATGGCAGCCCTGGGGCGCTTCATCGCGAGGAGTGGAGAGAAGGCCCTGCCTTTCTTCAAGCTCATGAAGCGCACTGGGAAGTTTGAGTGGACTCCGAAAGCTGACAAAGCCTTCGCCAAGCTGAAGAGGTATCTCACGAGCCCACCGATCATGGTTGCCCCAACGTTCCGCGAGCCCTTGCTGCTCTACATCGCGGCAACCCCGAGAACTGCGAGCGCTGTCCTTGTCGCTGAGCAGGACGCCAAGGTAATCGCCAAAGAGGGAATAGGCCCTCCGTGCCCGGGGGCTTCTCCTGAGGAAGAAGCAGCAATTCCTTCTACCCCTCAAGAGGAGCTACCCGCTGCAACTTCACCGACCAAGCCGCTCTCACAGAGTGACGCTCCTGATCTCCATCAGGAGAAAACTCCTGAAGACACCGCCAAGGTGCAGAAACCCATGTACTTCGTCAGCACGGTACTACGCGACGCGCGGGAGCGCTACACCATGCAACAAAAGATGCTCTACACCCTGCTGATCGCTTCAAGGAAACTACATCATTACTTCCAGGGTCACCTGATTAAGGTGGTCACTGATCGGCCCCTGGAGACCATTCTACGCAACCCAAATGTCACCAGAACGGTGGCAGAGTGGGCCGTGGAGCTTCAGCCCTTCGAGGTCTCCTTCGAAACCACCAAGGTGATTAAGAGCAAAGCTTTGGCTGAGTTCACCGCCGAATGGACTGATCCATTCGCCGACGAGCCTCCAGAGGTGGAGTCAACGCTTCCAGGAGAAGAAGCCCCAGGTCTCTGGGTCATGCACTTCGACGGCGCCTTCAACCTTCCCGGCGTGGGGGCTGGGGCCGTCCTCACCTCTCCCTCTGGGGACAAGCTCTTCTACACTATTCAGCTCTGTTTCAGGCCAGAGCGCAAGGTCTCCAACAACATCGTGGAATACGAAGGACTACTCGCCGGCCTAAGGGCAGCAAATGCCTTGGGCATCAAGCGCCTTGTCATCAAGGGAGCTACACTCCAAAGGATGAGCACATGGCGGCTTATCTTGAAGAGCTTCGAAAGATGGAAAAGCGCTTCCAAGGATTGGAGCTGAAGCACATTCCGCGAGGAGAAAATGTGGAAGCGGACGAAATCACCAAGCGCGCCTCTCATCGCCTGGCACAGCCTGCCAGCGTCTTCGAGGTGCGCCTCTTCAAGCCGTCTGCTTCTCCATCGACGATAGGATCCGACCTTCCGTCTACCTTGTCACCGCCATTGGAGCAGGGGCTCGAAATTGCGGGCCAGCTTCGGGCGACCGCGTTCTTCTGGCGTTGGCTAGGCAGGAGGGGGTGGATTGGATCCTCGAGCTCAAGGCCTTCCTCGTCAGCAGCAGGCTTCCCAAGGATGAGTCGGAGGCCGAAAGGATAATACGCTAGGCCTCGGGATACTGCGTCAAAGATGGTGACTTGTACCGGCGTCGCCCCAACGGCGTCGCTCTGAAGTGCATATCTACTCACCAGGGCCAAGAGCTTCTCAGGGACATCCATGCCGGTGAGTGTGAGCATCATACCTCTGCTTCAACCCTTGCCGCGAAAGCATACCGCAGCTATTTCTACTGGCCTTCGGCGCTCTGGGATGCAGTAGAAATGGTCAAGAGGTGCGAGGCGTGCCAATTCCATGCCAAGCAGATACATCAACCAGCGCAGGAGCTACTAACCATCCCGCTCACTTGGCCCTTTGCTGTTTGGGGGCTGGACATCCTCGGTCTATTCCCTCGAGCGCAAGGGGGCTATCGCTACCTCTATGTTGCCATCAACAAGTTTACCAAGTGGGTGGAGGTGGAGCCGGTGTGCACCATTCCGGCCAGGTCTGCAGTCAAGTTCATCAGTGGGCTGGTCTGCCGTTTTGGTGTGCCTAACCGCATAATCACCGACAACGGCAGCCAGTTCACCAGCGGGCTATTCTGGGAGTACTGCGCATCGGCCGGCATCAAGATCTGCTTTGCCTCTATTGCCTATCCCAGGAGCAATGGCTAGGCTGAGCGTGCCAATGCTGAGGTCCTCAAGGGACTCAAGACGAAAAGCTTCAACGCCAAGCTCGAAGCCTGCCACAAAAAATGGTTAGACAACCTCCAATCCATCCTGTGGTCCATTCGGACTACCGCCACCAAGCCCACTAGGCAAACCCCTTTCTTCTTGGTCTACGGGGCGGAGGCTGTTCTACCCACCGACGTCAAGTTTGGGTCGCCAAGGGTGCTCGCCTTCAACGAGATACATCAAGAGGACCTCATCAAGGATCGCCTCCTCTAGCTCGAAGAAGCTCGGTGCCAAGCGGTGCTTCGCGCCGCGAGGTACCAGCAGGGACTACGCCGCTACCATAGCTGCCATGTTCAAACAAGGACTCTAGAGGTCGGCGATCTGGTGCTGAGGAGGATACTCTCTCGCGAGGGTCTGCACAAGCTGTCTCCAATGTGGGAAGGCCCCTTCAAGGTGACACACATCGCCAGGCCAGGCTCGGCGTAGCTGGAAACTGCAAAAGGTGTGCCGGTGGGGAACCCATGGAACATAGCTCATCTGTGAAAGTTCTACCCGTAGGTTCCTCACGAGGAGATAAGACCATTGTCACGACACTTTGTATCAGCTCAAACTGCCCTTCAGCACTGCGTTTAAGTTAAAGCGCATGTAGCACCTCTGCTTCGGCATGATATTGAAATGGCATGACGTCCATTTATTTTCTGTTGTGCTTCATGTGGAAGGGGGCTAGGCACGGTGTCTATGCTGGGGCCTTCGCCCAGAAAATAGCAAGCCCGAAAAACCCGAAAGGACTGAGCTCTGATCAGGGGCGACAGCCCCGTTATCGATCACCGCCACGTGCCCGTTGTCGATGGATTTCGTGTCGCAAGAACACGGGGTACCACGCGACGGACCCAAAGATTCGAACGTAGGGGGCTGAACATGGGAGATCTTGGATCGCAACAAAACACGGTGATAGAAGCCTCGAGACGTCGAACGCACCACGCACTGCAGAGAGAGATACCGAGCTTTACCCAGGTTCAGGGCCCTCGTGGTGAGGTAAAACCCCTACTTCCTGCCTTCTTGTATTACGACGTGATACCTCGTGAGGAGTACAAGGTCTTGGTAACAGAGCTCTAACTGGCCAGAGGTAGAAGAACCAACTTAGCCTAGCTAGGAGCCCAGAGATGAAGATGGGATCCCCTCTAAGGGGTGGCCTCCCCTCCTTTTATAGCGCCCAGGTCCTCCTTCCCCTTATCATCTTGGGGAAGGGGTTACCACACACAGCCAAGGAGGGAGGACAGCTGTAGTCTTGATTCTTCCGTGCACGTAGTCTTCGTAGAGTAGTGGCGCCGGTTCACAGGAGTGGGTGGAGGAGGCTGACGTCTTCCTCTGCCACCCTGCACCGTCCACCCTATTTTTAGGGGGGTGGCTAACAACCATTGTGCCGCTTTATGCAGGCACGGCGAAAGCTGGTCTCCTCCCTGTCGGGGGTAGCGTGGACGGTACGCAGTCTTCTGCTCTTATCTTCTTGCTCAGCACGGAAGCGTGCCGAGCTGACGTGGACGTGGTCCCTCCCCTCACGAGAAACAGCTCGTGAGGAGGTCTTCTGGTCCTTAGCAGTTTTAGCCGTCGTTCTCCTCATGAGGCACCTCCTCATGAGGGTCTTCTCCGCCGGGCTTCGGTCGTCGTTCCACCCCTGGGCCGAAGGTGGGCTGTTGAAGGGGCCCAGGAGCAGGTGGACCAGGATACCCCGGTATCCAGAACACCGATAGTAGCCCCTGGGAGCCTGGCCCGCGAACACGCCCTCTTGAGGGATCGAAGGGCCAGGGGCCCCCAGAAGCTACTGGGCCCTCCAATGGCATGCGTCAATGCGTGGTCAGAGGAGCATGTGAAGATGCAGAGGCCGCAGACACGTGGTGCACCTGCAGTTGGCGAGACAAAGCGGCGTGGAGATCGTGCGTCGTGGGTGGAGTAACGGGCGTTTTCGAACCATCGCGTCAAGGGCAACGTTTTGGAAACCGTGCCCTTCCTGCCTCCTTTAAAGCTTAGCAGAGAAGGCTCCTTCTCCTCCTTCATAGCACATTGCCGCCGCCGCCCCTCTTTTCGAAGAAATTGCGCATCCAAATCCCCTTAGCTTTTCATCCTCCTGCTGCAACTGGCCCCCGACCGGAAGCCATGGCACCACGCAGGGCCACCAGAGCAGCGAGGTCTTCTGAAGCGGCGCCGCAGCCGGTGGCGCCCCTGCTTGAATCCCGCATCAAGAGCAGCCGTGAGCTCCAGACCATCCGAGAGATGGTCGGGAGCAAGAACATCGAGTGGGGCACCACGCGCATCTGGCACAGCCGCACGCCGCGGGACACTATGCCTGCGACTGCGCAGCCCTTCTTCCTCTTCTCTGTCTTTGCCGGCCTGGTGCTGCCGTTCTCCCCCTTCTTCCTGGCGATCTTGGAGACCTACGGGATCCAGGCCATCCACCTGCATCCCAAATCTGTCACCGTGCTGGCGGTCTTCGCCTACGCCTACGAGGCGTTGATTGGCATCAAGCTGTCGGTGGCGTACTTCTGCCACCTCTTCTCCCTTCGGTCCTCTGGGTTGAACCAGAGCTCCGGTTGCATCTCCTTCATCCCCACCGCTGGGATGGAGGGCGACTGCATCGACTTGAAGTGGATGAAGAAAGTTGAAGACTTTCAGAGCTGCTGGCTCTTCGTCAACATCCTCGAAGAATCGGAGCTCTTCCTCATCACCGGAGTGCCCCCCACCAAGCTCACCACCTGGGCTAGCGAGGCCCTTCCGGAGGAGGCCTTGAAGACTCTTCGCCCATGGATCCATGACCTCCAGAAGGCCGGCATCACAGGGACCATGGTTGGAGTGGAGTTCGTCACCAGGCGCATTGCCCCCCTTCAGGACCACCGCCGGAACATCTGGGGGCACCGGGCCAGAGACGACCTCCGGCTTCACGTCAGCGAGCTCAACGCCGACGCCCGGGAGGAGGTAATAAGAGCTTTCTTCTCTTCTGCTTCACTGCCTTTGATTCCGCGCCTTGCCCTTCCGATCTTCAACTTGGGCGCTCGGGAGACCAGCCGCGTCACAGCTGGGGTCCTAAAGTTCAACGCCTGGGGCCCGTTCCTCGCTGATGGCGTCGTGCCTGGCCCTCTTCCGAGCTCGCCAAGGGCCAGCTCGGAACAGGACTTGGCGGCGAGAGGAGCGGGGCCCGCGGCTTCTGGAGATCTTGACGACGACGGCGCTGAATCTGGCGAGCGGCTGGCACGCTGGAAGCGCTCTGAGAGTACCGTGGTGCTCTCAGACTCCTCCGACGACGAAACCGCCTTGCCAGACCAGCCCACCAGGGGAGACGCTGATGCGTCTTCCTCGCGAGACCTGGAGGAGGAGGAGCGCCAAGCCCGCCTGGAGGCAGAGCGCCGCTCCAAGTTCAACGATGAATGCGCTAGCCGGCGACCCGAGGCGGGGACCCCCCACGGCAAGAAGCCAGCCGGTGAGCCCTCTGCACCCCCACCACCATCCTCTGCCCTCCTAGGCAAGAGAGGGTGGGTGGAACGCGATGCCTCGTGAGTATTCCAGCAAAAATCCTTAATCCTTGACTTACCTTTCTCCTAACTTCTTTCCCCCACCTCCTCCCCAGGGACGCCGAGGAGAAGAAGGAAGAGAAGAAGAGGAGGAAGAAGAGGAAGACCAGCCAGACCATGCCAGGTCCGGACCCGGCGTCCACTGCCATGCCGGCGACGCCGCCGCGCGCCGTCGGAGAAGAAGAGGACTGTGCGTCCGCAGACGCACCGTCCACCACGGGAGCTGCCACGGCTCCCAGCACGATCGAGCCCCCTGACGCGGGGGGCACATCAGAGACCACGGGGGCACCTCCTGCTGCCCCCACGACAGCCAGCACCACCAGCACCCCAGAGGCGCCTTCGGCCACACCGGCCGCGCCGACCGGCGCGAGGGCAGCCCCTGAGCTGAGTGGCGAAAGGGGGACAACCTCCACAGCGCCGGGGCCCTCTAGAGCCTCGTCACCTCCCCTGCTGGAGATCTTGGGGAGGCCCCCGACGATCACCGTGGAACCTCACGTCGACACCGACGATGCATGGACGGGGGTGCTTGCGGCCATGACTGGCGCCCTTCGAAGCAGGGTCACCAAGGCGCGCGCCGCCGATGAAGTGCGCCTCAACGAGGGCTGGGCCCTTCTGCACTAGGCCATGGAGAGATGCCGCCTTCTGGACCAGTGCACGGCTGAACACCGCGAGCAGGCGAGGAAGGAGGCGGAGGAGATCCGCGCAAGTGCGGCCGAGGGGGCCAAAGAAGTCCTGGCGAGCGCGAGGGAGTCGGCGAGGGGAATCCTAGCTAGGGCGCACCACGAGGAAATGGAGATCGTCTCCGAGGCGCGCCAGAGGATCCCTTCCACCGTTGGGCCTCCTAACCCAGCCTTGGCTAGAGAGGAGGCAAAGCGGGCGGCTCAACACCTCCTAGACCAGGCCAGGACCAACGCCGATGGCCTCCTGGCCAACACCCAGCAGAGGCTGGAGGAAGTTGAGGACCGCGAGGCCCTCCTTCACGCCCGCAAGGAGAGCTCTGATTCCCGCGCGGAGGGCCTGAGCCTGCAGGAGGCTGGGCTCATCGTGCGAGAAGCAAAAGTTCGCGATGGCGAACGGGAGCTATGCTGCCGAGAGGAGCAGCTCCACGCCCTCGAAGACCGGCTCAACAGGGAGCGGGAGGCCCTCGAGCGCAGGGAGGAGATGGTCAACCAGGCCAACACCGACCTGGCCCGACGCCGCGAAGAGCTGCAGTTGCGCGAGGACTCCCTCTAGGAGCGCATGGACCGCATGCTGAACCAGCGGCGGATCACCCTGGAGCAGGAGTTTGAGCGGAGGCACGCCGAGTACCTTGAGGCATTCCACACGGCCTTCCATGCCAAGACCGACGCTGCCCTGGTGAGGTACAAGCAAGGGCGCGAGACCCTGGAGCGCCAGGTCCGAGACCTGGAGGTCGAACTGAAGGGAGCGCACGAAGTGCGCCGAGGCGCCGAGCGTGCCTTGGCAGAAGCCGACGCCATGATCGGCACGCTTTGGGGAGATGTGAGGCGGCTAGAAGAGGAGAACTCAGCGATGGTTCACCAAATCGTTGAGCTCTCCCGGGAGCTCCAGGAGGCCAGGGACTGCGAAGCTGAGGCACGCGTGCTGCACCGGCAGCGCGTGCAGATGTTTCGCGGGTTTTCAGCCCGGGTCATGGAGGCGGTGCACCGCCCGGGCATCCACGGGCTGACCCTGCCCACTGTTCCTGAGGATGACGGGTCGATCATCCACTTCTTCAGCCAACTGTGATGAGGACATCCCATCTATTGATACAACCGCTGCACCTACAGCGGAACACATACAAGGACCCATCACTCGAGCTCGTGCCAAGCAACTTAACTATCAGGTACTTTCGTTTCTTGGAACTCTTTCTCACATACATGAGAATATGATGCTGCCTAAATCAGATATGTTTGTTACTCTTAGGAATGATGGACCTAGCATGGATGAGAGGGACAAGCATTGGAGCATGATCGTGCATGGAGATGGCAGCAAGCGTTTGAGGATTGAAGAAGACGCCACGAGTGGAGATTTCAGAACTTTGAAGCCACCATAATGAAGGATGAAGACTTGGACGAAATATACAAAGAGCTACTTCATAATTTCGTCCATAGATACATATGGTGCTGCGTCACTTCTATTTTTGGGCCAGGCCCATGTAATTTTCGCAGCAAATAAGACAGCCACTTTTAGGAGTCCGAATTTGAGGAGAAAAGGCCTGTTAGGGATCCGTTCGACCACCCAACCCATGGCTGGTCGCACCCCTACCTTTTCCTCCTCAAATACCCCCCATAGCCGTCATTAGAACGTGGATTTTGTTTAGACTAAAGTTAGCCATTGCTGTAACTACGAGCTCGACTTTTGAGGCCAATCGCCAAGAAGAAGACCGCCTATTCGGAATCCCACCTTTTGAATAAAGCATACATCTTTCATCCGCAATATCTTGATTGCAGTATTAGTTCTTACTTGTTCTCGATTTCAGGTAGGAATTAAGACCCTCGCTGGTCAGGCTGATCGTGCTCCCGCAAGATCAGTAACTCCCGGAGATTGTCCTAGCGATTGCATTGGCGCACGAGCTTCGCACGTGTAGTCGGATCGTCAAGCACGAACTCCACCCACCAAATCGACTTATCAAGATCTCATCGAAAGATCGGCCACCATTGCCCTATCAAGTGGTATCAGATTTCAGGTTGCTCGGTGAGATTTACTGTTTTCGTAGTTTAGATTGCATCTGTGTTCATACCTATAAACCACAAAAAAGCCAAAAAAAATACAGTTAGGATTTAGATCATCTCGTCCCATAAACCATCCGAGCCTTTGCATTCTCTTTTCAGTTTGCATCGTTGAATTTGTGTCTGCATCCGCGTGTCGAGTTGCTAGTCTTAGTGTCTGTTCCTTTAGAGTTTCGAGTTCAAATCACCATAGTCCCGCCGCCGCCGCACGCTTGCACTACTGCTCCACCATATCCTTCCACCACCACGCCATATACTTCCGCCACCGCCTTCACATAAGATTTTGTTCGTCCCTCCTTCCAATTTCACCCGTGCCTTTTTCAGAGTCCGTGAGTTAGGTTTCGGTCGCCAGTCAAGAGGAAGAAGGAGAGCAAAAAAAAAAAAAAAAAAGTCAACTCCGCATCCAAGTCGGGTTGACCCGTTCCTACTAGTCCATTACGAATTCAGTCTGAATTGGACAGTTTCGTCAGTTTTTGACGGTTTTCGACAGCAAACTTCAACTGGCCATAACTTTTGCATACGAACTCCGTTTTCGACGTGTGACCACTCAAAATGCTTTGTCGTTGTGCGACACTCAGAACTCCCAAAAAAGGCCGGGAAGGTAGAGTTTTTGCCCTCCGAAGTTTTGGACCCAAAAATTCCTGCAGATCTTGCCTTATTTCTTGCTTTGGGGCTGTTTCTTTCTGCTTGTGGTGCCACGCCGTGACTTTCTTAGTGTTCTCGGCTCGCGTCTCTAGCTCGGTATAGCCTAGGACCAGCACAGTACTGCGGTTGAGCATTCTTTCAGCTTTGCATTGCTGTTTTGATACTTGCTATTTTTTGCTACCATATAAGCCATCCTACAGCTCCACATATTTCTGCACGTGCTTTGTATCGACACCTGGTAATCGCTTGTGCAATTTTGGGAGTCACTGTTCTTTGCTGGTTGCATATCACCTTCCTCCTGCTGGGTAAGAACTTGTAAGAGCTTTGTATACCGCTTGACGGATTACGCGTGATTCCACCATATTCCGTAGTGCATAGGTATATATATTTGTGCTTGCTTCCACGCTAACCATGACAGGAATCACGAAGGATGATGTTGATCCAGAGAAGATGACTAGTGCAGAGTTGCATGCCCACTTCACTCGGCTGTTGGTGGGCCGTGCACAAGATGTGGACACACGCTTGGGTGATGTTGATTCCAAGCTTTCTGATGCGATGGACAAGATTGCTGGCCTTGAGGCATCCTTCAACACCAAGCTCGACGCCAAGTTCCAGGAAGTCCTGGCTCGTTTACCAGCCCAGCCACAGCCGGCCGTCCCTGTACCACGTGCTCGCCGCGTTCCTCTTACAGCTGCGGCAGCTGCTGCGGCCGCTACGGAGGCGACCACCCAGGATGGATATGCTGCTGATGAGGGGGAAAACGAGTTTGAAGATGAAAATGAGCTCGAGGAGGATGAGGTCCAACAACCTGCACCTGGCTGTCCACGGCAATACAACCGCAACGCTCGTCCACCTCCACGTCCGGTACGTGATGATGAACATGTGGCAAAGCTGAAATTAAATATTCCACCATTTGAGGGTAGATAGAATCCTGATGCATATCTCACTTGGGAATTAGAGGTAGAGCAACGTTTTGCATGTTTACGCTACCCTGAGCATTTGCGTGTTAGTGCTGCTACATGTGAATTTACAGATTTTGCTTCTATCTGGTGGTCTGAATATTGTCGAGTCAATCATGCTAATGTTCCTGCTACTTGGATTGGTCTAAAACATGCCATGCGTACTCGTTTTGTGCCTCCACATTATCAACGGGACTTGCTTAAAAAATTAACTCGTTTAGAACAAGGCAAAAATTCTGTACAAGAGTATTATCAAGAGTTACAAACTGGCATGATTCGTTGTGGTATTGTAGAAGATAATGAAGCTATGCTTGCACGTTTCTTTGGTGGTTTAAATAAGGAGATTCAGCATATTTTAGACTATAAGGAGTACAATACTATTACTCGTTTATTTCACCTTGCTTGCAAAGCTGAACTTGAAGTGCAGGATCGTCAACCATCATGGAGAAGAGCTAATAATTCTGCAGGTCGTACTCCTTCATGGTCTGCGCGCCAATCAGCTCCACCGTCTCGTGGGGATGCACCAGGTCCTTCCACCTCCAGGTATACCACGCCGACGTCAAGAACGCCACCTGCTCCTGCTCCTGCTCCATCACCATCTGCTGGTCCGACACGGAGTTCTTCTTCCATGGCCTCCACGGGGAAGACTCGCGATATTCAATGTCGCAAGTGTTTTGGGTTTGGTCACATTGAAAAAGAATGCAGAACCAAACGTGTGATGGTGGTACTTGAATATGGCGAATATGACTCTGCAAGTGATTTTGATGATGATACATTGGCACTTATTGCTGCACGTGATGGTGCCAATTCTGATTCTGACAAGGAGATGGAGGTAATGGGAGCTGAAACTGCTGATCAATACAAGAGCTTAGTTGCACAACGTGTCTTGAGTGTGCAATTGAGCAAAGCTGAGCATGATCAACGCCACAACTTGTTTCAAACAAGAGGCGTTGTTAAGGAGAGAGCTATCCGGATCATCATTGATGGAGGGAGTTGTAACAATCTGGCTAGTATTGACATGGTGGAGAAGCTTGCTCTTCCCACACGACAACGACCTCATCCATATTACATTCAATGGTTTGAGAGCTCCCGTAAGCTCAAGGTAACAAGAACTGCACGTGTGCATTTTACTATTGGTACTTATTCGGATTTTGTTGATTGTGATGTTGTACCTATGCAAGCTTGTTCTTTGTTACTTGGTAGACCATGGCAATTTGATAGAGAATCTGTACATAATGGTAAAACAAATCAGTATTCTCTTACACATGCTGGCAAGAAAATTGGACTTAAACCCATGACTCCGGAACAAATTTTGAAAGATGATCTTGCTAGAGCTAGTAGATTAAAAAACGAGGACAAACATAAGAGTGAGAATCAGATTATTGCTGCAGATTTTGTACCCTCTAAGCATTCTTCTAAATCTGATTCTAACCATGCTACTGAAATTCATTTGAAGAATCCTTGTTTAGTTGCTAGCAAATCTGATCTTGCTGAAATTGATGTCAATATTACTCCATGTTATGCCATTGTTTGCAAAGAAGTTCTGTTTTCATTTGAGGATATGCCTCCTTCTTTGCCACCTGCGGTTGCTAACCTTTTGCAGGAATACATGGACGTTTTTCCACAAGATGTTCCACCTGGACTTCCACCTATTCGTGGGATAGAACACCAGATTGATTTGATTCCAGGAGCCTCGCTGCCCAACCGTGCGCCATATCGCACCAATCCTGAAGAAATAAAAGAGATCCAACGACAAATCCAGAGTTTATTGGACAAAGGTTATATTCGTGAGTCTCTTAGTCCATGCGCTGTTCCTATTATTTTAGTACCTAAGAAAGATGGTTCTTCGTGCATGTGTACTGATTGTCGAGCTATTAATAATATTACCATTCGATATCGTCACCCTATACCTCGTTTGGATGACATGCTAGATGAGTTGAGTGGTTCTATTATGTTTTCTAAAGTTGATTTGCGTAGTGGTTACCACCAAATTCGTATGCAATTAGGAGATGAATGGAAAACAGCTTTTAAAACTAAGTTCGGTTTATATGAGTGGTTAGTAATGCCATTTGGTTTAACTAATGCACCTAGTACCTTTATGAGACTAATGAACGAAGTTTTACGTGCTTTTATTGGTCATTTTGTGGTGGTATACTTTGATGACATTCTCATATATAGCAAATCTTTAGAGGACCATTTGGATCATTTACGTGCTGTTTTCAATGCTTTACGTGATGCACGTCTGTATGGTAATCTTGAGAAGTGCACCTTTTGCACAAACAGAGTTGCTTTTCTTGGTTATGTTGTTACAGAACAGGGAATTGAAGTTGATCCAGCCAAGATTGAAGCTATTGAGAATTGGCCGCAGCCCAAGACGGTCACACAAGTGAGAAGTTTTCTTGGTCTCGCTGGGTTTTATAGGCGCTTTGTCAAAGATTTTGGTTCTATTGCTGCGCCATTGAATGAGCTCACAAAGAAGGATGTGCTCTTTGTTTTGAGCGATGCACAACAAGAGGCCTTCATGATACTGAAAGATAAGTTAACACATGCTCCATTACTCCAACTTCCTGATTTTAATAAGACATTTGAACTTGAATGTGATGCTAGTGGAATTGGTTTGGGAGGTGTGTTATTACAAGAGGGCAAACCTGTAGCATATTTTAGTGAAAAATTGAGTGGGCCTAGTCTGAACTATTCTACTTATGATAAAGAATTATATGCGCTGGTTCGGACATTAGAAACTTGGCAACATTATTTATGGCCTAAAGAATTTGTTATACATTCTGATCATGAATCTTTGAAGTATATTCGTAGTCAAGCAAAACTGAATCGTCGCCATGCAAAGTGGGTTGAATTTATTGAATCTTTTCCTTATGTTATCAAACACAAAAAGGGTAAAGATAATATTATTGCTGATGCTTTGTCGCGCCGTTATACTATGTTATCTCAGCTTGACTTCAAAATTTTTGGGTTGGAAACTATAAAGGAACAATACTTGCATGATGCTGAATTTAAAGATGTGTTGCAAAATTGTAGAGATGGTAGAACATGGAACAAATTCGTCCTTACTGATGGATTTGTGTTCCGTGTTAACAAACTATGCATCCCAGATGGTTCCGTTCGTCTTTTGTTGTTACAGGAGGCGCATGGAGGAGGATTAATGGGACACTTTGGTGTCAAGAAGACGGAGGATGTTCTTGCTGCACATTTCTTTTGGCCACGCATGCGGCGAGATGTTGAGAGATTCGTGGCACGCTGCACTACTTGTCAAAAAGCTAAGTCCCGCCTTAATCCACATGGTTTATATATGCCTCTTCCTGTTCCTAGTGTTCCTTGGGAGGATATTTCGATGGACTTTGTTTTGGGATTACCTCGTACACAGAAGGGGAGGGATAGTATTTTTGTTGTTGTGGATCGGTTTTCTAAGATGGCACACTTTATTCCTTGTCACAAGACCGATGATGCTGCGCACATTGCTGAATTGTTTTTTCGTGATATCGTTCGTTTGCATGGTGTGCCAAATACTATTGTTTCTGATCGTGATACTAAATTTCTTAGCCACTTTTGGAGATGTTTATCGGCTAAGTTGGGGACTAAATTGCTGTTTAGTACTACATGTCATCCCCAAACTGATGGACAAACTGAAGTAGTTAATAGAACTTTATCTACCATGTTGCGGGCTATTTTAAAAAAGAAATTAAAATTGTGGGAGGAATGTTTGCCTCATATTGAGTTTGCTTATAATCGTTCGCTGCATTCTACCACAAAGATGAGCCCTTTTCAGATTGTCTATGGTTTTGTTCCACGTGCACCTATTGATTTGTTGCCTTTACCATCTTCAGTGCAAAATAATTTCGATGCTACACAGCGTGCTGAATTGATTTTAAAATTGCATGCAACTACTAAAGACAACATAGAACGCATGAATGTTAAGTATAAAGTTGCTGGGGATAGAGGACGAAAGCAAGTTGTGTTTGAGGTTGGTGATCTTGTTTGGTTGCATTTGCGCAAAGATCGTTTTCCTGATTTGCGCAAGTCTAAGTTAATGCCACGTGCTGATGGTCCTTTTAAGGTGATTGAGAAAATCAATGATAATGCATATAAACTTGAGCTTCCTGCAGATTTTGGTACGGTAAGTCCTACATTTAACATTGCAGATTTAAAACCTTACTTCGGTGAAGAAGATGAGGTTGCGTCGAGGACGACTTCAATTCAAGAAGGGGAGCATGATGAGGACATCCCATCTATTGATACAACCGCTGCACCTACAGCGGAACACATACAAGGACCCATCACTCGAGCTCGTGCCAAGCAACTTAACTATCAGGTACTTTCGTTTCTTGGAACTCTTTCTCACATACATGAGAATATGATGCTGCCTAAATCAGATATGTTTGTTACTCTTAGGAATGATGGACCTAGCATGGATGAGAGGGACAAGCATTGGAGCATGATCGTGCATGGAGATGGCAGCAAGCGTTTGAGGATTGAAGAAGACGCCACGAGTGGAGATTTCAGAACTTTGAAGCCACCATAATGAAGGATGAAGACTTGGACGAAATATACAAAGAGCTACTTCATAATTTCGTCCATAGATACATATGGTGCTGCGTCACTTCTATTTTTGGGCCAGGCCCATGTAATTTTCGCAGCAAATAAGACAGCCACTTTTAGGAGTCCGAATTTGAGGAGAAAAGGCCTGTTAGGGATCCGTTCGACCACCCAACCCATGGCTGGTCGCACCCCTACCTTTTCCTCCTCAAATACCCCCCGTAGCCGTCATTAGAACGCGGATTTTGTTTAGACTAAAGTTAGCCATTGCTGCAACTACGAGCTCGACTTTTGAGGCCAATCACCCAGAAGAAGACCGCCTATTCGGAATCCCACCTTTTGAATAAAGCATACATCTTTCATCCGCAATATCTTGATTGCAGTATTAGTTCTTACTTGTTCTCGATTTCAGGTAGGAATTAAGACCCTCGCTGGTCAGGCTGATCGTGCTCCCGCAAGATCAGTAACTCCCGGAGATTGTCCTAGCGATTGCATTGGCGCACGAGCTTCGCACGTGTAGTCGGATCGTCAAGCACGAACTCCACCCACCAAATCGACTTATCAAGATCTCATCGAAAGATCGGCCACCATTGCCCTATCAAACTGGCTGAACAGTTGGCTGACGCATCGGCCAAAGTCTTGGAGCTCATCGACGCTGAGTGTTGGGAGCTCCTGGGACTTGTAGGGACGCGGATCTTCTCCAACCTCCAGCGCCTTCACCCCGACCTTGACCTGGAGGAAGTCCTGCAGAGGAGAGTGCCACCACCGCCCGGCACTCCGGACCGCGCGGCGTAGGATAGAGCGGCCCGGCTGGACATCGCCTGATAAGGGGTTGCCCGATCTTCTCAGTGAGCCGATGTAGATGGATGATAACTTGGTAGATAATCTGTGAGACGCACACGAACTCTCCGGCTGTTCCCCCGTTGCCAATGCAATAGATCTTCAACCCTATGGATATTTGAGACACCACACACCTGCGCACGTAGCCGCCGACCACGAAGCGGTTCTGCAAACTCCTAATTCCCAATGGAATAGCAGATCACACTTGAATTCTCAATAGCAAAACTCCAGATCGAAACAAACTTGGAGTGGGGTAGATATTCTGAGCGAAACACAGAGGAATATATGATTTCAGAGGAAAGCTTACAAGCAATTTCGTTCTGATGTTTGGGGGTAATCTAAACGTAGTCTAAGCGACACAAGGGGGCGCCCCAGGGGTACTTAAAGGGGTCGGGGCGACCTGGGCAAAGACCTAGCCCAAAACCAACCTGTTTTGGGCCCAAACGGACTCGGTTCGACTCAAACTGGTACATACCGACCCATACATGGGTTCGGCCTATTTTGGCACGCATGCCATGAGTGTAGCGCGCTTTAGACTCATAGACATCGCGTCGAAGGCTGTCCTAGCGCGCCATCTCATGCTCTCTCTCATGTAGACTTGATGCTCTGGTGATCTCCGGGTGCGCCTGCCTCCCTCTCCTCCCTCGCGCACTTGATCTTCAAGTCTTGCTCATCTCGCTGCGACGCGTCTCCTCCTCGTGCAATGCTTGTGTTATCAATAAACCTAATCATACATAGATGCATAGACTTAGGTAGTATAAAGCTCTCATTAAATAAAACATCAGGTTCAATTAAGAGTGAGTTCACCTGTTGTTCCAATAGCTTTGCACGTGCTCTTGTAATTGGTCCAATCCTAATCTCGTTGGACTTCTTCGCAGCAACATCTTCATCAACAATAGGAGCAGGAGATAATGGTGGTGTAATAGGGATGTCCTCATCATCCTCCCCCCTTCAAAAGGCGTCGACCTTGACGCTGCAATGTCTTCACCCTCATATGGTGTCAAATCAGCAACGTTGAAGCTCTTGCTCATGCCATACTCAGCAATAGGAAGATCTATCTTGTAGGCATTATCATTAATCTTGGCAAGAACCTTGTAAGGACCAGCACCACGGGGCAGCAACTTGGACTTACGGAGCTGTGGAAATCTGTCCTTGCGAAAGTGTACCCAAACCATATCACCGGGCTGGAACAAGACCTCCTTTCGCTTCTTGTTTGCACGATCTGCAGTGTACTTGCCTTTCTTCTCAATACCCTCTTTAGTCTTCACATGAATCTTCCTCACAAAATCTGCCCTCTTTGATGCCTCCATATTGACTCGCTCTTGGATAGGAAGAGGCAACAAATCAAGAGGCGTAATGGGTTTGAAACCATAGACCACCTCGAAAGGACATAGCTGCGTGGTAGAGTGAACTGCCCTGTTATATGCAAACTCCACATGCGGCAAACAATCTTCCCACTCACGCAGGTTCTTCTTGATCATGCGTCGCAGCACTGTTGAAAGTGTGCGATTTACCACCTCCGTTTGACCATCAGTTCGCAAGGGTGGCAGACCTGCAGGCACCTCGTCCGGAAACACGTCGCTGAATTCCTGTAACACATTAGAAACACCAAGAGATAGAGGGGTCATGTCGTTAGAAACCAAAATGTTACCCTTGTACATAAGCACAAGAGGAACAGCTGTAGGATCCTCACGAAACTCTCTCAGATCAGATTTGGTGGCTAACATGACTAAAGAATGTGCTCCCTCACTCATACTTTTACCACTCAGATTTGGCTTGTGGCTCTCCCTCACCGGAAGTGTAGGATCTCGTCTATCTACTCTTTCACTCTCTTTTTCAAGATTTACTTCAATTTTTTGACGAGATTCATTTACAATAGCTTGCGGTGTCATAGGTCTCAAGGTAACATCCTTGCCACGCCAATGTAACTGATATGTGTTGGCTTTCCCATTGTGACGGACATCACGATCATATTGCCATGGGCGGCCCAACAACAAATGACATACTGTCATAGGAACCACATCACACTCGACGGTGTCTTTGTATGGTCCAATCTGAAACTCAACACGCACCATGTGGCTGATCTTCATCTCTCCGCTATCACTGAGCCACTGAATAAAATATGGATTGGGGTGCGGGATATATTTGAGCTTCAGTTTTGTACAGAGCTCTTTACTAGCCAAATTGCGACAACTCCCACCATCAATAATAACCTTGCACGCCTTGCCAGGACCAATAGTAGCTTTTGTTTGAAACAAATTACACCGCTGTTCCGCAGAATCTGGGCTCACCCTCAGCACCTTAGGCGAACAAACAATGGTAGGCAGTGATGACGCATCACCATAGAGCATGTCATCATCCTCCTCATCCGAATTTGGATCAGCATCATCACCTGTCTCATACTCTTCAGTTTCCTCATTGATCAACATAACCTTTTTATTGGGACAGTCTCGCCGGAAGTGACCCTTGCCACCACATGTATGACAGTTCATATCCCTATTTCTTGCTGTAGAGTTGGAGGAACCAGTACCACTTGCAGCAGGTTGTGATGTTCTCTTGGCATTGGAAATAACTGAATCAGGTTTTGAGGAAGCATTACCACGGAATCCAGAAGTACCACTAGAGGTAGGCACACTAGGGTCTGTCCGTGGGGAAAAACGACCTCTACTTGCTGTAGAGCGAGGTCCAAATTTAGCATCTTCCGCCAATGTCAATTCTGCCTCACGTGCCTGATGAAGCAAATCTGTCATATCAAAGTATTGGTGATGCCGAACAATGCGTCGAATATTGTAAGTTAAACCAGCAAGAAAACGCTGCATTGTTTGTTCCTCTGGTTCGCGCACCCTAGCACGCTGCATAATCAACTCCATCTCCTGATAATAGTCATCAACAGACTTAAGACCTTGCTTCAAATTCATCAATTTATCATAGAGAGAACGAATATAATTGCGGGGAATAAAACGAGCACGCATCGCTTCTTTCATACCCCTCCATGTAGTAATAGGTGGCTCTCGAGCTTCAAGCCTGGACTGGACAATATTATCCCACCAAAGCAATGCATATCCATCAAACTCTGAAGATGCAAATTTTATTTTTCTATCCTCGGTGTACTCATGCATGCGCCATAGTTTTTCCACCTTCAGCTCCCAATTGAGGTACTCTTCCACCTCAGTAGAACCAACAAACTTGGGTACAGTGAACTTCGGTTTGCCCAGCCCATCATCATCACGGTTGGCTGGTTGGGCAAAATCATCATCAAAGCGACGACGTGCGCCGATAGGAGCAAAACCACGACCAGGCGGAATACCAGCACCTCGGCCTCCATTCCCACGACCACCGTGACCACCAAGAAGCAAACCGTCACGACGACCAGCAGCAGCTGCAGCAGTAGCGTCATCATGTGCGTGATTGTCATCCTGGACACTCGTAGCAGCCTCAGGATCATGTGGTTGCTGGTGAGGTGGACGATCAAACGAAGCTTGCAAGGTATACACAGCTTGTGTCAAATCTGCAATAGAACGTTGAATTGTGGTCACAGTTTCTTGTGTTGCAGTGGCTATATCATGTGTTGCATTCAGCTTATTGTCAACAGCAAGCACATCGTCATGTAAACTATCACAAACAGCATTGAACCTCTTCGACAAAGTATCACGAAGAGCTTCGTATTCATTCCAACGCACGACCTCATTTGGATCCTTTTTTTGCTGCACAGCATCAGACTCAGACATGATTAGTAGGTTAGTGCAAACAAAAATAGGTGTATGGTGGAACTCTCAGAACTCACTCAAAACTGAGAGAAATGAGGTATCTTACCATTCCAAAGTGAATAGAAGAGCTTACCGACTTGTATAGGCAAAAATGTGCACGGATGTGATGTAACGAATACCGAGGGAAAGACTATCACACGACAACCAGGGTATATGGTGGGGCTTGGTATGGATACCTAACTACACCAAAGTACAAGTCCTAGTGCTGATCGTATGACAAAGAACCCACGGAAACGCACACTGTGGAGATAAATGGGGCAATGCAACTCTGAAAATGAGCTCAAAAAGTTGAGGTATGTCGGAAAACGCTCGGTGTTGCAAAGCTCAAGAGAGACGCTAGCAATGGCTCAACAAAAACGGGCACAAGATTGCGGAACAGAGCAGCCCGTAGAGCACTAAGCACGCTAGTCTCGTAGGATGGTTCTAGACACCAAGAAAGGTTTACTAAAGGCTGACAAAGATAAGTGACAATATGTGGACTCAGAAAAGAGAAATAGCAAAGAGGAAAAAGAAAAAAAAAATATTTGAGGTAGTGCTCACGCCAGACCACAGAATGAGTCTGAGGTCCAGCGCCAAGAAGCAAAGCCAGCGATCCAAATTTTGTTTTTTTTTTACTCCTTTTTTTTGAATAAGTTTGGGCCAACAACTTGGGCCGTTCCTGGCTGGGACACGCTCGCGAGCGAGCGTGTGTGTCCCAGGCTGGGCGTCGCTCGTGGGAGATCGGCAGCGCTGCTAGCTCGCGCCTGACCACAGAACCAATCTGAGGTCGGGCGAGCGGGCAATGCTTTTTTTTTACTGAATTCTAATCCGATCGGATCTGGCTGTGTGTCGCGTTAAGAACAACCAATTTAGGGAAAAAGAAGGAGAACAAAGAGGGATCAAACGAAGACGAAATCTGCGACGAAGATGCAGAAAAGAACGAGGATCCTAGACTCCTACAGATTGGATGAAAAGATACGCGAAAAGATGATCAGCAACTAAAACAAGTAACTCGATGTAATCTAGGCTATGGCAAAACTAAGAACCCTAATTTTTTTTTGTAGGCTTTTTCTGGATAGGACAAAAACAAAAACGAATTTACGGGGATGAATTTGTGGATGCTCACCGAGTAAACGCTGGAATCTGATACCAAGATGATAAGGGGTTGCCCGATCTTCTCAGTGAGCCGATGTAGATGGATGATAACTTGGTAGATAATCTGTGAGACGCACACGAACTCTCTGGCTGTTCCCCCGTTGCCAATGCAACAGATCTTCAACCCTATGGATATTCGAGACACCACACACACCGACCACGAAGCGGTTCTGCAATCTCCTAATTCCCAATGGAACAGCAGATCACACTTGAATTCTCAGTAGCAAAACTCTAGATCGTAACAAACTTGGAGTGGGGTAGATATTCCGAGCGAAACACAGAGGAATATATGATTTCAGAGGAGAGCTTACAAGCAATTTCGTTCTGATGTTTGGGGGTAATCTAAACGTAGTCTAAACGACACAAGGGGGCGCCCCAGGGGTACTTAAAGGGGTCGGGGCGACCTGGGCAAAGACCTGGCCCAAAACCAACCTGTTTTGGGCCCAAACGGACTCGGTTCGACTCAAACTGGTACATACCGACCCATACATGGGTTCGGCCTATTTTGGCACGCAGGCCATGAGTGTAGCGCGCTTTAGACTCATAGACATCGCGTCGAAGGCTGTCCTAGCGCGCCATCTCATGCTCTCTCTCATGTAGACTTGATACTCTGGTGATCTCCGAGTGCGCCTGCCTCCCTCTCCTCCCTCGCGCACTTGATCTTCAAGTCTTGCTCATCTCGCTGCGATGCGTCTCCTCCTCGTGCAATGCTTGTGTTATCAACAAACCTAATCATACATAGATGCATAGACTTAGGTAGTATAAAGCTCTCATTAAATAAAACATCAGGTTCAATTAAGAGTGAGTTCACCTGTTGTTCCAATAGCTTTGCACGTGCTCTTGTAATTGGTCCAATCCTAATCTCGTTGGACTTCTTCGCAGCAACATCTTCATCAACAATAGGAGCAGGAGATAATGGTGGTGTAATAGGGATGTCCTCATCATCGCCCTGCAACGACTGCAGGCCATCTACGCTTGCCCAGGATCGTCCACAGCCGCGGGCCAGGAGAGCTTTTCCAGCGACGACACCACGAGCTCTGGGGAGTCCGACGGTGAAGAAGCCGGAAAAGCTAGTGGCGACGGCGCGACGGAGTCCAGCGGAGAGGCATCCTCGGACTCTAGCCAGGGCACCAGCGATGACGAGGACTCTGAGGGAAACATCCAGTAAGCTCCCCCTCCAGACCTCCTCCTGAAGTATCTGCACCAGTTGCACACTTGATGACCGTCAGACATTGCCCTGCTGGGCCCTTTTTAAGTTGTAATCGCACTTAAGGTGTTTGTTCGCCGAATTATCCTTATTTGCACCCTTGTGAATTTTTCCTCGCCTTGCCTTTGCCTGGGAAGCGTTCTACGCCGTTCGGGGGCCAGCCTCCGAGCGGGACAACAGCCTAACGCTTAGTATGCAGCTCTTTGTGCAAGGCTAGCGGGCGCTGGTGCTCTAGAGGTGACTGTGATGGCATACAGGACTATCTCCCTGCAGCCCCCCTGGCGTCCAAACACAATTGGTGGCAAAAAGCATTGTGGGAGAAGCGCATTACCTCTGCAACTTGGGCGAATTTCAGGAAATTTCTGCGAGAGTGCTTTATCCCTTCTAGCACCGTGGTTCCTTCTCGAAAGCCCATGGTAACCGTCGAAGTGATTCAGCAGCCACCCAAGGTTGTGCATGGGATAGAGGATGTTGGCAAGAGCATAGCTCCTATACCGAATGATAGGGCAAAGGTGGCCGATCTTTCGATGAGATCTTGATAAGTCGATTTGGTGGGTGGAGTTCGTGCTTGACGATCCGACTACACGTGCGAAGCTCGTGCGCCAATGCAATCGCTAGGACAATCTCCGGGAGTTACTGATCCTGCGGGAGCACGATCAGCCTGACCAGCGAGGGTCTTAATTCCTACCTGAAATCGAGAACAAGTAAGAACTAATACTGCAATCAAGATATTGCGGATGAAAGATGTATGCTTTATTTCAAAGGTGGGATTCCGAATAGGCGGTCTTCTTCTGGGCGATTGGCCTCAAAAGTCGAGCTCGTAGTTGCAGCAATGGCTAACTTTTAGTCTAATCAAAATCCGAGTTCTAATGACGGCTACGGGGGGTATTTGAGGAGGAAAAGGTAGGGGTGCGACCAGCCATGGGTTGGGTGGTCGAACGGACCCCTAACAGGCCTTTTCTCCTCAAATTCGGACTCCTAAAAGTGGCTGTCTTATTTGCTGCGAAATTTACATGGGCCTGGCCCAAAAATAGAAGTGACGCAGCACCATATGTATTTATGGACGAAATTATGAAGTAGCTCTTTGTATATTTCGTCCAAGTCTTCATCCTTCATTATGGTGGCTTCAAAGTTCTGAAATCTCCACTCGTGGCGTCTTCTTCAATCCTCAAACGCATGCTGCCATCTCCATGCACGATCATGCTCCAATGCTTGTCCCTCTCATCCATGCTAGGTCCATCATTCCTAAGAGTAACAAACATATCTGATTTAGGCAGCATCATATTCTCATGTATGTGAGAAAGAGTTCCAAGAAACGAAAGTACCTGATAGTTAAGTTGCTTGGCACGAGCTCGAGTGATGGGTCCTTGTATATGTTCCGCTGTAGGTACAGCGGGTGTATCAATAGATGGGATGTCCTCATCACCGAAGGTCACGACAACTGTGACTACTCATGAGAAGTTGACAGTTGTTCCATTGCCAACAATTAGCAAGGTGCCAGCCACGATTTCTGAATTGTCAGCGATTGATGTTGTCAAGGTTGATATTGTCACGGATGTCGTGGAGGAGGTTGTACAATTGAGTGGGCTGAATATGCAACTCAAAAGAGTACATGATGAGACTTGTATGACAGCAGATAGAGGCCAGCGATGGAATTTATTTCAGGCACAGTGCATAATCAAAGGCAAACCATGCAAGTTGATGATTGACAGTGGTAGTTACTGTAATGGCATTAGCAAGGCGGTTGTGGAGGCTTTGGGTTTATCCACATGGCGTATTCCAGAACCAAGGCATGTTGAGTGGATTAATAGCTGTGGTATGCTGAAGATTACTCACAAGGTGCGTGTGCCATTTACAGTTGATGACTATGTTGATGAGGTGGAATGCGATGTGTTGCCATTGGAGGTGTGTGGGCTGTTACTTGGACGTCCATGGCAGTATGATCTCAATGCTATGCATGCTGGGAGAGCAAATACATATTCCTTTATGCATGATGGCAAACAACGTACTTTGAAGCCTATGCATGCTGATCAAATCAAGTCCGATGTTGTGTTGGTGGTTCGCAAGGAGAAGTTGCATAAAGCTAAGCCACAACCAGGGCTAGCTAAGGTGCAGCATGAGGAGCATGATGCGAAAAGCGTCAGTGGTGATATTGTTTCAGCCAAGCCTGTAGATGACAAGCCAGTTGTTCTTGTTAGTGACAAGCTGGTTGAAGTCAAGCCTCATATTGATGAAGGGAAGGATATGTCAGCATGTGTTCCATGTGTTCCACTTCCAGTTCGAGTTGACATGGGTGTTCAGACCGATGACGGTGGTGCTGAGCGTGTTCCGGTGCCTACGGTGCCGTGGGTAGTCAGCCACAGTTTTGTTAGAACACCTCAGAGACGTTTTGTTGGAGCAGCAGTGCGTGTGCATACAGGCAAAGATGGATGTGTTCGTCAGTTTTGTGGCCCGGGCATTACTACTTTGCAGGGTCGTGCTAAGCAGGTTCATGTTCAGCAATGCAAGGTTCCAGCAAGGATTGAGAAGAAGAAGGTGGAGGCGCCTAAGTACGAGTTCATTTGGCGATGAAAAGAGGTGCAACCACCCAGGGCTGTATCAAGTCGAGTAGGCCAAGAGGGAGGATGTGGTGAGGAAGGCAAGCAAGACATGAAGATGGTGAATATGCGTGCTGCTATTGTTGATATTCCGCCACCCTTTCGAGCAGACCCTCACACATTGGGGACAACGCTTTTTGAAGGGGGGAGGATGATATGGGCACGAAGGAGGAGGTGAAGCCCAATTTTAGGACTCCACCAAGATGAGGGAAGCTCGCTGCAGATTGGCACGCCAGGACGACCAATGATATGAGATAATTTAGTCTAAGGTTGTGTCAGCAATTTATATATCTGTTTATGTTATTTCGTGTGTCAGGTCATGTTATGGGCCACTTAGGTTTATTTGTGTTTTGGGTTTGGGCCTGTCCAAGCCCAACAGTTTTCTGGCCATCTATATATGGAGGTCAGCAGTCTAGGGTTTAGGGGAGTTCAGTTGTTTAGTCGAAAACTATCGTGTGCTCCACGGTGTATCATCCCTCCAGGGAAACGGCGCTGCCATGTTATATCTAATAAAGATTGCTGCGAAGGTTCTTGCGTCATCAAGGATTATCAGGCTCAGGTTTGAGGCGTGGTGATCTTCATCACGTTGCTTGCTGGATTCGTTCCTCTTCTTCAGGTTGCGTTCTTCGCGTGATTGGAAGATATTTATCCGGGTTGACTCGCTGTGAAAGATCGGGACAAAACTCGTAGGATCACTGGCGTGATCCTTATCAACTACGTCTACCGAAGACTCAAGACTACAGCTGTCCTCCCTCCTTGGCCGTTTGTGGCAACCCCTTCCCCAAGATGATAAGGGGAAGGAGGACCTCGGCGCTATAAAAGGAGGGGAGGCCACCCCTTAGAGGGGATCCGATCTTCATCTCCGGGCTCCTAACTAGGCTAAGTTGGTTCTTCTACCTCCGGCCAGTTAGAGCTCTGTAACCAAGACCTTGTACTCCTCGTGAGGTATCGCGTTGTAATACAAGAAGGCAGGAAGTAGGGGTTTTACCTCACCATAAGGGCCCTGAACCTGGGTAAAGCTCGGTGTCTCTCTCTGCAGTGCGTTGTGCGTTCGACGTTCGAGGCTTCCGCCGACGTATTTCGTTGTGATCCAAGATCTCCCATGTTCATCCCCCTACGTTCAAATCTTTGGGTCCGTTGCGTGGTACCCTGTGTCCTTGCGACATGAAATCCATCGACAAAATCAACTTTAGAGAACATGGTAGAGCCACTTAATTCATGAAGCATATCGAAGCACCAGGACAAATAGGATGACGATATCAAATCGTAATATTATTGATAGCTCTACAATGAGTACACAAGCGCCAAGAACCATCTTTCTTAGATACCAAAATAATAGGAACAACGCATGGACTAAGAGACTCACAAATATAACCTTTGTCGAGAAGTTCTTGTATTTGTCGCTGAATCTCTTTTGTCTCTTTAGGATTGGTACAGTACGGCGCACGGTTAGGCAGCGAAGCACCAGGAATTAAATCAATTTGATGCTCTATTCCTCTGATAGGAGGTAATCCTGGTGGTACATCTTGGGGAAAAAACGTCCTCATACTCCTGGAAAATGTTAGCAACCGCAGGTGGCAAAATAAGAGGCATATTCTCAAATGAAAACAAGGTATCTGTGCAAATAATTGCATAACATCCAGTAGTGTGTACATCTATCTAAAAAATATCAGTTTTGCTAGCCAGTAAACAAGTACTCTTCAAACGAATTTCATGAGCATGTTGAGGTCCAGGTTTAGTAGTACTTTTTGAAGGCATAATTTCCTTAGCAATAATCTGATTTTCGCTCAACTTTTTCTGTTCAGTGTGTGTCCTACTAGCTCTAGCAAGATCATCTTTTAAAATACTCTAAGGAGACATAGGTAGTAACACAATTGGTTTATCATTATGAACAAAAGTATACTGATTTGTTGCACCATGGTGTACATAATTTCTATCAAATTGCCATGGTCTACCAAGTAAAAGGGCGCATGCTTGCATAGGAATAACATCACACTCAACATAATCATCATATGCAGCAATAGAAAAATGCACACGAACACTATTTGTTACCTTAACTTAGTAATAGATAGCTTCTCGGCCATCTCTAGACTTGCCAAGTTGTTGCAACTCCCTCCATCAATTATTATGCGCACACATCAATCTTTGACAACTCCCTTGGTATGGAACAAATTATGGCGCTGATTTGGTTCAGCCTGAGTGAGTTGGACACTCAAAACTCGTTGTGCAACCAATGTAGGATATTGTTCAGCAGCCTCTGGACTCATATATTGTGAATCTGTCGCGGTAGGTTCTACAGCTTGTTGTTCCTCATGTGCAATGAGAGCCAAAGTTTCCTCATCATAGTCACTAGCTGAATCGTATCCTCCATCCTCAAGAACAACCATCACCCGATCAGTTGGACACTCTCGTGCATAGTGGCCAAGTCCTGTGCATTTGCGACGTTTTACTTTACTTGTCTTTCTGTAGACACCAAGGATGATGAAGAACTTGTGGCTGGACCAGCGGGAGCACCCCTTGTTGATGGTGGCGCTGGAGCACTAGAAGGTCTTGATGGTGTGGTCGTTGAAGAAGAAGGTGCAGGAGTACACGGCGTATACGGCGTCCTTGGTGCCCATGAAGTAGAACACCCTGCAGAAAAGTTAGTTCTTGCCGCAGCTCTCCTATCCTGAACTTCACATTCAGCTTTGCAAGCAAGGTGAAATAAACGGTTGATATTATTATATTCCTTATATTCTAGAATTGTTTGAATCTCTTTATTTAACCCACCAGAAAATCTAGCAAGTAAGGCCTCATTATCTTCCTCTATATCACAACAAATCATGCCAGTTTGTAATTCCTGATAATATTCCTCTACAGAATTTTTGCCTTGTTCTAAACGAGCTAAATTTTTGAGCAAATCACATTGGTAGTATGGAGGTACAAAACAAGTACGCATAGCACATTTTAAAGCATCCCAAGTAGTAGGTGGATTAGTAAGATGTACGCGACAATATTCAGACCACCATATAGAAGCAAAACTAGTGAACTCACAAGTAGTAGCAGTAACACGTTTATCTTCCGGATAAGCTAAACATGCAAAACGTTGTTCTACTTCTAATTCCCAAGAGAGATACGCATCAAGATTGTAACGTCCCTCAAAAGGTGGAATATTTAATTTCAGTTTAGCAATATGAATATCATCACGTACCAGCGGTCGTTGATGGCGTCGTGCATGGGGGTTATTGGCGCACGGACGACCAAGAGGTGGCTGAAGGACCTCGTCAGACACCTCGTTCTCGTCCGCATAGTCATCCACCCCATAGTAATCAGCAGCGGGCTCATCCAGGATAGCAACACCTATAGCGGCATGAGGCCCATTGCGCGGGACACGCCGGGCATGCCTTTGCTGGACCGGCTGGGGAGCGGCCGGCTGGGCAGCAGCCGGTTGGGGGGCAGGTAGACGCACCATCATCTCCTGGAATCGAGTGTGAAGCTGCTGTGCGAAATAGGTTTCGAGACCATCGATCCTCTCCATAGTGTCGGCATGTCATTTTTCAACGTCTTGCACATGATTGCCCACGAGCTGTGTAAAGTGACTGTGTAACTCTGCGCTAGTCATCGTCTCCAGGTCCGGGACATCTTTCTTCTCTGATCCTGACATGGTTAGGACTCACAAGAAAATGAAAACTCTAAAGCAGTGTATGTATGGCAGATGATTTGGTGGAAAACCGCGTAATCCGTCAAGCAAAAACCAAAGCTCTTACCCGTTCTTACCAAGCAACAGGAGTGATCACGATCCTTTGTAGTCAAAGCTTGTGAAGATGTGGTTAAGCAATTGCAAGGTGGTGTCAGCACACGGTCGTAGAGATATGTGGAGCTGTAGGAGGCTGTGATATCTGTAGCAACAATTCAAAACAGCAATGCAACAAGTTGAATAAATTCTCAACGATGGTACCGTGATGGCCGTAGGCTAGATCGTGCTAGAGACGTGAGCCTAGGACACCAACTAGTCAATGCGCGGCGGCCAGAAGCACAAAGGAATAGCTCAAAAGCAAGATATAAGTGAAGATCACGGAAAAATTGCTGGTTCTGAAACTTAAAAGGCCAAAAACTCACCCTTCCCTCACTTTTTTGACGATTACGAGTCACTTTGTGTACTTTTCAAGTACTTTTGATTCCGGACAGTTTGACAGGTTGATGACCCACAAGTATAGGGGGTGTATCGTAGTACTTTCAATAAATAAGAGTGTCGAACCCAACGAGGAGCAGAAGGTGTTGACAAGTGGTTTTGATCAAAGATTCACTATAAATACTAGCAAACGAGTTTTCAGGGGTATTTGGCAATGCAAATAAATAAAGTGCGAGTAAATAAAAGACAGTAGTAATAATTGCAGCAAGTGTGATAGGGCAAAGGTGTCCGATCTTTCGATGAGATCTTGATATGTCGATTTGGTGGGTGGAGTTCGTGCTTGACGATCCGACTACATGTGCGAAGCTCGTGCGCCAATGCAATCGCTAGGACAATCTCCGGGAGTTACTGATCTTGCGGATGCACGATCAGCCTGACCAGCGAGGGTCTTAATTCCTACCTGAAATCGAGAACAAGTAAGAACTAATACAGCAATCAAGATATTGCGGATGAAAGATGTATGCTTTATTCAAAAAGGTGGGATTCCGTATAGGCCGTCTTCTTCTGGGCGATTGGCCTCAAAAGTCGAGCTCGTAGTTGCAGCAATGGCTAACTTTAGTCTAATCAAAATCCGAGTTCTAATGACGGCTACGGGGGGTATTTGAGGAGGAAAAGGTAGGGGTGCGACCAGCCATGGGTATGGTGGTTGAACGGAACCCTAACAGGCCTTTTCTCCTCAAATTCGGACTCCTAAAAGTGGATGTCTTATTTGCTGCGAAAATTACATGGGCCTGGCCCAAAAATAAAAGTGACGCAGCACCATATCTATCTAAGGACGAATTTATGAAGTAGTTCTTTGTATATTTCGTCCAAGTCTTCATCCTTCATTACGGTGGCTTCAAAGTTCTGAAATCTCCACTCGTGGCATCTTCTTCAATCCTCAAACGCTTGCTGCCATCTCCATGCATGATCATGCTCCAATGCTTGTCCCTCTCATCCATGCTAGGTCCATCATTCCTAAGAGTAACAAACATATCTGATTTCGGTAGCATCATATTCTCATGTATGCGAGAAAGAGTTCCAAGAAACGAAAGTACCTGATAGTTAAGTTGCTTGGCACAAGCTCGAGTGATGGGTCCTTGTATGTGTTCCACTGTAGGTGCAGCGGTTGTATCAATAGATGGGATGTCCTCATCAAAGTGGCCCGATCCTTTCTTCAGCAAAGGACAAGCCGGTTGTGTACTTATAATAACCAAACGTTCTCGAGGACACACGAGAGTTTCTGTCAAGAGCTTTCGCTTCATACCGCTAAATAGTCTTTATTGGTTTGATAAGTGTTATGGGGGTGAACCTCTGCTAGCGCACTACCCTTACTAGGATAAATACACACTTGTGATTATACCCCCCTGCAAGCATCCGCAAATACAAGAAAGTAATTAAGATAAATCTAACCACAGCCTTAAACTCTAAGATCCTACGCTCCCTGGTGTAATGGTTTCCCAATGGAGGTTTAGGTTTCTGTCACTTCAGCAACCCCACAATTGGTAGCCAAATACACAATGCATCTCACTAGGCCCATAAATGGTGAAGTATCATGTAGTCGACGTTCACATGACACCACTAGTGAAATAGCACCACAACAATATCAAACCAATAAATATTTCTCAACAATAATTCACTACTAACATCTTGACTTCTCCCATGTCCTCAAGAACTAAACGAACTACTCACAAGACATCATATGGATCATGATCAGAGGTGAAATAATGGTAAATAACAATCTGAACATAAACCTTAATTCAACGGTTCCACTCAATAGCATCAACTACAAGAGTAATCAACACCGGGAAAGTTTCCCCTAAGAATATAACAAGATCAAACTCAAGATGTTACAGCGGGATGGCTTGGTAATGGTGGAGATGAAGGTGCTGGTGATGGAGATGATTATGATGATGATCCTGATGAAGTTCGGTGCGATGGTGATGATGATGGCGACGATCTCCCCTCTCTGGGAAGGAATTTCCCCGGCAAATTTCTGCCTGCCGGAGAGCTTTTCTCTCTCTGGTGTTTTTCGCCCCGCAGAGGCGGCTGTGTCTCTCTCTGAGCCCCCCCTTGACTTAGGTTTTTGGGGATGATGAAGTACACGAAGGGGCGAGACCAGAAGTGGGCCAGGGTGCCCTCACACAGGGCCGGCGCGGCAAGGGGCCAGGCCGCGCCCCCTGTGCGTGAGGCTGCCCTCTAGCTCCTCTCTCCTTCTCCTTCTGGCTTCCGGAGTCTTCTGGTAAAATATAATTTTCTAGTATTTTTCTGGAATTTTCCTGATCTTCCAAAATATGGTGTCTTGACGGTCCTTTTCTAGCAGAATCCTGACTCCGGCAGCAAATCCTCCAATGATCATCAAACATGTAAAAATAGAGGAAACAACATAAGTATCATCTCTAAATATGAAATATATCAATGAATAACAGCAAATTATGATACAAAATAGTGATGCAAAATGGACGTATCAACCCCCCAACCTTAGACCTCGCTTGTCCCCAAGCGAAAACTCGGTAAACATGACCCCAGGTTTATGGAGTGAAGTGTCGATAATCAAAATACGGACAAGAAGCATCACATTCACCAAAGGCACAAGTTATAATAGAAAGCAACTCCCCTTTATAATATAGGCTTGCAATAAGTAAAGGGAAGATGCACAAAATAAACTATAATTGGTGATGGCAAACCTTAGTTCTTGGTCAGAGAACAATGAACAACTATACTAGCCTTTGAATGGAGCCCTTTTAAAACAGAACTAATATAGCAAAAAACCATATGCTCAATGGAACAAACTTTTTGCATTCATAGAAAGCTTTCAAAGATATATTCCTTCAGACAAAAGCATTGTACGAAACAAAGAAGATAGTAAACATGATTAAACGGATCAACATATGGATGAGTGAAACATAACAACCCAAATGCTTGCTTGAGATAGAGGGGAATAGGTTGACTCAACATAAAAGTAAAAGATAGACCCTTCACAGAGGGAAGCAGGGGTTAAACATGTGCTAGAGCTTTTCATTTTGCTAAACAGAGGTAAAAAGTTATTTTGAGAGGTGGTTGCTTTTGTCAACGACTAGCACCGGAGTTCTTGATATCTTCCATACTAAACAAGTGAGAGCGGTTCTGAGATGTTAATTAATTGGCACATTGGTGCTCTTTATAGCTTGGCACTCCTCCCCACCTTTTTCCTTTCTCAAACCATGGCTAACCGATTCCATCGGGTGCCGACCAACTTTCACATACCATGGAGGAGTGCTTCTTTTTCTTTTCTTTTTGAGATTATAATGGTCTGACCAGATCCCTCGCAAAATTAGTGACGAGCAGATGAAGCTGCCTAGTCGAGGGGTACTTAATTTAGTATGGAAGATAACAAACCCATCCACTATGTCCTCATGAGCTAAAAACAGTGGCACAAAATGAGAAGTGTTTGAAGGTTTTTGAAAGGTAGCACATGAAAATTTACTTTGAATGGCTTGAAAATACCATGCATAGGAATTTATAGTGGACTCTTTGGAAGTGACTTGGCTTTTGGGATTTGGATGCACGAGAAGTATTTCCTTTCAGTACAGGTTTTTGGCTAGCAAGGCTGGGTAGCAAGCATAAGAATTGCATGAAACAAACAAACATACATATAATAAGAATAATCATGCAAACTCCCTTGAAGGTACAATGATTTTAACTTTGAGAATAATAATGCTTATAAGCCAAACATGAAGGGTAAACTGAAGTGGTGTAGCTACAAACACTTCTTTATTCTTTTCTACTCAAACCTCAAGGTACTATTGCTACTGACCAAGCTAGGTTTGCCAAAACCAACTAAATTTACTCATTCTCCCAAAGTGATACCAATACTAATCAACAAGACTAATCATATAAGAAACATTGCAAACTAAAATAAAGTGTGCGGAAGGTAAACGATAAAACTTCTCATTAATATTTCATTACCGCAACTCACTCCAAGGGTTACATAGATAACCAACTAAGGAGGATACTTCCACACTGCGAACTATTCTATAAGATAATTTCTCTATTCATGATATGACTCTACTTGAAAAGTAAATGAGTAAAAGGATGATGATGTGATACCGCGGCACTCCCCCAAGCTTGGAACAAGCCAAGGGGATGCCTATACCGATGACGAGTTACTCTTTTGGCGGTGGTGGTGAGTCTTCATCGTTGTCATACTTCCAAGGCAGAGGTCCCCCATCAAGGAAGGATGTCTTGGTCTCCAATATCCTGAAACTTGCAGCAGCACTCATTTGTTTAAACCTAGCTTCATACTCACAATTTTGGTTCTGCAAGTCGTAGAGTTGCGCTTGTAATTGATTGGTGGTCTCATGGAGCGAAAAGATGTCCTTCCACAGTTCTGTAGTCTCCTTCTTGTACTTGGTAACAAGCTCTTGATTAATCCTATGGATGAGTTCCACCTCGCGTTCCGCCATCTTCTTATATTTGAAAACTTCTTGTTCCAGTGCTTCCATCCTTGCTTTGAGACTCCCTTCTCCCTTGGGTCCTCGAACATCTTTAATCTGCAACTCCCCATCCTTGAGTGACAACTCCTTCGGATGCATCTTCAGCTCCCTCATATACGGATTGATGGAATCCGCAAGAGGGTTCTCCTCAGATGGACCAAACGAAGACATTGTAACTCCAAAGCTGAGAGCAATCCCTGACAGAAACAGCTCGAAACAAAACTCGATGAGAAAATGATATACAGACCTCGGGGACTCCGGGGGCTTAAATAAACAAAAATTATACATCGAAACGAAATCACATGAGGAAACCGGGACGGAAACGAGTTTCGGGGTGCTCTCACACCAGGGCGGCGCGGCCAGAGGTGGGCCTGCGCCCCCTGTGTGTGAGGAGCACACGGACTCCTTTTCCTGCCTGTTTTTGTCTCGTGATTTTTCATATTTAGTAAAAACAGCAAAAATAATAAAGGAAGAGTTATTCACGAAACTTCTCTGACTAGAACTGTTACCTATTCAAAAATGAACTCTACAGGTTCCTGCAATTTGTCTTGGATGAATTCTTTTGGAGAAACTGTTTCAATTACATCAACATCTTCATTATAAGAATCTCCAGTAATATAATGTTTGAGTCTTTGCCCATTCACCACTTGTGTAGAGTCATCTTTCAATGAAGCAATCTTAATAGCACCTGAGCAATATACTTCCACAATAACATATGGTCCTTCCCATTTAGAGAGTAATTTCCCTGCAAAAAATCTGAGATGAGACCTATACAATAGAACTTTCTCACCAACATGAAACTCTCTTTTAAGGATTCTCTTATCAAGCCATTGCTTGACTTTCTCTTTGAAAAGTCTGGCATTCTCATACACTTCGTTTCGCCACTCATCTAGAGAACTCAAATCTAACAACCTTTTCTTACCGGCTAGTTTAAAATCTCTATTAAGCTCTTTCACCGCCCAAAAAGCTTTGTGTTCTAATTCTAAGGGCAAGTGACACACTTTTCCGTAAACCATCTTATAAGGAGACATTCCCATGGGGTTCTTATAAGCAGTCCTATAAGCCCATAAAGCGTCATTTAAATTACTAGCCCAGTTTTTCCTAGATCTATTGACAGTCTTCTGCAAAATAGACTTGATCTCTCTATTTGAAAGCTCTACCTGCCCACTAGTTTGGGGATGATAAGCAGAAGCAATTCTATGATTAACATCATATTTAGCAAGAGTCTTTCTAAAACTGCCATGAATAAAATGAGAACCTCCATCAGTCATAAGATATCTAGGCACACCAAACCTAGGAAAAATAACATCTTTAAGCATTTTTAACGAGGTCTCACCATCGGCACTCTTTGTAGGTATGGCTTCTACCCATTTAGTAACATAATCAACAACAACAAGTATGTGGGTATAGCCTTTTGAAGGAGGAAAAGGACCCATAAAGTCAAATCCCCAACAATCAAATGGTTCAATAACAAGAGTGTAATTCATAGGCATTTCATTGCGTCTACAAATATTACCAACTCTTTGACATTCATCACAAGATAAAACATACCTTCTAGCATCTTTAAAGAGGGTTGGCCAATAAAAACCTGATTGTAGAACCTTCTGTGCGGTTCTATCTCCAGCATGATGCCCTCCATAAGCACTACCATGGCATTTTCTTAATATCTCTTGTTGCTCATATTCCGGTATGCATCTCCGCATAATACCATCAACCCCTTCTTTATATAAGTGTGGGTCATCCCAAAAGTAATGCCTCAAATCATAGAAGAATTTTCTTCTTTGCTGAGCTGTAAAAGTTGGAGGCAAATACTTGGAAACAATAAAGTTAGCATAATCAGCATACCAAGGAAGGTCTCATGAAGTTACATTTACAGCAGCTAACAGTTCATTTGGAAAACTATCATTAACAGGAATAGGATCAAAAGAAATGTTTTCCAATCTAGACAAGTTGTCAGCCACAGGATTTTTAGCACCTTTCCTATCTACGATATGCAAATCAAATTCTTGTAAAAGCAATAACCATCTAATAAGCCTAGGCTTAGCATCCTTCTTAGTCATAAGATATCTAATAGCAGTGTTATCAGTATGAATAGTAACTTTAGAATCAACAATGTAAGATCTAAACTTATCACATGCAAAAACAACAGCAAGAAACTCTTTCTCAGTGGTAGCATAATTCTTTTGAGCAGCATCAAGAGTCTTACTAGCATAATGAATAACATTCAACTTATTATCTACTCGCTGTCCAAGAACAGCACCAACAGCAAAATCACTAGCATCACACATGATTTCAAAAGGTAAATTCCAATCAGGTGGTTGAACAATAGGAGCAGTAGTTACAGCCTTCTTAAGAGTTTCAAAAGCTTCCTTACAATCATCATCAAAGACAAATGGTACATCTTTTTGAAGAAGATTAGTAAGAGGCTTTGAAATCTTACAGAAATCTTTAATAAACTTCCTATAGAAACCAGCATGACCAAGAATACTACGAATACCTTTAACATCTCTAGGACAAGGCATTTTCTCAATTGCCTCCACTTTTGCTCTGTCAACTTCAATACCTCTTTCAGAAATTTTATGTCCAAGGACAATTCCTTCATTCACCATAAAGTGGCATTTCTCCCAATTAAGAACAAGGTTAGTTTCTTCGCACCTCTGCAAAACTTTATCAAGGTTGTGCAAATAGTTATCAAAAGAAGTTCCATAGACAGAGAAATCGTCCATGAAGACCTCCACAATTTCCTCACAAAAGCCATGAAAAATAGCAGACATGCATCTTTGAAAAGTAGCAGGAGCATTGCATAAACCAAATGGCATACGTCTATAAGCATAAGTTCCATAAGGACAAGTAAAAGTGGTTTTCTCTTGGTCTTCCTTTTTAACAGCAATTTGAGAAAAACCAGAATAACCATCAAGGAAACAAAAATGAGTCTTCTTAGATAACCTTTCTAGCATCTGATCTATAAACGGTAAAGGATAATGATCTTTCTTAGTAACTTTGTTTACCTTCCTATAATCAATGCACATCCTATAACCAACTACTACCCTTTGAGGAATAAGCTCGTTATTCTCATTAGGCACAACAGTCATACCTCCTTTCTTAGGAACACAATGAATAGGACTAACCCATCTACTATCAGCAATAGGATAAATAATACTAGCATCAAGGAGCTTTAATACCTCATTTCTTACCACATCCTTCACCTTGGGAATTAAGCGGCGTTGATGCTCCACGACTGGCTTCGCGTCTTTCTCCATATTAATGGCATGCTGACATAAAGTGGGGCAAATTCCTTTTAAATCATCAAGAGTATATCCCATAGCTCCTCGCTATTTCCTCAATATCTCTAATAATCTTTCTTCTTCCTTTCCTGAAAGTTTAGAGCTAATAATAACTGGATATATTTTCTTATCATCTATATAAGTGATGAGGACATCCCTATACTTGCACCTTCTCCACCAACTACTACACAAGATGTTCCAGCTGTTCAGTCCAATAAGATTAGAATTGGACCCATTACAAGAGCTCGTGCTAAGTTACTAGAACAATAGGTGAACTTGTTTCTTAATGAGCCTGATGTGTTACTTAATGAGAACTTTATACTGCCTAAGTCATTGTCTTATTGTATGATTAGGTACATTGGAGAGGAATGCGTAGCACGGAGCGAGGAGCCACAGCAAGAGGAACACCAAAAGATGATCGCCAATATCTGCGCGAGGGAGGAGCGGGAGGAAGGCGCGATAGAAGAGAAGGAGATCATCAAGAAGGGCAAGTTTCAGTTCCAGAAGACAGGACAGTCCGGCCCTCCAACACAGGACAGTCCTGCCCTCCAACACCGGACAGTCCTGCCCTCCAACAGTGGACAGTCCGGCCTCAGGTGCGCCCGAGGGCAGACACCCTCTGTGGTGTAGCGCGGGCGATAGTTCCCAGGCGTCACCACAGGACAGTCCGGCCCTAAATAACCGGACAGTCCGGCCCGTCTCGGACCAGGTCCGAACGGATGTATCCTAGTTCGAGTCTAATACGTTTTCTCTTGAGTCCTGGCCGCCCCAGCCGCCCATATAAGCCTTGGGATGACCCCATAGTTAGGGGAGACCACGTTAAAACTATTTTGGAGTTGTTTCTCTTTAGAACCTCTGAAATTACTTGTGATCGAGTTTATCAAGCTACAATTGAGTGTGATCTGTTGTTCCATTGGGAATTAGTGGATTGCAAACTACCGTTCATGGTCGACGGCTACGTGTGTAAGATCGTGGTGTTGTGAATATCCTACAAGGTTCGAGAGCTGTTGCATTGGCATCAGGGTTCGAGCGGGAGAGTTCATCGCTACACGGTGTTTATCTATCTACCATCATCATCATCGCCATCGCTTGCTGAGAAGATCGGGACACCCCTTATCATCTTGGTATCAGATTTCAGTTTTACTCGGTGAGCATCCACAGATCCATCCATTATTTGAGTGTTTTTTCGTCCTATCCAGAAAAAGCCAAAAAAAATATTAGGGTTTAGTTTTGCCACAGCCTAGATTGCATCGTTTGCTAGTCTTAGTTGCTGGTCGTAGTCGTGTCTTTGATCCGATCTCTTCCGGTAAAGTCGTAGTGTCTAGGTTATCTTTGTCAATTTCGTTTTTGTTCTTCGTTCTTGAGTCGTTCATCATCGTTTCCGCCAGTTTTTATCAATTTACCGTGTCCACATAGCGTACCCTTGTTGCAAAACTTAGCTACAGCCTTTCTACAGCATCCGTGCCTAGGAACGTACCCATACGAGACTAGTTGCTGTGCTATGACAGGCTGCTCATTAGGTTTTCGAGGTGCAATTTTTCGGCTGAATTCAGACCGGACAGTCCGGCCATATCACACAAGACAGTCCGGCCATAGCACACAAGACAGTCCGGCCCTTGCAGAATTTTTGCTCCAGTATCGTTTCAGTTATTTTACTGTTGAGACATATAGTTGAGAAAAAGTATTAAAAAAAAGAGAAAAGAAAAAGAGATACAAGAAGAAAAAGAGCAATATCTTTGTGGTGATTGTTGAGGCCTGGTTCTATATAGCACTTGTAGTTGAGCAATTTTGTGCCTGTCTATTTTGAGCTATTACTAGCATCTCTCTTGTGCATTGCAATATTCTTGTTTTCATAATTGCTTTGCCACGTTTATCTCCACGTGTGTGTTTCCTTGGGTTATTGTCTCACGATCAGCACTAGGATTGGTTTGCGGTGTAGTTAGGACTCCATACCTACAGCTCCACCTTTAATAACCTGTGTGCCTTGTGATCGCCTCTATACCTTTGATATTCACTTCATCACATCAGTGCATCAGTCGTTTGCTTCGAATTGGTAAGCACAACTATTCGCTTTGGAGCGGTAAGATCTCCTTTCTTGTCAGCTGTGTGCGAGCAGAGAGTTTGCCACCATATCGATTTTGGGTTTTGCACTAATCTACTAATCATGTCTGCTAGTGATGATGTTGTGATGCAGAAAAAGGCAGAAACTGCTACAGTCACTTGGAGGGAATATGAAGCCTTACGGGATCATTTGACAGGAGTTTTCACTCGCACCACGGATTCTTTAGAAAAGGATGTACAGGGAGTACAAATCCAGTTGGGCGAAACTGAGAAAGTTGTCAACAACATTCAAACACAAGTGACTACAATCAATACAAATGTCAACGCATTACAGCTGTCCGTTGATGCTTTGCGAGACGCCTTTGAGCAACAGCGGCAACAACAATTTGATGATGCTGCTGAACATGCGGACGCAGATAATGGAAGTGTTAATGATGAGGTCCAACAACATCCAAACAATGGCCGAGGTAGGGGACGTGCCAATCCCCCTGGTGTTGGCCGTGGTTTTGCTCCTGTGGGACGTGCTCAGCGTGTAATCCAACAAGCAAATGACGATATCTTGAGCAAACCAAAATTCTCAATTCCCAAGTTTGATGGCTCACTTGATCCTGAAGATTACCTTTCATGGGAGTTGAAGATTGAGAAGTTGTGGCGTTTGCAAGACTATACAGAAGATAAGAAGGTTAAACTTGCTGCTTCTGAATTTGATGGCTATGCATTGCGTTGGTGGGATGCTATTATACAAAACAGACGCGACGATAATGAGGTTCCTGTGCTCTCATGGCGGGAGATGAAGGAAATTATGAGGCAACGTTTTGTGCCCACTAACTATTTGCGCTCAGTGTTTAACCAGCTCACCAAATTAACACAAGGTAGCAAGACAGTTGATGAGTACTACATGGAGATGGAGATGCTTATGCAGCGTGCACGAGTTCGTGAATCAGTTGAGATGACTCTGCAGCGTTTTCTCAACAATTTGAAGTTGCCTATTAAGAACATTGTGCGCCATCACACATATGCTACTATGACCGAGTTGTTGCATCATGCACGAGAGACCGAAGCACAACTAGCTGAAGAAGCTAGGGAGCGGGCTCGATATTCGTCGACAAGCCGGTTTTCTGCAAGATCCTCGCTACCACCATCAGCGATGCCACCAGCAGCACCGGCGGACAGTCCGGCCCTCCAACACCGGACAGTCCGGCCTCCAACCTCTACTTCGGCCTCCAAGCCTGCACCAACACCCTCCTCTGGTTCTACAGCAAACAAGCCGGCTGCTAGTTCGGGTTCCATCATGTCTACAGCTCGTGCTCGTGATAAAGAGTGCTATACTTGTGGAGGAAGAGGACATTTTAAGAATAAGTGTCCCAACAACAAAGTCATGTTTGTCAATGACAATGGTGAATATGAGAGTGGAGATGAAATTGATCCCTATAGTCCTGAAGACAATTGATAGGGCAAAGGTGGCCGATCTTTCGGTGAGATCTTGATATGTCGATTTGGTGGGTGGAGTTCGTGCTTGACGATCCGACTACACGTGTGAAGCTCGTGCGCCAATGCAATCGCTAGGACAATCTCCGAGAGTTACTGATCTTGCGGATGCACGATCAGCCTGACCAGCGAGGGTCTTAATTCCTACCTAAAATCGAGAACAAGTAAGAACTAATACTGCAATCAAGATATTGCGGATGAAAGATGTATGCTTTATTCAAAAGGTGGGATTCCGAATAGGCGGTCTTCTTCTGGGCGATTGGCCTCAAAAGTCGAGCTCGTAGTTGCAGCAATGGCTAACTTTAGTCTAAACAAAATCCGAGTTCTAATGACGGCTACGGGGGGTATTTGAGGAGGAAAAGGTAGGGGTGCGACCAGCCATGGGTTGGGTGGTCGAACGGATCCCTAACAGGCCTTTTCTCCTCAAATTCGGACTCCTAAAAGTGGCTATCTTATTTGCTGCGAAAATTACATGGGCCTGGCCCAAAAATAGAAGTGACGCAGCACCATATGTATCTATGGACGAAATTATGAAGTAGCTCTTTGTATATTTCGTCCAAGTCTTCATCCTTCATTATGGTGGCTTCAAAGTTCTGAAATCTCCACTCGTGGCGTCTTCTTCAATCCTCAAACGCATGCTGCCATCTCCATGCACGATCATGCTCCAATGCTTGTCCCTCTCATCCATGCTAGGTCCATCATTCCTAAGAGTAACAAACATATCTGATTTAGGCAGCATCATATTCTCATGTATGTGAGAAAGAGTTCCAAGAAACGAAAGTACCTGATAGTTAAGTTGCTTGGCACGAGCTCGAGTGATGGGTCCTTGTATGTGTTCCGCTGTAGCTACAGCGGGTGTATCAATAGATGGGATGTCCTCATCATGCTCCCCTTCTTGAATTGAAGTCGTCCTCGACGCAACCTCATCTTCTTCACCGAAGTAAGGTTTTAAATCTGCAATGTTAAATGTAGGACTTACCGTACCAAAATCTGCAGGAAGCTCAAGTTTATATGCATTATCATTGATTTTCTCTATCACCTTAAAAGACCATCAGCACGTGGCATTAACTTAGACTTGCGCAAATCAGGAAAACGATCTTTGCGCAAATGCAACCAAACAAGATCACCAACCTCAAACACAACATGCTTTCGTCCTCTATCCCCAGCAACTTTATACTTAACATTCATGCGTTCTATGTTGTCTTTAGTAGTTGCATGCAATTTTAAAATCAATTCAGCACGCTGTGTAGCATCGAAATTATTTTGCACTGAAGATGGTAAAGGCAACAAATCAATAGGTGCACGTGGAACAAAACCATAGACAATCTGAAAAGGGCTCATCTTTGTGGTAGAATGCAGCGAACGATTATAAGCAAACTCAATATGAGGCAAACATTCCTCCCACAATTTAAAGTTCTTTTTTAAAACAGCCCGCAATATGGTAGATAAAGTTCTATTAACTACTTCAGTTTGTCCATCAGTTTGGGGATGACATGTAGTACTAAACAGCAATTTAGTCCCCAACTTAGCCCATAAACATCTCCAAAAGTGGCTAAGAAATTTAGTATCACGATCAGAAACAATAGTATTTGGCACACCATGCAAATGAACGATATCACGAAAAAACAAATCAGCAATGTGTGCAGCATCATCAGTCTTATGACAAGGAATAAAGTGTGCCATCTTAGAAAACCGATCCACAACAACAAAAATACTATCCCTCCCCTTCTGTGTACGAGGTAACCCCAAAACAAAGTCCATCGAAATATCCTCCCAAGGAACACTAGGAACATGAAGAGGCATATATAAACCATGTGGATTAAGGCGAGACTTAGCTTTTTGACAAGTAGTGCAGCGTGCCACGAATCTCTCAACATCTCGCCGCATGCGTGGCCAAAAGAAGTGTGCAGCAAGAACAGCCTCCGTCTTCTTGACACCAAAGTGTCCCATCAATCCTCCTCCATGCGCCTCCTGTAACAACAAAAGATGAACGGAACCATCTGGGATGCATAGTTTGTTAGCACGGAACACAAATCCATCATTAAGGATGAATTTGTTCCATGTTCTACCATCTTTACAATTTTGCAACACATCTTTAAATTCAGCATCATGCAAGTATTGTTCCTTTATAGTTTCCAACCCAAAAATTTTGAAGTCAAGCTGAGATAGCATAGTATAGCGGCGCGACAAAGCATCAGCAATAACATTATCTTTACCCTTTTTGTGTTTGATAACATAAGGAAAAGACTCAATAAATTCAACCCACTTTGCATGTCGATGATTCAGTTTTGCTTGACTACGAATATGCTTCAAAGATTCATGATCAGAATGTATAACAAATTCTTTAGGCCATAAATAATGTTGCCAAGTTTCTAATGTCCGAACCAGCGCATATAATTCTTTATCATAAGTAGAATAGTTCAGACTTGGCCCACTCAATTTTTCACTAAAATATGCTACAGGTTTGCCCTCTTGTAATAACACACCTCCCAAACCAATTCCACTAGCATCACATTCAAGTTCAAACGTCTTATTAAAATCAGGAAGTTGGAGTAATGGAGCATGTGTTAACTTATCTTTCAGTATCATGAAGGCCTCTTGTTGTGCATCGCCCCAAACAAAGGGCACATCCTTCTTTGTGAGCTCATTCAATGGCGCAGCAATAGAACCAAAATCTTTGACAAAGCGCCTATAAAACCCAGCAAGACCCAGAAAACTCCTCACTTGTGTAACCGTCTTGGGCTGTGGCCAATTCTCAATAGCTGCAATCTTGGCTGGATCAACTTCAATTCCCTGTTCTGTAACAACATAACCAAGAAAAGCAAATCTATTTGTGCAAAAGGTGCACTTCTCAAGATTACCATACAAACGTGCATCACGTAAAGCATTGAAAACAGCACGTAAATGATCCAAATGGTCCTCTAAAGATTTGCTATATATGAGAATGTCATCAAAATATACCACCACAAAACGACCAATAAAAGCACGTAAAACTTCGTTCATCAGTCTCATAAAGGTACTAGGTGCATTAGTTAAACCAAACGGCATTACTAACCACTCATATAAACCGAACTTAGTTTTAAAAGCTGTTTTCCATTCATCTCCTAATTGCATACGAATTTGGTGGTAACCACTATGCAAATCAACTTTAGAAAACATAATAGAACCACTCAACTCATCTAGCATGTCATCCAAACGAGGTATAGGGTGACGATATCGAATGGTAATATTATTAATAGCTCGACAATCAGTACACATGCGCGAAGAACCATCTTTCTTAGGTACTAAAATAATAGGAACAGCGCATGGACTAAGAGACTCACGAATATAACCTTTGTCCAATAAACTCTGGATTTGTCGTTGGATCTCTTTTGTTTCTTCAGGATTGGTGCGATATGGCGCACGGTTGGGCAGCGAGGCTCCTGGAATCAAATCAATTTGGTGTTCTATCCCACGAATAGGTGGCAGTCCAGGTGGAACATCATGTGGAAAAACGTCCATGTATTCCTGCAAAAGGTTAGCAACCGCAGGTGGCAAAGAAGGAGGCATATCCTCAAATGAAAACAGAACTTCTTTGCAAACAATGGCATAACATGGAGTAATATTGACATCCATTTCAGCAAGATCAGATTTGCTAGCAAGTAAACAAGGATTCTTCAAATGAATTTCAGTAGCATGGTTAGAATCAGATTTAGAAGAATGCTTAGGGGGTACAAAATCTGCAGCAATAATCTGATTCTCACTCTTATGTTTGTCCTCATTTTTTAATCTACTAGCTCTAGCAAGATCATCTTTCAAAATTTGTTCCGGAGTCATGGGTTTAAGTCCAATTTTCTTGCCAGCATGTGTAAGAGAATACTGATTTGTTTTACCATTATGTACAGATTCTCTATCAAATTGCCATGGTCTACCAAGTAGCAAAGAACAAGCTTGCATAGGTACAACATCACAATCAACAAAATCTGAATAAGTACCAATAGTAAAATGCACGCGTGCAGTTCTTGTTACCTTGAGCTTACGGGAGCTCTCAAACCATTGAATGTAATAGGGATGAGGTCGTTGTCGTGTGGGTAGAGCAAGCTTCTCCACCATGTCAATAATAGCCAGATTGTTACAACTCCCTCTATCAATGATGATCCGGATAGCTCTCTCCTTAACAACGCCTCTTGTTTGAAACAAATTGTGGCGTTGATCATGCTCAGCTTTGCTCAATTGCACACTCAAGACACGTTGTGCAACTAAACTCTTGTATTGATCAGCAGTTTCAGCTCCCATTACCTCCATCTCCTTGTCAGAATCAGAATGGGCACCATCACGTGCAGCAATAAGTGCCAATGTATCATCATCAAAATCACTCGCAGAGTCATATTCGCCATCTTCAAGCACCACCATCACATGTTTGGTTCTGCATTCTTTTTCGATGTGACCAAACCCAAAACATTTGCGACACTGAATGTCGCGAGTCTTCCCCGTGGAGGCCATGGAAGAAGAACTCCGTGTCGGACCAGCAGATGGTGATGGAGCAGGAGCAGGAGCAGGTGGCGTTCTTGATGTCGGCGTGGTATACCTGGAGGTGGAAGGACCTGGTGCATCCCCACGAGAAGGTGGAGCTGATTGGCGCACAGACCATGAAGAAGTACGTCCTGCAGAATTATTAGCTCTTCTCCATGATGGTTGACGATCCTGCACTTCAAGTTCAGCTTTGCAAGCAAGGTGAAATAAACGAGTAATAGTGTTGTACTCTTTGTAGTCTAAAATATGCTGAATCTCCTTATTTAAACCACCAAAGAAACGTGCAAGCATAGCTTCATTATCCTCTACAATACCACAACGAATCATGCCTGTTTGTAACTCTTGATAATACTCTTGTACAGAATTTTTGCCTTGTTCTAAACGAGTTAATTTTTTAAGCAAGTCCCGTTGATAATGTGGAGGTACAAAACGAGTACGCATGGCATGTTTTAGACCAAGCCAAGTAGCAGGAATATTAGCATGATTGACTCGACAATATTCAGACCACCAGATAGAAGCAAAATCGGTAAATTCACATGTAGCAGCACTAACACGCAAATGCTCAGGGTAGCGTAAACATGCAAAACGTTGCTCTACTTCTAACTCCCAAGTGAGATATGCATCAGGATTATATCTACCCTCAAATGGTGGAATATTTAATTTTAGCTTAGCCACATGGTCATCATCACGTACCGGACGCGGAGGTGCACGAGCGTTGCGGTTGTATTGCCGCGGACGGCCAGGTGCAGGTTGTTGGACCTCGTCCTCGTCGAGATCGTTTTCATCTTCGAACTCGTTTTCCCCCTCGTCAGCAGCATATCCATCCTGGGTGGCCGCCTCCGTAGCGGCCGCAGCAGCTGCCGCGGCTGTAACGGTACCCGCAGATGGCGGGATGAGAGGAACGCGGCGAGCACGTGGTACAGGGATGCCCGGCTGTGGCAGTGGTGGTAAACGGGCCAGGACTTCCTGGAACCGGGCGTCGAGCTTGGTGTTGAAGGATGCCTCAAGACCAGCCATCTTGTCCATCGCATCAGAAAGCTTGGAATCAACATCACCCAAGCGTGTGTCCACGTCTTGTGCACGCCCCACCAACAGCCGAGTGAAGTGGGCATGCAACTCTGCATTAGTCATCTTCGCCGGGTCAACATCATCCTTCGTGGTTCCTGTCATGGTTAGCGGAGAAGCAAGCACAAATATATATACCTACGAACTACGAAATATGGTGGAATCACGCGTAATCCGTCAAGCGGTATACAAAGCTCTTACAAGTTCTTACCAAACAGGAGGAAGGTGATATGCAACCAGCAAGGATCAGCGACTCCCAAAATTGCACAAAGCGATTACCAGGTGTCGATACAACGCACGTGCAGAAATATGTGGAGCTGTAGGAAGGCTTATATGGTAGCAAAAACACAGCAAATATCAAAACAGCAATGCAATGTTGAATGAATGCTCAACCATTGTACTGTGCTGGTCCTAGGCTATACCGTGCTAGAGACGCGAGCCAAGAACACTAAGAAAGTCACGGCATGGCACAACAAGTAGAAAGGAACAGCGCCAAAGCAAGATATAAGTGAAGATCTGCAGGAATTTTCGGGTCTGAAACTTCAGAGGGCAAAAACTCGGCCTTCCGGGCCTTTTTTGGGAGTTGTGGTCACGTAGATCTTTTCGTGCGGAACATTTTGAGTACTCGCACGTCGAAAACGGAGTTCGTATGCAAACGTTATGGCCAGTTGAAATTTGCTGTCGAAAACCGTCAAAAACTGACGAAACTATCCAATTCGGACTGAATTCGGACTGGACTAGTAGGAACGGGTCAACCCGACTTGGATGTGGAGTTGACTTTTTTTTTTTTTTTTTTGCTCTTCTTCTACCTCTTGACTGGCGACCGAAACCTAATTCACGGACTCTGAAAAAGGCACGGATGAAATTGGGAAGAATGAACAAAAGCTTATGCGAAGGCGGTGGCGGAAGTATATGGTGTGGTGGTGGAAGGATATGGCGGAGCAGTGGTGCAAGCGTGCGGCGGTGGCGGGACTATGGTGATTCGAACTCGAAACTCTAAAGGAACAGACACTAAGACCAGCAACTCGACACGCGGATGCAGACACAAATTCAACGATGCAAACTGAAAAGACAATGCAAAGGCTCAGATGGTTTATGGGACGAGATGATCTAAACCCTAACTGTATTTTTGGCTTTTTCGTGGTTTATAGGTATGAACACAGATGCAATCTAAACTACGAAAACAGTAAATCTCACCGAGCAACCTGAAACCTGATACCACTTGATAGGGCAAAGGTGGCCGATCTTTCGGTGAGATCTTGATATGTCGATTTGGTGGGTGGAGTTCGTGCTTGACGATCCGACTACACGTGCGAAGCTCGTGCGCCAATGCAATCGCTAGGATAATCTCCGAGAGTTACTGATCTTGCGGATGCACGATCAGCCTGACCAGCGAGGGTCTTAATTCCTACCTGAAATCGAGAACAAGTAAGAACTAATACTGCAATCAAGATATTGCGGATGAAAGATGTATGCTTTATTTCAAAAGGTGGGATTCCGAATAGGCGGTCTTCTTCTGGGCGATTGGCCTCAAAAGTCGAGCTCGTAGTTGCAGCAATGGCTAACTTTAGTCTAAACAAAATCCGAGTTCTAATGACGGCTACGGGGGGTATTTGAGGAGGAAAAGGTAGGGGTGCGACCAGCCATGGGTTGGGTGGTCGAACGGATCCCTAACAGGCCTTTTCTCCTCAAATTCGGACTCCTAAAAGTGGCTGTCTTATTTGCTGCGAAAATTACATGGGCCTAGCCCAAAAATAGAAGTGACGCAGCACCATATGTATCTATGGACGAAATTATGAAGTAGCTCTTTGTATATTTCGTCCAAGTCTTCATCCTTCATTATGGTGGCTTCAAAGTTCTGAAATCTCCACTCGTGGCGTCTTCTTCAATCCTCAAACGCATGCTGCCATCTCCATGCACGATCATGCTCCAATGCTTGTCCCTCTCATCCATGCTAGGTCCATCATTCCTAAGAGTAACAAACATATCTGATTTAGGCAGCATCATATTCTCATGTATGTGAGAAAGAGTTCCAAGAAACGAAAGTACCTGATAGTTAAGTTGCTTGGCACGAGCTCGAGTGATGGGTCCTTGTATGTGTTCCGCTGTAGGTACAGCGGGTGTATCAATAGATGGGATGTCCTCATCAACAATGGTGATGCTAGTGAGGAAGAGTTGGATGCTTATCCTACCCATGCGCCTACCATTGTAGTTACTCCACGTGCTCTTAGTGTGCAGCCCAATTCTGAATCACAGCGCTGCAATCTGTTTCAAACAAAAGCACTAGTTGGCCCAAACAAAGCTTGCAAAGTCATCATTGATGGAGGTAGTTGCAGAAATCTTGCAAGCAAGGAGTTATGTGCCAAGCTGAATTTGACATATTTACCTCATCCTAAACCATATTATATACAGTGGCTGAGTGACAATGGTGAGATGAAGGTAAACCATATGGTGCGTGTAAATTTTGAGATAGGACCATACAAGGATTCTATTGATTTTGATGTGGTTCCTATGACTGTTTGCCACTTATTGTTGGGTCGACCATGGTTATATGATCGCCATGTGCAGCACAATGGTCGAGCTAATACATATCATTTGGAGTTCAAGGGCAAGAAAATTACCTTGCAGCCTATGTCCCCACAGCAGATTGTCAATGAATCTCATCAAAAAATTGAGGTGAACTTGAAGGATGCACATCATGATAAGTGCGAGAGTTTTGTAGCTGTGAGTGATGTAAATGAGCGACCAAAGAATGATATAACGAAAAGTGAGGGAGTGAATAACCTACTAATTTTAGCCATCAAAGAAGATATGAGAGAATTTAGTGAGGATCCTACAGCCATGCCTCTTATGCTCATGTACAAGGGTGAGGTTTTAGTTTCTAACGACATGACCCCTATTTCTTTTGGTGTGTCTAATGTTTTGCAGGATTTTGGTGATGTATTTCCACTTGATTTGTTGCCTCTACCTTTACATGAGAGAGTTGATATGGAGGCATCAAAACGTGCTGATTATGTGAAGAAACTCCATGAGAAGACTCGAGAGGCTATTGAGAAGAAAGGCCAGAAAGTTGCTGCTACAAGGAATCAAGCAAGGAAGAAGGTTTTGTTTCAGCCTGGTGACATGGTTTGGGTGCATTTGCGCAAAGACAGGTTTCCCAAGCTGAGGAAATCCAAATTAAAACCTCGTGGTGCTAGTCCTTACAAGATGTTAGCCAAAATAAATGATAATGCCTACTTGATTGATATACCTATTGCTGAGTTTGGTGGAGTTAGCAACAGCTTCAATGTTGCTGACTTATCACCATATGATGGAGAAGACCTTGGAGCGTCGAGGTCGACGCCTTTTGAAGAGGGGGGAGATGATGAGGACATCCCTATACTTGCGCCTTCTCCACCAACTACTACACAAGATGTTCCACTTGTTCAGTCCAATGAGATTAGAATTGGACCCATTACAAGAGCTCGTGCTAAGTTACTAGAACAACAGGTGAACTTGTTTCTTAATGAGCCTGATGTGTTACTTAATGAGAACTTTATACTGCCTAAGTCATTATTAGGCACCACGAGGTTTTAATTTGGATAACATCTTGTAAGGACCAGCACCACGAGGTTTTAATTTGGATTTCCTCAGCGTGGGAAACCTGTCTTTGCGCAAATGCACCCAAACCATGTCACCAGGCTTAAACAAAACCTTCTTCCTTGCTTGATTCCTTGTAGCAGCAACTTTCTGGCCTTTCTTCTCAATAGCCTCTCGAGTCTTCTCATGGAGTTTCTTCACATAATCAGCACGTTTTGATGCCTCCATATCAACTCTCTCATGTAAAGGTAGAGGCAGCAAATCAAGTGGAGTCAATGGCTTGAAGCCATACACAACCTCAAAAGGACAAAGCTGAGTAGTGGAATGTACAGCCCTGTTGTAAGCGAACTCAACATGTGGCAAACACTCTTCCCACTCCCGCAGATTCTTCTTGATCATAGTCCTCAACAATTGTGACAAAGTTCTATTCACCACCTCCGTTTGACCATCAGTTTGGGGATGACATGTAGTACTGAACAGCAACTTGGTTCCAAGTTTCCCCCATAAGGTCTTCCAAAAGTAGCTCATAAACTTCACATCACGGTCAGAAACAATCGTCTTAGGTACTCCATGCAATCGTACGATGTCCCTGAAAAACAGGTTAGCAATATGCGACGCATCGTCGCTTTTGTGGCAGGCTATAAAATGAGACATTTTAGAGAACCTATCAACTACCACAAATATCGAATCATGACCTCTCTTTGTTTTGGGCAAACCTAGCACGAAGTCCATGCTAATGTCTTCCCATGGAACAATAGGTGTAGAGAGAGGTGTATACAAACCATGAGGCTTCAACTTTGATTTGGATGTGCTGCATGTAATGCAGCGCTTCACAAACCTGTAGACATCACGCCTCATCTTGGGCCAATAAAAGTGATCAGCTAACATGAGCAATGTCTTCTCACGCCCAAAGTGACCCATCAAACCTCCAGCATGTGATTCCTGCAATAAAAACAAACGCAACGAGGATTCTGGAATGCATAGTTTGTTAGCACGAAACAAATATCCATCATGTATATGGTAGTTCTCCCATGCAGTTTTCAATGCACACAAACGATACGGTTCAGCAAAATCATGATCAGTTGCATAAAGTTCACAAACACTCTCTAATCCAGGAATTTTAACATCAAGGTGTGTTAATAGCATGTTTTTCCTAGATAAAGCATCAGCAACCACATTCTCCTTTCCTTTCTTATACTTAATGATGTACGGAAAAGATTCAATGAACTCAACCCATTTAGCTAATCGTCTATGTAAATTTGATTGAGCCTTCAAATACTTTAATGCTTCATGATCAGAATGTATGATAAATTCTTTTGGCCACAAATAATGTTGCCAAACCTCAAGAACTCTAACAAGCGCATACAACTCTTTATCATAAACAGGATAATTCAATCTAGCACCAGCAAGTTTTTCAGAAAAATATGCTATAGGACGACCCTCTTGCATTAAAACGCCACCAATTCCTATACCACTAGCATCACATTCAACTTCAAATTGCTTTGAAAAATCAGGCAAAGCAAGTAAAGGTGCAGAAGTAAGTAAACGTTTCAAAGTATCAAATGCGATATCTTGGGCTGCGCCCCAAACAAATGGCACACCTTTCTTTGTTAATTCATTCAATGGTGCAGCAATAGTGCTAAAGTCTTTCACAAAACGCCTATAAAATCCAGCTAGGCCATGAAAACTACGCACTTGGCTAACATTCATGGGAATAGGCCAATTTTGAATAGATTCAATTTTAGATTGATCTACTTCTACCCCATGTTTAGATACAACGTATCCCAGAAATATGACCTTGTCTTTTGCAAAAGTACACTTCTCAAGATTAGCAAATAGTTTGTTATCACGTAACATTTGCAAAACTTGTCTAATATGATCATAATGTTCAGTTTCATTGTGGCTGTAGATAAGTATATCATCAAAGTAAACAACCACAAAACGACCAATGAACTCTCTCAAAACATGATTCATTAATCTCATGAATGTGCTAGGTGCATTAGTGAGACCAAAAGGCATAACTAACCATTCATATAACCCAAATTTTGTTTTGAAAGCAGTTTTCCATTCATCCCCTTCTTTCTTAGACCTAATTTGATGATAACCACTATGCAAATCAATTTTAGAGAAAATAGCAGCACCACTCAATTCATCTAACATATCTTCCAATCTAGGAATAGGATGACGATATCGAATAGTGATGTTATTAATAGCTCTACAATCTACACACATGCGCCATGTACCATCTTTCTTAGGCACTAAAATAACAGGAACAGCACAAGGACTAAGAGAAACATGAATGTACCCTTTATCCAGCAAAGCTTGCACTTGTTTCTGTATCTCCTTTGTTTCTTCGGGGTTGGTTCTGTAGGGTGCACGATTTGGTAATGTTGCACTAGGAATCAAGTCTATTTGATGCTCAATGCCACGCAATGGAGGCAATCCCGCTGGTACATCGTCAGGAAATACATCACCAAAATCCTGCAAAACATTAGACACACCAAGAGAAATAGGGGTCATATCGTTAGAAACTAAAACCTCACCCTTGTACATGAGCACAAGAGGCATGGCTGTAGGATCCTCACTAAATTCTCGCATATCTTCTTTGGTGGCTAAAATCAGTAGGTTATTCACTCCCTCACTTTTCGTTATATCATTCTTTTGTCGCTCATTTACATCACTCACAGCTACAAAACTCTCGCGCGTATCATGATGTGCATCCTTCAAGTTCACCTCAATTTTTTGACGAGATTCATTGACAATCTGCTGTGGGGACATAGGTTGCAAGTTAATTTTCTTGCCCTTGAACTCCAAATGATATGTATTAGCTCGACCATTGTGCTGCACATGGCGATCATTGATACGTCCAATTTGCATCACTATTTTGTATCATAATTTACTGTTATTCATTGATATATTTCACATTTAGATATGATACTTATGTTATTTCCTTTGTTTTCACATGTTTGATGATCATCGGAGGAGCTGCTGCCGGAGTCAGGATTCTGCTAGAAAAAGGACCATCAGAAGACCATATTTTGAAGATCAGGAAAATTCCAGAAAAATACCCAGAAATTATAATTTCCCAAAAGACTCACAGAGCCAGAAGGAGGAGTCGAGAGGGGCCAGGGGTGGCCCACACGCTAGGGCGGCGCGGCCAGCCCCCTGGCCGCGCCAGCCCTGTGTGAGGGGCCCCTAGCCCACCTCTGGTCTCGCCCCTTCGCGTACATCATCGTCCCCGAAAACCTAAGTGAAGGAGGGGGTTCAGAGTTAGACACAGCCGCCTCTGCGGGGCAGAGAACACCAGAGAGAGAAAGCTCTCCGGCAGAGAGAAATCTGCCGGGGAAATTCCTTCCCGGAGAGGGGAGATCGTCGCCATCGTCATCACCATCGCACCAGACTTCATCGGGATCATCATCATCATCTCCATCACCAGCACCTTCATCTCCACCATCACCTTGCCATCCCGCTGTAACATCTTGAGTTGGATCTTATTATATTCATAGGGGAAACTTTCCCGGCGTTGATTACTCTTGTAGTTGATGCTATTGAGTGGAACCGTTGAATTAAGGTTTATGTCCAGATTGTTATTTACCATTATTTCACCTCTGATCATGATCCATATGATGTCTTGTGAGTAGTTCGTTTAGTTCTTGAGGACATGGGAGAAGTCAAGATGTTAGTAGTGAATTATTGTTGAGAAATATTTAATGGTTTGATATTGTTGTGGTGCTATTTCACTAGTGGTGTCATGTGAACGTCGACTACATGATACTTCACCATTTATGGGCCTAGTGAGATGCATTGTGTATTTGGTCACCGATTGTGGGGTTGCTGGAGTGACAGAAACCTAAACCTCCGTTGGGAAACCATTGCACCAGGGAGCGTAGGATCCTAGAGTTTAAGGCTGTGGTTAGATTTATCTTAATTACTTACTTGTATTTGCAGATGCTTGCAAGGGGTATAATCACAAGTGTGTATTTATCCTAGTAAGGGTAGTGCGCTAGCACAGGTTCACCCCCATAACACTTACCAAATCAATAAATACTATTGGCTCTATGAAGCGAAAGCTCTTGACAGAAACCTCCCGTGTGTCCTCGAGAACGTTTGGTTATTATAAGAACACAACCGGCTTGTCCTTTGCTGAATAAAGGATTGGGCCACTTGCTGCACTTGTTACTACTGTCTTTTATTTACTCGCACTTTATTTACTCGTAATACCAAATACTCCTAAAAACCTGTTTGCTAGTATTTACAGTGATTCCTTGATCAAAACTACTCATCAACACCTTCTGCTCCTCGTTGGGTTCGACACTCTTATTTATCGAAAGTACTATGATACACCCCCTATACTTGTGGGTCATCAAGAATATTTTCTGGCGCCGTTGCCGGGGAGTGTAGCGCTATTGAAGAGTGGAATTGGAAAAGGTAACCGTCACTGTGAGTATTGTTTTATTTTGTCTTATATTTTTATTCTGCTATGGAGAACTCTCCATTTGGTTTCCTATTTGGAAACACATCTACTACTACTGCTGCTGCTGCACATGCGGAGGAACCACCACCGCCACCGCCTGCTGAAATTGATCCTTTTAAAATACCTATGAAAATTGTTGGGCGTATTATGGATAACTGCTATTCAGGAGATGGAACTGTCCATCCGGGTGATCACTTATTGTTTATACATGAATTATGCGAGTTGTTCAGGTGTGCAGGTATTTCACCAAGCCAGGTCAAGAAGAAATTATTCTCTATATCATTGAAAGGCAGAGCTGAAGAGTGGTATCGACTACTCCAAGATGGTCCATGTATGGCATGGGAGGATATTGTGCCTCTCTTTTATTCCAAGTTTTATCCTCCAAGTGAAATTCATAAAGACCGTAACAAGATATATAATTTTTGGCCTCATGATGGAGAGAGTATTGCCCAAGCGTGGGGGAGATTGAAGTTACTAATGCTCAAATGCCCCATTCATGAGCTCCCTAATAATATTGTTATTGATAATTTTTATGCGCGGCTTACTCTTCCTGATAAGGATTATTTGGATGCTTCTTGTTTTGGATCATTTACTCATATGAAAGAAGATGCCAAGTGGAAACTTCTTGACCGTATAAAAGAGAATGCTGAAGGTTGGGAAAACGACAAAGGTAGGAAGTCAGGTATAAATTATGATTATGAATGCATTAAATCTTTTATGGGAACCGATGACTTTCATAGTGTTAGCGCTGCTTATGGTCTTGATTCCCAAATACTTGCTAATTGTCTTAAGGCTTTTGCCTCTTATATTGATGTTCCAAAGAAAGATTGGAACAAATATCATGCGCCTTACAAAGATTCTATTAGTCATATACCTGCTGCAGCTACAGAAGTTTGCACGGTTGATAGCATCATTCCTGAACCTTATATTGAGAAGACACCTTTCCCTGCTAAGGTAAAAAAGTATTCTACTTTGGTAAGTGTGTCTAATAAAAGTACTAAGAAAGCTGTAGAGCCTGATGAGCAAATTACTATTAAGTCTCCTGTTGCTATATTGAAAGATCTTGTTACTAAAGATGTAGGAGATGAATATATTCTTTTTTGTGAAGATGCTTCTAACATTCTCTCGCATCCTAAAAAGCACAGGAAAGCAAGTGTTCCTGTTATTTCTGTCAGGATTGGAGATCATTGCTATTATGGTTTATGTGATATTGGTGCTAGCGCAAGTGCTATTCCCTTAGAGCTTTATAAAGAAATCATGCACGAGATTGGCGCTTGTGAACTTGAAGATATTGATGTGGTTGTTCAGCTTGCTAACAGAGAGACCGTTTGGCCTCTTGGTATTGTTCGAGATGTGGAAGTTCTATGTGGTAAGACTAAGTACCCTACTGATTTTCTAGTACTTGGTAAGGAGGCTAGTGAAACTTGTCCTATTATTTTTGGTAGACCCTTTTTGAACACTTGTGGCGCCATAATAGATTGTAAGAAAGAGAAATTTTTTACTAAGTTTAATGGAGAGTCTTATGAGTTTAATTTTTCCAAGTTTGCTAAGACATCTTATGAAAATGACACGCCTAATGAAAATTTTCGAGTTGAGCAGCTTGCTTCTATCGCTCTTGCCCCTAATAATGCCTTGCAGCAATTCATGGAAGATCACGAAAGTGATGTGTTTAGCAAGGAAAGAGAAGAGATTGACGATGTTCTTCTTCGTCAACCACCATTACTCAAGCATAATCTACCTGTGGAGGATCTGGGCACCACTTTGCCGCCTAGAGAAGATCCTATGTTTGAATTAAAACCTTTACCTGATGACCTCAAATATGCTTATATTGATGATAAGAAAATATATCCTGTTATTATTAGTTCTAAACTTTCAGGAAAGGAAGAAGAAAGATTATTGGAGATATTGAGGAAACACCGAGGAGCTATGGGATATACTCTTGATGATTTAAAAGGGATTTCTCCTACTTTATGTCAGCATGCCATTAATATGGAGAAAGACGCAAAGCCAGTTGTAGAGCATCAACGTCGCCTAATTCCTAAGATGAAGGATGTGGTAAGAAATGAGGTATTAAAACTCCTTGATGCTGGTATTATTTATCCTATTGCTGATAGTAGATGGGTTAGTCCTGTTCATTGTGTTCCTAAGAAAGGAGGTATGACGGTTGTGCCTAATGAGAATAACGAGCTTATTCCTCAGAGGGTAGTTGTTGGTTATAGAATGTGCATTGATTATAGGAAGGTAAACAAAGTTACTAAGAAAGATCATTACCCTTTACCGTTTATAGATCAAATGCTAGAAAGGTTGTCTAAGAAGACTCATTTTTGTTTCCTTGATGGTTATTCTGGTTTTTCTCAAATTGCTGTTAAGAAGGATGATCAGGAGAAAACCACTTTTACTTGTCCTTATGGAACTTATGCTTATAGACGTATGCCTTTTGGTTTATGCAATGCTCCTGCTACTTTTCAAAGATGTATGTCTGCTATTTTTCATGGTTTTTGTGAAGAAATTGTGGAGGTCTTCATGGACGATTTCTCCGTCTATGGAACTTCTTTTGATAATTGTTTGCACAACCTTGATAAAGTTTTGCAGAGGTGCGAAGAAACTAACCTTGTTCTTAATTGGGAGAAATGCCACTTTATGGTGAATGAAGGAATTGTCCTTGGACATAAAATCTCTGAAAGAGGTATTGAAGTTGACAGAGCAAAAGTGGAGGCAATTGAGAAAATGCCATGTCCAAGAGATGTTAAAGGTATTCGTAGTATTCTTGGTCATGCTGGTTTCTATAGGAGGTTTATTAAAGATTTCTCTAAGATTTCAAAGCCTCTTACCAATCTTCTTCAGAAGGATGTACCGTTTGTCTTTGATGATGATTGTAAGGAAGCTTTTGAAACTCTTAAGAAGGCTTTCACTACTGCTCCTATTGTTCAACCACCTGATTGGAATTTACCCTTTGAAATTATGTGTGATGCTAGTGATTTTGCTGTTGGTGCTGTTCTTGGACAGCGCATAGATAATAAGTTGAATGTTATTCATTATGCTAGTAAGACTCTTGATGCTGCTCAGAAGAATTATGCTACTACTGAGAAAGAGTTTCTTGCTGTTGTTTTTGCTTGTGATAAGTTTAGATCTTACATTGTTGATTCTAAGGTCACTATTCATACTGATCACGCTGCTATTAGATATCTTATGACTAAGAAGGATGCTAAGCCTAGGCTTATTAGATGGGTGTTGCTTTTACAAGAGTTTGATTTGCATATCGTAGATAGGAAAGGTGCTGAAAATCCTGTGGCTGACAACTTGTCTAGATTGGAAAATATTTCTTTTGATCCTATTCCTGTTAATGATAGTTTTCCGAATGAACAGTTGGCTGCAATTAATGTAACTTCACGAGACCTTCCTTGGTATGCTGATTATGCTAACTTTATTGTTTCCAAGTATTTGCCTCCGACCTTTACAGCTCAGCAAAGAAGAAAATTCTTCTATGATTTGAGGCATTATTTTTGGGATGACCCACATTTATATAAAGAAGGAGTTGATGGTATTATGAGAAGATGCGTACCGGAATATGAGCAACAAGAGATATTAAGGAAATGCCATAGCAGTGCTTATGGAGGGCATCATGCTGGAGATAGGACCGCACAGAAGGTTCTATAATCAGGTTTTTATTGGCCAACCCTCTTTAAGGATGCCAGAAGGTACGTTTTATCTTGCGATGAATGCCAAAGAGTTGGAAATATTTCTAGACGCAATGAAATGCCTATGAATTACACTATAGTTATTGAACCGTTTGATTGTTGGGGATTTGACTTTATGGGTCCTTTTCCTCCTTCAAAAGGCTATACCCATATACTTGTTGCTGTTGATTATGTTACTAAATGGGTAGAAGCCATACCTACAAAGAGTGCCGATGGTGAGACTTCGTTAAAAATGCTTAAGGATGTTATTTTTCCTAGGTTCGGAGTGCCTAGATATCTTATGACTGATGGAGGTTCTCATTTTATTCACGGTAGCTTTAGAAAGACTTTTGCTAAGTATGATGTCAATCATAGAATTGCTTCTGCTTATCATCCCCAAACTAGTGGGCAGGTAGAGCTTTCAAATAGAGAGATCAAGTCTATTTTGCAAAAGACTGTTAGTAGATCTAGGAAAAACTGGGCTAGTAAGTTAAATGACGCTTTATGGGCTTATAGAACTGCTTATAAGAATCCCATGGGTATGTCTCCTTATAAGATGGTTTACGGAAAAGCGTGTCACTTGCCATTAGAATTAGAACACAAAGCTTTTTGGGCAGTGAAAGAGCTTAATGGAGATTTTAAACTAGCTGGTAAGAAGAGGTTGTTAGATTTGAGTTCTCTAGATGAGTGGAGAAACGAAGTGTATGAGAATGCCAGACTTTTCAAAGAGAAAGTCAAGCAATGGCATGATAAGAGAATTCTTAAGAGAGAGTTTCATGTTGGTGATAAAGTTCTTTTGTATAGGTCTCGTCTCAGATTTTTTGCAGGTAAATTACTTTCTAAATGGGAAGGACCATATGTTATTGTGGAAGTTTACCGCTCAGGTGCTATTAAGATTGCTTCATTGAAAGATGATTCTACACAAGTGGTGAATGGGCAAAGACTTAAACATTATATTTCTGGAGATTCTTATAATGAAGATGTTGATGTTATTGAAACAGTTTCTCCGGAAGATTACATCCAAGACAAACTGCAGGAACCTGCAGAGTTCGTTTTCGAATAGGTAACAGTTCTAGTCAGAAAAGTTTTGCGAAAAGTTCTTCCTTTAATATTTTTGCTGTTTTTAATAAATATGAAAAATCACGAGACGAAAACGGGAGGAAAAGAAGTCCATGTGAGAACGCCTCGGAACTCTTTTCCGTCCCGGTTTCCTCCTGTGACTTAGTTTCGATGTATAATTTTCGCCTATTTAACCCCCGGAGTTCCCGAGGTCTGTATATCATTTTCTCGTCGTGTTTCGTTTCGAGCTGTTTCTGTTAGGAGTTGATCTCAAGTTTGGGGAAGTCATGGCCTCTTCAGGCAGAGACAAGGAGAAGACACCTCCGGAGGATGATCACCAAAATCCCAAGCTGAAGGAGGGACAGATTACCGTTGGATCAAGGACAAGAGAACCTACTCTTGTAGGATCGATTAACACTGGACGCGTTTTTTCTCATAATTTGCAGGGACCAATACCACCAGTTCTTGACCTCAACTCCTACCCTGCATCAGTGGAAGCCCTCCGGGTCACCAATGAGTTTTGCGATAAATATCGAGCTCTTAGGATGGAGGTGGAGATACTTCGGGAGGAGAACAATAGGCTTCGCAGGATGCTAGAGGATTTTCTCACTCCAATCATGATTGCACCACCACCGCCAAAGGAGTGATTCGTCATTGGTATAGGCATCCCCTTGGCTTGTTCCAAGCTTGGGGGAGTGCCGCGGTATCACATCATTACCTTCTGTTTATTTACTTTTCAAGTAGAGTCTTATCATGAATAGATAAGTTATCGTATAAAATAGTTTGTAGTTGGAAGTATCCTCCTTAGTTAGTTATCTTTGTATCCCTTGGTGTGAGTTGCGGTAATGAAATATTAATGAGAAGTTTTATCGTTTACTTTTCGGACACTTTATGTTAGTCTGCAATCTCTCTTATGTGACTAGTCTTGTTGATTGGTATTGGTATCACATTGGGAACATGAGTAGATTTAGTTGGTTTTGGCAAACCTAGCTTGGTCAGTAGCAACTTTACCTTGAAGTTTGAGTAGAATAGAATAAAGAAGTGCTTGTAGTTACATCACTTCAGTTTTCCTTATGTTTGGCTTATAAGCATTGTTATTCTTAAAGTTAAAATCGTTGTACTTTCAGGGGAGTTTGCATGATTGTTCTTATTATATGTATGTTTGTTTGTTTCATGCAACTTTTATGCTTGCTACCCAGCCTTGCTAGCCAAAAACCTGTACTGAGAGGAAATACTTCTCGTGCATCCAATTCCCAAAAGCCAAGTCACTTCCAAAGTGATAAGGGGAGCATAGCTACTACTCCTACTATTTTACCACCTCCTTATGTTCTGAAGCTTGGACAGTTCTGCTTTGAAGTGCCTCCACAAGATGATGTGAAGCCCAACTTTCGTACACCTCCAATGGAGTTTCATGTTCGCCGCGGCGCTGCAGCGAAAGATATTTAGGTGTTCTATTTTAATTAAGTTCGTGTCATGTTTTTATTTCAGTTTGGTTTTATTTGTGTGTGATGGTTTTGGGCCTGTCCAAAATCAAGTGTGTTTTGGCCATTTGGGCTTTTAGTTTGGTTTGGGGCCTAGCCCAGCCAAGGTAGCGTTCAGAGTCACCCATATAGGGTTATGGTAGCCGCCTTGTATCGATGAGACCTGTTATTTTCGAGCTCAGAAATAGACCAGAAAAGTCCCAATGTTTGGGGGCGCATATCGGTGTGTTTGATTGCTGATCTTCAAGATCTGATATTATGCCATGCGTGGGAGTTGATTTCGGTCAGTTTCAGCGCGAGGAATTGAAGAGAGATCAGTTTGATCTATTTCAGATTGAGTTCTCTTCCGCTATCTTGCTGTACGTTTGATCGCCGTGAAAGATTGGGCCAAACCCCTTTCGGATCACGTTGATCCATATCATCTTGGTATCAGATTCGTCGGGTTTCTCACGGCGGAGTTTGTTGTTGAGATCGATTTGTTCTACTAAGATTTTACTTGCTGAGATTTACTAGTGAGTTTGATCTGTTGGTCCAGTTTATTTGCTTGAAGTTCGATCTGCTGAGAGGAATTAGATCGGATCTGGCAGTAGTTGCAACTCAGAGATCGTCTGCCCTGGGTGATCGAGTCGTCCACGCCTGATCCTGCCTGGGTTTCGATCCGATCTGCAGAGAAAAGGAGAAAAAAAAAAGTAGACAGCGCTCGCCCCGCGCGCCTGGGGGCAGACAGGCTCTGCCCCGGAGCGCGTCGCTCGCCTCGAGCCGCTCGCCTGCTCGCTCGCGCCTGGGATCGCTCGATCGGCGCTCGCTCGCGTGGAGCGCATCGTTCCATCGGCCCACATTCTCCTGGGCCGGCCCAACCGGAACGAGCTCGCCAGCTGCCTCGCTCGGAACGGCCTGCGCTCGCTCGCCAGCCTCGTTCGCCCGCCCACGATCGCCCAGCTCGCCCCAGGACGGAGACCGTCTGGGGTCGGGCGTCGCTGTCTCGCGCCCGACGCTGCCCCTCGATCGAGCTGCCGTTTCTTCTGCCGTTTGCCCCGTCTGCCTGTGGCGTTCACAGTTCGGATTTAAGTGATCTTTTTCAATACCATAGCTGCTGTTTGGTGCTATTTTTCTGTGTGTTGTTTGCACAACATGGTGAAATCTGTTGACGGAGCGAATTCAGTAGCTGATGGAGAGAAGACAGAGGAGCTTGTTCCCCCGGTTTTTGCTGCAGATTTGGCTCCTAATATTCAGGCTAGTTTTGATAGCACGTGCGACTTTATTCTTCGGAGTCATGCCGCATTGGCAACACAAATTGCACAGCTAGCTACCCGGATTGATGCAATGGGCGATGCTACTGCCCGTGCACCCGTGCAGCCCCCTCTTGCTGCACAACCTCGCGACGTGGTTCCACGCCGCCCTGCTGAATATCATGATCATCGACCCGTGGCACCCGCTTATGAAGGAGAACTTGCCGATGACGCTGATTATGCACCCCAACAACGACAGTTTGCTGCTCGTCCTGCAGGTGCTCATCGTGTACAGCCACATGATCGTGACCGTGTTGGCCATGCTGGTCGTGTTCAACTAGATGATGGTGGTCTTGGACGCATCAAATTGTCCATACCTCCTTTTTCCGGTGACCGCGGACCTGATGATTATTTGGAGTGGGAGATGCGCATGGATCAGATTTTTGCTACTCATTATTACACCGAGGAGAAGAGACTTCAACTTGCTGCTGTTGAATTCACCGGTTATGTGCTGATTTGGTGGAATCAAATTCTGCGTATGCGTACTCGCCCAACATCATGGACCGGTATGAAAGATCTTATGCGACATCGCTTTGTTCCTGAACACTACAAGAGAGATATGTATAATAAGTTGCAGCAGCTCACTCAAGGTACTAAATCTGTGGATGAGTATTATAAAGAGATGGAGTTGTTGATGATACGTACAGGAACAAGGGAGGATACAGAGGCCACGATGTCTCGGTTTTTAAATGGACTGAATTTTGAGGTACGTGATCGTGTGGAGATGGTTTACTATCATGATCTTCAGGATCTTGTGCACCAAGCTGAGCGTGCGGAGCAACAAATCAAACGACGCCAAGCTGCCACACCTACAAAATCATGGCCTCGTTCTCATACCGAGGCTGCTGGTCCTAGTGTTCAGACGACACCTTCTACACGCTCTAATAGTGTTTCTCATAGCGTGGCACCCAAATCTGGGGTGTCCAAAACTGCATCTACGCAGTCCACAGCAAACATCGAGTGTTTTACTTGTGGTGGACGAGGACACATGAAGCGTGATTGCCCTAATAGAACAAGGGTGATGCTTACACATGATGGCTATATTTCTGCTAGTGATGATGAGAAAGCTGCGGCGTCATCAAGTGAGGAATCTGAGGACAATCCCGAAGTGATCGTGGATGGGTATGAACTTGCTGCAAATTTAAAGAATCTAATGGTGCAACGCGTACCAGAAGATCGCATTCACGACCACGGGCAGCGCTGGAATATATTTCAGACCCAATGCATCGTCAAGGACACCACTTGCAAACTGATCATTGATGGTGGCAGCTACACCAATATTGTTAGCAAGAGTTTGGTGGATTCTCTATCATTGCCTACATGGAAGCACCCGCAGCCACATTGTGTTGAGTGGTTGTATAATTCAGGGAAGCTGAAGGTCACACATAAGGTGCGCCTGAAATTTTCAGTAGGTAATTATGAGGACACAGTGGTCTGTGATGTTTTGCCTATGGATGTATGTCATGTGCTGCTAGGAAGACCGTGGCAATTTGATAGGCGTTCCACTCATGAAGGCAGGTCCAATGTTTATTCCTTGTGGCATAAGGGGAAGCGTCATGTGTTGCAGCCTATGCTCGATAAGGATATCAAAGTGGACGTGCTTGCTGCTCAGAAAAAGGTCCAACACATTCAGGCGAAACCGAGGACGGTTTCCTTTCAAGTTGGGGGGGATGATAAGGGGAGCATAGCTACTACTCCTACTATTTTACCACCTCCTTATGTTCTGAAGCTTGGACAGTTCTGCTTTGAAGTGCCTCCACAAGATGATGTGAAGCCCAACTTTCGTACACCTCCAATGGAGTTTCATGTTCGCCGCGGCGCTGCAGCGAAAGATATTTAGGTGTTCTATTTTAATTAAGTTCGTGTCATGTTTTTATTTCAGTTTGGTTTTATTTGTGTGTGATGGTTTTGGGCCTGTCCAAAATCAAGTGTGTTTTGGCCATTTGGGCTTTTAGTTTGGTTTGGGGCCTAGCCCAGCCAAGGTAGCGTTCAGAGTCACCCATATAGGGTTATGGCAGCCGCCTTGTATCGATGAGACCTGTTATTTTCGAGCTCAGAAATAGACCAGAAAAGTCCCAATGTTTGGGGGCGCATATCGATGTGTTTGATTGCTGATCTTCAAGATCTGATATTATGCCATGCATGGGAGTTGATTTCGGTCAGTTTCAGCGCGAGGAATTGAAGAGAGATCAGTTTGATCTATTTCAGATTGAGTTCTCTTCCGCTATCTTGCTGTACGTTTGATCGCCGTGAAAGATTGGGCCAAACCCCTTTCGGATCACGTTGATCCGTATCATAAAGAGTCCACTATAAATTCCTATGCATGGTATTTTAAGCCATTCCAAGTAAATTTTCATGTGCTACCTTTCAAAAACTTTCAAACACTTCTCATTTTGTGCCACTGTTTTTAGCTCATGAGGACGTAGTGGATGGGTTTGTTATCTTCCATACTAAATTAAGTACCCCTCGACTAGGCAGCTTCATCTGCTCGTCATTAATTTTGCAAGAGAGCTGGTCAGACCATTATAATCTTAATCTAAAAAGAAAGAAAAAGGCACTCCTCCAATGGATTGTGAAAGTTGGTCGGCACCCGATGGAATCGGTTAGCCATGGTTTGAGAAAGGAAAAAAGGTGGGGAGGAGTGCAAAGTTTTAAAAGAGCACCAATGTGCCAACTAATTAAACATCTCGGAACCGCTCTCACTTGTTTAGTATGGAAGATATCAAGAACTCTGTTGCTAGTCGTTGACAAAAGCAACCACCTCTCAAAACAATGTTTACCTCTATTTTACAAATAAAAAGCTCTAGCACATGTTTAATCCCTGCTTCCCTCTGTGAAGGGCCTATCTTTTACTTTTATGTTAAGTCAACCTATTTCCCTCTATCTCAAGCAAGCATTTGAGTTGTTATGTTTCACTCATCCATATGTTGATCCGTTTAATCATGTTTATTATCTTCCTTGTTTTGTATAATGCTTTTGTCTGAAGAAATACATCTTTGAAAGCTTTATTTGAATGCAAAAGTTTACTTTGTGAGCATATAGTCTTTGCTATATTAGCTCTGTTTTAAAAGACTCCGTTTAAAAGAGAGAATAGTTTGTTCTCCATTCCTTGACCTTGAACTAAGGTTTGCCATTGCCAATTATAATTTACCTTGTGCATTCTTATATGTGATTCCCTTTTTACCTATTGCAAGTTTACATCTTATAAAGGGAAGTTGCTGTCTATTATAATTTGTGCCTTAGTGAATGTGATGCTTCTTGTTCGTATTTTGATTATCGACACTTCACTCCATAAACCTGTGGTCATGTTTACCGAGTTTAGTTTTCGCTTGGGGACAAGCGAGGTCTAAGCTTGGGGGGGTTGATACGTCCAATTTGCATCACTATTTTGTATCATAATTTACTGTTATTCATTGATATATTTCACATTTAGATATGATACTTATGTTATTTCCTTTGTTTTCACATGTTTGATGATCATCGGAGGAGCTGCTGCCGGAGTCAGGATTCTGCTGGAAAAAGGACCATCAGAAGACCATATTTTGAAGATCAGGAAAATTCCAGAAAAATACCCAGAAATTATAATTTCCCAAAAGACTCACGGAGCCAGAAGGAGGAGTCGAGAGGGGCCAGGGGTGGCCCACACGCTAGGGCGGCGTGGCCAGCCCCCTGGCCGCGCCAGCCCTGTGTGAGGGGCCCCTGGCCCACCTCTGGTCTCGCCCCTTCGCGTACATCATCGTCCCCGAAAACCTAAGTGAAGGAGGGGGTTTAGAGTTAGACACAGCCGCCTCTGCGGGGCGGAGAACACCAGAGAGAGAAAGCTCTCCGGCAGAGAGAAATCTGCCGGGGAAATTCCTTCCCGGAGAGGGGAGATTGTCGCCATCGTCATCACCATCGCACCGGACTTCATCGGGATCATCATCATCATCATCTCCATCACCAGCACCTTCATCTCCACCATCACCTTGCCATCCCGCTGTAACATCTTGAGTTGGATCTTGTTATATTCATAGGGGAAACTTTCCCGGCGTTGATTACTCTTGTAGTTGATGCTATTGAGTGGAACCGTTGAATTAAGGTTTATGTCCAGATTGTTATTTACCATTATTTCACCTCTGATCATGATCCATATGATGTCTTGTGAGTAGTTCGTTTAGTTCTTGAGGACATGGGAGAAGTCAAGATGTTAGTAGTGAATTATTGTTGAGAAATATTTAATGGTTTGATATTGTTGTGGTGCTATTTCACTAGTGGTGTCATGTGAACGTCGACTACATGATACTTCACCATTTATGGGCCTAGTGAGATGCATTGTGTATTTGGTCACCGATTGTGGGGTTGCTGGAGTGACAGAAACCTAAACCTCCGTTGGGAAACCATTGCACCAGGGAGCGTAGGATCCTAGAGTTTAAGGCTGTGGTTAGATTTATCTTAATTACTTACTTGTATTTGCGGATGCTTGCAAGGGGTATAATCACAAGTGTGTATTTATCCTCGTAAGGGTAGTGCGCTAGCACAGGTTCACCCCCATAGCACTTACCAAATCAATAAATACTATTGGCTCTATGAAGCGAAAGCTCTTGACAGAAACCTCCCGTGTGTCCTCGAGAACGTTTGGTTATTATAAGAACACAACCGGCTTGTCCTTTGCTGAATAAAGGATTGGGCCACTTGCTGCACTTGTTACTACTGTCTTTTATTTACTCGCACTTTATTTACTCGTAATACCAAATACTCCTGAAAACCTGTTTGCTAGTATTTACAGTGATTCCTTGATCAAAACTACTCATCAACACCTTCTGCTCCTCGTTGGGTTCGACACTCTTATTTATCGAAAGTACTACGATACACCCCCTATACTTGTGGGTCATCAATCATATAACCATGGTCGACCCAACAATAAGTGGCAAACAGTCATAGGAACCACATCAAAATCAATAGAATCCTTGTATGGTCCTATCTCAAAATTTACACGCACCATATGGCTTACCTTCATCTCACCATTATCACTCAGCCACTGTATATAATATGGTTTAGGATGAGGTAAATATGTCAAATTCAGCTTGGCACATAACTCCTTGCTTGCAAGATTTCTGCAACTACCTCCATCAATGATGACTTTGCAAGCTTTGTTTGGGCCAACTAGTGCTTTTGTTTGAAACAGATTGCAGCGCTGTGATTCAGAATTGGGCTGCACACTAAGAGCACGTGGAGTAACTACAATGGTAGGCGCATGGGTAGGATAAGCATCCAACTCTTCCTCACCAGCATCACCATTGTCTTCAGGACTATAGGGATCAATTTCATCTCCACTCTCATATTCACCATTGTCATTGACAAATATGACTTTGTTGTTGGGACACTTATTCTTAAAATGTCCTCTTCCTCCACAAGTATAGCACTCTTTATCACGAGCACGAGCTGTAGACATGATGGAACCCGAACTAGCAGCCGGCTTGTTTGCTGTAGAACCAGAGGAGGGTGTTGGTGCAGGCTTGGAGGCCGAAGTAGAGGTTGGAGGCCGGACTGTCCGGTGTTGGAGGGCCGGACTGTCCGCCGGTGCTGCCGGTGGCATCGCTGATGGTGCTAGCGAGGATCTTGCAGAAAACCGGCTTGTCGACGAATATCGAGCCCGCTCCCTAGCTTCTTCAGCTAGTTGTGCTTCGGTCTCTCGTGCATGATGCAACAACTCGGTCATAGTAGCATATGTGTGATGGCGCACAATGTTCTTAATAGGCAACTTCAAATTGTTGAGAAAACGCTGCAGAGTCATCTCAACTGATTCACGAACTCGTGCACGCTGCATAAGCATCTCCATCTCCATGTAGTACTCATCAACTGTCTTGCTACCTTGTGTTAATTTGGTGAGCTGGTTAAACACTGAGCGCAAATAGTTAGTGGGCACAAAACGTTGCCTCATAATTTCCTTCATCTCCCGCCATGAGAGCACAGGAACCTCATTATCATCGCGTCTGTTTTGTATAATAGCATCCCACCAACGCAATGCATCGCCATCAAATTCAGAAGCAGCAAGTTTAACCTTCTTATCTTCTGTATAGTCTTGCAAACGCCACAACTTCTCAATCTTCAACTCCCATGAAAGGTAATCTTCAGGATCAAGTGAGCCATCAAACTTGGGAATTGAGAATTTTGGTTTGCTCAAGATATCATCATTTGCTTGTTGGATTACACGCTGAGCACGTCCCACAGGAGCAAAACCACGGCCAACACCAGGGGGATTGGCACGTCCCCTACCTCGGCCATTGTTTGGATGTTGTTGGACCTCATCATTAACACTTCCATTATCTGCGTCCGCATGTTCAGCAGCATCATCAAATTGTTGTTGCCGCTGTTGCTCAAAGGCGTCTCGCAAAGCATCAATGGATAGCTGTAACGCGTTGACATTTGTATTGATTGTAGTCACTTGTGTTTGAATGTTGTTGACAGCTTTCTCAGTTTCGCCCAACTGGATTTGTACTCCCTGTACATCCTTTTCAAAAGAATCCGTGGTGCGAGTGAAAACTCCTGTCAAATGATCCCGTAAGGCTTCATATTCCCTCCAAGTGACTGTAGCAGTTTCTGCCTTTTTCTGCATCACAACATCATCACTAGCAGACATGATTAGTAGATTAGTGCAAAACCCAAAATCGATATGGTGGCAAACTCTCTGCTCGCTCACCGCTGACAAGAAAGGAGATCTTACCGCTCCAAAGCGAATAGTAGTGCTTACCAATTCGAAGCAAACGACTGATGCACTGATGTGATGAAGTGAATATCAAAGGTATAGAGGCGATCACAAGGCACACAAGTTATTAAAGGTGGAGCTGTAGGTATGGAATCCTAACTACACCGCAAACCAATCCTAGTGCTGATCGTGAGACAATAACCCAAGGAAAACACACACGTGGAGATAAACGTGGCAAAGCAATTATGAAAACAAGAATATTGCAATGCACAAGAGAGACGCTAGTAATAGCTCAAAATAGACAGGCACAAGATTGCTCAACTACAAGTGCTATATAGAACCAGGCCTCCAAAATCACCACAATGATATTGCTCTTTTTCTTCTTGTATCTCAAATTCTTTTCTCTTTTCTTTTTTTTATATACTTTTTCTCAACTATATGTCTCAACAGTAAAATAACTGAAACGATACTGGAGCAAAAATTCTACTAAGGCCGGACTGTCTTGTGTGCTAAGGCCGGACTGTCTTGTGTGATATGGCCGGACTGTCCGGTCTGAATTCAGCCGAAAAATTGCACCTCGAAAACCTAATGAGCAGCCTGTCAGAGCACAGCAACTAGTCTCATATGGGTACGTTCCTAGGCACGGATGCTGTAGAAAGGCTGTAGCTAAGTTTTGCAACAAGGGTACGCTATGTGGACTCGGTAAATTGATGAAAACTGGCGGAAACAATGATGAACGACTCAAGAATGAAGAACAAAAACGAAATTGACAAAGGGAACCTAGACACGACGACTTTACCGGAAGAGATCGGATCAAAGACACGACTACGACCAGCAACTAAGACTAGAAAACGATGCAATCTAGGTTATGGCAAAACTAAACCCTAATATTTTTTTGGCTTTTTCTGGATAGGATGAAAAACACTCAAATAATGGATGGATCTGTGGATGCTCACCGAGTAAAACTGGAAATCTGATACCAAGATGATAAGGGGTGTCCCGATCTTCTCAGCAAGTGATGGCGATGATGATGATGGTAGATAGATAAACACCGTGTAGCGATGAACTCTCCCGCTCGAACCCTGATGCCAACGCAACAGCTCTCGAACCTTGTAGGATATTCACAACACCACGATCTTGCGCACGTAGCCGTCGACCACGAACGGTAGTTTGCAATCCACTAATTCCCAATGGAACAACAGATCACACTCAATTGTAGCTTGATAAACTCGATCACAAGTAGTTTTAGAGGTTCTAAAGAGAAACAACTCCAAAATAGTTTTAACGTGGTCTCCCCTAACTATGGGGTCGTCCCAGGGCTTATATGGGCGGATGGGACGGCCAGGACTCGAGAGAAAACGTATTAGACTCGAACTAGGATACATCCGTTCGGACCTGGTCCGAGACGGGCCGGACTGTCCGGTTATTTAGGGCCGGACTGTCCTGTGGTGACGCCTAGGAACTATCGCCCGCGCTACACCACAGAGGGTGTCACTACAAGAAATTGGGTCTATTGCAACAACAGTATTCGTGGCAATAAGTGCCGAATCGTGGCAATAGGTACCTATTACCACGACTTGGCTTTCGTTGCCAAGCGTTGCAAAAGGACGCATGGTAATAGGTTATTGCAACAAAAAATAAAATGTGGCAAGAAAACATGTTATTGCAACGACGATGTGACAAGTTGCCACACTTTTTCTTGTGGCAACACGCACTTGTTGCCACAATTTGGTTCGTGGGGTTAGCTTAATGCAACAGGCATCAATATCGTGACGATTAGCTGTTTGTGGCGATAGACATTTGTGGCGATAACCTATTCCAACAACACTTGTTTTGTGGCGCATATCATTCCGTTGCAATAACCAAATGTTGCAATAGAACTGAACCCTATAGCAACCACTACTTTCTCGTGGGTATACCTCTTTCGCCACGAACCCTCTATTCATGGTATTAATTTATGGCAACAACTCTCCAAATGTGGCAAGAAACTATTGCAACATACTCGTTTTAGTGGTGATAGATAGTTATCACAATGACCACAATCTATGTGGTGAGAAGCAAATTGCAACAATACAACCGGTTCATGGTAAAAGGTCTATTGCAACAAAGACAAATTTTGTGTGAGAAGCAAATTGCAACAATACAACCGGTTCATGGTAAAAGGTCTATTGCAACAAAGACAAATTTTGTGGTGTCAAAGGGTTATCACAACAAACAACATGTTTGTGGCGCGAACCTATTGCAACGTTACAAATATTCATGGCGAAAGGACTATTGCAACAAAGCTATATTTGGTGGCGCTAGATGGTTATCACAACGTCCAAAATATTTGTGGCGTGAAACAATTGCAACAATACAGATTATTGCAACCGAAAAGAATATAGGCATTCAATTATATTATTCAAACCACTATTATGATGTAGATTCATAAAATATCATAGCTCTCATCACAAATATCCATAAAATGAAACTGAAATATAATTAGCAATCATTCAACATACTGAATGTGCTATCCTAATTAAGTGCAAAGACTAAAGTGTCCGCAGTGTATATTCCAGTCTTGTCTTGTTAAATTTTTGTTTCCTGCAATTAAGAAATCAAGAAACTGTTTAGCTGAAGTAATGAGTCCAACATAATAGGAGCATGGAAGGCAATATGGGCACATGTTAGTATAATAAAATAGTTTCTAGAGATCAGTATCAGTGATTTTACATGAGCAACTGAGAGAATAGATTTAACTGTCGCAGCTAAGTAGGTGTAAATCACAGACAAAAGCAGCTCCAGGATGACTTCCTTTGTTGACCACTATCATTTTGCAAATGATGCCGATGAAAAAAGCATAAGATGCCTATTTCCTAATGGGAAACATTTTCCAAAGGGTGCTACTGGCAAATTAGAAACGCTATTAATTGGAATGTGCACAAATACAATCTACTAACAATCACTACCAAATTGTAACCCTTTGGTCAAACAGCAACCCACTGAGATAAAATAGGTTTAACAGCATTATCTGATTTCACTAGATATTAACTGTGTTGCAACTACCGTGCGTGCAATAAACATAAAGACTGAACAGCTAGGTACATGCTACAATCTTCAAGGGCAGTTTCTTATTGTCATTCCAGGGCATCATCTATATTACATGAAGAAAAGAATAAAGGGACGCAACCATGAGAGAAAAGAGTATACAAACAATTCTGTTGAGTCGGGCGGCAGCAGCAGCCGCACAGCAACATATCTCATCTATATCTACTACTAATCAGTCCAAACTAACTTAGCCTTTGTTCAGATTTCGTTGAGTCGAGTCGAGTCGAGCTCAAAGATTTGAGTCGACATGTCGACATGTCGCCGATTAGGCGACAACTGGGCGTTGGGCGTAATAATAATATATAATATATAATATGATAGGAAAATGAATATTTGCATCATATTTTAGCAAATTAGGAGATTTAGGTACATAAATAATTACTTGCATTAGCGGGAGAGGGCAGGGAGGAGCAGAGGGGCACACCACACAGGAGAGGGAGGAGCAGAGAGCTACAGAGAGGGTGGCAGGAGAGGGACGAGCAGACTTGCACTCGATTCCCTCCCAGGAGAGGAGAGGAGCTGCAGAGGGGGACGGCGGGAGAGGAAAGCGGAAAGGGAGGCGGAGGGGAGAAGTAGAGGAAGGAGAAGGAGGGCAGGAGGCTTACCGGAGGTGGAGCAGAGGAAGCCAGCTTGGTGGCGGCGGCGATGTGGTCGATTCCCTATGTCTCCCGCTCGATGTGCCTCCGCTTCCCTCTATCTCCCGCTCGATTCCCTCTTTCTCCCGCTCGATTTGCTATTCCCGTCATAGGTACCCGCCAATTTCTCTTATTTCCCCCTGATTCCCTCCCAGAAATCCCGCCAGTTCCCTGGGCGAGCGCCCGAACCAACCGTGACGACGCCCAGATGAGCGGGGCGACGCCTTTTTTCCCTGGGCGCGCGCCTAACTCTAATTTTCTGGTCGTCGCTCCCAGTCGTCCTCTCCAGTGCGCCATGGAACACAAAGGACGCGAAGGAAAACACGGACACACACACACGTGAGAGGATGACTCTGATCCATGATCCAGTATGATCCAATCCAAGGAAGACCCAACAGCCACACCGAAGTAAAACCTCTCAAGGGAAAGATTGGCGTTGTGCGTACTATAACTAGATGGGAGAAAGAATATCTATCAGGGCATACTAGATTCTCGCATGGAAATACCAACACCAAGAACATATATATGTCACCTCCAACGGAGGTCTTGTGGTTTCCACACATATAGGGGGAATAGAGCCAAGGCTCATCTTTCTCATCATCATCTCTGTCCAAGATCAACAAGTAGTTTATCATACATATACATAGGGAATCTTCATGTTCATCATCCAATAAAAATCAAATGCGACCACATATATCCAACATTTTCTGTCTATCAAACCCTATCTAACTGATATAGCTAGCTAATCATAACGGGGTGATCGTTGATTCATGTTTATAGTTAAGATAGGGTCATGAGACTGGAGATGTCGAAGAACACGAAAAACACGATGGCAAACACACATGCAAAAAAAAAACCTATGGAGCAACCGCTTTCTTCTCACCGACCGGTTCGCCGATCCAATATAACCCAATGCAAGAAAGAACCAATGCTCACTCTAAAGTACTTCTACAATTGTTCAAGGATACTCTTCTAGTATGAAAATTGTTGGTTTATCCTTGTTGTATTCTCAGTTAAAAATGTATAAAGTTTTGAGGTGCTGCCAGAAGTTTATCTCTAGCCACACAAGCCGGTCCTTTGAGTTGATGAGGATGGTGGGAAGCCTTTACTAAACTGTAAATCGGCAAAAACATGCCGAAGAGCTGTAGGTTTTGAGCATGTGCATGTATACTCTGTTTTGGTGATACTCAGCTGATTGAATCATTGATCAAATTGGAGTGTCAGGTGGATGCAACATCAGTCCTTGCATCTCTTTTTTAATTGACAATAGGCCATGATCCCGCACCTAACTAGACCAAGCTAATACAGGAGGGTGGACCTACTGTTTTCTGTCAAAGAAACAAATACTTCAAGCGAATCCATCAACAAATACTTCCGGGGGAGCAGAGGAGGCCAGAGGGCGGAGGCGGATCCAGAGGAGGAAGGTCGGCCGACGGAGGATGGAGGGGGTCCTGCAGGGGCCAGGGAAGGCCGGACGACGGACGGGCGGAGGGTGGGGGTCGACCCGGCCAGGTCATCTCGTCGATTCGGTCGCAGTACAGAGAGAGCGAGAGCAGGGAAAGAAAGATGTGTCGTTCTCTCGCTGTCTCACACGACCTAAAGCCAAAATATTAGGGGTAGGAAAAAATTCTCAAATTTTGGGGTGGCCCACGGCCCACCCGGCCCCCATGTGCGTCCGCCAATGCGTGTATACGTATGTACAAGGAAATACATGTGTATATTATTTTATACTATGTGTCTTTAAGTTGGCATAATAACGTCTATAAAATATAGAGAAAATTGCAGCGATGTTTTTTCAAAAATTAAAAATTATAGTGGCGTTTCTCAAATAGCCAAAAATTGTAGTGGATGATCTATCTAATTAACCCTTTTTTTAAAAAATCCACCCCAATGCCTCTTTCTCTCACCTCACCCATCCCCCACCACCACTCCGCCTTTCTCCTTCTTCAACGGAAACCACTAGATTGGGAGCTCACCTCACCCCACCCCGTAGCCCCGGTCCCCCGGATGTGCAGATGGTCGAGCTCCAAGCTACCCCTATACCATCCGCCGGCTTGGGAACGCGGCAGCGCCGCCACCGGCAAAATGCATGGCGTGCGGTTGGGGCTATGGCGACCCCATGGTGGATGGCTCACCTTAGCCAGCTGCTCGGTGGCGTTCTTTTTGCAGTTGCTTTCGACGACAAAAACGAGCACTTTTTTTCTTTTTTACATCCTGCTTGGCCTTTTTTCTTAGATCCGCTTGTGATTTTTGTTCTATTGAAGATCCAAAAGACCACGCGTCGTCACCACCGCGCGCGTCGTCGTTTCCGCCGTCGGCCATGCGCAGTTCCTCCTGCAGCTGGTCGCGCCCGTTCCTCGTGGCGTTGGGCTGCTATGACTCCCCGGTCCCGGTTATGATGACCACGCTTGGATAGGAAGCACGGCTCGGGCCTCCCACCCCTTCGTTTTCTTTTTTGACAATGTTTTTAAGATCTACAGGTTCTTGGATATAATAATTCTACTAATTGTTCTTAGCTTTCTTTACTTCATGTTTTTTGGTCGGATTTCCTCATCGGATCTGAGCCTGGAGCCGCAGTTGGAAGGAGAAGTGGAATTTGCGCTAGAAAATCTCAACATGCAAATTACTGCCCTTAATTTACTCCTAATTATTTTTCTTTCCCTTTTAATTTGCTGCCTAACAGTGGAATACTACTCCTAACTAGCTAAATGCCCGCGCGTTGCAGCGGACTCTCTTCTTTCTTTCCTTTTTCCTTCCACTCTTTCTTCTCAATAATATGTTATGTAATTGTGCATGAAGCAAAGAATATTAATCCATCATACATAAGTCTTAAAGAATAATGATATTCTCTCCTTCATTCCCGTACTTCCTCTGTTTCTACATATAAGTCGTATAGCTTTTTTCAAAAAAATCGTAAAATTTCGGACTTATGCCAAATTTTCCGCTAGAATTAAGGAGGACCTGACTCCCATATTTTTTAACCGCCCTATGCATTCCCTTAAATTTAGGAGTCCAGAATAAATACACGTAGGTGTTTTCTTCTTCTTTCTCTATCATAAATCCCTGATTTGCATTAATCTCTGATTTGCATTAATCCATGATTTGCATTAATCTCTGATTGTTTTCCATGTATTACCAATTCTGGTGATCCTATCATTATGTAAGGGGTATATTCGTCACTTACATGTTATATGTTGAGTGGGTGGCTTCACCACCAACTCGAAACCAATAGTAAAGATAGATTAGAGTAAATAGCGCATGAATCTCAACTTTCCCGCTAATTACTCCCCTTATGTTTATCTCCTAATTTTCTCTCTCCATAAACGTCGTTGCCCAATAGCTACCTTAGACATTGATGATGGAGTTGTGTCCTTGTTGCGATCTGAACTCTGTTCAAATTTTAAACATGCATGAACTCTATGGAAGATTCAGAAATTAAGTCATCACTGTCATCACTGCCATGGAGCCTGAATTAGTACGGAGTAATGAATCTGTGCGTTAAAGTTTTTTCAGAAAAAAGCAAAACGTGCAGCAGATCAGTGTGTATAAATTTTCCAGAAAAAAGCAAAAAATGCAGTACTCCCCGGAGCAGATCTTAACTAGTCCAAGAAGGAACTGATGAGGCATGCAATGTCTCTCTACCAAATTTTTTATTATTCTAATGAATTTTTTTTGCCTTGAAAATCTGAACAACCTAAAAAGCCTCGTTGGAACGGTGGGTTTAAATCAGCGCTTTTTATACTTTCTCAAAAAATAAATTAAGGAGAACCAGTCCGCCCTGGAGCGGGACTAGGTCCTGCCATACGTAGAAAAACACCATATGTACTTGGCGGATCCATCCGCAATCGCCGCCGCCTGGTGATCCATCTGGGCCCGCATGGACGAGTGTGGCACAGGTCTGCTCCCCCGCTTCTCCCATCGCGTTGAGGACGAACTTGGTCTAAGGAGACGGCCGCACAACCTTGGAGGGCGTCGTGGAACCGAGCCGCTTAACTGAGTCGACCGACGCGAGGATTTACAGTAGCCGCAAGGAAGACGATTGAGATTGAATTCACGCAGCAGCGACCCGACCCCGGAATTACAAACTCAAATCAAGGGCAAATCGAAGCACCAAACAGTGAAGGGCACCCAGAGAGAAGTCTGACTTATGATACCAAGTGTAACTACCCCCTTGCCGGTTTGATCGCCGGCATGATACCAAGTCACGGCTCATGACCATGGCGCTGAAAAAGGATAGGGGTGGCTGGCGGTAACGGAATGGATGTTAATTTGCAAAGATAATGTGCAAAATCTAACAGTAAGCACTATGTGCATAGCTAGCCACCCGACTAGAAAATCTGCCTTGTTATAAGATTAGCTGAAGTGTGAAGATAAACCGTCTAGGGAAATCGTCCATAGTACAACCCAAGCAGAACGCATACAGTATAGAGTTATAGTGTTGTTCTAGCTAGCTTGTGTTGAAATCTTGTCGGTTAAACGGATGCATAGATAATAGAAGTTTAGTATTGCTCTAGACACTCCGTTGCAACCTAGTCGTTTCTGAAATTTGGACTTGTTGTCTTTTAACGCGGAGGTAGACACGACTGTCATTTTTTCTGTACCCACACATAACATTATTATATGCTATCTTAATAAATTTTTAAAATATTTAATCATATTTGCTTGCCCGCTGCTAATGGGCTGATGGCAAGGTTCATGGGCCAGTAGGTTGCTGGCCATGGTAGTATTGGGGGCTACTAAAATATTTCAATTGCAAGAAGCCATGGCCCAGGTGTCCCATGTGAAGACACGCCATTGACTATGAATATCGTTTCAATATCTTGTTGTTTATTGCAACAGTAGTGGGTTGTAGTAATATGCTCTACATATTGACATAGATACACAACTTGTCGTAGTAAACAATAGTTTGCAACACAGTGAAATTGAGGCAAAAGATATGCGCTATTACCACCAATATGTGTTTTGTTGCAATAGGTGGCCAATTTTTTGCAACAATATTTGTACCTATCGCAACATGACGCAGTTGTTGCAATATCTGTTTGAATATTACCACGAATGTCTACTTTGTTGCGAGACCTCGTTTCTATTGCAACAAACTGACTAACTCACGCAACAAAATTTGGTTGTCGCAATATCATGGCCATATTCCAACGTCCATGCATATTGTTGCAATATACGGGCTATATTGCAACAAAATATGTACTTATCACAACAAAACTAAACTGTGGTAATATGTGCGACCTATTACCACAAATGTGAAAATGGTGGCAATATTGCGCTTTATTGCAACAAAATGTAGTTGTAGCATTAAAAATTGTTGCAATAGACCGGATTTCCTGTAGTGTGTCTGCCCTCGGGCGCACCTGAGGCCGGACTGTCCACTGTTGGAGGGCAGGACTGTCCGGTGTTGGAGGGCAGGACTGTCCTGTGTTGGAGGGCCGGACTGTCCTATCTTCTGGAACTGAAACTTGCCCTTCTTGATGATCTCCTTCTCTTCTATCGCGCCTTCCTCCCGCTCCTCCCTCGCGCAGATATTGGCGATCATCTTCTGGTGTTCCCCTTGCTGTGGCTCCTCGCTCCGTGCTACGCATTCCTCTCCAATGTACCTGATCATACAATAAGACAATGACTTAGGCAGTATAAAGTTCTCATTAAGTAACACATCAGGCTCATTAAGAAACAAGTTCACCTGTTGTTCTAGTAACTTAGCACGAGCTCTTGTAATGGGTCCAATTCTAATCTCATTGGACTGAACAGCTGGAACATCTTGTGTAGTAGTTGGTGGAGAAGGTGCAAGTATAGGGATGTCCTCATCAGGAGATGAAGATGCTGGTGATGGAGATGATGATGATGATGATCCCGATGAAGTCTGGTGCGATGGTGATGACGATGGCGACGATCTCCCCTCTCCGGGAAGGAATTTCCCCGGCAGATTTCTGCCTGCCGGAGAGCTTTTCTCTCTCTGGTGTTTTCCGCCCCACAGAGGCGGCTGTGTCTCTCTGAGCCCCCCTCCCCTTGACTTAGGTTTTCAGGGACGATGAAGTACGTGAAGGGGCGAGACCAGAAGTGGGCCAGGGTGCCCTCACACAGGGCCGGCGCGGCTAGGGGCCAGGCCGCGCCCCCTGTGCGTGAGGCTGCCCCCTAGCTCCTCTCTCCTTCTCCTTCTGGCTTCCGGAGTCTTCTAGTAAAATATAATTTTCTGGTATTTTTCTGGAATTTTCCTGATCTTCCAAAATATGGTGTCTTGATGGTCCTTTTCCAGCAGAATCCTGACTCCGGCAGCAAATCCTCCAATGATCATCAAACATGTAAAAATAGAGGAAACAACATAAGTATCATCTCTAAATATGAAATATATCAATGAATAACAGCAAATTATGATACAAAATAGTGATGCAAAATGGACGTATCACAGGTCGCACGTCGAAAATGGAGTTCGTATGCAAAAGTTATGGCCAGTTAAAGTTTGCAGACAAAAACTTCCCAAAACAGCGCGACAGGGGTGGGGTGGCTGGTTTGCCCCCCACGTCCCCTCCTTTTTTCTTTAACTAAGAATTAGGTGCGGCGTGGGGTGGCTGGTTCGGCTCCACGTCCCCTCCTTTTTTTTATGGACGGAACAGGGAAAGAAACCCTAAGTCGGGGGAAAGGTTGTGGCGGCGGTAATGAGGGTGGGGGTGGCAGCGGTCGATGGATGTGGTGGGGATGATTATGGTGGCGATGCGGAAACGAGTGGTGGCAGTGGCTAGTGTTTTTGGTGGTGGCGGTGCGGTGGCGGGGGCAAGACGTATGTGAGCAGAACTCGAAACTCGAAGGATCAAGACGCTACAGCCAGCACTCAACAAGACGATGCAGAGACGAATTCAACAATGCAAATACTGAAAAGAAAAGATGCAAAGGCTCGAACTATTTATACGAAAAGATCTAATCCTAATATTTTTGGCTTTTTCGTGGATTCTAGGTATGAAGATGCAATCTAGACTACGAAAACTGATACGGATCAACGTGATCCGAAAGGGGTTTGGCCCAATCTTTCACGGCGATCAAACACAGCAGCAAGATAGCGGAAGAAAACTCAATCTGAAATAGATCAAACTGATCTCTCTTCAATTCCTCGCGATGAAACTGACCGGAATCAATTCCCACGCATGGCATAACATCAGATCTCGAAGATCAGCAATCAAACACACCGATATGCGCCCCCAAACATTGGGACTTTTCTGGTCTCTCTCTTAGCTCGAAAATACAAGTCTCCTCGATACAAGGCGGCTGCCATAACCCTATATGGGTGACTCTGAACGCTACCTTGGCTGGGCTAGGCCCCATACCAAACTAAAAGCCCAAATGGCCAAAACACACTTGATTTTGGACAGGCCCAAAACCATCACACACAAATAAAACCAAACTGAAATAAAAACATGACACGAACTTAATTAAAATAGAACAACTAAATATCTTGCGCTGCAACGCCTCGGCGAACATGAAACTCCATTGGTGGTGTACGAAAGTTGGGCTTCACATCATCTTGTGGAGGCACTTCAAAGCAGAATTGTCCAAGCTTCAGAACATAAGGAGGTGGTAAAATAGTAGGAGTAGTAGCTATGCTCCCCTTATCATCCCCCCCAACTTGAAAGGAAACCGTCCTCGGTTTCGCCTGAATGTGTTGGACCTTTTTCTGAGCAGCAAGCACGTCCACTTTGATATCCTTATCGAGCATAGGCTGCAACACATGACGCTTCCCCTTATGCCACAAGGAATAAACATTGGACCTGCCTTCATGAGTGGAACGCCTATCAAATTGCCACGGGCGTCCTAGCAGCACATGACATGCATCCATAGGCAAAACATCACAGACCACTGTGTCCTCATAATTACCTACTGAAAATTTCAGGCGCACCTTATGTGTGACCTTCAGCTTCCCTGAATTATACAACCACTCAACACAATGTGGCTGCGGGTGCTTCCATGTAGGCAATGATAGAGAATCCACCAAAGTCTTGCTAACAACATTTGTGTAGCTGCCACCATCAATAATCAGTTTGCAAGTGGTGTCCTTGACGATGCATTGGGTCTGAAATATATTCCAGCGCTGCCCTTGGTCGTGAATGCGATCTTCTGGTACGCGTTGCACCATTAGATTTTTTAAATTTGCAGCAAGTTCATACCCATCCACGATCACTTCAGGATTTTCCTCAGATTCCTCACTTGATGACGCATCAGCTTTCTCATCATCACTAGCAGAAACATAGCCATCATGTGTAAGCATCACCCTTTTTCTATTAGGGCAATCACGCTTCATGTGTCCTCGTCCTCCACAAGTAAAACACTCAATGTTTGCTGTGGACTGCGTAGATGCAGATTTGGACACCCCAGATTTGGGTGCCACGCTATGAGAAACACTATTAGAGCGTGTAGAAGGTGTCGTCGGAACACTAGGACCAGCAGCCTCGGTATGAAAACGAGGCCATGATTTTGTAGGTGTGGCAGCTTGGCGTCGTTTGATTTGTTGCTCCGCACGCTCAGCTTGGTGCACAAGATCCTGAAGATCATGATAGTAAACCATCTCCACACGATCACGCACCTCAAAATTCAGTCCATTCAAAAACCGAGACATCGTGGCCTCTGTATCCTCCCTTGTCCCTGTACGTATCATCAACAACTCCATCTCTTTATAATACTCATCCACAAATTTAGTACCTTGAGTGAGCTGCTGCAACTTATTATACATGTCTCTCTTGTAGTGTTTAGGAACAAAGCGATGTCGCATAAGATCTTTCATACCGGTCCATGATGTTGGGCGAGTACGCATACGCAGAATTTGATTCCACCAAATCAGCACATAACCGGTGAATTCAACAGCAGCCAGTTGAAGTCTCTTCGCCTCAGTGTAATAATGAGTATCAAAAATCTGATCCATGCGCATCTCCCACTCCAAATAATCATCAGGTCCGCGGTCACTGGAAAAAGGAGGTATGGACAATTTGATGCGTCCAAGACCACCATCATCAAGTGGAACACGACCAGCATGGCCAAGACGGTCACGATCATGTGGCTGTACACGATGAGCACCTGCAGGACGAGCAGCAAACTGTCGTTGTTGTGGTGCATAATCAGCGTCATCGGCAAGTTCTCCTTCATAAGCGGGTGCCACGTGTCGATGATCATGATATTCAGCAGGGCGGCGTGGAACCACGTCGCGAGGTTGTGCAGCAAGAGGGGGCTGCACGGGTGCACGGGCGGTAGCATCGCCCATTGCATCAATCCGGGTAGCTAGCTGTGCAATTTGTGTTGCCAATGCGGCATGACTCCGAAGAATAAAGTCGCACGTGCTATCAAAACCAGCCCGAATATTAGGAGCCAAATCTGCAGCAAAAACCGGTGGAACAAGCTCCTCTGTCTTCTCTCCAGCAGCAACGGAATTCTCTCCGTCAATAGAGTTCACCATGGTGTGGAAACAAAAATAGTAGAAAACTGGCAATTGACAGAAACTGAGCTGAAACGGGGACTGAATTGAGCTGGAAACCAGACGAGTACCTGGCGCCTTACCCCAGACAGCCTCTGCGCCCAGGCGAGGTGTGCGGGTGTCTCCGTCCGTGGAACGAGCTGTCCCCCGATGCGGTCGAGCGTGCAGGGCCCAGGAGCGCAGAACCGATCACGCAGGTGCCTGGGCAGATGGGCCTGGTGTGCTGCGCTAATGGGCCGGACCAGGAGACCACGCAGGGGCGCGCGCGGAAGTATGGGCGAGCGAAGCGCGATCCCAGGCGGCGAGCGTGATCTGAGCAGCAGGTGGCGAGCGTGGGCGAGCGAGATCCAGTCGAGGCAGCGATCCAAGCGAGGCGATGCGCCGCGGTAGCGATCGACGAGAGTGCCAAGCTGGGCCGGCCCACGAGGTAGCAGCCAGATCGCTGCGTCGAGGCGAGCGAGGCGCGTGGGCGAGGGGAGCGTCGCCTGACCCCAGACGATCTCCGTCCTGGGGCGAGCGAATCGCGGTGGCTCACCTTTTTTTTTTATTCGCTGCAGCGATCGGGAACGGGCCTTGTCACAGAGATGGATCTCGATCTCTCAGGAGGACGAGTAGAAAACAGCAACGACGCCCACGCGGGACCAGGAGGACCGCGTCCTCTATTTTTTTTTGACGAACTGCTACGATGCCTCAATCGGATCTAGACGAGAATCGATCGAAGCCAGAGATCGACAACAGCAGGTCGCCTCCAACAGCAGATCACCGGCAGAGCAAATTTCAGCAGATAAATCTCAGCAAGAACCGCCGTGAGAAACCCGACGAATCTGATACCAAGATGATACGGATCAACGTGATCCGAAAGGGGTTTGGCCCAATCTTTCACGGCGATCAAACACAGCAGCAAGATAGCGGAAGAAAACTCAATCTGAAATAGATCAAACTGATCTCTCTTCAATTCCTCGCGATGAAACTGACCGGAATCAATTCCCACGCATGGCATAACATCAGATCTCGAAGATCAGCAATCAAACACACCGATATGCGCCCCCAAACATTGGGACTTTTCTGGTCTCTCTCTTAGCTCGAAAATACAAGTCTCCTCGATACAAGGCGGCTGCCATAACCCTATATGGGTGACTCTGAACGCTACCTTGGCTGGGCTAGGCCCCATACCAAACTAAAAGCCCAAATGGCCAAAACACACTTGATTTTGGACAGGCCCAAAACCATCACACACAAATAAAACCAAACTGAAATAAAAACATGACACGAACTTAATTAAAATAGAACAACTAAATATCTTGCGCTGCAACGCCTCGGCGAACATGAAACTCCATTGGCGGTGTACGAAAGTTGGGCTTCACATCATCTTGTGGAGGCACTTCAAAGCAGAATTGTCCAAGCTTTAGAACATAAGGATGTGGTAAAATAGTAGGAGTAGTAGCTATGCTCCCCTTATCAAAAACAGTAAATCTCACCGATCAATCTGAAATCTGATACCACTTGATAGGGTAAAGGTGCCCGATCTTTCAATGAGACGGATAGCTACGATTTGTGGTGGAGGTCGACATTGATGATCCGACTACGAACGTGTGAGACGTTGCGCCTTAGCAATCGCTGCACCAACTTCCGAGGCTATCGACCACGCGGGAGCGAGATCGACCTCACCACGAGGGTCTATTCCTGCGAGCAATCGAAGAACAAGCAAGAACAATGATTAAGCAATCAGAATTGCAGATGAATATGAAGATTGTATTACTCCCAAAGGGATGATAACATGGGGTTCTGCAAGTGCATAGTACAGGAGGTCTCGACGACGCTCATGCCTATGGCGAAGTATAGCAATGGCTAAAATGTAATCTAAACAAAACCCAAGTCCTAATGATGGCTGGGTGGGAGTATATGAGGAGGAGAGGTAGGGATTTTCGTCCACCCTGGTAGGGGTGGCCGAAACAGGCCCTAGTTGGGCTTTCCTCCTCACATACGGACTCATAAAAAACCCTAAGTGGTCCACTTCGAAAATACATGGGTTTGGCCCATAAAATAAGGTGTCGCAGCACCCTTAAAGGCTATGGATGAAAATTACTAACTGTAATCTTGAATATTTCGTCCATGCATCCGTCCTTGCTCATGGCTGCTTCAATGTCCTGAATTCTCCACTTGCAGCGTCTTCTTCCTGGATCATATGCTTGTCGCCCTCTCCATGGATGACCATGCTCCAATGCTTGTCCCTCTCGTCCATGCTGAGTCCATCATTCCTAAGTAACACAAGTACATCTGATTTAGGCAGCATCATATTCTCATGTATATTAGGAATGGTTCCAAGAAATGAAAGTACCTGATAATTTAGTTGCCTAGCACGAGCTCTAGTGAGAGGTCCTTGTACATGAGGATGTGTAGTGGTTGTATCAACAGTAGGGATGTCCTCATCACAAGGTTCCAGCAAGGATTGAGAAGAAGAAGGTGTAGGCGCCTAAGTACAAGTTTATTTGGTGAAGAAAAGAGGTGCAACCACCTAGGGCTGTATCAAGTCGAGCAGGCCAAGAGGGAGGATGTGGTGAGGAAGGCAAGCAAGACTTGAAGATGGTGAATATGTGTGGTGCTATTGTTGATATTCCGCCACCCTTTTGAGCAGACCCTCACGCGTTGGGGACAACGCTTTTTGAAGGGGAGGAGGATGATATGGGCACGAAGGAGGAGGTGAAGCCTAATTTCAGGACTCCACCAAGATGAGGGAAGCTCGTTGCAGATTGGCACGCCAGGACGACCTACGATATGTAATAATTAGTCTAAGGTTGTGACAACAATTTATATTCATGCTTATGTTATTTCGTAGCTAGGTCAAGTTGTGGGCCACTTAGGGTTATTTGTGTTTTGGGTTTGGGCCTGTCCAAGCCCAACAGTTTTCTGGCCATCTATATAAGGAGGCCAGCAGTCTAGGGTTTAGGACAGTTCAGAATTTTACTTTACAAACTATCGTGTTGTGTTTTCTTGGTGAAGCATCCCTCCGGGGATGGCGATGCCGTTTATTGAATAAAGTTGCTGCGGAGGTTCTTGTGTTCATCAAGGATTATCGTGCTTTGGTTTGAGGCGTGGTGTTCATCATCACGTTGCTTGCTGGATTCGTCCTCGTCTTCAGGTGACGTTCTTCGTGTTATTGGAAGATTTCTATCCGGGTAGACTCACTATGAATGATCGGGACAAAACTCCAAGGATCATCGGCGTGATCCTTATCACCCCGGCAACGGTGCCAGAAAATATTCTTGATGACCCACAAATATAGGGGGTGTATTATAAGAGTGTTGAACCCAACGAGGAGCAGAAGGTGTTGACAAGTGGTTTTGATCAAGGATTCACTGTAAATACTAGCAAACGGGTTTTCAGGGGTATTTGGCAATGCAAATAAATAAAGTGCGAGTAAATAAAAGATAGTAGTAATAATTGCAGCAAGTGGCCCGATCCTTTCTTCAGCAAAGGACAAGCCGGTTGTGTACTTATAATAACCAAACGTTCTCGAGGACACACAGGAGTTTCTGTCAAGAGCTTTCGCTTCATACCGCTAAATAGTCTTTATTGGTTTGATAAGTGTTATGGGGGTGAACCTGTGCTAGCGCACTACCCTTACTAGGACTAATACACACTTGTGATTATACCACTTGCAAGCATCCGCAAATACAAGAAAGTAATTAAGATAAATCTAACCACAACCTTAAACTCTGAGATCCTACACTCCCTGGTGCAATGGTTTCCTAATGGTGGTTTAGGTTTCTGTCGCTCCGGCAACCCCACAGTTAGTAGCCAAATACACAATGCATCCCACTAGGCCCATAAATGGTGAAGTATCATGTAGTGGACGTTCACATGACACCACTAGTGAAATAGCACCACAACATATATAAATATTAAACCATTAAATATTACTCAACATAGTTTCACTACTAACATCTCAACTTTTCCCATGTCCTCAAGAACTAAACGAACTACTCACAAGACATCATATGGATCATGACCAGAGGTGAAATAATGGTAAATAACAATCTGAACATAAACCTTAATTCAATGGTTCCACTCAATAGCATCAACTACAAGAGTAATCAACACAAGATGTTACAGCCCTAAGAATTAGACAAGAGTCAACCCAAGATGTTACAGCGGGATGGCATGGTGATGGTGGAGATGAAGGTGCTGGTGATGATGATGGTGATGATGATGATGATCCCGATGAAGGCCAGCGCGATGGTGATGACGATGGCGACGATCTCCCCTCTCCAAGAAGGAATTTCCCCGGCAGATTTCTGCCTGCGGATAGCTTTTCTCTCTTGGTGTTTTCCACCACGCAGAGGCGGCGGTGTCTATCTCTGATCCCCCTCACTTAGGTTTTCCGGGATGACAATATACGCGAGGGGGCGATGACAGAAGTGGGCCAAGGTGGTCTCACCCCAGGATGGCATGGCTAGGGGTTGGCTCGCGCCACCTGGTGGTGTGGCCCCCCTGCTGCTCCTTTCGCTCCCTCCTTGTGGCTACTTTCATCTTCTGGTAATATATGAATTTTTGGGTATTTCCCTAGAATTGTTGATCTTCAGAAATATGGTGTCTTGATGGTCCTTTTTCCAGCAGAATCCTGACTCTGGCAGCAAGTTCTCCAATGATCATCAAACATGTAAAAACAGAGGAAATAACATAAGTATCATCTCTAAATATGAAATATATCAATGAATAACAGTAAATTATGATATAAAATAGTGATGCAAAATAGACGTATCACACAGCGGCGAAGAGCTGTCTGAAACCCACTTGCAGGAAGAAGACAAAGACAGTCGCTGTCTGGGATACATAAAGCCATGGCTGTGGCACTCCTCTCCCATAGGAGGTGGGAGAGAACCAGTGGAAAGCAGCACAGAGCTGGGGGCACCAAAGGCATGGTGAAGGCAAGGGTTGCTCCTACGACAGAGCTTCTCGAAGATGTCGTGAGAACTCCTCGACCGGCATCTTCGGAAGCTCTGCCATGGCGGCATCCCTTCGCCCTGAGCCATTTCCTGGAAGTGGTCCAGGAACGATACCCGCGGCAGAACCCTCGGCAAGCTCTGCCATCGGCAAGGCATTGCCGAGCGTCAGGAGAGACAGTCCCCCTTTGCTGGCAAGGAGAAGATGAAGGCCTCTCCCCTTGCGGGGAGGGAAGCTTGCAAGAGAAGGTTTCTCCCCTAGCCGGGAGAAAGTGGTGTACAAGAGAACGCTCGGGACCTATCCCAAAGGACAAGACCTCCGAGCGCGTGGTGGGCGGATCCTGCCAGGATCTCCGTGTAACCCCCCACGAACACGCATGGGAGATGCACGGCAGAACTCCTTTGCGGCAGACTTGCAAAAGACATCATTACCACGCCAGGTGCGGTAATGATGTACTGGACTGGCTGGTCAAGTCTCATCAGTGCAGCGCGCCAGATGGGGTGAGAAGACAGCTCGGGGCCTAGCCCTGCAGGGCTACGCCACCGCTCAGAGTCATGTGACATCTGTCACACATGCGGTCTGGCCACTGTGGTATCCCCTTGAGTATGAAAGGAGGGCCAGGCCAGGGTAGACGAGAGAGGGGGAAAAGAGGCACAAGGGCAAAAGGGCAGCAAAGAAGCTAACTTAGGCTTCAAAGAGAAGAGTGTGGAGACCTACAAGATCTACATCTTGTAAGCTTCAGAGAGAGGATTGAGAGAGCTCAGCTCCCAGATCCCCAGAGCTATCTCTTTATTCACCTGAGATTGAGTAGTGTAGGAGTAGATAGCCCTCTGCGGATGTCGGATGCCTTCAGGCTCCGCCTTGGACACCCTTGTACACCCGTCAATGACATCTTCTTCAAAAAGCTCACACATGCTGGACGTAGGGGTTTACACGAGATCCCCTCTCGCAGCCTAAACTAGGGTAAATCGTTGTGTGCTTTGTGTTTGCTCTCTGGAAGGGACGAGGACGTCTCACCCGCGCGCTTGCCAAACAACCTAGGGGGTGTATCCCATGGTGTCTGTGGATGCACCCACGACACCCGAGAATGCGCGGTGGAAGTCCTCTGTGGCGAACTTGCAGAAGACATCATTACCACGCCAGGCGCGGTAATGATGGATTGGGCCGGATGGTGAAGTCCCATCGGTGCAGCGCGCCAGACGGAGCGAGAAGACAGCTCAGGGCCTAGCCCTGTAGGGCTACGCCACCACTCAGAGTCGTGTGACATCTGTCACGCATGCGATCTGGTCACTGTGGTATCCCCTTGAGTATAAAAGGAGGGCCAGGCCATGGTAGAGAGGGATTAGGAGAGAAGAGCATCAGTAGAGCTCATGCCAAAGATAAAGAGAGCAGTGGAGAAGCTAACTTGGGCTTCAGAGAGAGGAGAGTGGAGACCTACAAGATCTACATCTTTTGAGCTTCAGAGAGAGGATTGATAGAGCTTAGCTCCCAGATCCGAAGAGCTATCTCTTCTCTCATAGGAGACAGAGCAGGGCAGGAATAGATAGCCCTCTACGGAGGTCGGAGACATCAGGCTCCACTTTTGACACCCCTGTACACCTGCTGACGACATCTTCTTCAATAAGCTCAGACATGCTGGACTTAGGGTTTTACGCGAGATCCCCTCTCACAGCCTGAACTAGGGTAAATCGATGTGTGTTCCATGTTTGCTTTCTAGAAGTGATGAAGGCATCTCACCTGCGTGCTTGCCAAACAACCTAGGGGGTGTATCCTCCGGTGTCCGTGGACGCACCCACGATAGAGCCTCTTCCGAAAATAGTGATTAAATATGATCTCATGGTCTAAGGATTAGGTTACAACATTTCTTACTATTGTAACACGATCATGTTACATAATAATGTTGGTATGTCCATCATGGCATTTTCACAATGGCATGAACCTCATTGTCAAATGACGTATTTGTCACATGATCTGGAGACTAATCATTAGTTGACCAATGAGCTAGTATAGAGGTATAGTAGGGACTCTTGGTTGTTTAATACCTCATGTGTATCGGTGTCTCCGGACTGACATAGTTATAGGACCGTATTAAACTTATTATGAACTCTTCAAAATATGCAAATAAACCCTTTATTATTTTCCTCTAGGGCATAATTCCTTCACAGACGCTTGATATAGTCATCACCATTTTCTTTGCACCCAAACCCGGCCAAGGCCGTTGCAAGAGCCAAGATCCTTTGGTACATCTCATCGGGGGTCTTATTATCTCGCATAATTAAATCCCTCTCTTAACTCTTGAGCTCATCAAACTTGGAGGACCGGATGCTCTTGTTCCCAACGAAGAGCATGGTGAGGTACTCCCATACTTCCTTGGCGATGCTCAAATTGTTGATGTGTGCCGCATGAGTATCCAACATGGCTTGTTGGATGAGATGCTTGGCGGTGGCATTGAGTTACTCATCATTTTCTTCCCTTCTGATCAAATTGAGAGGATCATGAGGTGCAAAGCCATTTTTATGACCCTCCACAAATGCGTTGAAGAACTAGAAATATGAGATTTCATTAGTCCTTGCCATTTAATAAAATTGCGAGAATCAAGCTTAGGAGGAGATCCCATGTTATTGATGTGTGGCATAGGATAACGGACCGGAGGGGTTGAGTAAGTGTTTGGAGGTGGAATAGATGCACCCCTAGCCATACCATCTTTTTCCTTAGGTAGGGTACCGATATTTTTGGCGGAGGGAGTGCCATTGTTAGATGGCTTGACCTTCATCAAGGTGAGAACCACACTTGGTGTTTGGGTCGGTGGGTCCGAAGGCTTCTTCCAAAGGTATTCCTCAAACATCACCGCCATCTCCAATCTCATGGAGGATTTCAAGGAGTCCAAAGATGCCAAGTGTTCCCCCCTTGAAATTGGAGAGTTGACGGGGAGAGAAGGAGAAGTAACTTGAGGAGGGGTTTCTTTAGTTTTATCCTCATCCTCTAAGCCATCCATACTCTTAGGCGGTGAAGCAAGAATAAGAGAACATGCTCTGATACCAATTCAAAGGATCGTATGAGCGACTAGAGGGGGTGAATAGGAGCTACCCAATTTTTTAGTTCTTTTTCAATTTAAGGCTAGACGAGAAAGGTAAATTCTCTAGATGTGCTACTCAGGAATTTACCTAAGTGACAAGCAAGCTAGCAAAAACAAGACAAGTAAAGGATAGAAGTAACTACAATGGAGACACGGAGACACAAGGATATATTCCGTGGTTCCTTCCTTGTTGCGGGAAGTACGTCTATGTTGGAGAGGTGTGGTACCACAAAGGCCACCAACGCCACAAAGGCTCACCCTATTCTCCGGTGACCAAGCCACAAAGGCGAGTTCATGCTCCACTAAGCGATGCCCTTGAAGGCAGCACGACACCTTTGCACAAAGTATTGGGGCAACCTCCACAACTCAATTGGAGGCTCCCAAATAAGCCCACCAAGCTCTTACACACAAAGATTAAGCTAGGGGCGGCTTCTTCTAGCTAGGGTTCCAAGTAACCCAAGAGTAACAAGCAACTCACGAAATGGGTGGGGAATTCAAATCCCTTCAGTGGAAGTGTAGATCTAGGTCTCCTCCTTTGAATACCAAAAGGGCTTCAAGTTCTAGTGGCTAGAGAGGGAGATCTAGAGCATTTAAACTTGGTAGTAATGGAGGAGAGAGAGTGGAAGCCGCAGCCTCTTCTTGAGGTAGAAGAAGACTATTTATAATGCTCCACAATTTCTAGCCACTGTTGGTCGACTAGGACCAGACTCTCTGGCCTAGAGGGGCTGGAGTCTCTGCCCTAAGCCATACTAGCACTGGAGTCTCCGGCCAGAGACCAAAGTCTCTGGCCAGTCTCCGGATTGGTATCAGAATCGGACAGCGACCAAACTCTGGCTGGCCAGAAAGTCTGGCAGCGGAGTCTGTAGTCTTCGGCTTCAGGTAGGTTGGACTGGAATCTCCAGCCAGAGACAAAAGTTTCCAGCCAGATTCTGGCTCGACTACTCAGCCAGACTTTGTTGGCTGGCAGAGTGTCGGCGCCCAAGCCACATTTCCAGGCCAGAGTCTCTAGGCTTCAAGGGCCAGAGTCTCCGCACTAGAAATGACAGCAACAAGTAGTCTATGGAGTTTTCTCCGCCATTACTCAAATAGTATGGCTAGTGTGTGCATATTGTTTTGTGCAAAGGTAGAATTCACCCACACCATCCGCGGAGTGCCCCTCTTGATAGTACGGAGTCCTATAAGGCTAAACGCAAAAACTAGTCTTTGTGCTCTGATCTTTTCACCTTTTTGAGAGGGCACCAATGAGACATCGAATTAACCTTGAATGTCTACAAAACTTAGAAGCATGGTTAATCCGCCAATGTTGTTAACAAACACCAAAACATAATTTGTAGGGATATGAGTTGCTCGACCATGGGGACCAGGAAGAGATATAGGTTGGTTAGGTAGTTTCACTACTGAATTCAAGGCGAATTTTAGTTCTCCACCCTTGACTAGCTCGACAGACGGGTGAGTGCAAAGCCGGTGGAGGTGGACGCATGCAGAGCTGCACAGGCGTGGTGAGTGTGGTGGAGCGTCGAGTTGGACTTACCTCCTATCGTGGCCTCTAGCCGGCTGCAGAAACATCTACACACATTGATTGCTGCCAACGAACTCGATCAGCACGGAGAGAGGCATGCTCCCAGCTAGATGACCACGTGGAGGCGCTCGTCTCCAAGGAAGACAATGTCGACCACCGCTCTCTCGACCAAATCCATGCTTCACCACTCAATGTATGTCCTCGCCGCTTCCCTACGGGCTCAAGCAGCACCTAACCCGCAGATCGAATCCCGCATATTGGCCATCTCCGGAAGGAATCGACATGGATGCCACATCCATTTGATTCTATTGCCATCTCGATTTAATTTGCCTATGTTTTCCTTAGTTTCAATTCGCTTGGTGTTTTCCATGTTTCATAGAGGTCAGGATGCTGTGTTGGCATTCGTGTTCGACAGAGATGAGGAAGCGGCGGAAGTACATTGGGGACAGTGACATTTTCATCACTTTGGCCATGACTCGACCGACGAAAAGTGACAATAGCAACTCGGCAAAGCAGCTACGAGACATGGACGGACCTATGTTAGTGACCCCTTTGACAGGAAGCAGGACCTGTGCAAAGCAGTGGCGACAACTCCACGATCGAAAGCAGCGCTAGGATTTGCGCGTAGCATGAGTATTGTACTTGGACCAGATATTTCTTTGAGTGCATGTCTATATACTGAGATTGATGATACTAGGACATAAATAAAATAGACTGAATGGATGGCTACCAGACATACTTCAAGTATATGAATCTCCTTTGCTGGAGCAACCTCATCATGCTAACCTGAATCTTTGAAGAGCTCTAAGCTCCCTGGTTTTTGAGTCCCTATTGTTGCTCGGGACGTGTCAGTGTGCAATTCATTAGATACATGACATGTCGGTGTGCGTTTTGTTCGATACCGACTTGCGTGTGGCGTCCTGCCTCGTTGTGACGGGTATACCATCGTGTCGCTGGTATCCTCGGTCTTTGCGTGTGAGGTGGATAGTTTGTGCTGATTGGGTTTGGGTTTCCCCTTCCGTCTCTGCACCGGCGGAAAGAATTGGCTTCACTGGTTGCTGCAGCTGTGCCGTCAGGGAGGTGTCCTCACCCGCATTCTTCCGGTTTGTGTTTGATTCTCTGGTATCGCTGGTGATAGCTATTTCTTCTGCCATTGATGAGCTGGGGAGTGGTCGGACAGCGGTGGTGGACAAGGATGGGCCACTTCGTCCTCCTTGCAGGCTCCTTCCATTGGAATTGGGATGTCTTATTTGCGCAGGCTCACTGGCCCGTGGTGGGATTTTTTTGGTCGGCTTGTTGTTCTCCTTCTGGATTCGATCTGAGTTGGTCCCTAGAATTCTGGCGGTGCTTTCCTCCTCACGTCGATGCTCTTTAGCTTCTCCCACCACCGGCTTCTCCTCCCCTACCCTTCCGTCCGGCCCCTGATATCAACCCTATGTGCTTCCTGGCCTCCCAGTCGTCAGCAATCTCAGCGGCGCCACCATGGAGCTCGCGGGCACCATGACTAGTCCCTGCCACGGTTGAAGCTCCGAGTCGCCTTCAAGCTGATCTCCTCAAAGAGTGCCGGATCTGCATGCCGTTTATTCCATGAGCTGCTAGTGGCCACTTCCTCTCCAATTTGCTATTGTCAGTGTTCGCCCCTACTGCAGGTATGGTTAACCGTGCCTTCTATCCTTTCCCATATTTCCTTTTTTATAATAACTATTTGGGCAAGTAGTACCTGATATACCAAGAAGTATATGCATGGAGCCATGGACTTTGATCTTCACTTGGTATCTGAGCTGAATTTCATTCCTAATAGTTTTACTAAAAAAAACTTATTTTTCATGTGTGGTTTGAGTTGGTCTTAGTTCTAACCTTCATTGGGTTGCTACTCTGAAATCCATTGGGCTGCTAACTGCTAATTTTTAAAACGATTCATACCCTACGCCTTCTTCGCAGTTCAATATAGGGTATTACTTGGCAGGAATTCATTGAGATCGGCCAAATAGTTGTAGAACTAATGTATCGAGGAGACATCTACAACATATATGTTTCCTCCCTTCTCAACCTCAAATTAACTTGGATCCAACAAATTTGAGATTAGAGGAACAAACCATAGTAGCAGGAGGAAGGAGACATCTTTATATAGTGATTCTTATGAAAATAGATTTTTGGTGTGCCTCTTTGTTTACAATTTTATTGCAATTAGCGTGGAATGCTACATGGTATGAGACGTGTAGCCACAACAACTTACTGTTAGTTTTTAAGATGTCTGGTTAGTCTAGAAACATCAAAAACATCTCACTTATTCCTACATTTTAAAAGGCTGATACAGGCGTCTTTCACCTCATGATGTTCACTATATTATTCGAAGTCATTATCTTAAAACACTACAGAGTAGCTCATAACTATGGAACACTTCGCCTTTGAAGTTTAATGGTGTGTATCATATTGTGGTTCTCCTCCGAATGCCTCTACAATATTTATCTCGGGCTATGGACCCATACTCGAGGGTAAGTTCAATTTTTGTGCTTTTATTAATTACACACAACATCCCACCTTCACCTTTACATTGTTCTAAGAATTGTAGGACTAGAAAATACAACAACGGTGACTTCATACTTCTGTGTTGTCGATCATGTTTTGTTGTTCCACCTGCAGTATAGTTGCTACTCATATTGGTGAATAGGTATGACCGCCAGTATGTTTGTACTTCATAGAATTATGAAAATTTGGCTACCCCAATGTTCTAATACACTATCTCTTCTTTATTTGTCAGTCCGCCATTTATACTTGTTAAAATAAATATACAGTCTAGCCTTTTCCATCAGTTTGGACTTTTGGAATCTTCTTTACCATAGGATTCCGGTTGGTGATGGTGAAGCCACTTTTGGTTAAAACATTTGACTTCCCAAAATACCCCTATGAAAAAAGCAAATCAGCCAAAATAGTCGGTCAACATCAATCATCTTAATTAATACGGAAATCATTGAATATATGGAACTCATGGAATATGGAAAGCAATTAGTAGTGAAAGCAACCAATCATGGGAATGACAAATTAATGTGAGATTTAGGCCACCTAATTCAGCTATCTATTAGGAAACACTCACGCAGTCCCCTCTGCTTGCATAATCTCCCTGATGCATCTCACCTCGATGCCACAGCCCCTCTCCCCATTCGACATATCCCCACCTAGAATCACTGATGGTGCGGTGTAGGCACCCAGTTGGGAACCTCCAGACGCCGACCAAACAATCGAGGACGCCGACCAAACAATCGAGCTCGCCTCGACGCCCTGCATCCCGTCGTGCCCTTGCCCTCGCCCAGGAACCTCTAGAGTGCAGCCAGAGTCCACCACCTGCACGCCCTCACCGGCAACTCGTCGGAAAGCCTAACCCTAGCTGGTGAGTCCTTCTCCCTTTTAATCTCGACCATCGGATCTCAATCGAACGTCCTAGACAGATCACTTAAATGGAAAGGTACGGGCGCAACTGGGATGTCCAGATCTCTTTAAATCCAATGCCCCATGTTCGTTATCCGCACGAACCGGTATCGGCGAATCACAAAGCGCCATGTGGCCTGCCTCGGTTCAAATAGAAATTCAAACTTGTTTTCAAATCTGCTTTCAACCAAATCTTTGAAAAATCATATCTTTCAATCTACAATTCGAAAAATTGCAAATAATATACCATTGGAAAGCTTATAAACTGTAGAATCCAATAGTGCCATAATATCTCATAGTTTCAGTATTCAAATTGAATTCATTTTCAAATTGAATCAAACCTATATGTTAACTTGTTTACTTCATATCTTTTGTTTCATACATCCAAAAATTGCAAATTTGTAGTCTTTGGAATCCTCTAATCATGTAGAACATCATAGAATCAAGGAACATCAAAGTTGATAGGTGCACACACCTTGTGCATTCAAATCTATCCAAATCACTAATTTGATCATAATTTGAGTTCTAGAACTTATTTTAGGATGATTCCAATTGCAGTAGCTTTGTTTTACTGCAATCTATCCGGTAGTATCACTTCCCAAATTTCTTGAACTACTTCACAAATTATTCAAATTCAAATATTAGAATTTGAGTAATTTCCATCATACGAATAATTCTATTACTTTTAGCATTGTTTCTTTTGTACAATAGTAATTCCTATGATCATAGCTAGCTATCAAAGGTCATCTTGACTTTACCTTAACACATATCATATCTACCTAAACCTATCTTGTCTAGTTCACACCTATTCAAATTGCAAATTGTGTTATTTGAGTAAAGTGTGATACATCTCAATCATAGGTTCTATTCTTGCTATCTTTTGTGGAGTTGATCTAATCAACATCATAGCACATATCCATACTCCATGTACCCAATAGAAACCTTAAACCATATTCTCAAATGTCATCCATTCATAACAAAACCTTTGTTCACTCAATCTTGATTTCATGTGTTGAACTATTCAATTTGCAAATGAGTTAATTGAGTACTTTAATGTTATATGAGTCCTAGACAAAAGCCTAAGTGTAATAAATGCAATTTAAGAATAATTGTTGTCACACTTATTCAATAGTATTGTTATTGCACCAACTGACACTTGTGTGGTTAAATTCACATGAGTCTTCCTAAAAATCTATTCATACTTTGGTAAAGCATAAAGACTATATCAATTATGTCTTGCTTAGCCAATTCTCTCCAAACATCTTGATCTTGCCACTCAAACTCTCAAAATCAATTTCTTGCAATCCATGATCTTTTTGTCATATATCTTCTATCACAATGTCCTAATAAATCTAAATTGTTTAACAAACACTTTTGTTTTGTTTGTCTTGTTTGGTTGTGTTTGTATGGTATATTTATGTTATGTTATTTCTATGTTATAGTTTGTGCGAAGAGCTACATGCTTAGTTGAGAGAAGTGGAAAGATCGTATTCTTCAAAAAGGCAAGTGACACACATATCTTCTACCTATTTTTATTACTGCATTAGTGTTTTTTAGTAGTATGCATGATAGGTGGAATATTCAACTGTTTACAAAATGCTATATCCTAGTAGTGAGTAGTTATCCCTGAACCCCACCTGGTAGGATGCTAAAATACATGAAAATTGATGCTATGCTTTAATCACATGAAAAGTTGTTTTGTGAAATAAATTAACAACTTCAACTAAAATGAACTACCTGGGTGGATTGGTTTGTTGTGGAGGCGAAGTAGGTGGGTTCTGGGGCACATGCCTCGTAACAGGATGTGTGATAAGGATCACGCCAGTGATCCTATGAGTTTTGTCCCGATCTTTCACAGCGAGTCTACCCGGATAGCAATCTTCCAATAACGCAAAGAACGTCACCTGAAGACGAGGACGAATCCAGCAAGCAACGTGATGATGAACACGATGCCTCAAACCAAAGCACGACAATCCTTGATGAACACAAGAACCTCCGCAGCAACTTTATTCGATAAACGGCATCGCCGTCCCCGGAGGGATGCTTCACCAAGAAACACAACGCGATAGTTTGTAAACTAAACAACTGAACTCCCCTAAACCCTAGACTGCTGGCCTCCTTATATAGATGGCCAGAAAACTGTTGGGCTTGGACAGGCCCAAACCCAAAACACAAATAAAACTAAGTGGCCCATAACATGACCTAGCACACAGAAATAACATAGACAGGTATATAAATGCTGACACAACCTTAGACTAAATTATCTCATATCATAGGTCGTCCTGGCGTGCCAAACTGCAATGAGCTTCCCTCATCTTGGTGGAGTCCTGAAATTGGGCTTCACCTCCTCCTTCGTGCCCATATCATCCTCCCCCCCTTTAAAAAGCGTTGTCCCCAACGCGTGAGGGTCTGCTTGAAAGGGTGGTGGCATATCAACAATAGCACCACACATATTCGCCGTCTTCAAGTCTTGCTTGCCTTCCTCACCACATCCTCCCTCTTGGCCTGCTCGACTTGATACAGCCCTAGGTGGTTGCACCTCTTTTCTTCGCCAAATAAACTTGTACTTAGGCGCCTCCACCTTCTTCTTCTCAACTCTTGATGGAGCTTTGTGCTGCTGAACATGAACCTTCTGTGCACGACCCTGCAAAGTAATAATGCCTGGGCCACACAACTGACGAACACGTCCATCCTTGCCTTTGTGCACACGTACTGCTGCTCCAACAAAACCTTTCCGAGATGTTCTCACAAAACTGTGGCTGACTACCCGCGGCACCATATGCACCGGAACACGATCAGCACCACTGTCATCGGTCTGAACACCCATGTCAACACGAACTGGAAGGGGAACACATGGAATACATGGTGACATATCCTTCCCTTCATCTATATGAGGCTTAACTTCAACCGGCTTGTCACTAACAAGAACAACTGGCTTGTCATCTACAGGCTGGGCTAAAACAATATCACCACTGACGCTCTTCGCATCATGCTCCTCAAGCTGCACCTGAGCTAGCCCTGGTTGTGGCTTAGCTTTATGCAACTTCTCCTTGCGAACCACCAACACGACATCGGACTTGATTTGATCATCTCTCATAGGCTTCAAAGTCCGCTGTTTGCCATCATGCACAAAAGAATATGTATTTGCTCTCCCAGCATGCATAGCATTGTGATCATACTGCCATGGACGTCCAAGTAACAGCCCACACACCTCCAATGGCAACACATCACATTCCACCTCATCAACATAGTCATCAACTGTAAATGGCACACGCACCTTGTGAGTAATCTTTAGCATACCGCAGCTATTAACCCACTCAACATGCCTCGGTGCTAGAATACGCCATGTGGATAAACCCAAAGCCTCCACAACCGCCTTGCTAATGCCATTACAGTAACTACCACTATCAATCATTAACTTGCATGCTTTGCCTTTGATTATGCACTGCGCCTGAAATAAATTCCATCGCTGGCCTCTATCCGCTGTCATGCAAGTCTCATCATGTACTCTTTTGAGTTGCATATTCAGCCCACTCAATGGTACAACCTCCTCCACGACATCCTTGACAACATCAGCCTTGACAACATCAACCGCTGACAATTCAGAATTCGTGGCTACCACCTTGCTAACTGTTGGCAATGGAACAACTGTCAACTTCTCATGAGTAGTCACAGCTGTCGCGACCTTCGGTATAGGAGCTATGCTCTTGCCAACATCCTCTATCCGATGCAAAACCTTGGGTGGCTGCTTAATTACTTCTACGGGTACCATGGGCTTTCGAGAAGGAACCACGTTGCTAGAAGGTATAAAGCACGCTCGCAGAAAGTTTCTGAAATTCGCCCAAGTTGCAGAGGAAATGCTCTTCTCCTGCAACGCTTTATGCCACCAACTGTATAGCCTGGCATCCACGCGTCGGTCTGCAAGAGCCAAACGGTTAGAATCATTCATGTTTTGATCATAGGTAGCACACCTGTAGAAACCCTATAGCATATGACGTTCCCATGACTCATACTCTTCAGCTGTTGCATCATAGGTCAGTTGACAATTGATCTCATATGCATCATATGCTAAAACATCATCCAGCAGGTCAAGATAATCATTAAAAATATCGCTAGATTTCTTGCCACGGCGACACTTATAGCCGTAATAATCATCCGGAAAAGAGTCCATTATAGTACTATTTTATCCCAGCCGGCACTGATTCAAAATATCCTATGTTACTCCTAGTGATCAGTCACACAAAAATCTGCAAAAAAATCTGTGCAAACTAAAGCAAATCAGAAAAAACTGAAAGCTGACAGGGCGGCTGAGGCACAAAGGAGATGCAGGCTCGCGGGGCGCTGGGGGGCAGACAGTCTCCGTGCTCCAGCGATCGGCCAGCAAATCGGGGCGCTCGATCGGGAGAGCAGAAGCAGCCGGGCTCCAGCGCGTGCACGAGGGATTCCAGACCAATGGGCCGGCCCACTAGGGAGACAGCGCGCGGCCAGGACGAGGCGCTGCCTCACGAGCGAGACCAGGCACGGGCAGCGACGGGGCCAGCGGTCACCAAGGGGCCAGGCGAGACTAGCGATGTTCCACGCGTGCGTGCGGGGCAGGTGGCCTGCGATCGCTCCCCAGGCGATATCCCACGCGAGAGCCGAGAGCAGCCGGGCCGGCCCGCTAGGCCAGAGGCGCTTGCGCGCGGGGCGACGATGCGCTCGGGGGCAGACCTGCTCTGTCCCTAGGCACGGGGGCGATTCTTTTTTTTTAACTGCTATATTCCCGATCGGATCTGGCCAGAAAAAGGATCGATCTCGTTTGCTATTTCTTTTTCTCTCTCTCAGATCGATCGAGCCCTGGACTGCCTCCTGCACTGCCTAGACCTCCGGCGGATCGAGCAATCTAGAGTGATCAATTCCTGTATCCCTTTTCTTGTTCTAGCACTGAGATCATGCGGCCATGGAGGAAATCTCGATCTGAAACTGCCACGGTGACCAGAAAAACAATCTAATCTGAAAACTGCCGGTAAGACAATCCGCAGATCAAGCAATCAACAGAAAATACTCGATGTGATCAACCTAGTAATCTGATACCACATGATAAGGATCACGCCGATGATCCTATGAGTTTTGTCCCGATCTTTCATAGCGAGTCTACCCGGATAGCAATCTTCCAATAACGCAAAGAACGTCACCTGAAGACGAGGACGAATCCAGCAAGCAACGTGATGATGAACACCACGCCTCAAACCAAAGCACGACAATCCTTGATGAACACAAGAACCTCTGCAGCAACTTTACTCGATAAACGGCATCGCCGTCCCCGGAGGGATGCTTCACCAAGAAACACAACGCGATAGTTTGTAAACTAAACAACTGAACTCCCCTAAACCCTAGACTGCTGGCCTCCTTATATAGATGGCCAGAAAACTCTTGGGCTTGGACAGGCCCAAACCCAAAACACAAATAAAACTAAGTGGCCCATAACATGACCTAGCACACAGAAATAACATAGACAGGTATGTAAATGCTGACACAACCTTAGACTAAATTATCTCATATCCTAGGTCGTCCTGGCGTGCCAAACTGCAATGAGCTTCCCTCATCTTGGTGGAGTCCTGAAATTGGGCTTCACCTCCTCCTTCGTGCCCATATCAATGTGTACTCAGGATACTGCTCGGGACGGCCACTCAGGATTAAAGAGATTAATATGTCTTCCATGAGTAGATGTACTTCTAGTGCAGCCTTATGACATTATGGGCTCTGTGTTGATTGAGTAGGATTAAGGGTTCAGCCATAGGGTACTGACAGCAGGTGGTAGCAAAATATAGGGGGTACGGTCAGATCCAGATGGTTGAATGCTTTTTCTGAAAGGTCTTGTCTCATTTTATTTATGGGGGTAAAATGAGTCTTAAGGTGAAAGTGCACAACCCTTGCAAGGTGACAAATCTAAGCGTTTAGCCGTGTCCTCGGTTATGGACAATTGAGTCTCTAGTCATGGAATGTTCGGAAGAATCTCGTCATCGTCTCTGACTGCTTTAAAACTTGACTAGAAACCATTAGGCAGGAGCTCAGGGCCATACACTGCGAGGGGTGGTGGTTTCTGTGTTTCAAGCTTTGTTGAGTTTCGCCCAGAAACTACATGCCGGCCAGTATGTAATGTATGGGGGTTGTCTTGATCCTTATAAACTAAAATTTTGAAAGAAAGTTTTACAAAAACTTGTAGGATAAAATTGGCTTTATGCAAACTAGCCTATGAGATTCACCAGCCATATGTCATGTAGTACAGTCTTTTCACAAATGCCACCAAATATGTGTCATTTGCCTGTACGTTGTTGTACTGACCCCTTTGGGGCTGCATATTCAAACGTGTAGGTTTTTATTCGGATAAAGAACGACCAGTAGGATCTTGAGTCTACATTCCAACATGTCTACATGTGGCACGTGATGAAGATGGAGGCTCATTGCTACTATGCTTTATGTTGTGTACTCGTAAGGTTGAAGACCTATGTATCTGGATTTACGATGTAATATTGATGCTATTGCAATGATTACTATATTTTGTACTGTGTCTACTGATCCAGGGAATGGCACATTCTCACAGGAGTTCTGTCTTTAGAAAAAGGTAGGGAGCTACAGAATGGTATCAGAGCATAGTGTTGCCTGTAGGATCAAGACCCTCGGTTTGGAATAGACTAGGAAGCCCCTAAGATTGTGTTTTCTTCTGTCAAAGTAAAATAAAAATTTCATTTTGGATTTTCCTAAATGAAATCTATCTCATCTTACCTTTATATGTACAAAAGTGTTTGCATCTTGAAAACTCTTGTATTCTCTCCCACATCATTTCTCAAAGGTTTTCCTTTTGCCTTAAAATGACCCAACCCTGAAACCTTCAAGAAAGGACAAGAAGATCACAATGTGCTAGAAGAATGAGACTTCTACTCATAGGATATCCATCGACTCGGCATGAACAACTACATGGAAGGCCAACGAAGAACTTGGAAAATACTGTTATGAAGACTGCATGACACCCAACAGCACATTGAGGAACTGGAAATAAGAACAAGGAACAATGAAGACAGTGTTAGATAAGACCACCAATAATTTTAGTGTATAGAACCGACGATATCGTAATAATCTAATGATCATACCAAATTGGGGTATGACCATACCAGATTGTTAGTGTTTGAACTAGTTTACTTGATATGACGAATGTTTGTTAGATGTTGATTGTAAGATGAATTGCCTTGTTCTGCTGTGTTTGGGTAGGAATCTTCTTTAGACCTCTTCTATCTATTCCTCATCTATGCCAAGTTCTCAACCAGTCCTAAAACCCAAACAGATGCATTCTCAAAGCCAGAACAGTCCCAACAAACCACAGTTGGTTTTAGCAGTGCAACAAATGGTAGAAGTACACACTGAGATGATGCAAGTAATGACCCAGTGCATGATCCATTGGGATAGCAAAGAGTTACCACCAGGAATGCAATAAGTACTGGATGATCATTCTTGAATGGTACAAATGATGCCCCGGATTATGACTAGTATCAACAACAACCTACCACAAAACAATCCTGGTAGCAAGGAACCAAGAGGTGAAGCTGAGATAACATTGCTAGCCTGCAAGATCTGTGGAGAAATAGGACACACATCCAAAGGATGTTGCGAACAGTGCCCTCACTGCGATACAAGCCATCCAGTTGGAGAATGTCCCATGGCCCATGTTACTTGTTTCCTATGCGATGGAATCAACCATGTACCTGGTGAATGCAAGTTTTACTCCACGGTGCAATGAATAAATCAACGAGCCAAAGATGGATTATACCAACTTCCAGAACAGACCCCTGAAGACAGAAGACCCAAAAAGAAGAAGCATGACTATAGCATGATTGTATGCTTCAATTGCAGGGAGCAAGGACATTTTGCAGACCAATACCCAGAAAGGAACAACATAGCAAACACACAAGGTGGTGTGAAGAAGGACCTCAGTACGACCACTTGTTACAAGTGCAAACAAAAGGGACACTATGCAGATAAATGCTTAGAGAAAAGTACTTGAGGACTTCAGAGAACTGGGACAACTGAAGTATGCCGCAAGAACAAGAAGAAGACACAACAAGGAGTGGCCAACTGGAAACGGATAGCCTCAGCTACCAGTTGTAATAGATTTGAAAGAGCATGTAAGAACAATGAGAAAACAGTATTGAATAAAGTCTTCATGTCCTTCTCATAAGATGACTAACCGAAGAAACTGCAACCAGAAGAGTTAATGCCATGAGTTTTGTCGCAAACCCCTAGCTAAGCAATGATAGATTTGTTTTAAAAAAAATCAAAAAAAATGGAAATCAGAGCATAGTTCTATTTCCAAGGAATATTTGTAAAAGCTAGTGAGGATAACCAAGAGTTAGAATACGAGGTTTAATAAACCATGTATGGAGTAATGATTTGGGTGCAGAATGGATTGATCATCATCCTTACTACTCTTATTATTCACTCTCATACTGTTGGCTTTGCAAACCTAGAGACTAGTGGAAAAAAGGCTATTAGTGGCGCACCTATTTGGACTATGCGTGGCGCATATGGGATGCACCACCATTGCCACGCCACTAGTACATATTTATCAGTGGCGCATCTCAATATGCGCCACGCATAGTTTGCACTTTAGTGGCGCATATGCCATATGCGCCATTAGTATCTTATGTGTGGCGCATATAACTATATGCACCACTAATACTTAATGCGCCACTAGCCACTGAAAATATGCGCCACTGATATTTCGTACAAGTCCAAAAAAACTGATATTTTCTAGTATTTATACACAGCAATACACAAGAATATATATAGGTATACAATATAACTGCAGAATACACAACATGCAGTACAAAACAATATATCATCATCACAAACAATTAGAACCATTATAGTGACAAAGTTCCCGAATATTAGAAGTGTTGGAGCATATATAGCCCAAGTCCATGCATCTCACACATTACACACACTACACATTACAACAGGTTGATCATCATCTTTAGCCAAGTTCCAAACTACCAAAAGACCGAGTAGACTACACCCGGTTCTTATTTCTCCGCTCTCCTAGGAGGTGGATCCTCCACCTAGCTTCCGCCAGCTCTCTCGTCGGGTAACCTTTGTAGCAGTTGCCGCTGAACTTGTTCACTTGCTTCTGGCAATCCTCCCACTCGTCGTAGACTCCTGGTACCCACCCTTTGTACACCACGTAGCATCTCGGCATCTCTGTAGACAAAGCCATATATATAGTATTCGAGCTATAAGAAAAGAGTTACATATGTCGACAAAGCCATATATCATATGCAACCGAAAGAATCAAAGGATTCACATGCATGTCGACAAAAGGAAAGTATTCGAGCTAAGAAAAGAGTTATATATAAGTATCCCGCATACAAAAGTAAATAAGTCCAACAACGATGCTTTCGACTAAGGCAAGTTATAAGTTTACATCTCACACACATACACACACCAGAATGAGTTGCAGATGGTAAAGTTTATGACTCAAGCACATACGATTGACATACACGCGAAAACGACTAGGAAGAATCATGAAGACTTTGGTTGACATGGCTCCGGGAACGGTTTGTAGCAATCTTTCATTGTCCATGTCCTAGTGTCACGCTGTTTCCGGAGCCGGTCTTCGATCTTGCGCTTAGCCAACGATCTAGCGCAGGACAAGGTTCCCCCCCCTTGTGATGACATCTTCTGGCAAGATACTCGCAATCTGATTCTGGATGCAGAAGAAGTCGTCCCTAAGTTCAGCGTCCTCGATCCTTGCATGCTCTTCGGCCCATCCTCGGACACTAGCTGGCGTCGTAAGCCTGTGTTCATTCTGGACGATCGCCCGCATGTGATGGAGGGTGTAGAAGGCCTCCTTGACACTGTTAGGCGGGTTCTTGACGCAGGGGAACTTGATTACATGATTGAACATGTGTCTGCCATCCTTGACATTTCGCCCCCGCCCTGAAGTCGCCTCCCTTCCTAGCGTATCCCTCGAGAGCATCATCTAGAACACCCTTGATGTAGGCATAGTTTTTTGTCTTCGCCTCACTTCCCGAGTCTAAGTAGACGGCTACCAAGTACCTCGGGGCAACGAGGATCAATGTGCAATATATGTCTCTTCACAAAACAGTTGAAATGAAAGAATGTTGGAAAAGGAGCTATCGAAAACTAAGAAATGACAAGTTATTACGGCGGCCGAGCGAGTGTGCACTTACTCGGGAAAGTAAGGAAGAAGAATGTCTTTTTTACTCTTGTTGTCCAGCAGGAACTTTTGGAGGTACTCCTTTGCTCTGGAACGGTTTGCTGGATTCAACAACATGCCTTCATGCATGAAGTAGGGGTCCGCTATCGCGACGCCAGGGTTCTGCTCTCTGTTGACCTTCATCGCCCGCTGGAGCGCGTATAGGCGGACCAAGTTATAGTCCAGTCGTTTGGCGTTGAAAAGCTTGAAGACGTCCTCGTACGATATGAAGAAGATATCCGCGGGGTGATCATCGACGAAGCCCACGTCCGCTGGAACCTTCACCGTGAAAACGGGGTACAATGGATTTGTTTCCTTAAGAAGGCCCTCCTCCAGAAATAGAATACCGTGCATAAGGTTCACCATTGCTCCACTCGCGTTTGCGACCTGCTCCTCAGTCATAATCGGTTTTCCAGCTTCACGAATTATGCCCTGCAAGGTGCCCTTAGAGGGGTGTGACATCGGGTCGTCGTGAACCCTGGGCCTCTTCGCACCGACCGGCTGCTGGCTCGCAGACGGCTTATCCTTCTTGTTTCTCTTCCAGTGGTGCTTCTTCTAGATGGGACCACTGGTTTCCAACTGCTCACCACGGTCGGTTGCCAACTGATCACCGCCGCTCACCACCTTATGGAGTGTGTTGGGGCTGAAAATATTTCCCATATTGACTTTAGGATCAGCGGCGCCAGCATCCGGAGGCGTCTCCTCTAGGGCACCATGGAAGTCCAGACGCGTGCATGCTTTGGTGCGAGCATTTTGATCTTCATGGACACGGTAGGGTTCTTCCATATTTGGCATGAACAAAGAGTCGGTGGCGCTGGTGTTGAGCCAGTTATCTAGGTTTTCATTATCATCATCGTTGATGTCCTCAACCAGTACTGGGTAGGATGCAGCGACGGCCTTACCATCTGGTGCTGGTGGTGGCTGCAGTAAAGCGGCGGCCAACAACTTCTGGTGACGGGAGGTGTTGGCGGAGACAACTTGTTGTGGCCGCCGAGGCGGTGGCGCCATACGTGGCGGCGCCGGCTCAGTAACTGGTGCCAAACATGGCGGCAGCTCAGTAACTTTTTGCAAACAAGGCATGCCTGGTGGCGGCTGAGTAACTTGTTGTTCCTTCACAAGCCTAATCTGGGTCTTTGGCCATGTCAAGACCTAGCCGAAGCAACCCGCAAGGGTCTTATGTTCATCGGCGCCTTGAGGTTGGGTGGGGGGGTCCATGTCTTCGCATCCCGGCAACATCCGAGCCAGCCGGACCTTGAACACCTCTGAGACCATCTCCTTGTGATGCATGATTGTGCTATTTGGCTGAATGATTGTGCCCTTGGCAACATCCTTTAGCTCGCCGTCCACAAAATGCAAAAGTGTGCAAGGTGTGTCCTGTGGGAAAACAAGTTTACATGCATATCGTGAGATGTCGCTGGCTAGCTATAGTCATCAAAGGCCAAGAAAATGAAATGTGCTGGCCGGAGTCATTACCTTGGAGATGGCGTTGAGCTCAGCTAATGTCGAGACACCGGTATCATTCTCCCGTCGAGATGCTTTACGATGAAGCACCGTCGGTTGCACCTTAGCTGTGGCGGGAGGGGGCACCGGTGCGATCGGCTGCTCGGTGTTGGCGTCCGCGAGAGGTGGTGTCACCAGAGCAACCTCCGGGTACGCGTTCGTGTTGGCAGCGGCGGGAGGAGGCACCGGAGCGGCCGCTGGCTGCGCCGCCTCGACATTGGCGGTATCGGGAGTCACCACATCCGGCGACATGTGCTGGATAGAGTTGCTGCCGAAGATGCTAGGCACCACTAGCGGCCCCTGTCGACCTTCCGCATTCCAAGCAGCAAGCCCCTCTGATATGGGCACGAAGGAGGAGGTGAAGCCCAATTTCAGGACTCCACCAAGATGAGGGAAGCTCACTGCAGATTGGCACGCTAGGACGACCTACGATATGTAATGATTAGTCTAAGGTTGTGTCAGCAATTTATATTCATGCTTATGTTATTTCGTAGCTAGGTCAAGTTGTGGGCCACTTAGGTTTATTTGTGTTTTGGGTTTGGGCCTGTCCAAGCCCAACAGTTTTCTGGCCATCTATATAAGGAGGCCAGCAGTCTAGGGTTTAGGGGAGTTTAGTTGTTTAGTCTAAAACTATCATGTGCTCCACCGTGTATCATCCCTCCGGGGAAACGGCGCTGCCGTGTTTATCAAATATATTGCTGTGAAGGTTCTTGTGTTCATCAAGGATTATCAGGCTCAGGTTTGAGGCGTGGTGATCTTCATCACGTTGCTTGCTGGATTCGTTCCTCTTCTTCAGGTGACGTTCTTTGCGTTATTGGAAGATTTCTATCCGGGTAGACTCGCTGTGAAAGATCGGGACAAAACTCAAGGATCATCGGCGTGATCCTTATCATGTGGTATCAGATTACTGGTTTATCACTGCGAGTATTGTAGATTGATTGTTCTACGAATTGTTCTTTTCCCTAAGCAGTTTTTAGATCGGAAGTGGAGTTTCAGATTGGATCGTGTTCTATTTTGGTTGTTCTTCGTTGAAGCTTCCGTCGATTTAGTTTCGTGCAGCTCGATCTCTATTTCCGACGGCGAAGTGTTCAGATTGAATCCTCTTCTTCGTTGGCAGCAGATCACCGGGAACGAGCTAGGCAGTGCAAACTTTTGCAGATCCGATCGAGAGAGTCCAGCTAGTTGACGAGTTCCAGATCCGATCGGTGCAGATTCGATCGCTCGCGCCGGACGCCAGACGCTCTCCGTCCTCTGGCACGTCCCGCGATCGAGAACATCGCTTCGCCTGGGAAAGCTTGCAGCCCCACGCGCTCCTGGCGTCTTTGTGGGCCGGCCCACTCTGAGCGGGATCAGCCCCGAGCGAGCCACACCAGCCACGGAGGCTGGGATCGCTGGCAGATTTTCCTCGTATCGCGTGCAGGCAAGGAAAAGTGCTGGATCCGATCGCCCCTATAAAAAAAAAGAGCAACCGGATCGCTACAGATCCGATCGGGATCGATCTCTGTGACCCTGCTGTTTCCAGATTGGATCGCTACAAAAACAAGACACACACAAAAAAAACAGCGTTGGCAGATCCGATCGATCCTAGCGATCGATTTCCACCACGCACGCGCGCCCGTCCCGTGCGCCTCGCTAGGAGCCCTCATCGCGGAATCGAGATGCAGGCTGCACCTGCTGTTTTCCACCTTGGGCCGGCCCATCATCAGCCATCGATCTCCTGGAAGATCGCTCCTGCTCGCCATACCACGGAGAGCATCTGCCCTCTGGCGCCCCATGTGGCCGCGTCTGTTTGCCTGGCTCGCCCCTGTCAGCTCTCAGTTACATCTATTTTGCATCAGTTTATACAGAAATTTTGCAGATTTTTGTGTGACAGATTACTACGAGCAACACAAGATATTTCGGATCAGTGACGGCTGGAATAAAATAGTACTACAATGGATTCTTTTTCAGGAGATGTTTTTGGCAAAAGGTGCTATCTTGGTAAGAAGTCTAGTGATGTTTTTAATGATTATCTTGATATCAAGAAGGGAGTGCCGCTCTCCAAGCCTAGCTGGTGTTTACATCAACTTGCGACAATTGCGGAGTACCACGATTGGGAAAGGCACATGGAACTGGGTTTCCGTCAATGTCGCACATACAATGACAAATTTCGTAGCTATGATGGATATGGGTCTTGCTTACCGGCGTGTGGACACTGAAGTAACCAGTTGGTGGTGCAAGGCGGTTGGAAGAAATGAGTTTGATTGTACTTGGGAGGACTTCAAGAAATTTCTCCATGATGGTTTTGTGTTACCGTATATGGAGGAAATAGAGCAGCCACCCAAGTTTGTGCATGGGCTAGAGGATGTTGGCAAGAGCATAGCTCCTATACCGAAGGCCACGACAACTGTGACTCCTTATGAGAAGTTGATAGTTGTTCCATTGCCGACAGTTAGCAAGGTGGCAACCACGAATTCTGAATTGTCAGCGGTTGATGTTGTCAAGGCTGATGTTGTCAAGGATATCGTGGAGGAGGTTGTACCATTGAGTGGGCTGAATATGCAACTCAAAAGAGTACATAATGAGACTTGTATGACAGCGGATAGAGGCCAGCGATGGAATTTATTTCAGGCGCAGTGCATAATCAAAGGCATAGCATGGAAGTTGATGATTGACAGTGGTAGTTACTGTAATGGCATTAGCAAGGCGGTTGTGGAGGCTTTGGGTTTATCCACATGGCGTATTCCAGAACCAAGGCATGTTGAGTGGGTTAATAGCTGTGGTATGCTAAAAATTACTCACAAGGTGCGTGTGCCATTTACAGTTGATGACTATGTTGATGAGGTGGAATGTGATGTGTTGCCATTGGAGGTGTGTGGGCTGTTACTTGGACGTCCATAGCAGTATGATCGTAATGCTATACATGCTGGGAGAGCAAATACATATTCTTTTGTGCATGATGGCAAACAGCAGACTTTGAAGCCTATGAGAGATGATCAAATCAAGTCCGATGTAGTGTTGGTGGTTCGCAAGGAGAAGTTGCATAAAGCTAAGCCACAACCAGGGCTAGCTCAGGTGCAGCTTGAGGAGCATGATGCGAAGAGCGTTAGTGGTGATATTGTTTCAGCCAAGCCTATAGATGACAAGCCAGTTGTTCTTGTTAGTGACAAGCCGGTTGAAGTCAAGCCTCACATAGATTAAGGGAAGGATATGTCACCATGTATTCCATGTGTTCCACTTCCAGTTCGTGTTGACATGGGTATTCAGACCGATGACGGTGGTGCTGATCGTGTTTCGGTGCATACGGTGCCGCGGGTAGTCAGCCACAGTTTTGTTAGAACACCACGGAGACGTTTTGTTGGAGCAGCAGTGCGTGTGCATATAGGCAAAGATGGACATGTTCATCAGTTGTGTGGCCCGGGCATTACTACTTTGCAGGGTCGTGCTAAGCAGGTTCATGTTCAGCAACGCAAGGTTCCAGCAAGGATTGAGAAGAAGAAGGTGGAGGCGCCTAAGTACAAGTTCATTTGGCGAAGAAAAGAGGTGCAACCACCCAGGGCTGTATCAAGTCGAGCAGGCCAAGAGGGAGGATGTGGTGCGGAAGGCAAGCAACACTTGAAGACGGCGAATATGCGTGGTGCTATTGTTGATATTCCGCCACCCTTTCGAGCAGACCCTCACGCGTTGGGGACAACACTTTTTGAAGGGGGGAGGATGATATGGGCACGAAGGAGGAGGTGAAGCCCAATTTCAGGACTCCACCAAGATGAGGGAAGCTCACTGCAGATTGGCAAGCCAAGACGACCTACGATATGTAATGATTAGTCTAAGGTTGTGTCAGCAATTTATATTCATGCTTATGTTATTTCGTAGCTAGGTCAAGTTGTGGGCCACTTAGGTTTATTTGTGTTTTGGGTTTGGGCCTGTCCAAGCCCAACAGTTTTCTGGCCATCTATATAAGGAGGCCAGCAGTCTAGGGTTTAGGGGAGTTCAGTTGTTTAGTCTAAAACTATCGTGTGCTCCACCGTGTATCATCCCTCCGGGGAGACGGCGCTGCCGTGTTTATCAAATATATTGCTGTGAAGGTTCTTGTGTTCATCAAGGATTATCAGGCTCAGGTTTGAGGCGTGGTGATCTTCATCACGTTGCTTGCTGGATTCGTTCCTCTTCTTTAGGTGACGTTCTTCGCGTTATTGGAAGATTTCTATCCGGGTAGACTCGCTGTGAAAGATCGGGACAAAACTCAAGGATCATCGGCGTGATCTTTATCACCCTCCCACAGCTCATCGGGAATGATCTCGCGGAGCTTCTATTGCACTTGATCGGCGATCAGGTCTGGCTTCTGCTCCCGGAGCTTTTCAACTTCGCGTCTTTCACTTGCGGCCGCTGCCACTGTCGTGGCCTTCCTCTCTTTCTTCGCCTCGCGGTCCTCTTTCTTGAAGTTGCCAACCTTGTCGTACGTACCATAGCCGGCCACGCGGCCAGCTGAAGTCAGCGGCAAGGACTTGGCTCTCCCCTTTATCACATTTATCGCCCTGTTGAAGGGCGTGTCCCACCACAGGTCCGCCGTCGACCCCTAGGACGAGCTCGCACTTGAAGCAGAAGACCTTTCTTCGGTTCTCTGCAGAGAAGGAAAGAGATGGCCATTTAGAAATTTAGAACGCATATCGACTCGATCGAGATGCGCGGTAAATTCCTTACCAGCGTTTTCTGGAACTTCCTCACATCATCGTCGTCGGTAACAAATTCCTTGAGATCGGGGTGGAGATAGTAGCGGGCACGGACAAACTGCATCACCTGCTCGTCCGTGAATTTGTGCCACGGGTTCTCTTTCCCTAGACGGGCATACTCGGCGTCCTCCTTTGCCCAAACGGCCTTCTTTCCTCGGTAACCGCCGCCTCCGCAGCGTTGGTTACCTATGTTGAGGTCCTGCATACGCCTCCCCCACTCGGTCCATTCGATACCTTCCGGAGTGAGGCACGCATCCTTGAACTTGATGAACTCATCTTCGTCGAGCATCGGCTCGGCCTTCTTTATCTCCTCCCAACTTTTTGCAGGCGAGAATCCTCTTCTTCACTCGGCTTTTCCAGCTGCTCAAAGCTGTGCTCATCCTCGTGAGGGCTACCTTGTTGACCTTGTTCCCTTTGAGCTTCTTGTTATCGAATGGCTCTGGGAACTTGTACCGGTTGTGAAGCTTCCCAATGAGGAGCTTCCGCAACCGCGATTGCCCTTAGCTCTTATGTTCTTCTGGTTGATGCTCATGCTCTCCCGCACGATGCACCCGAGCTGTATGCCGTACCCAGCGGCAAGCTTCGCAGGCTCCATGGGTTGGCCACTCGGTTTCACATACGTGAACTCTTCGAGCTTAGTTCCGAGTACCGGCGGCGTCTGATCCTGCCTTTCCTTCTTCTTCTTCTTAGCGGCGGCGTCCGATCCACCGACGTCCTTGCGGTCACCGCCATGACTACTTGTGCCATCCTCCTCATCGCCATTGCTGCTTCTAGCGTCATCGCCATCTTCGGCCTTGAAGTCATATTTGGACTCCGAGTCAACTTCATCGGCCGCAGCTTCTTCGGCCTCCTCACCAACTTCATCGGCCACAGCTTCTTCGGCCTCCTCGTCGGACCCGCTCAAGTCATCGTCAAGCCGCCAAAACTTTTGGTTGGCTTTTCTTGCTTCTTCTTCGACGCTCATGGGCTGAGAAGGGCCAGCCCCGATGTCTTTTTCTCCGCTCGACATGTCGGCACTTCATACAAAAAATGCAATAATTTAATTAGTACAAGTTAATTAAGCTAGAGTCGACCGAAAAATTCGGCATGACCTTTGCTGTTTTTTTACCTAGGAGTGCCCATTTCTCAACCAAAACGGAAGTGAATCGACACTTTGGGAGAAACGGGCAACTCATTTAGAAATAACCTGCAGCAATTCACATATTCCAGCAAATTCAATATATGGAATTACTATTCATCATATTCCAGCATATTGTTTCTATACAGCAGCAGCAAAGTACATGATAGATATAGTTCACATAGCTAAACCCTAAATAGTAGCAGCAAAGTACAGCAGCAAAGTTCACACAGCTAAACCATAAACAGCAGCAGCAGCAGTGGGCAAAGTACAGCAGCAGCAGCAGTGGGAATTACTATTCGTCATATTCCAGCAAATTTGCCCACGTCAAATTGTTTCTGTACTTTTGTCACACAGTTATAAAGTAACCTCCATATAGGATTGCAAACTTAAATAAACGAGCAAAAGAACCAAGTGCGTCAGGATAACAATTAACAATAGCGGTAGAGTGTGCATGTAATGAACACTTCTACAAGCCACAAAGGCACAAAACAGATAAAACCATATAAGTAGACAATCAAGTGCAAATAGATAAATTTCACTGAAATTCATGCATAATTAAACATCAGCACATCATCTTCATTTTCTAACCTGAACAAACCTAACTCTTGCACAGAAGCATTTACATAAATGTTTAACAAACTAGACACGAACTAGAATTTTCGACATGAATCAAATGTTCCAGGTCATAAATGGTTCTCTCTCGGGCTTTCAGCTTTGTAGTCCAGCACAAATGTGTCATGTGTGCATGGGAAGTTCACACAAAAAAAGGTTCTGTATTAAATTAGATTAATGGAAGTTTCTGTATTAATGGAAGTTTCTGCATTAATGGAAGTTTCTGTATTAATGGAAGTTTCTGTATTAAAAAATATTAGATTAATGGAAGTTTCTGTATTTATTCCCATAGTAGTTTGTATGCTAAAAAAATATTAGATACTCTTCAAAACTGTTCCAGCAGTGAAATTGTTATTGAGGGTGGGATTCGTGAAGAAGAGTAAGACCCGAAGTTCTATGGCTATGTTCCGAATATTGAGAAAAACATTGATTTCCTCACCTATATATGATCACCTTTTTTTGCTGAAATTTTACTCACTACTAAATTTTCTAGGACATCTGCATCACCAAACTGCCTTGCTAGCAACATCCCACTGTATTTATAAGAAAGTATCTTGGTTTTTAATAGCTACAGTTTATTCTTCTTTAGCTTTTTAAAGGTCAATTTACAACCCTACAAGCTAAGCCAAGCTACCCTGTATGATGAGGATCTACATGATCCAAAGGGCGTTTGGCCCAATCTTTCACGGCGATCAAACAGACAGCAAGATAAACCAGTCATTGAGCAGATTAGATCTACTCCACAAACTGCAAAACAGATCCTTACGAATCAGCAAGCAAAACCAACGATATTGGTGTCCCCCGACATGGGACCTTTTTCCTGTATATTCTCAACTCGAAAATTTAACTCCCCTTACATTGGTGCGCACGCCTTTGGCTTTATAGTTGCAGCCGACCTCCCTATTACTTGACTTACAAGCAAAACGAAAATATATAAATAAAATAAACTCAACAACTCGGACAGCTGTTTCCTAAACCAAAAACTAAAATAAACAGAACTAAAATAAAAAGGACTCTTTTGTTGGTGTGCCACCATCTTCAACACGCTGCTAGGTGGTCCCCAACCGGACTCCTTCAAGGACAACACGCTCCACCTATATTGCACTCCAATTGCGTCCCTAATCTTTTCCTTGCGTGGTAGAAATAGGAACAAAAACTTTGTCTTGGTAGTATTAGCAACAACATAACCAGAGATAGTATAGTAAGCACTATCATATATGGGAGGCGCCACATCATCCTCCCCTTCTTTAGGCGAAACCGTCCTCGGTTTTGAGTCAATCAGCAATACATCAATAGGGACATATTGAGCTGATACTTTAGGACTATCAACAACAGAAATGGCAGCAGCAGATTCGGCCTTTGTTTCATTATGTTCAAGGTGCTCAGAAAGGGGTATAGCAGCTTCGGCTTCCTTCTGCTTCACCTCTTCGTACTCCTTGACTTTTGCTTCAACCTCCTTGAGTTGCTGGAGTTTTTCATCTCTCCAAGCCTTATACGTCAAGGTATCCATGGAGAGCAGATGATATGTCTTCTTGCCATAGGATAAAACATACTTGGTATAACAGTAATTATTCATGTGATATGATGCACCTTGGTCCTTGCACCATGGCCTTCCCAAAAGGAGATGACATGAAATCGTATGTAGAGGAAGCACATCACACTAAACAGCAAAAGCTAAGTTGCCCAACATAAATTGAACCATTGTGTGATGGGTAATGGCAAGCTTATTGTCACCTATACGCAGAAAATATGGTTCGTGAAGTGGCATCATCAGCATCTCTAACTTCTCCACCATCTCATTGCTAACAGCGTTGATCAGAGCTGTTTGGTCGATCGTCAAAGCACACACTCGTTCTTGCACAATCACACGAGTATGGAATAGTTGCTCAGCATGCCCTTTCTCTTCTTTCTGAAACCAATGGGAGAACACGTTCTTTTCCTCCATAATTGAATCAGATATCAGCAGAACATACAGCCAGTAAATGGTGATATTGCAGTAACAATTACGGCGGACAAATAATAGGGAACTGCGGACTGACGCCCAAGAGGAGACAGTATCTCAGATCGGGTGGCAGGGTCACAGGCAGAAAATTGCTTGTAGCTGCAAAGGAAGTGTACTCACGTGAAAGTAGACACAACGATCCCGAATTCTCATTTGCCTTTTTTAATTCTATCTTGGACACCACGAACAGGAAGAGACCAAACCAATCTAATCTCCTCTATTTCTTTTTCTTGTGCACGTGAAGTCCAACCAATCAGGAGTGGCAGAACAAATCGTATATAGCAAGGTAAAACCTGATCGGATCTCCACACTGATGCAAACTTCATCGTTCTTTAGGCTGCACCGCTAGCAGAGCAGCACTGCGATAGAGTTTCAGATCACAGAGCCCCGCGCCTCCAATTCAAGCTCACAGAACCTGTGTGTTGCCAAACCCGCTGGCAGTGATAGTCGCTGTAGCAGATTGTATTCCACAGATGAATCTTGGAACCGGTGTTTTGGCTTTGACGCCTCCCGTAGCAACTTCACCAGTAGAACAAACTCAGCAGATCGATCTCAACAACAAATTACGCCATGAGAAACCCGACGAATCTGATACCAAGATGATGAGGATCTACGTGATCCAAAGGGGGTTTGGCCCAATCTTTCACGGCGATCAAATAGATAGCAAGATAAACCAGTCATTGAGCAGATTATATCTACTCCACAAACTGCAAAACAGATCCTTACGAATCAGCAAGCAAAACCAACGATATTGGTGTCCCCCGACATGGGACCTTTTTCCTGTATATTCTCAACTCAAAAATTTAACTCCCCTTACATTGGTGCGCAACCCTTTGGCTTTATAGTTGCAGCCGACCTCCCTATTACTTGACTTACAAGCAAAACAAAAATATAGAAATAAAATAAACTCAACAACTCGGACAGCTGTTTCCTAAACCAAAAACTAAAATAAACAGAACTAAAATAAAAAGGACTCTTTTGTTGGTGCGCCACCATCTTCAACACGCTGCTAGGTGGTCCCCAACCGGACTCCTACAAGGACAACACGCTCCACCAATATTGCACTCCAATTGTGTCCCTAATCTTTTCCTTGCGTGGTAGAAATAGGAACAAAAACTTTGTCTTGGTAGTATCAGCAACAACATAACCAGAGATAGTATAGTAAGCACTATCATATATGGGAGGCGCCACATCACTGTACTAGCTCACATTAACGGGTACAACGTTGCATTAACCTGAGCAGCAAGATTATATGTGACATTCAAAGAACATCTCATAACTGAACTTAGTTAAAGATGTTTCATCCACAGTCCACAGAAGTTGAGTAAAATTATAACTTCTACCCAACAGAGAAAAATCTAATATGTAGATATCAAGTGATTTTCTCCACCACCTTCAGTCAATATACACGCACACTGATATTATGAACTAATCTGTTTTGCACCTTCTCAAATTCTTTGAAAAGATGCAAAATCAACAGGGCGAAAACAATAAAAGTAGCACCCTTTCAGACAGACAAGATACTTGCTTCATCAAAATTCAGACCTCTACACCATTTCTTCAGCAGCAAAGCAAACAAAACCAGAAAAAACACCTTGCGCCAGCCACGGCCATCTATAACTATATGTGCCGATGAAGCGACTTTGGTAGCTAATTTTTTAGATAATGGAAGATTTTACTCATTTGGGTTGCCGATGTACTATATATACTGCCCAGCCTACTCTATTATAATCTCAGGCAGCTTCAGCATGTTGTGGCTACAGCTGCTGCGCACCCTAGTCATGCAAGTAAGCACATTTACAGTGAGGTTTTAGTGAGGTTTTAGACAAACAAAAACCCAGAAAAACTCTAGCAGAACATACCAACTGACTGCTAACACTCACACACACAACCTGGTCATAACCGCTCGACTGCAAGATAAGGTATACCCTAGTAACTGAACCACTCAAGGCATCACCTCAAATAATACACAAGCAGGTTAGCCGAGCAGCTCTATAGAAACTTGTGACCTGCATTGATCCGTCATTCATTTGCCACAAAGAATCAACAAGCTAAATTACTAGAACATCTAGCCCTAATCCTACTGCAAGAACCCTATCCCTAATCCTAATCCTACTGCTGCAAGAACCTCGACAGCGATGGGGAAGGGGGAGGGCAGAGGGAGGTTGTCAGCACGGCGATGGGGAAGGGGGAGGGCAGAGGGAGGTCGTCAGCGCGGCGATGGGGAAGGGGGAGGGCAGAGGGAGGTGGGAGAGGTGGATGGCAGATGGCAGAGGGGGATGGGGGCTCACCTCGACGGCGGGCAGCCCTGGTCTCCTCCTCCTGTGGTGGTGGGGAAGGGAGTGGGTCTACTTCTCCTCCTGGTCCGGCGGCTAGGTTCGAGCGGCGGCGGTGGCCAGAGTGATGCAGAGGCGGGCGCCAGTTAGGGCAGAGGCGGGTGCGGGTTAGAGATAAAATGGGGAAGAAGAAGCTGCGGCCAAACCGATATTTGGCTAAGTGTCAAATATGCGTGGCACATTATGTGCAATATGCGCCACGCATATTTGACACTTAGTCAAATACCGCGAGGCTCTCTCTTTGACACCAACACTCCTCTGCCTCAGTGGCAGCACACACACCCTTTGCATTAGGGGCATCCAGGGTTCGAATCCTGGTTGCCTCACACCTGTTTTTACAAAAAAAAGATCACAATTTTTTTTCACACTTTCTAACAAATATTAATTACTTCAAAATTTAATTACTTCAAAATATTTTCTCACTTTATTTGCGAGGAGTATCATGATAGTTTATTTTCACACTTTCTAACAAATACTAATTACTTCAAAATTTGATAGTAACTAAGAAAAACTGATATGGGGTGGCCCGATCTTCTCGTGAGCGACGCGATGGTGATGATGGCAGCGGATGATTGTCGGGGATAACTTGGTGTCATCGATGAACTCTCCTCGCTTGAACCCTGATGCCAATGCAACAGCTCTCAAAACCTGTAGGATATTCACGACTCCACACACTTGCGCACATAGCCGTCGACCACGAAACGATAGTTTGCAATCTACTGATTCCCAATGGAACAACAGATCACACTAAACTTGCAGCAGTATAACACCAAATCTAGATGAATTGGTGTGGAGGAATTTAGATGAATGCTTTCAACAGTTCAACGAAGTAATCTTTAGTCTAAACGTGATCTAACCCTAATTGAGGGGGCGCCTAGGGCTATTTATAGGTGGCCGGGCGTCCTCAGCAAAGACCTGGCCCAAAACATGTCTAGTTTGGGCCCAAACTGACTTGGTTCGACTCAAACGGGTACATACCGACCCATATATGGGTTCGGCCTAATTTTAGCACGCAGGCCATGTGTGTAGCGCGCCTTAGACGTGTAGACATCGTGTCATAGGCTGTCCTGGTGCGCCATTGATGAGGACATCCCTATTACACCACCATTATCTCCTGCTCCTATTGATGATGAAGATGTTGCTGCAAAGAAGTCCAACGAGATTAGGCTTGGACCAATTACAAGAGCACGTGCAAAGCTATTGGAACAACAGGTGAACTCACTCTTAATTGAACCTGATGTTTTATTTAATGAGAGCTTTATACTACCTAAGTCTAAGCATCTATGTATGATTAGGTTTGTTGATAACACAAGCATTGCACGAGGAGGAGATGCGTCGCAGCGAGATGAGCAAGACTTGATGATCAAGTGCGCGAGGGAGGAGAGGGAGGCTGGCGCACCCGGAGATCACCAGAACATCAAGTCTACATGAAAGAGTACGAGATGGCACGCTAGGACAGCCTTCGACGCGACATATACAAGTCTAAGGCGTGCCACACTCATGGCCTGCGTGCCAAAATAGGCCGAACCCATGTATGGGTCGGTATGTACCAGTTTGAGTCAAACCGAGTCCATTTGGGCCCAAAACAGGTTGGTTTTGGGCCAGGTCTTTGCCCAGGACGCCCCACCCCCTTTAAGTACCCCTGGGGCGCCCCTTCTGTCGTTTAGACTACGTTTAGATTACCCCCAAACATCAGAACGAAATTGCTCGTAAGCTTTCCTCTGAAATCATATATTCCTCTGTGTTTCGCTCAGAATATCTACCCCACTCCAAGTTTGTTTCGATCTGGAGTTTTGCTACTAAGAATTCAAGTGTGATCTGCTGTTCCATTGGGAATTAGGAGATTGCAGAACCGCTTTGTGGTCGGCGGCTACGTGCGCAGGTGTGTGGTGTCTCGAATATCCATAGGGTTGAAGATCTGTTGCATTGGCAACGGGGGAACAGCCGGAGAGTTCGTGTGCATCTCACAGATTATCTACCAAGTTATCATCCATCTACATTGGCTCACTAAGAAGATTGGTCAACCCCTTATCATCTTGGTATCAGATTTCCAGAGTTTACTCGGTGAGCAATTCATCCCCGTAGATTCGTTTTTGTTTTTGTCCTATACAGAAAAAAGCCACAAAAAAATTAGGGTTCTTAGTTTTGCCATAGCCTAGATTGCATCGAGGTACTGGTTTTAGTCGCTGATCGTCTTTTCGCGTATCTTTTCATCCAATCTGTAGCAGCCTAGGGTTTAGGGAGTTCAGTTGTTTAGTAAAAAACTATCGTGTGCTCCACTGTGTATCATCCCTCCGGGGAAATGGCGCTGCCGTGTTGTCTAATAAAGATTGTTGCGAGGGTTCTTGCGTCATCAAGGATTATCGAGCTGTGGTTTGAGGTGTGGTGATCTTCATCACGTTGCTTGCTGGATTCGTCCTCGTCTTCAGGTGGCGTTCTTTGTGTTATTGGAAGATTTCTATCTGGGTAGACTCGTTGTGAAAGATCGGGACAAAACTCATAGGATCATCGGCGTGATCCTTATCATGTTTTCGGAAGCGGTGCCTACAGGTCTGCCACCTTTGCGAGGCATTGAGCTTCAAATAGACTTGATTCCAGGAGCATCGCTGCCCAACCGAGCACCATACCGCACCAACCCCGAGGAGACAAAAGAAATTCAGAAACAAGTACAAGCGCTTCTCGACAAAGGTTATATTCGTGTGAGCTTAAGCCCTTGTGCTGTTCCTGTTATTTTAGTTCCTAAGAAAGATGGTACCTGGTGCATGTGTGTAGATTGTAGAGCAATAAATAACATCACTATTCGATATCGTCACCCTATTCCACGCTTGGAAGATATGCTTGATGAATTGAGTGGTGCTGCTATTTTCCCTAAAATTGATTTGCGTAGTGGTTATCATCAAATTAGGATGAAAGAGGGGGATGAGTGGAAATAGCCTTTAAAACAAAATTTGGTTTATATGAGTGGTTAGTCATGCCATTTGGGTTAACTAATGCACCTAGTACCTTTATGAGATTAATGAACCATGTTTTGCGTAATTTTATTGGCAAGTTTGTGGTTGTGTATTTTGATGATATATTGATCTACAGCCGCAATGAATCTAAACATAGTGATCATATTAGATAAGTTTTGCAAGTGTTGCGTGATGCTAAGTTATATGGTAATCTCGAGAAGTGCACTTTTTGCAAAGATAAGGTCATATTTCTGGGATTTGTTGTTTCTAAGCATGGAGTAGAGGTAGATGCATCTAAAATTGAAGCTATTCAAAATTGGCCTACTCCTATGAATGTTAGTCAAGTATGAAGTTTTCACGGTCTTGCTGGTTTTTATCGCCGTTTTGTGAAAGACTTTAGTACTATTGCTGCACCTTTGAATGAGTTAACTAAGAAAGGTGTAGAATTTGTATGGGGCGCAGCCCAAGATAATGCCTTTGATGAGCTGAAATGTTTGTTAACTTCTGCATCTTTGCTCGAACTACCAAATTTTACTAAGCAATTTGAGATTGAATGTGATGCTAGTGGCATTGGTATTGGTGGTGTTTTCATGCAAGAGGGTAGGCCTATTGCCTATTTTTCTGAAAAACTTTGTGGTGCGAGGTTGAACTATCTAGTTTATGATAAAGAATTGTATGCACTTGTTAGAGTTCTTGAGGTTTGGCAACATTATTTGTGGCCAAAAGAATTTATCATACATTCTGATCATGAAGCTTTGAAATATCTGAAAGCTCAATCTAATTTGCATAGGCGTCTTGCTAAGTCGGTTGAGTTCATTGAGTCTTTTCCATACATAATTAAACATAAAAAGGGTAAAGACAATGTGGTTGCTGATGCTCTCTCTAGAAAGAACATGTTATTGACACAATTAGACATTAAGGTTCCTGGTTTAGAGAGTTTGTGTGATTTATATGCTACTGATCATGATTTTTCAGCGCCATATAGCATGTATACTGGTGGGAAAGCGTGGGATAAATATCACATCCATGATGGATTTTTGTTTCGTGCTAACAAACTATGTGTTCCAGAATTGTCCGTGCGTTTGCTATTGTTACAGGAATCACATGCCGGCGGTTTGATGGGTCACTTTGGGCGTGAGAAGACGCTACTCATGCTCGCTGATCACTTTTATTGGCCTAGGATGAGGCGTGATGTGGACAGGTTTGTCAAGCGTTGCATTACGTGCAACAAGTCGAAGTCCAAGCTGAAGCCTCACGGTTTGTATACTCCATTACCTGCACCTACTACACCATGGGAGGACATTAGCATGGATTTTGTATTAGGTTTGCCTAGGACTAAAAGAGGCCATGATTCTATATTTGTGGTAGTGGACAGATTTTCTAAGATGGCTCATTTTATTGCCTGCCACAAAAGTGACGATGCGTCGCATATTGCTAACCTACTTTTCAGGGACATTGTACGCTTGCATGGAGTACCCAAGACAATTGTCTCTGATTGTGATGTGAAGTTTATGAGCTACTTCTGGAAGACACTTTGGGGAAAGCTGGGCGCAAAGTTATTATTCAGCACTACATGTCATCCCCAAACTGATGGTCAAACGGAGGTGGTAAATTGCACACTTTCAACAGTACTGCGATGCATGATCAAGAAGAACCTGCGTGAGTGGGAAGATTGTTTGCCGCATGTGGAGTTTGCATATAACAGGGCGGTTCACTCTACCACGCAGCTATGTCCTTTTGAGGTGGTCTATGGTTGCAAACCCATTACGCCTCTTGATTTGTTGCCTCTTCCTATCCTAGAGCGAGTCAATATGGAGGCATCAAAGAGGGCAGATTTTGTGAGGAAGATTCATGTGAAGACTAAAGAGGCTATTGAGAAGAAAGGCAAGTATACTGCAGATCGTGCAAACAAGAAGCGAAAGGAGGTCTTGTTCCAGCCCGGTGATATGGTTTGGGTACACTTTCGCAAGGATAGATTTCCACAGCTACGTAAGTCCAAGTTGCTGCCCCGTGGTGCTGGTCCATACAAGGTTCTTGCCAAGATTAATGATAATGCCTACAAGATAAATCTTCCTATATCTGAATATGGAGTGAGCAATAGTTTCAACATTGCTGATTTGACACCGTATGAGGGTGAAGACATTGCAACATCGAGGTCGACGCCTTTTGAAGGGGGAAGGATGATGAGGACATCCCTATTACACCACCATTATCTCCTGCTCCTATTGATGATGAAGATGTTGCTGCGAAGAAGTCAACGAGATTAGGCTTGGACCAATTACAAGAGCACGTGCAAAGCTATTGGAACAACAGGTGAACTCACTCTTAATTGAACCTGATATTTTATTTAATGAGAGCTTTATACTACCTAAGTCTATGCATCTATGTATGATTAGGTTTGTTGATAACACAAGCATTGCACGAGGAGGAGATGCGTCGCAGCGAGATGAGTAAGACTTGATGATCAAGTGTGCGAGGGAGGAGAGGGAGGTAGGCGCCCCCGGAGATCACCAGAACATCAAGTCTACATGAAAGAGTACGAGATGGCGTGCTAGGACAGCCTTCGACGCGACGTATATGAGTCTAAGGCGCGCCACACTCATGGCCTGTGTGCCAAAATAGGCTGAACCCATGTATGGGTCGGTATGTACCAGTTTGAGTCAAACCGAGTCCGTTTGGGCCCAAAACAGGTTGGTTTTGGGCCAGGTATTTGCCCAGGACGCCCCACCCCCTTTAAGTACCCCTGGGGCATCCCCTTCTATCATTTAGACTACGTTTAGATTACCCCCAAACATCAGAACGAAATTGCTTGTAAGCTTTCCTCTGAAATCATATATTCCTCTGTGTTTCGCTCGGAATATCTACCCCACTCCAAGTTTGTTTCGATCTGGAGTTTTGCTACAGAGAATTCAAGTGTGATCTGCTGTTCTATTGGGAATTAGGAGATTGCAGAACCGCTTCGTGGTCGGCGGCTACGAGCGCAGGTGTGTGGTGTCTCGAATATCCATAGGGTTAAAGATCTATTGCATTGGCAACGGGGGAATAGCCGGAGAGTTCGTGTGCGTCTCACAGATTATCTACCAAGTTATCATCCATCTACATCGGCTCACTGAGAAGAACGGGCAACCCCTTATCAGCCATCACATGCTCGTGCTCATCCAGACTTGATCTTCTTCACGTGGTGATGTTTGCCATGCTTGTGGCGCCGGCCTCCCTCTCCTCCCTCGCGCTCTCTTGCTTGATCACGACGTCGTGCTCCATGTGTTGCATCTCCTCGCTCCCTCAAACCCCTTCTTCTCCAATGAACCTGATCATACATATGAACAAAGACTTAGGCAGTATAAAATTCTCATTACAATGAATATCAGATTCAGCAAGAAGTGAGTTCACCTGCTGTTGTAACAACTTAGCACGGGCTCGAGTAATTGGTCCAATCAAAATCTCGTCATTGGGCTTATCTTGATCAGCAACAATAGGATCATCAACAGTAGGTGGAGATGGCTGTGTAGTAGGGATGTCCTCATCATCTCCCCCCCTTCAAAAGGCCTCGACCTTGACGCTCCAAGGTCATCTCCATCATATGGTGATAAATCAGTAACATTGAAACTATTGCTAACACCACCAAACTCAGCAATAGGAATATCAATTGAGTAGGCATTATCATTGATCTTGGCAAGCACTCTATAGGGACCAGCACCTCGGGGCCTCAACTTGGAACGCCTAAGCAAAGGAAATCTGTCCTTGCGCAGGTGCACCCATACCATATCACCGGGCTAAAAAAGAACCGGCTTTCTTGACTTGTTGCGAGCAGCAGCAGTATTCTTCCCTTTCTTCTCAATAGCCTCTCGAGTCTTCTCATGAATTTTCTTCACAAAATTAGCTCTCTTTGATGCCTCCAGATTAACTCTCTCATGCAATGGAAGAGGCAACAAATCTAGTGGTGTAATAGGTTTGAAGCCATACACCACCTCAAACGGACAAAGCTGAGTAGTAGAATGTACTGCCCTGTTGTATGCAAACTCCACATGCGGCAAACAATCTTCCCACTCCCGCAGATTTTTCTTGATCATTGTCCTCAGCAACTGTGACAAAGTTTGATTCACCACCTCGGTCTGGCCGTCAGTTTGGGGATGACATGTAGTGCTGAACAGCAGCTTCGTTCCTAGCTTTCCCCATAAGGTCTTCCAGAAGTAGCTCATGAACTTGATGCCCCTGTAAAAAACAATAGTCTTGGGCACTCCATGCAAGCGTACAATATCCCTGAAAAACAGGTTAGCCACATGCGACGCATCGTCGCTCTTATGACATGCAATAAAGTGTGCCATTTTAGAGAATCTATCCGCTACCACAAATATAGAATCATGACCATGTTTAGTTTTTGGCAATCCTAGCACAAAATCCTTACTAATATCTTCCCATGGTGTAATAGGTGCAGGTAGTGGTGTATACAAACTGTGAGGCTTCTGCTTGGACTTGGATGTGTTGCACACAATGCAGTGCCGCACATACCTGGCCACATCACACCTCATCCTGGGCCAAAAGAAGTGATCAGCTAGCATGAGTAATGTCTTCTCACGCCCAAAGTGACTCATCAAACCTCCAGCATGTGATTCCTGCAATAAGATCAAACGGAAAGACGACTCTGGAACACATAGTTTGTTAGCTCGAAAAAGAAACCCATCATGTATGTGATATTTCTCCCAAGCTTTTTTCAAAGCACACAAACGATATGGTTCAGCAAAATCATGATCAGTTGCATAAAGCTCACAAATACTCTCTAAACCAGGAATATTAATATCCAGTTGTGTCAATAACATATTCTTCCTAGATAGAGCATCAGCAACCACATTATCTTTTCCCTTCTTATGTTTAATGATGTACGGAAAAGATTCAATAAACTCAACCCACTTAGCGAGACGCCTATGCAGGTTGGATTGTGCTTTCAAATATTTCAAAGCTTCATGATCAGAATGTATGATAAATTCTTTTGGCCACAAATAATGTTGCCAAACCTCAAGAACTCTAACAAGTGCATACAATTCTTTATCATAAACAGGATAATTCAGTCTAGCACCAGATAATTTCTCAGAAAAATAAGCAATAGGACAACCCTCTTGCATCAAAACGCCACCTATGCCTATACCACTAGCATCACATTCAACTTCAAATTGCTTTGAAAAATCAGGCAATGCAAGTAAAGGTGCAGAAGTAAGCAAACGTTTTAATTCATCAAATGCATGATCTTGGGCTGCGCCCCACACAAAAGGAACACCTTTCTTCGTTAACTCATTTAATGGTGCAGCAATAGTACTAAAGTCTTTCACAAAACGGCGATAGAAACCAGCAAGACCGTGAAAACTTCGTACTTGACTAACATTCATGGGAGTAGGCCTGATAAGGTTCACGCCGGTGATCCTTGGAATTTTGTCCCGATCTTTCACAGCGAGTCTACCCGGATAGCAATCTTCCAATAACGCAAAGAACGTCACCTGAAGACGAGGACGAATCCAGCAAGCAACGTGATGATGAACACCACGCCTCAAACCAAAGCACGACAATCCTTGATGAACACAAGAACCTCCGCAGCAACTTTATTCAATAAACGGCATCGCCGTCCTCGGAGGGATGCTTCACCAAGAAAACACAACACGATAGTTCGTAAACTAAACAACTGAACTCCCCCAAACCCTAGACTGCTGGCCTCCTTATATAGATGGCCAGAAAACTGTTGGGCTTGGACAGGCCCAAACCCAAAACACACAATAAAACCTAGGTGGCCCACAACTAGACCTAGCTTCGAAATAACATAGGCATGAATATAAATTGCTGACACAACCTTAGACTAATTATTACATATCGTAGGTCGTCCTGGCGTGCCAATATGCAACGAGCTTCCATCATCTTGGTGGAGTCCTGAAATTGGGCTTCACCTCCTCCGTCGTGCCCATATCATCCTCCCCCCCCTTCAAAAAGCGTTGTCCCCGATGCGTGAGGGTCTGCTCGAAAGGGTGGCGGAATATCAACAATAGCACCACGCATATTCACCGTCTTCAAGTCTTGCTTGCCTACCTCACCACATCCTCCCTCTTGGCCTGCTCGACTTGATACAGCCCTGGGTGGCTGCACCTCTTTTCTTCGCCAAATGAACTTGTACTTAGGCGCCTCCACCTTCTTCTTCTCAACTCTTGATGGAACCTTGCGTTGCTGAACATGAACCTGCTTAGCGCGACCCTGCAAAGTAGTAATGCCCGGACCACACAACTGACGAACACGTCCATCTTTGCCTGTATGCACACGCACTGCTGCTCCAACAAAACGTCTCCGAGGTGTTCTAACAAAACTGTGGCTGACTACCCGCGGCACCGTATGCACCGGAACACGATCAGCATCACCGTCATCAGTCTGAACACCCATGTCAACACGAACTGGAAGTGGAACAGATGGAACACATGCTGACATATCCTTCCCTTCATCAATAAGAGGCTTGACTTCAACCGGCTTGTCACTAACAAGAACAACTGGCTTGTCATCTACAGGCTTGGCTGAAACATTATCACCATCGATGCTTTTTGCATCATGCTCCTCATGCTGCATCTTAGCTAGCCCTCGTTGTGGCTTAGCTTTATGCAACTTCTCCTTGTGTACCACCAGCTCAATGTCAGACTTTATTTGATCATCCTGCATAGGTTTCAAAGTCCGCTGTTTGCCATCATGCATAAAGGAATATGTATTTACTCTCCCAACATGTATAGCATTACGATCATATTGCCATGGACGCCCAAGTAACAATCCACACACCTCCAATGGCAACACATCGCACTCGACCTCATCAACATAATCACCAACTGTAAATGGCACACATACCTTATGAGTAACTTTCAGCATACCGCAGCTATTTAACCATGCAACATGCTTAGGTTTAGTAATACGCCATGTCGACAACCCCAATGATGCCACCACAACCCTACTGATGCCATTATAGTAACTACCGCTGTCAATAATCAGTTTGCATGCCTTCTCCTTGATGGTGCACCGTGTTTGAAAAAGGCTGCATCGCTGATTCCTCCTTATCGCCTCATCACCATTGGACAATTTGTGAAGTTGTATACTCATACCTCTCAATGGTGTGTCATCTCCATCAACTTTGGCTTGTACCATTGGAACAACCGCCTTGTCTGATTCCACGGTCTTGTCCAAAAATCGAGTACGCAGAAATTGCTTAAAAACCTCCCAACGAGATGTTTCAAGTGTGATGCCCTTTGCGCACCGTTCTTCACGCCACCAACCAGCCACCTGCGTACCCACACGCCGATGGGCAAGTACAAATTCAGTAAAACCGCCAAATTTGCTATCACGGGCATGACATTGTGCAAAGCCACGCTCCATGTGAGATTCCCAGGACTCATACTCTGTGAACTTTGCAGCACTGTTCAAACTCCACGTGATTTTAGTTGCATCATACCGAAAACCAGCCAAGATCTCTAAATAGTCACTGTAGATATCGTCCGCTTTGTCAGTCAAACGGACAGGCCTTGATGAACCCATACCTGAATATTTCTGGTATGCAGTTGTCTTTCACGCAGAAAAATTTGCGAAGATATTTGTTCCAAACTGCTGACCAAACTCCACGCAGAAAACCAATCCAAATAGATGATCCAATGCCAAGGACGCAGGCGATAAACTGCAGGACGTGCTCGCTAGACCACGCGCTCGACCACATAGTAGGTCTGTGGGTCGGCGAGTGATGCAGAAGCTCGTAGAGGCGAGCGATCCCAGCAGTTGGGCCGCCTGTGAGCGAACAAAACTTGGGCCAGCCCACTAGACAAAGAATGATAGCTCTCGTTCCCAGCTAGCCTTCACGCGAACACACCGATCCAAGGCTCCCGTGATCTGATCGATAGCTCCGATTGCGAGGTACACCAGCCACCAGATGCGCGAGCCAGCGATCGGATCGGGACAGAATTTCTGCAAGGAAAAAAAATCAGCGCAAGCGATAGCTGCCAAGCGAGCGATGCGCGACTCGCTCGGGGGCAGATGTGCTCCGTGCCCAGGCGCGGGGTCGATCCCCTTTTTTTTTGATACTCTGACCGATCGGATCTGGCTGGGCTGTGAACGAGCACAATTTAATCTCTTCTTTCTCCTTTCCTTGTGACTTGAATGCCAAACAATCAAAAGGAAGTTGAAGTAGATCTGATCTCCACAAAAAACACCGCAAGGATTGCTTCAGGTGGCAGGAAAGCACCACGTCTCCAGCAACAATCTGAAAACTTTTGATGAAGAACAATTCGCAACGGAATCCAGAGAACAATCAATCTAGAGAACAATCAATCTAAAATACTCACGGTGATCAACCCAGTAATCTAATACCACATGATAAGGTTCACGCCGGTGATCCTTGGAGTTTTGTCCCGATCTTTCACAGCGAGTCTACCCGGATAGCAATCTTCCAATAACGCAAAGAACGTCACCTGAAGACGAGGACGAATCCAGCAAGCAACGTGATGATGAACACCACGCCTCAAACCAAAGCACGACAATCCTTGATGAACACAAGAACCTCCGTAGCAACTTTATTCAATAAACGGCATCGCCGTCCCCGGAGGGATGCTTCACCAAGAAAACACAACACGATAGTTTGTAAACTAAACAACTGAACTCCCCCAAACCCTAGACTGCTGGCCTCCTTATATAGATGGCCAGAAAACTGTTGGGCTTGGACAGGCCCAAACCCAAAACACACAATAAAACCTAGGTGGCCCACAACTAGACCTAGCTACGAAATAACATAGGCATGAATATGATATGGGCACGAAGGAGGAGGTGAAGCCCAATTTCAGGACTCCACCAAGATGAGGGAAGCTCGTTGCAGATTGGCACGCCAGGACGACCTACGATATGAGATAATTAAGTCTAAGGCTGTGTCATTAGTTTGCATATCTGTTCATGTTATTTCGTGTGTCAGGTCATGTTATGGGCCACTTAGTTTTATTTGTGTTTTGGGTTTGGGCCTGTCCAAGCCCAACAGTTTTCTGGCCATCTATATAAGGAGGCCAGCAGGTTAGGGTTTAGGGAGTTCAGTTGTTTAGTTGAAAACTATCGTGTGCTCCACCGTGTATCATCCCTCCGGGGACGGCGCTGCCGTGTTATATCTAATAAAGATTGCTGCGAGGGTTCTTGCATCATCAAGGATTATCGAGCTATGGTTTGAGGCGTGGTGATCTTCATCACGTTGCTTGCTGGATCCGTTCCTCTTCTTCAGGTGACGTTCATTGCGTTATTGGAAGATTATTTATCCGGGTTGACTCGCTGTGAAAGATCGGGACAAAACTCCATAGGATCACTGGCGTGATCCTTATCATGTGGTATCAGATTACTGGGTTGCTCACGGCGAGATTGATCTGCTGATTGTTCATCATACGAGCAGTTGTCAGATCAAAGAGATTGGAGCAGATTGGCTGCAATTTGTCGATCGGATTCTGCAAGTCTACGCGTGGTAAATTGCTATTTTGAAGTTGTTGTTGCAGGAGGCAGTCCAGGGCTCGATCGATCTGAGAGAAGGAAAAAGAAACAGCAAACGAGATTGATCTTTTCTGGCCAGATTCGATCGGGAATAGAGGAGTTAAAAAAAAGAGATCGAGCCGTGCCTCGTCCCGCCCGTCCTCGTGGGGATCGAGGAACCAGGCGTCCTCGTCCCGCCCGTCCTCGTGGGCCATCGAGGACCGCCCGCCCGTGAGATCCGATTGAGGAACTGAAGAGAAAAAAAAGACAGCGCTCGCACGCGCATTACCACGGAGAGCGTCTGCCATCAGGCGACTGCCTCGTTCGCTCGACTCCCGTGCCTGGCGTCCTCGCTAGCAGCCAAGACGGGCTCTGTTCCGCTTGGGCTGGCCCATTGCCTGGCTTGCATCGCACCGCGGCGCCCAAGTCCGGAGGTTGTCTGGCCTCCCGCGCGCGCGCTCGCCCCGTGGCCGTGAGTCCGTGACGCCTTGCCGTGCCCGCGCCTGGATCGAGGATCGAGGGAATCGCCCACGTCGCTTGCAGCGAACAGTTCGACGTCCACGCCTCGGCGCTTGTTCCTCTAGCGGGCCGGCCCATCCGAGCTGCTCACCCGGCCACGCCTGGGAGCAGTCCCTCGAGCTGCGCTCGCTCCAGCCCTGGTCGCTCGTGTGCTCGCTCGACCTCAGACAATCTCTGTGGTCTGGCGCCCAGCAGCTCTTCCTTTTGTCAGTTTCGTCCGCTGGTTTTAACTGCAATTTTCGACAGATACTACTCAATACCAATAGTTGCAAGGAAAAGCACAGGTAAAATTGTTCTGTCTTGATAAATTAGTGAAGGCTAAGACACAAATAGTACTACAATGGACTCTTTTCCGGATGATTATTACGGCTATAAGTGTCGCCGTGGCAGGAAATCTAGCGATATTTTCAATGATTATCTGGACCTGCTGGATGGTGTTTTAGCATATGATGCATATGAGATTAATTGGCAACTGACCTATGATGCAACAGCTGACGAGTATGAGTCATGGGAACGTCATATGCTACAGGGTTTCTACAGGTGTGCTACCTATGATCAAAACATGAATGATTCTAACCGTTTGGCTCTTGCAGACCGACGCGTGGATGCCAGGCTATACAGTTGGTGGCATAAAGCGTTGCAGGAGAAGAGCATTACCTCTGCAACTTGGGCAAATTTCAGAAAATTTCTGCGAGAGTGCTTTATCCCTTCTAGCACCGTGGTTCCTTCTCGAAAGCCCATGGTAACCGTAGAAGTGATTCAGCAGCCACCCAAGGTTGTGCATCGGATAGAGGATGTTGGCAAGAGCATAGCTCCTATACCGAAGGTCGCGACAGCTGTGACTACTCATGAGAAGTTGACAGTTGTTCCATTGCCGACAGTTAGCAAGGTGGTAGCCACGAATTCTGAATTGTCAGCGGTTGATGTTGTCAAGACTGATGTTGTCAAGGATGTCGTGGAGGAGGTTGTACCATTGAGTGGGCTGAATATGCAACTCAAAAGAGTACATGATGAGACTTGCATGACAGCGGATAGAGGCCAGCGATGGAATTTATTTCAGGCGCAGTGCATAATCAAAGGCAAAGCATGCAAGTTGATGATTGACAGTGGTAGTTACTGTAATGGCATTAGCAAGGCGGTTGTGGAGGCTTTGGGTTTATCCACATGGCGTATTCCAGAACCAAGGCATGTTGAGTGGGTTAATAGCTGCGGTATGCTGAAAATTACTCACAAGGTGCGTGTGCCCTTTACAGTTGATGACTATGTTGATGAGGTGGAATGTGATGTGTTGCCATTGGAGGTGTGTGGGCTATTACTTAGACGTCCATGGCAGTATGATCGCAATGCTACGCATGCTGGGAGAGCAAATACATATTCTTTTGTGCATGATGGCAAACAGCGGACTTTGAAGCCATGGCAGTATGATCGCAATGCTACGCATGCTGGGAGAGCAAATACATATTCTTTTGTGCATGATGGCAAACAGCGGACTTTGAAGCCTATGAGAGATGATCAAATCAAGTCCGATGTTGTGTTGGTGGTTCGCAAGGAGAAGTTGCATAAAGCTAAGCCACAACCAGGGCTAGCTCAGGTGCAGCATGAGGAGCATGATGCGAAGAGCGTCAGTGGTGATAATGTTTCAGCCAAGCCTGTAGATGACAAGCCAGTTGTTCTTGTTAGTGACAAGCCGGTTGAAGTCAAGCCTCATATTGATGAAGGGAAGGATATGTCAGCATGTGTTCCATGTGTTCCACTTCCAGTTCGTGTTGACATGGGTGTTCAGACCGATGACGGTGGTGCTGATCGTGTTCCGGTGCATACGGTGCCGCGGGTAGTCAGCCACAGTTTTGTGAGAACACCTCGGAAACATTTTGTTGGAGCAGCAGTACGTGTGCACAACGGCAAGGATGGACGTGTTCGTCAGTTGTGTGGCCCAGGCATTACTACATTGCAGGGTCGTGCACAGAAGGTTCATGTTCAGCAGCACAAAGCTCTATCAAGAGTTGAGACGAAGAAGAAGGTGGAGGCGCCTAAGTACAAGTTCATTTGGCGAAGAAAAGAGGTGCAGCCACCCAGGGCTGTATCAAGTCGAGCAGGCCAAGCGGGAGGATGTGCTGAGGAAGGCAAGCAAGACTTGAAGATGGCAAATATGCGTGGTGCTATTGTTGATATTCCGCCACCCTTTCGAGCAGACCCTCACGCGTTGGGGACAACGCTTCTTGAAGGGGGGAGGATGATATGGGCACGAAGGCGGAGGTGAAGCCCAATTTCAGGACTCCACCAAGATGAGGGAAGCTCGTTGCAGATTGGCACGCCAGGACGACCTACGATATGAGATAATTAAGTCTAAGGCTGTGTCATTAGTTTGCATATCTGTTCATGTTATTTCATGTGTCAGGTCATGTTATGGGCCACTTAGTTTTATTTGTGTTTTGGGTTTGGGCCTGTCCAAGCCCAACAGTTTTCTGGCCATCTATATAAGGAGGCCAGCAGGTTAGGGTTTAGGGAGTTCAGTTGTTTAGTTGAAAACTATCGTGTGCTCCACCGTGTATCATCCCTCCGGGGACGGCGCTGCCGTGTTATATCTAATAAAGATTGCTGCGAGGGTTCTTGCGTCATCAAGGATTATTGAGCTGTGGTTTGAGGCGTGGTGATCTTCATCACGTTGCTTGCTGGATCCGTTCCTCTTCTTCAGGTGACGTTCATTGCGTTATTGGAAGATTATTTATCCGGGTTGACTCGCTGTGAAAGATCGGGACAAAACTCCATAGGATCACTGGCGTGATCCTTATCAGAATATAAATTGCTGACACAACCTTAGACTAATTATTACATATCGTAGGTCGTCCTGGCGTGCCAATATGCAACGAGCTTCCATCATCTTGGTGGAGTCCTGAAATTGGGCTTCACCTCCTCCGTCGTGCCCATATCAAGGCCAATCTTGAATAGCAGCAATTTTAGATTGATCTACCTCTACTCCATGCTTTGAAACAACATAACCCAGAAATATGACCTTATCTTTTGCAAATGTGCACTTCTCAAGATTAGCATACAATTTATTATCACGCAGGACTTGCAAAACTTGTCTAATATGAGTACAGTGTTCAGTTTCATTGCAGCTGTAAATAAGTATGTCATCAAAATAGACAACCACAAAACGACCAATGAACTCTCTCAAAACATGATTCATTAAGCGCATGAATGTACTAGGTGCATTAGTAAGACCAAAAGGCATGACTAGCCACTCATATAAACCAAATTTAGTTTTGAAAGCAATTTTCCATTCATCTCCTTTCATGCGAATTTGATGGTAACCACTACGCAAATCAATTTTAGAGAAAACAGCAGCACCACTCAATTCATCTAACATATCCTCGAGATGGGAAATAGGATGATGATATCGAATAGTAATGTTGTTTATAGCTCTACAATCTACGCACATGCGCCATGTACCATCTTTCTTAGGCACCAAAATCACAGGAACAGCACAAGGACTAAGAGAGACACGAATGTACCCTTTATCCAGAAGAGCTTGCACTTGTGCTTGTATCTCCTTTGTTTCGTCGGGGTTGGTCCTGTAGGGGGCGCGGTTGGGCAAGGAGGCGCCAGGGATCAAGTCGATCTGGTGCTCGATGCCTCATAATGGTGGCAGCCCAGCAGGTACCTCCGCCGGAAAAACATCATCAAAATCCTGCAAAACAGTTGAGACACCAATAGAAATAGGTTGCATATCGTTAGAAACTAAGACCTCGCCCTTGTACATGAGAGGCATGGTTGTAGGATCCTCACTAAATTCTCTCATGTCTTCTTTGGTGGCTAAAACTAACAAGTTGGGCACTCCCTCACTTTTCGTTATATCACTCACGGCTGTTACATTATCTTGTGGAGGTGGCTGTTTGAGTTTCACATCAGTCTTCTGACGAGATTCATTAACAATTTGTTGCCGTGACATAGGCAGTAGGTTGATTTTCTTGCCCTTGAACTCCAAGTGATAAGTATTTGCTCGACCATTGTGTTGCACATGTCGATCATAGAGCCATGGCCGACCCAACAAGAGATAACAAACCGTCATAGGAACCACATCAAAATCAATAGAATCCTTGTATGGCCCTATCTCAAAGTTCACACGTACCATGTAGTTTACCTTCATCTCACCATTGTCACTTAACCACTGAATATAATATGGGTTAGGATGAGGTAAATATTTCAAACCCAGCTTAGCACATAAGTCCTTACTTGCGAGATTGCGACAGCTTCCGCCATCAATGATCACCTTGCAAGCTTTATTGGGACCAACTAGTGCCTTGGTTTGAAACAGTTGCAGCGCTGAGAATCAATATTGGGCTGCACACTCAACGTATGTGGAGAGACAACAATAATAGGAGAAGAGTCAGCATAAGCATCTTCACCTTCATCATCAGAACCAAACGGATCAGCATCTTCTCCGGTCTCATATCCGTTCTCAGTAACCACTATCACTTTGTTGTTGGGACAATCTCTTTTAAAGTGTCCCTTGCCTCCACACGTATGACATAGTTTCTCAGTAGCACAAGTCACGGAGGCACTCGAACCAGAACTAGCAGCTGGTGTGGTAGCGGGAAGTCTGGGCTGAGCTCCAGAGTTCGCTGGCCTAGTGGATGAGGAGGGGCGAGTAGGAGTCCCCTCAAGTGGCGCTGGGGCAGGGCTAGAAGGCGCCTTGGCAGTGTATCGACTGGCAGGTGAAAAGCGAGATTTTTGTTGCGCCTCTTCAGCAAGCTGTGCCTCAGCCTCCATAGCATGGTGAAGCAATTGATTCATATCATTGTAAGCATGATGCCGGATGATGTTCTTGATAGGAAGTCTGAGTCCGTGCAAAAACCGTTGCATAGTCATCTGACTAGACTCTTGAACTCGTGATCGTGCATCAACAGTTCCATCTCCTTGTAATAAGCATCAACTGTCAAAAATCCTTGCTTCAGCTGTGTCAATCTATCAAAAACTGAACGCAAATAATTGGTGGGTACAAAACGAGCCTGCATGATTTCCTTCATCTCTGTCTAGCGCAAAACAGGAAGCTCATGAGCTGCTTGTCGTTGTGACAGAATATTATCCCACCAACAGAGGGCATAACCATCAAATTATGAGGATGCAAGTTTGATCTTCTTATCTTCAGTGTAAGCATGCAAACGCCACAGGTTGTTGATCTTGAGCTCCCAAGTCAGGTAATCCTCCACATCACCTTCACCATCAAATCTGGGTATCGAGAACTTTGGCTTCCCTAGAAAATCATCCTCAGCAGGTATGACACGTCGGGCACCAAGGCCATGTGGGGGTCGACCATGTTGTCCAAGACCATGCCCATGAGCATTGGGGCCGAGTAGATTGGCATTGTCATGGACACTGTCATCATCAGCAAACTCAGCAGCAGGCTGCACAGTTAGTGGTACCATGGGTCGACGCAGCTCCGCTAGGGATTGGTTCAACTGATCAATGCTGTGCTGGAAAGTAGTGAATTGAGCTTGCATAGCTTGAACAGTATCTGCGGTGCCTTGCACTTTGAACTGGAGTTGCTGATGTGCAGTCATAGTGTCGGCAGTAGAGCGATCCAACACCCCCTCCAGATGAGTGCGCAGTCCAACAAAGTTTGTCCAAACCACCGGTGTATCCCCATCTTTTTCCTGCATCACATCATAACCACTAGTAGACATGATTAGTAGATTAGTGCATGAAATCAAAAACATGTGGTGCCTCTCACAACTCACTCAAAAACTGAAAAGAAGAGGTAATCTTACCGTTCCAAAGTGAATAGTAGTGCGTACCAGAACAAAGTATCAAGCTTGTGCACGGATGTGATGAAGTGAATACTGACGGTATAAGAGTGATCACACGACAAACCAGGAATATATGGTAGAGCTGTAGGTATGGTATCCTAAGTACACCGCAAATAAGTCCTAGTGTTGATCGTATGTCAAGACCCACGAAACACACACGGTGGAGATAAGCGAGGTAAAGCAACTCTGAAAAAGAGCTCAAGAGATATAAGTGACAACGCACAGTAGCTCGTGTTGCAATGCACAAGAGAGACGCTAGCACTGGCTCGATGAACAGGCACAAGATTGCGCACACGGCAGCAGCCTGATGAGCACGAAGTAGCTAGTCTCGGATGGGTAAGCTCCTAACACGATGCTGTAGACAGGCTGTAGCTAAAGTGATCAAAATCATGTAGAAAGGACGCTATGTGGACACAGTGGTAACACGCTGTCGCGGCAGAGAAAACGACAAAAAATATGTCACAGCAGAGATGTACGACGCCGGAAACACACGGCAGCGCGACGGCGACGCGAAACGGACAAAATAGTTTGTCTCTTTTTTTATATAGATGCGGCGTGTGCAGGCACGTCCCCTATTTTTTTTTAGTAACTCGAATTTGGGCCTAAAAAGAAGAGGCCCGATCTGGCGCTGGAGGCTAGACGGTCTCCGCGGTCGGGCGAGCGAGCGGGTGCTCCGCGCGAGCCACGCGATCGCTGGGGCACCGGACCCCAGACGATCTCTGCGCCCAGGCGCCCGGGGCGAGGCTTTTTTTTGCTTTTTGCGATCGGATCAGCGCATTGATCGATTTCTTTCAGGAACACACAGCAGAACCAGACAAAAAGGCAACGATCAACGAGACTTCAAACGAGATCTAAACTCAATACTAAGATGCAGAAAAGATCGAGCATCCTAGTCTCCTATGAATTGGAAGAAAAGATACGTAAAACACGATCAGCGACTAAAACTCAAGAACGGTGCAATCTAGGCTATGGCAGAAACTAAGAACCCTAATTTTTTTTGGCTTTTTCTGGATAGGACTGAAAACAAAAACGAATTGTAGGGATGAATTTGTGGATGCTCACCGAGTAAACCGTGGAAATCTGATACCAAGATGATATGGGGTGGCCCGATCTTCTCGTGAGCGACGCAATGGTGATGATGGCAGCGGATGATTGTCGGGGATAACTTGGTGTCAACGATGAACTCTTCTCGCTTGAACCCTGATGCCAATGCAACAGCTCTCAAACCCTGTAGGATATTCATGACTCCACACACTTGCGCACGTAGCCGTCGACCACGAAACGGTAGTTTGCAATCTACTGATTCCCAATGGAACAACAGATCACACTAAACTTGCAGCAGTATAACACCAAATCCAGATGAATTGGTGCGGAGGAATTCAGATGAATGCTTTCAGCAGTTCAACGAAGTAATCTTTAGTCTAAACGTGGTCTAACCCTAATTGAGGGGGCGCCCAGGGCTACTTATAGGTGGCCGGGCGTCCTCAGCAAAGACCTGGCTCAAAACATGTCTGGTTTGGGCCCAAACTGACTCGGTTCGACTCAAACGGGTACATACCGACCCATATATGGGTTTGGCCTAATTTTAGCACGCAGGCCAGTTTTGTAGCGCGCCTTAGACATATAGACATCGTGTCGTAGGCAGTCCTAGTGCACCATCACGTGCTCGTGCTCATCCAGACTTGATCTTCTTCGTGTGGTGATGTTCGCCATGCTTGTGGCGTCGGCCTCCCTCTCCTCCGTCGCGCTCTCTTGCTTGATCACCACGTCGTGCTCCATGTGTTGCATCTCCTCGCTCCCTCGAACCCCTTCTTCTCCAATGAACCTGATCATACATATGAACAAAGACTTAGGCAGTATAAAATTCTCATTACAATAAATATCAGATTCAGCAAGAAGTGAGTTCACCTGCTGTTGTAACAACTTAGCACGGGCTCGAGTAATTGGTCCAATCCTAATCTCGTCATTGGACTTATCTTGATCAGCAACAATAGGATCATCAACAGTAGGTGGAGATGGCTGTGTAGTAGGGATGTCCTCATCAAAAACACTAAAAATATTTTCTCACTTTATTTGCGAGGAGTATCATAATAGTTTATTCAAAAAACCACGAATATCGTCATGTCACATGAACATCGATGTCCATACACACACATGTACGAACCTATATAGATTCGAGTAAACGCATGCATACACAAAAAATGTCATGATCTCGATTCCGCGCTAACTAGCTAGAGCTAGCGTCTCTTTGCAATCTTCTTACCCTTCTTCCTCGCGATTGAATACTTTAGGCCGGGAATGTAGAGGTTTCTTCTCATGAACAGACAACCTTTAGTAGGTAGGGTGGTCTGCCTTCTTCCTGCGGCAGTCGGCTTTTCGAAGTACTTGTCGAATTCCTCTTCGATCTTTGGATCGCTGTTCTTTTCTAAGTCTTGCTCGTTGGCGGGTCCTTCCATTCTTATGATGCTCCTCTTACCCCTCCTCATGACAACACGTCTTGGCTTTGACGGGTCGGTGATGAAGAAGCATTGGTCAACTTGGCTCGCGAGTACCCATGGCTCGTTTTTTGCGGAGGCGTTCTTCGCGGAGGCATCAGGTATAACCATGGTGGTGAAATACCGACCCTCTTTCTGGACGCTCTTGGCCCATCTGACACGGAACATCGGCACCTTCTCTCCGGCGTAGTCGAGCTCCCAGATCTCCTCGATCCTTCCGAAGAATCTTTCCTTGACGGTGGCTTCGTCATCAGCATAGGATAGCATCGTTACTCCTGAGTTCTGATATTCGCTACTCCTGTCCCTTTCCTCGGTGTAGAATCTGTATCCATTGATGTCATAGGCCTGATATGTCCTCATGTTGTGCCTAGGGCCCTGTGATAATGCAAAAATGAGTTTTTCATCCTCCGTAGAAGGCGTCGACTGCAGTCCGTGAAGCTGGAGTTGTGCTCTCTTGTTACGTCTCCCTTCTTCCTCGGCCGACCTAGGTCAATGAACTTCTGCTCTACAAAGCTTTTGTGCTCCTCCACCCAATGGTCAACCAATTCGATGTGTTGTAGCACGACAAGGTGTGCCCGGACAAAGTCGGGGCGTCGACCCTTCGCGCCGACATGCAAGGCGCGAAAACCCTCGCGGTGACCATATCCGGCAAGCCTACCGAGGTGCGTCCTTTTGGGCAGACCAATAGGGTCATCCGTGTCATCCTCCTCGGTGCGTAGATAATTCTGGCAAAACGAGACGCACTCGTAGGTCAGAAAGCCCTTGGCGATGCTTCCATCTGGACGGGACCTGTTGCGGATGAATCCTTTGATAACACCATTCAGCCTTTCGAACGGCATCATGTTGTGCAGGAATGTCGGACCGAGATGAATGATGTCATCCACGAGATGGATGAGCAGATGCACCATGATATCGAAGAACATGGGCGGGAAGTAAATCTCGAGCTCGCACAGTATCACGACGATCTCTTCTTGCAGCACATCGAGCTACTTCAAGCCAATAGATTTCCTCCAGATGACATCGAAGAAGTTGCAGAGGCCAAACAACGTCTCACGGACATGCTCGTCCATTATCCCTCAGATCACAATGGGAAGTATCTGCATCATCAACACATGACAGCCGTGAGACATCATCCCGCTGAACCTCTTCTTCGCTTCGTCCAGATATCTGCCTATGTTCCCAGAGTAAGCGTGAGAAACTTTAACTCCTAGGAGGCACTTGAAAAACTGCTCGAGCTCCTTCTCACTTAGAGTGAAGCAGGCAGCGGGAAACACCATATCCCTCCTCTTAGCCCTCTTGCGGGGACCCTGAGTATCTTTGTCCATCGTCTCATCATCATCATCATCATTATCAGGCGGACCATGTAGTTCTTTCTTGATGCCAAGCAATTCCAGGTCGTGTCTTGCCTTCGGCCCATCCTTGGTCCTATCCGGCATGTTGACGATAGTGGCCAGTAGACTCTCAAATGCGTTCTTCGTGATGTGCATGACATCAAGGCTATGGGGCGTGTGGAGGTATTTCCAGTACGGTAGGTCCCAGAAAACAGACCTCGCTTTCCACACACCATGCAGCGGCTTTGTCCTCGAACGCTTCTTTCCCGGCGAAGGCACCCTTCCCAGTTTTCCAGCATGTCGTAGATTACTTCACCGCTCCTCAGACGTGGGGCTTTTTCAAGCTCTTCTTTACCATGAAACCACGCGTGAGCAGGTGACTCTCCAGGTCCGCGGAATCAGGGTCGATTAAGCTCCCGAGTTTGCATGTTCGACACAGACATCTTATGTGGGTCCTCTTGTTCATCCTCATGTCGGCCACCGCGCGTTCCTTGTATCTAGCCACTTGACCTTTGCTCATGTGTCTGACCATGGTTGCCTGCGCGGTATAGAGTAAAAAGAGAGTACCTTAGAATCACACACCATCATGCACTCACACACACACACACCCACACACATGCATGCATGGTCACCGGAAAAATTCGGCATGACCTCTCCTAAAAATAGGACGTATAGGTAGTGCAAAAATTTGCCAAAACGGAAGTTAATCAGCATTTCGGCAAACATCCATGCACCACGCCGTAGCAAGCAACATGCTCTTGCTTCTTCGTCACCTGTAAACATTCATGCACCACACACAAGCATGCAGGCACACATATGCATATGCATGCGCGTACACCGCACGCGAGACGTCCACCGGCCACACAAAACATCCACATGCATGTCCTCCAACAACTCACCTAGTGTACATAGAATCATTTTTCAGCCAAGTCCACGCGACGAGAGAGGTGTGGGGTTGTTGGAGAAAGAAGTGGACAAAGATGGATGTTGGAGGAGGAAAACTAGTTGGTTTAGTAGATCTACAACTTGGAGAGGCTTCCCCTCACAAAACTATGGAGCAAAGTAGGTTTAACAACCAAGAATGGAGGCAAGAATGGAGAAATTGAGGTGGTGGGGAGGAGGAGGACGAGCTAGATCTAGTTTGGTGTTAGATGGAGAAGAATGAAATGGTGGTGGTGGGGCTGCCAACTTATAGATCTGGGCAACCTTATCAGTGGCGCATATTGCAAAAAATGCGCCACTGATAAGTCTGCCACCTTTTCAGAGTTGTGGGTCCCACAGGTTATGCGTGGCGCATATTCAATATGCGCCATTGATATTTGGATTATCAGTGGCGCATATTGGTATATGCGCCATCCATATCCCTGGCAGAGGTCAGGCCAGTAGGGCCCAGGTGGGGCCCACATGTTATCAATGGTGCATTTTTTATGATATGCACCACTAAAAGGTAAAATATGCGTGGCGCATTGATGAGGACATCCCATCTATTGATACACCCGCTGTACCTACAGCGGAACACATACAAGGACCCATCACTCGAGCTCGTGCCAAGCAACTTAACTATCAGGTACTTTCGTTTCTTGGAACTCTTTCTCACATACATGAGAATATGATGCTGCCTAAATCAGATATGTTTGTTACTCTTAGGAATGATGGACCTAGCATGGATGAGAGGGACAAGCATTGGAGCATGATCGTGCATGGAGATGGCAGCATGCGTTTGAGGATTGAAGAAGACGCCACGAGTGGAGATTTCAGAACTTTGAAGCCACCATAATGAAGGATGAAGACTTGGACGAAATATACAAAGAGCTACTTCATAATTTCGTCCATAAATACATATGGTGCTGCGTCACTTCTATTTTTGGGCCAGGCCCATGTAAATTTCGCAGCAAATAAGACAGCCACTTTTAGGAGTCCGAATTTGAGGAGAAAAGGCCTGTTAGGGGTCCGTTCGACCACCCAACCCATGGCTGGTCGCACCCCTACCTTTTCCTCCTCAAATACCCCCGTAGCCGTCATTAGAACTCGGATTTTGATTAGACTAAAAGTTAGCCCTTGCTGCAACTACGAGCTCGACTTTTGAGGCCAATCGCCCAGAAGAAGACCGCCTATTCGGAATCCCACCTTTTGAATAAAGCATACATCTTTCATCCGCAATATCTTGATTGCTGTATTAGTTCTTACTTGTTCTCGATTTCAGGTAGGAATTAAGACCCTCGCTGGTCAGGCTGATCGTGCACCCGCAAGATCAGTAACTCCCGGAGATTGTCCTAGCGATTGCATTGGCGCACGAGCTTCGCACGTGTAGTCGGATCGTCAAGCACAAACTCCACCCACCAAATCGACGTATCAAGATCTCATCGAAAGATCGGACACCTTTGCCCTATCAAGTGGTATCAGATTTCAGGTTGCTCGGTGAGATTTACTGTTTTCGTAGTTTAGATTGCATCAGTGTTCATACCTATAAACCACGAAAAAGCCAAAAAATACAGTTAGGGTTAGATCATCTCGTCCCATAAACCATCCGAGCCTTTGCATTGTCTTTTCAGTTTGCATCGTTGAATTTGTGTCTGCATCCGCGTGTCGAGTTGCTGGTCTTAGTGTCTGTTCCTTTAGAGTTTCGAGTTCGATTCACCTTAGTCCCGCCGCCGCCGCACGCTTGCACCACTGCTCCGCCATATCCTTCCACCACCACGCCATATACTTCCGCCACCGCCTTCACATAAGTTCTTGTTCGTTCTTCCCAATTTCATCCGTACCTTTTTCAGAGTCCGTGAGTTAGGTTTCGGTCGCCAGTCAAGAGGAGGAAGAAGAGCAAAAAAAAAAAAAAAAAAAAAAAAAAAAAAAAAAAGTCAACTCCGCATCCAAGTCGGGTTGACCCGTTCCTACTAGTGCATTCCGAATTCAGTCTGAATTTTGACAGTTCCGTCAGTTTTTTGACGGTTTTCGACAGCAAATTTCAACTGGTCATAACTTTTGCATACGAACTCCGTTTTCGACGTGCGAGTACTCAAAATGTTCGTAGCGAAAAGATCTACGTGACCACAACAACTATGTTGTTGTGCGACACCCAGAACTCCCAAAAAAGGCCGGGAAGGCTGAGTTTTTGCCCTCCGAAGTTTCAGACCTGACAATTCCTGCAGATCTTCACTTATATTTTGCTTGGGAGCTGTTCCTTTCTGCTTGTGGGGCCGCGCCGTGACTTCCTTAGTGTTCTCGGCTCGCGTCTCTAGCTTGGTATAGCCTAGGACCAGCACAGTACCGTGGTTGAGCATTCTTTCAACATTGCATTGCTGTTTTGACATTTGCTGTATTTTTGCTACCATATAAGCCTTCCTACAGCTCCACATATTTCTGCACGTGCTTTGTATCGACACCTGGTAATCGCTTGTGCAATTTTGGGAGTCGCTGTTCTTTGCTGGTTGCATATCACCTTCCTCCTGTTGGGTAAGAACTTGTAAGAGCTTTGTATACCGCTTGACGGATTACGCGTGATCCCACCATATTCCGTAGTGCATAGGTATATATATTTGTGCTTGCTTCCACGCTAACCATGACAGGAACCCCGAAGGATGATGTTGATCCAGAGAAGATGACTAGTGCAGAGTTGCATGCCCACTTCACACGGCTGTTGGTGGGGCGTGCACAAGATGTGGACACACGCTTGGGTGATGTTGATTCCAAGCTTTCTGATGCGATGGACAAGATGGCTGGTCTTGAGGCATCCTTCAACACCAAGCTCGATGCCCGGTTCCAGGAAGTCCTGGCCCGTTTACCACCACTGCCACGGCCGGCCGTCCCTGTACCACGTGCTCGCCGCGTTCCTCTTACAGCTGTGGCAGCTGCTGCGGCCGCTACGGAGGCGGCCACCCAGGACGGCTATGCTGCTGACGAGGGGGAAAACGAGTTCGAAGATGAAAACGAGCTCGACGAGGACGAGGTCCAACAACCTGCACCTGGCCGTCCGCGGCAATACAACCGCAACGCTCGTCCACCTCCGCGTCCGGTACGTGATGATGACCATGTGGCTAAGCTAAAATTAAATATTCCGCCATTTGAGGGTAGATATAATCCTGATGCATATCTCACTTGGGAATTAGAAGTAGAGCAACGTTTTGCATGTTTACGCTACCCTGAGCATTTGCGTGTTAGTGCTGCTACATGTGAATTTACTGATTTTGCTTCTATCTGGTGGTCTGAATATTGTCGAGTCAATCATGCTAATATTCCTGCTACTTGGCTTGGTCTAAAACATGCCATGCGTACTCGTTTTGTACCTCCACATTATCAACGAGACTTGCTTAAAAAATTAACTCGTTTAGAACAAGGCAAAAATTCTGTACAAGAGTATTATCAAGAGTTACAAACGGGCATGATTCGTTGTGGTATTGTAGAGGATAATGAAGCTATGCTTGCACGTTTCTTTGGTGGTTTAAATAAGGAGATTCAGCATATTTTAGACTACAAGGAGTACAATACTATTACTCGTTTATTTCACCTTGCTTGCAAAGCTGAACTTGAAGTGCAGGATCGTCAACCATCATGGAGAAGACCTAATAATTCTGCAGGTCGTACTTCTTCATGGTCTGCGCGCCAATCAGCTCCACCTTCTCGTGGGGATGCACCAGGTCCTTCCACCTCCAGGTATACCACGCCGACGTCAAGAACGCCACCTGCTCCTGCTCCTGCTCCATCACCATCTGCTGGTCCGACACGGAGTTCTTCTTCCATGGCCTCCACGGGGAAGACTCGCGATATTCAATGTCGCAAGTGTTTTGGGTTTGGTCACATTGAAAAAGAATGCAGAACCAAACGTGTGATGGTGGTACTTGAAGATGGCGAATATGACTCTGCAAGTGATTTTGATGATGATACATTGGCACTTATTGCTGCACGTGATGGTGCCAATTCTGATTCTGACAAGGAGATGGAGGTAATGGGAGCTGAAACTGCTGATCAATACAAGAGCTTAGTTGCACAACGTGTCTTGAGTGTGCAATTGAGCAAGGCTGAGCATGATCAACGCCACAACTTGTTTCAAACAAGAGGCGTTGTTAAGGAGAGAGCTATCCGGATCATCATTGATGGAGGGAGTTGTAACAATCTGGCTAGTATTGACATGGTGGAGAAGCTTGCTCTGCCCACACGACAACGACCTCATCCATATTACATTCAATGGTTTGAGAGCTCCCGTAAGCTCAAGGTAACAAGAACTGCACGCGTGCATTTTACTATTGGTACTTATTCAGATTTTGTTGATTGTGATGTTGTACCTATGCAAGCTTGTTCTTTGTTACTTGGTAGACCATGGCAATTTGATAGAGAATCTGTACATAATGGTAAAACAAATCAGTATTCTCTTACACATGCTGGCAAGAAAATTGGACTTAAACCCATGACTCCGGAACAAATTTTGAAAGATGATCTTGCTAGAGCTAGTAGATTAAAAAATGAGGACAAACATAAGAGTGAGAATCAGATTATTGCTGCAGATTTTGTACCACCTAAGCATTCTTCTAAATCTGATTCTAACCATGCTACTGAAATTCGTTTGAAGAATCCTTGTTTACTTGCTAGCAAATCTGATCTTGCTGAAATTGATGTCAATATTACTCCATGCTATGCTATTATTTGCAAAGAAGTACTGTTTTCATTTGAGGATATGCCTCCTTCTTTGCCACCTGCGGTTGCTAACCTTTTGCAGGAATACATGGATGTTTTTCCACAAGATGTTCCACCTGGACTTCCACCTATTCGTGGAATAGAACACCAAATTGATTTGATTCCAGGAGCTTCGCTGCCCAACCGTGCGCCATATCGCACCAATCCTGAAGAAACAAAAGAGATACAACGACAGATCCAGAGTTTATTGGACAAAGGTTATATTCGTGAGTCTCTTAGTCCATGCGCTGTTCCTATTATTTTAGTACCTAAGAAAGATGGTTCTTCGCGCATGTGTACTGATTGTCGTGCTATTAATAATATTACCATTCGATATCGTCACCCTATACCTCGTTTGGATGACATGCTAGATGAGTTGAGTGGTTCTATTATGTTCTCTAAAGTTGATTTGCGTAGTGGTTACCACCAAATTCGTATGCAATTAGGAGATGAATGGAAAACAGCTTTTAAAACTAAGTTCGGTTTATATGAGTGGTTAGTAATGCCGTTTGGTTTAACTAATGCACCTAGTACCTTTATGAGACTGATGAACGAAGTTTTCCGTGCTTTTATTGGTCGTTTTGTGGTGGTATATTTTGATGACATTCTCATATATAGCAAATCTTTAGAGGACCATTTGGATCATTTACGTGCTGTTTTCAATGCTTTACGTGATGCACGTTTGTATGGTAATCTTGAGAAGTGCACCTTCTGCACAAATAGAGTTGCTTTTCTTGGTTACGTTGTTACAGAACAGGGAATTGAAGTTGATCCAGCCAAGATTGAAGCTATTGATAACTGGCCACAGCCCAAGACGGTCACCCAAGTAAGGAGTTTTCTTGGTCTTGCTGGGTTTTATAGGCGCTTTGTCAAAGATTTTGGTTCTATTGCTGCGTCATTGAATGAGCTCACAAAGAAGGATGTGCCCTTTGTTTGGGGCGATGCACAACAAGAGGCCTTCATGATACTGAAAGATAAGTTAACACATGCTCCATTACTCCAACTTCCTGATTTTAATAAGACGTTTGAACTTGAATGTGATGCTAGTGGCATTGGTTTGGGAGGTGTGTTATTACAAGAGGGCAAACCTGTAGCATATTTTAGTGAAAAATTGAGTGGGCCTAGTCTGAACTATTCTACTTATGATAAAGAATTATATGCGCTGGTTCGGACATTAGAAACTTGGCAACATTATTTATGGCCTAAAGAATTTGTTATACATTCTGATCATGAATCTTTGAAGCATATTCGTAGTCAAGCAAAACTGAATCGTCGCCATGCCAAGTGGGTTGAATTTATTGAATCTTTTCCTTATGTTATCAAACACAAAAAGGGTAAAGATAATATTATTGCTGATGCTTTGTCGCGCCGTTATACTATGTTATCTCAGCTTGACTTCAAAATTTTTGGGTTGGAAACTATAAAGGAACAATACTTGCATGATGCTGAATTTAAAGATGTGTTGCAAAATTGTAAAGATGGTAGGACATGGAACAAATTCATCCTTAATGATGGATTTGTGTTCCGTGCTAACAAACTATGCATCCCAGATGGTTCCGTTCGTCTTTTGTTGTTACAGGAGGCGCATGGAGGAGGATTAATGGGACACTTTGGTGTCAAGAAGACGGAGGATGTTCTTGCTGCACACTTCTTTTGGCCACGCATGCGGCGAGATGTTGAGAGATTCGTGGCACGCTGCACTACTTGTCAAAAAGCTAAGTCTCGCCTTAATCCACATGGTTTATATATGCCTCTTCCTGTTCCTAGTGTTCCTTGGGAGGATATTTCAATGGACTTTGTTTTGGGATTACCTCGTACACAGAAGGGGAGGGATAGTATTTTTGTTGTTGTGGATCGGTTTTCTAAGATGGCACACTTTATTCCTTGTCACAAGACCGATGATGCTGCGCACATTGCTGAATTATTTTTTCGTGATATCGTTCGTTTGCATGGTGTGCCAAATACTATTGTTTCTGATCGTGATACTAAATTTCTTAGCCACTTTTGGAGATGTTTATGGGCTAAGTTGGGGACTAAATTGCTGTTTAGTACTACATGTCATCCCCAAACTGATGGACAAACTGAAGTAGTTAATAGAACTTTATCTACCATGCTGCGGGCTGTTTTAAAGAAGAACTTAAAATTGTGGGAGGAATGTTTGCCTCATATTGAGTTTGCTTATAATCGTTCGCTGCATTCTACCACAAAGATGAGCCCTTTTCAGATTGTCTATGGTTTTGTTCCACGTGCACCTATTGATTTGTTGCCTTTACCATCTTCAGTGCAAAATAATTTCGATGCTACACAGCGTGCTGAATTGATTTTAAAATTGCATGCAACTACTAAAGACAACATAGAACGCATGAATGTTAAGTATAAAGTTGCTGGGGATAGAGGACGAAAGCATGTTGTGTTTGAGGTTGGTGATCTTGTTTGGTTGCATTTGCGCAAAGATCGTTTTCCTGATTTGCGCAAGTCTAAGTTAATGCCACGTGCTGATGGTCCTTTTAAGGTGATAGAGAAAATCAATGATAATGCATATAAACTGGAGCTTCCTGCAGATTTTGGTACGGTAAGTCCTACATTTAACATTGTAGATTTAAAACCTTACTTCGGTGAAGAAGATGAGGTTGCGTCGAGGACGACTTCAATTCAAGAAGGGGAGCATGATGAGGACATCCCATCTATTGATACACCCGCTGTACCTACAGCGGAACACATACAAGGACCCATCACTCGAGCTCGTGCCAAGCAACTTAACTATCAGGTACTTTCGTTTCTTGGAACTCTTTCTCACATACATGAGAATATGATGCTGCCTAAATCAGATATGTTTGTTACTCTTAGGAATGATGGACCTAGCATGGATGAGAGGGACAAGCATTGGAGCATGATCGTGCATGGAGATGGCAGCATGCGTTTGAGGATTGAAGAAGACGCCACGAGTGGAGATTTCAGAACTTTGAAGCCACCATAATGAAGGATGAAGACTTGGACGAAATATACAAAGAGCTACTTCATAATTTCGTCCATAAATACATATGGTGCTGCGTCACTTCTATTTTTGGGCCAGGCCCATGTAAATTTCGCAGCAAATAAGACAGCCACTTTTAGGAGTCCGAATTTGAGGAGAAAAGGCCTGTTAGGGGTCCGTTCGACCACCCAACCCATGGCTGGTCGCACCCCTACCTTTTCCTCCTCAAATACCCCCGTAGCCGTCATTAGAACTCGGATTTTGATTAGACTAAAAGTTAGCCCTTGCTGCAACTACGAGCTCGACTTTTGAGGCCAATCGCCCAGAAGAAGACCGCCTATTCGGAATCCCACCTTTTGAATAAAGCATACATCTTTCATCCGCAATATCTTGATTGCTGTATTAGTTCTTACTTGTTCTCGATTTCAGGTAGGAATTAAGACCCTCGCTGGTCAGGCTGATCGTGCACCCGCAAGATCAGTAACTCCCGGAGATTGTCCTAGCGATTGCATTGGCGCACGAGCTTCGCACGTGTAGTCGGATCGTCAAGCACAAACTCCACCCACCAAATCGACGTATCAAGATCTCATCGAAAGATCGGACACCTTTGCCCTATCACGCATATAACAAATGCGCCATTGATAAGACAGGATATTTTGTCGATGACCCTTTTGGTGGGTCCCACATGGATATTAGTGGCGCATTCTGACCAATATGCGCCATTAGTAGAGAAATTATCAGTGGAGCATATTTGCAAATGCGCCACTAGTAAATACAAGTGGAGCATATTGAATAATGTGCTCCACTGATAAAACATCTATCTATAAGCCTTTTCCTACTAGTACCCAATAGAAACCTTAAACCATATTCCATACTCCATGTACCCAATAGAAACCTTAAAACCATATTCCCAATGTCATCCATTCATAACAAAACCGTTGTTCACTCAATCTTGATTTCATGTGTTGAACTATTCAATTTGCAAATGAGTTAATTGAGTACTTTAATGTTATATGAGTCCTAGCCCAAAGCCTAAGTGTAATAAATGCTATTTAAGAATAATTGTTGTCACACTTATTCAATAGTATTGTTATTGCACCAATTGACACTTGTGTGGTTAAATTCACATGAGTCTTCCTAAAAATCTATTCATACTTTGGTAAAGCATAAAGACTATATCAATTATGTCTTTCTTAGCCAATTCTCTCCAAACATCTTGATCTTGCCACTCAAACTCTCAAAATCTATTTCTTGCAATCCATGATTTTTTTGTCATATATCTTCTATCACAATGTCTTAATAAATCTAAATTGTTTAACAAACACTTTTCTTTTGTTTGTCTTGTTTGGTTGTGTTTGTATGGTATGTTTATGTTATGTTATTTCTGTGTTATAGTTTGTGCAAAGAGCTACGTGCTTAGTTGAGAGGAGTGGAAAGATCGTATTCTTCAAAAAGGCAAGTGACACACATATCTTCTACCTATTTTTATTACTGCATTAGTGTTTTTCAGTAGTATGCATGATAGGTGGAATATTCAACTGTTTTACAAAATGCTAGATCCTAGTAGTGAGTAGCTATCCCTGAACCCCACCTGGTAGGATGCTAAAATACATGAAAATTGATGCTATGCTTTAATCACATGAAAAGTTGTTTTGTGAAATAAATTAACAACTTCAACTAAAATGAACTACCTGGGTGGATTGGTTTGTTGTGGAGGCAAAGTAGGTGGGTTCTGGGGCGCATGCCTCGTAACAAGATGTGTACTCAGGATACTGCTCGGGACGGCCACTCAGGATTAAAGAGATTAATATGTCTTCCATGAGTAGATGATAAGGATCACGCCGATGATCCTTGAGTTTTGTCCCGATCTTTCACAGCGAGTCAACCCGGATAAATAATCTTCCAATAACGCAATGAACGTCACCTGAAGAAGAGGAACGGATCCAGCAAGCAACGTGATGAAGATCACCACGCCTCAAACCACAGCTCGATAATCCTTGATGACGCAAGAACCCTCGCAGCAATCTTTATTAGAAACACGGCAGCGCCGTTTCCCCGGAGGGATGATACACGGTGGAGCACACGATAGTTTTCAACTAAACAACTGAACTCCCTAAACCCTAGACTGCTGGCCTCCTTATATAGATGGCCAGAAAACTGTTGGGCTTGGACAGGCCCAAACCCAAAACACACAATAAAACCTAGGTGGCCCACAACTAGACCTAGCTATGAAATAACATAGGCATGAATATAAATTGCTAACACAACCTTAGACTAATTATTACATATCGTAGGTCGTCCTGGCGTGCCAATATGCAACGAGCTTCCCTCATCTTGGTGGAGTCCTGAAATTGGGCTTCACCTCCTCCGTCGTGCCCATATCATCCTCCCCCCTTCAAAAAGCGTTGTCCCCAACGCGTGAGGGTCTGCTCGAAAGGGTGGCGGAATATCAATAGCACCACGCATATTCGCCGTCTTCAAGTCTTGCTTGCCTTCCTCACCACATCCTCCCTCTTGGCCTGCTTGACTTGATACAGCCCTGGGTGGTTGCACCTCTTTTCTTCGCCAAATGAACTTGTACTGAGGCACCTCCACCTTCTTCTTCTCAAACCTTGCTGGAACCTTGCGTTGCTGAACATGAACCTGCTTAGCACGACCCTGCAAAGTAGTAATGCCTAGGCCACACAACTGACGAACACGTCCATCTTTGCCTGTATGCATACGCACTGCTGCTCCAACAAAACGTCTTCGTGGTGTTCTAACAAAACTGTGGCTGACTACCCGCGGCACCATATGCACCAGAACACGATCAGCACCACCGTCATCGGTCTGAACACCCATGTCAACACGAACTGGAAGTGGAACACATGGAACACATGCTGACATATCCTTCCCTTCATCAATAAAAGGCTTGACTTCAACCGGCTTGTCACTAACAAGAACGACTGGCTTGTCATCTACAGGCTTGGCTGAAACAATATCACCACTAACACTTTTCGCGTCATGCCCCTCATGCTGCGGCGTAGCTAGCCCAGATTTTGGCTTAGCCTTGCGCAAGTTCTCCTTGTGTACCATCAGCTCAACATCAGACTTTATTTGATCATCCTGCATAGGTTTCAAAGTCCGTTGTTTGCCATCATGCACAAAAGAATATGTATTTGCTCTTCCAGCATGAGTAACATTGCGATCATACTGCCATGGACGTCCAAGTAATACTCCACACACCTCCAATGGCAACACATCGCACTCGACCTCATCAACATAATCACCAACTGTAAATGGCACACGTACCTTATGAGTAACTTTCAGCATACCGCAACTATTTAACCATGCAACATGCTTAGGTTCAGGAATACGCCATGTCGACAAACCCAAAGTCGACACCACAGCCTTACTGATGCCATTACAGTAGCTACCACCATCCACCATGAGCTTGCATGCTTTGCCCTTGATCATACACTGCGTCTGAAATAGACTCCAACGCTGACCTCTTTCCACTGTCATACAAGCATCATCATAGACTCTCTTTAGTTGCATATTCAACCCATGTAACGGTTCAACCGCTTCCACAACATCCTTGACTATATCAGCCTTCGTATCTGCATAAGGTACAATTGTTGTCGTAGCCGGACGGACCTGCTCTACCAAACAATCCGCTGGCACAAAACGCTGCCTCGCAAGGCGCTTCACTTCTTCCCAAGTGTTTGGAGAACTCTGGCCCTTTATACGCATATCATACCATAAGCGCTTCCACCAAGCTGTAGTTGTTTGATCAAAGCGCTCAAGAGCTGAAGTGTAACAAGTAATTTCCCCGTGATCTCGAGAACGCGGCAATAACCAACGGTCCATTACCTCTTCCCATGCCAAATATTCCTGTGGCGTTGCATCTATCTTTAACCAAAGTCTTCGCAAACCTCCCAATGCTCTGGTCGCAGCAATAGCTTCAGGATAAATTAGGGGTGCTTCATCCGCTTCGCCGAGCCAAAGTGCTTGATAATAATCTGATACTTCTTCAGAAACTGTCGTAACAACACCTCCTACCATAGCTGCTCAACGTCAAAAACCCACCTGTACCGTGGTAGAGAAACAAAATAAACTTGTTCTCGTGATACTATGGTCCAGGCAATAAAATAAAACGAGCTGAAGTAGTAGTCCAACGATCTATGATCCGATCTTCAAGGAAACAAGTTGCAAACTCGTCAGCAAGAAGCAATCGAACATAGCAATACAAGTACTTTTCCTGTTCTTCTGAGCGCAGAGCGGAGAAAAATAAGCCAGCAGCGAGCTGGGCAGGGCGCTCGACCACGGAGCTCGTCTGTGGTCGAGCGAGGCGAGACTGGGCGATCGCTCTGTCCCTCCCAGGCGCCGGCTGAACGATGCAGATGGGCCGGCCCACTAGGAGCTAAGCCGGTCAAACCCACGATCCAGGCGTGGCGTGGACGATCAAGACGACCGGGATCCCGTCGAGGCGCGCGGTGAAACCTTCGATCGGATCAGGCGTCGAGCGCGAGGCAGCGACGATCAGATGCACGCGCGAGGGCAGATGGGCCAGATGCACGCTCGAGGCAAATGGGCCGACAGCGCCAAGCGCGCAGGCGAATCGACGGGGCGCGGGCGAGCTCGCTCGACCCCAGACGAGCTCCGTCCCTGGGCGAGGCGAGCTGGCCTCTTTTTTTTTTTTGATTTCTGATTGCCGATCGGATCTGCTGGCCCACAAGCAACGATCGGATATGCTTGCGATGGAGAGACCGATGTGTTCTGCTTTGCTCCCAATCGGACCTGCTTCGCTACCGATCGGATCTGCTCCCGATCAGATCGGTCCTGGGAATCAAGGAACCTGCTCAGCGACCACCAAGAGATGACAACCGATCTGAAATCAACTCGCTCTTAGCTGCCGACAAAGAACACGATCCAATCTGAAAACTTCACCTGTCGATCTGAAAATTGCTCGGGGAAAAGAACAATCCGCAGATCAAGCAATCAACAGAAAACACCCGCTGTGATCAACCCAGTAATCTGATACCACATGATAAAGGATCACGCCGATGATCCTTGAGTTTTGTCCCGATCTTTCACAGCGAGTCAACCCGGATAAATAATCTTCCAATAACGCAATGAACGTCACCTGAAGAAGAGGAACGGATCCAGCAAGCAACGTGATGAAGATCACCACGCCTCAAACCACAGCTCGATAATCCTTGATGACGCAAGAACCCTCGCAGCAATCTTTATTAGAAACACGGCAGCGCCGTTTCCCCGGAGGGATGATACACGGTGGAGCACACGATAGTTTTCAACTAAACAACTGAACTCCCTAAACCCTAGACTACTGGCCTCCTTATATAGATGGCCAGAAAACTGTTGGGCTTGGACAGGCCCAAACCCAAAACACACAATAAAACCTAGGTGGCCCACAACTAGACCTAGCTATGAAATAACATAGGCATGAATATAAATTGCTGACACAACCTTAGACTAATTATTACATATCGTAGGTCGTCCTGGCGTGCCAATATGCAACGAGCTTCCCTCATCTTGGTGGAGTCCTGAAATTGGGCTTCACCTCCTCCGTCGTGCCCATATCAGTAGATGTACTTCCAGTGCAGCCTTATGACATTATGGGCTCTGTCTTGATTGAGTAGGATTAAGGGTTCGGCCATAGGGTACTACAGCAGGTGGTAGCAGAATACAGGGGGTACGGTCAGATCCAGATGGTTGAATGCTTTTTCTGAAAGGTCTTGTCTCATTTTATTTATGGGGGTAAAATGAGTCTTAAGGTAAAAGTGCACAACCCTTGCAAGGTGTCAAATCTAAGCATTTAGCCGTGTCCTCGGTTATGGACAATTGAGTCTCTAGTCATGGAATGTTTGGAAGAATCTCATCATCGTTTCTGACTGCTTTGAAACTTGACTAGAAACCATTAGGCATGAGCTCAGGGCCATACACTCCGAGGGATGGTGGTTTCTGTGTTTCAAACTTTGTTGAGTTTCGCCCAGAAACTACATACCGGCCAGTATGTAATGTATGGGGGTTGTCTTGATCCTTATAAACTAAAATTTTGAAAGAAAGTTTTACAAAAACTTGTAGGATAAAATTGGCTTTATGCAAACTAGCCTAGGAGATCCAACAGCCATATGTCATGTAGTATAGTCTTTTCACAAATGCCACCAAATATGTGTCATTTGCTAGTACGTTGTTGTACTGACCCCTTTGGGGCTGCATATTCAAACGTGTAGGTTTTTATTTGGATAAGGAACGACTAGTAGGATCTCGAGTCTACATTGCAGCATGTCTACCTGTGGCACGTGATGAAGATGGAGGCTCATTGCTACTATGCTTTATGTTGTGTACTCGTAAGGTTGAAGACCTATGTATCTGGATTTACGATATAATATTGATGCTATTGCAATAATTACTATATTTTGTACTGTGTCTACTGATCCAGGGAATGGCACATTCTCACAGGAGTTCTGCCTTTAGAAAAAGGTAGGGCGCTATAGAATGGTATCAGAGCATAGTGCTACCTATAGTATCGAGACCCTATGATGTGGGGTGGCTTTCGGACTCCACCACATCATGTGCGTCAACACTCAAGTCCGACATCATCGAGGCGTGGAAGAGAAGGAAGAAGAAGAGTCACCGGAAGGAAGCTTGGAAGCACCCCAAGAAGAGGCAGCAGCTGAAGCTGGACCTGCTAAAGCCGGTCCTACCCCGGCTAAAGCCGGCCCATCGGCTAAAGCCGGCCTTAACCCTGGCTATAGCCGGTCTACCCGAGTCAGCTATGTCTTGGCCATGAAGCCACCTATGTTATCTATCTCCCTAGTGACCAAACTACCCCTAGCTCGTGGCTCCCTATATATATGGGTCACTCTCTCCCTCCCTAGGGAAGAGATGAATTAAGATAAGAATTGGCATGATGCCTCCTCCCTTGTGGGAACCCAACTAGATCTACATCTAGAAATCACCCTCTTTGTTTGGGATCTCTTCTATTTGGGGAATTCTACCTTGATTTGGATCTCTTGCATACAAGAGTGTGTAATTCTATCCAATTGATTGGTCTCTTCCCCTCTTGGAATTCTATCCCTTGCAAGTCAATCTCTCACAAGGAATTCTACTCTTGGAGTCTCTTCCTTGTGATTCTATTGAGTTGGTGAATCAGGCCAACGAGGACAACCAGTGTGTATCTTGTGTGTGTGTGTGTGTTTGCCTTCGATTTGTGTGTCGTGTTCATCGTGTTCGCCATGTTCTTCATGTTCATCCTCTTCCCCCGCCACAAATCTCGTGAATCCATGAAGATCGGGCCACACCTAAGGGGTCACCCCTCATCATATGGTATCAGCAGCTTTTGGTTGCCACGAATTTACTCTTGTTTGTGATTTCCACCATAAGTTTCGAAAATATAAAAATAGACCCAAAATTGCCTCGAATTTTGATCTCAAGATTTGTTTAGTTGTTTGTGGTTTTGATCCATAGATTTGATGTCTTGGGTGTTGATCTACATTGCCACAAAATTTCTAGCCCCAATTCCTCTTATTACTCTCGGAATTGATGATTTTATCATCCAACTTGCGCCCAAATCGACGAACAGCTCATGTAGGATTTCTCAAAAAAGTTTGAACCGGCTAAAGCTGGACCTCAAACCGGCTAAAGCCGGTACACTGGCTAAAGCCGGCCCATCTCGTCTCGCAGGTCAACACCACCGCCCGACCTACCTTGGCCTCCCCGCTTCACGCGCAGCATCAGCTCGCTCCCCCCGCCTGGCCCCCGCGCGACGCAGCCGCCAACTCACCCCGCTAGGTACCCGCTCCGGCCCAGCACCGCCCACGCCCCGCGCGCACGCGCACGCCCGCAGCAGGCCGACCTCCCAGTGCCTCCTGCGCCCTCCTGCTGGCCTCGCATGCACGCGACCCTTGGCTCAAAAAGTTCCATGCACAGTGTGATGAGGACATCCCTACGGTTGATACAACCGTTGCACCTACAGCCACACTTCCTCACATTCCACAATTCCAAGGACCTCTCACAAGAGCTCGTGCACGCCAACTAAATTATCAGGTACTTTCGTTTCTAGGAACTATTCCTAATATTCATGAGAATATGATGCTGCCTAAATCAGATGTGTTTATATTACTTAGGAATGATGGGCCTAGCACGGATGAGAGGGACAAGCATTGGAGCATGATCGTGCATGGAGAGGATGGCAGCAATCGTGTGAGGATTCAGGATGACGCTACAAGTGAGGATTTCAGAACTTTGAAGCCACCATAATGCTGCAAGGATGCTTGGACGAAATTCACAAGTTACTCAATCATAAAATTCGTCCAAGGCTTTATATGGTGCTGCGTCACCTTATTTTATGGGTTAAACCCATGTATTTTCGTCATAGGTATTTTAGGGATTTTCTGGAGGCTGTTTGAGTGGAAATTGGCCCATCTAGGGTTATTTTCGGATGGCCCATTAGGGCTATATGAAAATCCCTGCCCTTTCCCTCATATATACCTCCTCCTAGCCGTCATTAGAACTTGGATTTTGTTTAGTTAAAGACTTAGCCACAAGCTACTCTTCGCCATAGGCACAAGTGTCAAATCGACCTTTTGTACTACGCACAGACAGAATCCCACCTCTTTAATAAAGCCTTCATCTTTATTCGCAATATCTTGATTGCAACTATAATTCTTGCTTGTTCTTCGATTGCTTGCAGGAATTGATCCTCGTGATCAGGTTGATCTAGCTCCGGCGTGATCAATAGCCTCGGAAGTTGGTGTATCGATTGCTAAGGCGCAACGTCTCGCACGTTTGTAGTCGGATCGTCAACGTCGACCTCCACCATAATCGATAGTTACCACCTGTTGCAGGGTAAGAACGGGTAAGAGTGTTGGTTTGCTTGACAGATTAAGCGTTTTCCACCCCTGTTCCTGTTTTATCCATACCCTACAACTGTGCTTTTGAGTACTAATCATGCCATCAGACAGCACCGCGCCACATCCACTGGAGGGTGAAGCCTTGCAGGCTCACGTCACCAAACTTTTGTCTGATCATATGCAGGATGTGGACAAGCGTTTTAGTGACACGATGGAGCAACTTGAGGGACTCGAGACCGCCTTCACCGCCAAACTCGACGCTAAATTCCAGGAGGTGCTCACACGCTTACCACCTCCACCGCCGGCTCGCGCGCCTCCGCCACAACCGACTCGCGTGGCTCCTACACCGGCCGTTGGGGGACGTGCACAACACGTTCTACATCACCCGGCCCAAACTTCGGTTGCGGGTGCTGCTGCGGGAGCTACGGGTGTTACACAGGCCCGCGATGCACAGCAGGATGATTACTACGGGGAAGATGAGTACGAGGGCGAGTACGCGGATGACTTCACAGTTGATCAGCCACCTGGTCGTCCTCGGCCCTACATTCGCCGTCCACCTCCTCGTCCGCTGGTACGTGATGATGACCATGTTGCTAAGCTGAAATTACATGCTCCTACATTTGATGGTCGCTATAACCCTGATGCATACCTCTCTTGGGAATTAGAATTAGACTAGCGTTTTGCATGTTTACATTATCCCGAGGATAGACGTGTTAGTGCTGCTACTTGTGAGTTCACTAGCTTTGCTTCCATATGGTGGTCTGAATATTGTCGTGCTAATCATGCTAATCCAATCACTACATGGGATGTTTTAAAATAGGCTATGCGTATTCGTTTTGTTCCACCATATTATCAGCGTTCCATGCTTACCAAATTAGCACATCTAGATCAAGGCAAAAATTCTGTAGAGGATTACTATCAGGAGTTGCAAACTGGCATGCTACGTTGTGGTATAGAGGAGGATAATGAAGCATTAATGGCACGTTTTGTAGGCGGGTTAAATAAGGAAATTCAGACCATTCTTCGATATAAATCTTATCACACTATTACCCGTTTGTTCCATCTTGCTTGCAATGCTGAATGTGAAGTGCAGGATCGACGCGAGGCGACGCGAACTAATTTTTCTGCAGGGCGTTCTTCTTGGAGATCACAGAATTCGGCGTCACGACCTGCTGCACCTACACCTCCAGCGACCACATCCACGCGATCTGCAGCATCTACACCACCTCCGTTTGCTGCACGGAAGACTACTACGGGACCAGCCCTGAGCGCTGCGTCCTCCATGGCATCTACAGGCAAGTCCAGCCAAATTCAGTGCCGCAAATGTGGTGGACTTGGTCACTTTGCACGCGATTGTGCCTCCTCCCGCGTGATGATTGCTCTTGAGGATGGTGGATATGACTCCGCCAGTGATTATAATGAAGATACTTTGGCTCTTATTGCATCTGATGAACAATGTGCTGCTGCATCCACGGAGCAAGATTCTGAATATATGGCTGCAGAACATGCGGAGAAATACCCGAGTTTAGTTGCACAGCGAGTCTTGAGTGCACAAATTACCAAGGCTGAGCCTGACCAGCGCCATAATCTGTTCCATACCAAGGGCGTGGTTAAAGATCGCTGTATTCGCATTATTATTGATGGTGGAAGCTGCAACAACTTGGCGAGCATGGAGATGGTTGATAAGCTTGCGCTTACGACACGACCCCATCCTCGTCCATATCACATTCAATGGTTTAATAACAGCGGCAAGGTTAAGGTAACACGTACAGTTCGTGTGCATTTTACTATTGCTACATATGCTGATTATGTTGAGTGTGATGTTGTCCCTATGCAAGCATGTGCTCTTTTACTTGGTAGACCATGGCAATTTGATACAAATTCTATACACTATGGTAGCACAAATCAGTATTCTCTTGTTCATAATGATAAGAAAATTGTGTTACTTCCCATGTCTCCTGAAAGTATTTTAAAAGATGATCTTGCTAGAGCTAGTAGAGCACATAATGAGGGGAAAAAGCTGAGCGAAAATCAGATTGTTGCTAAGGAACTTATGCCTTCTACAAGTACTTCTAAATCTGCTCCCAAACATGCTAATGAAATTCGTTTGAAAAGTACTTGTTTGATAGCTAGCAAATCTGATATTTCTGAAATTGATGTGAGTACTACTGCCTGTTATGCTATCATTTGCAAAGAAGTGTTGTTTTCAGCTGAGGAGATACCTTCTTCTTTGCCACCTGCTATTGCTAATATTTTGCAGGAGTATGCGGACGTTTTTCCACAAGATGTATGATGAGGATTGGCACGCCAGGACGACCTACGATATGTGATAATTAAGTCTAAGGTTGTGTCATTAATTTGTATCTGTTCATGTTATTTCTTAGACTGGTCACGTTGTGGGCCAATTAGGGTTTTATTTTATGTTTTGGGTTTGGGCCTGTCCAAGCCCAATAGTTTTATGGCCGTCTATATAAGGAGGCTGGGCGGCTAGGGTTAGGGAGGCTGAAAATTATGTAGAACTTTTAGTTCCCACGTGTGTGTTCCATCCCTCCGGGGTTGGCGTATTGAGACGGCGTTTCCGACGTTCGTCTAGTTATCCACTATATTGTGTTATGCGTGAAGGTGCTTGTTATTCAAGTATTGTCGTGCTTCGGCGTGAGGCTCGCTGTTCATCATCGAGTTGCTCGTTGGATTCATCTATTCGGCGTGAGGTTCGTCTAGATCGACGAGTTGCTCGCAGGATTGGCGTTCCCCAATCTTTAGGTCGCGTGTTCCGCTCACGTGATTGGGAGATCTATCAGATCAGGTGGTGCATCGTGAAAGATCGGGCAAACAATCCGTATCATCTTGGTATCAGAGCGCCAGGTTGATCACGGTGCAAGGTGGAGCTGTTGTCGTCAGGCTGATCATTGATTTGTTGGATGGCAGAGTTATGAGTCGTGATTGATTTTGCATCTTGGCGAGTTGAAGGTTTTGCAGTCAGCCAGCGAGTTGGTTGTGGTGGCAGAGAGATTGATATTGTTTCTGTTCGATGTAAGGACCAGCGACATATCAAATTTCTTTTTGGTTTGTAGATTGAGATCTGCAGTCGCGTGGTATCCAGGAAGAAAAGGAAGAGGTACCGGAATTCTGAATCGGATCGATACATTCCTAGGAAAAGATCACGCGAGGGTTTCTTCAGGTTGGAAGGTGTCGCCGATTTAGCTGGAGCAGAGGGAGTCATCTTGATTAGATTGGATTCTAGATCGAGCCAGTTGAAAAAAAAGTAATCGCTCACGCCGCGCGCCGCACGACAGACGACCTCCGTCGTCGAGCGCACCCGGCCTTGCTCGCCTGTCACCAGGCGCTTCGTTCCGGCCACGCCATGGCGATCGCGGGTCCGAGCGCCAAACGCTCCCTAGCTCGGCCCGGCCCAGTGCCTCATCTTGCTCGGCCCATTGCCTGGATCGCGCCTGGGAGATCGGTCGGCTGCACCGAGAGACGAGATCGTTTTTGTTCTAGCGCCTGGCTCGTTCTCAGGTGAAGTCATCAGGAGGAAGAAAGTAAGCCGCGCGTGGAGCACAACATACAAAAAAAGGATGCAATCACGTGTACTGTATTGAACTTGAATTGGAGTTGTTTCCAGATGTGTCAACTTAATTCGTTCAATCTTTTGCGTGAAGACAAAAGGAGGAAAAGAAGAGACACTGGTTATTCAACAGATTGCAAATGCGGGTGTACTCAGTTCATTTGGACCTTTGGCATACATGAATCTGTCATGTTTGTTTTGGGTGATGTGTTTGGTTTGCATCCAATTTTCAGATTGCGTCAGTAGGCGTACTCAGCTTATTTGGACCTTTGGCGTGCAAGAATTTGTCTTGTTTGTTATGGGTGATTTGCTAGGTGTGCTTCCAGATTACATTCAAGAGGATGTTTTGTGTCTCAATCAGGTTGGTGGCACCGACAACGGAAGTGGCGCCAAGGGCAAGTCAAGCTAGCCGAGAGGGAGGTGTGGTGTGGCAGGCTGGCAAGGCTTGAAGACGAAGAGTGGCGATATTGCAGATTTGATGCCACGTTTTACGAGAAGACCCTCCGGCATTGAGGACAACGCCTTTCTAAGAAGGGGAGGATGATGAGGATTGGCACGCCAGGACGACCTACGATATGTGATAATTAAGTCTAAGGTTGTGTCATTAATTTGTATCTGTTCATGTTATTTCTTAGACTGGTCACGTTGTGGGCCAATTAGGGTTTTATTTTATGTTTTGGGTTTGGGCCTGTCCAAGCCCAATAGTTTTCTGACCGTCTATATAAGGAGGCTGGGCGGCTAGGGTTAGGGAGGCTGAAAATTATGTAGAACTTTTAGTTCCCACGTGTGTGTTCCATCCCTCCGGGGTTGGCGTATTGAGACGGCGTCTCCGACGTTCGTCTAGTTATCCACTATATTGTGTTATGCGTGAAGGTGCTTGTTATTCAAGTATTGTCGTGCTTCGGCGTGAGGCTCGCTGTTCATCATCGAGTTGCTCGTTGGATTCATCTATTCGGCGTGAGGTTCGTCTATATCGACGAGTTGCTCGCAGGATTGGCGTTCCCCAATCTTCAGGTCGCGTGTTCCGCTCACGTGATTGGGAGATCTATCAGATCAGGTGGTGCATCGTGAAAGATCGGGCAAACAATCCGTATCAATGTACCTCCAGGACTGCCACCTATTCGTGGAATTGAGCACCAAATTGATTTGATTCCTGGAGCATCTTTGCCCAACCGTGCGCCATATCGTACCAATCCGGAGGAGACGAAAGAGATTCAGCGACAAATTCAAGAACTTCTTGACAAGGGTCATATTCGTGAGTCTCTTAGTCCTTGTGCTGTTCCTATTATTTTGGTACCAAAGAAAGATGGTTCTTCGCGCATGTGTACTGATTGTAGAGCAATCAATAATATTACTATTCGCTATCGTCATCCTATTCCTCGTTTAGATGACATGCTTGATGAATTGAGTGGCTCTACCATGTTTTCTAAGGTTGATTTGCGTAGTGGTTACCACCAAATTCGTATGAAGTTAGGAGATGAATGGAAAACTGCATTTAAAACTAAATTTGGCCTATATGAGTGGTTAGTGATGCCTTTTGGTTTAACTAATGCGCCCAGCACTTTCATGAGATTAATGAATGAAGTTTTACGTGCTTTTATTGGACATTTTGTGGTGGTATATTTTGATGATATATTGATATATAGCAAATCTGTAGAAGAACATTTGGAACATTTACGTGCTGTTTTTGATGCTTTACGTGCTGCACGTTTGTTTGGTAACATTACAAAGTGCACCTTTTGCACGAATAGAGTTGCTTTTCTTGGCTATGTTGTTACAGCACAGGGTATTGAAGTTGATCCCGCCAAGATTGAAGCAATTTCGAGTTGGCCACAACCCAAAACAGTCACACAAGTCAGGAGCTTCCTTGGCCTTGCTGGATTTTATAGGCGCTTTGTGAAAGATTTTGGTTCCATTGCAGCGCCGCTGAACGAGCTTACTAAGAAAGATGTGCCCTTTGTTTGGGGCAATGCACAACAAGACGCCTTCATGTTACTCAAAGATAAGCTTACGCATGCTCCTTTACTCCAACTTCCTGATTTTAATAAGACTTTTGAGTTGGAATGTGATGCTAGTGGAATTGGTTTAGGAGGAGTGTTGTTACAAGAGGGTAAACCTGTTGCATATTTTAGTGAGAAATTGAGTGGAGCTAGTTTGAACTATTCTACTTATGATAAGGAATTATATGCTCTTGTTCGAACATTAGAAACTTGGCAACATTATTTATGGCCTAAAGAATTTGTTATACATTCTGATCATGAATCTTTGAAGCATATTCGTAGTCAAGCTAAGTTGAATAAACGTCATGCAAAGTGGGTTGAATTCATTGAATCTTTTCCTTATGTTATTACAAAAAGGGTAAAGATAATATTATTGCTGATGCTTTGTCATGTCGTTATGCCATGTTATCTCAACTTGACTTCAAAATCTTTGGATTGGAAACTATCAAAGAACAATATGTGAACGATGCAGATTTTAAAGATGTTTTGCAGCATTGTTTAGAGGGTAGAACTTGGAACAAATTCGTCCTCAATGATGGGTTTGTGTTCCGTGCTAACAAACTATGCATTCCCGAAGGTTCCGTTCGTCTTTTGTTGTTGCAGGAGGCGCATGGAGGAGGATTAATGGGTCACTTTGGAGTAAAGAAGACAGAAGACGTACTTGCTACACACTTCTTTTGGCCACGCATGAGAAGGGATGTTGAGAGGTTTGTTGCTCGCTGCACAACATGTCAAAAAGCTAAGTCCCGCCTTAATCCACATGGTTTATATATGCCTCTTCCTGTTCCTAGTGTACCTTGGGAGGATATTTCTATGGACTTTGTGTTAGGATTACCTCGAACACAGAAGGGGAGGGATAGTATTTTTGTGGTTGTGGATAGATTTTCTAAGATGGCACACTTTATTCCTTGTCATAAGAGTGATGATGCTGCTCATGTTGCTGAATTATTCTTTCGCGATGTTGTTCGCTTGCATGGTGTGCCTAATACTATTGTTTCAGATCGTGATACTAAATTTCTTAGTCATTTTTGGAGATGTTTATGGGCTAGGTTGGGGACTAAATTGCTGTTTAGTACTACATGTCATCCCCAAACTGATGGACAAACTGAAGTAGTAAATAGAACTTTATCTACCATGTTAAGGGCTGTTTTAAAGAACTTAAAAATGTGGGAAGATTGTTTACCTCATATTGAATTTGCTTACAATCGTTCCGTGCATTCTACAACTAAGTTATGTCCTTTTGAGATTGTGTATGGTTTTGTTCCTCGTGCACCTATTGATTTATTACCTATTCCATCTTCGGTGCAACATAATTTTGATGCTACACAACGTGCTGAACAGATTCTTACGTTGCATAGGATTACTAAGGAAAATATAGAACGTATGAATGCTAAATATAAAGTTGCTGGTGATAAAGGACGAAAGCATATTGTGTTTGATGTGGGAGATCTAGTTTGGTTGCATTTGCGCAAAGATCGTTTTCCTGATTTGCGCAAGTCTAAATTAATGCCACGTGCTGTTCAGCATATAAACTTGAGCTTCCTGCAGAGATGGGCACGGTAAGTCCTTCATTTAACATTGCAGATTTGAAACCATACTTTGGAGAAGAAGATGAGATTGCGTCGAGGACGACTTCAATTCAAGAAGGGGAGGATGATGAGGACATCCCTACGGTTGATACAACCGTTGCACCTACAGCCACACTTCCTCACATTCCACAATTCCAAGGACCTCTCACAAGAGCTCGTGCACGCCAACTAAATTATCAGGTACTTTCGTTTCTAAGAACTATTCCTAATATTCATTAGAATATGATGCTGCCTAAATCAGATGTGTTTATATTACTTAGGAATGATGGGCCTAGCACGGATGAGAGGGACAAGCATTGGAGCATGATCGTGCATGGAGAGGATGGCAGCAATCGTGTGAGGATTCAGGATGACGCTACAAGTGAGGATTTCAGAACTTTGAAGCCACCATAATGCTGCAAGGATGCTTGGACGAAATTCACAAGTTACTCAATCATAAAATTCGTCCAAGGCTTTATATGGTGCTGCGTCACCTTATTTTATGGGTTAAACCCATGTATTTTCGTCATAGGTATTTTAGGGATTTTCTGGAGGCTGTTTGAGTGGAAATTGGCCCATCTAGGGTTATTTTCGGATGGCCCATTAGGGCTATACGAAAATCCCTGCCCTTTCCCTCATATATACCTCCTCCTAGCCGTCATTAGAACTTGGATTTTGTTTAGTTAAAGACTTAGCCACGAGCTACTCTTCGCCATAGGCACAAGTGTCAAATCGACCTTTTGTACTACGCACAGACAGAATCCCACCTCTTTAATAAAGCCTTCATCTTTATTCGCAATATCTTGATTGCAACTATAATTCTTGCTTGTTCTTCGATTGCTTGCAGGAATTGATCCTCGTGATCAGGTTGATCTAGCTCCGGCGTGATCAATAGCCTCGGAAGTTGGTGTATCGATTGCTAAGGCGCAACGTCTTGCACGTTTGTAGTCGGATCGTCAACGTCGACCTCCACCATAATCGATAGTTATCGTCTCATCGAAAGATCGGGCACCTTTACCCTATCACAGTGCGACGCCATGGATGCCAACCTTATCGCACGGTTCGATGACTTCGACACAAAAGCCGCAAGGATAATGGACTCGAACGCAGCGCTCATTGAGCAACTCATATCATCCGTCGGCAACTTGGCGCATCAAATTCACCGCTCGAAGTCACGATTATCACGATCACGCTCCAACCATGGGAGTTGCCATGAGCGTCATCGACAACGTCTCCCTCAAGAGCATGGTGCAAACCATCGACCACATATTGGTAGCGTATGTGAGAGGAAGAAACCTACCCCACGCAAGGATGAGAGCCACATATACATTGAGAGCAAGAGTGATACACCACATGAGTTGCGTGAGGACATTTTGATTTCTAGCAACTTAATCTCTACTCCTCTTGTGTTGTCTTCTTCTTTGCTAGGTTGCTCGGATAATGATGACGTCCATTCCATGGAGATGAGGGACTCCACTATATGTGAGATGAGTAACTCCACTATATGTGAGATGAGTGAACCCACTATGCGTGAGATGAGTGAATCCACTATATGTGAGAGTGAATGCTTCCACTTTGAGGGCATGAGTGATACACCGAGTGAGACAAGAGTGGTAGTTGATATGTCAAGTGAGGCCATTTCGATTTCTAAAAACTTACCCTCTATCTCAAGTGTGTTTCTCATGTTGCAATAGATTCCATGGATGAAGCGACGCCAACCTTGGACAAGATGTACATGGTGCATACACTTGATGATAATTCACCATGCTTAGAAGATGATGAGCATGTCAGACACTTGGAGCTACCTACTTCAACAACACCTACATCAAAGGAGTGCAACAACAAAGGTAACAACATAGGTGTTGCTGATGCCATGATTCCCCTAGTGGATATGAACATGCTAAGCTATGAGTGCATCACTTTATCGCCTACTGCATGCAATATGTTGAACAATTGCTCTTTCCCATGTATTGCTTGCAATGATGACAATGATGCTTGTGATATTGATGAGGACATCCCATCTATTGATACAACCGCTGCACCTATAGCGGAACACATACAAGGACCCATCACTCGAGCTCATGCCAAGCAACTTAACTATCAGGTACTTTCGTTTCTTGGAACTCTTTCTCACATACATGAGAATATGATGCTGCCTAAATCAGATATGTTTGTTACTCTTAGGAATGATGGACCTAGCATGGATGAGAGGGACAAGCATTGGAGCATGATCGTGCATGGAGATGGCAGCAAGCGTTTGAGGATTGAAGAACATGCCACGAGTGGAGATTTCAGAACTTTGAAGCCACCATAATGAAGGATGAAGTCTTGGACGAAATATACAAAGAACTACTTCATAAATTCGTCCATAGAGAGATATGGTGCTGCGTCACTTTTATTTTTGGGCCAGGCCCATGTAATTTTCGCAGCAAATAAGACAGCCACTTTTAGGAGTCCGAATTTGAGGAGAAAAGGCCTGTTAGGGGTCCGTTCGACCACCCAACCCATGGCTGGTCGCACCCCTACCTTTTCCTCCTCAAATACCCCCCGTAGCCGTCATTAGAACTCGGATTTTGATTAGACTAAAGTCAGCCATTGCTGCAACTACGAGCTCGACTTTTGAGGCCAATCGCCCAGAAGAAGACCGCCTATTCGGAATCCCACCTTTTGAATAAAGCATACATCTTTCATTCGCAATATCTTGATTGCTGTATTAGTTCTTACTTGTTCTCGATTTCAGGTAGGAATTAAGACCCTTGCTGGTCAGGCTGATCGTGCATCCGCAAGATCAGTAACTCCCGGAGATTGTCCTAGCGATTGCATTGGCGCACGAGCTTCGCACGTGTAGTCGGATCGTCAAGCACGAACTCCATCCACCAAATCGACATATCAAGATCTCATCGAAAGATCGGCCACCTTTGCCCTATCAAGTGGTATCAGATTTCAGGTTGCTCGGTGAGATTTACTGTTTTCGTAGTTTAGATTGCATCTGTGTTCATACCTATAAACCACGAAAAAGCCAAAAATACAGTTAGGGTTTAGATCATCTCGTCCCATAAACCATCCGAGCCTTTGCATTGTCTTTTCAGTTTGCATTGTTGAATTTGTGTCTGCATCCGCGTGTCGAGTTGCTGGTCTTAGTGTCTGTTCCTTTAGAGTTTCGAGTTCGAATCACCATAGTCCCACCACCGCCGCACGCTTGCACCACTGCTCCACCATATCCTTCCACCACCACGCCATATACTTCCGCCACCGCCTTCGCATAAGCTTTTGTTCGTTCTTCCCAATTTCATCCGTGCCTTTTTCAGAGTCCGTGAATTAGGTTTCGGTCGCCAGTCAAGAGGTAGAAGAAGAGCAACAAAAAAAAAAAGTCAACTCCGCATCCAAGTCGGGTTGACCCGTCCCTACTAGTCCAGTCCGATTTCAGTCCGAATTGGACAGTTTCGTCAGTTTTTGACGGTTTTCGACAGCAAATTTCAACTGGCCATAACTTTTGCATACGAACTCCGTTTTCGACGTGCGAGTACTCAAAATGTTCCGCACGAAAAGATCTACGTGACCGTTGTTGTGCGACACTCAGAACTCCCAAAAAAGGCCGGGAAGGTCGAGTTTTTGCCCTCTGAAGTTTCAGACCCGAAAATTCCTACAGATCTTCACTTATATCTTGCTTTGGAGCTGTTCCTTTCTACTTGTTGTGCCACGCCGTGACTTTCTTAGTGTTCTCGGCTCGCGTCTCTAGCACGGTATAGCCTAGGACCAGCACAGTACAGTGGTTGAGCATTCATTCAACATTGCATTGCTATTTTGATATTTGCTGTGTTTTTGCTACCATATAAGCCTTCCTACAGCTCCACATATTTCTGCACGTGCGTTGTATCGACACCTGGTAATCGCTTTGTGCAATTTTGGGAGTCGCTGATCCTTGTTGGTTGCATATCACCTTCCTCCTGTTTGGTAAGAACTTGTAAGAGCTTTGTATACCGCTTGACGGATTACGCGTGATTCCACCATATTTCGTAGTTCGTAGGTATATATATTTGTGCTTGCTTCTCCGCTAACCATGACAGGAACCACGAAGGATGATGTTGATCCGGCGAAGATGACTAATGCAGAGTTGCATGCCCACTTCACTCGGGTGTTGGTGGGGCGTGCACAAGACGTGGACACACGCTTGGGTGATGTTGATTCCAAGCTTTCTGATGCGATGGACAAGATGGCTGGTCTTGAGGCATCCTTCAACACCAAGCTCGACGCCCGGTTCCAGGAAGTCTTGGCCCATTTACCACCACAGCCGGGCATCCCTGTACCACGTGCTCGCCGCGTTCCTCTCATCCCGCCATCTGCGGGTACCATTACAGCCGCGGCAGCTGCTGCGGCCGCTACGGAGGCGGCCACCCAGGATGGATATGCTGCTGACGAGGGGGAAAACGAGTTCGAAGATGAAAACGAGCTCGACGAGGACGAGGTCCAACAACCTGCACCTGGCCGTCCGCGGCAATACAACCGCAACGCTCGTCCACCTCCGCGTCCGGTACGTGATGATGACCATGTGGCTAAGCTAAAATTAAATATTCCACCATTTGAGGGTAGATATAATCCTGATGCATATCTCACTTGGGAGTTAGAAGTAGAGCAACGTTTTGCATGTTTACGCTATCCTGAGCATTTGCGTGTTAGTGCTGCTACATGTGAATTTACCGATTTTGCTTCTATCTGGTGGTCTGAATATTGTCGAGTCAATCATGCTAATATTCCTGCTACTTGGCTTGGTCTAAAACATGCCATGCGTACTCGTTTTGTACCTCCACATTATCAACGGGACTTGCTTAAAAAATTAACTCGTTTAGAACAAGGCAAAAATTCTGTACAAGAGTATTATCAAGAGTTACAAACAGGCATGATTCGTTATGGTATTGTAGAGGATAATGAAGCTATGCTTGCACGTTTCTTTGGTGGTTTAAATAAGGAGATTCAGCATATTTTAGACTACAAAGAGTACAACACTATCACTCGTTTATTTCACCTTGCTTGCAAAGCTGAACTTGAAGTGCAGGATCGTCAACCATCATGGAGAAGAGCTAATAATTCTGCAGGACGTACTTCTTCATGGTCTGCGCGCCAATCAGCTCCACCTTCTCGTGGGGATGCACCAGGTCCTTCCACCTCCAGGTATACCACGCCGACATCAAGAACGCCACCTGCTCCTGCTCCTGCTCCATCACCATCTGCTGGTCCGACACGGAGTTCTTCTTCCATGGCCTCCACGGGGAAGACTCGCGACATTCAGTGTCGCAAATGTTTTGGGTTTGGTCACATCGAAAAAGAATGCAGAACCAAACGTGTGATGGTGGTGCTTGAAGATGGCGAATATGACTCTGCGAGTGATTTTGATGATGATACATTGGCACTTATTGCTGCACGTGATGGTGCCAATTCTGATTCTGATAAGGAGATGGAGGTAATGGGAGCTGAAACTGCTGATCAATACAAGAGTTTAGTTGCACAACGTGTCTTGAGTGTGCAATTAAGCAAAGCTGAGCATGATCAACGCCACAATTTGTTTCAAACAAGAGGCGTTGTTAAGGAGAGAGCTATCCGGATCATCATTGATGGAGGGAGTTGTAACAATCTGGCTAGTATTGACATGGTGGAGAAGCTTGCTCTACCCACACGACAACGACCTCATCCCTATTACATTCAATGGTTTGAGAGCTCCCGTAAGCTCAAGGTAACAAGAACTGCACGCGTGCATTTTACTATTAGTACTTATTCTGATTTTGTTGATTGTGATGTTGTACCTATGCAAGCTTGTTCTTTGTTACTTGGTAGACCATGGCAATTTGATAGAGAATCTGTACATAATGGTAAAACTAATCAGTATTCTCTTACACATGCTGGCAAGAAAATTGGACTTAAACCCATGACTCCGGAACAAATTTTGAAAGATGATCTTGCTAGAGCTAGTAGATTAAAAAATGAGGACAAACATAAGAGTGAGAATCAGATTATTGCTGCAGATTTTGTACCCCCTAAGCATTCTTCTAAATCTGATTCTAACCATGCTACTGAAATTCGTTTGAAGAATCCTTGTTTACTTGCTAGCAAATCTGATCTTGCTGAAATTGATGTCAATATTACTCCATGTTATGCCATTGTTTGCAAAGAAGTTCTATTTTCATTTGAGGATATGCCTCCTTCTTTGCCACCTGCGGTTGCTAACCTTTTGCAGGAATACATGGACGTTTTTCCACAAGATGTTCCACCTGGACTTCCACCTATTCGTGGGATAGAACACCAGATTGATTTGATTCCAGGAGCCTCGCTGCCCAACCGTGCGCCATATCGCACCAATCCTGAAGAAACAAAAGAGATCCAACGACAAATCCAGAGTTTATTGGACAAAGGTTATATTCGTGAGTCTCTTAGTCCATGCGCTGTTCCTATTATTTTAGTACCTAAGAAAGATGGTTCTTCGCGCATGTGTACTGATTGTCGAGCTATTAATAATATTACCATTCGATATCGTCACCCTATACCTCGTTTGGATGACATGCTAGATGAGTTGAGTGGTTCTATTATGTTTTCTAAAGTTGATTTGCGTAGTGGTTACCACCAAATTCGTATGCAATTAGGAGATGAATGGAAAACAGCTTTTAAAACTAAGTTCGGTTTATATGAGTGGTTAGTAATGCCGTTTGGTTTAACTAATGCACCTAGTACCTTTATGAGACTGATGAACGAAGTTTTACGTGCTTTTATTGGTCGTTTTGTGGTGGTATATTTTGATGACATTCTCATATATAGCAAATCTTTAGAGGACCATTTGGATCATTTACGTGCTGTTTTCAATGCTTTACGTGATGCACGTTTATATGGTAATCTTGAGAAGTGCACCTTTTGCACAAACAGAGTTGCTTTTCTTGGTTATGTTGTTACAGAATAGGGAATTGAAGTTGATCCAGCCAAGATTGAAGCTATTGAGAATTGGCCGCAGCCCAAGACGGTCACACAAGTGCGGAGTTTTCTTGGTCTCGCTGGGTTTTATAGGCGCTTTGTCAAAGATTTTGGTTCTATTGCTGCGCCATTGAATGAGCTCACAAAGAAGGATGTGCCCTTTGTTTGGGGCGATGCACAACAAGAGGCCTTCATGATACTGAAAGATAAGTTAACACATGCTCCATTACTCCAACTTCCTGATTTTAATAAGACGTTTGAACTTGAATGTGATGCTAGTGGAATTGGTTTGGGAGGTGTGTTATTACAAGAGGGCAAACCTGTAGCATATTTTAGTGAAAAATTGAGTGGGCCTAGTCTGAACTATTCTACTTATGATAAAGAATTATATGCGTTGGTTCGGACATTAGAAACTTGGCAACATTATTTATGGTCTAAAGAATTTGTTATACATTCTGATCATGAATCTTTGAAGCATATTCGTAGTCAAGCAAAACTGAATCGTCGCCATGCAAAGTGGGTTGAATTTATTGAATCTTTTCCTTATGTTATCAAACACAAAAAGGGTAAAGATAATATTATTGCTGATGCTTTGTCGCGCCGTTATACTATGTTATCTCAGCTTGACTTCAATTTTTTTGGGTTGGAAACTATAAAGGAACAATACTTGCATGATGCTGAATTTAAAGATGTGTTGCAGAATTGTAGTGATGGTAGAACATGGCACAAATTCATCCTTAATGGGACACTTTGGTGTCAAGAAGACGGAGGATGTTCTTGCTGCACACTTCTTTTGGCCACGCATGCGGCGAGATGTTGAGAGATTCGTGGCACGCTGCACTACTTGTCAAAAAGCTAAGTCTCGTCTTAATCCACATGGTTTATATATGCCTCTTCCTGTTCCTAGTGTTCCTTGGGAGGATATTTCGATGGACTTTGTTTTGGGATTACCTCGTACACAGAAGGGGAGGGATAGTATTTTTGTTGTTGTGGATCGGTTTTCTAAGATGGCACACTTTATTCCTTGTCACAAGACCGATGATGCTGCGCACATTGCTGAATTGTTTTTTCGTGATATCGTTCGTTTGCATGGTGTGCCAAATACTATTGATTCTGACCGTGATACTAAATTTCTTAGCCACTTTTGGAGATGTTTATGGGCTAAGTTGGGGACTAAATTGCTGTTTAGTACTACATGTCATCCCCAAACTGATGGACAAACTGAAGTAGTTAATAGAACTTTATCTACCATGTTGCGGGCTGTTTTAAAGAAGAATTTAAAATTGTGGGAAGAGTGGTTGCCTCATATTGAATTTGCTTATAATCGTTCGCTGCATTCTACCACAAAGATGAGCCCTTTTCAGATTGTCTATGGTTTTGTTCCACGTGCACCTATTGATTTGTTGCCTTTACCATCTTCAGTGCAAAATAATTTCGATGCTACACAACGTGCTGAATTGATTTTAAAATTGCATGCAACTACTAAAGACAACATAGAACGCATGAATGTTAAGTATAAAGTTGCTGGGGATAGGGGACGAAAGCATGTTGTGTTTGAGGTTGGTGATCTTGTTTGGTTGCATTTGCGCAAAGATTGTTTTCCTGATTTGCGCAAGTCTAAGTTAATGCCACGTGCTGATGGTCCTTTTAAGGTGATTGAGAAAATCAATGATAATGCATATAAACTTGAGCTTCCTGCAGATTTTGGTACGGTAAGTCCTACATTTAACATTGCAGATTTAAAACCTTACTTCGGTGAAGAAGATGAGGTTGCGTCGAGGACGACTTCAATTCAAGAAGGGGAGCATGATGAGGACATCCCATCTATTGATACAACCGCTGCACCTACAGCGGAACACATACAAGGACCCATCACTCGAGCTCGTGCCAAGCAACTTAACTATCAGGTACTTTCATTTCTTGGAACTCTTTCTCACATACATGAGAATATGATGCTGCCTAAATCAGATATGTTTGTTACTCTTAGGAATGATGGACCTAGCATGGATGAGAGGGACAAGCATTGGAGCATGATCGTGCATGGAGATGGCAGCAAGCGTTTGAGGATTGAAGAAGATGCCACGAGTGGAGATTTCAGAACTTTGAAGCCACCATAATGAAGGATGAAGTCTTGGATGAAATATACAAAGAACTACTTCATAAATTCGTCCATAGAGAGATATGGTGCTGCGTCACTTTTATTTTTGGGCCAGGCCCATGTAATTTTCGCAGCAAATAAGACAGCCACTTTTAGGAGTCCGAATTTGAGGAAAAAGGCCTGTTAGGGGTCCGTTCGACCACCCAACCCATGGCTGGTCGCACCCCTACCTTTTCCTCCTCAAATACCCCCCGTAGCCGTCATTAGAACTCGGATTTTGATTAGACTAAAGTTAGCCATTGCTGCAACTACGAGCTCGACTTTTGAGGCCAATCGCCCAGAAGAAGACCGCCTATTCGGAATCCCACCTTTTGAATAAAGCATACATCTTTCATCCGCAATATCTTGATTGCTGTATTAGTTCTTACTTGTTCTCGATTTCAGGTAGGAATTAAGACCCTCGCTGGTCAGGCTGATCGTGCATCCGCAAGATCAGTAACTCCCGGAGATTGTCCTAGCGATTGCATTGGCGCACGAGCTTCGCACGTGTAGTCGGATCGTCAAGCACGAACTCCATCCACCAAATCGACATATCAAGATCTCATCGAAAGATCGGCCACCTTTGCCCTATCAGATATGGGGTGGCCCGATCTTCTCGTGAGCGATGCGATGGTGATGATGGCAGCGGATGATTGTCGGGGATAAATTGGTGTCACCGATGAACTCTCCTCGCTTGAACCCTGATGCCAATGCAACAGCTCTCAAACCCTGTAGGATATTCACGACTCCACACACTTGCGCACGTAGCCGTCGACCACGAAATGGTAGTTTGCAATCTACTGATTCCCAGTGGAACAACAGATCACACTAAACTTGCAGCAGTATATCACCAAATCCAGATGAATTGGTGCGAGGAAGTCAGATGAATGCTTACAGCAGTTCAACGAAGTAATCTTTAGTCTAAACGTGGTCTAACCCTAATTGAGGGAGCGCCCAGGGGTACTTATAGGTGGCCGGGCGACCTCAGCAAAGACCTGGCCCAAAACATGTCTGGTTTGGGCCCAAACTGACTCGGTTCGACTCAAACGGGTACATACCGACCCATATATGGGTTCGGCCTAATTTTAGCACGCAGGCCATGTGTATAGCGTGCCTTAGATGTGTAGACATCGTGTCGAAGGCAGTCCTAGTGTGCCATCACGTGCTCGTGCTCATCCAGACTTGATCTCCACTTGTCTCTCGATCGCCGTCCTCCCTCTCCTCCCGCTGGCGATATCTTGACAGATGACATACCTAAATACAACATAGTACATCGCTTTAGGTAGTATATAATTCGGAGATATCAAAACATTCTTTTCAACTAGGAAAGAATTCACCTTATAATAATCATCAATTAGACTCAATATTTCCTTCCAGCTCAAACACTCAAAATCAGCATGATCCATGATTGTATCCTCATCATCATCCCTTTCTTCAAAAAAAGCCATCCTCGGCTTTGGGTAAGCGGAAAGTGGTAGGAACAAAAAGAACAACGTGTACGCAGAGTATGTGTATACATAACATGTTGTATTATTTTTGTTCACATGAAAAATATGTCGACTATACATCAAGCAACTTAAATTGCAAATATAAGTAATGGGTAGATCAGTAGCACACTTAGTACAAACATGTTGAGACAAACATATTGAATATAGCAAATCAGATTCTGAACTAACAAGATTGGAACAACCCAGTTGAGGTAAATCAATTATGTGAGACTGGAACACATCAAGTATACCAGCATACATCATACTATTTCGAAAATTAACCATTGTCCCATAGCAAAAACACTTCGACACATAGCATATAGGACTGAAAACAACAAGTTTCAGTTCATTAATACTATCACAGGTTATGCATATGTTATCGACAAGAAAATTATCATTCATGCTATATTCACCAATCAAGTTAAACATGAAGCAATAGGCATGTGTGCTAGAATTCAAATATGAAATTTCAGAAATCTTATTCATAGCACAACGCAAACTAAGAGGTTCTTTTAGCATGATGGAATACACAATGTCATTCGATGGTATTCTAGCAAGTACTTCCTTATGTGTCAGCACTACCACATGATCAAAATTCGAAATCAAATTATCACATGGTGCGGAAACATTAGTGCAAAATAAATCACTAGAAGGAACCAGCAAAGGAGTAGACTCACAAATATTATCCATAGCTACTGGTTCTGGTTCCAAATCAGTACCTATGTCAATGACATGCTCCTCAGAAGAAGTAGGCACTGGAACATCCTCCTCAAGTGATAATGCACAAAGCGGTGATGCAGGTTGTAAAATAGGCGGCTCCCTTTCTTCAAAAGCAACCTGCATATCACAAGAAACAACACTAGGAGTAGACAGAGTTACATTAGTTGAAATATCCTCACATATCCTATCGTCGACTACTCTTGTGTTTTGATTTTTGCTCATACTCTCAAAGTGTATGCTCTCAACCTCACGTTTGGTGGAATCACACAACTCACTTTTTATAACACTCTCACTCAATTTGGCTATGTGGCTCTCAGTCTCACATGGGTTGTGAAGCACACCATGGTCAAGATGGCAAATAATGGGACTGCCACCATCCATCATGACCTTGTGCTTAGGCGACAAGCAGAACTCCTTTGTCCTCTCCTTGTGAAGAAGATGATTCTTATGAAACTGTTCAGCTGTTAGACGCAGCCAAGCATGCCGCTGCTTATTCCACTTGAACGAAACTGTCGGCCTATCACGACAAGGCTGAGCATGATAGGTGTGAAACCAAGGATAACCCAATAGAATATGACAAGATTCAAGTGGCATTGGGGATACACCACAACAAATAACCACGGTATGCCCTCTGTAAGTAACAGGAACGTCAGCTATGTGTGAAATCAGCAAAGTGCCATATGAGGAACGCAAGAGGTATGGCGCTGTACTAGCACGTGTGGCTAGGTGCAACGTCTCGACGACCTCAATGCTGATTAAATTGATGGTAGAGATATGGTCAATGGTGGTTGCAGCACATCTATCTCCTATCATCACACCATGGTGAAAGAGACCATCACCGTCAAAGTTGCCACGTTCTTCCTCCCAAAAAGTGGCACTACAATATCTGTGGCGGAAAAATTGGTATCTTCCAGCCTCCACAGTATCCATAACATCATCTGCCATAATTAGTGCAGAAACAAATATGTATATATAGTGAAACACTCTACTCACTCAAAACTGACAAGAAAAGGTGAATCTTACCGTTCCAAGGTGAATAGCGATGCTTACCAAATCGGATAAACAACCAATGCTCTGATATGAAGAAGTGAATACCGAGGGTAGAATAGCGATCACACGACAAACTAGGAATATATGGTGGAGCTGTAGGTATGGTATCCTAAGTACACCGCAAATAAGTCCTAGTGCTGATCGTATGACAAGACCCACGGAAACACACACGGTGGAGATAAGCGAGGCAAAGCAACTCTGAAAAAGAGCTCAAAAGATATAAGTGACAACGCACAATAGCTCGTGTTGCAATGCACAAGAGAGACGCTAGCACTGGCTCGATGAACAGGCACAAGATTGCGCACACGGCAGCAGCCTGATGAGCACGAAGTAGCTAGTCTCGTATGGGTAAGCTCCTAACACGATGCTGTAGACAGGCTGTAGCTAAAGCGATCAAAATCGTGTAGAAAGGACGCTATGTGGACATAGTGGTAACACGCTGTCGCGGCAGAGAAACCGACGAAAAATATGTCAACGGCAGAGATGTACGACGCCGGAAACAAACGGCAGCGCGACGGCGACGCGAAACGGACAAAGTAGTTTGTCTTCTTTTTTTTGTATTTGTGGTGCGGTGCGTACTGCACAGAAAGTTGCAGCGTACGTTCCCAATTTTTTTGAACTAAAACAATCTGGCCAATTGGCTCTTGGGCCGGCCTGCTCGCTTGGGGAAAGACAGCTTCTGCGCTATTGCGCGGGCGAGCGATCGAGCCGCCGCGGAGCCATGCATGCGCGCGACCACAGAGGTCGTCTGGGGTACAGCGCGCAGGGCTTCGGTAAGAATTTTTTTTTACGAGATCCGATCGGGAATTGGAGGCTTGAATCACTGGACGAAACTAAATCGGTAACGGGCCGAACAAGATGGGCCGATCTGGCGTGTCGCTGGGCACCCGAATCCCTCGCGCCGTAGCGATCATCGCTGCTGGCGCGCTACCCCAGACAGCCTCCGCGCCTAGGCGCCCGGGCAATCGAGGAGCCCCCGCCTGTAGGCAGACAACCTCCGCCCCTGGGCGAGCGAGGCGGCGCCCTTTTGTCACTTTTTTTTTTGAGTGCAGATCGATCGGGCTTGCTGGCAACGACCGGATGCAGATCGGATCGACTTCTCCTCGTGAAAGCTGATAGTGCACACAGCCGCCGACCGCAGGGAAGAAGAGACGATCAAAGACAGATCAAACAAGATGCACACTCTAAACTACTATGCAGAAAAGATCGAGGATCCTAGACTCCTACGAATTGGAAGAAAAGATACGCAAAAAGGACGATCAGCGACTAAAACGCAAAGACGGTGCAATCTAGGCTATGGCAGAAACTAAGAACCCTAATTTTTTTGGCTTTTTCTGGATAGGACTGAAAACCAAAACGAATTGCAGGTATGAATTTGTGGATGCTCACCGAGTAAACCGTGGAAATCTGATACCAAGATGATATGGGGTGGCCCGATCTTCTCGTGAGCGATGCGATGGTGATGATGGCAGCGGATGATTGTCGGGGATAAATTGGTGTCACCGATGAACTCTCCTCGCTTGAACCCTGATGCCAATGCAACAGCTCTCAAACCCTGTAGGATATTCACGACTCCACACACTTGCGCACGTAGCCGTCGACCACGAAACGGTAGTTTGCAATCTACTGATTCCCAGTGGAACGACAGATCACACTAAACTTGCAGCAGTATATCACCAAATCCAGATGAATTGGTGCGAGGAATTCAGATGAATGCTTACAGCAGTTCAACGAAGTAATCTTTAGTCTAAACGTGGTCTAACCCTAATTGAGGGAGCGCCCAGGGGTACTTATAGGTGGCCGGGCGACCTCAGCAAAGACCTGGCCCAAAACATGTCTGGTTTGGGCCCAAACTGACTCGGTTCGACTCAAACAGGTACATACCGACCCATATATGGGTTCGGCCTAATTTTAGCACGCAGGCCATGTGTATAGCGCGCCTTAGACGTGTAGACATCGTGTCGAAGGCAGTCCTAGTGTGCCATCATGTGCTCGTGCTCATCCAGACTTGATCTCCACTTGTCTCTCGATCACCGTCCTCCCTCTCCTCCCGCTGGCGATATCTTGACAGATGACATACCTAAATACAACATAGTACATCGCTTTAGGTAGTATATAATTCGGAGATATCAAAACATTCTTTTCAACTAGGAAAGAATTCACCTTATAATAATCATCAATTAGACTCAATATTTCCTTCCAGCTCAAACACTCAAAATCAGCATGATCCATGATTGTATCCTCATCAGCTTGTGTTGTGACAACCTGGTCGAACAATTGCTCTTTCCCTAGGTTTGTCGACAACAAGGATAGAATTTTGAACATGTTTTGTGCGCAATGCTTGCAATTTTCTTCCATTAATGCAACCAAAATGTTGAACAATTGCTCTTTTCAGTGCTTGGTTTGCAATAATGTTACTATGTTTGAAAATGAGAAGGCCCCCATAGCTCTCTCAAATAATGAAGATTTTGCATTCGCCCATGATACGCATGCTACCACATATACTTTGCATAATCACCATGCATATTATGATATCTTGCTTGAGGCTAATGGTGATGTGCAAATAAAGAGATACATCATGATGGATGATGTATTCATCTACCATGCACACACATTGTTTTTGCTATCTTTTGTGTGTGTAGGTACGCGGATAACAACGTCAACCTCGATTGAGCACGAGTTGGCAAAAAGAGCTCTTGAGAGCATAATACTTGTGAGTTCAAACTCAAACTCCGCTCGCATACCCTTCACATGCTATGCATCAAACATGTTGAAAAATTTCTCTTCCTTATGGTTTCTTTGCAAGCATGTTGATGATTTTGGTGCCACTTGTGGCAATCATGCTCCCATGATATTGAACATTGATGCTTTATGTGTTGCAACATACATGTGGAACAATTTCTCCTTCTTTTGTTTTGTGTGCAACCACATTACTATATTGGTCATGACTTGTTACATGTGTTACCGCTTTGAGTTCATTGGTGTTGCATCCAACAAGTTGACTAATTGTTCTTTCTTTTGGTTGGGATGCATAACCACTTGTGATAATGATATCTTCTTCTACTTTTGGATGAATATGATTTGTGTTGAAACAAATATGATGAAAACTTGTTCTTTCTTATGGTTTGTTTGCACACATGTTGATGATGATTTTGACATCTTGTCGTATGTGTTTTTGCCAAACTCTCCTCTTATTGCTTCAAGGATGTTAACTACTTGCTCTTTCCAAAGCCTTGAGTGCAATAATATGCATATCTTTCAACATGAGATGGACACCATGGTCTTCTCAAATTTTGATGGAGTTTTTGTGTTTCCACATTTGGAAGATGTTCAAACAATTTGCTTACACATAGACCTTGCATATGCATTCCCTTTATTATACTTGTGTTGTGCTAATTGTGTTGTGAACAAGAATGGGCATGTCCTTGATGATATGCTCCCCTATCACGCACACACATACTTTGCTTGGTCTTTGTTGTGCGTAGGTACACATGGATATTATTGGTGGATGCGCTCCCGCGAGTGGTTTCAATCAACAACTTCTAAAACAAGAGCACATCAACAACTTAGTAAGGTGACCTCCTTCTACTCACGAACTCATACCATAAACTATAAGAACTAGCTACTCTTTGAGTGTTGTTTCGCTTTGCTTGTGACCTTTGTAGGCCTCATGGAAGGTGAAGGAACATTGAAGAGTTGCCAAACCGATCTTCGCAAGTACGACCACATGGCGCACTCCAAGTACAATCGCCTACATCTACCTCCCCTACATGATGTTGAGTCAACGTCGACGACGACGTTCTTTGAAGCGGGGGGAGATGATGTGGGGTGGCTTTCGGACTCCACCACATCATGTGCGTCAACACTCAAGTCCGACATCATCGAGGCGTGGAAGAGAAGGAAGAAGAAGAATCACCGAAAGGAAGCTTGGAAGCGCCGCAAGAAGAGGCGGCAGCTGAAGCAGGACCGGCTAAAGCCGGTCCTACCCCGGCTAAAGCCGGCCCACCGGCTAAAGCCGGCTTTAACCCCGGCTATAGCCGTTCTACCTGAGTCAGCTATGTCTTGGCCATGAAGCCACCTATGTTATCTATCTCCCTAGTGACCAAACTACACCTAGCTCGTGGCTCCCTATATATATGGGTCACTCTCCCCCTCTGATATGGATCAACGTGATCCAAAGGGGGTTTGGCCCAATCTTTCATGGCGATCAAATAGACAGCAAGATAAATCAGTCGTTGAGCAGATTAGATCTACTCCACGAACTGCAAAACAGATCCTTACGAATCAGCAAGCAAAACCAACGATATTGGTGTCCCCCGACATGGGGCCTTTTTCCTGTATATTCTCAACTCGAAAATTCAACTCCCCTTACATTGGTGCGCACCCCTTTGGCTTTATAGTTGCAGCCGACCTCCCTATTACTTGACTTACAAGCAAAACGAAAAATATAGAAATAAAATAAACTCAACAACTCGGACAGCTATTTCCTAAACCAAAAACTAAAATAAACAGAACTAAAATAAAAAAGACTCTTTTGTTGGTGCGCCACCATCTTCAACACGCTGCTAGGTGGTCCCCAACCGGACTCCTTCAAGGACAACACGCTCCACCAATATTGCACTCCAATTGCGTCCCTAATCTTTTCCTTGCGTGGTAGAAATAGGAACAAAAACTTTGTGTTGGTAGTATCAGCAACAACATAACCAGAGATAGTATAGTAAGCACTATCATACATGGGAGGTGCCACATCATCCTCCTCCCCTTCAGGAGAAACCGTCCTCGATTTTGAGTAAATCTGTAAAACATGATGAGGAACCTTCTCAAAAATTTCAGTAGCAGGGTTGACTTCTTGTGCACTGGATGGAACAAGAATGGAAAAGAGTGCAGCCTCATCAGCTTCCCTCTTCTTTGGCCCTTCATGCTCGCTGAAGTTTGCTTCAGCCACTTGCATCTTCTTTGCGTCCTCTTTATTTGTCTTGTCCTGCAATCTGTCATCTCTCCATGTCTTAAACAACGCCGTATCCATGGATAACAAATTATATGTCACCCGACCACATGTAACAGCATATTGATAGTAATAATTATTCATGTGATCGAAGTAGGGAACTGCTCCTTGTTCACTCCACCAAGGCTTTCCTAGGAGCAAATGACACGGGACCATGTACACTGGAAGAATGTCGCAGCAAACCTCTCCAGAAAATGTTCCCATACAAAATTGCACCTTGGTCTGGTGGGTGACGTGAAACTTGTCGGAACCCCAACGCAAATAATATGGTTGCGGATGTAACGTCTTCGGCAACCCCAGCTTGTCCACCATCTCGATGCTAGCAGCGTTGATCAAACTCCAATGATCGATCATCAAAGCGCACGCTCTGTCACGCACAACTGTCTTCATGTGAAAGAGTTTATCAAGGTAGCCTCTCTATTCAAGCCAAAAACCTGCAGACATGACGGCCATATCTTCCATAGTACGCAGCAAAGGACACGGATTGCGGCAGTACATTGTGTGACAATTGATTAATTCAGTGCAACAAAGAGAATCAGCCCTTCCTCAGAAAAATTGCAGTCAAATGGAAGTGTAGCGTCGTGGCTAAATATGGCAGCTGAAATATCTAAACTTCAGAAGGAGATTCAGTCGACAAGTTACAGCTGAGCAGAACAGTAGCAGCAATGGAGGCTGATATTTCAGCGGCAGAGGACGGTAGTGCAGCTTCACAATTTGTTGGTCTCCTTCGGCAAAAGAAAATCAACGCGATCCAATGTTGCCGTCCACGATGCAATCTTGGTATAGGAGCAACACCAAACCTTAGACCGATCAATCTGCAACCTTCACATGCAAGGCACTAGAGAAATCAAAACTGACGTGAAATAGATACTCTGCTCAACAACGGATTCCAATCAAACTAGTACCGATCCAATCTGATGTTGCCGCTACAAACCCAGACAGTAAGGTAACCAAAAAAGTCTACCTATCTCACAGATTCGTCTCTTGCAGCAGAGAAAATTTTAGCAGGGCTGCGAGGCGAGCGCGACCAAAGGCGAGCGACGCCAGGCCCTCGCTCGACCATAGACCGAGTCTGGGGTCTAGCGATCAGACGCTGTCCTCTTTTTTTTCTCTTCCAATTGCATTGACCGATCGGATATTGAGAGGAACTATGGGCTTGGCCTTGGCAGATGATATGGGCATGAAGGAGGAGGTGAAGCCCAATTTCAGGACTCCACCAAGATATGGGAAACTCGTTGCATATTGGCACGCCAGGACGACTTACGATATGTAATAATTAGTCTAAGGTTGTGTCAGCAATTTATATTCATGCTTATGTTATTTCGTAGCTAGGTTTAGTTGTGGGCCACCTAGGTTTTATTGTGTGTTTTGGGTTTGGGCCTGTCCAAGCCCAACAGTTTTCTGGCCATCTATATAAGGAGGCCAGCAGTCTAGGGTTTAGGGAGTTCAGTTGTTTAGTCTAAAACTATCGTGTGCTCCACCGTGTATCATCCCTCTGGGGAAACGGCGCTGCCGTGTTTATCAAATAAAGATTGCTGCAAGGGTTCTTGCGTCATCAAGGATTATCGAGCTGTGGTTTGAGGCATGGTGATCTTCATCACGTTGCTTGTTGGATCCGTTCCTCTTCTTCAGGTGGCGTTCTTCGCGTGATTGGAAGATTATTTATCCGGGTTGACTCGCTGTGAAAGATCGGGACAAAACTCATAGGATCACCGGTGTGATCCTTATCATGATACTCATAGGATCACCGGCGTGATCCTTATCATGATACTCATGATAAGGATCACGCCGATGATCCTATGAGTTTTGTCCCGATCTTTCACAGCGAGTCAACCCGGATAAATAATCTTCCAATCACGCGAAGAACGCCACCTGAAGAAGAGGAACGAATCCAACAAGCAACATGATGAAGATCACCACGTCTCAAACCACAGCTCGATAATACTTGATGACGCAAGAACCTTCGCAGCAATCTTTATTTGATAAACACGACAGCGCCGTTTCCCCGGAGGGATGATACACAGTGGAGCACACGATAGTTTTAGACTAAACAACTGAACTCTCTAAACCCTAGACTGCTGGCCTCCTTATATAGATGGCTAGAAAACTGTTGGGCTTGGACAGGCCCAAACCCAAAACACACAATAAAACCTAGGTGGCCCACAACTAGACCTAGCTACGAAATAACATAAGCATGAATATAAATTGCTGACACAACCTTAGACTAATTATTACATATCGTAGGTCGTCCTGGCGTGCCAATATGCAACGAGTTTCCCTCATCTTGGTGGAGTCCTGAAATTGGGCTTCACCTCCTCCTTCATGCCCATATCATCCTCCCCCCCTTCAAAAAGCGTTGTCCCCAACACGTGAGGGTCTGCTCGAAAGGGTGGCAGAATATCAACAATAGCACCATGCATATTCGCCGTCTTCAAGTCTTGCTTGCCTTCCTCACCACATCCTCCCTCTTGGCCTACTCGACTTGATACAGCTCTAGGTGGTTGCACCTCTTTTCTTCGCCAAATAAACTTGTACTTAGGCGCCTCCACCTTCTTCTTCTCAATCCTTGCTGGAACCTTGCGTTGCTGAACATGAACGTGGTTAGCACGACCCTGCAAAGTAGTAATGCCTAGGCCACACAACTGATGAACACGTCCATCCTTGCCTTTGTGCACACATACTGCTGCTCCAACAAAACATTTCTGAGGTGTTCTCACAAAACTGTGGCTGACTACCCGCGGCACCATATGCACCGGAACAAGATCAGCACCACCGTCATCGGTCTGAACACCCATGTCAACACGAACTGGAAGTGGAACACATGGAACACATGTTGACATATCCTTCCCTTCATCAATAAGAGGCTTGACTTCAACCGGCTTGTCACTAACAAGAACTGGCTTGTCATCTACAGGCTTGGCTGAAACATTATCACCATCGATGCTTTTCGCATCATGCTCCTCATGCTGCACCTTAGCTAGCCTTGGTTGTGGCTTAGCTTTATGCAACTTCTCCTTGTGAACCACCAACACAACATCGGACTTGATTTGATCATCTCTCATAGGCTTCAAAGTCCGCTGTTTGCCATCATGCACAAAAAAATATGTATTTGCTCTCCCAGCATGCATAGCATTGTGATCATACTGCCATGGACGTCCAAGTAATAGCCCACACACCTCCAATGGCAACACATCACATTCCACCTCATCAACATAGTCATCAACTGTAAATGGCACACGCACCTTGTGAGTAATTTTCAGCATACCACAGCTATTAACCCACTCAACATGCCTTGGTTTTGGAATACGCCATGTGGATAAACCCAAAGCCTCCACAACCGCCTTGCTAATGCCATTACAGTAACTACCACTGTCAATCATCAACTTGCATGCTTTGCCTTTGATTATGCACTGCGCCTGAAATAAATTCCATCGCTGGCCTCTATCCGCTGTCATACAAGTCTCATCATGTACTCTTTTGAGTTGCATATTCAGCCCACTCAATGGTACAACCTCCTCCACGACATCCTTGACAACATCAGCCTTGACAACATCAACCGCTGACAATTCAAAATTTGTGGCTGCCACCTTGCTAACTGTCGGCAATGGAACAACTGTCAACTTCTCATGAGTAGTCACAGCTGTCGCGACCTTCGGTATAGGAGCTATGCTCTTGCCAACATCCTCTATCCCATGCACAACCTTGGGTGGCTGCTGAATCACTTCTACGGTTACCATGGGCTTTCGAGAAGGAACCACGATGCTAGAAGGGATAAAGCACTCTCGCAGAAATTTCCTGAAATTCGCCCAAGTTGTAGAGGTAATGCGCTTTTCCCACAATGCCTTTTGCCACCAATTGTCTAGCTTTATATCCACGCGTCGGTCTGCAAGAATCAAACGTGTAGAATCGGCCATGTTGTGACTATAGGTAGCACATCTATAAAGACCCTGTAGCATATGACGTTCCCATGACTCAAATTCTGCAGCTGTTGCATTGTGGTGCAGTTGCCAATTGAGATCATCTTCAGCACATGCTACGTCATCTAACAGATCAAGATAATCATTGAAAATGTCACCCGACTTCTTGCCACTACGACACCTTTCGCCGTAATAATCACCCGGAAAAGACTCCATCTTATGCCTCTTGGTCCGTCACACCAAAATCTGAAATAACGTGTGTACCAAACCCAGCCTTCACTGATTTATCAATACAAAACAATTTTACCTGTACTTTTCCTGGCAGCAAAACTGGGTGAGCGTCCTGGCGCCCGACCACAGAGATTGTCTGGGGTCGAGCGACCCTGGACAATCGCGGCAGGCGGCCATGAGCGAGCTGCTCGACTGCGTGTGGCCAGATGGGCCGGCCCACGAGGGAACCGAGCCTGGCTCCGGGCGTGATGGTTGGTAGGCGCAGATGGCTCTGATCGCGAGGCACGCACGGCGATCGATCCAGGCGAGCAGGCAGGGCGAGCGATCAGGCAGGGCGAGCGATGGTTCCCGGTAGATCGAGCACGTCGCCAGGGGGCAGTCGGATGAGCGGGGTGGGCAGTCGCCAGGGGGCAGACAGCCTCCGTGCCCAGGCGCGCACGGCTGTACGGTGTTTGTTTTTTTTGTGTGGTACTGCAGCGATCGGTGAGACTCTGACAGGAAGATGTCTCGAGCGCCACGAGCCTCGCTCGTTATTTTTTTATTGCCTCGATCGGATCTGCTCGCGATGGTCCTCGATCGTATCTCGTACACGCAGCGATCAATTCCGATATCCTTTCTTTCTCTTGCACGGAGATCTGAGTGGCCACAAGATCGATCTTCGAAGGAAAAAAAAGGATCTGGGCAGCGAACCGATCTGGAAAACCTCGACGCCGATGGAACTTCAACAACCAAAACCGATCTGAAAACTCGAGAACCGATCTGAAAACTCGCGAAGAACAAACTGATCTGAAAACTGCCTCGAAAGAACTTTCCGCAGATCAAACAATCACCAGAAGATACTCGCGGTGATCAACCTAGTGCTCTGATACCACATGATAAGGATCACGCCGGTGATCCTATGAGTTTTGTCCCGATCTTTCACAACAAGTCAACCCGGATAAATAATCTTCCAATCACGCGAAGAACGCCACCTGAAGAAGAGGAACGAATCCAGCAAGCAACGTGATGAAGATCACCATGCCTCAAACCACATCTCGATAATCCTTGATGATGCAAGAACCCTTGCAGCAATCTTTATTTGATAAACACGGCAGCGCCGTTTCCCCGGAGGGATGATACACGGTGGAGCACACGATAGTTTTAGACTAAATAACTGAACTCTCTAAACCCTAGACTGCTGGCCTCCTTATATAGATGGCCAGAAAATTGTTGGGCTTGGACAGGCCCAAACCCAAAACACACAATAAAACCTAGGTGGCCCACAACTAGACCTAGCAATGAAATAACATAAGCATGAATATAAATTGCTGACACAACCTTAGACTAATTATTACATATCGTAGGTGATACGTCTCAAACATATCTATAATTTTTGATGCTCCATGCTTGTTTTTACACCATTTGCCTATTGTTTCATTACACTTAGTGGCACTTTTATGCATTTTCTGGAACTAACCTATTAACGAGTTGCCACAGTGCCAGTTCCCTGTTTTCTGCTGTTTTTGTGTTTCAGAGTGATACACAGGAAATATTCTCGGAATTGGACGAAACCACATCCTGAAGTCTTATTTTACCCGGAAGCTTCTAGAGATCCGAAGAGGAGTAGGAGGGGGCCACCAGGGCCCCACACACAGGGGCGGCGCGGCCAGCCCCCTGGCCGCGCGGGGCCTGCATGTGGGAGCCTGGCTCCCCCTCTGACATCGCCCCTTCGCCTATAAAGACCCCCCGATGGAAAAAACCTAAGGACCCGATCAGATTTCCAGAACACATCGCGATCCGCCGCCGCCGTCGACCCGAAGATCGGGAGGGTCCAGAAGCTCTTCCCGGCACCCTGCCGGAGAGGGGAATCGCCACCGGAGGTCTTCTTCATCGCCATGCTTGCCTCCGGAGCGATGAGTGAGTAGTCTACCTTGGACTATGGGTCCATAGCAGTAGCTAGATGGTTGTCTTCTCCACCATGTGCTTCATGTTTAGATCTCATGAGCTGCCCTACATGATTGAGATCACCGTTATGTAATTCTACATGTTTGGTTTGTTGGGATCCGATGAATATTGGTGTTTATGATTAAGTTGCTGTACTGAATTATATCTTTTGTTATCTCTATGTTGTTTATGATCTTGCATGCTCTCCGTTGTTAGTAGCTATCTTGGCCGAGTAGTTGCTAGTGACTCCAAGAGGGGGTATTTATGCTCGATAGTGGGTTCATGCCTCTATTTCACCTGGGGGAGTGACAGAAACCTCTAAGGTGGTAGATGTGCTGTTGCTACTAGGGAGAAAACAACATTCATATGCTCAAGGGCATATGCTTTGTTTACATTACACACTTTGCTTAATGCAATTATCTGTTGTTCGCAACTTAATACTTCTAGGGTGTTCGGATTGATATCCCCGGGAGTGGATTATTAGTCATAGATGCAGTTGGATGGCGGTCTATGTATTTTGTTGTAATGCCCAGAGTAAATCTCAGAGTGATCTTCTTGACATATCACGTTTATCTCTATTCTATCAATTGCCCAACTATAATTTGTTTACCCAGCATGTGTTATTTTATCTATGGAGAGACACCACTAGTGAACTGCGGACCCCGGTCCTATTTACATCATATTGTTTTCACCTGTTTACTTTACTCGTACTGTTTACTTTACTCGCATACTATATTGTTTTCCACTCGATACGCTCATAACCTTTGTTTCAAGCAAACCGGTGAGATTGACAACCTCATCGCAAGTTGGGAACAAAGTATTTGTTTGTGATTGCAGGTTCTGCATCACCTTCAGTCGTCATTGTCTCTCCTCTCCTGACCGATATTAAACCTTGGTTTCTTAACTGAGGGAAAACTAGCTGCTATACTCATCATACCTTCCTCTTGGGGTTCCCAATGGGCTGGTTATCCGCCACGCACAAGGACAGTTTGCTCCCACGTCAACCACACGCCATCAGCTAATTTTTTGGGCACCATCAACAAGGGATCAGCTAATTTTCTGGCGCCGTTGCCGGGGAGGAAGAGAAGACTTCTGCGAGGGGAGTTTTTCGCACACACATCCTTTACTTTGTTTTATTGTTTTGCTTTACTTTATTTACTTTACCTGCATCGTTTTATATCAAAAAACCCAAAAAAATTAGAATCCTTGGTAGTTGTTATTTCTTTGCTTTTAGTTTATCATGTTGATCCCTAAGTATGTTCTGGAGGACCTCTCAGTAGGTAGTGGTTCAATTATTGGAAAAAGTAATATTGAGGAGTTCTTTAATCACATTAGTATGCATGAGGAAGTTGAGGAAAAGTCTTGGGTTGAGCTTGCTCCTAGTATTGAAGTTGCTTCTATTTATTTAATTGACATGTTGGAAACTAGGTTTGCTAGTCTTAATCCTTTTATGCAATATATGTTCCTTAAGCTTCATGAAATTGAGGATCCCGAAAAGAAAGCTTTTATCTTGGAAACTTTGCGCCTAGAATTTAAGGATGTTGTTATTGAATCTAGGAAAGTTCTTAAACGTTTTAATAAACTCGGTTCACCTATAAAGGTTATTGATACTAATGATGAGGGAACCGAACTACCTATACCTTGCAAGCTTTTGGGATTGTGTGAAGCCTTTGAAAATAATTTTGCTTGGATCTGTCCTGAAAATCTTTTTGATGAAAATAGTGTACAAAGCATGATCACAAAGGGTCTTCTAAAACTTATGTGGATGAAATACAATGCCTTATTGATAAGACCTCTGCTGTTGATCTTAATGCTTCATCACTTGATGTTACTTGATTCGCAATCTTCTGCGCCTAGCTCAAAGGCGTTAAAGAAAAGCACTCTTGGGAGATAACCCAATGTTTTCTTTTCAGTACTTTTTCTTTTATTTGAGTCTTGGAAGTCATTACTATTGTAATGACCGCTCCTTATATTGTTTATTTCGTTTTTGTGCCAAGAGAAGCCTCTAATTTGAGTGAGGTAAAGATTTGGGGATGTTGCTGTCCTGAAACTGTTTTCGGTGCTGCACCGTAAAAATTCGTGAAAATTATCTGTTTATCTTTTGGACCTGCGATTTCTTGTGCATATGCCCCAGGTTATATCCAAACTTTTGTTAGTTGAACACTTTTTGATTTGAGCAACAGAAAATCCCTAAAAAATTCGACCTTTGTCAGCTGTTCAGTTTTGACAGATTTCTGCCAATATTTGTGTTTGCCACTTTATCGCTTTCTTTTGAGTTCTTTTGATCATGGAACTTCTGGGGAGGTTGCTACAGTAGTATCTACTATATATGTGGTGGTTTTGAGTTGAAACCTGAAGCAAATAGAGGATTGATTATATGTTATGCTTGCACTAATGTTGCTAATAGAATTGTGTTTAGTTTTGTATGAAGGAAGTTTTCAAGTGTAGGGATTGGAGAATGATGAGATGAGTTGAAGAATGGACAAAAGCTCAAGCTTGGGGATGCCCATGCATCACCCCAAGGAATATCCAAGAAGTACAAGCGTCAAAGCTTGGGGATGCCCCCGAGGCACCCCTTCTTCATCGGCAAAAATCAGGTCACCTTTCAAGACACTATATTTTTATTGCTTCATGCACTATGTGTTTTTCTTGGAGCGTCAATTGTTTTAGTTTTCTTAGTTGGTTTAGTTTGTTTGTTTGCTGCAATAAATGGTTGGACCCCAACAAATTTATTTTGGAGAAGTTGTACTCGTTTTCATTTGCCAAGAACGCTCTAGTTTTCACTCTTATTAAAAATCGAGTGTTCTTCTTTTTCCGCTACTGCTTTTGGTGTTCGTTTTCGCCTTGATTTGTGTTCAGACCTTGTCATATCTTTTCATAAAGGTGTATTTTTGCCTCTGATCTTTATTGGTTTTCATCAAAAGAGGTGTCTTTAAAAATTTCAAATGGTGTTGGAAAAGAGAAAAAGCTTTGTGCAAAATAGTGGTACAAGAAGGAGCTTGTGTAGACTGCGGCTTAGGCTTTTTCATGTCATGCTTGATGTCTTTTTGATAGTATGCTTAGTGGTTTTGCTGTAGCATGACTTGTCTCAAATAACTGAGATTGCTTAATGAGCCTTTGAAAAAATCATGCGTTGTTTTTATTGTATGGAAGCATTATTTTGGTTTTCTCCTTGATGCTTTATTTGGGTTGACTTGGCGCATGCTCACACATGTTAGACTCTTACAAAGTCGCCAATAGCCTTCATGATCATTTAGTTTTTGACTTTTGATGCCATCTTATGCTTCTTTTAATGTCGCTTTGTCGCTTTGCATGATTATGGCCATTATTGCTCTCTTAGTTGGTCGCTCCCAGTCTTTTGCTAGCCCTCGCCTTGTACTGAGTATGAGCTCTACTCGTGCATCCAACTCCTAAAAGCCAAAGTTTTCCAAAGTGTCCACCATACATACCTACTAGCAATTTGCTATTCCAAGTAAATTTGACTTGCTTTTATTTTCTCTTCAAATTAAACTCTCACCAGTGTTATGCGAAATTCGGTCAGTAAAGCTCTCACGAACCAGAAGGCACACTTTACTTTTTCCTGTTCTTAAAAATTTGACATTGTGGTCTCTTATGTTGAGTTGTTATGCTTGCAAGTTGTAAGTTGGATTCTAGCCCATCCATGCTGTCATGGGGCAAGCTTTCAACACTGCACTTCTTATTTGAGTTGATATCGTGATCTTTTGTTTATGGATGCCCGTGGTGTGAAATGAATTGGGAATCTTGTGGGGATCATGGAGTTTGTATATGTGTTAGGGAAACGCCGGGCCGCCAATCTAAGCCATGCATAATTCATGGTGGAAAATTGTAGCATACCCATGGTGAACATTCGACGACGCATCTCACAATAAAAAGCTAAACAAAAGGCAAATAAAAGAGATGTCGAGGTGTTCATTGTCTGCTTGTCCTGTCATTTTGGTGTGGGCTTGTTCCATGTCATCGGGCACGGAGGTACCCCATTGGCGGTTCTCAATGATATGCATATACTTACAATGACAAGAGCCTTGCTTGGGACTCTAAGTAAAGTAGCATGAGTTTTGGGTACTCGTATTCACGGGGCACGAGGTCTTCAACTTATGATTTGTCAAGCATATGTATCATAATTGTTCTCGCATTAACTTTAACCATTCAAGATGCTTATGATGGGGGCAATGAGAGCTCAAAGCCGGTAAGTACCATAATTTTTGAAGGTTATAAAACTTGCAATCACTGCTTCCCTCTGCGAAGGGTCTTTCTTTTACTTTTATGTTGAGTCACCACCTTCTTTCTTTATGCACCATTAAGAGAGCATAGTTGTCATTCTTAGTGTGATATGCATTGTCCCAAAGTTCATTGATTGATTCATATTGTTGGTTTCACTTGTTCTTAAATTATTTGTATCTAGTTGCCCTCTTAAACTTGAAGGTGTCCTATGCATTTATGTTTTGCTCTCTTTGAAGGACAAGCTGAAAACCATTTGTATGTTTTTCCTTATGATTTAAACACACGTTTGACTTTCATTGTTTCATTTTCATGATCTTTTGTTGTGTTCATTTGCATGTTTACAACATGGTTGCTAAGTTCTTATTGTCATGATTATATCTTCATGCCCATGTTTTAAGTTCTTATGATCCCAGCTCACCAATGCTTACATATATGATCAAGATTGTGTAGGTGCATGTCACCTCAAAAACTATTCTTTTGTTATCACTTACCTACTCGAGAACGAGCAGGAGTTAAGCTTGGGGATGCTTGATACGTCTCAAACGTATCTATAATTTTTGATGCTCCATGCTTGTTTTTACACCATTTGCCTATTGTTTCGTTACACTTAGTGGCACTTTTTTGCATTTTCCGGAACTAACCTATTAACGAGTTGCCACGGTGCCAGTTCCCTGTTTTCTGCTGTTTTTGTGTTTCAGAGTGATACACAGAAAATATTCTCGGAATTGGACGAAACCACATCCTGAAGTCTTATTTTACCCGGAAGCTTCTAGAGATCCGAAGAGGAGTAGGAGGGGGGCCACCAGGGCCCCACACACAGGGGCGGCGCGGCCAGCCCCCTGGCCGCGCGGGGCCTGCATGAGGGAGCCTGGCTCCTCCTCTGACATCGCCCCTTCGCCTATAAAGACCCCCCGATGGAAAAAACCTAAGGACCCGATCAGATTTCCAGAACACATCGCGATCCGCCGCCGCCGTCGACCCGAAGATCGGGAGGGTCCAGAAGCTCTTCCCGGCACCCTGCCGGAGAGGGGAATCGCCACCGGAGGTCTTCTTCATCGCCATGCTTGCCTCCGGAGCGATGAGTGAGTAGTCTACCTTGGACTATGGGTCCATAGCAGTAGCTAGATGGTTGTCTTCTCCACCATGTGCTTCATGTTTAGATCTCATGAGCTGCCCTACATGATTGAGATCACCGTTATGTAATTCTACATGTTTGGTTTGTTGGGATCCGATGAATATTGGTGTTTATGATTAAGTTGCTGCACTGAATTATATCTTTTGTTATCTCTATGTTGTTTATGATCTTGCATGCTCTCCGTTGTTAGTAGCTATCTTGGCCGAGTAGTTGCTAGTGACTCCAAGAGGGGGTATTTATGCTCGATAGTGGGTTCATGCCTCTATTTCACCTGGGGGAGTGACAGAAACCTCTAAGGTGGTAGATGTGCTGTTGCTACTAGGGAGAAAACAACATTCATATGCTCAAGGGCATATGCTTTGTTTACATTACACACTTTGCTTAATGCAATTATCTGTTGTTCGCAACTTAATACTTCTAGGGTGTTCGGATTGATATCCCCGGGAGTGGATTATTAGTCATAGATGCAGTTGGATGGCGGTCTATGTATTTTGTTGTAATGCCCAGAGTAAATCTCATAGTGATCTTCTTGACATATCACGTTTATCTCTATTCTATCAATTGCCCAACTGTAATTTGTTTACCCAGCATGTGTTATTTTATCTATGGAGAGACACCACTAGTGAACTGTGGACCCCGGTCTTATTTACATCATATTGTTTTCACCTGTTTACTTTACTCGTACTGTTTACTTTACTCGCATACTATATTGTTTTCCACTCGATACGCTCATAACCTTTGTTTCAAGCAAACCGGTGAGATTGACAACCTCATCGCAAGTTGGGAACAAAGTATTTGTTTGTGTGTGCAGGTTCCGCATCACCTTCAGTCGTCATTGTCTCTCCTCTCCTGACCGATATTAAACCTTGGTTTCTTAACTGAGGGAAAACTAGCTGCTATACTCATCATACCTTCCTCTTGGGGTTCCCAACGGGCTGGTTATCCACCATGCACAAGGACAGTTTGCTCCCACGTCAACCACACGCCATCAGCTAATTTTCTAGGCGCCATCAACAAGGGATCTGATAAGGATCACGCCGGTGATCCTATGGAGTTTTGTCCCGATCTTTCACAGCGAGTCTACCAGGATAGAAATCTTCCAACAACGTGATGAACGTCACCTGAAGAAGAGGAACGAATCCAGCAAGCAACGTGATGAAGATCACCACGCCTCAAACCACAGCTCGATAATCCTTGATGACGCAAGAACCCTCGCAGCAATCTTTATTAGAAACACGGCAGCGCCGTTTCCCCGGAGGGATGATACACGGTGGAGCACACGATAGTTTTCAACTAAACAACTGAACTCCCTAAACCCTAAACTGCTGGCCTCCTTATATAGATGGCCAGAAAACTGTTGGGCTTGGACAGGCCCAAACCCAAAACACAAATAAAACTAAGTGGCCCATAACATGACCTAGCACACAGAAATAACATAGACAGATATGCAAACTAATGAGACAGCCTTAGACTTAATTATCTCATATCGTAGGTCGTCCTGGCGTGCCAATCTGCAACGAGCTTCCCTCATCTTGGTGGAGTCCGGAAATTGGGCTTCACCTCCTCCTTCGTGCCCATATCATCCTCCCCCCCTTCAAGAAGCGTTGTCCCCAACGCGTGAGGGTCTGCTCGAAAGGGTGGCGGCATATGAAGAATAGCACCACTCATATTCGCCGTCTTCAAGTCTTGCTTGCCTTCCGCACCACATCCTCCCTCTTGGCCTGCTCGACTTGATACAGCCCTAGGTGGTTGCACCTCTTTTCTTCGCCAAATAAACTTGTGCTTAGGCGCCTCCATCTTCTTCTTCTCAAACCTTGCTGGAACCTTGCGTTGCTGAACATGAACCTGCTTAGCACGACCCTGCAAAGTAGTAATGCCTGGGCCACACAACTGACGAACACGTCCATCTTTGCCTGTATGCACACGCACTGCTGCTCCAACAAAACGTCTCCGAGGTATTCTAACAAAACTGTGGCTGACTACCCGCGGCACCATATGCACCGGAACACGATCAGCATCACCGTCATCGGTCTGAACACCCACGTCAACACGAACTGGAAGTGGAACACATGGAACACATGCTGACATATCCTTCCCTTCAGCAATAAGAGGCTTGACTTCAACCGGCTTGTCACTAACAAGAACAACTGGCTTGTCATCTACAGGCTTGGCTGAAACAATATCACCATCGATGCTTGTCGCATCATGCTCCTCATGTTGCGGCGTAGCTAGCCCAGATTTTTGCTTAGCCTTGCGCAACTTTGCCTTGTGTACCACCAGCTCAACATCAGACTTTATTTGATCATCCTGCATAGGTTTCAAAGTCCGTTGTTTGCCATCATGCACAAAAGAATATGTATTTACTCTCCCAGCATGAGTAACATTGCGATCATACTGCCATGGACGTCCAAGTAATACTCCACACACCTCCAATGGCAACACATCGCACTCCACCTCATCAACATAATCATCAACTGTAAATGGCACACGTACCTTATGAGTAACCTTTAGCACACCGCAGCTATTCAACCACTCAACATGCTTAGGTTCAGGAATACGCCATGTAGACAACCCCAATGATGCCACCACAGCCCTACTGATGCCATTACAGTAGCTACCACTGTCAATGATCAATTTGCACGCTTTCTCCTTGATGGTGCACTGTGTCTGAAACAGGCTCCATCGCTGATTCCGTACCACCGCCTTATCACCAGTAGCCAATTTGTGAAGCTGAATACTCATACCTCTCATTGGTGTGTCATCTTCATCAACTTTGGCTTGTACCATTGGAACAACCGCCTTGTCTGATTCCACGGTCTTGTCCAGAAATCGAGTACGCAGAAATTGCTTAAAAACCTCCCAACTAGATGTGTCAAGTGTGATGCCCTTGGCGCACCGTTCTTCACGCCACCAACCAGCCACCGGCAAACTTGCTATCACGGGCACGACATTGTGCAAAGCCACGCTCCATGTGAGATTCCCAAGACTCATACTCTGCACACTTTGCAGCACTGTGCAAACTCCACGTGATTTTAGTTGCATCATACCGAAAACCAGCCAAGATCTCTAAATAGTCACTGTAGATATCGTCCGCTTTGTCAGTCAAACGGACAGGCCTTGAACCCATACCGAAATATTGCTAGTATGCACAAAATACAGCAGTACAAGTATTGTTCCTGTTCTTCTACAGGTAAAATTTCTGCTGAAAACGTACACCAAATAGTGAACAAAGAAACATGGAGGCTGATACTCACACAAGACTGAGCTTGGATGCGCACGGGGCTGGATTCTGCAGGCAGCACGCGCAGGCGAGGAGCTGACGCAGGCCACAGGCGCGGCCAGGTCGCGCTGAAGGGCAGAGGTCGTCTGAGGTCGAGCGACCCGGGACGCCCCAGCCTCGAGCGCCTCTGCTCGCGTGCGCTGCCCCGGCTCGCGTCCTGTTCAGATTGGGCCGGCCCGCGTGGGATAGCAAGGCCGCGATCGAGAGCTCCAGGGACCTGCGGCTGCGGGCGATTCCTGGGCGAGCGAACCGCGATCGAGCGGCGATGTTCCATCGGATCTGGACGAAAAGATCGAGCGTTGCAGATTGATTTTTTTTCTCTTACTCGGTAGCGATCGGATCTCCTGAACAATCGATCAATTTCCTTGCAGCAACAGACCTCGACGGAGCGGACTCTGCAAACCGAACGGATCTTGAGAGGAAAAACCTGTAGCCAACTCCTCAGCGATCGAAAAATTACCGGAGAACAAACAGCTCGATCCTGACTTGCTACCAACGAATCGACAATCAGCACAACAGCGCCGAGGTAATCTATTACGTACTGGCCCTCTACGAACGCCAGAGCAATTTGCAGATCAATTCTTCCACCAAACAACTCCGCTACCAATATCTCCAATCTGACAACTGCCCGTATGATGAACAATCAGCAGAGCAATCTCGCCGTGAGCAACCCAGTAAGCTGATACCACATGATAAGGATCACGCCGGTGATCCTATAGAGTTTTGTCCCGATCTTTCACAGCGAGTCTACCAGGATAGAAATCTTCCAACAACGTGATGAACGTCACCTGAAGAAGAGGAACGAATCCAGCAAGCAACGTGATGAAGATCACCACGCCTCAAACCACAGCTCGATAATCCTTGATGACGCAAGAACCCTCGCAGCAATCTTTATTAGAAACACGGCAGCGCCGTTTCCCCAGAGGGATGATACATGGTGGAGCACAGGATAGTTTTCAACTAAACAACTGAACTCCCTAAACCCTAAACTGCTGGCCTCCTTATATAGATGGCCAGAAAACTATTGGGCTTGGACAGGCCCAAACCCAAAACACAAATAAAACTAAGTGGCCCATAACATGACCTAGCACACAGAAATAACATAGACAGATATGCAAACTAATGACACAGCCTTAGACTTAATTATCTCATATCGTAGGTCGTCCTGGCGTGCCAATCTGCAACGAGCTTCCCTCATCTTGGTGGAGTCCGGAAATTGGGCTTCACCTCCTCCTTCGTGCCCATATCAGGATCAGTAGGTCGTCCTGGCGTGCCAATATGCAACGAGTTTCCCTCATCTTGGTGGAGTCCTGAAATTGGGCTTCACCTCCTCCTTCGTGCCCATATCAGGATCAGTAGGTCGTCCTGGCGTGCCAATATGCAACGAGTTTCCCTCATCGTGGTGGAGTCCTGAAATTGGGCTTCACCTCCTCCTTCATGCCCATATCAGCAGGAAAACGTGAAGTAGGAGAACACCGGGTAGATTGATCCCGATCAAAAATTCCAATGTGGACTCAAAGAAACCAGCGATCAAAGGAATTGGAGATCGATCTGGACGAACTTGAGACCGATGGAAACGTCACGACTGCTGTGTTGGCAGATCGCGTCCGGTAGCAAGCTCTTCCGCAGAACACCCTCAAGCAAATAAATCTCAGCAGAACAAATCAATCTCAACAACAAATTCCGCCGTGATAAACCCGACGAATCTGATACCAAGATGATACGGATCAACGTGATCCAAAGGGGGTTTGGCCCAATCTTTCACGGCGATCAAACAGACAGCAAGATAAATCAGTCATTGAGCAGATTAGATCTACTCCACAAACTACAAAACAGATCCTTACGAATCAGCAAGCAAAACCAATGATATTGGTGTCCCCCGACATGGGACCTTTTTCCTGTACATTCTCAACTCGAAAATTCAACTCCCCTTACATTGGTGCGCACCCCTTTGGCTTTATAGTTGCAGCCGACCTCCCTATTACTTGACTTACAAGCAAAACGAAAATATAGAAATAAAATAAACTCAACAACTCGGACAGCTGTTTCCTAAACCAAAAACTAAAATAAACAGAACTAAAATAAAAAAGACTCCTTTGTTGGTGCGCCACCATCTTCAACACGCTACTAGGAGGTCCCCAACCGGACTCCTTCAAGGACAACATGCTCCACCAATATTGCACTCCAATTGCGTCCCTAATCTTTTCCTTGCGTGGTAGAAATTGGAACAAAAACTTTGTCTTGGTAGTATCAGCAACAACATAACCAGAGATAGTATAGTAAGCACTATCATCCATGGGAGGTGCCACATCACCCTCCCTAGGGAAGAGATGAATTAAGATAAGAATTGGCATGATGCCTCCTCCCTTGTGGGAACCCAACTAGATCTACATCTAGAAATCACCCTCTTTGTTTGGGATCTCTTCTATTTGGGGAATTCTACCTTGATTTGGATCTCTTAGATACAAGAGTGTGTAATTCTATCCAATTGATTGGTCTCTTCCCCTCTTGGAATTCTATCCCTTGCAAGTCAATCTCTCACAAGGAATTCTACTCTTGGAGTCTCTTCCTTGTGATTCTATTGAGTTGGTGAATCAGGCCAACGAGGACAACTGGTGTGCATCTTGTGTGTGTGTTTGCCTTCGATTTGTGTGTCGTGTTCATCATGTTCTTTGTGTTCATCCTCTTCCCCCGCCACAAATCTCGTGAATCCGTGAAGATCGGGCCACACCCAAGGGGTCACCCCTCATCACCCTGGGTTTGGAATAGACTAGGAAGCCCCTAAGATTGTGTTTTCTTCTTTCAAAGTAAAATAAAAATTTCATTTTGGATTTTCCTAAATGAAATCTATCTCATCTTACCTCCATACGTACAGAAGTGTTTGCATCTTGAAAACTCTTGTATTCTCTCCCACATCATTTCTCAAAGGTTTTCCTTTTGCTTTAAAATGACCCAACCCTGAAACCTTCAAGAAAGGACAAGAAGATCACAATGTGCCAGAAGAATGAGACTTCTACTCATAGGATATCCATTGACTCAGCGTGAACAACTACATGGAAGGCCAATGAAGAACTTGGAAAATACTATTATGAAGACTGCACGACACCCAACAGCACATTGAGGAAGTGGAAATAAGAACAAGGAACAATGAAGATAGTGTTAGATAAGACCACCAATAATTTTAGTATATAGAACCGATGATATCGTAATAATCTAATGATCATACCAAATTAGGGTATGACCATACCAGATTGTTAGTGTTTGAACTAGTTTACTTGATATGACGAATGTTTGTTAGATGTTGATTGTAAGATGAATTGCCTTGTTCTGCTGTGTTTGGGTAGGAATCTTCTTTAGACCTCTTCTATCTATTCCTCATCTATGCCAAGTTCTCAACCAGTCCTAAAACCCAAACAGATGCATTCTCAAAGCCAGAACAGTCCCAACAAACCACAGTTAGTTTCAGTAGTGCAACAAATGGTAGAAGTACACACTGAGATGATGCAAGTAATGACCCAGTGCATGATCCATTGGGATAGCAAAGAGTTACCACCAGGAATGCAACAAGTACTAGATGATCATTCTCGAATGGTACAAACGATGCCCCAGATTATGACTAGTATCAACAACAACCTACCACAAAACAATCCTGGTAGCAAGGAACCAAGAGGTGAAGCTGAGATAACATTGCTAGCCTGCAAGATCTGTGGAGAAATAGGACACACATCCAAAGGATGTTGCAAACAGTGCCCTCACTGTGATACGAGCCATCCAGTTGGAGAATGTCCCATGGCCCATGTTACTTGTTTCCTATGTGATGGAATCAACCATGTACCTGGTGAATGCAAGTTTTACTCCACGGTGCAACGAATAAATCAACGAGCCAAAGATGGATTATACCAACTGCTGGAACAGACCCCTGAAGATAGAAGACCCAAAAAGAAGAAGAAGCATGACTATAGCAAGATTGTATGCTTCAATTGCAGGGAGCAAGGACATTTTGCAGACCAATGCCTAGAAAGGAACAACAAAGCAAACACACAAGGTGGTGTGAAGAAGGACCTCAGTACGATCACTTGTTACAAGTGTGATGAGGATACAATCATGGATCATGCTGATTTTGAGTGTTTGAGCTGGAAGGAAATATTGAGTCTAATTGATGACTATTATAAGGTGAATTCTTTCCTAGTTGAAAAGAATGTCTTGATATCTCCGAATTATATACTACCTAAAGCAATGTACTATATTGTATTTAGGTATGTCATCTGTCAAGATATCGCCAGCGGGAGGAGAGGGAGGACGGCGATCGAGAGACAAGTGGAGATCATGTCTGGATGAGCACGAGCACGTGATGGCGCACTAGGACTGCCTTCGACACGATGTTTACACGTCTAAGGCGCGTTATACACATGGCCTGCATGCTAAAATTAGGCTGAACCCATATATGGGTCGGTATGTACCCGTTTGAGTCGAACCGAGTCAGTTTGGGCCCAAACCAGGCTGGTTTTGGGCTAGGTCAAAGCTGAGGATGCCCGGCCACCTATAAGTACCCCTGGGCGCCCCCTCAATTAGGGCGAGACCACGTTTAGACTACAGATTATTTTGTTGAACTGCTGTAAACATTCATCTAAATTCCCCCACACCAATTTATCTGGATTTGGTGTTATACTGCTGCAAGTTTAGTGTGATCTGTTGTTCCATTGGGAATCAGTAGATTGCAAACTACCGTTTCATGGTCGACGGCTACGTGCGCAAGTGTGTGGAGTCATGAATATCCTACAGGGTTTGAGAGCTGTTGCATTAGCATCAGGGTTCAAGCGAGGAGAGTTCATCGGTGACACCAAGTTATCCCCGACAATTATCCGCTGCCATCATCTCCATCGCATCGCTCACGAGAAGATCGGGCCACCCCATATCATCTTGGTATCAGATTTCCACGGTTTACTCGGTGAGCATCCACAAATTCATCCCTACAATTCATTTTTGTTTTCAGTCCTATCCAGAAAAAGCCAAAAAAAAATTAGGGTTCTTAGTTTCTGCCATTGCCTAGATTGCACCGTTCTTGAGTTTTAGTCGCTGATCGTCTTTTCGCGTATCTTTTCTTCCAATTTGTAGGAGTCTAGGTTCACCGATCTTTTCTGCATCTTAGTTTTGAGTTTAGATCTCGTTTGAAATCTTGTTGATCTTGGTCTTTTTCCTTAGTCTGGACGTTTTGTTTGGAGTCGCTTTGGTGCACGTCCAGATCCGATCGACAAAGAAATCTTTCTGTTACATGTTGTTCTCCAGATCCGATCGCTAGTTGGAAAAAAAAACCAAAGAGCAGCAGCGCTCGCTCGGGTCCAGGCTATAGCTGAGAAGCATCTGCATCGAGCCACTACCAGCAGGCCGATCGATCTAGTATTCAAAAAAAAACAGCCAGCGGCCTCGCCCCAGCGCGGAGAGCGTCTGGGGTCAGGCGAGCGCTCGCGTCTCTCGGCGCGCCGAGGCGCGGAGACCGTCTGTGGTCCGGCGCCTGATCGGGCCGCTTCAGCTTAGGCCCAATTTTTGTACAGTAAAAAAACAAAAAAAAGTGCAAAAAAAACTGGGGACGTACACTGCAGCTTTGTGTAGTATACGCCGCACCTATATATATAAAAAAGAGACAAACTACTTTGTCCGTTTCGCGTCACCGTCGCGCTGCCGTGTGTTTCCGGTGTCGTACATCTCTGTTGTGACATATTTTTCGTTGTTTTCTCTGCCGCGACAGCGTGTTACCACTGTGTCCACATAGCGTCCTTTCTACACGATTTTGATCGCTTTAGCTACAGCCTGTCTACAGCATCATGTTAGGAGCTTACCCATTCGAGACTAGCTACTTTGTGCTCATCAGGCTGCTGCCGTGTGCACAATCTTGTGCCTGTCCGTTGAGCCAGTGCTAGCGTCTCTCTTGTGCATTGCAACACGAGCTACTGTGCGTTGTCACTTATCTCTCTTGAGCTCTTTTTCAGAGTTGCTTTGCCTCATTTATCTCCACCGTGTGTGTTTCCGTGGGTCTTGTCATACGATCAGCACTAGGACTTATTTGCGGTGTAGTTAGGATACCATACCTACAGTTCCACCATATATTCCTGGTTTGTCGTGTGATCGCTCTTATACCCTTGGTATTCACTTCATCACATCCGTGCACGAGCTTGATACTTTGTTCTGGTAAGCATTGCTATTCACCTTGGAACGGTAAGATTCACCTTTTCTTGTCAGTTTGAGTGAGTAGAGTGTTTCACCATATATACATATTTGTTGCTGCACTAATTATGGCAGATGACGTTACGGATACTGTGGAGGCTGACAGATATCATTTTTTCCGCAACAAATATTGTATTGCCACTTTTTGGGAGGAAGAACGTGGAAACTTTAACGGTGATGGTCTCTTTCACCATGGTGTGATGATTGGAGATAGATGTGCTGCAACCACCGTTAACCACATCTCTACCATCAATTTAATCAGCATTGAGGTCGTCGAGATGTTGCACCTAGCCACACATGCTAGTACAGTGCCATACCTCTTGTGTTCCTCATATGGCACCTTGCTGATTTCACACATAGCTGACGTTCCTGTTACTTACAGCGGGCATACCAAGGTTATTCGTTGTGGTGTATCCCCAATGCCACTTGAATCTTGTCATATTCTATTGGGTTATCCTTGGTTCCACACATATCATGCTCAGCTTTGTCGTGATAGGCCGGCAGTATTGTTCAAGTGGAATAAGCAGCGATGTGCTTGGCTACGTCTAACAGCTGAACAGTTTCATAAGAATCATCTTCTTCGCAAGGAGAGGACAAAGGAGTTCTGCTGGTCGCCTAAGCACAAGGTCATGATGGATGGCAGCAGTCCCATTATTTGCCATCTTGACCATGGTGTGCTTCACAACCCATGTGGGAATGAGAGCCACATAACCATATTGAGTGAGAGTGTTATAAAAAGTGAGCTGTGTGATTCCACCAAACGTGAGGTTGAGAGCATACACTTTGAGAGTATGAGCAAAAATCAAAACACAAGAGTAGTCGACAATAGGATATGTGAGGATATTTCCACTAATGTAACTCTATCTACTCCTAGTGTTGTTTCTTGTGATATGCAGGTTGCTTTTGAAGAAAGGGAGCCGCCTATTTTACAACCCGCATCACCGATTTGTGCATTATCACTTGAGGAGGATGTTCCAGTGCCTACTTCTTCTGGGGAGCATGTCATTGACATAGGTACTGATTTGGAACCACAACCAGCAGCTATGGATAATATTTGTGAGTCTACTCCTTTGCTGGTTCCTTCTAGTGATTTATCTTGCACTAATGTTTCAGCACCATGTGATAATTTGCATATTTCGAATTTTGATCATGTGGTAGTGCTGACACATAAGGAAGTACTTGCTAGAATACCATCGAATGACATTGTGTATTCCATCATGCTAAAAGAACCTCTTGATTTGCGTTGTGCTATGAATAAGATTTCTGAAATTTCATATTTGAATTCTAGCACACATGCCTATTGCTTCATGTTTAACTTGATTGGTGAATATAGCATGAATGATAATTTTCTTGTCGATCACATATGCATAACCTGTGATAGAATTAATGAACTGAAACTTACTGTTTTCAGTCCTATATGCTATGTGTCGTAGTCCTTTTGCTGTGGGACACTAGATTATGTTCGAAATAGTTTGATGCCTTCTGGTCTAGTTGAAGTGTTTCAACCCACAAAACTTGATATGTTGGGTTGCTCTAGTCTTGCTAGTTTGCCATCAAATTGGTTCAATTCATTGTGTTTGTTCCACAATTTGTTTCCTACATGTGCTACTGATCCCTACTTCACTTATATTAGCACTTTGAGTTGCATGTTACCTACAGGACATAATGATCATGCACACATCACTGAATACTATTGTGTCCGTTCATCAATTGTTCATCATAATCCGAGTAGCACTGCTGAGTCATGGCATAAACCAATTTTGTTTTCACATTTTCTGGACTGGTTTGACCTTGTTCATCATAAATTTGATCATCGATCTTCTTTGAGAAAACTGAATTTAATATTGAACAACAAGACTATATATCTCTTTGTTTTTCACCATGATTATGATTCTTTGTACTTCACTTATACCTGCAATTTAAGTTGCTTGATGTATAGTAGACATATTTTTCATGTGAACAAAAATCATACAACATGTTATGTATACATATACTCTGCGTACACGTTGTTCTTTTTGTTCCTACCACTTTCAGCTTACCCAAAGCCGAGGACGGCTTTTCTTGAAGAAAGGGAGGATGATGAGGACACAATCATGGACCATGCTGATTTTGAGTGTTTGAGCTAGAAGGAAATATTGAGTCTAATTGATGATTATTATAAGGTGAATTCTTTCCTAGTTGAAAAGAATGTCTTGATATCTCCGAATTATATACTACCTAAAGCAATGTACTATGTTTTATTTAGGTATGTCATCTGTCAAGATATCGCCAGCGGGAGGAGAGGGAGGACGGCGATCGAGAGACAAGTGGAGATCAAGTCTGGATGAGCACAAGCACGTGATGGCGCACTAGGACTGCCTTCGACATGATGTCTACACGTCTAAGCCGCGCTATACACATGGCCTGCGTGCGAAAATTAGGCCGAACCCATATATGGGTCGGTATGTACCCGTTTGAGCCGAACCGAGTTAGTTTGGGCCCAAACCAGGCAGGTTTTGGGCCAGGTCAAAGCTGAGGACGCCCGGCCACCTATAAGTACCCCTGGGCGCCCCCTCAATTAGGGTTAGACCACGTTTAGACTACAGATTATTTCGTTGAACTGCTGTAAGCATTCATCTGAATTCCTCCGCACCAATTCATCTGGATTTGGTGTTATATTGCTGCAAGTTTAGTGTGATCTGTTGTTCCATTGGGAATCAGTAGATTGCAAACTACCGTTTCGTGGTCGACGGCTACGTGCGCAAGTGTGTGGAGTCGTGAATATCCTACAGGGTTTGAGAGTTGTTGCATTGGCATCAGGGTTCAAGCGAGGAGAGTTCATCGGTGACACCAAGTTATCCCCGACAATCATCCGCTGCCATCATCACCATCGCCTCGCTCACGAGAACATCGCGCCACCCCATATCAGTGTTTCAGAAAAGCTACACAGGAAATATTCTCAGAATTGGACAAAACAAATGCCAAACCTTCTATTTTCTCGAAGCTTCACGAAGTCCGAAGATGAGACGGAGGTGGCCAGGAGCCAGGCTCACCCTAGGGTGGCGCGGCCTACCCCTGGCCTGTGCCACTAGGGGTGAGGCCAGCTGGCCCACCTCCTGACGCTGCCCTTTCGCCTATATATTCCCCTCGATGGGAAAAACCTAAAGGATAGATCACTTTTCCATGAAACATACTGCAAGCTACCGCCGTCGTTGTCGCGAGATCGGGAGGATTCAGGAGCTCTTCCCGGCACCCTGCCGGAGAGGGGAATCCCTATCGGAGGCCTTCTCCACCACCATGGATGCCTCCGGAGTGATGTGTGAGTAGTCTACCTTGGACTACGGGTCCATAGCAGTAGCTAGATGGTTGTCTCCTCTGCCATGTGCTTCATATTTAGATCTTGTGAGCTGCCCTACATGATCAAGATCATCCTTATGTAATTCTACATGTTGTGTTTGTTGGGATCCAATGAGTATTGGTACTATGTTAAGTTGATGTGCTAAATTATATATCTTATGTTATCTCTATGCTGTTTATGATCTTGCATGCTTTTTGTTGCTAGTAGATATCTTGGTCGAGTAGATGCTAGTGACTCCAAGAGGGAGTATTTATGCTCGATAGTTGGGTTCATGCCTCTTGTAATCTGGGGGAGTGACAGAAACCTCTAAGGTTGTAGATGTGCTATTGCCACTAGGGAGAAAACAACATTCTTGTGCCCAAGGACATTTGCTTTGTTTACATTACGCACTTTGCTTAATGCAATTATCTATTGTTCGCAACTTAATACTCAAGGGGTACTCGGATGACTCCTCGCGAGTGGATTTTTAGTCATAGATGCAGTTGGATGGCGGTCTATGTATTTTGTCGTAATGCCCAGAGTGAATCTCATAGTGATCCTCATGACATATGTACATTATCTTTACTGTATCAATTGCCCAACAGTAATTTGTTTACCCAGCATGTTGTTATTTATCTTATGTTTACTATTACTCGCTCTGTTTACATTCTTGCATACTATTACCTTTTACCACTCGATACGCTCAATCCTTTGTTTACAGCAAACCGGTGAGATTGACAACCTCATCGTAAGTTGGGGACAAAGTTCTTGGTTGTGTTGTGTGCAGGTTCCACGTTGCTACTGGTGAAAAGCTTCACGCCGACAGTATTTGTAACATCCCAGAACGTAGGACAATTCCGAGGTTGATTAGAAGGGCTTTTTGTGCATTGCATCTGAAATTACGGGATTTTTTTGCGCTTTTGCTTCTAAAACCTAAGAGTGGTCGAATCTCTCTTCGAGGGGAATTGGTGAACTCTCGAAGTGCGAAAGATTTGGACATGATCTCTTTTGATCCATTGTGGTGAGGAGTGATGACTTAAACTACAAAAACCCTAGCCATAAGCTTTGGTGTTGAACTAATACATATATCAAGTTGGAATTTGAATGATTGAATTTTGAATTAAAGGCACATTTAGAAAGGATAAAAGTTCATAAAGAAATTGAAATAGAAATTAAACATCAATAAAGTTTAGAGCAAACTTAAACTTTATTGATCATCACACATACATTACAATATCTTTACAAAATTCAAGAATAAAAGAATATTACAATCCAAGATAATTACATAAATAAGAAAAGGAAGATTACAAGTTATCTCCACTACTTATAAAAGCACAAACTTGTGTGGGAAAATGAAATCTGAACCGTACACAGCCTTCATCTAACGATCGAGAATCATCTGTTCTCCCCCTCCCCTCACCCTCAAATCACGCCGACCCGCGCATCCCTCCGAAGCTTTGGATCCCCGCCCGCAGGCCCTGATTTTGTGGATCAATTACCACCGAATTCACATTGAAGGGATATGCCGATAATTCCTCTTTTTTCCCGATTTGTCGTCCTTGCACATTTGTGTGGTGCTTCTTCTTTTCCGATCCTCCCCTATGACGAGTAGACGACCATAAGCTGAACCAATCAACCGAATCAACACTGCGGGTGCTGCTGACAATCGATCGCCTACGACGGCTGATAGAGTATATGGCGAGCGAGGCGGCGGCAGTGCTGCGGAAGGAGAGGTTGGCTGCAGCTGTCGGCGCGCGCCCCGGCCAGGTTGCCGCCGTGGGGCGCCGTCGTGATCACTGCCAACCCCGAGCAGGTCGCGTTCTACAACCATCAGCTCACCCGCGCACGCCTTCTCGGCCGCTTCCCGGCCTGTACCACCGCCCCTGCTCTTCCCGCCCGTAACACCGCGTGCATCGGCTTCGGCGCTGCCACGCTCCATGTCATCGCTTCCGTCATCCGACACTTCATCTCCCAGGTGAATTCCAACTCGCATCATGTTTCACTTATTACAGATATACATCTGCTACGATACTAGATTTCTGCTCTCCTTCGATCTGTATGGCTTCTGAATTTTGCAGGCTCACAAGGAAGAGATTGATGGATTCCTCACCAGATCAAACAGTTCTTCTGCACTTCTGCAGATGAAGCATGTACTGCTGCTATACGCGGGCGGCAACATCAAGAGAGTTCCGTGAGCGAACTCCATGGTGAAGGATATCATGTCCATGCCTTACTTGGCCGGAGACAATCCCGATGGGCCTGTCCTGCTCCTCTTTGACTACATTCCTGACATCTTAGCCAGTGCAAGGAAAGAATTCAAGCACCGAGTATGTGGCTTACAAATAAAACAACATTTTTTTATCAATAGGGTTCCATTTGATTGATATAACCTGATCGGGTGAGATCTTCATAATGACTGGAATGTTCTCATGTGCTTTGACGCTCTAACATACCATTTCCTGATGCTCTAACATACCACTTCCTGATGCTCTAACATACCACTTCCTGATAAAATGAGTGCACATGGTCAGGCACATATGTGGCTATGCTAGGTCTTGAGATTTTTTCACTTCAAATTATAGTGACATCTCCCAATAGTGCATCACAATGGATTAAATTCCCAATCCTTTGTACAGTTTGCGTATTACAATTTTCAGCTGAATACAAACTGGGAAATACAGCAGTTCTAGCATGGATTTTCATATATTAAGCTATTGCTATTTTACATGGAAATTGTTGGTATAATAATTTGGCTTGAGTCAAACTTTAACTTCTTTGTAGTCTTCTATGGTTCTTGCATTGTGGTTAGATGGGGTTAGATGGGTATGACATTCCCTTCTCCAGGAGTCCAGCTTTTGTTGGGCATCACATTCTTATTTTCATCGTCTTGACTCTTGAGTACATCTCAAGAGACAAGAGCAACACTCGCTGCCAGCAAGTTTTAGCAAGGCTAGATTTTTTGAAAATATGTACTTTGACGCACTGTACTTTTAGTTTTTTTAGCATGGCTACACTTACCGTGAGTCCAAGTAGTTAGAGCTAAGTTATCACCTAGCAGGAATTGCCTCTTGCAGGTGCTTTATATTGTTTAACATTCTTCAAAAACGCTTTTTAGTCAAATTGAGTGAGCTGATAATGACATGTACTGTTTGGAAGAAAAAAATTCATTCTAAATATGCCTGATCTATGATCTTAAATCAAGCCTTGCTAGCATACTTTAGATGCATTTCTTCCTCAAGCTAGATTGCATCTTTGGAAATAGTTGCAAGATTGCATCTTTGAAAACATTTACAAACTAATATAAATCTTATATTTCATTCTTTAGCTTATATGTAATGCTTTACAATTTCAATTTGTATTAGTTGACGTGCGTTGCACGTGCAAACTTACTAGTAATTCTAAAAGAAACTAAGAATCTTCTTTCTTTCTTTTCTTCTCTTCTGATCTTGGCACCTACAAACAAATCAAAGAAACAACAAATTTGCCAAGGTAACAATTGCCAAGTGGCATTTAGAAATAACACTCCACTGTAGATAATCATCAAGGGCTTGATCTTATCACCAAGGGCTCGGGTAGAAATATCCCAGGCCAGCCGAGATGGGCAAGGCAGCTCACAGCAGCATAGTCACCGAATGCATGCCCTCAGGTGTCACTCACCCAAGGCATAGAACCAGGTATAAAAGCATCACAGCAGTGAAACTAACTCGGCTAAAGCCACAGTCGACCAAGACCATCACCACACCACCAACATCAACACCAAGCACACCATCAGCCTCAAGAACACACCACCACCACTGAATCATCACACACAATCAACCCTGCTCATGTGTTGAGCAACAGGGAAGATTCACACCCCAGAACATCATCAAAAAACCATCCAGCAAATCCAAAGGCCAACATGGTCACTTAGTTCAACTAGGAACTAGGTCAAGCAGCTAGGAGGAGCAGGCTTGCCACAAGAAGCAGGAAATCAGAATATTCCAGAAGAACAAGCTACTCTTCAGCAGCAGGTTATTATTAAACCACAGCACACATGAGTGCTGGGAGAGAACTCACAAGTTATTCTCCCAGGCAGACTTCACATAGCACAGCCACACAAAGAGCAAGCAAAGCCATACAAAGATCAAGCAAAGCTTGATGAAATAAGGCTTCGGTCATCATTTGGATGTCCAGGAGTCCAAGACCTTGGAGGCAAGGCCATCCACAGCACCTACTCCCTAATACACAACTTATCTGGGAATTTCTCAAAGGAAATACTCACAGAAGTAAGAGCAAGGCAAGGAGTGGCACATGGGTTGCCTAGCTACAAGGATAAAGGCCTAAAACCTAGAAAACCATCAGCTCTGTCAATTAAAATTGACCAAGTTTAGTTAAGCATCTGGGCAAAGTGGACAAGGACACTTTTAATCAAATAAGCCACCAGCAGATCACCACAGAGAGTGATCTACTCTCAAGAGTACCAAACTTAAAACCCACAGTAGCTATGAACACCTCAGGGAGGCATCACAGTGAAGCAGATAGCTAAAAGCTACTGCAAGAGCCCTAACAGCAGGCAAGAATTGTTGCATCACAGCTAGGTAGAACCAAGCTCAACATATTAGCTACATCATTAAATCATCACAATAGAAGCACTGCAAGAAAGTGCAGTGAAACTGTTAATAACACTAGCCACTTCAACAGCACATTCAGAAATAACTAGAACACATAGTTATCCATGCACTTGATCAAATTGATCAAGATTAGCCACTAGCAAATCAAATAACAGCAGCAGGTGATGAATTTAATAGCAACAGACCACCAGGATAGATAGTTAACTGAATCAATAAGTTTTAGTTAACAAAGTTAACTGAAACTATAACTGAAACTGACAATAATAGCTACACAAGCATGATCTAGCTTAACAGTAAAATCATAGAGCTTAACTAACTCACATCACAGTCACTGAATCTCACAGCACCAGTGCAACTTGGGGAGAAACCCCCAAACAGCAAAAGATAGAAGAATTCAGCCAGCACAAGTCCCAGATGAGCATGGCCAGCACAAGCTCTAGGTGAGCTTAGCCAGTGCCAGCTCAAGGTGGGCATGGCCAGCACGAAGCAAGCTCCAGTAGGGCATGGAGCAGCACTCCAGGAGGGCATGGAGCAAGCTCCAGGAGGGGAGCAAGCTCCAGGTGCTTACAGTGAGATGCAGAGGAGGAGAAGGAGGGGAGTAGCACTTACACAACGCCCTGGAGATACCACCATGGCATGGCGAGGCAGTGCCCACGTGGCCACGACGGCATCGAGCCAAGGGAAGTCGCCGACGATACGTCGATGAAGCACCAGCTCACCAAGTCTAGTTCTCACCGTGGACAAGGCCTAGCAACGCGGGAGCAAGCTCGAGGTCGCCATGGCCGAGGTCCCGAGCTTCGGAGGCGAAGGGGATGCGAGCAACCAGGAAGCAATCAAGTAGATCTCGCGGACAGGCGGACCCACCGTCACTTGATCTATCGATTGAGTGTCATCTCAGCGGTGGAGACCGACGGAGCTCGTCGGAATCGAGCACGACGGCAGTGAGGCAACACAGTTGCCAGGGGAGTCGCGGGGGAGAAGGAGACACGAGTGAGCGAGGGGAAAGAGGCGACCGGTCAGACCGACCGAGCCGCTGGTCGGGCTCGACCAGTAGGCTGGCGCCAATAGGTGGGCCTGGCCCGACAAGTGGGCCAGGGTTGGCAGAGAGAGAGGTGAGAGGAGAGGCTTTTAACCAGAATTAAAAAAAAACAGAAATTAATAAAAGGAAAAGGGTTTTTCTAGAAAAAGGCTTTTCAACACCCAATAAATAGTAGAAAAATAAATGGAATTTTTACAAAAATAACTTTAAGTGATTTTGACTTTTTAAATCACTTAACTAGTGATTTTATCAATAAAAGAAGATTTATTCATAATTGTCTTATGAACCTTTCTTTTGAAAGGAAAACCTCTAGAAATAATTTATATGTAAAAATAAAAGAGGAAATAATATTCTTGAATTAAGGTCAAGTAAATCCATTCAAGAATTTGACCTTAGTATTCTTGAATGAATTTCACCTAATATCTACTCTGATAAAATCATAATTAGAGTATATCCACTTAAAATAATTCACCAGGTAAAAATATTAGGAATGAAAGCTTAAAAGATTTCTTCTTAATAGAATCCAACTCATTATCAAAAAATTGAACTCCATTCCAGGGTATTAAAGAATATTCTTGAATGAAGCAATTTTTAACATATACTCTTTAAAATCATAAAAAGAGTATATAAACCCTAGGATAAGAATAAAATACTTCTGGGGGGTTAAGGGGAATACACACACTATAAAGGAGCATGCATTATTTGAATCTTTAACCATTGCCCTTATCGGACAATGATGTTGTTTTCCAGAACCCGAGGCCCCGGGTCACTTCAACAAATCCAACTGCACTACCTTGCAGTTTGCAGGCAAGTTCACTCTTGCTCATATCTCTTGTTTATCTTTAACAAAGTACTTCCAAATATACCGGTGGTATTATTATTATGATTGCATTAAAAAGCAAAGGTTCTACTTTTCTTGAATGAATATAACTAGTGGTTAGCAACCATGGTGGTTGTCGACCTAGGAAGGTGGGCAGTGGGACCATGGTAAGAGTATGGTGGAGGTCCCACTGTACCGGGAATGTTCACCTAGGGCTAATAACCCATGTCGCCATTGATTCTTGTGCCGTAAAATACGGTCAATAATAGGGTCTGGAATGGGACGGGAGAGTCAGCTGTATCTTTTCCATCATGCATATCAACGGACGCGCCGTTTCGGAGCAGTTGTCTCCCTGCGAGGAGCTTCGGGATGGGTGGATTCCCCCTAATGAATTCACGATTCTGGCGGTCTATGATGGATTGCGGCAACGACGGGGGTAGAGTGCCGAGGCCGGTGTTACCAAAAAGAAGAGTAACCAAACCGCATTTGGCCTAAGACTTTCTAGTCTATGGTCGTAGCTAGTGCATCAAACACCTCTAATCTATTAAATGAACTTGTTGGGTAACGCTCATTACTCACCCTACTCCTTTTTAACCCTTGCTTAGACTCGGAGAACCAGTTTGAAGAAACCGAAGGAAGCCCGAAGGACTATGAAGAGGTCTACTATGAAGAACCGGACTTATCTGGACGAGTCAAAGGCATCGACTACACCATTTCCTATGGTCCCAACGAAGGAACCGAGGAGGAGGCCAACACTTAGAACTATAGAATAGAAACTTTGGTCGCATCGGACACCTAAAATACAGCGACTAGAGTTCAGCACCATGTTTAGTCTACTACTTTCAGTTGTAACTAAGATTTGTAGTATCAACTTAGAACCACCTAGTGTTCCTCTTTGGACCGAGGAGGAACTGGAATCCTTTGTAACATTATGGCTTGTAATATTTAGTGCTTGAATAAAGACCGCTATGTTTCTGTTGTACCACTCTGAGGAATGTAATATTTGTGAATTGGTACTTCACGAGTGTTATATCAACGACTTGTATACTGCAACATGCAGTGGTATGCTGGGTCACCACAGTTGGTATCAAAGCAAAATCTTTGACCTTAGGTTGGACGCCTAGTTAATGGGAACGACCTGTAGGAGTCAAATAGAAATAGTAAAGAGTTCTCTAAAAATGGTTGTGATGTTATTCACTTGAGAATAATAGGTTCATACTTTTTAGTGTTACAATTCTTTATTGTTACTATTATGATGCATCATGTGCTAATTTTTATCTTTTATACTACCAGGATGGCACGCACAAGGCCGTCAAACACCGTGCAAGTTAGGGACATGACTCTGGACGACTATGATGGGAACTTAGCCGATATTTTGAGAGGCATCTTGCTTGAGTGCGGGTGTGAAACCCGTATTCCAGTCAAGAAGTATGCATACTATGAGGGAAAAGTCTTTCAGAAGTACAAGGTAGGGATCATGCTTCCTGCCAAATTGGGCATGAATGTGATCATGCCAGCTGGAGAGGCACGCACTGTTACTGTAGCCTACAAGATAGCAGTGATGAGAGCCATAACTGATATCCGTGAGCATAAAACGAAGAAGTTATTAGGAACTAAGTTCACTCACATCCCGCACGACGAGGAAGGAGAAGATCCTTGTCGGGATAGTTACAAGTTTGCAAAGAGACACCCACATGCCGCAGTAGAGCACATGGACAGGTGTAAACATCTGCTTAGCGTGTTCTACCACATGCACAGAGCACTAGTGGGAGAGATACAGAGTCTAGTGGACGAGATCACTGAGTCGACACCTACTCCGTGGTGTACGGGGATACTTCTGGACCACCAAGGGCACAAACTCCAGCCTTTTCGACTGGAGACTTTATTAATATAGATGAGGAGATAGACCCCGAGGAGCGGGAGTTCAAGCCCGAGGCCGAACCGGAGATGCCACCAGCACACTTTGCACACGGCTCGACTGGAGCCGGATACGAGGCAGGTTTGGAGTCATGGGGAATGCCTCATAATGATAGTCTAGTGGGAAACTCCATGGGTTAGCGTTTCGGTGAGTATATGGGAATGGCCGGAGATCCGATTCCATGTGATTCGGAGCATGAGGTCACGAGTCAGTTTAGGGTTGTTCACCGCACTGGAGATGTGGCGGGAAAACCTATAGAGATAGATTCAGATGTGGAGGAGGAGTTACCTACTCACATGGAGCGTGGGGAATGCTCTAGACCAGAGGTGGAGAGGGTTACTACCGATGTTGTTTAACCATCGTTGAGCAGTTATCTGGGGATGACTGATTTCAACTTAGGTACTACACCCGATTATGAATTTTTGCCGGCGAAGTCATCTTATGCCCCTGCTTCACTAAGGAGGACATCAAGAGCTACCGGTTGGACACCGGGGATGTATCGGGAGTGCGACTACCCGTAGAGGACCACCACTGCGATGGAGGCGACATGTTTTGTGACATATGTACCATATGTGTAATATGTAGTATTTGCTTTCGCAGTTTGAATAAGTGAGTGTAGTTACTCACAGGATGATAGGTTATGTAAAACTATGTTATTTTTCCATGTATATACATGGTATATGTTTGGTGTGATTTGGCTATGTTTTAATTGGATTTTTTTAATTGTGTGACTAACACTGTGCATAAAGTTGAGCTCAGAAAGCATGAGCATGATGTAACTATGAGTTTCGCTGAATGTAACAGGGTTAGGGGGATAGAATGGCGACGGTAGTTGGTGAAGAATTGGAACAACAGAGGATGGAGAATGAAGCCAAGGCTAAGGAGGCAGCCGATGCAGCAGCAAGGGAACCATTGCCACCACCACCACCATTCCTTATGCAGCAAGATTTTGCTCAGTATATGAGGACTGCAGATGAGAGACAGCGAATGCTTATTGAGTGTCAAATAAAGATGGTGCAGGATGTGATGGACCGTAGTCGTGAAGTTCGGAATGATGGAGTACATGGAGTCTCATTGGTAGATTTCCTCAATACAAGACCACTTCCTTTTGCATCAGCACCGGAGCCAATGGACGCGGAAGACTGGTTATTGGACATCGAGAGGAAGCTTAACACAGTAAGTTGCAATGATGGTGAGAAGCTTAGGTATGCCACACATCTGCTATGTGGACCCGCCGCAATATGGTGGGACAATATTGTGGCCATACATCCTCCAGGAAGGGTATTCACCTGGGAGGAATTCAAGAAGAAGTTCAGGGAAGCAAATGTACCGGAGAGTATCATGGAATTGAAGAGAAGGGAATTTGAGAATCTCACGCAGAATGACAAGTCAATTATGAAGTATGTTAGGGAATTTTCTCTTCTATCTCGTTATGCTTCGGAGGACGCGAATACTGATGAGAAGCGGAAGAAACGATTCATGAGAGGACTACATCTAGGTGCAAGGTTACAATTGAGAATGTTAAAGGCAGCAGATTTTCAAGAGCTTGTCGATGCAGCTATCACCATGGAAGATGATTACAAGCAAGTCCTAGAAAATAAGAGGAAGAAGGCAAGATTTGAACCAAGGAGGTATCCAGATACCAAGTCAACTCCTAATATCAAGTTCAAACCCAAGTACAGGTCTGGAGGAAATGTTACACCTCATGGTACTACCAGTGGAAACAATGAGATCATTTGCCATGGATGTGGAGCGCGAGGGCATATAGAAAAGAATTGTCATCAGCCAAGAATTATCTATTTTGGATGCAAGAAGGGTGGCCATATGATAAGAGATTGTCCTGAAAAGGGCCGGACTGAAGGTCGAGGTACAGGAGGAGGAACACACCGGGGTGGAGGTTTTGGAGGCGGTAAGAGTAAGAGGCCCACGTATGGGAAGTTGAATTGCACTAATCTTGAGGAAGTGAATCAATCCGACAAGACCGTTATAGGTACGCTTCAGATCCTATCTCATCCCGGCAAAGTACTTTTTGATACTGGTGCTACTACCTCATTCATTTCACAAGAGTTTGTTGATCTTTATGGGATTTCGTGCAATAAACTTGAATACCCCATTACCATTTTATCTGCGGGGGGAAAGATCTTAGTCACTCACCTCAGGCAAAAGCAGGTCATTATGATCCGCAATTGCGTTTACCTAGCCGATCTCTTTCTTATCCCTATGAAGGATATGGCTGTAATCCTCAGAATGGATTGGTCGGAAGAAAATGGAGCTCAGATTGATTGCAGAGAGAAAACTGTGTCACTTAGGAGCCCAGGAGGGGGAAGGATAGTGTATCAAGGTGACCGACATGCACACGTTGAAGTTCAACTATAACTCAACGCTCTAAGGGAATCCAGACTTGAGGATATTCCAGTGGTTAATGAATTCCAAGACGTGTTTCCACAGGAACTACCAGGAATGCCACCAGATAGGGAAATTGAGTTTACCATTGACTTGATCCCAGGCACAACACCTATAGCTCAGGCACCATATAAGATGGGACCCAAGGAGCTAGTTGAATTGAAAGAACAGTTGCATGAGCTTGAGCAGAAAGGTTTCATTCAAGAAAGTATTTCACCCTGGGGAACACCAGTAATCTTCATTGATAAGCGGGACGGAGGATGTAGGATGTGCGGAGACTACAGAAACCTCAACAACGTCACAATCAAGAACAAATATCCTTTGCCGAGAATACAAGACTTATTTGATCAAGTTAGGGGAGCCGGAGTATTTTCAAAGATAGATCTTCGATCAGGGTATCATCAGATTAAGATTAAGAAGGAGGACGTTCCAAAGACAACTTTTGTGTCAAGGTACGGACACCATGAGTATTTAGTGATAGGGCAAAGGTGTCCGATCTTTCGATGAGATCTTGATATGTCGATTTGGTGGGTGAAGTTCGTGCTTGATGATCCGACTACATGTGCGAAGCTCATGCACCAATGCAATCGCTAGGACAATCTCCGGGAGTTACTGATCTTGCGGAAGCATGATCAGCCTGACCAGCAAGGGTCTTAATTCCTACCTGAAATCGAGAACAAGTAAGAACTAATACAGCAATCAAGATATTGCGGATGAAAGATGTATGCTTTATTCAAAAGGTGGGATTCCGAATAGGCGGTCTTCTTCTAGGCGATTGGCCTCAAAAGTCGAGCTCGTAGTTGCAGCAATGGCTAACTTTAGTCTAATCAAAATCCGAGTTGTAATGACGGCTACGGGGGGTATTTGAGGAGGAAAAGGTAGGGGTGCGACCAGCCATGGGTATGGTGGTCGAACGGAACCCTAACAGGCCTTTTCTCCTCAAATTCGGACTCCTAAAAGTGGCTGTCTTATTTGCTGCGAAAATTACATGGGCCTGGCCCAAAAATAAAAGTGATGCAGCACCATATTTATCTAAGGACGAATTTATGAAGTAGTTCTTTGTATATTTTGTCCAAGTCTTCATCCTTCATTATGGTGGCTTCAAAGTTCTGAAATCTCCACTTGTGGCATCTTCTTCAATCCTCAAACGCTTGCTGCCATCTCCATGCACGATCATGCTCCAATGCTTGTCCCTCTCATCCATACTAGGTCCATCATTCCTAAGAGTAACAAACATATCTGATTTAGGTAGCATCATATTCTCATGTATGTGAGAAAGAGTTCCAAGAAACGAAAGTACCTGATAGTTAAGTTGCTTGGCACGAGCTCGAGTGATGGGTCCTTGTATGTGTTCCGCTGTAGGTGCAGCGGTTGTATCAATAGATGGGATGTCCTCATCATTTAGTTGTACCTTTTGGATTAACAAATGCACCCGCGATCTTCATGAATCTCATGAACAAGATCTTTATGCCATATTTGGATAAATTTGTGATAGTATTCATCGATGATATTTTGATCTACTCCAAAGATAAGGAGGAACATGCCAAGCATTTGAGGATTGCTTTACAAATTCTACGAGAGCATCAGTTATATGCCAAGTTCAGTAAGTGTGAATTTTGGCTAGACCAAGTAGAGTTCCTTGGACATGTGATCAGTAAAGAAGGTATAGCCATAAATCCAAGTAAAGTAGCATCTGTTTTGGAATGGGAGTCACCAAAGAATGTCAAACAGATCAGGGGATTTCTGGGAATGGCTGGATACTACAGAAGGTTTATAGAAGGATTTTCTAAGATTACAGGACCGATGACCAAGTTACTTCGGAAGAATACACCGTTTGTTTGGACGGATGAATGCGAGGCAAGTTTTCAATTACTTAAGGATAAGCTAACCACAGCACCTGTGTTAGCCGTACCAGAAACTGGCAAGGACTATACCGTCTATTGTGATGCATCCAAGAATGGACTTGGGTGTGTTTCAATGTAAGATAGAAAAGTGATAGCATATGGGTCAAGGCAATTACGACCACATGAAGTTAATTACCCAACACACGATCTGGAACTAGCAGCCGTAGTGTTTGCATTAAAGGGATGGAGGCATTTTCTTTATGGAGCTAAGTGTGAAGTTTATACGGATCACAAAAGTCTCAAATACTTCTTTACTCAGAAGGAATTGAACATGAGGCAGCGAAGATGGTTAGAATTGATCAAGGATTATGATTTGACCATCAACTATACATCGGGGAAGGCCAATGTGGTAGCCGACGCTTTAAGCAGAAAGAGTACAGACACCCAACCGCTGAACCGGGAACTTCCCAAGGAACTGCTTATGGATTTAGAGAGGTTGGATATTCAATGTCTTGAAGTACAATCTTTAGGTAGTTTAGCTTCCAAGAAGATAATGGAAGAACGACATAGCAATCTCAAGTACACAATAATTCGAAGACAAGATGAGGATGCATTTATTGCTGAAGAAATCCGCAGGATTGAGGAGGGTAGACCATCAGAATTCCATCTAGGTGATTTCAATTCACTTTGGTTTCATGACCGAATATGTGTGCCAGACATACCGGAGATCAAGGAATTGATACTTAAGGAGGCACACGAAACACCATATTCTATACACCCGGGAAGCACCAAAATGTACATGGATGTTAAGGAATTGTTCTGGTGGAATAATATGAAACGGGAGATAGCCAAGTTCGTGTCGGAATGTCATACCTGTCAAAGAGTGAAGGCAGAACATCAGAGTCCTGCTGGACTTATGCAACCTTTAAGTATTCCCTAATGGAAGTGGGAAGAGATTGGAATGGACTTTATCACAGGATTACCACTAACACCGAAGAAGAAGGACATGATATGGGTAATAGTTGACCGACTGACTAAAAGTGCTTATTTCTTGGCTGTCAATCAGAAAGATTCTGGAGAAAAGTTAATAAACCTTTATGTTCAAGAGATAGTAAGCAAACATGGAGTACCAAAGACAATAGTATCGGATCGAGGATTCGTATTCACTTTAGCTTTTTGGACACAATTACATGAAGCTTTAGGATCCAAACTGGACTTTAGCACTGCTTATCACCCACAGACGGGAGGCCAGACTGAGAGGACCAAACTGGACTTTAGATTTCGGAGGGTCATGGGAAGAACACTTACCACTAGCAGAGTTCTCTTATAACAATAGTTACCAAAGCAGCATTCAAATGGCTCCATTCAAAGGACTTTATGGGAGGAAGTGCTGATCACCTATTTGTTGGTATGAACCAGGAGCCAGTAAAGAGTTTCATCCAGACTACGTCAAGGAGAAACAACATGCAATTGATGTCATTTGAGACCGACTAAAGATTGCACAAAGTCGATAGAAAAGCTATGCTGATTCCAAGCGGAGGACATGGGAACCTCAGGTCGGGGACATGGTTTATCTAAGGGTTAGTCCCATGAAAGGAGTACATCGTTTTGGAGTCAAAGGAAAGCTTAGCCCAAGATATACTGGACCATTTAAGATTTTGAGTCAGAGTCGAGGAGTAGCCTTTGAGTTAGAACTGCCAAAAGAACTATCAAAGATTCACAATGTATTTCATACTTCTCAACTTCGCAAATGTATGAAGACACCATCAGAAACTATATCTTACGATGAGGTCGAAGTGCAAGCTGATTTGACCTATATTGAAGAACCATCAAGGATTTTGGCAGAGAATTGGAAGCAACTCCGTAATAGAGCTATTAAGTATTGCAAAGTACAATGGAAGCATCACCCGGAAAGAGAAGCTACTTGGGAGAAGGAAGAGGATTGAAGAACAGCCTATCCAGATTTCTTCAGGTATATCTTACCCCAAACTTTGGGATGAAGTTTATATTAAGGGGGGAAGTCTGTAACATCCCAGAACATAGGACAATTCTGGGGTAGATTAGAAGGGCTTTTTGTGAATTGCATCTAAAATTACGAGATTTTTTCGCGCTTTTGCTTCTAAAACCTAAGAGTGATCGAATCTCTCTTCGAGGGGATTTGGTGAACTCTCGAAGTGTGATGAGGACATCCCATCTATTGATACACCCGCTGTACCTACAGCGGAACACATACAAGGACCCATCACTCGAGCTCGTGCCAAGCAACTTAACTATCAGGTACTTTCGTTTCTTGGAACTTTTTCTCACATACATGAGAATATGATGCTGCCTAAATCAGATATGTTTGTTACTCTTAGGAATGATGGACCTAGCATGGATGAGAGGGACAAGCATTGGAGCATGATCGTGCATGGAGATGGCAGCATGCGTTTGAGGATTGAAGAAGACGCCACGAGTGGAGATTTCAGAACTTTGAAGCCACCATAATGAAGGATGAATTCTTGGACGAAATATACAAGGAGCTACTTCATAATTTCGTCCATAGATACATATGGTGCTGCGTCACTTCTATTTTTGGGCCAGGCCCATGTAATTTTCGCAGCAAATAAGACATCCATTTTTAGGAGTCCGAACTTGAGGAGAAAAGGCCTGTTAGGGATCCGTTCGACCACCCAATCCATGGCTGGTCGCACCCCTACCTTTTCCTCCTCAAATACCCCCGTAGCCGTCATTAGAACTCGGATTTTGTTTAGACTAAAAGTTAGCCATTGCTGCAACTACGAGCTCGACTTTTGAGGCCAATTGCCCAGAAGAAGACCGCCTATTCGGAATCCCACCTTTTGAATAAAGCATACATCTTTCCTCCGCAATATCTTGATTGCAGTATTAGTTCTTACTTGTTCTCGATTTCAGGTAGGAATTAAGACCCTCGCTGGTCAGGCTGATCGTGCATCCGCAAGATCAGTAACTCCCGGAGATTGTCCTAGCGATTGCATTGGCGCACGAGCTTCGCACGTGTAGTCGGATCGTCAAGCACGAACTCCACCCACCAAATCGACATATCAAGATCTCATCGAAAGATCGGCCACCTTTGCCCTATCAAGTGGTATCAGATTTCAGGTTGCTCGGTGAGATTTACTGTTTTCGTAGTTTAGATTCCATCTGCGTTCATACCTATAAACCACGAAAAAGCCAAAAAAAATACAGTTAGGGTTTAGATCATCTCGTCCCATAAACCATCCGAGCCTTTGCATTGTCTTTTCAGTTTGCATCGTTGAATTTGTGTCTGCATCCGCGTGTCGAGTTGCTGGTCTTAGTGTCTGTCCCTTTAGAGTTTCGAGTTCGAATCACCATAGTCCCGCCGCCGCCGCACGCTTGCACCACTGCTCCGCCATATCCTTCCACCACCACGCCATATACTTCCGCCACCGCCTGCACATAAGTTTTTGTTCGTTCTTCCCAATTTCATCCGTGCCTTTTTCAGAGTCCGTGAGTTAGGTTTCGGTCGCCAGTCAAGAGGAAGAAGAAGAGGAAAAAAAAAAGTCAACTCCGCATCCAAGTCGGGTTGACCCGTTCCTACTAGTCCATTCCGAATTCAGTCCGAATTGGACAGTTTCGTCAGTTTTTGACGGTTTTCGACAGCAAATTTCAACTGGCCATAACTTTTGCATACGAACTCCGTTTTCGACGTGCGAGTACTCAAAATGCTCGCAGCGAAAAGATCTTGCCCTCAGAACTCCCAAGAAAGGCCGGGAAGGTAGAGTTTTTGCCCTCCAAAGTTTCGGACCCGAAAATTCCTGCAGATCTTGCCTTATTTCTTGCTTTGGGGCTGTTTCTTTCTGCTTGTGGTGCCACGCCGTGACTTTCTTAGTGTTCTCGGCTCGCGTCTCTAGCTCGGTATAGCCTAGGACCAGCACAGTACTGCGGTTGAGCATTCTTTCAGCTTTGCATTGCTGTTTTGATACTTGCTGTGTTTTTGCTACCATATAAGCCTTCCTACAGCTCCACATATTTCTGCACGTGCTTTGTATCGACACCTGGTAATCGCTTTGTGCAATTTTGGGAGTCGCTGATCCTTGCTGGTTGCATATCACCTTCCTCCTGTTTGGTAAGAACTTGTAAGAGCTTTGTATACCGCTTGACGGATTACGCGTGCTTCCACCATATTCCGTAGTTCGTAGGTATATATATTTGTGCTTGTTTCTACGCTAACCATGACAGGAACCACGAAGGATGATGTTGATCCGGCAAAGATGACTAATGCAGAGTTGCATGCCCACTTCACTCGGCTGTTGGTGGGGCGTGCACAAGACGTGGACACACGCTTGGGTGATGTTGATTCCAAGCTTTCTGATGCGATGGACAAGATGGCTGGTCTTGAGGCATCCTTCAACACCAAGCTTGACGCCCGGTTCCAGGAAGTCCTGGCCCGTTTACCACCACTGCCACAGCCACGCATCCCTGTACCACGTGATCGCCGCATTCCTCTCATACCGCCATCTGCGGGTACCGTTACAGCCGCGGCAGCTGCTGCGGCCGCTACGGAGGCGGCCACCCAGGATGGATATGCTGCTGACGAGGGGGAAAACGAGTTCAAAGATGAAAACGAGCTCGATGAGGACGAGGTCCAACAACCTGCACCTGGCCGTCCACGGCAATACAACTGCAACGCTCGTCCACCTCCGCGTCCGGTACGTGATGATGACCATGTGGCTAAGCTAAAATTAAATATTCCGCCATTTGAGGGTAGATATAATCCTGATGCATATCTCACTTGGGAATGAGAGGTAGAGCAACGTTTTGCATGTTTACGCTACCCTGAGCATTTGCGTGTTAGTGCTGCTACATGTGAATTTACAGATTTTGCTTCTATCTGGTGGTCTGAATATTGTAGAGTCAATCATGCTAATGTTCCTGCTACTTGGATTGGTCTAAAACATGCCATGCGTACTCGTTTTGTACCTCCACATTATCAACGGGACTTGCTTAAAAAATTAACTCGTTTAGAACAAGGCAAAAATTCTGTACAAGAGTATTATCAAGAGTTACAAACAGGCATGATTCGTTGTGGTATTGTCGAGGATAATGAAGCTATGCTTGCACGTTTCTTTGGTGGTTTAAATAAGGAGATTCAGCATATTTTAGACTACAAGGAGTACAACACTATTACTCGTTTATTTCACCTTGCTTACAAAGCTGAACTTGAAGTGCAGGATCGTCAACCATCATGGAGAAGAGCTAACAATTCTGCAGGACGTACTCCTTCCTGGTCTGCGCGCCAATCAGCTCCACCTTCTCGTGGGGATGCACCAGGTCCTTCCACCTCCAGGTACACCACGCCGACGTCAAGAACGCCACCTGCTCCTGCTCCATCACCATCTGCTGGTCCGACACGGAGTTCTTCCATGGCCTCCACGGGGAAGACTCGCGATATTCAATGTCGCAAGTGTTTTGGGTTTGGTCACATCAAAAAAGAATGCAGAACCAAACGTGTGATGGTGGTACTTGAAGATGGCGAATATGACTCTGCAAGTGATTTTGATGATGATACATTGGCACTTATTGCTGCACGTGATGGTGCCAATTCTGATTCTGACAAGGAGATGGAGGTAATGGGAGCTGAAACTGCTGATCAATATAAGAGTTTAGTTGCACAGCGTGTCTTGAGTGTGCAATTGAGCAAAGCTGAGCATGATCAACACCACAACTTGTTTCAAACAAGAGGCGTTGTTAAGGAGAGAGCTATCCGGATCATCATTGATGGAGGGAGTTGTAACAATCTGGCTAGTATTGACATGGTGGAGAAGCTTGCTCTGCCCACACGACAACGACCTCATCCATATTACATTCAATGGTTTGAGAGCTCCCGTAAGCTCAAGGTAACAAGAACTGCACGCGTGCATTTTACTATTGGTACTTATTCAGATTTCGTTGATTGTGATGTTGTACCTATGCAAGCTTGTTCTTTGTTACTTGGTAGACCATGGCAATTTGATAGAGAATCTGTACATAATGGTAAAACGAATCAGTATTCTCTTACACATGCTGGCAAGAAAATTGGACTTAAACCCATGACTCCGGAACAAATTTTGAAAGATGATCTTGCTAGAGCTAGTAGATTAAAAAATGAGGATAAACATAAGAGTGAGAATCAGATTATTGCTGCAGATTTTGTACCCCCTAAGCATTCTTCTAAATCTGATTCTAACCATGCTACTGAAATTCGTTTGAAGAATCCTTGTTTACTTGCTAGCAAATCTGATCTTGCTGAAATTGATGTCAATATTACTCCATGTTATGCCATTGTTTGCAAAGAAGTTCTGTTTTCATTTGAGGATATGCCTCCTTCTTTGCCACCTGCGGTTGCTAACCTTTTGCAGGAATACATGGACGTTTTTCCACAAGATGTTCCACCTGGACTGCCACCTATTCGTGGGATAGAACACCAAATTGATTTGATTCCAGGAGCCTCGCTGCCCAACCGTGCGCCATATCGCACCAATCCTGAAGAAACAAAAGAGATCCAACGACAAATCCAGAGTTTATTGGACAAAGGTTATATTCGTGAGTCTCTTAGTCCATGCGCTGTTCCTATTATTTTAGTACCTAAGAAAGATGGTTCTTCGCGCATGTGTACTGATTGTCGAGCTATTAATAATATTACCATTCGATATCGTCACCCTATTCCTCGTTTGGGTGACATGCTAGATGAGTTGAGTGGTTCTATTATGTTCTCTAAAGTTGATTTGCGTAGTGGTTACCACCAAATTCGTATGCAATTAGGAGATGAATGGAAAACAGCTTTTAAAACTAAGTTTGGGTTATATGAGTGGTTAGTAATGCCGTTTGGTTTAACTAATGCACCAAGTACCTTTATGCGGCTGATGAACGAAGTTTTACGTACTTTTATTGGTCGTTTTGTGGTGGTATATTCTGATGACATTCTCATATATAGCAAATCTTTAGAGGACCATTTGGATCATTTACGTGCTGTTTTCAATGCTTTACGTGTTGCACGTTTGTATGGTAATCTTGAGAAGTGCACCTTTTGCACAAACAGAGTTGCTTTTCTTGGTTATGTTGTTACATAATAGGGAATTGAAGTTGATCCAGCCAAGATTGAAGCAATTGAGAATTGGCCGCAGCCCAAGACGGTCACACAAGTGAGGAGTTTTCTTGGTCTCGCTGGGTTTTATAGGCGCTTTGTCAAAGATTTTGGTTCTATTGCTGCGCCACTGAATGAGCTCACAAAGAAGGATGTGCCCTTTGTTTGGGGCGATGCACAACAAGAGGCCTTCATGATACTGAAAGATAAGTTAACACATGCTCCATTACTCCAACTTCCTGATTTTAATAAGACGTTTGAACTTGAATGTGATGCTAGTGGAATTGGTTTGGGAGGTGTGTTATTACAAGAGGGCAAACCTGTAGCATATTTTAGTGAAAAATTGAGTGGGCCTAGTCTGAACTATTCTACTTATGATAAAGAATTATATGCGCTGGTTCGGACATTAGAAACTTGGCAACATTATTTATGGCCTAAAGAATTTGTTATACATTCTGATCATGAATCTTTGAAGCATATTCGTAGTCAAGCAAAACTGAATCGTCGCCATGCAAAGTGGGTTGAATTTATTGAATCTTTTCCTTATGTTATCAAACACAAAAAGGGTAAAGATAATATTATTGCTGATGCTTTGTCTCGCCGTTATACTATGTTATCTCAGCTTGACTTCAAAATTTTTGGGTTGGAAACTATAAAGGAACAATACTTGCATGATGCTGAATTTAAAGATGTGTTGCAGAATTGTAGAGATGGTAGAACATGGAACAAATTCATCCTTAATGATGGATTTGTGTTCCGTGCTCACAAACTATGCATCCCAGATGGTTCCGTTCGTCTTTTGTTGTTACAGGAGGCGCATGGAGGAGGATTAATGGGACACTTTGGTGTCAAGTAGACGGAGGATGTTCTTGCTGCACACTTCTTTTGGCCACGCATGCGGCGAGATGTTGAGAGATTCGTGGCACGCTGCACTACTTGTCAAAAAGCTAAGTCTCGCCTTAATCCACATGGTTTATATATGCCTCTTCCTGTTCCTAGTGTTCCTTGGGAGGATATTTCGATGGACTTTGTTTTGGGATTACCTCGTACACAGAAGGGGAGGGATAATATTTTTGTTGTTGTGGATCGGTTTTCTAAGATGGCACACTTTATTCCTTGTCACAAGACCGATGATGCTGCGCACATTGCTGAATTGTTTTTTCGTGATATCGTTCGTTTGCATGGTGTGCCCAATACTATTGTTTCTGATCGTGATACTAAATTTCTTAGCCACTTTTGGAGATGTTTATGGGCTAAGTTGGGGACTAAATTGCTGTTTAGTACTACATGTCATCCCCAAACTGATGGACAAACTGAAGTAGTTAATAGAACTTTATCTACCATGTTGCGGGCTGTTTTAAAGAAGAACTTAAAATTGTGGGAGGAATGTTTGCCTCATATTGAGTTTGCTTATAATCGTTCGCTGCATTCTACCACAAAGATGAGCCCTTTTCAGATTGTCTATGGTTTTGTTCCACGTGCACCTATTGATTTGTTGCCTTTACCATCTTCAGTGCAAAATAATTTCGATGCTACACAGCGTGCTGAATTGATTTTAAAATTGCATGCAACTACTAAAGACAACATAGAACGCATGAATGTTAAGTATAAAGTTGCTGGGGATAGAGGACGAAAGCATGTTGTGTTTGAGGTTGGTGATCTTGTTTGGTTGCATTTGCGCAAAGATCGTTTTCCTGATTTGCGCAAGTCTAAGTTAATGCCACGTGCTGATGGTCCTTTTAAGGTGATAGAGAAAATCAATGATAATGCATATAAACTTGAGCTTCCTGCAGATTTTGGTACGGTAAGTCCTACATTTAACATTGCAGATTTAAAACCTTACTTCGGTGAAGAAGATGAGGTTGCGTTGAGGACGACTTCAATTCAAGAAGGGGAGCATGATGAGGACATCCCATCTATTGATACACCCGCTGTACCTACAGCGGAACACATACAAGGACCCATCACTCGAGCTCGTGCCAAGCAACTTAACTATCAGGTACTTTCGTTTCTTGGAACTTTTTCTCACATACATGAGAATATGATGCTGCCTAAATCAGATATGTTTGTTACTCTTAGGAATGATGGACCTAGCATGGATGAGAGGGACAAGCATTGGAGCTTGATCGTGCATGGAGATGGCAGCATGCGTTTGAGGATTGAAGAAGACGCCACGAGTGGAGATTTCAGAACTTTGAAGCCACCATAATGAAGGATGAAGACTTGGACAAAATATACAAGGAGCTACTTCATAATTTCGTCCATAGATACATATGGTGCTGCGTCACTTCTATTTTTGGGCCAGGCCCATGTAATTTTCGCAGCAAATAAGATAGCCATTTTTAGGAGTCCGAATTTGAGGAGAAAAGGCCTGTTAGGGATCCGTTCGACCACCCAATCCATGGCTGGTCGCACCCCTACCTTTTCCTCCTCAAATACCCCCGTAGCCGTCATTAGAACTCGGATTTTGTTTAGACTAAAAGTTAGCCATTGCTGCAACTACGAGCTCGACTTTTGAGGCCAATCGCCCAGAAGAAGACCGCCTATTCGGAATCCCACCTTTTGAATAAAGCATACATCTTTCATCCGCAATATCTTGATTGCAGTATTAGTTCTTACTTGTTCTCGATTTCAGGTAGGAATTAAGACCCTCGCTGGTCAGGCTGATCGTGCATCCGCAAGATCAGTAACTCCCGGAGATTGTCCTAGCGATTGCATTGGCGCACGAGCTTCGCACGTGTAGTCGGATCGTCAAGCACGAACTCCACCCACCAAATTGACATATCAAGATCTCATCGAAAGATCGGCCACCTTTGCCCTATCAAAGTGCGAAAGATTTGGACATGATCTCTTTTGATCCATTGTGGTGAGGAGTGATGACTTAAACTACAAAAACCCTAGCCATAAGCTTTGGTATTGAACTCATACATATATCAAGTTGGAATTTGAATGATTGAATTTTGAATTAAAGGCACATTTAGAAAGGATAAAAGTTCATAAATAAATTGAAATAGAAATTAAACATCAATAAAGTTTAGAGCAAACTTAAACTTTATTGATCATCACACATACATTACAATGTCTTTACAAAATTCAAGAATAAAAGAATATTACAATCCAAGATAATTACATAAATAAGAAAAGGAAGATTACAAGTTATAATTCTAAAAGAAACTAAGAATCTTCTTTCTTTCTTTCTTTCTTTTCTTCTCTTCTGATCTTGGCACCTGCAAACAAATCAAAGAAACAACAAATTTGCCAAGGTAACAATTGCCAAGTGGCATTTAGAAATAACACTCCACTGTAGATAATCATCAAGGGCTTGATCTTATCAACAAGGGCTCGGGTAGAAATATCCCAGGCCAACCGAGATGGGCAAGGCAGCTCACAGCAGCATAGTCACCGAATGCATGCCCTCAGGTGTCACTCACCCAAGGCATAGAACTAGGTATAAAAGCATCACAGCAGTGAAACTGACTCGGCTAAAGCCACAGTCGACCAAGACCATCACCACCACACCACCAACATCAACACCAAGCACACCATCAGCCTCAAGAACACACCACCACCACTGAATCATCACACACAATCAACCTTGCTCATGTGTTGAGCAACAGGGAAGATTCACACCCCAGAACATCATCAAAGAAACCATCCAGCAAATCCAAAGGCCAACATGGTCACTTAGTTCAACTAGGAACTAGGTCAAGCAGCTAGGAGGATCAGGCTTGCCACAAGAAGCAGGAAATCAGAATATTCCAGAAGAACAAGCTACTCTTCAGCAGCAGGTTATTATTAAACCACAGCACACATGAGTGCTGGGAGAGAACTCACAAGTTATTCTCCCAGGCAGACTGCACATAGCATAGCCACACAAAGAGCAAGCAAAGCCATACAAAGATCAAGCAAAGCTTGATGAAATAAGGCTTTGGTCATCATTTGGATGTCCAGGAGGCCAAGACCTTGGAGGCAAGGCCATCCACAGCACCTACTCCCTAATACACAACTTATCTGGGAATTTCTCAAAGGAAATACTCACAGAAGTAAGAGCAAGGCAAGGAGTGGCACATGGGTTGCCTAGCTAAAAAGATAAAGGCCTAAAACCTAGAAAACCATCAGCTCTGTCAATTAAAATTGACCAAGTTCAGTTAAGCATCTGGGCAAAGTGGACAGGGACACTTTTAATCAAATAAGCCACCAGCCGATCACCATAGAGAGTGATCTACTCTCAAGAGTACCAAACTTAAAACCCACAGTAGCTGTGAACACCTCAGGGAGGCATCACAGTGAAGCAGATAGCTAAAAGCTACTGCAAGAGCCATAACAGCAGGCAAGAATTGTTGCATCACAGCTAGGTAGAACCAAGCTCAACATATTAGCTACATCATTAAATCATCACAACAGAAGCACTGCAAGAAAGTGCAGTGAAACTGTTAATAACACTAGCCACTTCAACAACACATTCAGAAATAACTAGAACACATAGTTATCAATGCACTTGATCAAATTGATCAAGATTAGCCACTAGCAAATCAAATAACAGCATCAGGTGATGAATTTAATAGCAACAGACCACCAGGATAGCTAGTTAACTGAATCAATAGGTTTCAGTTAACAAAGTTAACTGAAACTATAACTGAAACTGACAATAATAGCTACACAAGCATGATCTAGCTTAACAGTAAGATCACAGAGCTTAACTAACTCACATCATAGTCACTGAATCTCACAGCACTAGTGCAACTTGGGGAGAAACCCCAAACAGCAAAAGATAGAAGAATTCGGCCAGCACAAGTCCCAGATGAGCATGGCCAGCACAAGCTCTAGGTGAGCTTAGCCAGTGCCAGCTCAAGGTGGGCATGGCCAGCATGAAGCAAGCTATAGCACAAAGCAAGCTCCAGTAGGGCATGGAGCAGCACTCCAGGAGGGCATGGAGCAGCACTCTAGGAGGGCATGGAGCAAGCTCCAGGAGGGGAGCAAGCTCCAGGTGCTTATAGTGAGATGCAGAGGAGGAGAAGGAGGGGAGGAGCACTTACACAACGCCCTGGAGATACCACCATGGCATGGCGAGGCAGTGCCCGCGCGGCCACGACGGCATCGAGCCAAGGGAATTCGCCGACGATACATCGACGAAGCACCAGCTCACCAAGCCTAGTTCTCACTGTGGACAAGGCCTAGCAACTTGGGAGCAAGCTCGAGGTCGCCATGGCCGAGGTCCCGAGCTTCAGAGGCGAAGGGGATGCGAGCAACCAGGAAGCAATCGAGTAGATCTCGCGGACAGGCAGACCCGCCGTCACTTGATCTATCGATTGAGCGTCATCTCAGCGGCGGAGACCGACGGAGCTGGTCGGAATCGAGCACGGCGGCGGCGAGGCGACGCAGTCGCCAGGGGAGTCGCGGGGGAGAAGGAGACACGAGTGAGCGAGGGGGAAGAGGCGACCGGTCGGACCGACCGAGCCGCTGGTCGGGCTCGACCAGTAGGCTGGCACCGATAGGTGGGCCTGGCCTGGCAGAGAGAGAGGTGAGAGGAGAGGCTTTTAACCAGAATTTTAAAAAAAATAACAGAAATTGATAAAATGAGAAGGGTTTTTCTAGAAAAAGGCTTTTCAACACCCAATAAATAGTAGAAAAAAATGGAATTTTTACAAAAATAACTTTAAGTGATTTTGACTTTTTAAATCACTTAACTAGTGATTTTATCAATAAAAGAAGATTTATTCATAATTGTCTTATGAACCTTTCTTTTGAAAGGAAAACCTCTGGAAATAATTTATATGTAAAAATAAAAGAGGAAATAATATTCTTGAATTAAGGTCAAGTAAATCCATTCAAGAATTTGACCTTAGTATTCTTGAATGAATTTCACCTAATATATACTCTGATAAAATCATAATTAGAGTATATCCACTTAAAATAATTCACCAGGTAAAAATATTAGGAATGAAAGCTTAAAAGGATTTCTTCTTAATAGAATCCAACTCATTATCAAAAAATTGAACTCCATTCCAGGGTATTAAGGAATATTCTTGAATGAAGCAATTTTTAACATATACTCTTTAAAATCATAAAAAGAGTATATAAACCCTAGGATAAGAATAAAATACTTCTGGGGGGTTAAGGGGAATACACACACTATAAAGGAGCATGCATTATTTGAATCTTTAACCATTGCCCTTATCAGACAATGATGCTGTTTTCCAGAACCCGAGGTCCCGAGTCACTTCAACAAATCCAACTGCACTACCTTGCAGTTTGCCGGCAAGTTCACTCTTGCTCATATCTCTTGTTTATCTTTAACAAAGTACTTGCAAATATACCGGTGGTATTATTATTATGATTGCATTAAAAAGCAAAGGTTCTACTTTTCTTGAATGAATATGACTAGTGGTTAGCAACCATGGTGGTTGTCGACCTAGGAAGGTGGGCAGTGGGACCATGGTAAGAGTATGGTGGAGGTCCCACTTTACCGGGAATGTTCACCTAGGGCTAATAACCCATGTCGCCAGTGATTCTTGTGCCGTAAAATACGGTCAACCATATGGTCTGGAATGGGACGGGAGAGTCAGCTGTATCTTTTCCATCATGCATATCAACGGACGCGCCGTTTTGGAGCAGTTGTCTCCCTACGAGGAGCTTTAGGATGGGTGGATTCCCCCTAATGAATTCACGATTCTGGCGGTCTATGATGGATTGCGGCAACGACGGGGGTAGAGTGCTGAGGCCGGTGTTACCAAAAAGAAGAGTAACCAAACCGGTGGGGGTAACTCATTGCCAAGGGAAAGGCAAGTATGCCGAGGTCGGCAACTACTAAAAATGTAGACCTGCGAGGGTAGCAAACCAAAGTTGGAGCCGCAAAAGGGTGGGTATGCACGGTCGCGGGAAGGAACAGTGATTGGCTCGGATCAATGGCTGGGCCCCATACCAAAGAAGTGTGGATGGGAAGGTACGCCCGACTGTGCAGCAAAGTGTTGATCTCCTATGGGTACAAGTGACCACCTTTGCAGAGTGTACAAAAAGTATCAAGATACTCCCTGTTCCGGGAAGGAGCTACGAACACGGCAGGAAAGGAGCCCATCGAAGCTCTAATCAACCTGTGAAGACTGACGGACATAGTTCTTTGAATAAAATCAATCTTTGAAGAAATGCTTACAAAAAACTGCATTTGGCCTAAGACTTTCTAGTCTATGGTCATAGCTAGTGCATCAAACACCTCTAATCTATTAAATGAACTTGTTGGGTAACGCTCATTACTCACCCCACTCCTTTTTAACCCTTGCTTAGACTCGGAGAACCAGTTTGAAGAAACCGAAGGAAGCCCGAAGGACTACGAAGAGGTCTACTATGAAGAATCAGACTTATCTGGAGGAGTCGAAGGCATCAACTACACCATTTCCTATGGTCCAGACAAAGGAACCGAGGAGGAGGCCGACACTTAGAACTATAGAATAGAAACTTTGGTCGCATCGGACACCTAAAATACAGCGACTAGAGTTAAGCACCATGTTTAGTCTACTACTTTCAGTTGTAACTAAGATTTTGATGAGGATATTGACACGCCAGGACGGCCTACGATATGTGATAATTTAGTCTAAGGCTGTGTCATTAATTTGTAGCTATGTTCATGTTATTCTGTGTGCTAGGTCATGTTATGGGCCACTTAGGTTTTATTTTATGTTTTGGGTTTGGGCCTGTCCAAGCCCAATAGTTTTCTGGCCGTCTATATAAGGAGGCTGGACGGCTAGGGTTGAGGAGGCTGAAAATTATGTAGAACTTTTAGTTCCCACGTGTGTGTTCCATCCCTCCGGGGTTGGCGTATTGAGACGGCGTCTCCGACGTTCGTCTAGTTATCCACTATATTGTGTTATGCGTGAAGGTGCTTGTTATTCAAGTATTGTCGTGCTTCGGCGTGAGGCTCGCTGTTCATCATCGAGTTGCTCGTTGGATTCATCTATTCGGCGTGAGGTTCGTCTATATCGATGAGTTGCTCGCAGGATTGACGTTCCCCCATCTTCAGGTTACGTGTATCGCTCACGTGATTGGGAGATCTATCAGATCCATTGGATCAGAAGGTGCATCGTGAAAGATCGGGCCAAACAGTCTTCATCATCTTGGTATCAGAGCGCCAGGTTGATCACGGTGCAATTGAAGTTTCTGTCATCATGCTAATCATTGATTTGTTGGGCGACGAGTTTCTACTGAATTGTTGGTGGCGAATAGATGTGGATCGTGATCTGGTTTGGGCTTCACTGGCGGCGGGTTGGTTTTGGTTTGCAGGTTGATAGTCTCCTATCGAAAGATTCCACTAGATCGGATCTATCGATTTTGATAGAGTCCAGGCGGCGCAATACAACTCCAGATCCGATTGTAGGAAAGAAAAGGAAGAAGTCGTCGAGGCTCTACGCGCCGAACCACAGACGACCTCCGTGGTCGAGCGAGCCCGACCACCTAGATCGCTCCACCTGGATCAGGGGATCCTTCCGCGCGTCGCTCGATCGGCCTGTGACGGGCTTCTCCTAGGTGGCCGGCCCAAGTTCCTGGTATCGATGCGATCTGCCCACGCCCTTGTTCTCGCTACGCCCACGTCCCTGAGATCGCTAGTCATGTGCCTGGTCTCGTTCGCCCGTCCTGGCGTTGTCGACTAGGCCAAAAAGGAAACACGCAAGGAGTCATTTCAGTTTTATACTGCAATCACGCATGTCGGATCGGCCGGATTTGTCTCAGATCCTGATTTTGTGGTGGGGCTGATACGTGCAGATTTTTGTGAAATCTTGGTACGTCTAGATTGGTTTGGCCATCTATCGGACAGGTGGTGCTCTATGTATCCGGTCAAGTTTTGGTGTAGTGGACAGAAAGGAAAGAAAAGAGAGGATTGCATCGGTATGTGCAAGTGTTTTTCCGAGCCAGAAAAAGGAAAGAGAGATTCATGCAAATCTATTTTCGTTCAAGTCTGATCGGTACAGGTCTGAATCGAATGGAAAAAGAGAGGAGAGAAGCCATTTCTATATAGATCGGATTGTACTGCATGTACGTGGCAATACGTATCCGGTTTTGGTATACTTTTTAGAAGGAAGAAAAAGAGACACTGTTAGCATTTTCAAAAAGGTGGCAGATTTAGTACGTTTGGATCCTTCGCGTGCAGGAATTTGTTCTGTTTGTTTTGGGTGATGTGCTTTGTTTGCTACCACAATTTAGTTTGCATCTGCGAGCATATTCAGCTCATTTGGACCCTCAGTGTGCAGGAGTATGTCCTGTCCATTTTGGGTGATCTGCTCATGTGCTTCGAGACTGCATTCCGATGATCGTTTGTGTCTCAATCAGGTTTGTTGGTGGATGGCACCGAAGACTAAAAGGTGCCAAGAGCAAGTCAAGCTAGCCGAGAGGGAGGATGTGGTGTGGCAGGCTGGCAAGGCTTAAAGACGGAGAGTGGCGATATTGCTGATTTGACGCCATGTGCAAGACAAGACCCTCCGGCGTTGAGGACAACGCCTTTCCAAGAAGGGGAGGATGATGAGGATATTGACACGCCAGGATGACCTACGATATGTGATAATTTAGTCTAAGGCTGTGTCATTAATTTGTAGCTATGTTCATGTTATTCTGTGTGCTAGGTCATGTTATGGGCCACTTAGGTTTTTTTTATGTTTTGGGTTTGGGCCTATCCAAGCCCAATAGTTTTCTGGCCGTCTATATAAGGAGCAGAAAACAAACCAGCGGTGCCCAAAACTTATCGTAAGCAATCAATTCCACAGCTTCTTTTCTCTTCCTTGCTTAGCAGAGATCGGCAGGAGACAGCTTCTTTTCCCTTTTCTTGTACCACAGAACGGTGTGCCTCCTGTCGCTAGAGGACAGAGGCCGTCTGGGGCTAGGCGAGCCAGGGATCGAAGGGTTCCACGGGACGCGTGCAGGGGTGCGGTGGAGTCGAGCGTGCTGGGGCACGCTGGGGCGATCGCCCGGCTGTTCTGGCCAGATGGGCCGGCCCACTATGGTGCGGAGGCTCGGATCGGGATCTGACCACAAGCGCGAGCCAGCGATCCTAGCGATCGAGGAGGGCGCTTGACCCCAGATGAGCTCCGTCCCTGGGCGAGGCGAGCTGGCCTCTTTTTTTTCTGATTCGATTCTCTTTCTGTTTCGATCCGGAGCAGCGCTGCAGGGAATCGTGGAGGCAATGGACTCCTGGAAGAGCGATCTGGGCGATCCGATCTCAGCAAATCGCGAACTCGTCGATCTGCAATCTTCAACGACCAACAAGCAGATAAATCTCAGCAACTCTTCTCAGCAGATGATGAAAAACTTCAGCAGATCTCAGCACTAAATTCGCCGTGAGAAACCCGACAAATCTGATACCAAGATGATACGGATCAACGTGATCCAAAAGGGGTTTGGCCCAATCTTTCACGGCGATCAAACAGATAGCAAGATAAATCAGTCGTTGAGCAGATTAGATCTACTCCACGAACTGCAAAACAGATCCTTACGAATCAGCAAGCAAAACCAACGATATTGGTGTCCCCCGACATGGGACCTTTCTCCTGTCTATTCTTAACTCGAAATTCCACTCCCCCTACATTGGTGCGCACCCCTCTGGCTTTATAGTTGCAGCCGACCTCCCTATTACTTGACTTACAAGCAAAAACGAAAATAGGAAATAAAATAAACTCAAACACACGGACCCACTTTTCCTAAATAGAAAATAAAACAATACACTAAAATAAAAAGACTCTTTTGTAGGTGCGCCACCATCTTCAATATGCTGCTAGGTGGTCCCCAACCGGACTCCTTCAAGGACAACACGCTCCACCAATATTGCACTCCAATTGCGTCCCTAACATTTTCCTTGCGTGGTAGAAATAGGAACAAAAACTTTATCTTCAGAATATTAGCAACAACATAACCAGGGATAGCATAGTAAGCACTATCATGCATGGGAGATGCCACATCATCAGATTTGTAGTATCAACTTAGAACCACCTAGTATTCCTCTTCGGACCGAGGAGGAACTGGAATCCTTTGTAACATTATGGCTTGTAATATTTAGTGCTTGAATAAAGACCGCTATGTTTCTGTTGTACCACTCTGACAGATGTAATATTAGTGAATTGGTACTTCACGAGTGTTATATCAACAACTTGTATACTACAACATGCAGTGGTATGCTGGGTCACCACAGTTGGTATCAGAGCAAAAGCTTTGACCTTAGGTTGGACGCCTAGTTAATGGGAACGACCTGTAGGAGTTAAATAGAAATAGTAAAGAGTTCTCTAAAAATGGTTGTGACGTTATTCACTTGAGAATAGCAGGGTCATACTTTTTAGTGTTACAATTCTTTATTATTACTATTATGATGCATCATGTACTAATTTTTATCTTTTATACTGCCAGGATGGCACGCACAAGGCCGTCAAACGCCGTGCAAGTTAGGGACGTGACTCTGGATGACTATGATGGGAACTTAGCCGATATTTTGAGAGGCATCTTGCTTGAGTGCGGGTGTGAAACCCGTATTCTAGTCAAGAAGTATGCATACTATGAGGAAAAAGTCTTTCAGAAGTACAAGGTAGGGATCATGCTTCCTGCCAAATTGGGCATGAGTGTGATCATGCCAGCTGGAGAGGCATGCACTGTTAGTGTAGCCTACAAGATAGCAGTGATGAGAGCCATAACTGATATCCGTGAGCATAAAACGGAGAAGTTATTAGGAACTAAGTTCACTCAGATCCCGCACGACGAGGAAGGAGAAGATCCTTGTTGGGATAGTTACAAGTTTGCAAAGAGACACCCACATGCCACAGCAGAGCACATGGACAGGTGTAAACATCTGCTTAGCGTGTTCTACCACATGCACGGAGCACTAGTGGGAGAGATACAGAGTCTAGTGGATGAGATCACTGAGTCGACACCTACTCCGTGGTGTACGGGGGAGACTTCTGGACCACCAAGGGCACAAACTCCAGCCTTTTCAACTGGAGACTTTATTAACATAGATGAGGAGATAGACCCCGAGGAGCGGGAGTTCAAGCCCGAGGCCGAACCGGAGATGCCACCAGCACACTTTGCACACGGCTCGACTGGAGCCGGATACGAGGCAGGTTTGGAGTCATGGGGAATGCCTCATAATGATAGTCTAGTGGGAAACTCCATGGGTTGGCGTTTCGGTGAGTATATGGGAACGGTCGGAGATCCGATTCCATGTGATTCGGAGCATGAGGTCACGAGTCAGTTTAGGGTTGTTCACTGCACCGGAGATATGGCGGGAAAACCTATAGAGATAGATTCGGATGTGGAGGAGGAGTTACCTACTCACATGGAGCGTGGGGAATGCTCTAGACCAAAGGTGGAGAGGGGTACTACCGATGTTGTTTACCCATCGTTGAGCAGTTATCTGGGGATGACTAATTTCAACTTAGGTACTACACCCGATTATGACTTTTTCCCGGCGGAGTCATCTTATGCCCCTACTTCACTAAGGAGGGCATCAAGAGCTACCGGTTGGACACCGGGGATGTATCGAGAGTGCGACTACCCGTAGAGGACCATCACGGCGATGGAGGCGACATGTTTTGTGACATATGTACCATATGTGTAATATGTAGTATTTGCTTTCGCAGTTTGAATAAGTGAGTGTAGTTACTCACAGGATGATAGGTTATGTAAAACTATGTTCTTTTTCCATGTATATACATGGTATATGTTTGGTGTGATTTGGCTATGTTTTAATTGGATTTTTTTAATTGTGTGACTAACACTTTGCATAAAGTTGAGCTCAGAAAGCATGAGCATGATGTAACTATGAGTTTCGCCGAATGTAACAGGGTTAGGGGGATAGAATGGTGATGGTAGTTGGTGAAGAATCGGAACAACAGAGGATGGAGAATGAAGCTAAGGCTAAGGAGGCAGCTGATGCAGCAGCAAGGGAACCATTGCCACCACCACCACCACCATTCCTTACACAGCAAGATTTTGCTCAGTATATGAGGACTACAGATGAGAGACAGCGAATGCTTATTGAGTGTCAAATAAAGATGGTGCAGGATGTGATGGACCGTAGTCGTGAAGTTCGGAATGATGGAGTACATGGAGTCTCGTTGGCAGATTTCCTCAATACAAGACCACTTCCTTTTGCATCAGCACCGGAGCCAATGGACGCGGAAGACTGGTTATTGGACACCGAGAGGAAGCTTAACACAGTAAGTTGCAATGACGGTGAGAAGCTTAGGTATGCCCCACATCTGCTATGTGGACCCGCAGCAGCATGGTGGGACAATATTGTGGCCATACATCCTCCAGGAAGGGTATTCACCTGGGAGGAATTCAAGAAGAAGTTCAGGGAAGCAAATGTACCGGAGAGTATCATGGAATTGAAGAGAAGGGAATTTGATAATCTCACGCAGAATGACAAGTCAATTATGAAGTATGTCAGGGAATTTTCTCTTCTATCTCATTATGCTTCGAAGGACGTGAATACTAATGAGAAGCAGAAGAAACGATTCATGAGAGGACTACATCCAAGTGCAAGGTTACAATTGAGAATGTTAAAGGCAGCAGATTTTCAAGAGCTTGTCGATGCAGCTATCACCATGGAAGATGATTACAAGCAAGTCCTATAAAATAAGAGGAAGAAGGCCAGATTTGAACCAAGGAGGTATCCAGATACCAAGTCAACTCCTAATATCAAGTTCAAACCCAAGTACAGGTCAGGAGGAAATGTTACACCTCGTGGTACTACCAATGGAAACAATGAGATCGTTTGCCGTGGATGCGGAGCGCGAGGGCATATAGAAAAGAATTGTCATCAACCAAGAATTATCTATTTTGGATGCAAGAAGGGTGGCCATATGATAAGAGATTGTCCTGAAAAGGGCCGGACTGAAGGTCAATGTACAGGAGGAGGAACACACCGGGGTGGAGGTTTTGGAGGCGGTAAGAGTAAGAGGCCCACGTATGGGAAGTTGAATTGCACTAATCTTGAGGAAGTGAATCAATCTGACAAGACCGTGATAGGTACGCTTCAGATCCTATCTCATCCCGGCAAAGTACTTTTTGATACTTGATACGGATCAACGTGATCCGATGGGGGTTTGGCCCAATCTTTCACGGCGATCAAACAAACAGCAAGATACAAAAGAGAACTCAATCTGAAATAGATCAAACTAATCTCTCTTCAATTCCTCGCGATGAAACTGACCGGAATCAATTCCCACGCATGGCATAACCTCAGATCTCGAAGATCAGCAATCAAACACACCGATATGCGCCCCCAAACATTGGGACTTTTCTGGTCTATTCCTTAGCTCGAAAATACAAGTCTGATCGATACAAGGCGGCTGCCATAACCCTATATGGGTGACTCTGAACGCTACCTCGGCTGGGCTAGGCCCCATACCAAACTAAAAGCCCAAATGGCCAAAACACACTTGATTTTGGACAGGCCCAAAACCATCACACACAAATAAAACCAAACTGAAATAAAAACATGACGCGAACTTAATTAAAATAGAACACCTAGATATCTTTCGCTGCAGCACCTCGGCGAACATGAAACTCCATTGGAGGTGTACGAAAGTTGGGCTTCACATCATCTTGTGGAGGCACTTCAAAGCAGAATTGTCCAAGCTTCAGAACATAAGGAGGTGGTAAAATAGTAGGAGTAGTAGCTATGCTCCCCTTATCATCCCCCCCAACTTGAAAGGAAACCGTCCTCGGTTTTGCCTGAATGTGTTGGACCTTTTTCTAAGCAGCAAGCACGTCCACTTTGATATCCTTATCGAGCATAGGCTGCAACACATGACGCTTCCCCTTATGCCACAAGGAATAAACATTGGACCTGCCTTCATGAGTGGAACGCCTATCAAATTGCCATGGTCTTCCTAGCAGCACATGACATGCATCCATAGGCAAAACATCACAGACCACTGTGTCCTCATAATTACCTACTGAAAATTTCAGGCGCACCTTATGTGTGACCTTCAGCTTCCCTGAATTATACAACCACTCAACACAATGTGGCTGCGGGTGCTTCCATGTAGGCAATGATAGAGAATCCACCAAACTCTTGCTAACAATATTAGTGTAGCTGCCACCATCAATAATCAGTTTGCAAGTGGTGTCCTTGACGATGCATGGGGTCTGAAATATATTCCAGTGCTGCCCTTGGTCGTGAATGCGATCTTCTGGTACGCGTTGCACCATTAGATTTTTTAAATTTGCAGCAAGTTCATACCCATCCACGATCACTTCAGAATTTTCCTCAGATTCCTCACTTGATGACGCATCAGCTTTCTCATCATCACTAGCAGAAACATAGCCATCATGTGTGAGCATCACCCTTTTTCTATTAGGGCAATCACGCTTCATGTGTCCTCGTCCTCCACAAGTAAAACACTCGATGTTTGCTGTGGACTGCGTAGATGTAGTTTTGGACACCCCAGATTTGGGTGCCACGCTATGAGAAACACTATTAGAGCGTGTAGAAGGTGTCGTCTGAACACTAGGACCAGCAGCCTCGGTATGAGAACGAGGCCATGATTTTGTAGGTGTGGCAGCTTGGCGTCGTTTGATTTGTTGCTCTGCACGCTCAGCTTGGTGCACAAGATCCTGAAGATCATGATAATAAACCATCTCCACACGATCACGCACCTCAAAATTCAGTCCATTCAAAAACCGAGACATCGTGGCCTCTGTATCCTCCTTTGTCCCTGTACGTATCATCAACAACTCCATCTCTTTATAATACTCATCCACAGATTTAGTACCTTGAGTGAGCTGCTGCAACTTATTATACATATCTCTCTTGTAGTGTTCAGGAACAAAGCGATGTCGCATAAGATCTTTCATACCGGTCCATGATGTTGGGCGAGTACGCATACGCAGAATTTGATTCCACCAAATCAGCACATAACCGGTGAATTCAACAGCAGCAAGTTGAAGTCTCTTCGCCTCGGTGTAATAATGAGTAGCAAAAATCTGATCCATGCGCATCTCCCACTCCAAATAATCATCAGGTCCGCGGTCACCGGAAAAAGGAGGTATGGACAATTTGATGCGTCCAAGACCACCATCATCAAGTGGAACACGACCAGCATGGCCAATACGGTCACAATCATGTGGCTATACACGATGAGCACCTGCAGGACGAGTAGCAAACTGTCGTTGTTGTGGTGCATAATCAGCGTCATCGGCAAGATCTCCTTCATAAGCGGGTGCCACAGGTCGATGATCATGATATTCAGCAGGGCGGCGTGGAACCACGTCGCGAGGTTGTGCAGCAGGAGGGGGCTGCACGGGTGCACGGGCAGTAGCATCGCCCATTGCATCAATCCGGGTAGCTAGCTGTGCAATTTGTGCGGTCAACGCGGCATGACTCCGCATAATAAAACCACATGTACTATCAAAACCAGCCCGAACATTAGGAGCCAAATCTGCAGCAAAAACCGGCGGAACAAGCTCCTCTTTCTTCTCTCCAGCAGCAACGGAATTTTCTCCGTCAATAGAGTTCACCATGGTGTGCACACAACAGCCAAAACGAGCTACACTGCCAGGCGGAACAAAACGGGAGAGGCGACAGGGCGCAGCGCTCAACGCCAGGCTTCGATCGGGGCGATCTGGACCTCGCTCGACCACAGACCCTGTCTGGGGTCCGGCGCTAGGCGGTAGCGATCGAGGGCGAGCGAAGGGATCGTGGGCGAGCGTGCCAGGGCGCTGTGGACCGATCTCCCGGGCGAGTGCAGATGGGCCGGCCCACTAAGGGCGCTAGGCAGGAGCACACGGGGCGAGCGAGAGCGGGCGCAGCGATCGAGCGGGCGCAGCGATCGATCGAGGCGCGGTGGAGTCGAGCGTGCTGGGGCACGCTGGGGCTTCTCCCGGCTGTTCTGGCCAGATGGGCCGGCCCACTATCCCGGGCGAGCCAAGGCGAGCGATGCGCCGATCCCGCGATCCGATCGAGGCAGGCGTGGTCGCTCGGGGCCAGACTGCCTCCGCGGTGGAGCGCCCCGAGTTCTCTTTTTTTTTTGTTTCTCCTGAGCAATCGGATCTGAGCAGCCTTGACAACAGATTGGATCTGCTACCGGATGGCGGCGGCAGGGATTGCGTCGTGATCAACACACGGACCTCCAGCAGAAGAAAAACCTCAGCAACTCTTCTCAGCAGATGATGAAAAACTTCAGTAGATCTCAGCAAGAAATTCGCCGTGAGAAACCCGACAAATCTGATACCAAGATGATACGGATCAACGTGATCCGATGGGGGTTTGGCCCAATATTTCACGGCGATCAAACAAACAGCAAGATACAAAAGAGAACTCAATCTGAAATAGATCAAACTAATCTCTCTTCAATTCCTCGCGATGAAACTGACCGGAATCAATTCCCACGCATGGCATAACCTCAGATCTCGAAGATCAGCAATCAAACACACCGATATGCGCCCCCAAACATTGGGACTTTTCTGGTCTATTCCTTAGCTCGAAAATACAAGTCTGATCGATACAAGGCGGCTGCCATAACCCTATATGGGTGACTCTGAACGCTACCTCGGCTGGGCTAGGCCCCATACCAAACTAAAAGCCCAAATGGCCAAAACACACTTGATTTTGGACAGGCCCAAAACCATCACACACAAATAAAACCAAACTGAAATAAAAACATGACGCGAACTTAATTAAAATAGAACACCTAGATATCTTTCGCTGCAGCACCTCGGCGAACATGAAACTCCATTGGAGGTGTACGAAAGTTGGGCTTCACATCATCTTGTGGAGGCACTTCAAAGCAGAATTGTCCAAGCTTCAGAACATAAGGAGGTGGTAAAATAGTAGGAGTAGTAGCTATGCTCCCCTTATCAATACTGGTGCTACTACCTCATTCATTTCGCAAGAGTTTGTTGATCTTTATGGGATTTCGTGCAATAAACTTGAATACCCCATTACCGTTTTATCTACGGGGGGAAAGATCTTAGTCACTCACCTCAGGCAAGAGCAGGTCATTATGATCCACGGTTGCGTTTACCTAGCCGATCTTTTTCTTATCCCTATGAAGGATATGGCTGTAATCCTCGAAATGGATTGGTTGGAAGAAAATAGAGCTCAGATTGATTGCAGAGAGAAAACTGTGTCACTTAGGAGCCCAGGAGGGGGAAGGATAGTGTATCAAGGTGACCGACATGCACACGTTGAAGTTCAACTACAACTCAACGCTCTAAAGGAATCCAGACTTGAGGATATTCCAGTGGTTAATGAATTCTAAGACGTGTTTCCACAGGAACTACCAGGAATGCCACTAGATAGGGAAATTGCGTTTACCATTGACTTGATCCCAGGCACAGCACCTATAGCTCAGGCACTGTCGATGGATTTCGTGTCGCAAGAACACGGGGTACCACGCGACGGACCCAAAGATTCGAACGCAGGGGGCTAAACGTGTGAGATCTAGGATCGCAACGAAGCACGGTGACGGAAGCCTCGAGTCATCGAACGCACTACGCACTACAGAGAGAGACGCCGAGCTTTACCCAGGTTCAGGGCCCTCGTGGTGAGGTAAAACCCCTACTTCCTGCCTTCTTGTATTGCAACGCGACACCTCGCGAGGAGTACAAGGTCTTGGTTACAAAGCTCTAGCTGGCTAGAGGTTGAAGAACTTGCGTGCCCAACTAGCAGCCTGAAGAGGATCCAGATCCCCTCTAAGGGGTGGCCTCCCCTCCTTTTATAGCGCCAAGGTCCTCCTTCCCCTTATCTTCTTGGGGAAGGGGTTGCCACACACAAGGCCAAGGAGGGTGGACAGCTGTAGTCTATACTCTTCTGTAGACATGGTCTTCGTAGGGTAGTGGCGCCGGTCCACAGGAGTGGGTGGAGGAAGCTAACGTCTTCCTCTGGCGCCCTGCACCGTCCACGCTATTTTTAGGGGGGTGGCCAACAACCACTGTGCCGCTTTGGGCAGGCACAGCGAAAGTTGGTCTCCTCCCTGTCGGGGGTAGCGTGGGCGGTACGCAGTCTTCTGCCCGTTATCTTCTTGCTCTGCACGCAAACGTGCCGAGCTGACGTGGGCGTTCTTCCTGTCCTCACCAGCAGGGGCTCGTGAGGAGGTCTTCTGGTCCTTAGCAGTTTTCATCGTCGTTCTCCTCACGAGGCGCCTCCTCGTGAGGGTCTTCTCCGCAGCTTGGGTCGTTGATTCTGAAGATGGGCCGATGACGTGGCCCAGGAGCAGGTGGACTGGGATACCCCGGTATCCAGAACACCGACAGTAGCCCCTGGGAGCCCGGCCCGCGAACGCATCCTCTTGAGGAAGCGAAGGGCCGGGGGCCCCCGAAGCTGCTGGGCCCTCCAACGGCACGCGTCAACCGCGCGGTCAGAGGACCATGTGAAGAGTCAGTGGATGCGGACGCGTGGCGCGGCCGCAGCTGGCGAGACGAAACGGCGGGCGACGCTGCGGTCTCCGAGGCGTCAATCCGTCATGATGGCGCGTCGCTTCACTGCGGAGCGCAGCGCCGACGCTTTGATTCCCGCGCTGAGATTTGACACATCGACGCCAGACGCCCCCCTGATACGGATCAACGTGATCCGAAAGGGGTTTGGCCCAATCTTTCACGGCGATCAAACACAGCAGCAAGATAAATCAGTTGTTGAGCAGAATAGATCTACTCCACGAACTGTAAAACAGATCCTTGCGAATCAGCAAGCAAAACCAATGATATTGGTGTCCCCCGACATGGGACCTTTTTCCTGTCTATTCTTAACTCGAAATTCAACTCCCCCTTTACATTGGTGCGCACCCCTCTGGCTTTATAGTTGCAGCCGACCTCCCTATTACTTAACTTACAAGCAAAAATGAAAATAGGAAATATAAAATAAACTCAAGCACACGGACCCACTAGAAAATAAAAACAATACACTAAAATAAAAAGACTCTTTTGTAGGTGCGCCACCATCTTCAACATGCTGCTAGGTGGTCCCCAACCGGACTCCTTCAAGGACAACATACTCCACCAATATTGCACTCCAATTGCATCCCTAACATTTTCCTTGCGTGGTAGAAATAGGAACAAGAACTTTATCTTGACAGTATCAGCAACAACATAACCAGGAATAGCATAGTAAGCACTATCATGCATGGGAGATGCCACATCACCCCCTTAAATAGATCCTCCTCGAGACCTCCGGCACTTCACGTCCTTCCTCCAGTGCCATTTCTGCTTCCACGCCCCTGAGCTCATGGACCCCTCCACCTCTGTCGCCACCGCTGGTCCAAGCTCTGGGGGAAAACCCCGCGGACGCCCCCCGGGCAGCGGGATCAAGGTGAAGATCCCGGCCCGATGGACGCCCGGCACCGGCGGCCCCCTCCGCATCGGCGCGCCGAGGCAAGATGAGGCGAGCCGCGCCGCCTCGGGGACCTCTGGCGCCATGACCCTCCGGGGTACCGCGCGCGGAGGCGCTCTGAATTCGCCGTCGCCGGTGGCGGAGGCGCCTGCTCCCCGCGCCGCGGGGAGCATCGACCGAGTCCTCCGGGAGGTGGAGGCCGCCCTGGGCCCCCCTCCCCCTGTTGCAGATCCTCCGGCCCCGCCGGCGAATGGAGTAGTTGCCACTCCGCGCCACCTGGCGGCGGCGATGCTGGGACCCCTCACCGGCCCGGGGTCCCGCTTCTTGGAGCTCCTCGTCGTCATCGACGCCCCGGGCTTCAACTCCCTTCGGCTGCCCGATGCCGTCCGGAGGGTGGTTTACGCCCCCGGCGTGGCCGCCGGGGAGATCGCCCTGGGGGAGTAGAGCAGGCCAGATCTCCTCTGGCCTGTGGACATCCTTCTCGGGGTGGGCGGCAATGCCGTCCTCTCCGGCCGCTGGAGGGCCTTCGCCCTCGGCCATCGCCTCCGCGTCGGCGACCACCTCGTCTTTCGCTCCAAGCTGGGGACGCTGGAGGCCTCGGTGCGGATCTTCACCGCCGGTGGCGTGCGCCGCACCTACCCCCAGCCCGCGGCGCAGTGAAGAAGAGGCCCTGACGCGGTAGTCTTCTGGGGAGGGGAGCTAGTCTCCTCCCCTCTTTTGTCGTGTAGTCCTCGCCGGCGGGGTATGCCCCGCCGTGCCTTTGCTCCTCCCTGTGATGGGATTATATCAATGAAGTCCACTTTTTAGCTGTCCTGCATTTCGCTTCTTATTGCTCTTCATAGTCCCGGTCATTGACACGCTCGAGAGCCCTGATGAGCTATTGGCGCCGATGGGAGGCCTCCCTTCGCCTCAGAGCTCGAGATGGGGTCGGCGTCGATGACACATTGGACGATTCCTGAGACAAGAAGTTGAAGAAAGAGTTGGAAAAGAAAAAACCCCAAATCCCCGAAAACGGAAAAACAAGTCGATAAAACAAACAAAAAAAGAAGGCGAATAAGATGCCCCTGTGACCGGCACAGGGACCTTCTCCGTCGTGGAGGAGCGCGGCACTATCTGTGCCTGCAGCTAAGAGCAAATTGCCGCGCGTGGCGATTCACGGGGCCTTCCTCGTCGTTGAGGGAAGCTGGACCCTCACGGACGTGAAAACGTCGACGCTTAAGAGAGCCCAGAGGCCGTCGACACCTCGCAAGGGTTGCTCACGAGGTGAAGGGCCTGGCGCGGACCTCCGGATCTGCGTCTCCTTCGCAAGATGATCGGAGCGGCCTTGGTCTTCAATAATCCTGCCACATTAGGCCTTCCTCGATAGAGGGAATCTTCCTGCGGATGCTTGTTGCATCGACGCATTCTTGCCTCCTCGTGAGGGTTGCTCACGAGGGGTAGGTCCTTAGCGGGTGCCTTGGGGCACACCTTGGACTTTTACTCGAAGATTTTTTATTTTCCGATGTACTTCACGAGGAACTAAGCACCATGGGTATTTAGAGGTGATCGATAACAGGGCCGTCGCCCCCGACCAGAGCTCATTCCCTTCGGGTTTTTCGGGCTTGCTGTTTTCTGGGCGAAGGCCCCAGCATAGACACCGTGCCTAGCCCCCTTCCGCGTGGAGTACAATCAGAAAATAAATGGACTTCATGCCATTTTGATGTCATGCTGAAGCAGAGGCGCTATATTGCGCTTTAACTTAATATCAGTGCTTGAGAGCAATTTGATCTGATACAAGTGCCATGAAAACAGTCTTTTTCTCCTCGTGAGGAACCTAAGGGTAGAACTTTCGCAGGTGAGCTATGTTCCACGGGTTCCCCACCGGCACACCTTCTGCGGTTTCCAGCTGCGCCGAGCCTGGTCTGGCGATGTGCGTCACCTTGAAGGGTCCTTCCCACATTGGAGATAGCTTGTGCAGGCCCTCGCGAGAGAGTATTCTCCTCAGCACCAGGTCGCCGACCTCCAGAGTCCTTGCTCAAACATGGCGGCTATGGTAGCGGCGTAGTCCTTGCTGGTACCTCGCGGCGCGGAGCGCGGCTTGGCACCGAGCTTCTTCGAGCAGGAGGAGACGATCCTTGATGAGGTCCTCTTGGCGAATTTCGTCGAAGGCGAGCACTCTCGGCGATCCGAACTTGACGTCGGTGGGAAGAACAGCCTCCGCCCCATAGACCAGGAAGAAAGGGGTCTCTCCAGTGGGTTTGGTGGCGGTAGTCCTGATGGACCACAAGATGGATTGGAGGTTGTCTAACCATTTTTTGCCGCAGGCTTCGAGCTTAGCATTGAAGCTTTTCGTCTTGAGCCCCTTGAGGACCTCGGCGTTAGCATGCTCGGCTTGGCCATTGCTCCGGGGGTAGGCGACAGAGGCGAAGCAGATCTTGATGCCGACCGATGCACAGTACTCCCGGAACAGTCCGCTGGTGAACTGGCTGCCGTTGTCGGTGATTATGCGGTTAGGCACACCAAAACGACAGACCAGCCCACGGATGAACTTGACTGCGGACTTGGCCGGGATGGTGCACACCGGTTCCACCTCCACCCACTTGGTGAATTTGTCGATGGCGACGTAGAGGTAGCGGTAGCCCCCTTGCGCTCTGGGGAATGGACCAAGGATGTCCAGCCCCCAAACTGCAAAGGGCCAAGTGAGTGGGATGGTTCGCAGCTCCTGTGCCGGCTGGTGGATCTGCTTGGCATGGAACTGGCACGCCTCGCACCTCTTGACCATTTCCGCCGCATCACCCAGCGCCGAGGGGCAGTAGAAGCCGCTTCGATATGCGTTCGCAGCTAGAGTTGCCGCAGAAGCATGATGGCCACACTCGCCGGCGTGGATGTCCCTGAAAAGCTCTTGGCCTTGGTGAGTAGATATGCACTTCAGAGCGACGCCGTTTGGGCGACGCCGGTACAAGTCACCATCCTTGACGCAGTAGCCCGAAGCTTGGCGTACGATCCTTTCGGCCTCCTCCTCATCCTCGGTGATAAGGGGTGTCCCGATCTTCTCAGCGAGCACGATGTAGATGGCGATGATGGTGATGAAGATAACTCGAGTGTCGCTGTAAACTCTCCGGCTAATCCCTGCTGCCAGCGCAACAGCTCTCAACCCTTTGGATATTTGCAACGTCACACGCTTGCGCACGTAGCCGCCGACCACGAAGCGGTGATGCAATTTACTAATTCCCAATGGAACAGCAGATTACACTCAGACTTTCAGTAGAACGAACACCAGATCGATACGAATTGGTGTGAATAATTTCAGAGGAACACTTGGTTCTGTCTAGAAACTAGGGTTTTGTTTAAACGTGGTCTAAGAGACTTGAGGGGGCGCCCCTGGCTACTTAAGGGAGGCTGGGGCGTCCTCCACATGGACCTGGCCCAAAACCAACCTGGTTTGGGCCCAAACTGACTCGGTTCGACTCAAACGAGTACATACCGACCCATACATGGGTTCGGCCTATTTCTGGCACGCAGGCCATGAGTGTGGCGCGCCTTAGACGTGTAGACATCGTGTCGTAGGCTGTCCTAGTGCGCCATCACGGACTCTCTCATGTCGACTTGATGTTCTGGTGATCTCCTGGTGCGCCTGCCTCCCTCTCCTCCCTCGCGCACTTGATCATCAAGTCTTGCTCTTCTTGCTGCGACTCATCTCCTCCTCGTGCAACGCTCATGTTATCAACAAACCTGATCATACATAGATGCATAGAGTGAGTTCACCTGTTGTTCCAATAGCTTTGCACGTGCTCTTGTAATTGGTCCAATCCTAATCTCATTGGACTTCTTCGCAGCAACATCTTCATCAAAAGGAGTAGGAGATAATGGTGGTGTAATAGGGATGTCCTCATCATCCTCCCCCCCTTCGAAAGGCGTCGACCTCGACGCTGCAAGGTCTTCACCTTCATACGGTGTCAAATCAGCAACGTTGAAACTATTCCTGACGCCATACTCAGCTGTAGGAAGATCTATCTTATAGGCATTATCATTGATCTTGGCAAGAACCTTGTAAGGACCAGCACCACGGGGCAGCAACTTGGACTTACGTAGCTGTGGAAATCTATCCTTGCGAAAGTGAACCCAAACCATATCACCAGGCTGAAACAATACCTCCTTCCGCTTCTTGTTTGCACGATCTGCAGTATACTTGCCTTTCTTCTCAATAGCCTCTTTAGTCTTCACATGTATCTTCCTCACAAAATCTGCCCTCTTTGATGCCTCCATATTGACTCGCTCTTGAATAGGAAGAGGCAACAAATCAAGTGGCGTAATGGGTTTGAAACCATAGACCACCTCAAAAGGACATAGCTGGGTGGTAGAGTGAACCGCCCTGTTATATGCAAACTCCACATGCGGCAAACAATCTTCCCACTCACGCAGGTTCTTCTTGATCATGCATCGCAGCACTGTGGAAAGTGTGCGATTTACCACCTCCGTTTGACCATCAGTTTGGGGATGACATGTAGTGCTGAAAAGTAACTTCGTGCCTAGCTTTCCCCAAAGTGTCTTCCAGAAGTAGCTCATAAACTTCACATCACGATCAGAGACAATTGTCTTGGGTACTCCATGCAAACGTACAATGTCCCCGAAAAACAGGTTAGCAATATGCGACACATTGTCGCTTTTGTGGCAGGCAATAAAATGATCCATTTTAGAAAATCTGTCCACTACCACAAATATAGAATCATGGCCTCTTTTAGTCCTAGGCAAACCTAATACAAAATCCATGCTAATGTCCTCCCATGGTGTAGTAGGTGCAGGTAATGGAGTATACAAACCGTGAGGCTTCAGCTTGGACTTCGACTTGTTGCATGTAATGCAGCGCTTGACGAACCTATCCACATCACGCCTCATCCTAGGCCAATAAAAGTGATCAGCGAGCATGAGTAGCGTATTCTCACGCCCAAAGTGACCCATCAAACCATCGGCATGTGATTCCTGCAACAATAGCAAACGCACGGACGATTCTGGAACACATAGTTTGTTAGCACGAAACAAAAACCCATCATGGATGTGATATTTATCCCATGCTTTCCCACCAGTACACATACTATATGGCGCTGAAAAATCATGATCAGTAGCATATAAATCACACAAGCTCTCTAAACCAGGAACCTTAATGTCTAATTGTGTCAACAACATGTTCTTCCTAGATAGAGCATCAGCAACCACATTGTCTTTACCCTTTTTATGTTTAATTATGTAAGGAAAAGACTCAATAAACTCAACCCACTTAGCAAGACGCCTATGCAAATTAGATTGAGCTTTCAGATATTTCAAAGCTTCATGATCAGAATGTATGATAAATTCTTTTGGCCACAAATAATGTTGCCAAACCTCAAGAACTCTAACAAGCGCATACAATTCTTTGTCATAAACAGGATAGTTCAATCTCGCACCACAAAGTTTTTCAGAAAAGTAGGCAATAGGCTGACCCTCTTGCATCAACACACCACCAATACCAATGCCACTAGCATCACATTCAATCTCAAATTGCTTATTAAAATCTGGTAGTGCAAGCAATGGTGCAGAAGTTAATAAACGTTTCAGTTCATCAAAAGCATGATCTTGGGTTGCGCCCCATACAAAGTCAACACCTTTTTTAGTTAACTCATTTAAAGGTGCAGCAACAGTACTAAAGTCTTTCACAAAACGGCGGTAAAAACCAGCAAGACCATGAAAACTTCGTACTTGACTAACATTCATGGGAGTAGGCCAATTTTGAATAGCTTCAATTTTAGATGCATCGACTTCTACTCCATTTTTAGAAACAACATAACCAAGGAAGATGACCTTATCTTTGCAAAAAGTGCACTTTTCAAGATTACCATAGAGCTGAGAATCACGCAACACTTGCAAAACTTGTCTAATATGATCACTATGGTCAGATTCATTGCGGCTGTAGATTAATATATCATCAAAGTACACAACCACAAACTTGCCAATAAAATTTCGCAAAACATGGTTCATTAATCTCATGAAGGTACTAGGTGCATTAGTTAAACCAAATGGCATGACTAACCACTCATATAAACCAAATTTTGTTTTAAAGGCAGTTTTCCACTCATCCCCCTCTTTCATCCTAATCTGATGGTAACCACTACGCAAATCAATCTTAGAGAAAACAGCAGCACCACTCAACTCATCAAGCATATCATCCAAGCGTGGAATAGGGTGACGATATCGAATAGTGATGTTATTAATAGCTCTACAATCTACACATATGCGCCAAGTACCATCTTTCTTAGGAACGAGAATAACAGGAACAGCACAAGGGCTTAAGCTCACATGAATATAACCTTTGTCGAGTAGCGCTTGCACTTGTTTCTGAATCTCCTTAGTTTCTTCGGGGTTGGTGTGGTAAGGAGCGCGGTTTGGCAAGGTGGCACCAGGGATGAAGTCAATCTGGTGCTCAATGCCGCGCAAAGGGGGCAAACCAGCGGGGACCTCCTCTGGAAACACATCATCAAATTCCTGCAAGACACGAGAAACACCAAAAGGAAGAGGAGTCATGTCGTTAGAAACCAAAATCTCACCCTTGTACATAAGCACAAGTGGCATGGCTGTAGGATCCTCTCTAAATTCTCTCATATCTTCTTTGGTGGCTAGCAGGACTAGAGAATTCACTCGCTCACTTTGGTGTGGATCTCGCGATGTGGCTGGGTGGCTCTCACTCACCGAGGTAACAGACTCTCGTCGAGCTACTCTCTCATTTTCATGTTCTAAGTTCACTTCAGTTTTCTGACGAGACTCATTTACAATATGCTGTGGAGACATAGGCTGCAAGTTAATTTTTCTGCCCTTGAACTCCAAATGATATGTGTTGGTGCGGCCATTGTGTAAGACGTTGCGATCAAACTGCCATGGGCGGCCCAACAAGAGGTGACAAACCGTCATAGGAACCACATCAAACTCAATGGAGTCCTTGTATGGTCCAATCTCGAAATCAACTCGCACCATGTGGCTGACCTTCATCTCTCCATTGTCGCTGAGCCACTGGATATAATATGGATGCGGGTGCGGGATGTATTTCAGTTTCAGCTTTGCACACAACTCTTTGCTAGCAAGGTTGCGGCAACTACCACCATCGATGATGAGTTTGCAAGCTTTGTCCGGTCCAACAAGTGCTTTAGTTTGGAACAAATTGCACCGCTGACTTTCAGATGTAGGAGACACATTGAGCACACGCTACGAGCAAACTATGTTATTGGCGGTGGAAGGATAGGCATCAACACCATCATTACCAAAGTCATCATCATCGGAACCATCTGGATCAGCATCATCACCTGTCTCGTACTCATTGGTGTCCTCATTGACAATCATCACTTTTCGATTGGGATAATCCCATTTAAAATGACCCTTTCCACCACAAGTATGACACTCCATATCACGATTACGTGCTGTAGACATGTTCGAACCTGTACCACTAGCAGCAGGTGCGGATTTCTTTGCAGTGGCATCAGATCGCGACGACGAAGGAGCATGAAAATCTGAACGAGAACTTGGTGTGGGTGCAGCAGGCCTGGCTGTGAAACGGCTGCCTGAAGTAGTACGAGCTTTGAACTGAGCTTCTTCGGCAAACTGTGCTTCAGCTTCACGTGCATGATGTAGCAGCTCATTCATATCACGATACCGATGATGCCGAACAATGCTCTTGATATTATACTTCAAACCATGGAGAAAACGCTGCAAGGTCTGCTCAAGAGGCTCACGAACGCGAGCTCGTTGTAGAAGCATCTCCATCTCCATATAATACTCATTAACGGACAGCGAGCCTTGCTTCAATTGCTGTAACTTATCAAAAACTGAGCGGAGGTAGTTATGCGGAACAAAACGAGCCCGCATCACTTCCTTCATATGGCGCCAAGTTATAATGGGCAGCTTGTTGTTTTCTTGACGTGTTTGCACAACGCTGTCCCACCATCGCAAAGCATAGCCATCAAACTCTGAAGAAGCAAGCTTGATTTTCTTGTCCTCCGTATAATCATGAAGACGCCACAACTTCTCTATCTTCAACTCCCATGTGAGGTATTCTTCAACATCAGTACCACCCTCGAATTTGGGAATGAAAAACTTTGGTTTACCCAAGCCATCATCCTGCTGAAAAGGAACGCGCTGGGCACCAACGGGAACAAAACCACGGCCACGAAAAGGAGGACCATTGCCTCGACCATTACCACGACCGGCTGCAGCAAAATCCTCATTGTCGCCATGAGCACTCTCATCATCAGCATCAGCATGTGGTAGGGGTCACTGCTCAACAGTAAGACGCAGCACATTGACAGATTGTGTCAACGCCTGGATGCTAGTTTGGAGATCATTGACTTGCACTTGCATATTATTAACAGTAGCATCAGTGGCTTCTACTTTCATTTGGACAGCTTGAACATCAGAATCAATAGCGTCAGTTGTTCGTGTTATGATTCTTTCTAAATGATCACGAAGAGCTTCATACTCCCTCCATATGACAGGAGTATCATCAGGTTTTTTCTGCATCACATCAACATCACTAGCAGACATGATTAGTAGGTTAGTGCACAAACGATAAACGGGTGGTGGTTACGCTCACAACTCACTCAAAACTGAAAGAAAGAGGTATCTTACCGTTCCAAAGTGAATAATAAATGCTTACCACTCGTAGAGACTGAAACGTGCACGGATGTGATGAAGCGAATACCGAGGGTATAAGAAACTATCACACGACAAACCAGGGTATATGGTGGGGCTTGGTATGGATACCTAACTACACCGAAATACAAGTCCTAGTGCTGATCGTATGACAAAGACCCACGGAAACACACACGGTGGAGATAAACGGGGCAAAGCAACTCTGAAAAGTGAGCTCAAAAAGATATAAGTGACAACGCACAGTAGCTCGTGTTGCAATGCACAAGAGAGACGCTAGCACGGGCTCGACGAAGAGGCACAAGATTGCGCACACGGCAGCAGCCTGATGAGCACAAAGTAGCTAGTCTCATATGGGTAAGCTCCTAACACGATGCTGTAGACAGGCTGTAGCTAAAGCGATCAAAATCGTGTAGAAAGGACGCTATGTGGACACAGTGGTAACACGCTGTCGCGGAAGAGAAATCGACAAAAAAACATGTCGCGGCAGAGATATACGACGCCGGAAACGCACAGCAGCGCGACGGCGACGCGAAACGGACAAAGTAGTTTGTCTCTTTTTTTTATAGAGGTGCGGCGTGTGCAGACACGTCCCTTTTGTTTCGTTTTTTTTTTTAACTTTTTCAAAACTAAGCCGGTCTGGACGCTGGAGGCCAGACGCTCTCCGCGCCTCTGCGCCAGCGAGCGAGCGAGCAAGGGCGGCCGATGCTCCACCCCAGACAATCTCCGTGCTGGAGCGCGGGGCTGGGCGATCGGGTTTGATTTATTTTTTTTGGTACTGAATCACAATGGGCCAAGGACTTTGGGCCGGTTCGTGGCGCGTGGAGCAGACCGCGCGAGCTGCTCGAGGTGGGGGCGTCGCTCCACCCCAGACGTCCTCTGCGCCCAGGCGCGTGGGACGAGCGGCCGATCGGCCGGGCGATGCCTTTTTTTTTGACCTGACTTCCGATCGATGTCTCTGCACGCGAGGTAGCTTACTGATCCGATCGTGGAACGTTTTTTTTGTTTGGCACAAATCGGATCTGGTAGGGAGCGCTGCTGCCTAGAATACCGATCAGAGACGATCGGAAACAATCGGCAACCACCGGAAATAATCGGAAAAGATCGGCAATGATCGGAAACAATCGGAACCTGCCGACGAACACAGCGGACGGAAAAATAAGATGGAAAAAGTTACGCAAAAGATACTATGACCAGCAACTAAAACAAATACTTCGATGCAATCTAGGCTATGGCAAAAACTAAGAACCCTAATTTTTTTTGTGGCTTTTTCTGGATAGGACTGAAAACAAAAACAAATCTACGGGGATGAATTTGTGGATGCTCACCGAGGAAAACGCTGGAATCTGATACCAAGATGATAAGGAGTGTCCCGATCTTCTCAGCGAGCACGATGTAGATGGCGATGATGGTGATGAAGATAACTCGAGTGTCGCTGTAAACTCTCCGGCTAATCCCTGCTGCCAGCGCAACAGCTCTCAACCCTTTGGATATTCGCAACGTCACACGCTTGCGCACGTAGCCGCCGACCACGAAGCGGTGATGCAATTTACTAATTCCCAATGGAACAGCAGATTACACTCAGACTTTCAGTAGAACGAACACCAGATCGATACGAATTGGTGTGAATAATTTCAGAGGAACACTTGGTTCTGTCTAGAAACTAGGGTTTTGTTTAAACGTGGTCTAAGAGACTTGAGGGGGCGCCCCTGGCTACTTAAGGGAGGCTGGGGCGTCCTCAACATGGACCTGGCCCAAAACCAACCTGGTTTGGGCCCAAACTAACTCGGTTCGACTCAAACAAGTACATACCGACCCATACATGGGTTCGGCCTATTTCTGGCACGCAGGCCATGAGTGTGGCGCGCCTTAGACGTGTAGACATCGTGTCGTAGGCTGTCCTAGTGCGCCATCACGGACTCTCTCATGTCGACTTGACGTTCTGGTGATCTCCTGGTGCGCCTGCCTCCCTCTCCTCCCTCGCGCACTTGATCATCAAGTCTTGCTCTTCTTGATGCGACTCATCTTCTCCTCGTGCAACGCTCATGTTATCAACAAACCTGATCATACATAGATGCATAGACTTAGGCAGTATAAAGTTCTCATTAAATAGAAGATCAGGTTCAATTAAGAGTGAGTTCACCTGTTGTTCCAAAAGCTTTGCACGTGCTCTTATAATTGGTCCAATCCTAATCTCATTGGACTTCTTCGCAGCAACATCTTCATCAAAAGGAGTAGGAGATAATGGTGGTGTAATAGGGATGTCCTCATCACTCGGGAAGCCTGCTGCTGGTGAGGAAGGCCTTGAGCTCTAGAATCCAATCCACTCCCTCCTGCCGTGCTAATGCCAGAAGGACGCGGTCACCCGAAGGAGGCCCGCAGTCTGGAGCCCCCTGCTCCGGCGGTGGCGGCAGGGCAGGTGGAGGGTCAGACCCAGATGACGGTGGAGAAGCGGACGGCTTGAAGAGACGCTCCTCAAAGACGCCGGCAGGTTGTGCCAGGCGGTGAGAGGCGCGTTTGGCGATCTTGTCGGCTTCCACATTTTCTCCTCTCGGGATGTGCTTCAGCTCCAAACCTTGGAAGCGTTTTTCCATCTTTCGATGCTCCTCGAGATAGGCCGCCATGTGCTCATCCCTTGGAGTGTAGCTCTTGTTCGAGAAATTCACAACCAGCTGTGAATCTCCCTTGATGATGAGGCACTTGATGCCCAAAGCGTTTGCCGCCCTTAAGCCAGCGAGTAGTCCTTCGTATTCCGCGATGTTGTTGGAGACCTTGTTCTCAGGCTTGAAGCAGAGCTGCACGGCGTAGAAGAGCTTGTCTCCAGAGGGAGAGGTCAGGACAGCACCAGCTCCCGCGCCGGGGAGGTTGAAGGCGCCGTCGAAGTGCATGACCCAGAGGCCTGGGGCCTCCTCTCCTGGGAGCGTTGACTCCTCCTCTAGAGGCTCGTCGGCGAACGGATCGGTCCACTCCGCAGTGAACTCGGCCAAAGCCTTGCTTTTAATTACCTTTGTAGTTTTGAAGGAGATCTCGAAGGGTTGAAGCTCCACGGCCCATTCTGCCACCCGCCCGGTGGCATTGGGATTGCGTAGGATGGTCTCCAGGGGACGATCGGTTACCACCTTGATCGGGTGACCCTGGAAGTAGTGGCGCAGCTTCCGTGAAGCGATGAGCAGGGTGTAGAGCAGCTTTTGCTGCATGGTGTAGCGTTCCCGCGCGTCGCACAGTACCGTGCTGACGAAGTACACAGGCTTTTGCACCTTGATGACACCCTCGGGAGGCTCTTCCTCGGGAGGCTTTTGAGCGTTGCTCTGCGAGAGCGGCTCGGTTGGCGAAGATGCCGCGGGCGGTTCCTCTCGAGGGTCGGGAGATGGAGCGGCCTCTTCCTCGCGAGGAGCCCCCGAGCTTGGAGAGTTGATCTCCTCTTTGGCGATCACCTTGGCATCTTGCTCCGCGATGAGGACGGCACTTGCAGTCCTTGGAGTTGCCGCGATGTAGAGTAGCAAGGGCTCGCGGGTGGTTGGGGCAACCATGATCGGTGGGCTTGTGAGGTACCTTTTCAACTCGGCGAAGGCCTTGTCGGCTTCCGGAGTCCATTCGAACTTCCTAGCGCGCTTCATGAGCTTGAAGAAGGGCAAGGCTTTCTCCCCGCTCCTCGCGATGAAGCGCCCTAGGGCTGCCATGCACCCCGCGAGGCGTTGCATCTCCTTGAGACTGCGCGGTGGACGCATTTCTTCGATGGCCTTGACCTTGTCAGGGTTCGCCTCTATCCCGCGATGGGACACGAGGAATCCCAACAGTTTTCCCGACGGTACGCCGAAGGCGCACTTGGCGGGGTTGAGCTTGATGTTTACCTTTCTCAGGTTGACGAATGTTTCCTCCAGATCCTCAATGAAGGTGCGACTCTCACGAGTTTTGACGACGATGTCGTCGACGTAGGCCTCCGCATTCCTTCCCATCTGAGCCCCCAAGGCCTTGCGCATGAGCCTTTGGAAGGTGGCTCCTGCGTTCTTCAGACCGAAGGGCATGCAGACGTAGCAGTACACACCACAAAGCATGATGAAGGCGGTCTTCTCCTCGTCCTCCTTTGCCATCTTGATCTGATGATAGCCGGAGAAAGCATCCAAGAAGCAAAGGAGGTCACAACTGGCGGTGGAGTCGACGATTTGATCTATCCTTGGGAGCGGATAAGGATCCTTGGGGCAGGCCTTGTTGAGACTTGTGAAGTCCACGCAGAGGCGCCCACTACCGTTTGCCTTTGGGACGACCACCAGATTTGCAATCCAGGTGGGGTGGGCTACCTCGCGTATCAGCTTGGCCTTCTTCAGCTTCTCTATCTCCTTGACAATGAAGTCCTGCTTCTCTTGCACTTGCTTCCTAGTCTTCTGCTTCACGGGGTGTGCCTGAGGGCACACGGCTAAGTGGTGCTCAATCACCTCCCTGGGAACGCCGGGCATATCTGACGGAGTCCAAGCGAACATGTTAGAGTTTGCCCGCAGGAAGGTGACGAGCGCGCTTTCCTATTTGGGGGAAAGCTCTGCCCCGATGGTGACGAAGTTGTCGCAGCCCCCAGCCTGAAGCGGGACCTTCTTGGTTGCAGAGCGCTCTTGGGTGAACTGGGGCCTCCTGCCCGAGGGCACCGCAGCTTCCCCAACGCTCATGTCCAGCATTGGATGGACCAGGTCCTCGCTTGGAGTAGGCGATGCCGAGGCGGCGAACTTCTTCCCTATCGAACCCAGCGGATGGGGCTCGAGAGAGGCCTTCTTCGCTGCAGCCCGTTCTTGGGATACGAGCTGCTTCTTCCTCGCGAGGTCGCCGGAGTGTTCCAGTAGATCTTCGTCGGCGGGGAACATGGTGGTGGCCTCACGGTAAACATGCTCCACTGATCGGAGAGCGTCCTTCTCATTGCAGCGCACGGTGATCGTGCCGTTGGCACCCGGAATCTTGAGGACGTTGAAGCCATGGTGCATCGCTGCCATAAACCTTGCCAGGGCTGGGTAGCCGAGGATGGCATTGTATGGCAGGGCGATGTAGGCGACGTCAAAGTCGAGGCTTTCCGTCCTATAGTTGTCCTGGGTGCCGAAGGTGACGGGCAGGCTTACCTGCCCAATTGGCGTTGTAGACCCTTCGGTTACCCCGAAGAACGGCCGAGTTGGCATGAGCCGGTGGTACGGCACCTGCATCTTTTCGAAGATCTCGACCGAGATGATGTTGAGGCCCGCCCCTCCGTCGATGAGAGTGCGATTGACGGCGACGTTGTTGATGGTTGGCGTGCACAAGAGAGGAATTGTGCCCACGCCCCTGGTGGAAGCCGGATGATCCTCCTCGTCGAAGCCGATCTTGCACGTTGACCACTTCATTAGGCGGTTGCCGACGTTGGGCTGTGCTGCCGCGATCTCTCGTGACAGCTGTTTGAAGTGTCGGTTGGACAAAGGAGCCTGAGCTCCACCCAGGAGGCAAGCGGCGAAGTCTCGCGGCTCTTGGTAGCCCTCCTGGTTCTCCTCCCGATGGTCGTTTGCTGGTGGGGGCAGCGGTAGCGGCTCGGGATCGGCTCGAGACAGACCCTCGCGGTGGCGACCTTCCTCACGGTCGTCGTCGCGGCGATCGCCCCAGGATCCACTCTTGCCGTAGCTGCGGCCACCCCCGCGGCGCTTGGAGACGCCATTTTCTTCGTGAAACCTCCGGACAAACCAACAATCGTCGGTATTGTGGGTGTCCTTCTTGTGGAGAATGCAGTAGCGGTGACGTCGTCCCTTGTCGTGCTCGGTGCGGTCCCCGCGGCGTTGCTTATGATCTGGCTCTGCCGCAAGGACAACAGCCTCCTTTCGCTTGGGGTCCTTGGACTTTGGCTTAGGGGGAGGCGCCTCCGGCAAGTTATGCACCAAGAGCCTCCCCTCCTCGGCCTTGGTGCAGCGGTCGGCGATCTCGAAGAGCCTGACGATGGAAGTCAACTCATCATTCACGGACAGCTTTTCCCTCATCTTGATGTCGGAGACGCCCGTGGAGAACGCGGAGATGACCTCCTCATTGGAGATCCTGGGGATCTTGTTCCTCATCTGGCTGAAGCGCTGGATATACTGACGAAGCATCTCGCCCTTGTACTGACGCACCGCCTTAAGATCGTTCTTGGTAGCGGGGCGCTCGTACGTGGGCATGAAGTTGGCCACGAACTGGTGGCATAAATCCTTCCATGAAGTCACGGATTCGTGAGGAAGATTCATGAGCCAAGTTCACGGAGCGTCCTTGAGGGCCATGGGGAACCAATTTGCCATGGCACGCTGATCCCCACACGCAGCCTGAACGGCGACGACGTAGAGTTGGAGGAATTCGACGGGGTTGGTGGTCCCGTCGTAACACGCGCCGATGTCTGGCTTGAACTTGTCAGGCCAGACGACGTAGCGTTGCTGGCGAGTGAGAGCGAGACACCCGGGGTTGTAGATTGGGTCGCCGGGGGTCCTGACGTTCTTGCCAGCTTCGCCGATGTCGTCGATGGCGCGATCATGATTTTCGCGGCGGCGCTCGAGGGAGACGCGTGCGTCTTCCGGAGCGCGTTGGACGATTTGACAGCTGGGCTCCCCGCGCGGCGAAGATGCGGCGCGGGAAACCACCTTCTTGGCCTTGTTGGCCTTCCCATCTCCGGCGCCCGGGGCGCGGTGCCCCGCCGCCGGATCTGGGTCTCCCGCGCCCTGGGCTCCTCCCTGGGCCGGGTCTTCGTTGGCGATTCGAGCGTGCCACCCCTCACGCCCGTCATCAGTGGGTTGATAGCGCAGCAGCTCCTGCGCCATGGCGAGAGCCTGCGCAGGAGACAGCTGACTCCCAGAACGAGTGCGAGAAGTTGCGGTGGCGGTGAAGGAGAGCGAAGGCTCTGTACACCCGGACGGGAGGTAGGAGGACTCCAGATCTTCCTCCTCTTCCTCCTCGGCCGAAGCTTCACGACGACGGAAGATGGGCTTGGTTTGCCCCCGAACAGCGTTGTGACGGCGAAGACGCTCGAGCCTTGCGTTGGCATCGGCCATGGCGAAGCAGATCTGGGAGAAAACACACTGATGTGGCGTCTCCCATGCATGATAGTGCTTACTATGCTATTCCTGGTTATGTTGTTGCTGATACTATCAAGATAAAGTTCTTGTTCCTATTTCTACCACGCAAGGAAAATGTTAGGGACGCAATTGGAGTGCAATATTGGTGGAGTATGTTGTCCTTGAAGGAGTCTGGTTGGGGACCACCTAGCAGCATGTTGAAGATGGTGGCGCACCTACAAAAGAGTCTTTTTATTTTAGTGTATTGTTTTATTCTCTAGTGGGTCCGTGTGCTTGAGTTTATTTTATTTCCTATTTTCGTTTTTGCTTGTAAGTCAAGTAATAGGGAGGTCGGCTGCAACTATAAAGCCAGAGGGGTGCGCACCAATGTAAAGGGGAGTTGAATTTTCGAGTTAAGAATAGACAGGAAAAAGGTCCCATGTCGGGGGACACCAATATCGTTGGTTTTGCTTGCTGATTCGCAAGGATCTGTTTTACAGTTCGTGGAGTAGATCTATTCTTCTCAACAACTGATTTATCTTGCTGCTGTGTTTGATCGCCGTGAAAGATTGGGCCAAACCCCCTTCGGATCACGTTGATCCGTATCATCTTGGTATCAGATTCGTCGGGTTTCTCACGGCGGAATTTCTTGTTGAGTTTGATTTGTTCTGCTGAGATTTATGTGCTGAGGAGGACTAGAAGTATTGCTGTGTTGCTGGAGCTGCGGGCAGATCGATTTCTCCAAGATCAGATCGAGCACTTCATCCTGGATAGCTGCTGAGATCAGATCTATCCAGATCGAGATCGGTTCGTCCCAGTCGCTCTTCCTAGAGTCCACCGCATACACGGGCCCTGCAGCTGCTCCCGATCGCAGCAAATTTAAAAAAAAAACAGAAGAAAACGCGATCGCTCGCTAGCGCCGGAGGGCAGATGTTCTCCGTCCCCTGGCGCCTCCCGCGATCGAGGGTCGGCGCTGCGGCCTGGGATCGGACCGGCGTGCTCCTGCTCTGGCAGCCAGGTGCGCTGTTGCCTGGGCCGGCCCATCTGCAGCGGCACGCCACCAAGATCGCATCGCCAGATGCCATCGAGGCCTCGCTTCGCCCGCACTCGCCAGGCATCGCTCGCCCGGGATCGCCGCGCCAGTCTCGCCTCGAAGCCCCGCCTCCAGCCGCTCGCCTCGATGCCCGGAACTCCCGCCTGGGATCGAGCACTCCTTCGTGGGCCGGCCCATCTCCCGGGATCGCTCGCCACGAGGAGCCTGCGCGTTGCCCACGCTCGCCCTGGACTCGCTCGCCCCAGGACGGAGCACGTCTGGGGTCCGGCGTCGGTCATCTCTCCCAGGAGCTTTGCTGATTTTCCCTTCGCTTGTTTCTGCACGATTTTTGTCTGCGACATCTACTATCTGCAACTGTTTCTGCTGATTTTGGATGCTACTATGGAGGAAAAAGATGTTGTTTCCCATTGGTTTCAGCGCGAAAAGGAAGGGCATGCTGAGCAGCTATTTCATACTCGTGTGATTGTTCAAGAACGGGCATGTGCTTTGATGATCGATCAGACAGCTTTAATCAATGCAGTTAGCAGTGAGTTGGTGGAGAAGTTAGAATTGCCTGTACAAGCAATTCCAGAACCATATTTTCTGCGTCTTGGCAACATCAAGCTGGCCATCACACACCAAACAGTGGTTCAATTTCTATTGGGCAAATTATCGTTTGCAGTTTTGTGTGACGTACTTCCTATATACATGATTTCATGTCATCTACTTCTGGGAAGGCCATGGTATAAGGACCAAGGTGCATCACATCACATGGAGCATTATTATTATACCAAGTATGTTGTTCCCTATGGCAACAAAATGTACACTCTGGTGTCCATGGATACCATGAAGTACAAGGCTTGGAGAGATGAAAAATTGCAGAAACTCAAGGAGGAAGAAGAGCACAAAAATAAGGAAGCTGAATTAAAAATCAGGGAGCAAGAAGAGGCGTAGAAGAGCTTGTCTCCAGAGGGAGAGGTCAGGACAGCACCAGCTCCCGCGCCGGGGAGGTTGAAGGCGCCGTCGAAGTGCATGACCCAGAGGCCTGGGGCCTCCTCTCCTGGGAGCATTGACTCCTCCTCTGGAGGCTCGTCGGCGAACGGATCGGTCCACTCCGCAGTGAACTCGGCCAAAGCCTTGCTTTTAATTACCTTTGTAGTTTCGAAGGAGATCTCGAAGGGTTGAAGCTCCACGGCCCATTCTGCCACCCGCCCGGTGGCATTGGGATTGCGTAGGATGGTCTCCAGGGGACGATCGGTTACCACCTTGATCGGGTGACCCTGGAAGTAGTGGCGCAGCTTCCGTGAAGCGATGAGCAGGGTGTAGAGCAGCTTTTGCTGCATGGTGTAGCGTTCCCGCGCGTCGCGCAGTACCGTGCTGACGAAGTACACAGGCTTTTGCACCTTGACGACACCCTCGGGAGGCTCTTCCTCGGGAGGCTTTTGAGCGTTGCTCTGCGAGAGCGGCTCGGTCGGCGAAGATGCCGCGGGCGGTTCCTCTCGAGGGTCGGGAGATGGAGCGGCCTCTTCCTCGCGAGGAGCCCCCGAGCTTGGAGAGTTGATCTCCTCTTTGGCGATCACCTTGGCATCTCGCTCCGCGACGAGGACGGCACTTGCAGTCCTTGGAGTTGCCGCGATGTAGAGTAGCAAGGGCTCGCGGGTGGTTGGGGCAACCATGATCGGTGGGCTCGTGAGGTACCTTTTCAACTCGGCGAAGGCCTTGTCGGCTTCCGGAGTCCATTCGAACTTCCCAGCGCGCTTCATGAGCTTGAAGAAGGGCAAGGCTTTCTCCCCGCTCCTCGCGATGAAGCGCCCCAGGGCTGCCATGCACCCCGCGAGGCGTTGCATCTCCTTGAGACTGCGCGGTGGACGCATTTCTTCGATGGCCTTGACCTTGTCAGGGTTCGCCTCTATCCCGCGATGGGACACGAGGAATCCCAACAGTTTTCCCGACGGTACGCCGAAGGCGCACTTGGCGGGGTTGAGCTTGATGTTTACCTTTCTCAGGTTGACGAATGTTTCCTCCAGATCCTCAATGAAGGTGCGACTCTCACGAGTTTTGACGACGATGTCGTTGACGTAGGCCTCCGCATTCCTTCCCATCTCAGCCCCCAAGGCCTTGCGCATGAGCCTTTGGAAGGTGGCTCCTGCGTTCTTCAGACCGAAGGGCATGCAGACGTAGCAGTACACACCACAAAGCGTGATGAAGGCGGTCTTCTCCTCGTCCTCCTTTGCCATCTTGATCTGATGATAGCCGGAGAAAGCATCCAAGAAGCAAAGGAGGTCACAACCGGCGGTGGAGTCGACGATTTGATCTATCCTTGGGAGCGGATAAGGATCCTTGGGGCAGGCCTTGTTGAGACTTGTGAAGTCCACGCAGAGGCGCCCACTGCCGTTTGCCTTTGGGACGACCACCAGATTTGCAATCCAGGTGGGGTGGGCTACCTCGCGTATCAGCTTGGCCTTCTTCAGCTTCTCTATCTCCTTCACAATGAAGTCCTGCTTCTCTTGCGCTTGCTTCCTAGTCTTCTGCTTCACGGGGTGTGCCTGAGGGCACACGGCTAAGTGGTGCTCAATCACCTCCCTGGGAACGCCGGGCATATCTGACAGAGTCCAAGCGAACATGTCAGAGTTTGCCCGCAGGAAGGTGACGAGCGTGCTTTCCTATTTGGGGGAAAGCTCTGCCCCGATGGTGACGAAGTTGTCGCAGCCCCCAGCCTGAAGCGGGACCTTCTTGGTTGCAGAGCGCTCTTGGGTGAACTGGGGCCTCCTGCCCGAGGGCACCGCAGCTTCCCCAATGCTCATGTCCAGCATTGGATGGACCAGGTCCTCGCTTGGAGTAGGCAATGCCGAGGCGGCGAACTTCTTCCCTATCGAACCCAGCGGATGGGGCTCGAGAGAGGCCTTCTTCACTGCAGCCCGTTCTTGGGATACGAGCTGCTTCTTCCTCGCGAGGTCGCCGGAGTGTTCCAGTAGATCTTCGTCGGCGGGGAACATGGTGGCGGCCTCATGGTAAACATGCTCCACTGATCGGAGAGCGTCCTTCTCATTGCAGCGCACGGTGATCGTGCCGTTGGCGCCCGGAATCTTGAGGACGTTGAAGCCATGGTGCGTCGCTGCCATAAACCTTGCCAGGGCTGGGTAGCCGAGGATGGCATTGTATGGCAGGGCGATGTAGGCGACGTCGAAGTCGAGGCTTTCCGTCCTATAGTTGTCCCGGGTGCCGAAGGTGACGGGCAGGCTTACCTGCCCAATTGGCGTTGTAGACCCTTCGGTTACCCCGAAGAACGGCCGAGTTGGCATGAGCCGGTGGTACGGCACCTGCATGTTTTCGAAGATCTCGACCGAGATGATGTTGAGGCCCGCCCCTCCGTCGATGAGAGTGCGATTGACGGCGACGTTGTTGATGGTTGGCGTGCACAAGAGAGAAATTGTGCCCACGCCCCTGGTGGAAGCCGGATGATCCTCCTCGTCGAAGCGATCTTGCACATTGACCACTTCATTAGGCGGTTGCCGACGTTGGGCTGTGCTGCCGCGATCTCTCGTGACAGCTGTTTGAAGTGTCGGTTGGACAAAGGAGCCTGAGCTCCACCCAGGAGGCAAGCGGCGAAGTCTCGCGGCTCTTGGTAGCCCCCCTGGTTCTCCTCCCGATGGTCGTTTGCTGGTGGGGGCAGCGGTAGCGGCTCGGGATCGGCTCAAGACAGACCCTCGCGGTGGCGACCTTCCTCACGGTCGTCGTCGCGGCGATCGCCCCAGGATCCACTCTTGCCGTAGCTGCGGCCACCCCCGCGGCGCTTGGAGACGCCATTTTCTTCGTGAAACCTCCGGACAAACCAACAATCGTCGGTATTGTGGGTGTCCTTCTTGTGGAGAACGCAGTAGCGGCGACGTCGTCCCTTGTCGCGCTCGGTGCGGTCCCCGCGGCGTTGCTTATGATCTGGCTCTGCCGCAAGGACAACAGCCTCCTTTCGCTTGGGGTCCTTGGACTTTGGCTTAGGGGGAGGCGCCTAGGGCAAGTTATGCACCAAGAGCCTCCCCTCCTCGGCCTTGGTGCAGCGGTCGGTGATCTCGAAGAGCCTGACGATGGAAGTCAACTCATCATTCACGGACAGCTTCTCCCTCATCTTGATGTCGGAGACGCCCGTGGAGAACGCGGAGATGACCTCCTCATTGGAGATCCTGGGGATCTTGTTCCTCATCTGGCTGAAGCGCTAGATATACTGACGAAGCATCTCGCCCTTGTACTGACGCACCGCCTTAAGATCGTTCTTGGTAGCGGGGCGCTCGTACGTGGGCATGAAGTTGGCCACGAACTGGTGGCATAAATCCTTCCATGAAGTCACGGATTCGTGAGGAAGATTCATGAGCCAAGTTCGCGGAGCGTCCTTGAGGGCCATGGGGAACCAATTTGCCATGGCACGCTGATCCCCACGCGCAGCCTGAACAGCGACGACGTAGAGTTGGAGGAATTCGACGGGGTTGGTGGTCCCGTCGTAACGCGCGCCGATGTCTGGCTTGAACTTGTCAGGCCAGACGACGTAGCGTTGCTGGCGAGTGAGAGCGAGACACCCGGGGTTGTAGATTGGGTCGCCGGGGGTCCTGACGTTCTTGCCAGCTTCACCGATGTCGTCGATGGCGCGATCACGATTTTCGCGGCGGCGCTCGAGGGAGACGCGTGCGTCTTCCGGAGCGCGTTGGATGATTTGACAGCTGGGCTCCCCGCGCGGCGAAGATGCGGCGCGGGAAACCACCTTCTTGGCCTTGTTGGCCTTCCCATCTCTGGCGCCCGGGGCGCGGCGCCCCGCCGCCAGATCTGGGTCTCCAGCGCCCTGGGCTCCTCCCTGGGCCGGGTCTTCGTTGGCGATGGCAACGAGCTCGGCGATTCGAGCGTGCCACCCCTCACGCCCGTCATCGGTGGGTTGATAGCGCAGCAGCTCCTGCGCCATGGCGAGAGCCTGCGCAGGAGACAGCTGACTCCCAGAACGAGCGCGAGAAATGGCGGTGGCGGTGAAGGAGAGCGAAGGCTCTGTACACCCGGACGGGAGGTAGGAGGACTCCAGATCTTCCTCCTCTTCCTCCTCGGCCGAAGCTTCACGACGACGGAAGATGGGCTCGGTTTGCCCCCGAACAGTGTTGTGACGGCGAAGACGCTCGAGCCTTGTGTTGGCATCGGCCATGGCGAAGCAGATCTGGGAGAAAACACACTGATGTGGCGTCTCCCATGCATGATAGTGCTTACTATGCTATTCCTGGTTATGTTGTTGCTGATACTATCAAGATAAAGTTCTTGTTCCTATTTCTACCACGCAAGGAAAATGTTAGGGACGCAATTGGAGTGCAATATTGGTGGAGTATGTTGTCCTTGAAGGAGTCCGGTTGGGGACCACCTAGCAGCATGTTGAAGATGGTGGCGCACCTACAAAAGAGTCTTTTTATTTTAGTGTATTGTTTTATTTTCTAGTGGGTCCGTGTGCTTGAGTTTATTTTATTTCCTATTTTCGTTTTTGCTTGTAAGTCAAGTAATAGGGAGGTCGGCTGCAACTATAAAGCCAGAGGGGTGCGCACCAATGTAAAGGGGAGTTGAATTTTCGAGTTAAGAATAGACAGGAAAAAGGTCCCATGTCGGGGGACACCAATATCGTTGGTTTTGCTTGCTGATTCGCAAGGATCTGTTTTACAGTTCGTGGAGTAGATCTATTCTGCTCAACAACTGATTTATCTTGCTGCTGTGTTTGATCGCCGTGAAAGATTGGGCCAAACCCCCTTCGGATCACGTTGATCCGTATCATCTTGGTATCAGATTCGTCGGGTTTCTCACGGCAGAATTTCTTGTTGAGTTTGATTTGTTCTGCTGAGATTTATGTGCTGAGGAGGACTAGAAGTATTGCTGTGTTGCTGGAGCTGCGGGCAGATCGATTTCTCCAAGATCAGATCGAGCACTTCGTCCTGGATAGCTGCTGAGATCAGATCTGTCCAGATCGAGATCGGTTCGTCCCAGTCGCTCTTCCTGGAGTCCACCGCCTACACGGGCCCTGCAGCTGCTCCCGATCGCAGCGAATTTAAAAAAAAAACAGAAGAAAACGCGATCGCTCGCTAGCGCCGGAGGGCAGACGTTCTCCGTCCCCTGGCGCCTCCCGCGATCGAGGGTCGGCGCTGCGGCCTGGGATCGGACCGGCGTGCTCCTGCTCTGGCAGCCAGGTGCGCTGTTGCCTGGGCCGGCCCATCTGCAGCGGCACGCCACCAAGATCGCATCGCCAGCTGCCATCGAGGCCTCGCTTCGCCCGCACTCGCCAGGCATCGCTCGCCCGGGATCGCCGCGCCAGTCTCGCCTCGAAGCCCCGCCTCCAGCCGCTCGCCTCGACGCCTGGAACTCCCGCCTAGGATCGAGCACTCCTTCGTGGGCCGGCCCATCTCCCGGGATCGCTCGCCACGAGGAGCCTGCGCGTTGCCCACGCTCGCCCTGGACTCGCTCGCCCCAGGACGGAGCACGTCTGGGGTCCGGCGTCGGTCATCTCTCCCAGGAGCTTTGCTGATTTTCCCTTCGCTTGTTTCTGCACGATTTTTGTCTGCGACATCTACTATCTGTAACTGTTTCTGCTGATTTTGGATGCTACTATGGAGGAAAAAGATGTTGTTTCCCATTGGTTTCAGCGCGAAGAGGAAGGGCATGCTGAGCAGCTGTTTCATACTCGTGTGATTGTTCAAGAACGGGCATGTGCTTTGACGATCGATCAGACTGCTTTAATCAATGCAGTTAGCAGTGAGTTGGTGGAGAAGTTAGAATTGCCTGTACAACCAATTCCAGAACCATATTTTCTGCGTCTTGGCAACATCAAGCTGGCCATCACACACCAAACAGTGGTTCAATTTCTATTGGGCAAATTATCGTTTGCAGTTTTGTGTGACGTACTTCCTATATACATGATTTCATGTCATCTACTTCTGGGAAGGCCATGGTATAAGGACCAAGGTGCATCACATCACATGGAGCATTATTATTATACCAAGTATGTTGTTCCCTATGGCAACAAAATGTACACTCTGGTGTCCATGGATACCATGAAGTACAAGGCTTGGAGAGATGAAAAATTGCAGAAACTCAAGGAGGAAGAAGAGCACAAAAATAAGGAAGCTGAATTAAAAATCAGGGAGCAAGAAGAGGCAAAGAAGAGGGACGCCGAAGCTGCTGCACTACCCCTTGTGCATGTGCCATCTACAGCTGATATTGTTGCTTTCAAAACTGCCTCAAAACCGAGGACGGTTTTTCCTGAAGAAGGGGAGGATGATGTGGCGTCTCCCATGCATGATAGTGCTTACTATGCTATTCCTGGTTATGTTGTTGTTGATACTATCAAGATAAAGTTCTTGTTCCTATTTCTACCACGCAAAGAAAATGTTAGGGACGCAATTGGAGTGCAATATTGGTGGAGTATGTTGTCCTTGAAGGAGTCCGGTTGGGGACCACCTAGCAGCATGTTGAAGATGGTGGCGCACCTACAAAAGAGTCTTTTTATTTTAGTGTATTGTTTTATTTTCTAGTGGGTCCGTGTGCTTGAGTTTATTTTATTTCCTATTTTCGTTTTTGCTTGTAAGTCAAGTAATAGGGAGGTCGGCTGCAACTATAAAGCCAGAGGGGTGCGCACCAATGTAAAGGGGAGTTGAATTTTCGAGTTAAGAATAGACAGGAAAAAGGTCCCATGTCGGGGGACACCAATATCGTTGGTTTTGCTTGCTGATTCGCAAGGATCTGTTTTACAGTTCGTGGAGTAGATCTATTCTGCTCAACAACTGATTTATCTTGCTGCTGTGTTTGATCGTCGTGAAAGATTGGGCCAAACCCCCTTCGGATCACGTTGATCCGTATCACACACCACAGCCCCCTACCTGGCGCGCCAAATGTCGATGGATTTCGTGTCGCAAGAACACGGGGTACCACGCGATGGACCTAAAGATTCGAACGCAGGGGGCTGAACGTGTGAGATCTAGGATCACAACGAAGCACGGTGATGGAAGCCTCAAGTCGTCGAACGCACTACGCACTGCAGAGAGAGACGCCGAGCTTTACCCAAGTTCAGGGCCCTCGTGGTGAGGTAAAACCCCTACTTCCTGCCTTCTTGTATTGCAACGCAACACCTCGCGAGGAGTACAAGGTCTTGGTTACAAAGCTCTAGCTGGCCAGAGGTTGAAGAACCTGCGTGCCCAACTAGCAGCCTGAAGTGGATCCAGATCCCCTCTAAGGGGTGGCCTCCCCTCCTTTTATAGCGCCAAGGTCCTCCTTCCCCTTATCTTCTTGGGGAAGGGGTTGCCACACACAAGGCCAAGGAGGGTGGACAGTTGTAGTCTATACTCTTCTGTAGACATGGTCTTCGTAGGGTAGTGGCGCCGGTCCACAGGAGTGGGTGGAGGAAGCTGACGTCTTCCTCTGGCGTCCTGCACCGTCCACGCTATTTTTAGGGGGGTGGCCAACAACCACTGTGCCGCTTTGGGCAGGCACAGCGAAAGTTGGTCTCCTCCCTGTCGGGGGTAGCGTGGGCGGTATGCAGTCTTCTGCCCGTTATCTTCTTGCTCTGCACGCAAACGTGCCGAGCTGACGTGGGCGTGCTTCCTCTCCTCACCAACAGGGGCTCGTGAGGAGGTCTTCTGGTCCTTAGCAGTTTTCGTCGTCGTTCTCCTCACGAGGCGCCTCCTCGTGAGGGTCTTCTCCACAGCTTGGGTCATTGATTCTGAAGATGGGCCGATGACGTGGCCCAGGAGCAGGTGGACCGGGATACCCCGGTATCCAGAACACTGACAGGCACCATATAAGATGGGACCCAAGGAGCTAGTTGAATTGAAAGAACAGTTGGATGAGCTAGAGCAGAAAGGTTTCATTCAAGAAAGTATTTCACCCTGGGGAACACCAGTAATCTTCGTTGATAAGCGGGACAGAGGACGTAGGATGTGCGGAGACTATAGAAACCTCAACAACGTCACAATCAAGAACAAATATCCTTTGCCGAGAATACAAGACTTATTTAATCAAGTTAGGGGAGCCGGAGTATTTTCAAAGATAGATCTTCGATCAGGGTATCATCAGATTAAGATTAAGAAGGAGGACGTTCCAAAGACAGCTTTTGTGTCAAGGTACGGACACCATGAGTATTTAGTTGTACCTTTTGGATTAACAAATACACCCGCGATCTTCATGAATCTCATGAACAAGATCTTTATGCCATATTTGGATAAATTTGCGAGAGTATTCATCGATGATATTTTGATCTACTCCAAAGATAAGGAGGAACATGCCAAGCATTTGAGGATTGCTTTACAAATTCTACGAGAACATCAGTTATATGCCAAGTTCAGTAAGTGTGAATTTTGGCTTGACCAAGTAGAGTTCCTTGGACATGTGATATGTAAAGAAGGTATAGCCATAAATCCAAGTAAGGTAGCATCTGTTTTGGAATGGGAGTCACCAAAGAATGTCAAACAGATCAGGGGATTTCTGGGAATGGCTAGATACTACAGAAGGTTTATAGAAGGATTTTCTAAGATTGCAGGACCAATGACCAAGTTACTTCGGAAGAATACACCGTTTGTTTGGACGGATGAATGCGAGGCAAGTTTTCAATCACTTAAGGATAAGCTAACCATAGCACCTATGTTAGCCGTACCAGAAACTGGCAAGGACTATACCGTCTATTGTGATGCATCCAAGAACTGACTTGGGTGTGTTTTAATGCAAGATAGAAAAGTGATAGCATATGGGTCAAGGCAATTACGACCACATGAAGTTAATTACCCAACACACGATCTGGAACTAGCAGCCGTAGTGTTTGCATTAAAGGGATGGAGGCATTTTCTTTATGGAGCTAAGTGTGAAGTTTATACGGATCACAAAAGTCTCAAATACTTCTTTACTCAGAAGGAATTGAACATGAGGCAGTGAAGATGGTTAGAATTGATCAAGGATTATGATTTGACCATCAACTATACACCGGGGAAGGCCAATGTGGTAGCCGACGCTTTAAGCAGAAAGAGTATAGACACCCAACCGCTGAACCGGGAACTTCCCAAGGAACTGCTTATGGATTTAGAGAGGTTGGATATTCAATGTCTTGAAGTACAATCTTTAGGTAGTTTAGCTTCCGAGAAGATAATGGAAGAACGACATAGCGATCTCAAGTACACAATAATTCGAAGACAAGATGAGGATGCATTTATTGCTGAAGAAATCCATAGGATTGAGGAGGGTAGACCATCAGAATTCCATCTAGGTGATTTCAATTCACTTTGGTTTCATGACCGAATATGTGTGCCGGACATACCGGAGATCAAGGAATTGATACTTAAGGAGGCACACGAAACACCATATTCTATACACCCGGGAAGCACCAAAATGTACATGGATCTTAAGGAATTGTTCTGGTGGAATAATATGAAACAGGAGATAGCCAAGTTCATGTCGGAATGTCATACCTATCAAAGAGTGAAGGCAGAACATCAGAGTCATGCTGGACTTATGCAACCTTTAAGTATTCCCTAATGGAAGTGGGAAGAGATTGGAATGGACTTTATCTCAGGATTACCACTAACACCGAAGAAGAAGGACATGATATGGGTAATAGTTGACCGACTGACTAAAAGTGCTTATTTCCATGAAGCTTTTTAGACACAATTACATGAAGCTTTAGGATCCAAACTGGACTTTAGCACTGCTTATCACCCACAGACGGGAGGCCAGACTGAGAGGAGCAATCAGATTCTAGAAGATATGCTTCGAGCATGTGCTTTAGATTTCGGAGGGTCATGGGAAGAGCACTTACCACTAGCAGAGTTCTCTTATAACAATAGTTACCAAAGCAGCATTCAAATGGCTCCATTCAAAGCAATTTATGGGAGGAAGTGCCGATCACCTATTTGTTGGTATGAACCAGGAGCCAGTAAAGAGTTTCATCCAGACTACGTCAAGGAGAAACAACATGCAATTGATGTCATTCGAGACCGACTAAAGATTGCACAAAGTCGACAGAAAAGCTATGCTGATTCCAAGCGGAGGACATGGGAACCTCAGGTCGGGGACATGGTTTATCTAAGGGTTAGTCCCATGAAAGGAGTACATCGTTTTGGAGTCAAAGGAAAGCTTAGCCCAAGATATACTGGACCATTTAAGATTTTGAGCCAGAGTCGAGGAGTAGCCTTTGAGTTAGAACTGCCAAAAGAACTATCAAAGATTCACAATGTATTTCATGCTTATCAACTTCGCAAATGTATGAAGACACCAGAAGAAACTATATCTTACGATGAGGTCAAAGTGCAAGCTGATTTGACCTATATTGAAGAACCATCAAGGATTTTGGCAGAGAATTGGAAGCAACTCCGTAATAGAGCTATTAAGTATTGCAAAGTACAATGGAAGCATCACCCTGAAAGAGAAGCTACTTGGGAGAAGGAAGAGGATTGAAGAACAGCCTATCCAGATTTCTTCAGGTATATCTTACCCCAAACTTCGGGACGAAGTTTATATTAAGGGGGGAAGTCTGTAACATCTCAGAATGTAGGACAATTCCGGGGTAGATTAGAAGGGCTTTTTGTGCATTGCATCTGAAATTACAAGATTTTTTTCACGCTTTTGCTTCTAAAACCTAAGAGTGATCGAATCTCTCTTCGAGGGGAATTGGTGAACTCTCGAAGTGCGAAAGATTTGGACATGATCTCTTTTGATCCATTGTGGTGAGGAGTGATGACTTAAACTACAAAAACCCTAGCCATAAGCTTTGGTATTGAACTAATACATATATCAAGTTGGAATTTGAATGATTGAATTTTGAACTAAAGGCACATTTAGAAAGGATAAAAGTTCATAAAGAAATTGAAATAGAAATTAAACATCAATAAAGTTTAGAGCAAACTTAAACTTTATTGATCATCACACATACATTACAATGTCTTTACAAAATTCAAGAATAAAAGAATATTACAATCCAAGATAATTACATAAATAAGAAAAGGAAGATTACAAGTTATAATTCTAAAAGAAACTAAGAATCTTCTTTCTTTCTTTTCTTCTCTTCTGATCTTGGCACCTGCAAACAAATCAAAGAAACAACAAATTTGCCAAGGTAACAATTGCCAAGTGGCATTTAGAAATAACACTCCACTTTAAATAATCATCAAGGGCTTGATCTTATCACCAAGGGCTCGGGTAGAAATATCCCAGGCCAGCCGAGATGGGCAAGGCAGCTCACAGCAGCATAGTCACCGAATGCTTGCCCTCAGGTGTCACTCACCCAAGGCATAGAACCAGGTATAAAAGCATCACAGCAGTGAAACTGACTCGGCTAAAGCCACAGTCGACCAAGACCATCACCACCACACCACCAACATCAACACCAAGCACACCATCAGCCTCAAGAACACACCACCACCACTGAATCATCACACACAATCAACCCTGCTCATGTGTTGAGCAACAGGGAAGATTCACACCCCAGAACATCATCAAAGAAACCATCCAGTAAATCCAAAGGCCAACATGGTCACTTAGTTCAACTAGGAACTAGGTCAAGCAGCTAGGAGGAGCAGGATTGCCACAAGAAGCAGGAAATCAGAATATTCCAAAAGAACAAGCTACTCTTCAGCAGCAGGTTATTATTAAACCACAGCACATGTGAGTGCTGGGAGAGAACTCACAAGTTATTCTCCCAGGCAGACTGCACATAGCACAGCCACACAAAGAGCAAGCAAAGCCATACAAAGATCAAGCAAAGCTTGATGAAATAAGGCTTTGGTCATCATTTGGATGTCCAGGAGGCCAAGACCTTGGAGGCAAGGCCATCCACAGCAGCTACTCCCTAATACACAACTTATCTGGGAATTTCTCAAAGGAAATACTCACAGAAGTAAGAGCAAGGCAAGGAGTGGCACATGGGTTGCCTAGCTACAAAGATAAAGGCCTAAAACCTAGAAAACCATCAACTCTGTCAATTAAAATTGACCAAGTTCAGTTAAGCATCTGGGCAAAGTGTACAGGGACACTTTTAATCAAATAAGCCACCAGCAGATCACCACAGAGAGTGATCTACTCTCAAGAGTACCAAACTTAAAACCCACAGTAGCTGTGAACACCTCAGGGAGGCATCACAGTGAAGCAGATAGCTAAAAGCTACTGCAAGAGCCATAACATCAGGAAAGAATTGTTGCATCACAGCTAGGTAGAACCAAGCTCAACATATTAGCTACATCATTAAATCATCACAACAGAAGCACTGCAAGAAAGTGCAGTGAAACTGTTAATAACACTAGCCACTTCAACAGCACATTCAGAAATAACTAGAACACATAGTTATCCATGCACTTGATCAAATTGATCAAGATTAGCCACTAGCAAATCAAATAATAGCAGTAGGTGATGAATTTAATAGCAACAGACCACCAGGATAGATAGTTAACTGAATCAATAAGTTTCAGTTAACAAAGTTAACTGAAATAAGTTAACTGAAACTATAACTGAGACTGACAATAATAGCTACACAAGCATGATCTAGCTTAACAGTAAGATCATAGAGCTTAACTAACTCACATCACAGTCACTGAATCTCACAGCACCAGTGCAACTTGGGGAGAAACCCCAAATAGCAAAAGATACAAGAATTCGGCCAGCACAAGTCCTAGATGAGCATGGCCAGCACAAGCTCCAGGTGAGCTTAGCCAGTGCCAGCTCAAGGTGGGCATGGCCAGCACGAAGCAAGCTCCAGTAGGGCATGGAGCAGCACTCCAGGAGGGCATGGAGCAAGCTCTAGGAGGGGAGCAAGCTCCAGGTGCTTACAGTGAGATGCAGAGGAGGAGAAGGAGGGGAGGACCACTTACACAACGCCCTGGAGATACCACCGTGGCATGGCGAGGCAGTGCCCGCGCGGCCACGACGGCATCGAGCCAAGGGAAGTCACCGATGATACGTCGAAGAAGCACCAGCTCACCAAGCCCAGTTCTCACCGTGGACAAGGCCTAGCAACTCGGGAGCAAGCTCGAGGTCACCATGGCCGAGGTCCCGAGCTTCGGAGGCGAAGGGGATGCGAGCAACCAGGAAGCAATCGAGTAGATCTCGCGGACAGTGGACCCGCCGTCACTTAATCTATCGATTGAGCATCATCTCAGCGGCGGAGACCGATGGAGCTCGTCGGAATCGAGCACGGCGGTGGCGAGGCGACACAGTCGCCAGGGGAGTCGCGGGGGAGAAGGATACGCGAGTGAGCGAGGGGGAAGAGGCGACCGGTCGGACCGACCGAGCCGCTGGTCGAGCTTGACCAGTAGGCTGGCGCCGACAGGTGGGCCTGGCCCGACAAGTGGGCTAGGGTTGGCAGAGAGAGAGGTGAGAGGAGAGGCTTTTAACCAAAATTAAAAAAAAAATAACAGAAATTGATAAAAGGAAAAGGGTTTTTCTAGAAAAAGGCTTTTCAACACCCAATAAATAGTAGAAAAATAAATGGAATTTTTACAAAAAATAACTTTAAGTGATTTTGACTTTTTAAATCACTTAACTAGTGATTTTATCAATAAAATAAGATTTATTCATAATTGGCTTATGAACCTTTCTTTTGAAAGGAAAACCTCTAGAAATGATTTATATGTAAAAATAAAAGAGGAAATAATATTCCTGAATTAAGGTCAAGTAAATCCATTCAAGAATTTGACCTTAGTATTCTTGAATGAATTTCACCTAATATATACTCTGATAAAATCATAATTAGAGTATATCCACTTAAAATAATTCACCAGGTAAAAATATTAGGAATGAAAGCTTAAAAGGATTTCTTCTTAATAGAATCCAACTCATTATCAAAAAATTGAACTTCATTCCAGGGTATTAAAGAATATTCTTGAATGAAGCAATTTTTAACATATACTCTTTAAAATCATAAAAAGAGTATATAAACCCTAGGATAAGAATAAAATACTTCTGGGGGGTTAAGGGGAATACACACACTATAAAGGAGCATGCATTATTTGAATCTTTAACCATTGCCCTTATCGGACAATGATGATGTTTTCCAGAACCCGAGGTCCCGGGTCACTTCAACAAATCCAACTACACTACCTTGCAGTTTGCAGGCAAGTTCACTCTTGCTCATATCTCTTATTTATCTTTAACAAAGTACTTGCAAATATACCGGTGGTATTATTATTATGATTGCATTAAAAAGCAAAGGTTCTACTTTTCTTGAATGAATATGACTAGTGGTTAGCAACCATGGTGGTTGTCGACCTAGGAAGGTGGGTAGTGGGACCATGGTAAGAGTATGGTGGAGGTCCCACTGTACCGGTAATGTTCACCTAGGGCTAATAACCCATGTCGCCAGTGATTCTTGTGCCGTAAAATACGGTCAACCATAGGGTCTGGAATGGGACAGGAGAGTCAGCTGTATCTTTTCCCTCATGCATATCAACGGATGCGCCATTTCGGAGCAGTTGTCTCCCTGCGAGGAGCTTCGGGATGGGTGGATTCCCCCTAATGAATTCACGATTCTGGCGGTCTATGATGGATTGCGGCAACGACGGGGGTAGAGTGCCGAGGCCGGTGTTACCAAAAAGAAGAGTAACCAAACCGGTGGGGGTAACTCATTGCCAAGGGAAAGGCAAGTATGCCGAGGTCGGCAACTACTATGATATGGGCACGACGGAGGAGGTGAAGCCCAATTTTAGGACTCCACCAAGATGAGGGAAGCTCGTTGCATATTGGCACGCCAGGACGACCTATGATATGTAATAATTAAGTCTAAGGCTGTGTCATTAGTTTGCATATCTGTTCATGTTATTTCGTGTGTCAGGTCATGTTATGGGCCACTTAGTTTTATTTGTGTTTTGGGTTTGGGCCTGTCCAAGCCCAACAGTTTTCTGGCCATCTATATAAGGAGGCCAGCAGTCTAGGGTTTAGGGAGTTCAGTTGTTTAGTTTACAAACTATCGCGTTGTGTTTCTTGGTGAAGCATCCCTCCGGGGACGGCGATGCCGTTTATCGAATAAAGTTGCTGCGGAGGTTCTTGTGTTCATCAAGGATTGTCGTGCTTTGGTTTGAGGCATGGTGTTCATCATCACGTTGCTTGCTGGATTCGTCCTCGTCTTCAGGTGATGTTCTTTGCGTTGTTGGAAGATATTTATCCGGGTTGACTCGCTGTGAAAGATCGGGACAAAACTCCAAGGATCACCGGCGTGATCCTTATCATGTGGTATCAGAGTACTGGGTTGATCACTGCGAGTGTTTTCTGTTGATTGCTTGATCTACAGATTGTTCTTTGTCGACAGATTTCTGATCAGATTTGTTTCAGATTGTTCTTCTCTGCACATATTTCCGATCAGATCTATCCGATCGCTGCAGTATATTGGCAAGAAACAAATCGTTGGATGGATCAATTGGTATAGGATCGAGTTGCCAGAGAAACCAGATCAGATCCGTTTTTTGAATTCCTGCCAGAGTCTTACGCGTCAACTCCTCAGATCCGATCGGTGGAGAAAAAAAGAAAAAAAACAAGAGGACGCCGCACGCACGCACTCTACCAGACAACGGCAGCTTTTTGTCTGGTGCACAGCGTTGGTGCAGATCGGATTCCTCTGGAAGTCCATCGTGGCCACGGGCCCTTGCACCGATCATCTTGAGCAAATCCCTGCACGACCCAATCGCAAAAGTCAGAATCAAAAAAAAAAGAGAAGAAAGATACTACGCGCACGACCAGACAACTTGAAGTTTGTGTCTGCTCTCGCGCGTATGCACGCAGAGACAAACTGAAAACAGAGACAAATTATTTTGTCCGTTTTGCGTCGCCGTCGCGCTGCCGTGTGTTTCCGGCGTCGTACATTTTTGCCATTGAACAGCTATGGTAGGAGGTGTTACGACAGTTTCTGAAGAAGCATCCGACTATTATCAAGCTCGTTGGCTAGGCGAAGCGGATGAAGCACCTATTTTTAGCCCTGCTGCTGTTGCTGCAACCAGAGCATTGGGTGGTTTGAGAAGACTTTGGTTGAAGATAGATGCAACACCACAGGAATATTTGGCATGGGAAGAGGTAATGGACCGTTGGTTATTGCCACGTTCTCGAGATTACGGGGAAATTACTTGTTACACTTCAGCTCTTGAGCGCTTTGATCAAACAACTACAGCTTGGTGGAAGCGCTTACGGTATGATATGCGTATAAAGGGCCAGAGTTCTCCAAACACTTGGGAAGAAGTGAAGCGCCTTGCGAGGCAGCGTTTTGTGCTAGGAGATTATTTGGTAGAGCAGGTCAGTCCGGCTATGACAGCAATTGTACCTTATGCAGATACGAAGGCTAATGTTGTCAAGGATGTTGTGGCTGAACCGTTAAATGGGTTAAATATGCAACTCAAGAAATTCTGTAATGATGCTTGTATGGCAGTGGAAAGAGGTCAGCGTTGGAGTCTATTTCAGACGCAGTGTATGATCAAGGGCAAAGCGTGCAAGCTCATGGTGGATGGTGGTAGCTACTGTAATGGCATCAGTAAGGCTGTGGTGTCGACTTTGGGTTTGTCGACATGGCGTATTCCTGAACCTAAGCATGTTGCATGGTTAAATAGCTGCGGTATGCTGAAAGTTACTCATAAGGTACGTGTGCCATTTACAGTTGGTGATTATGTTGATGAGGTCGAGTGCGATGTATTGCCATTGGAGGTGTGCGGACTATTACTTGGACGTCCATGGCAGTATGATCGCAATGTTACTCATGCTGGGAGAGCAAATACATATTCTTTTATGCATGATGGCAAACAGCGGACTTTGAAACCTATGCAGGATGATCACATAAAGTCTGATGTTGAGCTGGTGGTACACAAGGCGAAGTTGCGGAAGGCTAAGCCAAAATCTGGGCTAGCTACGCCGCAACCTGAGGAGCATGATGCGAAGAGCGTCAATGGTGATATTGTTTCAGCCAAGCCTGTAGATGACAAGCCAGTTGTTCTTGTTAGTGACAAGCCGGTTGATGTCAAGCCTCTTATTGATGAAGGGAAGGATATGTCAGCATGTGTTCCATGTGTTCCACTTCCAGTTCATGTTGACATGGGTGTTCAGACCGATGACGGTGGTGCTGATCTTGTTCCGGTATATATGGTGCCGCGGGTAGTCAGCCACAGTTTTGTGAGAACACCTCGGAGACGTTTTGTTGGAGCAGCAGTGCGTGTGCATACAGGCCAAGATGGACGTGTTCGTCAGTTGTGTGGCCCGGGCATTACTACTTTGCAGGGTCGTGCTAAGCAGGTTCATGTTCAGCAATGCAAGGTTCCAGCAAGGATTGAGAAGAAGAAGGTGGAGGCGCCTAAGTCCAAGTTTATTTGGCGAAGAAAAGAGGTGCAACCACCTAGGGCTGTATCAAGTCAAGCAGGCCAAGAGGGAGGATGTGGTGAGGAAGGCAAGCAAGACTTGAAGACGGCGGATATGCGTGGTGCTATTCTTCATATGCTGCCACCCTTTCGAGTAGACCCTCACGCGTTGGGGACAACGCTTTTTGAAGGGGGGAGGATGATATGGGCACGACGGAGGAGGTGAAGCCCAATTTTAGGACTCCACCAAGATGAGGGAAGCTCGTTGCATATTGGCACACCAGGACGACCTATGATATGTAATAATTAAGTCTAAGGCTGTGTCATTAGTTTGCATATCTGTTCATGTTATTTCGTGTGTCAGGTCATGTTATGGGCCACTTAGTTTTATTTGTGTTTTGGGTTTGGGCCTGTCCAAGCCCAACAGTTTTCTGGCCATCTATATAAGGAGGCCAGCAGTCTAGGGTTTAGGGAGTTCAGTTGTTTAGTTTACAAACTATCGCGTTGTGTTTCTTGGTGAAGCATCCCTCCGGGGACGGCGATGCCGTTTATCGAATAAAGTTGCTGCGGAGGTTCTTGTGTTCATCAAGGATTGTCGTGCTTTGGTTTGAGGCGTGGTGTTCATCATCACGTTGCTTGCTGGATTCGTCCTTGTCTTCAGGTGACGTTCTTTGCGTTGTTGGAAGATATTTATCCGGGTTGACTCGCTGTGAAAGATCGGGACAAAACTCCGAGGATCACCGGCGTGATCCTTATCATGATATGGGCACGACGGAGGAGGTGAAGCCCAATTTTAGGACTCCACCAAGATGAGGGAAGCTCGTTGCATATTGGCACGCCAGGACGACCTATGATATGTAATAATTAAGTCTAAGGCTGTGTCATTAGTTTGCATATCTGTTCATGTTATTTCGTGTGTCAGGTCATGTTATGGGCCACTTAGTTTTATTTGTGTTTTGGGTTTGGGCCTGTCCAAGCCCAATAGTTTTCTGGCCATCTATATAAGGAGGCCAGCAGTCTAGGGTTTAGGGAGTTCAGTTGTTTAGTTTACAAACTATCGCGTTGTGTTTCTTGGTGAAGCATCCCTCCGGGGACGGCGATGCCGTTTATCGAATAAAGTTGCTGCGGAGGTTCTTGTGTTCATCAAGGATTGTCGTGCTTTGGTTTGAGGCGTGGTGTTCATCATCACGTTGCTTGCTGGATTCGTCCTCGTCTTCAGGTGACGTTCTTTGCGTTGTTGGAAGATATTTATCCGGGTTGACTCGCTGTGAAAGATCGGGACAAAACTCCAAGGATCACCGGCGTGATCCTTATCATACTAAAAATGTAGACCGGCGAGGGTAGCGAACCGAAGTTGGAGCCGCAAAAGGGTGGGTATGCACGGTCGCGAGAAGGAACAGTGATTGGCTCGGATCAATGGCTGGGCCCCATACCAAGGAAGTGTGGATGGGAAGGTACGCCCGACTGTGCAGCAAAGTGTTGATCTCCTATGGGTACAAGTGACCACCTCTGCAGAGTGTACAAAAAGTATCAAGATACTCCCTGTTCCAGAAAGGAGCTACGAACACGGCAGGAAAGGAGCCCATCAAAGCTCTAATCAACCTGTGAAGACTGACGGACATAGTTCTTTGAATAAAATCAATCTTTGAAGAAATGCTTACAAAAAACTGCATTTGGCCTAAGACTTTCTAGTCTATGGTCGTAGCTAGTGCATCAAACACCTCTAATCTATTAAATGAACTTGTTGGGTAACGCTCATTACTCACCCCACTCCTTTTTAACCCTAGCTTAGACTCGGAGAACCAGTTTGAAGAAACCGAAGGAAGCCCGAAGGACTACGAAGAGGTCTACTACAAAGAACTGGACTTATCTAGAGGAGTCGAAGGCATCGACTACACCATTTCCTATGGTCCCGACGAAGGAACCGAGGAGGAGGCCGACACTTAGAACTATAGAATAGAAACTTTGGTCACATCGGACACCTAAAATACAGCGACTAGAGTTAAGCACCATGTTTAGTCTACTACTTTCAGTTGTAACTAAGATTTGTAGTATCAACTTAGAACCACCTAGTGTTCCTCTTCGGACCGAGGAGGAACTGGAATCCTTTGTAACATTATGGCTTGTAATATTTAGTGCTTGAATAAAGACCGCTATGTTTCTGTTGTACCACTCTGAGGGATGTAATATTTGTGAATTGGTACTTCACGAGTGTTATATCAATGACTTGTATACTACAACATGCAGTGGTATGCTGGGTCACCACAGTATTCTTCTGGCTCCATTGTTCGTAGTGTCGCAAAGCTAGCAGTCATCACCTTCTGAAGTTTGGCTTTCTCCTACTGGTTCAATAAACCTTGGTTTCACAACTGAGGGAAACTTGCTGTTGTGCTCCTCATACCTTCCTCTTGGGGTTCCCAACTGGGTGCCTTAACACCGCACCATCAAGCATTTTTCTGGCGTCGTTGCCGGGGAGAAAGAAGATTTCTGCAAGGGGAGTCTCTCACGCTCAACCTTTTACTTTGTTTTTGTTTTGCTTTATTTTACTTTTACTTGCATCGTTTTATCAAAAACACAAAAAAATTAGCTTCCTTTATAGTTGTTACTTCATTACTCTTAGTTCATTATGTTGTTCCCTAAGTATATTTTGGTGGACCTCTCAGTAGGTAGTGGTTCTATAATTGGGAAAGGTAACAACGAGGAGTTCATTAATCATGTTAGTATGCATAAAGATGTTGAGGATAGATCTTTGGCTGAGCTTGCTCCTAGTTATGAAGTTGATGCTGCTTATTTAGTTCACATGTTGGAGGCTAGGTTTGTTATCCTTAATACTTTTATGCAACAAATTTTTCTTAAGCTTCATGATATCGAAGACTCTGAAATATTTTGAGACTTTGCGTAGAGAATTTAGAGATGTTGTTACTGAAGCTAGGAAAGTTTTTGAGCAGTTTAATATGCTTGGCTCACGTGTAGAGGTCGTTTGTACAACCAAAGAAGATATCAAAGTACCAATACCTTGCAAACTTGTAGGATTGCATGAAGCTTTAGAAAATAATTTTGATTGGATTTGTCCTAAAAACCCTTTTGATGAAAGTAGTGAACCAAAGAGTGTTCATAAGGGATCTTCAAAACCTCATTTGGATACAATTCAATTCATTATTGAAAAGACTTCTACAATTGATCTTAATGCCTCATTTGATATTACTTGATTTGCACTTTCTGCACCTAGCTCAAAGGCGTTACAGAAAAGCACTCTTGGGAGATAACCCAATGTTTTCTTTTCAGTACTTTTTCTTTTATTTGAGTCTTGGAAGTTATTACTACTGTAATGACCTCTCCTTATCCTTTTTTATTTTGTTGTTGTGCCAAGAAGAACCTCTAATTTGAGGGAGGTAAGATTTGGGGAAGTTGTTGTCCTAAAACAAATTTTGGTGCTGCACCGTAAAAATTCATGAAAATTCTCAGAATATCTTTTTGATCTGCGATTTCTTGTGCATATGCCCCAGGTTATATCCAAACTTTCATTAGTTTTGCACTTTTCGATTTGAGCAACAGAAAGTCCTCGAAAAAATCGAACTTTGTCAGCTGTTCTGTTTTGACGGATTTCTGCCACTATTTGTGTTTGCCTCTCGATCTCTTTCTTTTTGAGTTCTTTTGATCACGAGACTTTTGAGGAAGTTGCTACAGTTGTATATGATTTATATGTGGTGTTTATGAGTTGAAACCTGAACCAAAAGGATTGATTTACTATTATGCTTATGCTAACGTTGCTAATAGAATGGTGTGAAGTTTTGTATGAAGGAAGTTTTCAAGTGTAGGGAATGGAGAGTGATGAGATGAGATGAAGTATGGACAAAATCTCAAGCTTGGGGATGCCCATGTCACCCCAAGAAATATCCAAGAGGTACAAGCGTCAAAGCTTGGGGCTGCCCCCAAGGCACCCCCTTCTTCATCGGCAAAAATCAGGTCACCTTTCAACACTATATTTTTATTGCTTCATGCACTATACGTTTTTCTTGGATCGTCTTTACTTTTGCTTTCAGTTTTGTTTTGTTTTGTTGGCTGCAATAAATGGTTGGACCCCAACAAATTTCTTTTGGAGGAGACGCACTCCATTTTTCATTTGCCAAGAACACTCTATTTTTCACTCTTATCGTTCAACGAGTGATCTCTTTTTCTAGAATTGCGTTTAGCTTTTGTTTTTCGCCTTGATTTTTGTTCAGATATTGTTATATCTTTGCATCAAGGTGTATTTAGACCACTGGTCTATGTTGGTTTTCATCAAAAGAGTTGTCTCAAAAAGGTTTCAATGGTGTTGGAAAAGAGAAAAAAGTTTCATGCAAAAAGTGGTACAAAAAGGAGCTTGTTTAGACAGCGGCTTAGAATTTTGCATGCCATGCTTGATGTCGTTTTGATAGTATGCTTAGTGATTTTTGCTGTAGCATGACTTGCCTCAAATGACTGAGATTGCCTAATGAGCCTTTGAAAAAATCATGCGTTGTTTTTATTATATGGAAGCATTTATTCGGTTTTCTCCTTGATGCTTTATTTGGGTTGACTTGGCGCATGCTTACAACTTGTTTGACTCTAACAAGTCTCCATAAGCCTCTATGATCATTTGGTTTTGGACTTGTGATGCCATTTTATGCTTCTTTTAATGATGTTTTGTCGCTATGCATGATTATGGCCGTTATTGCTCTCTTAGTTGGTCGCTCCCAGTCTTTTGCTAGCCTTCGTTTTGTCCTGAGTATGAGCTCTACTCGTGCATCCATCTCCCAAAAACCAAGTTTGCCAATGTGTCCACTATAAATTCCTATGCATGGTATTTGCAAGCCATTCCAAGTAAATTTTCATGTGCTACCTTTCAAAAAAACCTTCAAAACACTTCTCGTTTTGTGACACTATTTTCAGCTCATGGGGACGTAGTGGTCGGATTTGCTATCTTCCATATTGCTTTATTCCAAAAAGAACAGAAAAAGGCACTCCTCCATGGTATGTGAATGTTGGTGGGCACCCGATGGAATCGGTTAGCCATGGTTTGTGAAAGGACAAAGGTGGGGAGGAGTGCCAAGCTTTATAAAAGAGCACCAAAGTGCCAATCTCTCTCTCAAAAACTTGCTTCATTTCTGTATGGAAGATAGTAAGAACCCCATTTCCAGTTGTTGACAAGGACAACCCCTCTCAAAACCAATTTTTATCTCTCTGTTTTACAAAAGCTCTAGCACATGTTTAATCTCTGCTTCCCTCTGCGAAGGGCCTTTCTTTTACTTTTATGTTGAGTGTCCACCTTCTACCTTTATGCACCGTCTAAGAGAGCATAGTTGCCATTCTGAGTTTAATGTGCATAGTCCCAAAGTTTATCATTGATTGATTCATGATTATGGTTTTGCTTGTTTTTAAATTATTTGTATCTAGTCGCCCTCTTAAACTTGAAGGTGTCCTATGCATTTATGTTTTGCTATTCTATGAAGGACAAGCTAAAAACCACTTGATATGTTTTTCCATATGATTTGAACACACACTTGACTTTCATTGTTTCATTATTCATGATCTTTTGTTTGTGTTTCTTTTCATGTTATAACATGGTTGCTAAGTTTTTATTGTCAAGATTATGTCTCTTATGCCCATGTTTTAAGTTCTTTGATCCCAGCACTCAATGCTTTACATAGTTGATCAAGATTGTGATGGTGCATGTCACCTCAAAAATTATTCTTTTGTTATAACTTACCTACTCGAGGACGAGCAGGAGTTAAGCTTGGGGATGCTTGATACGTCTCAAACGTATCTATAATTTTGGATGCTCCATGCTTGTTTATACACCATTTGCTTTGTGTTTTGTTACACTTCGTGGCATTTTTATGCATTTTCTGGAACTAACCTACTAACGAGATGCCACAGTGCTAGTTCCATGTTTCCTGCTGTTTTTGTGTTTCAGAAAAGCTACACAGGAAATATTCTCGGAATTGGACGAAACAAAAGCCAAACCTTCTATTTTTCCCAAAGCATCACGAAGTTCGAAGATGAGACGGAGGGGGGCCAGGAGCCAGGCTCACCCTAGGGTGGCGCGGCCTACCCCTGGCCCGCGCCACCAGGGGTGAGGCCAGCTGGCCCACCTCCTGACGCTGCCCTTTCGCCTATATATTCCCCTTGACGGGAAAAACCTAAAGGACGGATCGCTTTTCCACAAAACATACTGCAAGCCGCCACCATCATCGTCGCGAGATCGGGAGGATCCAGGAGCTCTTCCTGGCACCCTGCCGGAGAGGGGAATCCCTGCCGGAGGCCTTCTCCACCACCATGTTCGCCTCTGAAGTGATGTGTGAGTAGTCTACCTTGGACTATGGGTCCATAGCAGTAGCTAGATGGTTATCTCCTCCGCCATGTGCTTCATGTTTAGATCTTGTGAGCTGCCCTACATGATCAAGATCATCCTTATGTAATTCCACATGTTGTGTTTGTTGGGATCCGATGAGTATTGGTACTATGTTAAGTTGATGTGCTGAATTATATATCTTATGTTATCTCTATGTTGTTTATGATCTTGCATGCTCTCCGTTGCTAGTAGATATCTTGGCCGAGTAGATGCTAGTGACTCCAAGAGGGAGTATTTATGCTCAATAGTTGGGTTCATGCCTCTAGTAATCTGGGGGAGTGACAGAAACCTCTAAGGTTGTAGATGTGTTGTTGCCACTAGGGAGAAAACAACATTCTTGTGTCCAGGGACATTTGCTTTGTTTACATTATGCACTTTGCTTAATGCAATTATCTGTTGTTCGCAACTTAATCGAGCACATCTACAACCTTAGAGGTTTTTGTCACGCCCACAGATTACTAGAGGCATGAACCAAACTATCGAGCATAAATACTCCCTATTGGAGTCACTAGCATCTACTCGGCCAAGATATCTACTAGCAACGGAGAGCATGCAAGATCATAAATAACATAGAGATAACATAAAGATAATAATTTAGCACATCAACTTAACATAGTTCCAATACTCATTGGATTCCAACAAACACAACATGTAGAATTACATAAAGATGATCTTGATCATGTAGGGCACCTCACAAGATCTAAACATGAAGCACATGGCGGAGGAGACGACCATCTAGCTACTGCTATAGACCCGTAGTCCAAGGTAGACTACTCACACATCACTTCGGAGGCGACCATGGTGGTGGAGAAGGCCTCCGGTAGGGATTCCCCTCTTTGGTAGGGTGCCGGGAAGAGCTCCTGGATCCTCCCGATCTTGCGACGACAATGGTGGTGGCTCACAGTATGTTTCGAGGAAAAGCGATCTGTCCCTTAGGTTTTTCCCGTCGAGGGGAATATATAGGCAGAAGGGGGCGTCAGAGGGTGGACCAGCTGGTCTCACCCCCTGGTGGCACGGGCCAGGGGTAGGCCGCGCCACCCTAGGGTGAGGCTGGCTCCTGGCCCCCTCCGTCTCATCTTCGGACTTCATGACGCTTCGGGAAAAATAGAAGGTTTGGCTTTTGTTTCATCCAATTCTAAGAATATTTCCTGTGTAGCTTTTCTGAAACACAAAAACAGTAGAAAACAGGGAACTGGCACTGTGGCATCTCGTTAATAGGTTAGTTCTAGAAAATGCATAGAAATCCCACGAAGTGTAACAAAACACAAAGCAAATGGTGTATAAACAAGCATGGAGCATCAAAAATTATAGATATGTTTGAGACGTATCAAGCATCCCCAAGCTTAACTCCTACTCGTCCTCGAGTAGGTAAGTGATAACAAAAGAATAATTTTTGAGGTGACATGCACCGTCACAATCTTGATCAACGATGTAAAACATTGAGTGCTGAGATCAAAGAACTTAAAACATGGGCATAAGAGACATAATCTTGACAATAAAACTTAGCAACCATGTTATAACATGAAAAGAAACACAAACAAAAGATCATGAATAATGAAACAATGAAAGTCAAATGTGTGTTCAAATCATATGGAAAAACATATCAAAGTGGTTTTCAGCTTGTCGTTCATGGAATAGCAAAACATAAATGCATAGGACACCTTCAAGTTTAAGAGGGCGACTAGATACAAATAATTTAAGAACAAGCAAAACCATAATCAAGAATCAATCAATGATAAACTTTGGGACTATGCACATTAAACTTAGAATGGCAACTATGCTCTCTTAGACGGTGCATAAAGGTAGAAGGTGGAGACTCAACATAAAAGTAAAAGAAGGGGCCCTTCGCAGAGGGAAGCAGGGATTGCAAGTTTTACAAAACCTTCAAAAATTATGGTACTTACTAGCTTTGAGCTCCCATTGCCCCCATCATAGGCATCTTGAATGGTTAAAGTTAATGCGAATACATTTATGAAGCATATGCTTAACAAATCATAAGTTGAAAACCTCGTGTCCCATGAAGTACGAATACCCAAACATCATGCTACTCGACTTAGGTCCCAAGAAAGCTCTTGTCATTGTAAGCATACACGTATCATCGAGAACCGCCAATGGGGTACCTCCTACCCGATGACATGGAACAAGCCCACATCAAAATGACAAGACAAACAGACAATGAACACCTCGGCATCTCTTTTATTTACCATTGATATAGCTTTTATTGTGAGACGCATCGTCGAATGTCTACTATGGGCATGCTGTAAATTTCCACCATGAATGATGCATGGCTTAGATTAGCGGCCTAGGCATTTCTCTAACACATATACAAACTCCATGATCTCGCAAGATCCCAACTTATTTCACATCACGAGTATCCATAAACAAAATATCATGATATCAACTCAAATGAGAGAAAGTGCAATGTTAAAAGCTTGCCCCATGATGGCATGGTTTGGCTAATTTCCAACTTACAACTTGCAAGCATAACATACACATAAGAGAGCCACAATGTCAAAATTTTAAAAGCGAGAAAATTAAAGTGTGCTGTCAGGTTCGTGAGAGCTTTACTGACTAATTTTCACATAACACCAAAAAGAGTTTAATTTGAAGGATAGATAAAAGCAAGTCAAATGTACTTTGGAATAGCAAATTACTAATAGGTATGTATGGTGGACACATTGGCAAACTTGGTTTTTGGGAGTTGGATGCACGAGTAGAGCTCATACTCAGTACAACACGAAGGCTAGCAAAAGACTGGGAGCGACCAACTAAGAGAGCAATAACGGCCATAATCATGCATAGCAACAAAACATCATTAAAAGAAGCATAAAGTGGCATCAAAAGTCAAAAACCAAATGATCATAGAGGCTTATGGCGACTTGTTAGAGTCAAACATGTTGTAAGCATGCGCCAAGTCAACCCAAATAAAGCATCAAGGAGAAAACCAAATAAATGCTTCCATATAATAAAAACAACACATGATTTTTTCAAAGGCTCATTAAGCAATCTCAGTCATTTGAGACAAGTCATGCTACAGCAAAACTACTAAGCATACTATCAAAATGACATCAAGCATGGCATGCAAAAGTCTGAGCCGCAGTCTAAACAAGCTCCTTTTTGTACCACTTTTTGCATGAAACTTTTTTTCTCTTTTCCAACACCATTCAAACCTTTTTGAAACAACTCTTTTGATGAAAACCAACATATACCATAGGCCCAAATACACCTTGATGCAAAGATATAACAAGATCTGAATAAAAATCAAGGTGAAAAACAAAAGCTAAACGCGGTTCTAGAAAAAGAGAACACTCATTGAACGATAAGAGTAAAAACTAGGGTGTTCTTGGCAAATGAAAAATGGAGTGCGTCTCCTCCAAAAGAAATTTGTTGGGACCCAACCATTTATTGCAGCAAACAAAACAAAAGAAAACTGAAAGCAAAAGTAAATACGCTCCAAGAAAAACGCATAGTGCATGAAGCAATAAAAATATAATGTGTTGAAAGGTGACCTGATTTTTGCCGATGAAGAAGGGGTGCCTCGGGGGCATCCCCAAGCTTTGACGCTTGTACCTCTTGGATATTTCTTGGGGTGACATGGGCAACCCCAAGCTTGAGCTTTTGTCCATACTTCATCTCATCTCATCACTCTCCATTCCCTACACATGAAAACTTCCTTCATACAAAACTTCACACAATTCTATTAGCAACGTTAGCATAAGCATAATATTAAATCAACCCTTTTGGTTCAGGTTTCAACTCAAAAACACCACATATAAAGCATATACTACTGTAGCAACTTCCTCAAAAGTCCCGTGATCAAAGAACTCAAAAAGAAAGCGATCGAGAGGAAAACACAAATAGTGGCAGAAATCTATCAACACAGAACAGCTGACAAAGGTCAATTTTTTCGAGGACCTTCTGTTGCTCAAATCGAAAAGTGCAAAACTAATGAACGTTTGGATATAACCTGGAGCATATGCGCAAGAATTCTCAGATCAAAAAGATATTCTGAGAATTTTCACGAATTTTTACGGTGCAGCACCGAAATCTGTTTCATGACAGCAACTTCCCCAAATCTTACCTCCCTCAAATTAGAGGTTCTTCTTGGCACAACAATGAAATAAAAATGATAAAGAGAGGTCATTACAGTATTAATAACTTCCAAGACTCAAATAAAAGAAAAAATACTGAAAATAAAACAATGGGTTATCTCCCAAGAGTGCTTTTCTTTAACGCCTTTGAGCTAGGCGCAGAAAGTGGAAATCAAGTATTTTCGAAGGAGGCATTAAGATCAATTGCAGAAGTCTTTTCAACAATGAATTGAATTGCATCCAAATGAGTTTTTGAAGATCCCTTGTGAACACTCTTGGGTTTCACTCCTTTCATCAAAAGGGTTTTCAGGACAAATCCAATCAAAATTCTTTTCCAAAGCTTCATGCAATCCTAAGAGTTTCCAAGGTATTGGTACTTTGATTTCTTCATTGTTTGTACCAACAACCTCTACACGTGAGCCAAGCATATTAAAACGCTCAAAAACATTCCTAGCTTCAATAACAACATCTCTAAATTCTCTACGCAAAGTCTCCAAAAGAAAGTCTTTCTTTTCGGAGTCTTCGATATCATGAAGCTTAAGAAACATTTGTTGCATAAAAATATTAAGGTTAACAAACCTAGCCTCCAACATGTGAACTAAATAAGCAGCAGCAACTTCATAACTAGGAGCAATCTCAGCTAAAGATCTATCCTCAACATCTTTATGCATACTAACATGATTAATGAACTCCTCGATGTTACCTTTCCCAATGATAGAACCACTACCTACTGAGAGGTCCTCCAAAGCATACTTAGGGAACAACATAATGAACTAAAGGTAAAAGTAACGGAATGCAAACTGTCAAAGGAACTAATTTTTTTGTATTTTTGATAAAAATAAAGTAAAGCAAGACAATAACAAAGTAAAAGATTGAGCGTGAGAGACTCCCCTTGCAGAAATCTTCTTTCTCCTCGGCAACGGCGCCAGAAAAATGCTGGTGCGTAGTTGATGTGGGAGCTTCTTCTTCTTCAATCCCCGGCAACGTGGCCAGAAAAATGCTTGATGGTGCGGTGTAGGAACCCAGTTGGGAACCCCAAGAGGAAGGTATGATGAGCACAGCAGCAAGTTTTCCTCAGTTGTGAAACCAAGGTTTATCGAACCAGTAGGAGAAAGCCAAACTTCGGAAGGTGATGCTTGCTAGCTTCGTGATAGCTCCGGACAATTTATATGGCGCCTCGTCCAAGGCTTTGCTTTGCACCAGCAGCAACGTGGAACCTGCACACAACACAACCAAGTACTTTGCCCCAACTTACGATGAGGTTGTCAATCTCACCGGTTTGCTGTAAATAAAGGATTGAGCGTATCGAGTGGTAAAAGGTAATAGTATGCGAGAATGTAATAAGCGAGTAAAAGTAAAATGGTAATAGCAATGTAAAGGAAATTGGTGTCTCTCCATAAGATAAATAACAACATGCTGGGTAAACAAATTACAGTTGGGCAATTGATAGAGTAAAGATAACATACATATGTCATGAGGATCACTATGAGATTCACTCTGGGCATTACGACAAAATACATAGACCGTAATCCAACTGCATCTATGACTAATAATCCACCCTCCGAATGTCGTCTGAGCAAACATTGGGTATTAAGTTGCGAACAACGGATAATTGCATTAAGCAAAGTGCATAAAGTAAACAAAGCAAATGTCCTTGGACACAAGAATGTTGTTTTCTCCCTAGTGGCAACAGCACATCTACAACCTTTGATGAGGACATCCCATCTATTGATACAACCGCTGCACCTACAGCGGAACACATACAAGGACCCATCACTCGAGCTCGTGCCAAGCAACTTAACTATCAGGTACTTTCGTTTCTTGGAACTCTTTCTCGCATATATGAGAATATGATACTACCTACATCAGATATGTTTGTTACTCTTAGGAATGATGGACCTAGCATGGGTGAGAGGGACAAGCATTGGAGCATGATCATGCATGGAGATGGCAGCAAGCGTTTGAGGATTGAAGAAGATGCCACGAGTGGAGATTTCAGAACTTTGAAGCCACCGTAATGAAGGATGAAGACTTGGACGAAATATACAAAGAACTACTTCATAAATTCGTCCTTAGATAGATATGGTGCTGCGTCACTTTTATTTTTGGGCCAGGCCCATGTAATTTTCGCAGCAAATAAGACAGCCACTTTTAGGAGTCCGAATTTGAGGAGAAAAGGCCTGTTAGGGTTCCGTTCGACCACCATACCCATGGCTGGTCGCACCCCTACCTTTGCCTCCTCAAATACCCCCCATAGCCGTCATTAGAACTCGGATTTTGATTAGACTAAAGTTAGCCATTGTTGCAACTACGAGCTTGACTTTTGAGGCCAATCGCCCAGAAGAAGACCGCCTATTCGGAATCCCACCTTTTGAATAAAGCATACATCTTTCATCCGCAATATCTTGATTGCTGTATTAGTTCTTACTTGTTCTCGATTTCAGGTAGGAACTAAGACCCTCGCTAGTCAGGCTGATCGTGCATCCGCAAGATCAGTAACTCCCGGAGATTGTCCTAGCGATTGCATTGGCGCACGAGCTTCGCACGTGTAGTCGGATCGTCAAGCATGAACTCCACCCACCAAATCGACATATCAAGATCTCATCGAAAGATCGGACACCTTTGCCCTATCAAGTGGTATCAGATTTCAGGTTGCTCGGTGAGATTTACTATTTTCGTAGTTTAGATTGCATCTGTGTTCATACCTATAAACCACAAAAAAGCCAAAATACAGTTAGGGTTTAGATCATCTCAACCCATAAACCATCCGAGCCTTTGCATTGTCTTTTCAGTTTGCATCGTTGAATTTGTGTCTGCATCCGCGTGTCAAGTTGCTGGTCTTAGTGTCTGTTCCTTTAGAGTTTCAAGTTCGAATCACCATAGTCCCACCGCCGCCGCACGCTTGCACCACTGCTCCACCATATCCTTCCGCCACCACGCCATATACTTCTGCCACCGCCTTTACATAAGTTTTTGTTCGTTCCTCCCAATTTCATCCGTGCCTTTTTCAGAGTCCGTGAGTTAGGTTTCGGTCGCCAGTCAAGAGGAAGAAGAAGAGCAAAAAAAAATGTCAAATCCGCATCCAAGTCGGGTTGACCCGTTCCTACTAGTCCAGTCCGATTTCAGTCCGAATTGGACAGTTTCGTCAGTTTTTGACGGTTTTCGACAGCAAATTTCAACTGGCCATAACTTTTGCATACGAACTCCGTTTTCAACGTGCGACCACTCAAAATGCTCAGCACGTCGTTGTGCGACACTCAGAACTCCCAAAAAGGCCGGGAAGGCCGAGTTTTTGCCCTCTGAAGTTTCGGACCCGAAAATTCCTGCAGATCTTCACTTATATCTTGCTTTGGAGCAATTTCTATCTGCTTATTGTGCCACGCCGTGACTTTCTTAGTGTTCTCGGCTCGCGTCTCTAGCACGGTATAGCCTAGGACCAGCACAGTACAGTGGTTGAGCATTCTTTCAATGTTTCATTGTTGTTTTGACATTTGCTGTTTTTGCTACCATATAAGACTTCCTACAGCTCCACATATTTCTGCACGTGCTTTGTATCGACACCTGGTAATCGCTTTGTGCAATCTTGGGAGTCGCTGCTTTTTGCTGGTTGCATATCACCTTCCTCCTGTTTGGTAAGAACTTGTAAGAGCTTTGTATACCGCTTGACGGATTACGCGTGATTCCACCATATTCCGTAGTGCGTAGGTATATATATTTGTGCTTGCTTCTACGCTAACCATGACAGGAACCACGAAGGATGATGTTGATCCGGAGAAGATAACTAATGCAGAGTTGCATGCCCACTTCACTCGGCTATTGGTGGGGCGTGCACAAGATGTGGACACACGCTTGGGTGATGTTGATTCCAAGCATTCTGATGCGATGGACAAGATTGCTGGTCTTGAGGCATCCTTCAACACCGAGCTCGACACCCGGTTCCAGGAAGTCCTGGCCGTTTACCACCACTGCCACAGCCGGGCATCCCTGTACCACGTGCTCGCCACGTTCCTCTCATACCGCCATCTGCGGGTACCGTTGCAGCCGCGGCAGCTGCTGTGGCCGCTACGGAGGCGGCCACCCAGGATGGATATGATGCTGACGAGGGGGCAAACGAGTTTGAAGATGAAAACGAGCAAGACAAGGATGAGGTCCAACAACCTGCACCTGGCCGTCCGCGGCAATACAACCGCAACGCTCGTCCACCTCCGCGTCCGGTACGTGATGATGAACATGTGGCCAAGCTGAAATTAAATATTCCGCCATTTGAGGGTAGATATAATCCTGATGCATATCTCACTTGGAAGTTAGAAGTAGAGCAATGTTTTGCATGTTTACGCTACCCTGAGCATTTGCGTGTTAGTGCTGCTACATGTGAATTTACAGATTTTGCTTCTATCTGGTGGTCTGAAGATTGTCGAGTCAATCATGCTAATATTCCTGCTACTTGGCTTGGTCTAAAACATGCCATGCGTACTCGTTTTGTACCTCCACATTATCAACGGGACTTGCTTAAAAAATTAACTCGTTTAGAACAAGGCAAAAATTCTGTACAAGAGTATTATCAAGAGTTACAAACAGGCATGATTTGTTGTGGTATTGTAGAGGATAATGAAGCTATGCTTGCACGTTTCTTTGGTGGGTTAAATAAGGAGATTCAGCATATTTTAGACTACAAGGAGTACAACACTATTACTCGTTTATTTCACCTTGCTTGCAAAGCTGAACTTGAAGTGCAGGATCGTCAACCATCATGGAGAAGAGCTAATAATTCTGCAGGTCATACTCCTTCATGGTCTGCGCGCCAATCAGCTCCACCTTCTTGTGGGGATGCACCAGGTCCTTCCACCTCCAGGTATACCACGCCGACGTCAAGAACGCCACCTGCTCCTGCTCCATCACCATCTGCTGGTCCGACACGGAGTTCTTCTTCCATGGCCTCCACGGGGAAGACTCGCGACATTCAATGTCGCAAATGTTTTGGGTTTGGTCACATCGAAAAAGAATGCCGAACCAAACATGTGATGGTGGTGCTAGAAGATGGCAAATATGACTCTGCGAGTGATTTTGATGATGATACATTGGCACTTATTGCTGCACGTGATGGTGCCAATTCAGATTCTGACAAGGAGATGGAGGTAATGGGAGCTGAGACTGCTGATCAATACAAGAGTTTAGTTGCACAACGTGTCTTGAGTGTGCAATTGAGCAAAGCCGAGCATGATCAACGCCACAATTTGTTTCAAACAAGAGGCGTTGTTAAGGAGAGAGCTATCCGGATCATCATTGATGGAGGGAGTTGTAACAATCTGGCTAGTATTACATGGTGGAGAAGCTTGCTCTACCCACACGACAACGACCTCATCCCTATTACATTCAATGGTTTGAGAGCTCCCATAAGCTCAAGGTAACAAGAACTGCACGCGTGCATTTTACTATTGGTACTTATTCAGATTTTGTTGATTGTGATGTTGTACCTATGCAAGCTTGTTCTTTGTTACTTGGTAGACCATGGCAATTTGATAGAGAATCTGTACATAATGGTAAAACTAATCAGTATTCTCTTACACATGCTGGCAAGAAAATTGGAATTAAACCCATGACTCCGGAACAAATTTTGAAAGATGATCTTGCTAGAGCTAGTAGATTAAAAAACGATGACAAACATAAGTGTGAGAATCAGATTGTTGCTGCAGATTTTGTACCCCCTAAGCATTCTTCTAAATCTGATTCTAACCATGCTACTGAAATTCGTTTGAAGAATCCTTGTTTACTTGCTAGCAAATCTGATCTTGCTGAAATTGATGTCAATATTACTCCATGTTATGCCATTGTTTGCAAAGAAGTTCTGTTTTCATTTGAGGATATGCCTCCTTCTTTGCCACCTGCGGTTGCTAACCTTTTGCAGGAATACATGGACGTTTTTCCACAAGATGTTCCACCTGGACTTCCACCTATTCGTGGGATAGAACACCTAATTGATTTGATTCCAGGAGCCTCGCTGCCCAACCGTGCGCCATATCGCACCAATCCTGAAGAAACAAAAGAGATCCAACGACAAATCCAGAGTTTATTGGACAAAGGTTATATTCGTGAGTCTCTTAGTCCATGCGCTGTTCCTATTATTTTAGTACCTAAGAAAGATGGTTCTTCGCGCATGTGTACTGATTGTCGAGCTATTAATAATATTACCATTCGATATCGTCACCCTATACCTCGTTTGGATGACATGCTGGATGAGTTGAGTGGTTCTATTATGTTCTCTAAAGTTGATTTGCGTAGTGGTTACCACCAAATTCGTATGCAATTAGGAGATGAATGGAAAACAGCTTTTAAAACTAAGTTCGGTTTATATGAGTGGTTAGTAATGCCGTTTGGTTTAACTAATGCACCTAGTACCTTTATGAGACTGATGAACGAAGTTTTACGTGCTTTTATTGGCCATTTTGTGGTGGTATATTTTGATGACATTCTCATATATAGCAAATCTTTAGAGGACCATTTGGATCATTTACGTGCTGTTTTCAATGTTTTACGTGATGCACGTCTGTATGGTAATCTTGAGAAGTGCACCTTTTGCACAAACAGAGTTGCTTTTCTTGGTTATGTTGTTACAGAATAGGGAATTGAAGTTGATCCAGCCAAGATTGAAGCTATTGAGAATTGGCCGCAGCCCAAGACGGTCACACAAGTGAGAAGTTTTCTTGGTCTCGCTGGGTTTTATAGGCGCTTTGTCAAAGATTTTGGTTCTATTGCTGCGCCATTGAATGAGCTCACAAAGAAGGATGTGCCCTTTGTTTGGGGCGATGCACAACAAGAGGCCTTCATGATACTGAAAGATAAGTTAACACATGCTCCATTACTCCAACTTCCTGATTTTAATAAGACATTTGAACTTGAATGTGATGCTAGTGGAATTGGTTTGGGAGGTGTATTATTACAAGAGGGCAAACCTGTAGCATATTTTAGTGAAAAATTGAGTGGGCCTAGTCTGAACTATTCTACTTGTGATAAAGAATTATATGCGCTGGTTCGGACATTAGAAACTTGGCAACATTATTTATGGCCTAAAGAATTTGTTATACATTCTGATCATGAATCTTTGAAGCATATTCGTAGTCAAGCAAAACTGAATCGTCGCCATGCAAAGTGGGTTGAATTTATTGAATCTTTTCCTTATGTTATCAAACACAAAAAGGGTAAAGATAATATTATTGCTGATGCTTTGTCGCGCCGTTATACTATGTTATCTCAGCTTGACTTCAAAATTTTTGGGTTGGAAACTATCAAGGAACAATACTTGCATGATGCTGAATTTAAAGATGTGTTGCAGAATTGTAAAAATGGTAGAACATGGAACAAATTCATCCTTAATGATGGATTTGTGTTCCGTGCTAACAAACTATGCATCCCAGATGGTTCCGTTCGTCTTTTGTTGTTACAGGAGGCGCATGGAGGAGGATTAATGGGACACTTTGGTGTCAAGAAGACGGAGGATGTTCTTGCTGCACACTTCTTTTGGCCACACATGCGGCGAGATGTTGAGAGATTCGTGGCACGCTGCACTACTTGTCAAAAAGCTAAGTCTCGCCTTAATCCACATGGTTTATATATGCCTCTTCCTGTTCCTAGTGTTCCTTGGGAGGATATTTCGATGGACTTTGTTTTGGGATTACCTCGTACACAGAAGGGGAGGGATAGTATTTTTGTTGTTGTGGATCGGTTTCCTAAGATGGCACACTTTATTCCTTGTCACAAGACCGATGATGCTGCGCACATTGCTGATTTGTTTTTTCGTGATATCGTTCATTTGCATGGTGTGCCAAATACTATTGTTTCTGACCGTGATACTAAATTTCTTAGCCACTTTTGGAGATGTTTATGGGCTAAGTTGGGGACTAAATTGCTGTTTAGTACTACATGTCATCCCCAAACTGATGGACAAACTGAAGTAGTTAATAGAACTTTATCTACCATGTTGCGGGCTGTTTTAAAGAAAAACTTAAAATTGTGGGAAGAGTGTTTGCCTCATATTGAATTTGCTTATAATCGTTCGCTGCATTCTACCACAAAGATGAGCCCTTTTCAGATTGTCTATGGTTTTGTTCCACGTGCACCTATTGATTTGTTGCCTTTACCATCTTCAGTGCAAAATAATTTCGATGCTACACAACGTGCTGATTTGATTTTAAAATTGCATGCAACTACTAAAGACAACATAGAACGCATGAATGTTAAGTATAAAGTTGATGGGGATAGAGGACGAAAGCATGTTGTGTTTGAGGTTGGTGATCTTGTTTGGTTGTATTTGCACAAAGATCGTTTTCCTGATTTGCGCAAGTCTAAGTTAATGCCACGTGCTGATGGTCCTTTTAAGGTGATAGAGAAAATCAATGATAATGCATATAAACTTGAGCTTCCTGCAGATTTTGGTACGGTAAGTCCTACATTTAACATTGCAGATTTAAAGCCGTACTTCGGTGAAGAAGATGAGGTTACGTTGAGGACGACTTCAATTCAAGAAGGGGAGCATGATGAGGACATCCCATCTATTGATACAACCGCTGCACCTACAGCGGAACACATACAAGGACCCATCACTCGAGCTCGTGCCAAGCAACTTAACTATCAGGTACTTTCGTTTCTTGGAACTCTTTCTCGCATACATGAGAATATGATGCTACCTAAATCAGATATGTTTGCTACTCTTAGGAATGATGGACCTAGCATGGGTGAGAGGGACAAGCATTGGAGCATGATCATGCATGGAGATGGCAGCAAGCGTTTGAGGATTGAAGAAGATGCCACGAGTGGAGATTTCAGAACTTTGAAGCCACCGTAATGAAGGATGAAGACTTGGACGAAATATACAAAGAACTACTTCATAAATTCTTCCTTAGATAGATATGGTGCTGCGTCACTTTTATTTTTGGGCCAGGCCCATGTAATTTTCGCAGCAAATAAGACAGCCACTTTTAGGAGTCCGAATTTGAGGAGAAAAGGCCTGTTAGGGTTCCGTTCGACCACCATACCCATGGCTGGTTGCACCCCTACCTTTTCCTCCTCAAATACCCCCCGTAGCCATCATTAGAACTCGGATTTTGATTAGACTAAAGTTAGCCATTGTTGCAACTACGAGCTCGACTTTTGAGGCCAATCGCCCAGAAGAAGACCGCCTATTCGGAATCCCACCTTTTGAATAAAGCATACATCTTTCATCCGCAATATCTTGATTGCTGTATTAGTTCTTACTTGTTCTCGATTTCAGGTAGGAATTAAGACCCTCGCTGGTCAGGCTGATCGTGGATCCGCAAGATCAGTAACTCCCGGAGATTGTCCTAGCGATTGCATTGGCGCACGAGCTTCGCACATGTAGTCGGATCGTCAAGCACGAACTCCACCCACCAAATCGACATATCAAGATCTCATCGAAAGATCGGACACCTTCGCCCTATCAACCTTAGAGGTTTCTGTCTCTCCCCCTGACGACGGTTAACTTGGCAAATGTCCTAGATGAAAGACTTAGGATCGGGGGAAGAGCAATGACTAGAGATTCCGGGATCGAGATTGGCACACGACGTACCCAGGTTCATGTCCCCGCGGTGGAGGATCGCTACATCCTGCTAGCAATCTAGTATATGATCACAATGGTGTTTACAGGGTGCCGCCATAGGCGGATTTGTGTATTTAATCTATTGTCTAGTCTAAAATCTATTGTCTGTAAGATATTGTATCATGCCTTTAGGGACGCCCCTGCCTGGCTTTATATATGCAACTGGGCTAAGGTTTTACAAGTGTCCTAGTCAAATACGTATTGGAACCTTTCTTCTTCGTCTCTAAGTCATCTTCGAGTCCTTGTACTTGTCCACTTCCTTAATGGGCCAGACCCGGTATACTAATCTGTGGGTACCCGAAGGGCATACCCATGTCAGTAGCCCCCGAGACTCTACTTGAGTTGCAAACTCGGGTTGAGTCTCCAAAACTTCAAATCTTCGACTTCTTCAATTCTCTGACTTCTTCAATCTTTGACTTCTTGAAACTTCGATTTCTTCAATCTTCGATTTCTTCAATCTTCGATTTCTTCAATCTTCGATTTCTTCAACTTCGACTTCTTCAATCTTCAATTTCTTCAATCTTTGATTTCTTCAATCTTCGATTTCTTCAACTTTGACTTCTTCAATCTTCGACTTGGCTAATGCAATGGCCGAAATCGTCGAGTTCTTGAATCCGCTCTCCCGATGGGAGTAAATGTTGAGTCCATGGACTCGAAATTTTCTTCCTTGTTCTTCACTGATGATCTTCTCGAAGTAAATCTTCATCGGGTGCGTGACCAGCGCTCCCGATGGGAGTAGCCCCCGAGGCTATGGTCAGATACTTGTAGTCGATCATAGGCTCCAATTTCTTTTTCTTCTTCTTCTTCTCTTCTTGTCGAATTCTTTCTCAAAATTTTCTTTCTATCAGGGTGCGCGACCAGCGCTCCCGATGGGAGTAGCCCCCGAGTCTATGTTCGGATTCTTTTAGCCGGGCATAGACTCAAGTTGTACTACTCGAAGATGTTCGACTCCTGCAGAAAATATGAAAAGTTATGAAATGCTTTGTCTCTTTAAGAAATATTGCGTTTCCAAATTGTAATGATGATTTAGTATGTAAAATAAAAACTCAATTTTTTTGTATAATTTGTTGCTTGTACGTAAGACCCTTTCATTAGCCTGATGCACTCGCGGCTCGATCAGCTACTCAGGTCAGACGTAATTTGATGCGTTTGCCGCATTTAAATTTCAAGATGTAGTTTACTTGCTAAGCCTTTTCGTTAGCCTGACGCCCAAGGTTTGTGCCTTGCCAACCGTTAGTCAAGCTTCTGCGACTGTAAACTAAATTGTCAAGGATTCAACTTCAAGTGCCAGCTACTAGGGCTTTCGCAATTTTTCGAAGTCAATGATATGCAAGATGATTTTTCATGGCGGAGCCCCCGAGTGTCGGGTACGGCGGAAAGTAAAATTAAAATTGACTCTTGGAAGAGGAAAACTTAGATTTTATCGGGTGCGGCGTGGTCGACGCGGCATAGTCGATGATGACGTAGTCGAGTTATTGTCGTAGAATCACAATCACGATTGGAGGCAAAGTTGTTGTCGAGCCCCCGAGCGCTGTTGGGATCGCCGTGTTGCTGATGTCGACGAAATCGTAGGTCTTAACGGTGATTTTCCGCACTCCGGGGCGAGTTGATGTCGAGCCCCCGAGCATTGCCGATAGTTTGCGCGAGTGCGCGGCGACGAGCCCCCGCGCGTATCAAGCTGCAGTTGACGCCATAGTCGATGATGTTCAAGACGAAGTAGTCGAAATATTTTTCTTTGAGTTGTCCGAGTAGTTCGGCGAGTAGTCGAAATATTTTTCTCCGAGTTGTCGATGCACTCAAGCATCATGCTTGATCTCCTTTTTATTTGGATTGCCTTCACGTAAAGTAGTAGTAGCTAGTTTTTCGGGTCGCGATGCACCACGCCAAGTTGAACCAATCTCTATTTTTTCCTTTGTATTGCCTTTACGTAAACTTGCTCTTGTAGTAGTAGCTGTTTCTTGCCTGTACGTAACTTGCTCTTCTTTGGAACTTGATCCGTTGTTTGACTGCTTGCTCTTGTATTTGGAAGAAAAAAACTAAACCGCATTGCTTCTTAGAATTTCCAACCGGCTCGGATGCAAATTTGATTGCAAAACGACGTCGGCTACTGACGCGGCGGAGCTGATGATGTACCCTGTGCATTCCAGGCCTCCAACCGATATACTTGCTTGATCTACGGAGCTGGCCACAAATCGATTCTTGACGATGAAGCGGTGAAGATCTTAACGATGTAGACGATATGATGAGGATACAATCATGGATCATGCTAATTTTGAGTGTTTGAGCTGGAAGGAAATATTGAGTCTAATTGATGATTATTATAAGGTGAATTCTTTCCTAGTTGAAAAGAATGTCTTGATATCTCCGAATTATATACTACCTAAAAGCGATGTACTATGTTGTATTTAGGTACGTCATCTGTCAAGATATCGCCAGCGGGAGGAGAGGGAGGACGGCGATCGAGAGACAAGTGGAGATCAAGTCTGGATGAGCACGAGCATGTGATGGCGCACTAGGACTGCCTTCGACACGATGTCTACACGTCTAAGGCGCGCTATACACATGGCCTGCGTGCTAAAATTAGGCCGAACCCATATATGGGTCGGTATGTACCCGTTTGAGTCGAACCGAGTCAGTTTGGGCCCAAACCGGACATGTTTTGGGCCAGGTCTTTGCTGAGGTCGCCCGGCTGCCTATAAGTACCCTGGGCACCCCCTCAATTAGGGTTAGACCACATTTAGACTAAAGATTACTTCGTTGAACTGCTGTAAGCATTCATCTGAATTCCTCGCACCAATTCATCTGGATTTGGTGATATACTACTGCAAGTTTAGTGTGATCTGTTGTTCCACTGGGAATCAGTAGATTGCAAACTACCGTTTCGTGGTCGACGGCTACGTGCGCAAGTGTGTGGAGTCGTGAATATCCTACAGGGTTTGAGAGCTGTTGCATTGGCATCAGGGTTCAAGCGAGGAGAGTTCATCGGTGACACCAATTTATCCCCGACAATCATCCGCTGCCATCATCACCATCGCATCGCTCACGAGAAGATCGGGCCACCCCATATCATCTTGGTATCAGATTTCCACGCTTTACTCGGTGAGCATCCACAAATTCATCCCTGCAATTCGTTTTTGTTTTTAGTCCTATCCAGAAAAAGCCAAAAAAAATTAGGGTTCTTAGTTTCTACCATAGCCTAGATTGCACCGTTCTTGAGTTTTAGTCGCTGATCGTCTTTTCGCGTATCTTTTCTTCCAATTTGTAGGAGTCTAACTTCACCAATCTTTTCTGCATATTAGTTTCGAGTTTCGATCTTGTTTGCAGTATCTTTGATCATCGCCTTGTACGGTTCCTGCTAAGAACGAGTCCCAGATCCGATCGTCGCTGGGAGTCCCGCGTGCACCGATCGCTGTTTACCAAAAAAAAAGAGAAAACAAACAGCGTGCAGATCAGATTCGATCGCTAGCTTAAAAAAAAAACACCAATCGCTTTTGATCAGCGCTGCCACAAGCCATCCGTTCTCAGTCAACGTCACGGAAAAAAAAAACAGCGTGCCACGCTCGCGCGCCGCAGCGCAGAGAGTGTCTGGGGTCCGGCGCCCCAGCGCTCGCGGCTCGCGCGGCTGCTCGCCCGACCGCGGAGGCTGTCTGTCCTCCAGCGCAAGATCGGTTCAGTAATGTTTCGCTTGTTTTAATTAAAAAAAATAGAAAAACAAGGGGACGTGAACTGCACTATTTTGCGTAGTACACGCCGCACCTATATAGAAAAAGGAGACAAACTACTTTGCCCGTTTCGCGTCGCCGTCGCGCTGCTGTGCGTTTCCGGCGTCGTACATCTCTGCCGTTGACATATTTTTCGTCGGTTTTCTCTGCCGCGACAGCGTGTTACCAATGTGTCCACATAGCGTCCTTTCTACATGATTTTGATTGCTTTAGCTACAGCCTGTCTACAGCATCGTGTTAGGAGCTTACCCATACGAGACTAGCTACTTCGTGCTCATCAGGCTGCTACCGTGTGCGCAATCTTGTGCCTGTTCATCGAGCCAGTGCTAGCGTCTCTCTTGTGCATTGCAACACGAGCTATTGTGCGTTGTCACTTTTATCTCTTGAGCTCTTTTTCAGAGTTGCTTTGCCTCGCTTATCTCCACCGTGTGTGTTTCATGGGTCTTATCATACGATCAGCACTAGGACTTATTTGCGGTGTACTTAGGATACCATACCTACAGCTCCACCATATATTCCTGGTTTGTCGTGTGATCGCTCTTATACCCTCGATATTCACTTCTTCACATCAGTGCATTGGTCGTTTATCCGATTTGGTAAGCATCGCTATTCACCTTGGAATGGTAAGATTCACCTTTTCTTATCAGTTTTGAGTGAGTAGAGTGTTTCACCATATATACATATTTGTTGCTGCACTAATTATGGCAGATGATGTTATGGATACTGTGGAGGCTGGCAGATATCATTTTTTCCGCCACAGATATTGTAGTGCCACTTTTTGGGAGGAAGAACGTGGAAACTTTGACGGTGATGGGCTCTTTCACCATGGTGTGATGATTGGAGATAGATGTGCTGCGACCACCATTGATCACATCTCTACCATCAATTTAATCAGCATTGAGGTCGTCGAGACGTTGCACCTAGCCACACGTGCTAGTACAGCGCCATACCTCTTGCGTTCCTCATATGGCACCTTGCTGATTTCACACATAGCCGATGTTCCTGTTACTTACAGAGGGCATACCGAGGTTATTCATTGTGGTGTATCCCCAATGCCACTTGAATCTTGTCATATTCTGTTGGGTTATCCTTGGTTTCACACCTATCATGCTCAGCCTTGTCGTGATAGGCCGACAGTTTCGTTCAAGTGGAATAAGCAGCGACATGCTTGGCTGCGTTCAACAGCTGAACAGTTTCATAAGAATCATCTTCTTCGCAAGGAGAGGACAAAGGAGTTCTGCTTGTCGCCTAAGCACAAGGTCATGATGGATGGTGGCAGTCCCATTATTTGCCATCTTGACCATGGTGTGTTTCACAACCCATGTGAGAATGAGAGCCACATAGCCAAATTGAGTGAGAGTGTTATAAAAAGTGAGCTGTGTGATTCCACCAAACGTGAGGTTGAGAGCATACACTTTGAGAGTATGAGCAAAAATCAAAACACAAGAGTAGTCGATGATAGGATATGTGAGGATATTTCAACTAATGTAACTCTGTCTACTCCTAGTGTTGTTTCTTGTGATATGCAGGTTGCTTTTGAAGAAAGGGAGCCGCCTATTTTACAACCTGCATCACCGCTTTGTGCATTATCACTTGAGGAGGATGTTCCAGTGCCAACTTCTTCTGAGGAGCATGTCATTGACATAGGTACTGATTTGGAACCAGAACCAGTAGCTATGGATAATATTTGTGAGTCTACTCTTAGTGTTCCTTCTAGTGATTTATCTTGCACTAATGTTTCAGCACCATGTGATAATTTGATTTTGAATTTTGATCATGTGGTAGTGCTGACACATAAGGAAGTACTTGCTAGAATACCATCGAATGACATTGTGTATTCCATCATGCTAAAAGAACCTCTTAGTTTGTGTTGTGCTATGAATAAGATTTCTGAAATTTCATATTTGAATTCTAGCACACATGCCTATTGCTTCATGTTTAACTTGATTGGTGAATATAGCATGAATGATAATTTTCTTGTCGATAACATATGCATAACCTGTGATAGAATAAATGAACTGAAACTTGTTGTTTTCAGTCGTATATGCTATGTGTCGAAGTGTTTTTGCTATGGGACAATGGTTAATTTTCGAAATAGTATGATGTATGCTGGTATACTTGATGTGTTCCAGTCTCACATAATTGATTTACCTCAACTGGGTTGTTCCAATCTTGTTAGTTCAAAATCTGATTTGCTATATTCAATGTGTTTGTCTCAACATGTTTGTACTAAGTGTGCTACTGATCTACCCATTACTTATATTTGCCATTTGAGTTGCTTCTTATCTGCCAAACATAATGATCATGCCCATATTGTTGATGATATTTGTGTAAATTCATCACTTGTTTATAATAATCAGAGTAGCGCAGTTGAAGCATGGTCTAAACCAATTATATTTACATATCTTTTGGATTGGTTTAATTTAGTGCATCACATATTTGATCATAGAACTTCTTTGCGAAAACTGAATTTGATACTGAACAATAAGACTATATATCTCTTTGTTTTTCACCATTATGATGATTCTTTGTACTTCACTTATACCTGCAATTTAAGTTGCTTGATGTATAGTCGACATATTTTTCATGTGAACAAAAATAATACAACATGTTATGTATACACATACTCTGCATACACGTTGTTCTTTTTGTTCCTACCACTTTCAGCTTACCCAAAGCCGAGGACGGCTTTTCTTGAAGAAAGGGAGGATGATGAGGATACAATCATGGATCATGCTGATTTTGAGTGTTTGAGCTGGAAGGAAATATTGAGTCTAATTGATGATTATTATAAGGTGAATTCTTTCCTAGTTGAAAAGAATGTCTTGATATCTCCGAATTATATACTACCTAAAAGCGATGTACTATGTTGTATTTAGGTACGTCATCTGTCAAGATATCGCCAGCGGGAGGAGAGGGAGGACGGCGATCGAGAGACAAGTGGAGATCAAGTCTGGATGAGCACGAGCACGTGATGGCGCACTAGGACTGCCTTCGACACGATGTCTACACGTCTAAGGCGCGCTATACACATGGCCTGCGTGCTAAAATTAGGCCGAACCCATATATGGGTCGGTATGTACCCGTTTGAGTCGAACCGAGTCAGTTTGGGCCCAAACCGGACATGTTTTGGGCCAGGTCTTTGCTGAGGTCGCCCGGCTTCCTATAAGTACCCTGGGCACCCCCTCAATTAGGGTTAGACCACGTTCAGACTAAAGATTACTTCGTTGAACTGCTGTAAGCATTCATCTGAATTCCTCGCACCAATTCATCTGGATTTGGTGATATACTGCTGCAAGTTTAGTGTGATCTGTTGTTCCACTGGGAATCAGTAGATTGCAAACTACCGTTTCGTGGTCGACGGCTACGTGCGCAAGTGTGTGGAGTCGTGAATATCCTACAGGGTTTGAGAGCTGTTGCATTGGCATCAGGGTTCAAGCGAGGAGAGTTCATCGGTGACACCAATTTATCCCCGACAATCATCCGCTGCCATCATCACCATCGCATCGCTCACGAGAAGATCGGGCCACCCCATATCACGATAGCTGATGTTGGCGACGAATTCTGTTGAAGCGATCTGACTGCTGCTGTAGTGGACAGCCGCAAAATTTGCTGATCTTGTTGACGAAAAAGTTGAAGGATCCCGCCCGGATGACAAAATCCAGTCGTCGCGTTCTCCACGGTCGGCGCCAATTGATGAGGGTTAACTCGGCAAATATCCTAGATGAAGGACTTAGGTTCGGGGAAGAGCAACGACTAGAGATTCCGGGATCGAGATTAGCACACGATGTACCCAGGTTCACGTCCCCGCGGTGGAGGATCGCTACATCCTGCTAGCAATCTAGTATATGATCATAATGGTGTTTACAGGGTGCCGCTGTAGGCGGATTTGTGTATCTAACTTATTGTCTAGTCTAAAATCTATTGTCTGTAAGATATTGTATTATGTCTCTAGGGACGACCCTGCCTGGCTTTATATATGCAACCGGGCTAAGGTTTTACAAATGTCCTAGTCAAATACATATTGGAACCTTCCTTCTTCGTCTCCAAGTCATCTTCGAGTCCTTGTACTTGTCCACTTCCTTAATGGATCGGACCCGGTATACTAATCTGTGGGTACCCGAAGGGCATACCCATGTCACCTCTAGATTATTAGAGGCATGAACCCAACTATCAAGCATAAATACTCCCTCTTGGAGTCACCAGCATCTACTCGGCCAAGATATCTACTAGCAACAGAGAGCATGCAAGATCATAAATAACATATAGATAACATAAAGACAATAATTTAGCACATCAACTTAACATAGTACCAATACTCATCGGATCCCAACAAACACAACATGTAGAATTACATAAAGATGATCTTCAGCATGTAGGGCAGCTCACAAGATCTAAACATGAAGCACATGGCAGAGGAGACGACCATCTAGCTACTGCTATGGACCCGTAGTCCAAGATAGACTACTCACACATCACTCCGGAGGCGACCATGGTGGTGGAGAAGGACTCTGGCAGGGTGCCGAGAAGAGCTCCTGGATCCTCCCGATCTCGCGGCGACGATGGCGGCAGCTTGCATTATGTTTTGAGGAAAAGCAATCTGACCCTTAGGTTTTTCCCATCGAGGGGAATATATAGGCGAAAGGGGGGCGTCAGAGGGTGGACCAGCATGTCTCACCCCCTGGTGGCGCGGGCCAGGGGTAGGCCGCGCCACCCTAGGGTGAGCCTGGCTCCTGGCCCCCCTCCGTCTCATCTTCGGACTTCGTGACGCTTCGGGAAAAATAGAAGGTTTGGCTTTTGTTTCGTCCAATTCCGTGAATATTTCCTGTGTAGCTTTTCTGAAACACAAAAACAGCAGAAAATAGGGAACTGGCACTGTGGCATCTCGTTAATAGGTTAGTTCCGGTAAATGCATAGAAATGCCACGAAGTGTAACAAAACACAAAGAAAATGGTGTATAAACAAGCATGGAGCATCAAAAATTATAGATACGTTTGACACGTATCACTGACCACCCGGCACCCGCCAACTGTGGCCGGCGCGACGGCAAAGGCAACCATGTGCAAGCCTGCATGGTGTGGTGGGTGCTTGGCTTGATGCTAATGCTGGTGAACATGGCCGGGTTCAGTTCGTGGCATGGCTACTCTAGGAACAGCGGCCCACGCCCATGGCGCCATCATGCAGTACACTGCCTTAGAGGCATGGCAGCGTAGCGTACGTGCGATCTATGGTTCATGGTTAATTGGATGTGATTTAGGATGCGATTTTCTTGGACTCTCCCGATGATCAAGGATGTGAGGTTTCGGTTAGGAATCGGGTGCCATTCAGGAATCAGGTGCCTAATGTTGTGATACGTCTCAAACGTATCTATAATTTTTGATGCTCCATGCTTGTTTATGCACCATTTGCTTTGTGTTTTGTTACACTTCGTGGCATTTTTATGCATTTTCCGGAACTAACCTATTAACAAGATGCCATAGTGCCAGTTCCCTGTTTTCTATTGTTTTTGTGTTTCAGAAAAGTTACACAGGAAATATTCTTGGAATTGGACGAAACAAAAGATGAAGTTCTTATTTTTCCCGACACAAGATGGAGTCCAAAGCAGAGATGGAGGGGGGCAGAGGGCAGCCACACCATGCCATGGCGCGGGCCACCCCTTGTCCGCGCTAGGCTATGGTGTGGGCCCCTGGTCCACCCACTGACATCGCCCTTCTGCTTATCTATTCTCCTCGACGAGAAAACCCTAAGGGCCCGAACTCTTTTCCAGAAAATATACTGCAAGCCACCGGCATCATCGACGCGAGATCGGGAGGGTCCAAAAGCTCTTCTTGGCACCTTGCCGGAGAGGGGAATCACCACCAGAGGTCTTCTTCATCACCATTCCTACCTCCGGAGTGATGTGTGAGTAGTCTACCTTGGACTACGGGTCCATAGCAGTAGCTAGATGGATGTCTTCTCCTCCATGTGCTTCATGTTTAGATCTTGTGAGCTGCCTATCATGATCAAGATCATCGTTATGTAATTTTACTTGTTGTGTTTGTTGGGATCCGATGAATATTGAGTACTAAGTCAGGTTGATTTGTGATTTATCATCTCTATGTTGTTTATGATCTTGCATGCTCTCTGTTGCTAGTAGATATCTTGGCCGAGTAGATGCTAGTAACTCCAAGAGGGAGTATTTATGCTCGATAGTGGGTTCATGCCTCTGGTAACTTGGGGGAGTGACAACAACCTCTAAAGTTCTAGATGTGTTGTTGCTACTAGGGACAAAACAACAATCTTGTGTCCAAGGACATTTGTATTGTTTACTTTACACACTTTGCTTAAGGCGATAATCTGTTGCTTGCAACTTAATACCCAACGGTTGTTCGGATGATATCCGGCGGGTGGATTATTAGTCATAGATGCAGTTGGATTACGGTCTATGTATTATGTTGTAATGCCCAAGTGAATCTCATAGTGATCCTCATGACATGTACATGCATTGTTTGCATTCTTTATTCTGTCAATTGCCCAACTGTAATTTGTTTACCCAGCATGTTATTTATCTTTATGGAGAAACACCTCTAGTGAACTGTGGACCCCGGTCCATTCTTTTATATTCATATTACTGTTTACTATTTACAAGCATTATTTACTTTCTCGCAAACAACTATATTTTACCACACGATATGTTTAATCCTTTGTTTACAACAAACCGGTGAGATTGACAACCTCACTGCAAGTTGGGGCAAAGTACTATGGTTGTGTTGTGTGCAGGTTCCACGTTGCTGCTGGTGCAAAGCTACGCCCCAGATAAGGCGCCATATATAAATTGTTTGGAGCAATCGCCAAGCCAGCTAGCATCAACTTTCGAAAGTTGGTTCTTTCTCCTATTGGATCGATTAAACCTTGGTTTGATACCAAGGGAAGACTTGCTGCTGTGCTCATCATACCTTCCTCTTGGGGTTGCCAACTGGGTGGCTAGCACCGCTATCAAGCAATTTTTATGGCACCGTTGCTGGGGAGAAAGAGGATTTCTGCAAGGGGAGTCTCTCGCTTTCAATCTTTTTACTTTGTTATTGTTTTGCTTATTTTCTTTACTTTATTTTTCCTTGCATCTTTTTATCAAAAATACAAAAAAAATAGTTCCATTATAGTTGTTATTTTTGCTTGTCTGCTTTTAGTCTTGCTAGAATGAGTAATCCTGAAGTTGAGGTTCGTACTTTTAAGCAACAAGGGGGAGAAAGTTTGAAAGATGCTTGGTACAGAATTAGTAATGCTCATCATAGATGTACAGAAAAGTATTCTACCATGATCCTCCTTAGGAATTTTTATGTTGGTATATCTAGTTGGAATAGGTACGTTCTTGATACTCTCGCAAGGGGTAATTTTCTGGGTACTCCTGCTTTGGAAGCATGCACTTTAATTGAAAGTTTAGTGGGAGTACCACCTATTCATGTTGTTAAAACTGAGATCACTTTTGAGGAAGTTATAGAAAAACTGAGCTCTTTAGAGAAAATTTTGCCAAATCTCCTTGATAACGCTAGCCAGGTTAATGAATCGATAGAAAGTATCGTTAAAAGAATCACTGTTTTTGAGGCTAGCACTATACATGATAGTCAAAACCTTAGGATTGGTAAATTAGAGGAGTCTATAGAAACTCTAAGTTCAATTTTCTCTTCTCTTAAATTTAAGAAGGAGAAAGCTTTTGTTGGAAAAAGAGCAAAAATTTATGTATGTTCCCAAGGTGTCTGTACCAAAACTACAGCATGTTTTTAAGATTGGTAAAACTTTTAGTTCAACTAAGAGTGATTTGCAGGTTGAACCATCTTCAGGGGTGCCTAAAGTGCCTATTGTTACAAGTGGTGTTTTCGAGGAAACAATTGATCTTAATGCTCCTTCATTTGAAAATACTCTATTTCCACTTTCTGCGCCTAGCTCAAAGGCGTTAAAGAAAAGCACTCTTGGGAGATAACCCAATGTTTTCATTTCAGTACTTTTTATTTTTGTTGAGTCTTAAAAGTTATTACTACTGTAATGACCTCTCCTTATCATTTTTATTTCTTTTTTGTGCCAAGAAGAACCTCTAATTGGAGGAAGGTAAGATTTGGGGAAGTTGTTGTCCTGAAACAGATTTCTGCGCTCTACCATAAAAATTCGTGAAAATTCTCAGAATGTCTTTTTGATCTGCGATTTCTTGTACACATGCCCCAGGTTGTTGTCTAACTTCCATTAGTTTTGCACTTTTCGATTTGAGCAACAGAAGATTTTCAAAAAAATCGATCTTTACCAGCTGTTCTGTTTTGACAGATTCTGCCACTATTTGTGTTTGCCTCTTGATCGCTTTCTTTTTTAGTTCTTTTGATATGCGGTGGCCCTCGAACACCACCGCATCATGTGCGTCAACAACATCCACTCTCAAGTCTGACATCATCAAGGCGTGGAAGAGAAGGAAGAACAAGAACCACCGAAAAGAAGCTTGGAAGCGCCGCAAGAAGAGGCGGCGGCTGAAGCTGGACTGGCTAAAGCCGGCCCACCGGCTAAAGCCTGCCTTAAACCCGGCTATAGCCGGCATGCTCGAGTTAGCTACGTCTTGGCCTTGAAGCCACCTATGTCTTCTATATCTTTAGTGACCAAACTACCCCCAGCTCGTGGCTGCCTATATATATGGGTCACTCTCCCCCTCCCTAGGATAGGCAAGAATTGAGATAAGAATTGGTATGATGCCTCACCCCTTGTGGGAACCCTACTAGATCTTCCATCTAAAAATCACCCTCTTTGTTTGGGTTCTCTTCTATTTGGGGAATTCTACATTGATTTGGATCTCTTGCATACAAGAGTGTGTAATTCTATCCAATTGATTGGTCTCTTCCCCACTTGGAATTCTATCCCTTGCAAGTCAATCTCTCACAAGGAATTCTACTCTTGTAGTCTCTTCGTTGTGATTCTATTGAGTTGGTGAATCGGGCCAACGAGGACAACCGGTGTGTATCTTGTGTGTGTGAGTTTGCCTTTCGATTTGTGTGTCATATTCATCGTATTTGTTGTGTTCTTCGTGTTCATGCTCTTCCCCCGCCATAAATCTTGTGAATGCGTGAAGATCAGGCCACATCCAAGGGGTCAAACCCTATCATATGGTATCAGCAGCTTTTGGTTGCCACGGATTTACTCTTGTTTATGATTTCCACCATAAATTTCGAAAATACAAAAAATAGCCCCAAAATTGCCTCGAAATTTGATCTCTGGATTTGTTGAGTTTTTTGTGGTTTTGATCCATAGATTTGATGTCTTGGGTGTTGATCTACATTGCCACAAATTTTCTAGCCCCAATTCCTCTTATTTCTCTTGGAATCGACGATTTTCTCTCCCAATTTCTGCCCAAGTCGACGAACATCTCGAACAGAATTTCTCGAAAAAGTCCGAGCCAGAAAAAGCCGGCCCTCAGACCGGCTAAAGCCGGCCCATAGACCAGCTAAAACCGGCCCCGCCTCCACCTCGCTCTCACATCCCGCATCGCTGCTCAGCACCCCCCGCCTCGCTCCGGCTTCCTGCTTTGCCTGCGCACCCGCCCTCCCTCCTCTGCTCCGTTTCTCCTGCGCCCCGCCCTTGACTCTGCTCGCCACCTGCCGCCACCATGCTTCACCCGCCATGGCCTTCCGCATCGCATCTGGCAGTGGCTGCTTCGCCCGTCCCGCTCGACGCCCCGCCCAGCTCGCTCCCGCCCCGCTCCGCACATCGCACCAGCTCCGCCTCGCCTCTGGCCGTGCGCTCGCGCCTTGCTCGCCTAGACCACTGCCCAAGCTCATAGTGCACCGCTTCAGGCCGCCAGGCCACCACCTCACCGCAGCAGCTCGCCGCCCTTCCCTAGAAGCCACCATGCAACACCCGCTCGCCCTCGCCCCCGGCTCCACTCTGCAGCTACCAGCAGCCGTAGCACACCGATTTGCTCCCAGGAGCATCACCAACCACCGCGTTTCCTCCGCAAGCAGCCGCGCAGCTCACCGCTAGGACCGGAAATAGCCGGCCTCCAAACCGGCTAAAGCCGGTATACATCCGCCAACATCCGCTGGCTCCATCTTGACACCCCCATTTTAACACCATATTACCCCTTTTGACATCAATTTGATAACTTTTGTGATTCCTTTTTGCCCCAAATTTTCGGGCATTGACGTGTGTGTTCGGATTTCGGTTTTTGTGTGCCTTGTTCATGCCAAATACTACCGCGCCTACATCATCATCGCGATGAAGGCATCGGCACCCCGGAACTTCGACTAGTCTTTTGACTCCACCTTCATTGACATCACCGCAAGTCATGTGTTTTGACACCGCCTAATCTTTGCATAGGTATAACTTGCTCTATCCTTGTAACCACTTTTCTTCCTTTGTGTACCTATCCCATTAAGAGTGGCTTTCCGAGTGTTGTGAAGCATTGCACAAGTGTCACGACTGTGAGAGGATTTGTTTGTGTGCGTAAGTTGAGCAAAGCTTCGAAGCAAGCTCGGTGAGAAAGATACAAAAAAGAAGAAATAGCCTAAGAGTGTGTGCCATACATAGATAGAAAATAAAGCTTTTAAGCATAGAAACACAAAAAATACCAAAAAGAGTGTGTGTTCCACCGATACAAAGGAGTTCAAAGCTTATAAGCAAAAAGAGAGAAAAGAGAAGAGTGGCATCTTATGCAAATCTTGTTGCTTCTTTCTTATGCAACAAAGCTATGGACTCTCTTGCGTTGGCGTGACACCGAGCTAATAGTCTTCGTTTGGACCATTTTGTTTCTTGCTCACTTCCTTGGTCACGCTAACCCCATTATATCTTTTTGTGTGTGTTTTCCGTGTTTCCTTGACGTAGATCATCGTTCTTGACATTTGCCTTTGGATTTTACCCACATTTGACAATAGACTTTTCTTTTGATCATTTTGTTTGGCATTTCCACATTTCTTACCCATCCACTATATAGCCTTTTGTGTGTGTTCTAACTTGTGCACCACGGTTGTCCTTTGGTGTTTCATCGATTCAATAGTTTTTATGGGAAGTGTTCCAATTGTAGTTTTCTAACCACCTTACTTTCCACAATATACTTTTAGCTTTGTGACCATGTCTAGGGATGGGTTCAACGCACGGCGCGCCGCCATGGACAAAAAGTGATGAGGACATCCCATCTATTGATACAACCGCTGCACCTACAGCGGAACACATACAAGGACCCATCACTCGAGCTCGTCCCAAGCAACTTAACTATCGGGTACTTTCGTTTCTTGGAACTCTTTCTCACATACATGAGAATATGATGCTGCCTAAATCAGATATGTTTGTTACTCTTAGGAATGATGGACCTAGCATGGATGAGAGGGACAAGCATTGGAGCATGATCGTGCATGGAGATAGCAGCAAGCGTTTGAGGATTGAAGAAGATGCCACGAGTGGAGATTTCAGAACTTTGAAGCCACCATAATGAAGGATGAAGACTTGGACGAAATATACAAAGAACTACTTCATAAATTCGTCCTTAGATAAATATGGTGTTGCGTCACTTTTATTTTTGGGCCAGGCCCATGTAATTTTCGCAGCAAATAAGACAGCCACTTTTAGGAGTCCGAATTTGAGGAGAAAAGGCCTGTTAGGGCTCCGTTCAACCACCATACCCATGGCTGGTCGCACCCCTACCTTTTCCTCCTCAAATACCCCCCGTAGCCGTCATTAGAACTCGGATTTTGTTTAGACTAAAAGTTAGCCATTGCTGCAACTACGCACTCGACTTTTGTGGCCAATCGCCCAGAAGAAGACCGCCTATTCAGAATCCCACCTTTAGAATAAAGCATACATCTTTCATCCGCAATATCTTGATTGCAGTATTAGTTCTTACTTGTTCTCGATTTCAGGTAGGAATTAAGACCCTCGCTGGTCAGGCTGATCGTGCATCCGCAAGATCAGTAACTCCCGGAGATTGTCCTAGCGATTGCATTGGCGCACGAGCTTCGCACGTGTAGTCGGATCGTCAAGCACGAACTCCACCCACCAAATCGACATATCAAGATCTCATCGAAAGATCGGACACCTTTGCCCTATCAAGTGGTATCAGATTTCAGGTTGCTCGGTGAGATTTACTGTTTTCGTAGTTTAGATTGCATCTGTGTTCATACCTATAAACCACGAAAAAGCCAAAAATACAGTTAGGGTTTAGATCATCTCGTCCCATAAACCATCCGAGCCTTTGCATTGTCTTTTCAGTTTGCATCGTTGAATTTGTGTCTGCATCCGCGTGTCGAGTTGCTGGTCTTAGTGTCTGTTCCTTTAGAGTTTCGAGTTCGAATCATCATAGTCCCGCCGCCGCCGCATGCTTGCACCACTGCTCCACCATATCCTTCCACCACCACGCCATATACTTCCGCCACCGCCTTCACATAAGTTTTTGTTCGTTCCTCCCAATTTCATCCGTGCCTTTTTGTTAGAGTCCGTGAGTTAGGTTTCGGTCGCCAGTCAAGAGGAAGAAGAAGAGCAAAAAAAAAGTCAAATCCGCATCTAAGTCGGGTTGACCCGTGCCTACTAGTCCAGTCCGAATCTAGTCCGAATTGGACAGTTTCATCAGTTTTTGACGGTTTTCGACAGCAAACTTCAACTGGCCATAACTTTTGCATACGATCTCCGTTTTCGACGTGCGACCACTCAAAATGCTCAACACGAAAAGATCTATCTAACCACAACATTGTTGTGTGACACTCAGAACGCCCAAAAAAGGTCGGGAAGGCCAAGTTTTTGCCCTCTGAAGTTTCGGACCCGAAAATTCCTGCAGATCTTCACTTATATCTTGCTTTGGAGCTGTTTTTTCTGCTTATTGTGCCACACCGTGACTTTCTTAGTGTTCTCGGCTCACGTCTCTAGCACGGTATAGCCTAGGACCAGCACAGTACCGTGGTTGAGCATTCTTTCAACATTGCATTGCTGTTTTGATATTTGCTATTTTTGCTACCATATAAGCCTTCCTACAGCTCCACATATTTCTGCACGTGCTTTGTATCGACACCTGGTAATCGCTTTGTGCAATTTTGGGAGACGCTGATCCTTGCTGGTTGCATATCACCATCCTCCTGTTTGGTAAGAACTTGTAAGAGCTTTGTATACCGCTTGACGGATTACGCGTGATTCCACCATATTTCGTAGTGCGTAGGTATATATATTTGTGCTTGCTTCTACGCTAACCATGACAGGAACCACGAAGGATGATGTTGATCCGGAGAAGATGACTAATGCAGAGTTGCATGCCCACTTCACTCGGCTGTTGGTGGGGCGTGCACAAGATGTGGATACACGCTTGGGTGATGTTGATTCCAAGCTTTCTGATGCGATGGACAAGATGGCTGGTCTTGAGGCATCCTTCAACACCAAGCTCGACGCCCGGTTCCAGGAAGTCCTGGCCCGTTTACCACCACTGCCACAGCCGGGCATCCCTGTACCACGTGCTCGCCGCGTTCCTCTCATACCGCCATCTGCGGGTACCGTTACAGCCGCGGCAGCTGCTGCGGCCGCTACGGAGGCGGCCACCCAGGACGGATATGCTGCTGACGACGGGGCAAACGAGTTCGAAGATGAAAACGAGCTCGACGAGGATGAGGTCCAACAACCTGCACCTGGCCGTCCGCGGCAATACAACCGCAACGCTCGTCCACCTCCGCGTCCGGTACGTGATGAGAACATGTGGCCAAACTGAAATTAAATATTCCGCCATTTGAGGGTAGATATAATCCTGATGCATATCTCACTTGGGAATTAGAAGTAGAGCAACGTTTTGTATGTTTACGCTACCCTGAGCATTTGCGTGTTAGTGCTGCTACATGTGAATTTACAGATTTTGCTTCTATCTGGTGGTCTGAATATTGTAGAGTCAATCATACTAATATTCCAGCTACTTGGCTTGGTCTAAAATATGCCATGCGTACTCGTTTTGTACCTCCACATTATCAACGGGACTTGCTTAAAAAATTAGCTCGTTTAGAACAAGGCAAAAATTCCGTACAAGATTATTATCAAGAGTTACAAATGGGCATGATTCGTTGTGGTATTGTAGAGGATAATGAAGCTATGCTTGCACGTTTCTTTGGTGGTTTAAATAAGGAGATTCAGCATATTTTAGACTACAAGGAGTACAACACTATTACTCGTTTATTTCACCTTGCTTGCAAAGCTGAACTTGAAGTACAGGATCGTCAACCATCATGGAGAAGAGCTAATAATTCTGCAGGTCGTACTCCTTCATGGTCTGCGCGTCAATCAGCTTCACCTTCTCGTGGGGATGCACCTGGTCCTTCCACCTCCAGGTATACCACGCCGACGTCAAGAACGCCACCTGCTCCTGCTCCATCACCATCAGCTGGTCCGACACGGAGTTCTTCTTCCATGGCCTCCACGGGGAAGACTCGCGACATTCAATGTCGCAAATGTTTTGGGTTTGGTCTCATCGAAAAAGAATGCAGAACCAAACGTGTGATGGTGGTGCTTGAAGATGGTGAATATGACTCTGCGAGTGATTTTGATGATGATACATTGGCACTTATTGCGGCACGTGATGGTGCCAATTCTGATTCTGACAAGGAGATGGAGGTAATGGGAGCTGAGACTGCTGATCAATACAAGAGTTTAGTTGCACAACGTGTCTTGAGTGTGCAATTGAGCAAAGCCGAGCATGATCAACGCCACAATTTGTTTCAAACAAGAGGCGTTGTTAAGGAGAGAGCTATCCGGATCATCATTGATGGAGGGAGTTGTAACAATCTGGCTAGTATTGACATGGTGGAGAAGCTTGCTCTACCCACACGACAACGACCTCATCCCTATTACATTTAATAGTTTGATAGCTCCCATAAGCTCAAGGTAACAAGAACTGCACGCGTGTATTTTACTATTGGTACTTATTCAGATTGTGTTGATTGTGATGTTGTACCTATGCAAGCTTGTTCTTTGTTACTTGGTAGACCATGGCAATTTGATAGAGAATCTGTACATAATGGTAAAACTAATCAGTATTCTCTTACACATGCTGGCAAGAAAATTGGACTTAAACCCATGACTCCAGAACAAATTTTGAAAGATGATCTTGCTAGAGCTAGTAGATTAAAAAATGATGACAAACATAAGAGTGAGAATCAGATTGTTGCTGCAGATTTTGTACCCCCTAAGCATTCTTCTAAATCTGATTCTAACCATGCTACTGAAATTCGTTTGAAGAATCCTTGTTTACTTGCTAGCAAATCTGATCTTGCTGAAATTGATGTCAATATTACTCCATGTTATGCCATTGTTTGCAAACAAGTTCTGTTTTCATTAGAGGATATGCCTCCTTCTTTGCCACCTGCGGTTGCTAACCTTTTGCAGGAATACATGGACGTTTTTCCACAAGATGTTCCACCTGGACTTCCACCTATTCGTGGGATAGAACACCAAATTGATTTGATTCCAGGAGCCTCACTGCCCAACCGTGCGCCATATCACACCAATCCTGAAGAAACAAAAGAGATCCAACGACAAATCCAGAGTTTATTGGACAAAGGTTATATTCGTGAATCTCTTAGTCCATGCGCTGTTCCTATTATTTTAGTACCTAAGAAAGATGGTTCTTCGCGCATGTGTACTGATTGTCGAGCTATTAATAATATTACCATTCGATATCGTCACCCTATACCTTGTTTGGATGACATGCTGGATGAGTTGAGTGGTTCTATTATGTTCTCTAAAGTTGATTTGCGTAGTGGTTACCACCAAATTCGTATGCAATTAGGAGATGAATGGAAAACAGCTTTTAAAACTAAGTTCGGATTATATGAGTGGTTAGTAATGCCGTTTGATTTAACTAATGCACCTAGTACCTTTATGAGACTGATGAATGAAGTTTTACGTGCTTTTATTGGTCGTTTTGTGGTGGTATATTTTGATGACATTCTCATATATAGCAAATCTTTAGAGGACCATTTGGATCATTAACGTGCTGTTTTCAATGCTTTACGTGATGCACGTTTGTATGGTAATCTTGAGAAGTGCACCTTTTGCACAAATAGAGTTGCTTTTCTTGGTTATGTTGTTACAGAACAGGGAATTGAAGTTGATCCAGCCAAGATTGAAGCTATTGAGAATTGGCCGCAGCCCAAGACGGTCACACAAGTGAGGAGTTTTCTTGGTCTTGCTGGGTTTTATAGGCGCTTTGTTAAAGATTTTGGTTCTATTGCTGCGCCATTGAATGAGCTCACAAAGAAGGATGTGCCCTTTGTTTGGGGTGATGCCCAACAAGAGGCCTTCATGATACTGAAAGATAAGTTAACACATGCTCCATTACTCCAACTTCCTGATTTTAATAAGACATTTGAACTTGAATGTGATGCTAGTAGAATTGGTTTGGGAGGTGTGTTATTACAAGAGGGCAAACATGTAGCATATTTTAGTGAAAAATTGAGTGGGCCTAGTCTGAACTATTCTACTTATGATAAAGAATTATATGCACTGGTTCGGACATTAGAAACTTGGCAACATTATTTATGGCCTAAAGAATTTGTTATACATTCTGATCATGAATCTTTGAAGCATATTCGTAGTCAAGCAAAACCGAATCGTCGCCATGCAAAGTGGGTTGAATTTATTGAATCTTTTCCTTATGTTATCAAACACAAAAAGGGTAAAATTAATATTATTGCTGATGCTTTGTCGCGCCATTATACTATGTTATCTCAGCTTGATTTCAAAAAATTTGGGTTGGAAACTATCAAGGAACAATACTTGCATGATGCTGAATTTAAAGATGTGTTGCAGAATTTTAAAGATGGTAGAACATGGAACAAATTCATCCTTAATGATGGATTTGTGTTCCGTGCTAACAAACTATGCATCCCAGATGGTTCCGTTCGTCTTTTGTTGTTACAGGAGGCGCATGGAAGAGGATTAATGGGACACTTTGGTATCAAGAAGACGGAGGATGTTCTTGCTACACACTTCTTTTGGCCACGCATGCGGCGAGATGTTGAGAGATTCGTGGCACGCTGCACTACTTGTCAAAAAGCTAAGTCTCGCCTTAATCCACATGGTTTATATATGCCTCTTCGTGTTCTGAGTGTTCCTTGGGAGGATATTTCGATGGACTTTGTTTTGGGATTACCTCGTACACAGAAGGGGAGGGATAGTATTTTTGTTGTTGTGGATCGGTTTTCTAAGATGGCACACTTTATTCCTTGTCACAAGACCGATGATGCTGCGCACATTGCTGATTTGTTTTTTCGTGATATCGTTCGTTTGCATGGTGTGCCAAATACTATTGTTTCTGACCGTGATACTAAATTTCTTAGCCACTTTTGGAGATGTTTATGGGCTAAGTTGGGGACTAAATTGCTGTTTAGTACTACATGTCATCCCCAAACTGATGGACAAACTGAAGTAGTTAATAGAACTTTATCTACCATGTTGCGGGCTGTTTTAAAGAAGAACTTAAAATTGTGGGAAGAGTGTTTGCCTCATATTGAATTTGCTTATAATCGTTCACTGCATTCTACCACAAAGATGAGCCCTTTTCAGATTGTCTATGGTTTTGTTCCACGTGCACCTATTGATTTGTTGCCTTTACCATCTTCAGTGCAAAATAATTTTGATGCTACACAACATACTGAATTGATTTTAAAATTGCATGCAACTACTAAAGACAACATAGAACGCATGAATGTTAAGTATAAAGTTGCTGGGGATAGGGGACGAAAGCATGTTGTGTTTGAGGTTGGTGATCTTGTTTGGTTGCATTTGCGCAAAGATCGTTTTCCTGATTTGCGCAAGTCTAAGTTAATGCCACGTGCTGATGGTCCTTTTAAGGTGATAGAGAAAATCAATGATAATGCATATAAACTTGAGCTTCCTGCAGATTTTGGTATGGTAAGTCCTACATTTAACATTGCAGATTTAAAACCTTACTTCGGTGAAGAAGATGAGGTTGCGTCGAGGACGACTTCAATTCAAGAAGGGGAGCATGATGAGGACATCCCATCTATTGATACAACCGCTGCACCTACAGCGGAACACATACAAGGACCCATCACTCGAGCTCGTGCCAAGCAACTTAACTATCAGGTACTTTCATTTCTTGGAACTCTTTCTCACATACATGAGAATATGATGCTGCCTAAATCAGATATGTTTGTTACTCTTAGGAATGATGGACCTAGCATGGATGAGAGGGACAAGCATTGGAGCATGATCATGCATGGAGATGTCAGCAAGCGTTTGAGGATTGAAGAAGATGCCACGAGTGGAGATTTCAGAACTTTGAAGCCACCATAATGAAGGATGAAGACTTGGACGAAATATACAAAGAACTACTTCATAAATTCATCCTTAGATAAATATGGTGTTGCGTCACTTTTATTTTTGGGCCAGGCCCATGTAATTTTCGCAGCAAATAAGACAGCCACTTTTAGGAGTCCGAATTTGAGAAGAAAAGGCCTGTTAGGGCTCCGTTGGACTACCATACCCATGGCTGGTCGCACCCCTACCTTTTCCTCCTCAAATACCCCTCGTAGCCATCATTAGAACTCGGATTTTGTTTAGACTAAAAGTTAGCCATTGCTGCAACTACGAGCTCGACTTTTGAGGCCAATCGCCCAGAAGAAGACCGCCTATTCGGAATCCCTCCTTTTGAATAAAGCATACATCTTTCATCCGCAATATCTTGATTGCAGTATTAGTTCTTACTTGTTCTCGATTTCAGGTAGGAATTAAGACCCTCGCTGGTCAGGCTGATCGTGCATCCGCAAGATCAGTAACTCCCGGAGATTGTCCTAGCGATTGCATTGGTGCATGAGCTTCGCACGTGTAGTCAGATCGTCAAGCACGAACTCCACCCACCAAATCGACATATCAAGATCTCATCGAAAGATCGGACACCTTTGCCCTATCAAAAAGCTCGCCAACTCCTACCGACAACTTGATGACCACCGCCACGCCATCGACAAGAACATCGCCGACCTCAACCTCCACATGAACAAAAGGTTCGACAACGTCACCGCAAGGATGGAGGACTCGCAAGCGACGCTCACCGCAAGGATGGAGCAACTCATGTCGTCTTTCAACAACTTTAAGCGCCAACATCACCGCTCAAGGTCGCGTTCATCAAGATCTTCATGCTCCAACCATGTGGGTCACCATGAGCGCCATCGACAACCTCACCCTCAAGAGCATGGTGCAAACCATCAACAACATCTTGATAGCCTATGTGAGAGGAAGAAACCAATCCCACGCAAGGATGAGAGCCACATACACATTGAGATCAAGAGTGATACACCACATGAGTTGAGTGAGGATATTTTGCTCTCTAACAACTTAAACTCTACTCCTCTTGTGTTGTCTTCTTCTTTGCTAGGTTGCGCGAATAATGATGACGTCCTTTCCATGGAGATGAGGGACTCCACTATATGTGAGATGAGTGAGTACACTATATGTGAGATGAGTGAATCCACTATATGTGTGATGAGGGTTAACTCGACAAATGTCCTAAATGAAGGACTTAGGATCGGGGAGATAGGGCGTCGGATGAACTCGAAGGTAAGGTTAGTCAAAATAGGTGTATATCGAAAGTAAACTTGGGTGTTGAACCTTGCTTGCTTTCAATCTGCCCTACACTGTCCCATCCTGGGGCGTGATTTATTTACTCGAGCCTGTGCTATTATATTTCTTGCGTCCTCCTTCCTTTTTTGTCGCCTTTCTTCTTCTGATGACTCGCTAGATTTGTTTCGTGTGACTTTATGCTTGAACTTCTCTTTTTGCCTCTCCTTGTAGCTTGTCAACTTCGCTTCTGGACCTTTTCCCCTGATCTTGTCTTCCAATATCCCGAGGCTTCATATTGCGGCTTGGTGCATGTCTTCCCGCGGATCCCCGGGTTCTGGCCGCGTGGTTAGTAGGTATGTCTGTGCTGCTATTAGCGCTGCTTCCGGTGTTTCTTGCACGAAATCTTCTTCCTCCTCCTCTAGCTGTGGAGTAATACTTCTCGAGTACCTTTCCTCTCTACTCTGCGCTATTGTTCCTCTGTTGTGTTTTGGGTCTCCACGCCTTTCCCTACTGTACTCTGAATCATCACTATAGTCATCCCAATACTCTTCCCTTGACATACTATTATTATCTTGACTTCTCAAAAGCATGTCTCTTTCCTCTCTCAGTTTCTTCTTGTGCTGGTGTAATGCGTATTGATATCCCATTAGAACTTCTCTTCTTGCGCCTTCGGGTACTTCTGTGCCATGATTGATAGTTGACATGATGATCCTCCACTCTCCGGCTGAGACATGAATTTTCTCCTTCTCCTTTTTATTGTGCTCCTTTATCTTGTCGACCTGCCTGTCGACCCCTTCGTTTCCCTTGTTATTGTTTTCTTCTTCTGCTTCAGAGATAATGACGCATAACTGGTGTACTCTTTTGGAGACGCCACTACTTTCAGCGGCGAAGTCCCTTCTACTATTGTGCATTTTAACCGCTTTTACTTCCGTGTCAAGTTTTTCCTGGATTTCGTTGACTTCTGCGACTTGTGCTTCTTCTAAGCTGACCGGCGAGTTTACCTCGCTGAAAGAGCCTTCAGATGATTCCATCATTGCTACTGTCTCGGGCTCGCTTGCCGACGGATCTGGCTTCGTCGGATCTGTTAGGCGAGTCGAACCCGAAGGTCCGACTAGTGTGCTTAGACTTCCGATCGTCAACTCCGTCTCTTGATTTCCGCTGGTTCCTGCACTGCTGTTGGCTAAAACTGAAAAAGCCATCGAATTCATGATTCCAACGCCCTTGATCCCCACGGTCGGCGCCTATTGACGAGGGTTAACTCGACAAATGTCCTAAATGAAGGACTTAGGATTGGGGAGATAGGGCGTCAGATGAACTCGAAGGTAAGGTTAGTCGAAATAGGTGTATATCGAAAGTAAACTTGGGTGTTGAACCTTGCTTGATTTCAATCTGCCCTACACCGTCCCCTCCTAGCCCCTATATATAGGTGGCCAGGTCTCGAGGATCGGGTAGGGTCCAATACAGATTACAACATCGACATACGGTAAGAACTCGTATCTCGACTATCATTACAATTGGGCCTGGCTTAACGGGCCTCAGGGGTACTCAACTAACGGGCTCTATTAGCTATACCCTTGTTAGTAGCCCCTGAGATTCTACCAGAATTGCAGATTCGGGTTAAATCTCTAATCTTCAAATCTTCGACTTCGATCAATTCTTCGACTTCTTCATATCTTCAAATCTTCGACTTGGTCTTTCGACTTATTTTCATGATAATATCTCGCAAGGGGTTTTGATGAACAAGCCTGACAACTCTGACGGATCAAGAGGTCAGTTAACTGCCAGAACAGATAGTTGCCACCTACTTCAAATTCAATCCCCTTAGACTTGAATTCGGGATACCGGTCAAACCCATTCTTTTGCCGCATTTAGGACTTACAAAGAATGAGTCCCAGTGGTTCTCAGGGTACCCAGTGCGTCCACCAGGATTTTCTTCGCGTCGTAGACACGGATACATACCAGCAGAGCGCATCCATGTGCGTATACCAGGCCACACAAGACGGATCCTGGGGTCTTACCTTCGTGATAAATCACGGCATTCAAGTTTCGTTGCGATAACGTAACTCAAGAATCACATGTCGCAGTCTCATTTGACTGATGGAATATCAAAGAATTATATTAACTTCTCACGAGTAACTCCCGATGGGAGTAGTCGCTCTATATTTTGTTGACTATGTAGTCGAAGTTTCATGGTTGTCGAAATGTTGAGCGGCTCGCACCGTATCCATCATAGTTTTCTTCATCTTTATTGCTGATTCTTTTATTTTCTATCGGGTGCGCGCTCAGCGCTCCCGATGGGAGTAGCCCCCGAGGCTATGGTTGGATACTTGTAGTCAATCATAGGTCAAATTGACTTCCTCTATTCCTTCTTCTTCTTCCTGTTGTAAGCCCCCGAGCCCTAGGCGAGGTTTCCCGTACTTTCTGTGATACATTCTTTTTTACTTTGTTATTATCGTCTGCTATGTGCATAATTTAACTCCTTTGGAAATATTTTATGGGCCTTGTTTTCGCGGAGGCCCGTTAACATGTGCTTATAAATAAAGCACACTTTGGCGAGGGTAAAAACCCTAAATAGATTCCTCCGCCGTATCATCTTCTTCTTCATCTAGGGTTTCTTTTCTGCCCACTTGTCTCCATGGCTGATGCAGATGGGTCCCGTCTGAACCTTGGCTCCCCGACAGTGCCACGGGGTCGCGGCCACCCTCGTGGCAGCAAGAATAAGGTAGCACCAGCTGCTATAGGATCTTCGTCGTCCGCTCCAATGAAGCGGCGTCCCGGCCGTCTGGCCGGGAGTAAGAATAAACCAAAGGTGCCTGTTGCTACCCCAGGTCCAAGCACATCTCCTGGTAACACTTCTTCTCCTCAACCAAGGATATACTCATTTTTCTGCATCGCCGGCGCGCAGTGCCGTGAAATTCAGTGGCTGCCGCTGAAGTTCACCCAATTCATGGATGGGCGTGAGTTGCGTGAAGCAATTCTGGGTGAACATTCTGGGGGAGGAACTCCCTATGAGGTGGAAGTTTGGTACGACAACGCTGGCGAACAATACTTCAAGGGTGGCTGGTCACAGTTTGTGGATGATCACGACATCCAGTGAGGTTTCTTCATGACCTTCGATTTTCACGTGGGCACGTCTAAGTTTGACGTGAAGATCTACGATGGTACTCAATGCCAGAAGGAGTACGAGGCTAAAGTACACTTCCACTAGAGTCTTCTTATGTAATCTCCTTTTTGAGTTGCCTTGTTGCCGTGCTATCTGTAATAAATAACCGTACTTGGTTTTGATGTTTTTAATAGACCATGGGAACAAATCGTTTGTTCCGAGGCATGCTATATATATTATCGGGTTCTCTTGAACCAATTTATACTGCTTGAAGAATATCGGGTTGTTGCACAACCTAGTAGTATTGCTTTGAAAGATCTCCATATTGTGATAAACTTTCTTTCGTACAACCCGAGGGTTGAAGCCCCCTAGTGGAAAAGTAAAATATTTGTACAATTTGTCGAGTTAACCCAAGGAACCCGACCTATTGCCTCATGTTCTGGGTTCAGAGGGTCAACTCGAAGTTACTAATGTTACTAGACTTCTTCTATGCGTAGAAACGTCGTAGCTGCTCCGCATTCCATGGGTTGCTTTCATCTTTTCATGTTTTCTTGTCTTGTAGTCGATAAGCTCCTCCTGGTATTACTTCTGTGATGATGTAAGGTCCCACCCAAGGGGACTCTAACTTGCCGTGGCTGTCCTGCTTGAGTCGTAAGACTAAATCTCCCACCACAAAGGATCGCGGTCAAACTCGACTACTATGGTAGTTCCGCAAGCTCTATTGATACTGCGTGGCTCTTTCCAGCGCTTTATCTCTTGCTTCATCCAGTGCATCGACATCGTCTTGTAACGCTTCTGTTGAGGTTACTTCATCGTATGCCGTCACTCTTGGAGCTTCGTGTGTAACTTCGACTGGAAGCACGGCTTCTGTGCCGTGGACCAGGAAAAAAGGAGTTTCTTGAGTAGCTGCGTTAGGTGTGGTTCTTAAACTCCAAAGAACGGAGGGCAGTTCATCTACCCAAGCACTCTTGGCTTTCTCGAGAGGTGCTAAGAGCCTCTTTTTTATCCCGTTGCATATTAGGCCATTGGCTTTTTCGACTTGCCCGTTTGTCTTTTGGTGTGCTACAGATGCGAACTTGAGCTTGATTCCCAAACCTTCGCAATAACTCTTGAATTCCTTTGAAGTGAAGTTTGTCCCATTGTCCGTGATGATGCTGTATGGTACACCGAAGCGAAACACTATTGACTTAATGAAATTGATTGTTGCTGTCGAATCTTGAGTTGTTACCGGGGCCGCTTCCACCCACTTGGTAAATTTGTCGACTGCCACTAGCATGTAAACATGCCCTCCTGGCCAGGATTTGTGCAACTTCCCTACCATATCGAGGCCCCATTGTGCAAAGGGCCAGGACTGGTATTGGCTGTAACTCTGCTGCTGGTGCGTGTGGTCGAGATGCGAATCTTTGACTTCCAAACTATATCTTTCGCGTCTTCGATGGCTGTTAGCCAATAGAATCCTGCTCGAAACGCTTTTGCCGCGATTGCCCTACTGCTAGCATGATGGCCACATACTCCGGCATGTATATCTTTTAATATTACTTGCCCTTCTTGAGGTGTGACGCAACGCTGCAAAATGCTAGTTATGCTCTTTTTGTATAATTTCCCCTGCAACACAACAAATGCTTTCGATCGTCGAGTTATTCTCTTGGCTTCCACTGCATCTTCTGGTAACTTTTTATTTATCATGTATGCGAGATATGGTTGCATCCATGTTTCTTCTATCATCATGACTTCTTCGGGTTCTGGTGCACTCTCGTCCCTTTTCGCACCAGCCCCCGAGCCTGCTCCAGTAGTCAAACTTTTGACGCTTTTTATCGATCTTTCCACTATTTCTTCCCAGAAGACTCTAGATGGCATGGGTAGGCACTGTGACCCGATATTTGCCAAATTGTCGGCTTCTTCATTGCTGTTTCTACTGATGTGCGAGACTTTGCACCCATCGAATGTTCCTTCGAGATAGTGATATAAGTTCTTGTAGGCCATCATGTTGTCATTAATTGTGTCGCATCTGTTCATGACTTGTTGAACAACAAGGTTTGAATCTCTGAATATTTTTAGACGAGTTGCTCCACACGCCTTGGCCATCTTCATTCCATGCAGTAAACCCTCGTATTCTGCTTCATTATTAGAGGCCTGCGGAAAGCTCATCCTTAAAACGTATTTCAGTTTGTCGCCGTGTGGTGATATCAAGACTACTCCTGCGCCTGCGCCTTGGACTCTCTTAGAACCGTCGAAGTACATTGTCCAAACACTCGATAAATCTGGCGGTCCCGTGCTCTACAAATCCAACTACTTTGCTGTGAAATCTGGCAAGATTTGCGACTTGATCGCCTTTTTTTTCATACGTGATGTCCATGGGAGATAATTTGATTCCCCACAAAGAGACACGTCATGTTGCTGAAGGATTGTTCAGTATGTTCGATAGTGGTGCTTGATTGACCACTATAATTGGATGCACCGCAAAGTACTGTCGCAATTTCCGTGTTGTTGTAAAGACGCTATATGCAAGTTTTTGATAGTGCGGATACCTCTGTTTTGTCAGAGAAAGTACTTCGCTGATGAAATATACCAGTCTCTGGACACCGTGGGCTTTACCTTCTTCACTTCTTTCAACTACTAATACTGTACTCACCACCTGATGGGTTGCGGCAATGTAGAGTAGTAGTGGCTCTTTTTCTTTTGGTGCGACCAGCACTGGTGGCGTGGAAAGCACTTTTTTCAGCTGTGCAAAGGCTGCATCTGCTTCTTCTGTCCATTCAAATTTATCATCTGACTTCTTCATGAGTGCATAGAAAGGGAGTGCTTTCTCTCCCAGTCGAGCAACGAACCGACTTAGCGCCGCGATGCGTCCTGCAAGTTTCTGTACATCGTGTAGTTTCGTGGGCTTCCCCATTGTTAAAATTGCTTGGATATTCTCTGGGTTTGCCTCTATTCCCCGCGCTGACACCAGGAACCCTAAAAGTTGTCCTGCCGATACGCCGAAGGAACACTTTGTCGGGTTAAGCTTAAGCTTGTACCTGCTTAGGTTGTCGAAAGTTTCTGCCAAGTCGCTGATTAGGGATTCCTCCTTTCTTGTTGTAATGACTACATCGTCAATATAGACTTGGATATTGCGTCCTATTTGGCTCCCAAGGCAGCTTTGCATCATCCGTTGATAAGTTGCTCCTGCATTTTTTAGGCCGAAAGGCATCACTTGATAGCAGAACACACCATATGGCGTAATGAAAGCTGTCTTTTCTTCATCTTCTTTTTTCAACTTGATCTGGTTGTAACCAGAATATGCATCCAGAAAGGAAAGCCTTGCACATCCTGCTGTTGAATCAATTATCTGATCAATGCAGGGTAGAGGGAAGGGATCCTTTGGACAGTGCTTATTGAGAGATGTGTAATCGACACACACTCTTTGTACGTCTGTATTTTTCTTGGGTACGATGACTGGATTGGATACCCAACTCGAAGTTTTATTTTTCTGATAAATCCGGCGTTTTCTAGCCTGTGCAACTCTGACGCTATCGCCTTCCTCTTGGGTTCATCAAATCGTCGCAATGGTTGCTTGACTGGCTTCGCTTTAGGATCTACATTTAGTGCATGCTCGACGAGTTCCCTGGGAACCCCTGGCATGTCTGAAGGACACCAGGCGAAGATTTCCCAGCACTCACGGAGGAACTCGACGAGCGCGCTTTCCTATGCGGGATCCAGGTTTACCGCAATCAATGTTGTCTTGTTCGGGTCCGTAGGGTGGACCTGGATTTTCTTCAAGTCCTGAGTTGTGTCGAAAGCCTGATCTGGCAGGGATCGTCCAACGTCGGGTAGTACATTATGATCTGTTTCTCCTTTCAGCCTCTCATATTCTGCTGTCATGCCAAAAGTTTGTGCCATTCTATTGAATTCCTTGTCGCAAGTGTTGGCTACTTCGAAACTCCCTTGTACTGTAATTGTTCCTTTGGGTCCTAGAATTTTTAGCGTTAGATACGCGTAGTGAGGTACTGCCATGAATTTTGCAAATGCTGGGTGCCCTAGAATTACGTGGTACTGTGAGGGCCAGTCCATAACTTCAAATTCCAACTTCTCCATGCGATAGTTGCTGCTACTGCCGAAGCAGACATCGAGTTCTATTTTCCCCAGAGGATAATTTGCGGCTTCTGGTACTATTCCATGGAAAGAGCAATCTGTTGGCTTCAAGCTTGACAGCGATATACACATTGCCTTAAGGGTTCTGGCATATATTAGGTTTATGCCACTTCCTGCGTCTATGAACACTCTTCTGATGTCGTACCCTCCTATTTGCGCTTTTAACACCATTGGCGAGTGGCCCGGCCTGGGACTTTTCCTTGGGTGGTCTGCCCTGCTGAACTTGATTGGCTGATCTAACCACCGTAAGTACTCCGTAGTGGCTGGTGGCGACGATATTGCTAGGTTTACCTACCTGGATATATTCTTTCGCTCTTTCTTTGACTTGGGCACCGGTTGAATCATTGCCGATATGTAAACTTTCGACTCTAAGTGCCTTGCTAGCCTTTGTACTTGATATCCTTGACTTGTGTATTTTTCTCCTTGCCAACCCCCTTGACTTGAACCCATGGCGCTTTGTAACCTCAGGAAAGTTCTACAATCCTTCATCTGGTGGTTTGAAACTCTTTTTCCATCAAGATACGCGTAGTGGATTCGACAAGGCCCATATAGCATGTCTTCGGCCGAGGGGCCGGAGTATCTTGGCTTTTCTGCTCCTTTTGCTTGAAACTTCCTATTTTCATAACCTTCCTCTTCCCTTGCTTCGTATCCCGCGGCTACCTGACTTCGCCTTCCTTGGTTATCCCTGCTGCGGTGTCATCTCTTCTGTCTACTTGTTCTGTCGACTTCTGGTGAACGTCCTCTTTTGTTGTTATATGCGTCCTCTCCATCAGCGAATCTGTTGGCTTCTTCCATTAACTCGGCTACTGTTGTTGGCCTTGTTCTTCCTATCTCTTCCATGAGGTCTGAGCAACGAAGGCCAGCCGAAAAAGCATCTATTGCTCTTTCGTCGGAGACGTCCTCTACTGAGTTTTTGATTACACTCCATCGTTGTATATAAGAATGTAGCGTTTTGCCTTTCCTCTGCACACACGCCTTGACTTCCTCCAGTGACGCTGGGTGCTTATATGTTGAGCAGAAATCTTTTATGAATTGTTTTTCGAATTCTCCCCAACTTCCGATGGATTCACTGGTAGGGTGTTTAACCAGGACCGTGCTGGGCCGGTGAGGTGTAATTGCAGACTTTGCATTGCTGTCGCTTTTGTTCCCCCTAATATCTGTACTGCCTGCAGGTAATCTGCCAACCATAAGGTAGGTTCTTGCGACCCATCATATTTTTGCTGGTTGTGAGGTAACTTGAATCCTTTGGGTACCCGCATTTTGCGAACCCTGCGGGTAAAGCACAACGCGCCCATCTCCTTTTCGTCGTCCTCATAATTTTCTTCTCTCCAGGCATGGCGTGATTTATTTACTCGAGCCTGTGCTATTATATTTCTTGCGTCCTCCTTCCTTTTTTGTCGCCTTTCTTCTTCTGATGACTTGCTAGATTCGTTTCGTGTGACTTTATGCTTGAACTTATCTTTTCGCCTCTCCTTGTAGCTTGTCGACTTCGCTTCTGGACCTTTTCCCCTGATCTTGTCTTCCAATATCCCGAGGCTTCATATTGCGGCTTGGTGCATGTATTCCCGCGGATCCCCGGGTTCTGGCCGCGTGGTTAGTAGGTATGTCTGTGCTGCTATCAGCGCTGCTTCCGGTGTTTCTTGCACGAAATCTTCTTCCTCCTCCTCTAGCTGTGGAGTAATACTTCTCGAGTACCTTTCCTCTCTACTCTGCGCTATTGTTCCTCTGTTGTGTTTTGGGTCTCCACGCCTTTCCCTACTGTACTCTGAATCATCACTATAGTCATCCCAATACTCTTCCCTTGACATACTATTATTATCTTGACTTCTCAAAAGCATGTCTCTTTCCTCTCTCAGTTTCTTCTTGTGCTGGTGTAATGCGTATTGATATCCCATTAGAACTTCTCTTCTTGCGCCTTCGGGTACTTCTGTGCCATGATTGATAGCTGACATGATGATCCTCCACTCTCCGGCTGAGACGTGAATTTTCTCCTTCTCCTTTTTATTGTGCTCCTTTATCTTGTCGACCTGCCTGTCGACCCCTTCGTTTCCCTTGTTATTGTTTTCTTCTTCTGCTTCAGAGATAATGACGCATAACTGGTGTACTCTTTTGGAGACGCCACTACTTTCAGCAGCGAAGTCCCTTCTACTATTGTGCATTTTAACCGCTTTTACTTCCATGTCAAGTTTTTCCTGGATTTCGTTGACTTCTGCGACTTGTGCTTCTTCTAAGCTAACCGGCGAGTTTACCTCGCTGGAAGAGCCTTCAGATGATTCCATCATTGCTACTGTCTCGGGCTCGCTTGCCGACGGATCTGGCTTCGTCGGATCTGTTAGGCGAGTCGAACCCGAAGGTCCAACTAGTGTGCTTAGACTTCCGATCGTCAACTCCGTCTCTTGATTTCCGCTGGTTCCTGCACTGCTATTGGCTAAAAGTGAAAAAGCCATCGAATTCATGATTCCAACGCCCTTGATCCCCACGGTCGGCGCCAATTGACGAGGGTTAACTCGACAAATGTCCTAAATGAAGGACTTAGGATCGGGGAGATAGGGCGTCAGATGAACTCGAAGGTAAGGTTAGTCGAAATAGGTGTATATCGAAAGTAAACTTGGGTGTTGAACCTTGCTTGCTTTCAATCTGCCCTACACCGTCCCCTCCTAGCCCCTATATATAGGTGGCCAGGTCTCGAGGATCGGGTAGGGTCCGATACAGATTACAACATCGACATACGGTAAGAACTCGTATCTCGACTATCATTACAATTGGGCCTGGCTTAATGGGCCTCAGGGGTACTCAACTAACGGGCTCTATTAGCTATACCCTTGTCAATGTGAGAGTGAATGTTTCCACTTTGAGGGCATGAGTGATACACCGAGTTAGACAACAGTGGTAGTTGATAGGTCAAGTGAGGCCATTTCGATTTCTAACAACTTACCCTCTACCTCGAGTGTGTTCTCTCATGTTGCAATAGATTCCACGGATGAAGCAACGCCAACCTTGGAGAAGATGTACATGGTGCATACACATGATGATACCACACCATGCTTAGAAGATGATGAGCATGTCGGCCACATGGAGCTACCTATTTCAACAACACCTACCTCAAAGGAGTGCGACTACAAAGGTAACAACATAGTTGTTGGTGATGCCATGATTCCCCTAGTGGACATGAACATGTTAAGCTATGAGTTCTTCACTTCATCTCCTATTGCATGCAATATGTTGAACAGTTGCTCTTTTCCATGTATTGCTTGCAATGATGACAATGATGCTTGTGTTGTGACAACCTTGTCGAAAAATTGCTCTTTCCCTAGGTATGTCGACAACAAGGATAAAATTTTGAACATGTTTTATGCACAATGCTTGCAATATTCTTCCATTAATGCAACCAAATGTTGAACAATTGCTCTTTCCAATGCTTGGTTTGCAATAATGTTAATATGTTTGAAAATGAGAAGGCCCCCATAGCTCTCTCAAATAATGAACATTTTTTATTTGCACATGATAAGCATGTTTGCACATATACATTGCATAATCACCATGAATATTATGATATATTTCTTGACGCTAATGGTGATGTGCAAATAACGAGATGCATCATGATGGATGATGTATTCATCTACCATGCACACACATTGTTTTTGCTATCTTTGGTGTGTGTAGGTACGCGGGCAATAACGTCAACCTCGATTGAACACGAGTTGGCGAAAAGAGCTCTTGAGAGCATATTACTTGTGAGTTCAAACTCGAACTCCACCCGCTTACCCTTCACATGCTTTGCATCCAACATGTTGACCACTTTCTCTTCCATATGGTTTCTTTGCAAGCATGTTGAGGACTTTTGTGACACTTGTGACATTCATGCTCCCATGATATTGAACATTGATGCTTTATGTGTTGCAACATACATGTGGAACGATTTCTCTATCTTTTGTTTTGTATGCAACCACATTGCTATATTGGCCATGACTTGTCACATGTGTTACCGCTTTGAGTTCATTGGTGTTGCATCCAACAAGTTGACAAATTGCTCTTTCTTTTGGTTGGGATGCATAACCACTTGTGATAATGATGTTTTCTTCTACTTTTGGATGAATATGATTTGTGTTGCAACAAATATGATGAAAACTTCTTCTTTCCTATGGTTTGTTTGCACACATGTTGATGATGATTTTGACATCTTGTCGTATGTGTTTTTGCCAAACTCTCCTCTTATTGCTTCAAGGATGTTAACTACTTGCTCTTTCCAAAGCCTTGAGCACAATAATATGTATGTCTTTCACCATAAGATGGACACCATGGTCTTCTCAAATTTTGATGGAGTTTTTGTGTTCCCGCATTTGGAAGATGTTCAAACAATTTGCTTACACATAGACCTTGCATATGCATTCCCTTTATTATACTTGTGTTGTGCTAATTGTGTTGTGAACAAGAATGGACATGTCCTTGATGATATGCTCCCCTATCACGCACACACATACTTTGTTTGGTCTTTGTTGTGCATAGGTACACATGGATATTATTGGTGGATGCGCTCCCGCGAGTGGTTTCAATCAAACACTTCAACAACGAGAGCACATCAACAACTTAGTAAGGTGACGTCCTTCTACTCAGGAACTCATGCCATAAACTCTAAGAATTGGCTACTCTTTGAGTGTTGTTTTGCTTTGCTTGTGACCTTTGTAGGCTTCATGGAAGGTGAAGAAACATTGAAGAGTTGCCAAACAAATCTTCGCAAGAACGACCACATGGCGCAATCCAAGTACAATTGCCTACATCTACCTCCCCTACATGATGATGTTGAGTCAACGTCGAGGACGACGTTCTTTGAAGTGGGGGGAGATGATACAGGGTGGCCTTCGGACACCACCGCATCATGAGCGTCAACAACATCCACTCTCAAGTCCGACATCATCGAGGCATGGAAGAGAAGGAAGAAGAAGAACCACCGGAAAGAAGCTTGGAAGCGTCGCAAGAAGAGGCGGCGGCTGAAGTGGATCGGCTAAAGCCGGCCCACCGGCTAAAGCCAGCCTTAACCCCGGCTATAGCCGGCCTGCTCGAGTCAGCTACGTCTTGGCCTTGAAGCCACATATGTCTTCTATCCCTTTAGTGACCAAACTACCCCTAGCTCGTGGCTGCCTATATATATGGGTCACTCTCCCCCTCCCTAGGATAGACATGAATTGAGATAATTGGCATGATGCCTCACCCCTTGTGGGAACCCTACTAGATCTTCCATCTAGAAATCACCCTCTTTGTTTGGGATCTCTTCTATTTGGGGAATTCTACCTTGATTTGAATCTCTTGCATACAAGAGTGTGTAATTCTATCCAATTGATTGATATCTTCCCCACTTGGAATTATATCCCTTGCAAGTCAATCTCTCACAAGGAATTATACTCTTGGAGTCTCTTCCTTGTGATTCTATTGAGATGGTGAATCGGTCCAATGAGGACAACCGGTGTGTATCTTCTGTGTGTGAGTTTGCCCTTTGATTTGTGTGTCATGTTCATTGTATTTGTCATGTTCTTCGTGTTCATCCTCTTCCCCCGCCATAAATCTCATGAATCCGTGAAGATCGGGCCACATCCAAGGGGTCAACCCCTATCATCTTTTGATCACGGAACTTTTCAGGAAGTTGCTACAGTAGCTTATGCTTAATTGGGTGTTATACTTGAGTTGAAACTGAACCAAAAGAGTAGATTTACTATCGTGCTTACACTAATGTTGCTAATAAGAATTGTGTGAAGTTTTGTATGAAGGAACTTTTCAAGTGTAGGGAAAGGAGAATGATGAGATGAGATGAAGTATGGACAAAAGCTCAAGCTTGGGGATGCCCATGTCACCCCAAGAAATATCCAAGAAGTACAAGCGTCAAAGCTTGGGGATGCCCCGAGGCACCCCTTCTTCATCGACAAATATTAGGTCACCTTTCAAGACACTATATTTTTATTGCTTCGTATTCTATGTGTTTTTCTTGGAGCGTCTTTACTTTTGCTTTCAGTTTTCTTTTGTTTTGTTTGCTGCAATAAATGGTTGGACCCCAACATATTTCTCTTGGAGAAGACGCATTCCATTTTTCATTGCCAAGAACACTCTAGTTTTGACTCTTTTCGTTTAACGAGTGTTCTCTTTTTCTAGTACTGCGTTTAGCTTTCATTTTTCGCCTTGATTTTTGTTCAGAATTTGTTATTTCCTTGAAGCAAGGTGTATTTAGACCTCTGGTCTATGTTGGTTTTCATCTTTAAGAGTTGATTCAAAAAGGTTGATTGGTGTTGGAAAAGAGAAAAAAAATTCATGCCTATAGTGGTACAAATGGGAGCTTGTTTAGACTGTGGCTTAGACTTTTGCATGTCATGATTGATGTTATTTTGATTATATGCTTAGTAGTTTTTGTCGTAGCATGACTTGTCTCAAATGACTAAGATTGCTTAATGTGCCTTTGAAAGAATCATGCGTTGTTTTTATTATATGGGAGCATATTATTGTGGTTTTCTCCTTTGATGCTTTATTTGGGTTGACTTGGTGCATGCTTACACCATGTTTGACTTTAACAAGTTGCCTTAAGCCTCTATGATCATTTGGTTTTTGACTTGTGATACCACTTTATGCTTTGGTTAATAATGTTTTGTCGCTATGCATGATTATGGTCGTTATTGCTCTCTTAGTTGGTCGCTCCCAGTCTTTTGCTAGCCTTCATATGTACTGAGAGGGAATACTTCTCGTGCATCCAACTACAAAAAACCAAGTTTACTCCAAAGAGTCTACTATAAATTCCTATGCATGGTATTTGCAAGCCATTCCAAGTAAATTTTTATGTGCTACCTTTCAAAAAAAACCCTTCAAAATACTTCTCATTTTGTGACACTATTTTCAGCTCATGGGGACATAGTGGTCGGATTTGCTATCTTCCATATTGTTATATTTCAAAAAAGAAAAAAAGAAAAGAAAAAAAGGCACTCCTCCATGGTATGTGAAAGTTGGTGGGCACCCGATGGAATCGGTTAGCCATGATTTGTGAAAGGAAAAGTGGGGAGGAGTGCCAAGCTTTATAAAAGAGCACAAATGTGCCAATCTCTCTCAAAACTTGCTTAGTATGGAAGATAGCAAGAACCCCATTGCCAGTCGTTGACAAGAACAACCACCTCTCAAAACAATTTTTATCTATGTTTTACAAATGAAAAGCTCTAGCACATGCTTAATCCCTGCTTCCCTCTGTGAAGGGCCTTTCTTTTACTTTTATGTTGAGTCTTCACCTTCTACCTTTATGCACCGTCTAAGAGAGCATAGTTGTCATTCTGAGTATAATGTGCATGGTCCCAAAATTTATTATTGATTGATTCATGATTATGGTTTTGCTTGTTCTTAAATTATTTGTATCTAGTCACCCTCTTAAACTTGAAGGTGTCCTATGCATTTATGTTTTGCTACTCCATGAAGGACAAGCTGACTACCACTTTGCTATGTTTTTCTATATGCTTGAAACACACACTTGACTTTCAATGCATTATTACTCATGATCTTTTGTTTGTGCTACTTTCATGTTATAACATGGTTGCTAAGTTTTATTGTCAAGATTATGTCTTTTATGCCCATGTTTAGAGTACTTTGATCTCAGCACTCAATACTTTACATTGTTTGATCAAGATTGTGTTGGTGCATGTCACCTCAAAAATTATTGTTTTGTTATCACTTACCTACTAGAGGACGAATAGGAGTTAAGCTTGGGGATGCTTGATACGTCTCAGATGTATCTATAATTTTTGATGCTTCATGATTGTTTATGCACCATTTCCTTTGTGTTTTGTTACACTTCGTGGCATTTTTATGCATTTTCTGGAACTAACCTATTAACAAGATGCCACAGTGCCAGTTCCCTATTTTCTGCTATTTTTGTGTTTCAGAAAAGTTACACAGGAAATATTCTCGGAATTGGATGAAACAAAAGCTAAAATTCCTATTTTTCCTGACATGAGACGGAGTCCAAAGCAGAGACGGAGGGGGCCAGAGGGTAGCCGCACCATGCCATGGCGCAGGCCACCCCTAGTCGCGCCAGGCTATGGTGTGGGCCCCTGGTCCACCCACTGACATCGCCCTTCCCCCTATATATTCTCCTCAACGAGAAAACCCTAAGGGCCCGAACTCTTTTCTAGAAAACATACTGCAAGTCGCCGGTGTCATCGACGCGAGATCAGGAGGGTCTAGAAGCTCTTCCCAGCACCCTGTCAGAGAGGGGAATCACCACCGGAGGTCTTCTTCATCAGCATTCCTGCCTCCGGAGTGATGTGTGAGTAGTCTACCTTGGACTATGGGTCCATAGCATTAGATAGATGGATGCCTTCTCCTCCATGTGCTTCATGTTTAGATCTTGTGAGCTGCCTATCATGATCAAGATCATCGTTATGTAATTCTATATGTTGTGTTTGTTGGGATCCGATGAATATTGAGTACTATGTTAGGTTGATTTGTGATTTATCATGTCTATGTTGTTTATAATCTTGCATGCTCTCCGTTGCTAGTAGATATCTTGGCCGAGTAGATGCTAGTAACTCCAAGAGGAAGTATTTATGCTCGATAGTGGGTTCATGCCTCTGGTAACTTGGGGGAGTGACAACAACCTCTAAAGTTGTAGATGTGTTGTTGCTACTAGGGAGAAAATAACAATCTTGTGTCCAAGGACATTTGTATTGTTTACTTTACACACTTTGCTTAAGGTGATAATCTGTTGCTTGCAACTTAATACCCAACGGTTGTTCGGATGATATCCGGCGGGTGGATTATTAGTCATAGATGCAGTTGGATTACGGTCTATGTATTATGTTGTAATGCTAGGTGAATCTCATAGTGATCCTCATGACATGTACATGCATTGTTTGCATTCTTTATTCTGTCAATTGCCCAACTGTAATTTGTTTACCCAGCATGTTATTTATCTTTATGGAGAGACACCTCTAGTGAACTGTAGACCCCGATCCATTCTTTTATATTCATATTAGTGTTTACTATTTACAAGCATTATTTACTTTCTCACAAACAACTATCTTTTACCACACGATACGTTTAATCCTTTGTTTACAGCAAACCGGTGAGATTGATAACCTCACTGCAAGTTGGGGCAAAGTACTTTGGTTGTGTTGTGTGCAGGTTCCACATTGCTGCTGGTGCAAAGCTATGCCCCAGATAAGGCGCCATATATAAATCTGGAGCAATCGCCAAGCCAGCTAGCATCAACCTTCGGAAGTTGGTTCTTTCTCCTACTGGTTCGATTAAACCTTGGTTTCGTACTGAGGAAAGACTTGCTGCTGTGCTCATCATACCTTCCTCTTGGGGTTCCCAACTGGGCGGCTAGCACTGCTATCATGCTGACATACTGCATGGGGTAGAGGGGTACAGTGTACACGACCGTCTTCATCCCTTTGTCCCAGATGTTCGTTGCCAACCTTCTGAACTTCTGCAGTATGAACGCTGTTATTATTTCTTCATATTACTATTTGTAAATTACAACATATAAATGAGCTGATGAGTGGATTTGGTGATGATGTGATCTTGCAGCGGGTTTGGATTCCGTTTCTACCTACTATGGGACAAGGGAGAGGAACTGCTGTTGCCACCGCCGTGGCAGACTTCCATTTACAGAGGTTATAAATCTTCACTTGGCTGGTCAATTGTTATAGTCAGAGTTTATCAATCGTCTTAATCATTTTTTATAAGTATCTTTCAATTGGGTCTTCATATATAACTTTTTTTAATTATTGCTTGATTGATTTTTACAGGAGTACGAGTATCGGTGCTTGATCAATTGTTTGGTTTAGTTCTGGGTCGAAGTCTGGGCATAAATTTATTTTCAGTTGGATTTGTATTTGAGAGTCTACGCAACGGCCAGGGCATTGGTCGCTTTTGACAGTCTAAGCAACGGCCAAGGCATTGGTGGCTGACTGCTCACTTGCAGCAGCTTCAGTGGGGCGTAAGGTTTATCTTCATTGTCACACTTTTACCAATGGGTTGTTTTTAGGAGTGTTTGTATTTGATAGTCTTACCCACATGTCGTAGTGGCTACAACAATCTGACCACATGCCAGGACATGACCGGCGGTGTATGCTCACTCACATGAGATTCAACGGGTCATAGGGACTATGTTCGTTGTCACACATAAACCATTAGCGAAATTTATCTTGCTCTGACTTCTTAGCGAAATTTTGGTACAAAAAAGCATGTGGGAGCAGGAAGGCTAGAGGATCAGCAAATGGGCTTTCATATGCCCCTGAGCATCTAGGATGAGTCAGTTCACAAAAATTATAATCATATATTGGTGGGGATACTATACATGCATTTCATGTGCTTTTAATTTTCACTTACATCCTCTCCAACCTCCCATGTCAATTTTATCTAACGCACATGTAGCTTTTTTTTCTTGTTCCTATACATGGTGAAAAAATTGTTTGAAGAAATAAATAACCAGGGTGCACACCCTTGTGTACGCCATTCACATTACTGAGTGAATACCCTTCAGCTTATGCTAAAGATAATTTATCTTAATATGCGGATGCATCGATTTACATATAATTTTTCACATATTTCAAAAGTCCGAACATAATCACAAACATAGCTATGGAGTACCACGATAAAAAGAGGATTATCTGCTATGTAATCCATATTCACTCATTCTTTATCTTTTTGCTGATGTTGCAGATATTTGAATGGGATCGTTTCCAGCAATTGAAAGAATATTTAAAGTTTGTTGTGGCAGCGAAACTGTCATAATCGGCAGGTTAGAGCTATTCCATTTGGCATGTGCATATATATGCTTATCCTATTGTTTTTGTTCATATGGCATGCCTTCTAGGTTTGGTATTCTACACTTTTACTTTGTTTTCTACAAATAAACTGTCAGTTTTTGCTTATATTGAACATATGTACTGCAATTGATTATTTAATATCTTCGTATGCAAATCAGTTGCAAATGGAGAGAATAATCTTTTCTACGCATCTGACAACACATCTTTTAAAAATCTTTTTTTGCTAACCCCTAGATGTTTGAATTCAACAGCAAATCGTGTAGACCTCCGTACATATGCTGATGCACCCTGGTATGAATTCCACGAATAATAATACTGTTAGTATATTCTGGGACATAGTTACTATTCTAAATTAGATTTTGCAACTGTGGGTCTTAATCCCATTATGCATTCTGATGTTATCGGTATTTGCATTTAAAGACAAAAATGATTGGTTCATAACAAAGTCAGTTTTGTGATTATGAACAAGCGAAATGTTATTCTCTGCGCCTATATGATACATAGATGTATTGATCCTCATTTTGTGGACGCCGCAGTCTCAGGCTTTGTTTTAGCTATGCAATGGCTAGACAAATAGCGTCAGTCTCAAAGTGGAGCAGAATTTTAAGACACCCATATGCCATCACTTTGTGGTCAAGAAGGAGAGCATACTATTTGTGACTCCCTTGTAACTGTATGCTCTAGAAAAAACTCGAATGATAACTGTATCCTTGTTGTCCGTAACATGTCTAGCTTGTGTTTTCTCGATGTACTAATGTTGTACGACTTGTGATAACGTGTAACACAAACTTAAAAGAAGTACATTTACGTTCCTAAAATAAGACGAAAATATCTAAACATCCATGGCAAAGCACGGATATTCAACTAGTAGTTGGCTAGAGCATCAATTTAATATGGTATCAGAGCCAGGTGGTCTCAAGTTCAAACCCCGGCCAATGCACTATTTAATTTAAAAATAGTTACAGCCTCCCGTTTGTCACACGTCTAGTGTCTTCCCGTTTGTCTACCCTAGACTTGAGGGAGAGTGTAAAAATAAATATACAACATAGCCTTTTCTATCAGTTCGGACTTTTGGAATAGTTGGCTAGAGCATCAATTCAATAATACTACTCCCTCTAGTCAGACATAAGTGTTGGTGATTTTGTACTAACTTTCCGATTAGAGGGAGTAACTTCTTTGCTTGAAAGTACAGTATGCGATAAGTTGATATAATCTTCAGATAATTCTTAGACAAGAATCTAATTAGTTTAAATGAAAGAGTTGAATGAGCGAACGTATTGTAAGGTTTTATATTTCCACTTTCTTAGTTACATGAAAGAGAAAGAACCTTTGCTCATAGCTAAGCCTAACATATTCTACATAAAAACATGTACCTATGAATAGTACACCCCGCAGCTTCTAAAAGGTAAAAAAATCCAGATGTTTTGAATAGAAAAAACAGGGTCTTTACTCCATGAAATCAGAAGTATCCTAGTAGTGAGATAAATGTTCATGCGTTTTAGTCACTACAGGATTTTTTTTCTTTTGCCATACACCTATTTCCCTAAATATAAGGCTTGAGTTGGTTTCATTTAAAGGAAGCATGACAAACTTTTGATTCCTTAGAGGTAAATACTTTTTGTTGCTCTAATCTCATTTGTTTATAATTATTAACTTCTGTTTTAGAGTCTTTTGTCATAACATGGTATATTGAAAATGTAGCATTCCATGTTTATAAATCTCTTACTGCATGAATAAACCAAAGGCTTCAAACCGTGTAGCTAAAAAAGCATGTTCATTATTTGAGGCTTCGTTTGTAGGCCTTCAGATTTATTAAGTTATGGATAAAGGTTAAGTAGAACATTGATTTATCTGATAAGATATTTCCTTTCTCTATACAAAGGCCACTTGAAGGGCTAGGGTAAAAATCTGAAGTTGACGCAAAATCCCAATTTGGTAAGTGTGGGTGTTGTCTGCTGGGTTTCAAGCAATTTACTCAAGGACTTTTGTTGTTTTGTGTCAGGCAATTTAGCTTAGGAGTTTTGCTACTTTGCTTTAGGTAATAGGATGCGTGTTTGAAAACTATAGTTATTTGTAAGTGATGCAACTTTTGGTAAGATAATTCTGAGGTACTAGGGCGAGCAACGTTCAACCAGAGGTGTCTTGCTAGTGCAGAGCCAGCCAGCGACAGGCTGAACTCTTGTTGTTGTGATTAAAAGCTCAACCTGACCATTTTGTACCAGAAATCAAGAAGATATGATTGTAGAAAATCCGCATACGAGTCGTGTACTACATGATGCTCAGTGAATATAAATAGCTGCGAAAAATGTGGGAGTTATTATTTTTCTTTTCTGCTAGAATTAATATGTGGACTTCGTTTGTACATATATCTGATATTCTCCTTCTCTTTACACTATGCCGCTTAAAGTGCTTGGGTCCTGTTTGATGCTCTGTTCAGTCACACAACAAAAGTGATAAGGGGTGTCCCGATCTTCTCAGCGAGCGATGGCGATGATGATGATGGTAGATAGATAAACACCATGTAGCGATGAACTCTCCCGCTCAAACCCTGATGCCAATGCAACAGCTCTCGAACCTTGTAGGATATTCACAACACCATGATCTTGCGCACGTAGCCGTCGACCACGAACGGTAGTTTGTAATCCACTAATTCCCAATGGAACAACAGATCACACTCAATTGTAGCTTGATAAACTCGATCACAAGTAATTTCAGAGGTTCTAAAGAGAAACAACTCCAAAATAGTTTTAACGTGGTCTGCCCTAACTATGGGGTCGTCCCAGGGCTTATATGGGTGGCTGGGGCGGCCAGGACTCGAGAGAAAACGTATTCGACTCGAACTGGATACATCCATTCGGATCTGATCCGAGACGGGCCGGGCTGTCTTGTGTGCTAAGGCCGAACTGTCTTGCTAAGGCCGGATTGTCTTGTGTGCTAAGGCCGGACTGTCTTGGGGTGACGCGCGCTACACCACAGAGGGTGTCTGCCCTCGGGCGCACCTGAGGCCGGACTGTCCGGTGTTGGAGCGCCGGACTGTCCGCTGTGGAGGGCCGGACTGTCCGGTGTGGAGGGCCGGACTGTCCGCTGTCTCCTGGAACTGCAACTTGCCCTTCTTGATGATCTCCTTCTCTTCTATCGCACCTTCCTCCCGCTCCTCCCTCGCGCAGATATTGGCGATCATCTTCTGGTGTTCCTCTTGCTATGGCTCCTCGCTCCGTGCTACGCATTCCTCTCCAATGTACCTGATCATACAATAAGACAATGACTTAGGCAGTATAAAGTTCTCATTAAGTAACACATCAGGCTCATTAAGAAACAAGTTCACCTGTTGTTCTAGTAACTTAGCATGAGCTCTTGTAATGGGTCCAATTCTAATCTCATTGGACTGAACAGCTGGAACATCTTGTGTAGTAGTTGGTGGAGAAGGTGCAAGTATAGGGATGTCCTCATCATCTCCCCCCTCTTCAAAAGGCGTCGACCTCGACGCTCCAAGGTCTTCTCCATCATATGGTGATAAGTCAGCAACGTTGAAGCTGTTGCTAACTCCACCAAACTCAGCAATAGGTATATCAATCGAGTAGGCATTATCATTTATTTTGGCTAACACCTTGTAAGGACCAGCACCACGAGGTTTTAATTTGGATTTCCTCAGCTTGGGAAACCTGTCTTTGCGCAAATGCACCCAAACCATGTCACCAGGCTGAAACAAAACCTTCTTCCTTGCTTGATTCCTTGTAGCAGCAACTTTCTGTCCTTTCTTCTCAATAGCCTCTCGAGTCTTCTCATGGAGTTTCTTCACATAATCAGCACATTTTGATGCCTCCATATCAACTCTCTCATGTAAAGGTAGAGGCAGCAAATCAAGTGGAAATACATCACCAAAATCCTGCAAAACATTAGACACACCAAAAGAAATAGGGGTCATGTCGTTAGAAACTAAAACCTCACCCTTGTACATGAGCACAAGAGGCATGGCTGTAGGATCCTCACTAAATTCTCTCATATCTTCTTTGGTGGCTAAAATTAGTAGGTTATTCACTCCCTCACTTTTCGTTATATCATTCTTTGGTCGCTCATTTACATCACTCACAGCTACAAAACTCTCGCACTTATCATGATGTGCATCCTTCAAGTTCACCTCAATTTTTTGACGAGATTCATTGACAATCTGCTGTGGGGACATAGGCTGCAAGTTAATTGTCTTGCCCTTGAACTCCAAATGATATGTATTAGCTCGACCATTGTGCTGCACATGGCGATCATATAACCATGGTCGACCCAACAATAAGTGGCAAACAGTCATAGGAACCACATCAAAATCAATAGAATCCTTGTATGGTCCTATCTCAAAATTTACACGCACCATATGGTTTACCTTCATCTCACCATTGTCACTCAGCCACTGTATATAATATGGTTTAGGATGAGGTAAATATGTCAAATTCAGCTTGGCACATAACTCCTTGCTTGCAAGATTTCTGCAACTACCTCCATCAATGATGACTTTGCAAGCTTTGTTTGGGCCAACTAGTGCTTTGGCTTGAAACAGATTGCAGCGCTGTGATTCAGAATTGGGCTGCACACTAAGAGCACGTGGAGTAACTACAATGGTAGGCGCATGGGTAGGATAAGCATCCAACTCTTCCTCACTAGCATCACCATTGTCTTCAGGACTATAGGGATCAATTTCATCTCCACTCTCATATTCACCATTGTCATTGACAAACATGACCTTGTTGTTGGGACACTTATTCTTAAAATGTCCTCGTCCTCCACAAGTAAAGCACTCTTTATCACGAGCACGAGCTGTAGACATGATGGAACCCGAACTAGCAGCCGGCTTATTTGCTGTAGAACCAGAGGAGGGTGTTGGTGCAGGCGTGGAGGCCGAAGTAAAAGCTTGAGGCCGGACTGGCTGGTGTTGGAGGGCCGGACTGTCCGCCGGTGCTGCCGGTGGCATCGCTGATGGTGGTAGCGAGGATCTTGCAGAAAACGGCTTGTCGACGAATATCGAGCCCGCTCCCTAGCTTCTTCAGCTAGTTGTGCTTCGGTCTCTCGTGCATGATGCAACAACTCGGTCATAGTAGCATATGTGTGATGGCGCACAATGTTCTTAATAGGCAACTTCAAATTGTTGAGAAAACGCTGCAGAGTCATCTCAACTGATTCACGAACTCGTGCACGCTGCATAAGCATCTCCATCTCCATGTAGTATTCATCAACTGTCTTGCTACCTTGTGTTAATTTGGTGAGCTAGTTAAACACTGAGCGCAAATAGTTAGTGGGCACAAAATGTTGCCTCATAATTTCCTTCATCTCCCGCCATGAGAGCACAGGAACCTCATTATCGTCGCGTCTGTTTTGTATAATAGCATCCCACCAACGCAATGCATAGCCATCAAATTCGGAAGCAGCAAGTTTAACCTTCTTATCTTCTGTATAGTCGTGCAAACGCCACAACTTCTCAATCTTCAACTCCCATGAAAGGTAATCTTCTGGATCAAATGAGCCATCAAACTTGAGAATTGAGAATTTTGGTTTGCTCAAGATATCATCATTTGCTTGTTGGATTGCACGCTGAGCACGTCCCACAGGAGCAAAACCACGGCCAACACCAGGGGGATTGGCACGTCCCCTACCTCGGCCATTGTTTGGCTGTTGTTGGACCTCATCATTAACACTTCCATTATCTGCGTCCGCATGTTCAGCAGCATCATCAAATTGTTGTTGCCGCTGTTGCTCAAAGGCGTCTCGCAAAGCATCAATGGATAGCTGTAACGCGTTGACATTTGTATTGATTGTAGTCACTTGTGTTTGAATGTTGGTGACAGCTTTCTCAGTTTCGCCCAACTAGATTTGTACTCCCTGTACATCCTTTTCTAAAGAATCCGTGGTGCGAGTGAAAACTCCTGTCAAATGATCCCGTAAGGCTTCATATTCCCTCCAAGTGACTGTTGCAGTATCTGCCTTTTTCTGCATCACAACATCATCACTAGCAGACATGATTAGTAGATTAGTGCAAAACCCAAAATCGATATGGTGGCAAACTCTCTGCTCACACAAAGCTGACAAGAAAGTAGATCTTACCGCTCCAAAGCGAATAGTAGTGCTTACCAATTCGAAGCAAACGACTGATGCACTGATGTGATGAAGTGAATATCAAAGGTATAGAGGCGATCACAAGGCACACAGGTTATTAAAGGTGGAGCTGTAGGTATGGAGTCCTAACTACACCGCAAACCAATCCTAGTGCTGATCGTGAGACAATAACCCAAGGAAACTCACACGTGGAGATAAACGTGGCAAAGCAATTATGAAAACAAGAATATTGCAATGCACAAGAGAGACGCTAGTAATAGCTCAAAATAGACAGGCACAAGATTGCTCAACTACAAGTGCTATATAGAACCAGGCCTCAACAATCACCACAAAGATATTGCTCTTTTTCTTCTTGTATCTCTTTTTCTTTTCTCTTTTGCTTTTTTTTATATACTTTTTCTCAACTATATGTCTCAACAGTAAAATAACTGAAACGATACTGGAGCAAAAATTCTGCAAGGGCCGGACTGTCTTGTGTGATATGGCAGGACTGTCCGGTCTGAATTTGGCCGAAAAAATTGCACCTCGAAAACCTAATGAGCAGCCTGTCAGAGCACAGCAACTAGTCTCGTATGGGTACGTTCCTAGGCACGGATGCTGTAGAAAGGCTGTAGCTAAGTTTTGCAACAAGGGTACGCTATGTGGACTCGGTAAATTGATAAAAACTGGCGGAAACGATGATGAACGACTCAAGAACGAAGAACAAAAACGAAATTGACAAAGGGAACCTAGACACTACGACTTTACCGGAAGAGATCGGATCAAAGACACGACTACGACCAGCAACTAAGACTAGCAAACGATGCAATCTAGGCTATGGCAAAACTAAACCCTAATATTTTTTTCACTTTTTCTGGATAGGATGAAAAACACTCAAATAATGGATGGATCTGTGGATGCTCACCGAGTAAAACTGGAAATCTGATACCAAGATGATAAGGGGTGTCCCGATCTTCTCAGCGAGCGATGGCGATGATGATGATGGTAGATAGATAAACACCGTGTAGCGATGAACTCTCCCGCTCGAACCCTGATGCCAATGCAACAGCTCTCGAACCTTGTAGGATATTCACAACACCACGATCTTGCGCACGTAGCCGTCGACCACGAACGGTAGTTTGCAATCCACTAATTCCCAATGGAATAACAGATCACACTCAATTGTAGCTTGATAAACTCGATCACAAGTAATTTCAGAGGTTCTAAAGAGAAACAACTCCAAAATAGTTTTAACGTGGTCTGCCCTAACTATGGGGTCGTCCTAGGGCTTATATGGGCGGCTGGGGCGGCCAGGACTCGAGAGAAAACGTATTCCACTCGAACTAGATACATCCGTTCGGATCTGATCCGAGACGGGCCGGACTGTCTTGTGTGCTAAGGCCGGACTGTCTTGCTAAGGCCGGACTGTCTTGTGTGCTAAGGCCGGACTGTCTTGGGGTGACGCGCGCTACACCACAGAGGGTGTCTGCCCTCGGGCGCACCTGAGGCCGGACTGTCCGGTGTTGGAGCACCGGACTGTCCGCTGTGGAGGGCCGGACTGTCCGGTGTGGAGGGCCGGACTGTCCGCTGTCTCCTGGAACTGCAACTTGCCCTTCTTGATGATCTCCTTCTCTTCTATCGCACCTTCCTCCCGCTCCTCCCTCGCGCAGATATTGGCGATCATCTTCTGGTGTTCCTCTTGCTGTGGCTCCTCGCTCCGTGCTACGCATTCCTCTCCAATGTACCTGATTATACAATAAGACAATGACTTAGGCAGTATAAAGTTCTCATTAAGTAACACATCAGGCTCATTAAGAAACAAGTTCACCTGTTGTTCTAGTAACTTAGCACGAGCTCTTGTAATGGGTCCAATTCTAATCTCATTGGACTGAACAGCTGGAACATCTTGTGTAGTAGTTGGTGGAGAAGGTGCAAGTATAGAGATGTCCTCATCAAAAAGTATGAGAAGGATATACCTTTCACTGATGTTTAGTGAATTTTTTTGTCAGAGACTTTATGATTACGTGTTTTCAGGAGTTGGTTGTTTGATACATTGCTAGCTTTTAAATTTCTGTGTGTGTGTTTATATATATTTTGTTGATCTTCTGGAATATTTTGTATCAGAGTTTAGTTGTGTATACACATTCATCATTGTGTCCACTTTATGTTTTCGGCGGGTGTAATACTTCGACAATGGGAGTGATTTTATTTGCATAAATATAGACTGATTAATGAGGTTATGCCTACTTCTTCTATCTGTTATAATACATGAAGGCAAAGGTGTAGAGATAACACACACAAATTGAATGACAACAAGAAAGAACGACGCGGCAAAGCGCACAAGATCCATCTAGTCTTGTGTTAAAATCAGCCATTCATGTAAAACAGGAAGAGTTTCACTAGAGATAATATGAATAGGGTGAAATATGTTTGATAATATATAATGATTTTCTAACCACTATGACATATTTAAAGATGTTTTCAACACTGCATCATCTCCTGGACATTGCTATAGGGTTTCTGATTAGGTTACTTTGCTTTAGATTTTGTCAACACATTTTGTTCGGTGCTCTGTGACTGAATTCAGTTTAAGATGAACCAAGTATCTCATTACTCAGCAATTTTGAAACATAGCCAGCACTATCTCTACATATAATTAATTAAAATAGGATATTTTTCCTCTAAATGCATTAACGTACTATTTATCTTCCTTTTCTTATTCCGTATTTGAGTTGATAAGTTAAGCTGGATAGCTATATGATTGCTTATAAATTTGTAGTAAAAAATGCATTTTCTACATATAAGAAAAAGTTGAAGTCAATATAAGCAGTATATCTTTTAGTGCCAGTCATCATATCTTGAGGCGGCAAGAAAAAATCTTTCATCGCAACGCAATTTTAATTTCATCAATGGTCAAACTTTAGATATATACAATGATTTTCTAACCACTATGACATAAATAAAGATGTTTTCAACACTACATCATGTCCTGAACATTGCTATAGGGGTTCTAATTAGGTTACTTTGCTTTAGATTTTGTCAACACATTTAGTTCGATGCTCTGTGACTGAATTCGGTTTAAGATGAACCAAGTATTTCATTACTCAGCAATTTTGAAACATAGTCAGCACTATCTCTACATATAATTAATTAAAATAGGATATTTTTCCTCTAAATGCATTAGCGTACTATTTATCTTCCTTTTCTTATTCTGTATTCGGGTTGATAAGTTAAGCTAGATAGCTATATGATTGCTTATAAATTTGTAGTAAAAAATTCATTTTCTACATATAAGAAAAAGTTAAAGTAAATATAAGCAGTATCTTTTAGTGTCAGTCATCATATCTTGAGGCGGCAAGAAAAAAATCTTTCATCGCAATGCAATTTTAATTGCATCAATGGTCAAACTTTAGATAATTCATGCACGTATAGCAATATGATTACCAAATGTAGCTGTTGATTATGTTTGTAAAATTTATATAAAAGATAACATTTGCAAATATCACTATATTTTTCTATCTCATAATAACGCACGGGCATTCAACTAGTAGCATCTAAATCTGTTTAGAAATCCTGCGACCTAGGCGCTGAACACTCCAATGGCGCTGAACACTCCAACACCGTCCGTTCTTGTTCAAACCATAATTTTAAAGACCAGACTGGTGAGTGAACCGATGAGGTGACTGGCTCACTAGTTCACTGGTCCAACCAGCGGCTCAGCTGGTTTAATAGCGACAAAAAACCATTAAATTTAATAAATAATTAAGTTAATTTCAAAAAAAATTAGCATCAAATCATATATTTTGTAGTTACTTTCATAGTATATCACAAACTAAGTGTAGTAGATGTGGTATTAGGCCTTTTGTGGGCTATTTGGAGCAAGGTTTTAGGTTTTAGGATGATATTCTCGCAAAAACACATTATTTTTATGTATTTTTTCTAGTTTTTTATTAGTTAGACCAGTAACTCTTAAAAAATCGAAGAAGGCTTTGGTTCAGGTTTTTTTAATCGAACCGCCGAAGCGATTTGATTTTTAAAACTATGCAGTTCAAACTCACGCGGCCTCTGCCGGCCCCGGTAGGCTCATAGCAGCAGCCGACACTAAAACTGGCAATCGGGTCGGGTTTGACCGGGTCGACCTTTCCCAGACCCATGCCCGATTGCTAAATGGGCAAGGACCTCTGCCCACGACCATGCCCATGGGTCTAAGAGCGGTCCGCCGACCCGACAGAGCACCCATCGGGTCTACAGAGACCAATAAAATTTAACCATTTAAGGTTTGCAATGATACCAATTCACTTTAAAAAATATTTTTTTCTTCAAGTTCAAAGCACATGAGCTATGCACGAGATGCTCCGCCAGGTGACCAACCATTGACTGCACTCTCAAACATTTGCGCGCTGCGGTTCTTTATATAGGCAGCTATCCCCTGATACGTCTCAAACGTATCTATAATTTTTGATGATCCATGCTTGTTTTTACACCATTTGCCTATTGTTTCGTTACACTTAGTGGCACTTTTATGCATTTTCCGGAACTAACCTATTAATGAGTTGCCACAGTGCCAGTTCCCTGTTTTCTGCTGTTTTTGTGTTTCAGAGTGATACACAGGAAATATTCTCGGAATTGGACGAAACCACATCCTGAAGTCTTATTTTACCCGAAAGCTTCCAGAGATCCGAAGAGGAGTAGGAGGGGGGGCCACCAGGGCCCCACACGCAGGGGTGGCGCGGCCAGCCCCCTGGCCGCGCCGGGCCCGCGTGAGGGCACCTGGCCCCTCCTCTGACATCGCCCCTTCGCCTATAAAGACCCCCCGACGGAAAAAACCTAAGTACCCGATCAGATTTCCAGAACACATCGTGATCCGCCGCCGCTGTCGACCCGAAGATCGGGAGGGTCCAGAAGCTCTTCCCGGCACCCTGCCGGAGAGGGGAATCGCCACCGGAGGTCTTCTTCATCGCCATGCTTGCCTCCGGAGCGATGAGTGAGTAGTCTACCTTGGACTATGGGTCCATAGCAGTAGCTAGATGGTTGTCTTCTCCACCATGTGCTTCATGTTTAGATCTCATGAGCTGCCTTACATGATTGAGATCACCGTTATGTAATTCTACATGTTTGGTTTGTTGGGATCCGATGAATATTGGTGTTTATGATTAAGTTGCTGTACTGAATTATATCTTTTGTTATCTCTATGTTGTTTATGATCTTGCATGCTCTCCGTTGTTAGTAGCTATCTTGGCCGAGTAGTTGCTAGTGACTCCAAGAGGGGGTATTTATGCTCGATAGTGGGTTCATACCTCTATTTCACCTGGGGGAGTGACAGAAACCTCTAAGGTGGTAGATGTGTTGTTGCTACTAGGGAGAAAACAACATTCATATGCTCAAGGGCATATGCTTTGTTTACATTACACACTTTGCTTAATGCAATTATCTGTTGTTCGCAACTTAATACTTCTAGGGTGTTCGGATTGATATCCCCGGGAGTGGATTATTAGTCATAGATGCAGTTGGATGGCGGTCTATGTATTTTGTTGTAATGCCCAGAGTAAATCTCATAGTGATCTTCTTGACATATCACGTTATCTTTATTCTATCAATTGCCCAACTGTAATTTGTTTACCCAGCATGTGTTATTTTATCTATGGAGAGACACCACTAGTGAACTGTGGACCCCGGTCCTATTTCCATCATATTGCTATCACCTGTTTACTTTACTCGTACTGTTTACTTTACTCGCATACTATATTGTTTTCCACTCGATACGCTCATAACCTTTGTTTCAAGCAAACCGGTGAGATTGACAACCTCATCGCAAGTTGGGAACAAAGTATTTGTTTGTGTGTGTGCAGGTTCCGCGTTGCTACTGGCCGAAGACGAGTCAACAAGTATCGTTAACGGCGCCCTTGTTGGAGTGTTACTAAGCCAGTCCGCATCACCTTCAGTCGTCATTGTCTCTCCTCTCCTGACCGATATTAAACCTTGGTTTATTAACTGAGGGAAAACTAGCCGCTATATTCATCATACCTTCCTCTTGGGGTTCCCAACGGGCTGGTTATTCACCACGCACAAGGACAGTCTACTTCACATCAACTTGGCACCAGCAGCTAATTTTCTGGGCGCCATCAATAAGTAGCAGCTAATTTTCTGGCGCCGTTGCCGGGGAGGAAGAGAAGACTTCTGCGAGGGGAGTTTTTCGCACACACATCCTTTACTTTGTTTTATTGTTTTGCTTTGCTTTATTTATTTTACCTGCATCGTTTTATATCAAAAACCCAAAAAAATTAGAATCCTTGGTAGTTATTTTTACTTGTTTACTGTCGTTTTGCTGAAATGGCCAATCCTGAAAACACCAAGTTGTGTGACTTTACTAGCACAAACAATAGTGATTTTATCTGCACTCCTATTGCACCACCTATTCCTGCTGCAAACTTTTATGAGATTAAGCCTGCTTTGTTGAACCTAGTTATGAAAGAGCAATTTTCTGGTGCTAGTACTGAAGATGCTGCAGCTCATCTCAACGGTTTTGTTGAGCTATGTGAGATGCAGAAATATAAGGATGTTGATAGTGATATTATTAAGCTCAAGTTGTTTCCTTTTTCTTTGAGAGGAAAAGCTAAAGATTGGTTGCTGTCTTTGACTAAGAATAGTATTGATTCATGGGCTAAGTGTAAGGATGCTTTTATTGGTAGATACTATCTTCCTGCTAAGATTATATCTTTGCGTAGCAATATTATGAAGTTTACTCAGTTTGATAATGAACATGTTGCTCAAGCTTGGGAAAGAATGAAATCTATGATAAAGAATTGCCCCACTCATGGACTGACTACTTGGATGATTATCCAAACTTTTTATGCAGGACTGAATTTTTCTTCGAGGAACCTACTTGATTCAGCTACTGGAGGCACTTTTATATCCCTTACCTTGGGCGCCGCATCAAAGCTACTCGACAACATGATGGTAAATTATTCTGAATGGCACACCGAGAGAGCTCCACAAGGTAAGAAGGTAAATTCTGTTGAGGAAACCTCTTACTTGAATGATAAAATTGATACCATTATGGCTATGCTTGCTAATGATAGGACTCATGTTGATCCTAATAATGTTCCTTTGGCCTCTCTGGTTGCCCAAGAAGAGCATGTTGATGTGAATTTCATTAGAAACAATAATTTTAACAACAATGCTTATAGGAACAATTTTGCTAGTAACAATTATAGACCGTTTCCTTCTAATGGTGATAATAGCTATCTTGGTAGACCTAAAATGCCTAGTGAAGAAAGAATTTTTGAACTTGAAAAGGCTACCAAGAATTTTATGCAGATGCAATATGAGCAGAACAGGGTTTTCACCAAGACTATGGAGGAGCAATCAGCGCTGTTGAGGACTATTAGTCATCAGCTAGAAAATTTAAACAAGGCTATTCCTGAATTGCAAGCTAAGGTTTCCAAAGCTGAAACCGATATTTCATTATTGTCTAATGTGCAATCTTCTTTGGTTAATAGAATGTCCGCTAAGCCTGATCCTTTTGCTGCCGCTAATGCTATTCAAGTTGGAATTGATGAAAATATTAGATTGTTAGCAGAATTGCATGCCAGGTGAGAAAGAGAAGATGAGATGGCTAGAGAGATGAAGGTATGTACTATTACTACCTCTAATGATGTTGCTCCTACTGGTAGCAATCCTCTTACTTTGACTGGTGTAGAGAAAACTCCCACTCCTTGTGTTAAAAAACCTAAAACTGCCAAAACTTTTTCTCAAAAGAGTGCTGAAATTTTTCGGAGTGTGGGAGATGATAGCTCTATTTCTTTTAATGATTTTGATGTTGATGGCTGCAATATATCTGAAGTAATTTTGTTCTTGCAAAAGCTTGCTTTGACTCCCAATGCTAGTTCTTTAAATATTGCTTTTACTAAGCATATTACCAATGCTCTCATGAAAATTAGGGATGAAAAGTTGAAGCAAAAAGCCTCTGTTCCCAAGAAGTTAGAAGATGGTTGGGAACCCATCATTGATATGCATGTTAATGGTTATGATTGTCATGATTTATGTGATCTAGGTGCTAGTATTTCTATCATGCCTAGAAAGATTTATGACATGCTTGATTTACCACCGCTTGAAAAATGTTATTTTCATGTTCCTATTGCTGATGTTGCTAAGAAGAAACCTTTGGGAAGAATTAATTATGTTCTTATTGTGGTTAACAATAACCTTGTTCCCGTTGATTTTCTTGTTATGGACGTTGAATGCCATGCTTCATGTCCTATTATTTTGGGAAGACCCTTTCTTCGAACTGTAGGTGCTATCATTGATATGAGGGAAGGCACTATCAAATATCAATTCCCACTAAAGAAAGGTATGGAACACTTCCCTAGGAAAAGAAAGAAATTACTTTTTGACTCTATTCTTAGAGAAAATTATGAGCTTGATGCTTCATCGCTTGATATTACTTGATTCGCAATTTTCTGCGCCTAGCTCAAAGGCGTTAAAGAAAAGCACTCTTGGGAGATAACCCAATGTTTTCTTTTCAGTACTTTTCTTTTATTTGAGTCTTGGAAGTCATTACTACTGTAATGACCACTCCTTATCTTGTTTATTTCGTTTTTGTGCCAAGATAAGCCTCTAATTTGAGTGAGGTAAAGATTTGGGGATGTTGCTGTCCTGAAACTGTTTTCGGTGCTGCACCGTAAAAATTCGTGAAAATTCTCTGTTTATCTTTTGGACCTGCGATTTCTTGTGCATATGCCCCAGGTTATATACAAACTTTTGTTAGTTGAACACTTTTTGATTTGAGCAATAGAAAATCCCTCAAAAATTCGACCTTTGTCAGCTGTTCAGTTTTGACAGATTTCTGCCAATATTTGTGTTTGCCACTTTATCGCTTTCTTTTGAGTTCTTTTGATCACGGAACTTTTGGGGAGGTTGCTACAGTAGTATCTACTATATATGTGGTGGTTTTTAGTTGAAACCTGAAGCAAAAAGAGGGTTGATTATATGTTATGCTTACACTAATGTTGCTAATAGAATTGTGTTTAGTTTTGTATGAAGGAAGTTTTCAAGTGTAGGGATTGGAGAATGATGAGATGAGTTGAAGAATGGACAAAAGCTCAAGCTTGGGGATGCCCATGCATCACCCCAAGAAATATCCAAGAAGTACAAGCGTCAAAGCTTGGGGATGCCCCCGAGGCACCCCTTCTTCATCGGCAAAAATCAGGTCACCTTTCAAAACACTATATTTTTATTGCTTCATGCACTATGTGTTTTTCTTGGAGCGTCAGTTGTTTTAGTTTTCTTAGTTGGTTTAGTTTGTTTATTTGCTGCAATAAATGGTTGGACCCCAACAAATTTTCTTTTGGAGGAGATGTACTCGTTTTCATTTGCCAAGAACGCTCTAGTTTTCACTCTTATTAAAAATCGAGCGTTCTTCTTTTTCTGCTACTGCTTTTGGTTTTCGTTTTCGCCTTGATTTGCGTTCAGACCTTGTCATATCTTTTCATCAAGGTGTATTTTTGCCTCTGATCTTTATTGGTTTTCATCAAAAGAGGTGTTTTAAAAAAAATTCAAATGGTGTTGGAAAAGAGAAAAAGCTTTGTGCAAAATAGTGGTACAAGAAGGAGCTTGTGTAGACTGCGGCTTAGGCTTTTTCATGTCATGCTTGATGTCTTTTTGATAGTATGCTTAGTGGTTTTGCTGTAGCATGACTTGTCTCAAATAACTGAGATTGCTTAATGAGCCTTTGAAAAAATCATGCGTTGTTTTTATTATATGGAAGCATTATTTTGGTTTTCTCCTTGATGCTTTATTTGGGTTGACTTGGCGCATGCTCACACATATTAGACTCTTACAAAGTCGCCAATAGCCTTCATGATCATTTAGTTTTTGACTTTTGATGCCATCGTATGCTTCTTTTAATGTTGCTTTGTCGCTTTGCATGATTATGGCCATTATTGCTCTCTTAGTTGGTCGCTCCCAGTCTTTTGCTAGCCCTCGCCTTGTACTGAGTATGAGCTCTACTCGTGCATCCAACTCCTAAAAGCCAAAGTTTTCCAAAGTGTCCACCATACATACCTACTAGCAATTTGCTATTCCAAGTAAATTTGACTTGCTTTTATTTTCTCTTCAAATTAAACTCTTACCAGTGTTATGCGAAATTCGGTCAGTAAAGCTCTCACGAACCGGAAGGCACACTTTACTTTTTCCCGTTCTTAAAAATTTGACATTGTGGTCTCTTATGTTGAGTTGTTATGCTTGCAAGTTGTAAGTTGGATTCTAGCCCATCCATGCTGTCATGGGGCAAGCTTTCAACATTGCACTTCTTATTTGAGTTGATATCGTGATCTTTTGTTTATGGATGCCCGCGGTGTGAAATGAATTGGGAATCTTGTAGGGATCATGGAGTTTGTATATGTGTTAGGGAAACGCCGGGCCGCCAATCTAAGCCATGCATAATTCATGGTGGAAATTTGCAGCATACCCATGGTGAACATTCGACGACGCATCTCACAATAAAAAGCTAAACAAAAGGCAAATAAAAGAGATGTCGAGGTGTTCATTATCTGCTTGTCCTGTCGTTTTGGTGTGGGCTTGTTCCATGTCATCGGGCACGGAGGTACCCCATTGGCGGTTCTCAATGATATGCATATACTTACAATGACAAGAGCCTTGCTTGGGACTCTAAGTAAAGTAGCATGAGGTTTGGGTACTCGTATTCACGGGGCATGATACGTCTCAAACGTATCTATAATTTTTGATGCTCCATGCTTGTTTTTACACCATTTGCCTATTGTTTCGTTACACTTAGTGGTACTTTTATACATTTTCCGGAACTAACCTATTAACGAAGTGCCACAGTGCCAGTTTCCTGTTTTCTGCTGTTTTTGTGTTTCAGAAGTGATACACAGGAAATATTCTCGGAATTGGACGAAACAAGTTCCTGAAGTCATATTTCACCGGGGAGCTCCCAAACATCCGAAGATCTGACGGAGGGGGGCCACGTGGCCCCCACACACAGGGGCGGCGCGGCCTGGCCCCTGGCTGCGCCAGCCCCGTGTGAGGCCGCGTGGCTCCACCTCTGACAGCCCCCCTTCGCCTACATATACCCCCTGACGAGAAAAACCTAAGCCCCGATCAGTTTTCCAGAATACATCGCGATCCGCCGCCGCCGTCGACCCGAAGATCGGGAGGGTCCAGAAGCTCTTCCCGGCACCCTGCCGGAGAGGGGAATCGCCACCGGAGGTCTTCTTCATCGCCATGCTTGCCTCCGGAGCGATGAGTGAGTAGTCTACCTTGGACTATGGGTCCATAGCAGTAGCTAGATGGTTGTCCTCTCCACCATGTGCTTCATGTTTAGATCTCATGAGCTGCCCTACATGATTGAGATCACCGTTATGTAATACTATGATGTTGGTTTGTTGGGATCCGATGAATATTGGTGTTTATGATTAAGTTGCTATACTGAATTTTATCTTTTGTTATCTCTATGTTGTTTATGATCTTGCATGCTCTCCGTTGTTAGTAGCTATCTTGGCCGAGTAGTTGCTAGTGACTCCAAGAGGGGGTATTTATGCTCGATAGTAGGTTCATGTCTCTATTTCACCTGGGGGAGTGACAGAAACCTCTAAGGTGGTAGATGTGCTGTTGCTACTAGGGAGAAAACAACATTCATATGCTCAAGGGCATATGCTTTGTTTACATTACACACTTTGCTTAATGCAATTATCTGTTGTTCGCAACTTAATACTTTTGGGGTGTTCGGATGATATCCCCGAGGGTGGATTATTAGTCATAGATGCAGTTGGATGGCGGTCTATGTATTTTGTTGTAATGCCCAGAGTGAATCTCATAGTGATCTTCTTGACATATCACGTTATCTTTATTCTATCAATTGCCCAACTGTAATTTGTTTACCCAGCATGTTATTTTATCTATGGAGAGACACCACTAGTGAACCGTGGACCCCGGTCCTATTTTAATCATATTGCAATCACCTGTTTACTTTTCCCGCACTGTTTACTTTACTAGCATTTTACTACTGTTTTCCACTCGATACACTCATAACCTTTGTTTCAAGCAAACCGGTGAGATTGACAACCTCATCGCAAGTTGGGAGCAAAGTATTTGTTTGTGTGTGTGCATGTTCCACGTTGCAGCTAGCAAGCAAAGCTTGGACGAGGCGCCATATATAAATTGTCCGCTGCTGTCGCAAACTAGCAAGCATCACCTTCAGCCGTCACCGTCTCTCTTCTTCAAGAACGATATTAAACCTTGGTTTCTAACTGAGGGAAAACTAGCTGCTATACTCATCACACCTTCCTCTTGGGGTTCCCAACGGGCTGGTCATTCACCATGCATCAAGCTAATTTTCTGGCGCCGTTGCCGGGGAAGAGAGAAGACTTCTGCGAGGGGAGTTCTTCGCACACACATTCTTTACTTTGTTATTTGTTTTGCTTTACTTTATTTTATTTTACCCGCATTGCTTTTTATATCAAAAACCCAAAAAAAATTAGAATCCTTGGTAGTTGTTTTTACTTATCTGCTTTTAGTTTTGTTACAATGAGTAATCCTGAAGTAGAAGTTCGTAGTTTCAAGCAACAAGGGGGAGAAAGTTTAAAAGATGCTTGGTACCGTATTAACAATGCTCATCATAGGTGTACCAAAAAGCACTCCACCACGGTCCTCCTTAGAAATTTTTATGTTGGTATATCTAGCTGGAATAGGTATGTTCTTGATACTCTTACAGGAGGTTATTTTCTGGGTACTCCCGCGGGAGAAGCATGCACTATAATTGAAAGTTTAGTGGGAGTACCACCTATTCATGTTGCTAAAACTGAGACCACTTTGGAAGAGGTGGTAGAAAAGCTCAGCTCCCTAGAAAAAAGTTTGCCAAGTATCCTAGAAAATGCTAGCCGCAATAGTGAATTAATAGAAAGCATTGGTAAGAGAATTACCATTTTAGAGGCTAGCACTACGCATGACAATCAAAACTTGAGGATTGGTAAACTAGAGGAGTCTATGGAAACTCTTAGTTTGATCTTCTCTTCTCTTAAATTTAAGAAGGAAAAAGTGTTTGTTGGAAAGGAGCAAAAATTTATGTATGTTCCCAAGGTTTCTGCGTCATCTTCGGGAACCTTCAAAGAGCCTACTGAGGTAACCAGCACTTCATCTATTGATATTACTTGATTCGCAATTTTCTGCGCCTAGCTCAAAGGCGTTAAAGAAAAGCACTCTTGGGAGATAACCCATTGTTTACTTTTCAGTACTTTTTCTTTTATTTGAGTCTTGGAAGTCATTACTACTGTAATGACCGCTCCTTATCTTGTTTATTTCGTTTTTGTGCCAAGAGAAGCCTCTAATTTGAGTGAGGTAAAGATTTGGGGTTATTGCTGTCCTGAAACTGTTTTCGGTGCTGCACCATAAAAATTCGTGAAAATTCTCTGTTTATCTTTTGGACCTGCGATTTCTTGTGCATATGCCCCAGGTTATATCCAAACTTTTCTTAGTTGAACACTTTTTGATTTGAGCAACGGAAAATCCCTCAAAAATTCGTCCATTATCAGCTGTCCAGTTTTGACAGATTTCTGCCAATATTTGTTTTTGCCACTTTATCGCTTTCTTTTGAGTTCTTTTTGATCATGGAACTCTTGTGGAAGTTGCTACAGTAGTATATACTTTATATGTGGTAGTTTTGGGTTGAAACCTGAAGCTAAAAGAGGTTGAATATATTTTATGCTTGCACTAATGTTGCTAATAGAATTGTGTTTAGTTTTGTATGAAGGAAGTTTTCAAGTGTAGGGATTGGAGAATGATGAGATGAGTTGAAGAATGGACAAAAGCTCAAGCTTGGGGATGCCCATGCATCATCCCAAGAAATATCCAAGAAGTACAAGCGTCAAAGCTTGGGGATGCCCCCGAGGCACCCCTTCTTCATCGGCAAAAATCAGGTCACCTTTCAAAACACTATATTTTTATTGCTTCATGCACTATGTGTTTTTCTTGGAGCGTCAGTTGTTTTAGTTTTCTTAGTTTGTTTAGTTTGTTTGTTTGCTGCAATAAATGGTTGGACCCCAACAAATTTCCTTTGGAGGAGATGTACTTGTTTTCATTTGCAAAGAATGCTCTAGTTTTCACTCTTATTAATCGAGCATTCTACTTTGTCTGCTACTGCTTTTGGTTTTCGTTTTCGCCTTGATATGCGTTCAGATCTTGTCATATCTTTTCATCAAGGTGTATTTTTGCCTCTGATCTTTATTGGTTTTCATCAAAAGAGGTGTTTATAAAAATTTCAAATGGTGTTGGAAAAGAGAAAAAGCTTTGTGCAAAATAGTGGTACAAGAAGGAGCTTGTGTAGACTGCGGCTTAGGCTTTTTCATGTCATGCTTGATGTCTTTTTGATAGTATGCTTAGTGGTTTTGCTGTAGCATGACTTGTCTCAAATAACTGAGATTGCTTAATGAGCCTTTGAAAAATCATGCGTTGTTTTTATTGTATGGAAGCATTATTTTGGTTTTCTCCTTGATGCTTTATTTGGGTTGACTTGGCGCATGCTCACACATGTTAGACTCTTACAAAGTCGCCAATAGCCTTCATGATCATTTAGTTTTTGACTTTTGACGCCATCGTATGCTTCTTTTAATGTCGCTTTGCATGATTATGGCCATTATTGCTCTCTTAGTTGGTCGCTCCCAGTCTTTTGCTAGCCCTCGCCTTGTACTGAGTATGAGCTCTACTCGTGCATCCAACTCCTAAAAGCCAAGTTTGCCATTGTGTCCACTATAAATTCCTATGCATGGTATTTGTAAGCCATTCCAAAGTAAAATTTTTGTGTGCTACCTTTCAAAAACCTTCAAAATACTTCTCGTTTTGTGACACTGTTTTCAGCTCATGGGGACGTAGTGGTCGGATTTGCTATCTTCCATATTGTTTATTCCAAAAAGAAAAAAAGGAAAAAAAGAAAAAAGGCACTCCTCCAATGAATGTGAATGTTGGTGGGCACCCGATGGAATCGGTTAGCCATGGTATGTGAAAGGAAAAGGTGGGGAGGAGTGCCAAGTTTTATAAAAAGAGCACGAAGTGCCAATCTCTCTCTCAAAAACTTGCTTTATTTTTGTATGGAAGATAGTAAGAACCCCATTGCCAGTCGTTGACAAAGACAACCACCTCTCAAAATCAAGTTTTATCTCTGTTTTACAAATGAAAAGCTCTAGCACATGTTTAAATCACTGCTTCCCTCTGCGAAGGGCCTTTCTTTTACTTTTATGTTGAGTCACCACCTTCCTTCTTTATGCACCATTAAGAGAGCATAGTTGTCATTCTTAGTGTGATATGCATTGTCCCAAGGTTCATTGATTGACTCATATTGTTGGTTTCACTTGTTCTTAAATTACTTGTATCTAGTCGCCCTCTTAAACTTTGAGGTGTCCTATGCATTTATGTTTTGCTCTCTTTGAAGGACAAGCTGAAAACCATTTGTATGTTTTTCCTTATGATTAGAACACACGTTTGACTTTCATTGTTTCATTTTCATGATCTTTTGTTTGTGTTCATGTGCATGTTTACAACATGGTTGCTAAGTTCTTATTGTCATGATTATATCTTTCATGCCCATGTTTTAAGTTCTATTGATCCCAGCTCATCAATGCTTACATATATGATCAAGATTGTGTAGGTGCATGTCACCTCAAAAATTATTCTTTTGTTATCACTTACCTACTCGAGGACGAGCAGGAGTTAAGCTTGGGGATGCTTGATACGTCTCAAACGTATCTATAATTTTTGATGCTCCATGCTTGTTTTTACACCATTTGCCTATTGTTTCGTTACACTTAGTGGTACTTTTATACATTTTCCGGAACTAACCTATTAACGAAGTGCCACAGTGCCAGTTTCCTGTTTTCTGCTGTTTTTGTGTTTCAGAAGTGATACACGGGAAATATTCTCGGAATTGGACGAAACAAGTTTCTGAAGTCATATTTCACCGGGGAGCTCCCAAACATCCAAAGATCTGACGGAGGGGGGCCACGTGGCCCCCACACACAGGGGCGGCGCGGCCTGGCCCCTGGCCGCGCCAGCCCCGTGTGAGGCCGCGTGGCTCCACCTCTGATAGCCCCCCTTCGCCTACATATACCCCCTGACGAGAAAAACCTAAGCCCCGATCAGTTTTCCAGAATACATCGCGATCCGCCGCCGCCGTCGACCCGAAGATCGGGAGGGTCCAGAAGCTCTTCCCGGCACCCTGCCGGAGAGGGGAATCGCCACCGGAGGTCTTCTTTATCGCCATGCTTGCCTCCGGAGCGATGAGTGAGTAGTCTACCTTGGACTATGGGTCCATAGCAGTAGCTAGATGGTTGTCCTCTCCACCATGTGCTTCATGTTTAGATCTCATGAGCTGCCCTACATGATTGAGATCACCGTTATGTAATACTATGATGTTGGTTTGTTGGGATCCGATGAATATTGGTGTTTATGATTAAGTTGCTGTACTGAATTTTATCTTTTGTTATCTCTATGTTGTTTATGATCTTGCATGCTCTCCGTTGTTAGTAGCTATCTTGGCCGAGTAGTTGCTAGTGACTCCAAGAGGGGGTATTTATGCTCGATAGTGGGTTCATGTCTCTATTTCACCTGGGGGAGTGACAGAAACCTCTAAGGTGGTAGATGTGATGTTGCTACTAGGGAGAAAACAACATTCATATGCTCAAGGGCATATGCTTTGTTTACATTACACACTTTGCTTAATGCAATTATCTGTTGTTCGCAACTTAATACTTTTGGGGTGTTCGGATGATATCCCCGAGGGTGGATTATTAGTCATAGATGCAGTTGGATGGCGGTCTATGTATTTTGTTGTAATGCCCAGAGTGAATCTCATAGTGATCTTCTTGACATATCACGTTATCTTTATTCTATCAATTGCCCAACTGTAATTTGTTTACCCAGCATGTTATTTTATCTATGGAGAGACACCACTAGTGAACTGTGGACCCCGGTCCTATTTTAATCATATTGCAATCATGATATGGGGTGGCCCGATCTTCTCGTGAGCGATGCGATGGTGATGATGGCAGCGGATGATTGTCGGGGATAACTTGGTGTCACCGATGAACTCTCCTCGCTTGAACCCTGATGCCAATGCAACAGCTCTCAAACCCTATAGGATATTCACGACTCCACACACTTGCGCACGTAGCCGTCGACCACGAAACGGTAGTTTGCAATCTACTAATTCCCAGTGGAACAACAGATCACACTAAACTTGCAGTAGTATAATTCTCCCAATCGATGAATTGGCGAGAGGAATTCAAGATGAATGCTTGCAGCAGTTCAACAAGAGTATTTTGTCTAAAACGTGGTCTAACCCTAATTGAGGGGGCGCCCAGGGCTACTTATAGGTGGCCGGGCGACCTCAGCAAAGACCTGGCCCAAAACATGTCCGGTTTGGGCCCAAACTGACTCGGTTCGACTCAAACGGGTACATACCGACCCATATATGGGTTCGGCCTAATTTTAGCACGCAGGCCATGTGTGTAGCGCGCCTTAGACATGTAGACATCGTGTCGTATGCAGTCCTAGTGCGCCATCACGTGCTCGTGCTCATCCAGACTTGATCTTCTTCACGTGGTGATGTTCTCCATGCTTGTGGCGCCGGCCTCCCTCTCCTCCCTCGTGCTCTCTTGCTTGATCACCACGTCGTGCTCCATGTGTTGCATCTCCTCGCTCCCTCGAACCCCTTCTTCTCCAATGAACCTGATCATACATATGAACAAAGACTTAGGCAGTATAAAATTCTCGTTACAATAAATATCAGATTCAGCAAGGAGTGAGTTCACCTGCTGTTGTAACAACTTAGCACGGGCTCGAGTAATTGGTCCAATCCGAATCTCATCATTGGACTTATCTTGATCAGCAACAATAGGATCATCAATAGTAGGTGGAGATGGCTGTGTAGTAGGGATGTCCTCATCATCTCCCCCCCCCCTTCAAAAGGCGTCGACCTCGACGCTCCAAGGTCATCTCCATCATATGGTGATAAATCAGCAACATTGAAACTGTTGCTAACACCACCAAACTCAGCAATAGGAATATCAATCGAGTAGGCATTATCATTGATCTTGGCAAGCACTCTATAGGGACCAGCACCTCGGGGCCTCAACTTGGAACACCTAAGCAAAGGAAATCTGTCCTTGCGCAGGTGCACCCATACCATATCACCGGGCTGAAAAAGAACCTGCTTTCTTGACTTGTTGCGAGCAGCAGCAGTATTCTTCCCTTTCTTCTCAATAGCCTCTCGAGTCTTCTCATAAATTTTCTTCACAAAATCAGCTCTCTTTGATGCCTCCATATTAACTCTCTCATGCAATGGAAGAGGCAACAAATCTAGTGGTGTAATAGGTTTGAAGCCATACACCACCTCAAACGGACAAAGCTGAGTAGTAGAATGTACCGCCCTGTTGTATACAAACTCCACATGCGGCAAACAATCTTCCCACTCCCGCAGATTTTTCTTGATCATTGTCCTCAGCAACTGTGAAAAAGTTCGATTCACCACCTCGGTCTGGCCGTCAGTTTGGGGATGACATGTAGTGCTGAACAGCAGCTTCGTTCCTAGCTTTCCCCATAAGGTCTTCCAGAAGTAGCTCATGAACTTGACGTCCCTGTCAGAAAAAATAGTCTTGGGCACTCCATGCAAGCGTACAATATCCCTGAAAAACAGGTTAGCCACATGCGACGCATCGTCGCTCTAATGACATGCAATAAAGTGTGCCATTTTAGAGAATCTATCCACTACCACAAATATAGAATCATGACCATGTTTAGTTTTTGGCAAGCCTAGCACAAAATCCATACTAATATCTTCCCATGGTGTAATAGGTGCAGGTAGTGGTGTATACAAACCGTGAGGCTTCAGCTTGGACTTGGATGTGTTGCACACAATGCAGCGCCGCACATACCTGTCCACATCACGCCTCATCCTAGGCCAAAAGAAGTGATCAGCTAGCATGAGTAATGTCTTCTCACGTCCAAAGTGACCCATCAAACCTCCAGCATGTGATTCCTGCAGTAAGAGCAAACGCAAAGACGACTCCGGAACACATAGTTTGTTAGCTCGAAATAGAAACCCATCATGTATGTGATATTTCTCCCAAGCATTTTTCAAAGCACACAAACGATATGGTTCAGCGAAATCATGATCAGTTCCATAAAGCTCACAAATACTCTCTAAACCAGGAATATTAATATCAAGTTGTGTCAATAACATATTCTTCCTAGAGAGAGCATCAGCAACCACATTATCTTTTCCCTTCTTATGTTTAATGATGTACGGAAAAGATTCAATAAACTCAACCCACTTAGCGAGACGCCTATGCAGGTTGGATTGTGCTTTCAAATATTTCAAAGCTTCATGATTAGAATGTATGATAAATTCTTTTGGTCACAAATAATGTTGCCAAACCTCAAGAACTCTAACAAGTGCATACAATTCTTTATCATAAACAGGATAATTCAGTCTAGCACCAGATAATTTCTCAGAAAAATAAGCTATAGGATGACCCTCTTGCATCAAAACGCCACCTATGCCTATACCACTAGCATCACATTCAACTTCAAATTGCTTTGAAAAATCAGGCAATGCAAGTAAAGGTGCAGAAGTAAGCAAACGTTTCAATTCATCAAATGCATGATCTTGGGCTGCGCCCCACACAAAAGGAACACCTTTCTTCGTTAACTCATTTAATGGTGCAGCAATAGTACTAAAGTCTTTCACAAAACGGCGATAAAAACCAGCAAGACCGTGAAAACTTCGTACTTGACTAACATTCATGGGAGTAGGCCAATCTTGAATAGCAGCAATTTTAGATTGATCTACCTCTACTCCATGCTTAGAAACAACATAACCCAGAAATATGACCTTATCTTTTGCAAATGTGCACTTCTCAAGATTAGCATACAATTTATTATCACGCAGCACTTGCAAAACTTGCCTAATATGAGCACAGTGTTCAGTTTCATTGCGACTGTAAATAAGTATGTCATCAAAATAGACAACCACAAAACGACCAATGAACTCTCTCAAAACATGATTCATTAAGCGCATGAATGTACTAGGTGCATTAGTAAGACCAAAAGGCATGACTAGCCACTCATATAAACCAAATTTAGTTTTGAAAGCAGTTTTCCATTCATCTCCTTCTTTCATGCGAATTTGATGGTAACCACTACGCAAATCAATTTTAGAGAAAACAGCAGCACCACTCAATTCATCTAACATATCCTCGAGACGGGGAATAGGATGACGATATCGAATAGTAATGTTGTTTATAGCTCTACAATCTACGCACATGCGCCATGTACCATCTTTCTTAGGCACCAAAATCACAGGAACAGCACAAGGACTAAGAGAGACACGAATGTACCCTTTATCCAGAAGAGCTTGCACTTGTGCTTGTATCTCCTTTGTTTCGTCGGGGTTGGTCCTGTAGGGGGCGCGGTTGGGCAAGGAGGCACCAGGGATCAAGTCGATCTGGTGCTCGATGCCTCGTAATGGTGGCAGCCCAGCAGGTACCTCCGCCGGAAAAACATCATCAAAGTCCTGCAAAACAGTTGAGACACCAAGAGAAACAGGTTGCATATCGTTAGAAACTAAGACCTCGCCCTTGTACATGAGCACAAGAGGCATGGCTGTAGGATCCTCACTAAATTCTCTCATGTCTTCTTTGGTGGCTAAAACTAACAAGTTGGGCACTCCCTCACTTTTCGTTATATCACTCACGGCTGTTACATTATCTCGTGGAGGTGGCTGTTCGAGTTTCACTTCAGTCTTCTGACGAGATTCATTAACAATTTGCTGCGGTGACATAGGCAGTAGGTTGATTTTCTTGCCCTTGAACTCCAAGTGATAAGTATTGGCTCGACCATTGTGTTGCACATGTCGATCATAGAGCCATGGCCGACCCAACAAGAGATGACAAACCGTCATAGGAACCACATCAAAATCAATAGAATCCTTGTATGGCCCTATCTCAAAGTTCACACGTACCATGTAGTTTACCTTCATCTCACCATTGTCACTTAACCACTGAATATAATATGGGTTAGGATGAGGTAAATATTTCAAACCCAGCTTGGCACATAACTCCTTACTGGCGAGATTGCGACAGCTTCCGCCATCAATGATCACCTTGCAAGCTTTATTGGGACCAACTAGTGCCTTGGTTTGAAACAGGTTGCAGCGCTGAGAATCAATATTGGGCTGCACACTCAACGTACGTGGAGAGACAACAATAATAGGAGAAGAGTCAGAATAAGCATCTTCACCTTCATCATCAGAACCAAACGGATCAGCATCGTCTCCGGTCTCATATCCGTTCTCAGTAACCACTATCACTTTGTTGTTGGGACAATCTCTTTTAAAGTGTCCCTTGCCTCCACATGTATGACATAGTTTCTCAGTAGCACGAGTCACGGAGGCACTCGAACCAGAAATAGCAGCTGGTGTGGTAGCGGGACGTCTGGACTGAGCTCCAGAGGTCGCTGGCCTAGTGGACGAGGAGGGGCGAATAGGAGTCCCCTCAAGTGGCGCTGGGGCAGGGCTAGAAGGCGCCCTGGCAGTGTATCGACTGGCAGGTGAAAAGCGAGATTTTTGTTGCGCCTCTTCAGTAAGCTGTGCCTCAGCCTCCATAGCATGGTGAAGCAACTGATTCATATCATTGTAAGCATGATGCCGGACGATGTTCTTGATAGGAAGTCTGAGTCCGTGCAAAAACCGTTGCATAGTCATCTGACTAGACTCTTGAACTCGCGATCGCTGCATCAACAGTTCCATCTCCTTGTAATAAGCATCAACTGTCAAAAATCCTTGCTTCAGCTGTGTCAATCTATCAAAAACTGAACGCAAATAATTGGTGGGTACAAAACGAGCCTGCATGATTTCCTTCATCTCTGTCCATCGCAAAACAGGAATCTCCTGAGCTGCTCGTCGTTGTTTCAGAATATTATCCCACCAACGCAGGGCATAACCATCAAATTCTGAGGATGCAAGTTTGATCTTCTTATCGTCAGTGTAAGCATGCAAACGCCACAGGTTGTCGATCTTGAGCTCCCAAGTGAGGTAATCCTCCACATCACCTTCACCATCAAATCTGGGTATCGAGAACTTTGGTTTCCCTAGAAAATCATCCTCAGCAGGTATTACACGTCGGGCACCGAGGCCATGTGGGGGCCGACCATGTTGTCCAAGACCACGCCCACGAGCATTGGGGCCTAGTAGATTGGCATTGTCATGGACACTGTCATCATCAGCAAAGTCAGTAGCAGGCTGCACAGGCGGTGGTACCATGGGTCGACGCAGCTCCGCTAGAGATTGGTTCAACTGATCAATGCTGTGCTGGAAGGTAGTGAACTGAGCTTGCATAGCTTGAACAGTATCTGCGGTGCCTTGCACTTTGAACTGGAGTTGCTGATGTGCAGTCACAGCGTCGGCAGTAGAACGATCCAACACCGCCTCCAGATGAGTGTGCAATCCAACAAACTCTGTCCAAACCACAGGTGTATCCCCATCTTTTTCCTGCATCACATCATAACCACTAGTAGACATGATTAGTAGATTAGTGCACGAAATCAAAAACGTGTGGTGCCGCTCACAACTCACTCAAAAACTGACAAGAAAAGGTAATCTTACCGTTCCAAAGTGAATAGTAGTGCGTACCAGAACGAAGTATCAAGCTCGTGCACGGATGTGACGAAGTGAATACCGAGGGTATAAGAGCGATCACACGACAAACCAGGAATATATGGTGGAGCTGTAGGTATGGTATCCTAAGTACACCGCAAATAAGTCCTAGTGCTGATCGTATGTCAAGACCCCCGAAACACACACGGTAGAGATAAGCGAGGCAAAGCAACTCTGAAAAAGAGCTCAAAAGATATAAGTGACAACGCACAATAGCTCGTGTTGCAATGCACAAGAGAGACGCTAGCACTGGCTCGATGAACAGGCACAAGATTGCGCACACAGCAGTAGCCTGATGAGCACGAAGTAGCTAGTCTCGTATGGGTAAGCTCCTAACACGATGCTGTAGATAGGCTGTAGCTAAAGCGATCAAAATCGTGTAGAAAGGATGCTATATGGACACAGTGGGAACACGCGGTCGCGGCAGCGAAACCGATGAAAAATATGTCAACGGCAGAGATGTACGACGCCGGAAACACACGGCAGCGCGACGGCGACGCGAAACGGGCAAAGTAGTTTGTCTCCCTTTTTTTTATATAGGTGCGGCGTGTGTGTACACGTCCCCTTTTTTCTATTTGTTTTTTTTTTACTCAAATTTGGGCCTAAAAGAAGTGGCCCGGTCTGGCGCTAGACCACGGACGGTCTCCGCGCCTCGGCGCGCGAGAGCGGGGCGAGCGCTGGCTGCGGGCGCTGCACCCCAGACGGTCTCCGTCCCTGGGCGATAGGCGCTGCCTTTTTTTTTGGATTTTTGCAAACAGCGATCGAGCCAAGGACTCCCCTGGGCGAGCGCGTGTACTGTGGCCACGCTGGACTCCCAGCGGTCACAGCGATCAGATCGGATCTTTTTTTTTTTTTTGAAACACGATCGGGTGCACAGATTCCAATCAGATCGAGCAGGCGCGCCTGAACTATGGCCACGCGAGACAGCTAGCGATCAGATTTTTTTTTTGCTTTTGCCAAATCGGAACAGGCTGCTGGAGTGCGTGCGCGAGCAGATCTTTGTTTGCCCTTTTTTTTTGCCTGTAGCGATCGGATCTAGTTGCTGTACGTGAAGAACAGCCACCAGCCCAACGAAGAAGATGACGATTGATGAGACTCCAAACGAGATCCAAACTCGAAACAAATATGCAGAAAAGATTGCTAGACCTAGACTCCTACGGATGGATGAAAGAAAACGCGAAAAACGATCAGCGACTAAAACTCAATACGGTGCAATCTAGGCTACGGCAAAACTAAGAACCCTATTTTTTTTTGGCTTTTTCTGGATAGGACTGAAAACAAAAATGAATTGCAGGGATGAATTTGTGGATGCTCACCGAGTAAACCGTGGAAATCTGATACCAAGATGATATGGGGTGGCCCGATCTTCTCGTGAGCGATGCGATGGTGATGATGGCAGCGGATGATTGTCGGGGATAACTTGGTGTCACCGATGAACTCTCCTCGCTTGAACCCTGATGCCAATGCAACAGCTCTCAAACCCTGTAGGATATTCACGACTCCACACACTTGCGCACGTAGCCGTTGACCACGAAATGGTAGTTTGCAATCTACTAATTCCCAGTGGAACAACAGATCACACTAAACTTGCAGTAGTATAATTCTCCCAATCGATGAATTGGCGAGAGGAATTCAAGATGAATGCTTGCAGCAGTTCAACAAGAGTATTTTGTCTAAAACGTGGTCTAACCCTAATTGAGGGGGCGCCCAGGGCTACTTATAGGTGGCCGGGCGACCTCAGCAAAGACCTGGCCCAAAACATGTCCGGTTTGGGCCCAAACTGACTCGGTTCGACTCAAACGGGTACATACCGACCCATATATGGGTTCGGCCTAATTTTAGCACGCAGGCCATGTGTGTAGCGCGCCTTAGACGTGTAGACATCGTGTCGTATGCAGTCCTAGTGCGCCATCATGTGCTCGTGCTCATCCAGACTTGATCTTCTTCACGTGGTGATGTTCTCCATGCTTGTGGCGCCGGCCTCCCTCTCCTCCCTCGCGCTCTCTTGCTTGATCACCACGTCGTGCTCCATGTGTTGCATCTCCTCGCTCCCTCGAACCCCTTCTTCTCCAATGAACCTGATCATACATATGAACAAAGACTTAGGCAGTATAAAATTCTCGTTACAATAAATATCAGATTCAGCAAGGAGTGAGTTCACCTGCTGTTGTAACAACTTAGCACGGGCTCGAGTAATTGGTCCAATCCGAATCTCATCATTGGACTTATCTTGATCAGCAACAATAGGATCATCAACAGTAGGTGGAGATGGCTGTGTAGTAGGGATGTCCTCATCAAATCACCTGTTTACTTTTCCCGCACTGTTTACTTTACTAGCATTTTACTACTGTTTTCCACTCGATACACTCATAACCTTTGTTTCAAGGAAACCGGTGAGATTGACAACCTCATCGCAAGTTGGGAGCAAAGTATTTGTTTGTGTGTGTGCAGGTTCCACGTTGCAGCTAGCAAGCAAAGCTTGGACGAGGCGCCATATATAAATTGTCCGCTGCTGTCGCAAACTAGCAAGCATCACCTTCAGCCGTCACCGTCTCTCTTCTTCAAGAACGATATTAAACCTTGGTTTCTAACTGAGGGAAAACTAGCTGCTATACTCATCACACCTTCCTCTTGGGGTTCCCAACGGGCTGGTCATTCACCACGCATCAGGGCACGAGGTTTTCAACTTATGATTTGTCAAGCATATGCATCATAATTGTTCTCGCATTAACTTTAACCATTCAAGATGCTTATGATGGGGGCAATGAGAGCTCAAAGCCGGTAAGTACCATAATTTTTGAAGGTTATAAAACTTGCAATCACTGCTTCCCTCTACGAAGGGCCTTTCTTTTACTTTTATGTTGAGTCACCACCTTCTTTCTTTATGCACCATTAAGAGAGCATAGTTGTCATTCTTAGTGTGATATGCATTGTCCCAAAGTTCATTGATTAATTCATATTGTTGGTTTCACTTGTTCTTAAATTATTTGTATCTAGTCGCCCTCTTAAACTTGAAGGTGTCCTATGCATTTATGTTTTGCTCTCTTTGAAGGACAAGCTGAAAACCATTTGTATGTTTTTCCTTATGATTTGAACACACGTTTGACTTTCATTGTTTCATTTTCATGATCTTTTGTTTGTGTTCATTTGCATGTTTACAACATGGTTGCTAAGTTCTTATTGTCATGATTATATCTTCATGCCCATGTTTTAAGTTCTTATGATCCCAGCTCACCAATGCTTACATATATGATCAAGATTGTGTAGGTGCATGTCACCTCAAAAATTATTCTTTTGTTATCACTTACCTACTCGAGGACGAGCAGGAGTTAAGCTTGGGGATGCTTGATACGTCTCAAACGTATCTATAATTTTTGATGCTCCATGCTTGTTTTTACACCATTTGCCTATTGTTTCATTACACTTAGTGGCACTTTTATGCATTTTCCGGAACTAACCTATTAACGAGTTGCCACAGTGCCAGTTCCCTGTTTTCTGCTATTTTTGTGTTTCAGAGTGATACACAGGAAATATTCTCGGAATTGGACGAAACCACATCCTGAAGTCTTATTTTACCCGGAAGCTTCCAGAGATCCGAAGAGGAGTAGGAGGGGGCCCACTAGGGCCCCATAGGCAGGGGCAGCGCGACCAGCCCCCTGGCCGCGCCGGGCCCGCGTGAGGGCACCTGGCCCCTCCTCTGACATCGCCCCTTCGCCTATAAAGACCCCCCGATGGAAAAAACCTAAGTACCCGATCAGATTTCCAGAACACATCGCGATCCGCCGCCGCCGTTGACCCGAAGATCGGGAGGGTCCAGAAGCTCTTCCCGGCACCCTGTCGGAGAGGGGAATCGCCACCGGAGGTCTTCTTCATCGCCATGCTTGCCTCCGGAGCGATGAGTGAGTAGTCTACCTTGGACTATAGGTCCATAGCAGTAGCTAGATGGTTGTCTTCTCCACCATGTGCTTCATGTTTAGATCTCATGAGCTGCCTTACATGATTGAGATCACCGTTATGTAATTCTACATGTTTGGTTTGTTTGGATCCGATGAATATTGGTGTTTATGATTAAGTTGCTGTACTAAATTATATCTTTTGTTATCTCTATGTTGTTTATGATCTTGCATGCTCTCCGTTGTTAGTAGCTATCTTGGCCGAGTAGTTGCTAGTGACTCCAAGAGGGGGTATTTATGCTCGATAGTGGGTTCATGCCTCTATTTCACATGGGGGAGTGACAGAAACCTCTAAGGTGGTAGATGTGTTGTTGCTACTAGGGAGAAAACAACATTCATATGCTCAAGGGCATATGCTTTGTTTACATTACACACTTTGCTTAATGCAATTATCTGTTGTTCGCAACTTAATACTTTTAGGGTGTTCGGATTGATATCCCCGGGAGTGGATTATTAGTCATAGATGCAGTTGGATGGCGGTCTATGTATTTTGTTGTAATGCCCAGAGTAAATCTCATAGTGATCTTCTTGACATATCACGTTATCTTTATTCTATCAATTGCCCAACTGTAATTTATTTACCCAGCATGTGTTATTTTATCTATGGAGAGACACCACTAGTGAACTGTGGACCCCGGTCCTATTTCCATCATATTGCTATCACCTGTTTACTTTACTCGTACTGTTTACTTTACTCGCATACTATATTGTTTTCCACTCGATACGCTCATAACCTTTGTTTCAAGCAAACCGATGAGATTGACAACCTCATCGCAAGTTGGAAACAAAGTATTTGTTTGTGTGTGTGCAGGTTCCGCGTTGCTACTGGCCGAAGACGAGTCAACAAGTATCGTTAACGGCGCCCTTGTTGGAGTGTTACTAAGCCAGTCCGCATCACCTTCAGTCGTCATTGTCTCTCCTCTCCTGATCGATATTAAACCTTGGTTTATTAACTGAGGGAAAACTAGCCGCTATATTCATCATACCTTCCTCTTGGGGTTCCCAACGGGCTGGTTATTCACCACGCACAAGAACAGTCTGCTTCACATCAACTTGGCACCAGCAGCTAATTTTCTGGGTGCCATCAATACGTAGCATCCCCCCGCTTCACTCTTCGTCTAGCGAGGTGGTACTAAACAAAGAGCCACTGATCCATGCACAACATCCACCTATCTATAATACATATAAAGTTCATCCCCACTAAAATGCATTTAATGTTTGCAAGCTGAAATCTGGTGTAGGCACATCACCCCAATTTTTTCTATCCATCCGATTTCAAATAAACGGTCATTTAATTGTCCGTCCTGATCGCAACCTGAGTCCACGGTGCACTATTTCCGTTGCTATCCTCCGCGGAAAAAAGTATACTAATTACTCCAAGGATAGGAGCGGAAAAAGTACTAATTACTCCAGGGATGTCAACCGGAGTAGTAGGTACCTATTCAGCCATGTCACCGAGACCTGCATTCGGGCGCTACATTGTGCGGTTCTGCCCACCATTGTCGCCTCGCCTCGCCTCCCCTACCAACGCTGTTTGTCGTTTCATATACACAGATGATTCCAGTGCGCAGATGTATTCATCAGGAAGATGGCATCATCTATGGGTCTCCAGCACGCCGCCACAGGATTGGCAAGAGGCGTTGCTCCAGGACGGGACGGAGGAGGATGGATGATTGGATCATGGAGGTGGGGACTAGCTTGCGTAAACGCGCAGGGACGTAGGTACCCCATGGCGGCAGCGGCCGGCAGACCTCCCCTCATGTCTCTCCTCCTGCCTCATGCCTTTCCATTACACAGGTTCTACCGATCTCAATCCTATCCTCTCTCCAATTGTTGCTATTTCACAGCTCTATGTCTCCGGCCAATCTGCATACTCCCTGGTATCCTTTTATTTTACGAACAGAGAATTGCATTTACATAAGATAATGTAGCCAAGCTATTTCGTATGATTTCTGCAGATAATTCGGATTTATTTGGCTAATTCTACCAGTCTAAGTTTCTTCTTAACAATCTAAATCCGTTCCTCTCTCTAATGGTTGCTATTTTACAGGTTCAGATATCTCTATGTCCCCAGCCAATCGGCATACTCCCTGGTATTTTTTTTTTACAAATAGAGAATTCAATTACAAAGGATAAAGTAACTAATCTTTTTATATGTTTTCTGCAGATAATTTGGTTATTTGTCTAATTCTACCAAGTTTTTTCTTGAAACAATTAGTTGCTACATTTTACTGATTCCGGCAACTTAATTACGATGGCCTTTTGTTCCATGGAGTGTCTCCATTACCCTTTTTAGTATCACTACATGTTTTGCTAATGCATCATTTGAGGACAAATTTTGCAGGGATAGTTATTTTATTGCTATATCTAAAGAAGCTGAAGTATCCAATAAAGGTATAAACATATATTATTCTTATTTCTTTATGATCATATATCATGCCACCTGAACTTTTGAAATCCTTGAGGCCTTGGTTTCATCTCTTATCTTTCTATTGATCTCCTCAACCACACTGACTCGACCTTGTCGGTTTCATTTTGATGTTTATTGTTTCTATGGTTCATGATGACAACTAGATGAAATCATCTTTAGTAAGTAGGTCAAAATATCTTCACCTTTCGAGATTCAGTGTAAGAGATCATCCTACTTGAATTGTCCATGACGTGTTTGTCATGAAAATTTGAATTGTTGTGCTGTGAAGATTTTGATATGTCTTTGCTCGACTCTTCCATATGCCTATGATTTAAACTTGGTTCTGCTGCACATACACTTCAGGGTATGAAATAGATGATCATGTTTGCATTATGTACGTGAATTTAATATCTTTTTTTTTCATGTTTGCTTCACAATAAAATGGGTGTTGTTCATTGTGAGGCTGAATACAGAACTTATATAGTGTCACAGACAAGTGGTTTTGATGTCTATTGTTTCTATGGTTCATGATAACAACTAGAGGAAATCATCTTTAGTAAGTAGGTCAAAATATCTTCACCTTTCGAGATTCAGTGTAAGAGATCATCCTACTTGAATTGTCCATGACGTGTTTGTCATGAAAATTTGAATTGTTGTGCTGTGAAGATTTTGGTATGTCTTTGCTCGACTCTTCCATATGCCTATGATTTACTTGGTTCTGCTGCACATACACTTCAGGGTATGAAATAGATGATCATGTTTGCATTATGTACGTGTATTTAATATCTTTTTTCTCATGTTTGCTTCACAATAAAATGAGCGTTGTTCATTGTGAGGCTGAATACAGAACTTATATACTGTCACAAACAAGTGGAACTGAGCTTATATAGTATACACAGTGCGGACCTAAAATTTTTATGAAGCATGGACGAACAAGGCTAATCTACCAAATTTTAGATAAAATTGATATATAAAATTATAAATCGTAAGCTATATGCCGTTTGCCAAGTCTGGGCGGCCGTCCGGGCTTAGGGACGGCTAGGTCCGCCCATAAGTATACATATTTTTGACACAATATTAAGATTTTATAAAAAACAGTCCAGTTTTTACCTTTTTTGTTTTCGTAGGTAGTCATGCTTTTACCATGACTATTATTTTCTTTTCTCAAATACTATGTGTCCCGCAGCAACACGCGGGGTATCAACTAGTTCGTATTATTCATGGGCCGGTAGAAGTAGCATCGGTGAAGGAGCTGGTGACTGCTACGTGCAGCTATTTTGCATGGGCCAAAATTCAGCACACTGTGGGTCTGTAATACGTAAGGTGTCAGGTGGAAAATTAATAAAAGGTCTACAGATGTTCTGTTCACATGAGCTTTACTAGCTTTGCGATGGTAGCTTTTGCCGTGAAATAGACTAGTCATTTATAGCTTAGAAAGGACTTAAAACTCACTGCTAGTTATTAGATTTACGTGCATCAAAAGGCCGTATGTAATAAAATAAAATATTTAATAATATATAATATTAGTCGGGTCGCCCATAAACAAGACTCATAGGTAAAGATTGCGACCCATATCCTGCCCATTCGGATCGGATGCCCATAGGCGAGGGTGCCCATGGGTCAAATTGCCGGGCTTAACCGGCACCCACAGGCCAACAAGCTCTCCTCCATCCTCCGCATCGGCCCGACCTGTCAGCAAACCTATACCCATCTCTTCGGTATAAATGCTCTCCCCGTCTTATCTCCTCGCCCCCTCTCTGGAATTCCTCCGCCCTACCTTGCTCCCAGCTCCTTCGGCCCCTCGCCGCCCGAATCCTTCAGTAGGGTTAAGGTTTCCGCAGGACCCAGCGCCATGGCCACCTTTACCTCTCAGGTCACCGCGATGGCGGGCGGGTATCCGTCAAGCTCGCTCTTCGTCAGCCGCCGGCGGCCGGCGGTGATGCCCCTGCAGATGCGGGCCGCTCGTGGCGGGCGGGCACGTGGGCTGGCGATGCGAGTGATGTGCGAGAAGGTGGTGGGTATCGACCTTGGCACCACCAACTCCGCCGTCGCGGCGATGGAGGGCGGCAAGCCGACGGTGATCACCAACGCCGAGGGCCAGCGGACGACGCCGTCGGTGGTGGCCTACACCAAGGGAGGGGAGCGCCTTGTTGGCCAGATTGCCAAGAGGCAGGCCGTCGTCAACCCGGAGAACACATTCTTCTCCGTCAAGCGCTTCATCGGACGCAAGATGGCTGAGGTCGACGACGAGGCCAAGCAGGTCTCATACAACGTTGTGCGCGATGAGAACGGAAACGTTAAGCTCGACTGCCCCGCCATCGGCAAGCAGTTCGCCGCAGAAGAGATTTCTGCGCAGGTAATTTCACCCTACACTTAGCTATTGGTTCTGGCCCCAAATTGGTCTGCCCAGATGTATACTGTACTGAAGTTTGTCCTTGTGTAATCAGAAGAATGACGAAAAAAATAACCTCTAACCGAATATGCCATACTGTTTAATTTACATATGGTAGATCGGGTATCAAAGTATTGCCTGCAGTTGGATATAAACTGTACTCAAGAATGCATGCTAAAATGTATGATATGCTGTTGAGTTCTGAGCTTACGGTAATCGGCATTTTATTATAGCATTAACATAAAAGTCGCAATGTGCTCAATTGTCATTGTCCTTCTCATTTACAGTGCTAAAGGTTATTCCTTTGTTTAGAATGGAGTAAATGATAAGGAACTACCACATTATAGGCGTTCTTGTTAGGAAACTACCATCTTTGGGCATGGCGACACATAACTACCACAAGGAGCACTGATTGCTTGTGTCTAACCATCTAACAGAGTTTCTGACCAGCTGGGCCTACTTGTCAGGCCCACACAGCAAAATAAACAACTGGCAATTTTACAATAAAGACCTCCATAAATTATATATTTTTTTTCCACTTCACCTTTTTCTTTTATTTCTTTTTTCTTTTTCCCTCCCACTCCTTGCGTTGACTCAACGACACCGCGGGGGACAGAACGCAGGAGGCCGGCCGCGGCACGCCTCCCACCAGACGCCGCCGTCGCTCTAGGCCTAGAGCAGAGCAGAGCAGGAGGCAGGTCGCCACACAATGGTGCTGCCAGAGCAACTATCGCGCGGGATTTCTCGCTAGAGCGTCTGTAGCGCGGGAATTTCATGCCGGAGCGTCGTCGGAGACATGGCTGAGCGGCCGCGGACGGCGACGCTCGACGCAACCGCACTACCGCCCTAGCCGGAGGTCGCCGCGCCGGGCCTGGCGGAGCTCGTGGCCGACCCGCCCCCGCCCGCCCTGGCTGGAGGTCTCCGAGCCAGGCCCTGTCGGAGCTCGTGGCCAACCGACCACCACTGCGCCCGCCCTGGCCGGAGGTTGCCGCGCCCCGCCCTGGCCAGAGGTCGCCGAGCCGGGACCTGGCGGAACTTGACTGCCCTGGCCGGAGGTCGCCGAGCCGGGACCTGGCGGATCCGCGAACAAGCCCCGCCGCCTCTCCCTCTCTACAGTCCCAAAGCCCCAGCTCACCACAGGTGCGGCTCCGGCCACGAGCAGCCTCCATCCCTCCCTTCTGCGGTGGTTCTGGTCCAATTCCGCGCTCGGAGGCGGCTGTGCACCGGCCAGGCAGTGAGGAAGAGGAGCTAGAGGATAGAGAAGTAGAAGAAATAATTTATAGAGGCCTTTTTTGTAAAATTGGCAGGCATAAGTTTTGTCTTTGCCACGTGGGCCTGACAAGTGGGCCCAGCTGGTCTTAAACTTTGTTAGATGGTTAAACATAAAGAATTAGTGCTCCTTGTGACAACCATGCCTCAGAAGTGGTAGTTATGTGTCGCCAAGCCCTAAGATGGTAGTTTCCAGACAAGACCGCCTGTAATGTGGTAGTTCCTTGTCATTTACTCTTTAGAATGAGACGAGGCAGTTGGTCAGACATTTGTGTTTCCAATGTGTAGAAACTGCTATTTTTAATTTCTGGGATTACTTTGAATTGCTACTGGTTATGCATGTTTCCTTGCCTTATGCATTATTTGCTTGTTCTGTTGTGTGATTAGATAAGTCATTGCTTCTGTTATGTTCATTCTCTAAATGATTGCAACACTTGATGTGCTAATTGTTCATTTTAGTAGATGTGGAATCTTATCTGTTTGCTGGTACAAGTTTAGGGACTTAAATGTGCAGTTCTCATGTTCAGCCATTCAGAGACCTAAGTTAACATAACCATGTAAATATTGGACCTACAGTGCACATGATTCGAATGCCAGTGCTTTATTTGACATCTCTGGTAATTTTAACTTTTCAGGTATTGAGAAAGTTGGTGGATGATGCATCTAAGTTTCTCAATGACAAAATTACAAAAGCGGTGGTTACTGTTCCAGCCTACTTCAATGACTCACAGAGAACGGCAACAAAAGATGCTGGCCGTATTGCAGGGTTGGAAGTTCTCCGTATTATAAATGAGCCAACTGCGGCTTCTCTGGCTTATGGTTTTGAGAAGAAAAACAATGAAACAATTCTAGTGTTTGACTTGGGAGGCGGTACTTTTGATGTCTCTGGTATGACAAAGTACCAAATTATTTCTCATCTTTTTTATACTGCTTTTAATTCTGAACCGCATAGATTCCTATCACTTTCATATACTACCATAACAGTCATAATTGTGAGATCAATCACGACTGGAGTTTCAGTACTGAAAATTGATTCAGTCTAGATGAAAATGGGCAATGTTGTGTCCTGTTTGGTTTGAGCTGTAAAGTAAAAAATGGTTCATCCACAAGTGTGTTACTTTTACATGTCCGGGTAATATACGGCTACAGATCTTTGAGCTGAGCAATATATACAACCAATGTGAATAGAAACACCTTTTAAAGAGAGTAACTCACAAAGAACATTTAGTTAAAACCTGAAAGTTGATAGGACAAGCTTTCAAAATATTGAACGGCCGCTTGGATAGCTTTTTATTGTTGTTTCTGTGATGAAAATAATGACACTGAGGTCTGTAAGCATGTTGTGTCAAATGACATTGCATTCTTTGTTCTTTCAGTATGCAGTTCTGATTTGTGAAAATAGTGAGGTATTAATATGCATCTTATCTTTACAAGTTAGTACTAATGAAGCAACATTACCCTGCAGTATTGGAGGTTGGAGATGGTGTGTTTGAGGTTCTTTCCACATCTGGGGACACACACCTAGGTGGCGATGACTTTGATAAGGTCTATAGTTCCCCCTCTATAATTCTTGGGAAGTTACCCCATATTCTGGATATTTTGAGAGTGCACAATGTATTATTGATGTGGTAGATGTAAGGCACACACGCCAAATTTCCTGGTCAAATGAACTATTCATACCAACTTTTCTTTCTCGGTTGTCTGCAATACAAATGTTGCCAGTATGGGCACCATATTCACTCATTCAACTTTATTAGCAAGCAACATGAGATATTGGAGCTGGTTCAGTTGATGCAATTATGTTTTCTGTATGCTCTTAACTGTAGCTCTGACATTACTCTTTAGAACTACTGGGCCAGTTTTAGTTGTGAAACTTTTTTCTGATAAGCTCTGTATCCTGTACTTGTACATCACTCTGCTTTAGTGCTTTATCAAGAACATATATCTTCTTTTTCACATATTATGTATTGATTTCAACTTTTCTGAAAGAGGATTTACATGTGAAAGATCTCTTGGTGTTATTTTGGTGGACTACTTCCAATAGCATTAACTTTCCATCAATTTCTAATAATATTATCCTTTGACTGCACAGAAAGTTGTAGATTGGCTTGCTAGCACCTTCAAGAATGATGAAGGCATTGATCTTCTCAAGGATAAACAAGCCCTTCAGCGTCTTACTGAGGCAGCAGAGAAAGCTAAGATGGAATTGTCAACGCTGACGCAGGCAAACATTAGGTATTTTGTCATAGAAATTTTGCTTTGTGTTCTATTGCTCAACTGTATGCTTCTGTTGCTTAACTGGTGATATTGTTTTTGAACCGTTGAATGTCTTGACCGCAGCTTGCCATTCATAACTGCTACTGCTGATGGGCCAAAACACATTGAGGCAACCCTCTCTAGAGCTAAATTTGAGGAATTGTGTTCCGATCTAATTGATAGGTAAGTATGGACATTCAATCAGTTTAGCAAAAGCTTATAAAATCGTTATGTATACTAGTTCTGGCTTATCTCATTTTTTTGAAGGTTTCACTCACATATTGCTGTTCGTCTATTGATAGGCTCAAAACTCCTGTTAATAACGCATTGAAAGATGCCAAGCTATCTGTTAGTAATCTAGATGAAGTGATTCTTGTGGGTGGATCCACCCGAATCCCTTCAGTGCAAGAACTTGTGAGGAAGATAACTGGCAAGGATCCTAATGTTACAGTCAACCCTGATGAGGTTGTTTCTCTAGGGGCTGCCGTACAGGTCATTTTCTTTTTCCCCAAATCTTCTTTATTACTCCCTCTGATCGAAAATGAGTGTCAGATGATTTTTTTTTTGAAATAAAGAGTGTCAGATGATTTAGTACAACTTAGTACAAAGTTTATACCAAGTCACTGACGTTCTTTTCCAATCAGAGGGAGTATGTCGTTTGCAAGAGGACAATCTCAAGGCCTTCTAATTATGTGCGCCAGTAGTCTTTTGCACATGTTTAGTAATTATGAAGTACTAGAGGTCAATTTGACTGTATTAAAATTAGCTCCCAAAAATTATTACAATGCAAGACCACTATCACCTTACTCTGCATCTAGAGCACCTAATGTAATATTTTCTATTCCCTTGAAACACCAGGGTGGCGTTTTGGCTGGAGATGTGAAGGATGTTGTACTTCTCGATGTTACTCCATTGTCGATTGGTTTGGAGACGTTGGGGGGAGTGATGACAAAGATTATCCCCAGAAATACAACACTGCCCACTTCAAAATCAGAGGTATTCTCCACGGCTGCTGATGGACAGACAAGTGTCGAGATCAATGTTCTGCAGGGAGAAAGAGAGTTTGTCAGGGACAATAAGTCTCTTGGAAGCTTCCGGTTAGACGGGATCCCCCCCGCACCACGTGGTGTGCCACAGATTGAAGTGAAGTTTGATATTGATGCCAATGGCATTCTCTCCGTTGCAGCTGTTGATAAGGGTACTGGAAAGAAGCAGGATATCACCATCACCGGAGCTAGTACACTACCAAAGGATGAGGTATGCTTTTGATGCTTATGCTGTTGCTGATTGCACTAAACTGGGGCTGTTGTTTTTGTTATTAGGTCTGCAATTTGTTAATTTTTTCCTCATGTTAGCAATGTAGTGTGCTGGTTTCTACATGGTATGCGGTGCTGTTATATTTTCATTTTGGTGTTCATGTTCTTGTACTTATTCTACGATTTCAAATCTATTATGCCTCTATTTCTCTTTAATGTTATGCACCAAATCTGTTTTATTATGATGCAAATTTTTATGCACGCATGTACTATGGCATGGATATGTTGCATATACTCTCCTTGGATAGTAATTCAGTTAAGTATTTTATCTTGTTGCCATTGTAGTTTCTGCTTGTTGTATATTGTGGACAGGATGTGCACTCCAGAGAGATAAGAAAAATCCTATGTTGGACCTTCTGAAATATTTTGTTTTGCAGGTCGAGCGAATGGTAGAAGAAGCTGACAAGTTTGCCCAGGAGGACAAGGAGAAAAGAGATTCTATTGACACCAAAAATCAGGCAGACTCGGTAGTCTACCAGACGGAGAAACAACTGAAGGAGCTTGGCGACAAGGTCCCTGCTCCTGTGAAAGAGAAGGTAGATGTAAAGCTCCAGGAACTGAAGGATGCCATTGCTGGTGGATCGACACAGAGCATGAAGACTGCCATGGAGGCTTTGAATCAGGAGGTAATGCAAATCGGGCAGGCCATGTATAACCAAACTAGTGCTGGTGGTGCTGGCCCTACTGATGACGGAGCTGAGCCTACGCCTGGTGCTGGGCCAACAAGCTCAGGTGGAAAGGGAGCCAATGATGGAGATGTTATCGACGCGGACTTCACAGATAGCAATTAAAGCATGTTCAATGGGCGAAGCTGAATGATGACATAGATGCTGAGTATATTCCGAGTGACCTAGGGGTTGAAAAATGTTCCTTTTGTATCTTGGGTCCATGTCCCTATAGGCAATTTATTTAGTACGAAATTTGCTAGTCGTAGGAATTGCCAACATTTACTGGTGATATACCCTCTGGAAATGTAAGAAGGCAACAAGATTTTGATCGAAACTGTAGCATGAGAATAAAAATAAGTTAGCCATGTTCAGATCAGTAATGAACAAAACTTTCATGGTGTACCTTATGTTCACTCATTGTGTTCACTGGGATGTCTGTATCGAACAAATCATGATGCTGGTTTATCAGTGTGGTTGATGAACAAATGCAAAATTTTCTGCTTGTGATATATCGTAAACTATCTGTACAAGTTCACAAATGCTTTGGATGATTATCCTGAACGCTTATCCGTAGGAACAAATGCACACTTCTCTGCTTGTGATTTCCAGTCAACTATCTGGACAAGTTAATGGGTGTTTATCATTGGCAGCATATCTATGTTTCGAACATTTGGTTTAAAAATATTACTACGTGCACCATAGTTCAAAATAAAGAAATTGTGCATCGTTTAATAATACTGTTTTAGCTTGCCAAAACGTCTTGTATTTATGAAGAGTGTTACTTGTTAGACACTAATGAAAGGTGTGTGATTGATCCTATAGAACGTATTTTTTTTTAGAACACAATGTAACACAAATGTTCACAAATACGTACGTACACTCACCTCTATTGATAAGGGGAGCATAGCTACTACTCCTACTATTTTACCACCTCCTTATGTTCTGAAGCTTGGACAATTCTGCTTTGAAGTGCCTCCACAAGATGATGTGAAGCCCAACTTTCGTACACCTCCAATGGAGTTTCATGTTCGCCGAGGTGCTGCAGCGAAGGATATTTAGTTGTTCTATTTTAATTAAGTTCGCGTCATGTTTTTATTTCAGTTTGGTTTTATTTATGTGTGATGGTTTTGGGCCTGTCCAAAATCAAGTGTGTTTTGGCCATTTGGGCTTTTAGTTTGGTTTGGGGCCTAGCCTAGCCAAGGTAGCGTTCAGAGTCACCCATATAGGGTTATGGCAGCCGCCTTGTATCGAGGAGACTGGTATTTTCGAGCTAAGAGAGAGACCAGAAAAGTCCCAATGTTTGGGGGCGCATATCGGTGTGTTTGATTGCTGATCTTCGAGATCTGATGTTATGCCATGCGTGGGAGTTGATTTCGGTCAGTTTCAGCGCGAGGAATTGAAGAGAGATCAGTTTGATCTATTTCAGATTGAGTTCTCTTTCGCTATCTTGCTGTTCGTTTGATCGCCGTGAAAGATTGGGCCAAACCCCCTTCGGATCACGTTGATCCGTATCATCTTGGTATCAGATTCGTCGGGTTTCTCACGGTGGAATTTGTTGTTGAGATTGATTTGTTCTGCTGAGACTTATCTGCTGAGTTTGTTCTCCTGGTGCAGTTTTCTGCTGTCGAGGTCCGATCTGAGTTGCTGGTTCCGATCCGATCTGTTGTTCAAGGCTGCTCGATCCGATTTGCTTTGGCCAGAGTCCATCGCTAGAAGCGTTCCTGCATCGCTCGCTAGCGCTGGAGGGCAGACCCTCTCCGTCCCCTGGCGCCTCCCACGACCGCGTGGCGTCTCGCCGCCTGGGATCGCTCGACGTCCCACGCACGCACGTCCTGCACGCCTTCCTGGGCCGGCCCAACAGGCTCAGCCTCACTCGCCCACGATCGCCAGAACCTCGCCCAGCCTCGCTCGTCGATTCCTCTCGCTGGCTGGCTCGTCGATCGCAGTGAAACAAAAAAAAAAATAGAGGATCGCTACCGCCGGACCCCAGACGATCTCTCCTCTCGAGCGAGGGCTGCAGCGCGCACCGTCCGGAGGCAGCCTCGGTCTGAGCGGGCATCGCCCGCGTCCCGTCGGCACCCCCGCGCTCGCCCGTGGGCTGGCCCAGCTGGGCGCTCTCACGCACGCGCCTACGGTCTGGGACTGGGATCGAGGCGGCCGTAATCGCCGCGCCTGCCTCGCCTCGAAGCCTCGCCTCGACCCGCTCACGTGCACGCTTGACCCCAGACGGCCTCTGTGGTCAGGCGCCGGATTGCTTCCCAGTTTTGTTGCTTTTTGTCAGTTCAGTTTCCTAGTTTTGACTGCACTTTTGACAGATACTGCTCAATACCAATAGCTGCAGGGAACAGTATAGGTAAACTTGATCTGCATTTGTTTTGTGCTATTTGGACACAATGGTGAATTCTGTTGACGGAGAGAATTCCGTTGCTGCTGGAGAGAAGAAAGAGGAGCTTGTTCCACCTGTTTTTGCTGCAGATTTGGCTCCTAATATTCGGGCTGGTTTTGATAGCACGTGCGACTTTATTCTTCGGAGTCATGCCGCATTGGCAACACAAATTACACAACTAGCTACTCGGATTGATGCAATGGGCGATGCTACCGCCCGTGCACCCGTGCAGCCCCCTCCTGCTGCACACCCTCGCGACGTGGTTCCACGCCGCCCTGCTGAGATTCATGATCATCGACCCGTGGCACCCGCTTATGAAGGAGAACTTGCCGATGACGCTGTTTATGCACCACAACAACGACAGTTTGCTGCTCGTCCTGCAGGTGCTCATCGTGTACAGCCACATGATCGTGACCGTGTTGGCCATGCTGGTCGTGTTCAACTAGATGATGGTGGTCTTGGACGCATCAAATTGTCCATACCTCCTTTTTCCGGTGACCGTGGACCTGACGATTATTTGGAGTGGGAGATGCGCATGGATCAGATTTTTGCTACTCATTATTACACTGAGGAGAAGAGACTTCAACTTGCTGCTGTTGAATTCACCGGTTATGTGCTGATTTGGTGGAACCAAATTCTGCGTATGCGTACTCGCCCAACATCATGGACCGGTATGAAAGATCTTATGCGACATCGTTTTGTTCCTGAACACTACAAGAGAGACATGTATAATAAGTTGCAGCAGCTCACTCAAGGTACTAAATCTGTGGATGAGTATTATAAAGAGATGGAGTTGTTGATGATACGTACAGGGACAAGGGAGGACATAGAGGCCACGATGTCTCGGTTTTTGAATGGACTGAATTTTGAGGTGCGTGATCGTGTGGAGATGGTTTACTATCATGATCTTCAGGATCTTGTGCACCAAGCTGAGCGTGCGGAGCAACAAATCAAACGACGCCAAGCTGCCACACCTACAAAATCATGGCCTCGTTCTCATACCGAGGCTGCTGGTCCTAGTGTTCAGACGACACCTTCTACACACTCTAATAGTGTTTCTCATAGCGTGGCACCCAAATCTGGGGTGTCCAAAACTGCATCTGCACAGTCCACAGCGAACATCAAGTGTTTTACTTGTGGTGGACGAGGACACATGAAGCGTGATTGCCCTAATAGAAAAAGGGTGATGCTCACACATGATGGCTATGTTTCTGCTAGTGATGAAGAGAAAGCTGATGCGTCATCAAGTGAGGAATCTGAGGACACTCCTGAAGTGACCGTGGATGGGTATGAACTTGCTGCAAATTTAAAGAATCTAATGGTGCAACGTGTACCAGAAGATCGCATACACGACCAAGGGCAGCGCTGGAATATATTTCAGACCCAATGCATCGTCAAGGACACCACTTGCAAACTGATTATTGATGGTGGCAGCTACACAAATATTGTTAGCAAGAGTTTGGTGGATTCTCTATCATTGCCTACATGGAAGCACCCGCAGCCACATTGTGTTGAGTGGTTGTATAATTCAGGGAAGCTGAAGGTCACACATAAGGTGCGCCTGAAATTTTCAGTAGGTAATTATGAGGACACAGTGGTCTGTGATGTTTTGCCTATGGATGCATGTCATGTGCTGCTAGGAAGACCGTGGCAATTTGATAGGCGTTCCACTCATGAAGGCAGGTCCAATGTTTATTCCTTGTGGCATAAGGGGAAGCGTCATGTGTTGCAGCCTATGCTTGATAAGGATATCAAAGTGGATGTACTTGCTGCTCAGAAAAAGGTCCAACACATTCAGGCGAAACCGAGGACGGTTTCCTTTCAAGTTGGGGGGGATGATAAGGGGAGCATAGCTACTACTCCTACTATTTTACCACCTCCTTATGTTCTGAAGCTTGGACAATTCTGCTTTGAAGTGCCTCCACAAGATGATGTGAAGCCCAACTTTCGTACACCTCCAATGGAGTTTCATGTTCGCCGAGGTGCTGCAGCGAAGGATATTTAGTTGTTCTATTTTAATTAAGTTCGCGTCATGTTTTTATTTCAGTTTGGTTTTATTTATGTGTGATGGTTTTGGGCCTGTCCAAAATCAAGTGTGTTTTGGCCATTTGGGCTTTTAGTTTGGTTTGGGGCCTAGCCCAGCCAAGGTAGCGTTCAGAGTCACCCATATAGGGTTATGGCAGCCGCCTTATATCGAGGAGACTGGTATTTTCGAGCTAAGAGAGAGACCAGAAAAGTCCCAATGTTTGGGGGCGCATATCGGTGTGTTTGATTGCTGATCTTCGAGATCTGATGTTATGCCATGCGTGGGAGTTGATTTCGGTCAGTTTCAGCGCGAGGAATTGAAGAGAGATCAGTTTGATCTATTTCAGATTGAGTTCTCTTTCGCTATCTTGCTGTTCGTTTGATCGCTGTGAAAGATTGGGCCAAACCCCCTTCGGATCACGTTGATCCGTATCATCTATGAACGCACACACGCACACCCTATCTCTACTAGTTGAATGACCGTGCGTTGCTACGGGAAAATAAGACACAAAAAAGCGATCTGATTTTATTAGAACCTCCCAAGCATGATCACTTGTAGTTTTTCATTTATAGTGTTAAAACACCCCCACATATTTACAAATATTTACATAAGTTGATAAGGCAGAAAGATTGGTTCAGGTATATCTTGTAGTTTTATGAATGGGACCCAGAAGAAAATTTTAGTGGGGGCCAAATACATGAGTGGGGGCTTCTCTTTGGCAAATTCAAATAATTTTGGAATTTTTCATACAAATATACAGAGATTTTACAACAATTCAAAAATTTGAGTGGGGACCAAGGCCCCCACTAAGGCCTTCTTCGGTCCGCCCCTGATGGGACCATATAATATTTGCAAACGATCCTCAGAGAAGATATATGAAGTGTAAACATGACAAAGATGATACATGTTATTCTTTCATTTATTTCCACTTGTACACATCTGTCCCAAAATACCGAAGGTTTCTTTTTTTAGAAAGATGTACAATTTTCTGAAAGTTGCAAACCGATACTACTACAGTCCAATCATAGTTAAGTATAGCCTTCCTAGAAAACAAATTCACTACAAGGGCCACCAAACATCACCATTCAGTACACGCAAGCAAGCGCACAAGAAATGGTGTATATACATGAGATAAGTACTATAAACTCTTTTTGTTGTCACTCTAGTATTACACGTGAAAAATATCACTTGACCAAGTCAATGGCTCGTCTTGGATCAAGTGGTAATTCCACAAAAAATTTGCGATCTTGATGGCTCCCTCCCATCTTCCCCTCAAAGTTCCTTTTGAATATGCACAATGAGATAACCATCAGTACCATTATTTATCACATCGTAAGCGTTGCAAATAATCACAGAAATATAAAATATTATTCAAAGTCTATGTATCAAATATACTGAAGCTACATAAATAGAACATCAGATGTCTTGAATACTAAATTAGTTTGGCTTTAGCTAACGTTCTTAAAGTCAACATCATATTACCAATCATGTGGTGACCCAGCATACCACTGCATGTGTAGTATGCAAGTCGTTGATATAACACCAATAAAACACCATCTCACTAGTATTACATCGATCAGAATGGTACAACAGAAACATCGCAGGTCCAAGGTATGTCTATAGGATTACAATTTTATCATACAGAAGATCTTAAGAACCTCCTCAACAGGTAGAGGTTTAGTCCTGGCGACTAAAATCGAGAAAGAATAACTAGAAGGCTAACAGAAGACTAGAGCTACCTCTAATGCATTGGGCTTGCTACAGAAACTACAGAACTACCCTAACTACTTATGTTCTAGGAGTAGGGAATTGAATCCCTTCTATTTCTATAGTAAATGTGCACGTGGCACGCACGAATTGTAACCTATAACAAAAAAAATTATGTAATCTTATTTTCTTTTAGCAATTTTTATTATCGATTCATTTATGTCTGTCTCATGCCCAACAATGTGATGTGTGATGAGCGTGTGAAATGTATGATCCAAACACACATATCTTCACACAAAAAATCATAATCATGTAAATGTATATATCTCCACTAATATAAAAAAAACATAAAACCGAAGTTCCAAACCGGAGATCCAAACAATCACGTCCACTCAAACATCTGATCATGATTATATAGATGTATGTATTATACTTGGTTACAAAATTGGTAAAAGCAACTAAGCAACATTATCAATATTATTTTATGAAGGTCCACCTATTTATGTGATCTATAAGGCTTCGTACAATGGGTGGGATATTGCCTAAAGCTTCATTCCCTTTGTACTTGAGAATATGTACCAGAAACTGCTTCTTTAGTTCAATACCATCCTACATATGAATTATACAACATTGTTATAAAAAAGTCATATGCAACGTGTATATAAATTGACATGGTAAAGTACTCACCCTAGGTACCGAATAAAATAGCGCTTCACCATACCATGACTGCATTAAATTAAAAATCCTTTGATTCAGGATGTGCAACTTGGAACGCGACGTTAAAAGTTTTGCCCACAACTTTAAGTATAGTCTTCCAAAAATCACATACCGAAAGTGGGTCCAAAACAGAGATAACTTTCTTTTTTCGATCGAAGACGAACAATTGGAATAGCCCAACAATATCCCAAGGCACTAAAATCTACAACGAAAGATTTAGAAATGCATGAATTATTAAGACCTTATAAATAACTCTTAGGAACAAAGTATTACATAAAATCTTACCATATCGCATTCTGAGATATGATACTCATTGCTATCAGGCCAACTATCAAACAACTGGGCCAACCTTTTAACTTCCAGATTTTCACGACGACTTGGATCTCGTACATAGTTGGATATAAACAAATAATAAGAAAACATTAGTATATGAGTCAGATGAGTTTATTAGTATAATAAAATGTAATATGTGATTATAGAAACTTACACAGTAGTTTAGATCCATGTAATGAACCAGAATTTCTGTAAAAAAATTGGATTTCGTAGCAAGCGAGTATCCGTACAGCCATATTATAGCAACTAACATCCATCTTTAGTATGTTCTTTAATTGTCTCAATGCTAGACTAATAGGATAAGGATTTGAACTTCTCACCCATTCGGTCATGTAATTATTAATATGAATAACAATTTGTTTTCTAGTGGTTTAAAAACAAAACTATACACCACCAACGCAATACATTTGTTGCAGATCCATGCTCGATGTAACACACACCTGGTCAGCTCTTGGAATAGACAACCGAACTGACTGTTTCAGCTAAGTAAAAACAACACTACAGCTAACTCACGACAACAAACCTGAGTGGTACAACATCAGACAACCGTATTTGCCGGCACAACTGTGCTCACCACCTCTACGCCACAAAACAAGTTTCAGTTACAAGCCTGTGCTAATATTCTCCTTTGCCCAGGACGAAGTCAATCTCATTAAGAGCAGCCAGGTTTATCGCTTGGGCCTGTAGCAAGGATGTTAAACATAGTCAGAGATGACATACACATCGAGTTAATCAGCTAAAGGAGAGGCATTTTTCCTTGGTTTTTATCTCTGAAAATCAGTGTGTGTGCAGTTAATAGAGGAAATGCAAGATCATATGTACTCCCTCCGTCTAGAAATATAAGATGTGTTAGCTTTGTGAAGTGATTGTATCTAGACATCTTTTAGTGTACAGGTTCGTTCGAATCTATACACTAAAAAATGTCTAGATACATTAGCTTCACAAAGGTAAAACATCTTATATTTCCGAACGGAGGGAGTAGCTCAGTATTGCAGTTTCAATGTGTTTGTGTCATCCCTCGATTTGTGGTTTTCTTATTAGAAACTCTGATCATACTGCTATGTTGCTAAAAAAGGTAATTGCTGCTGATTCAGAATCAAATTGGGGCTCAGGCATCTACTGCTCTCTAGCTACCCCAGTTCTGTAGATATTGCAATGATTTAAATTCTATAAACATCTATTGGATGAAAAGCGATGTTGATAACACAGAATCAAGCCAATCGATCCTATGAGCACACAAAGCCACAAATTCGAACCTTCTGGGCGCCTTCGCCTCCGCCGCCGCAGCTACAGCCGTGTAGTCCGGGCGTGGCGAGCTCCTGACGCTGACTAATGAGAAAAAGTGGAGGACTTGAGGTAATGGACGTGCGGCAGTAGAAGAATAGGAGGGCTCATACCTTTTGTATCAATGGAGGAGGTAACCAACACGATCAGAATAATGCCACAAAACAAGCAGGTTCTTTACGATGTCATATTTCCAAGCAGGTTCTCCTCCTATTGATGAAAAGGAGACCAAACCATTTCAGAAAAAATAAAAAATGCCAACCGTATGACAATATATGAAAAACACATTATTTTCAGTGGAGGTGGTAATTGGCACCGTGACCACAACCATGGAACAGAGAAAGCAGGTGGAATAGATTGGATTGGCTACCAGAATGAGTATTTTTGTAGCTCTCTCTATGCAACTGGTCGATCCACAATAGTTGCAACCTTCAGAAACTCCCAGGTAGAAGGGGAAAACTCTTTCAGGTCCCAATAGCATTCGAATGTTTCCAAGAAATTGATCCCCGCAATCTGTCAATTAAGCACACACATGCAACAGGGGAGTGTACCAAGTTCACCGATGCCACGTATTTTACTGAAGTATGTACCTACCTCGCCGGTGATGTTGTAGCTTGTCACACCCTGTGAACCTAAGACTGAATTGAAGCAACCTGAGGCGTCCATCTAGAAATCAACGGCTAAGAAGCAAGATACCGATTCGCGCCATTCTCTTCAAGCTGCACCATCGATCTCTGATCCGATGGCCCACCTTGATGATCACGTCGCTGTTTAAACTTTACAGCTGCAGAAGCTTTCTACCTGCTCGGTTGTTTGTCATTTTGTTTCCCTCTAGTTTATAAGGAGAGATGGGATCTAGCCTCTCTTCAGTTCATGTTTTTATTAGGGTTTATACCCAGCAGCTGCCACTATTCGTGGTCTGGCTTGTAAGCACTCTATAATCCCTCTGAATTCACAATCAAACTCGAGTGTAGTGATTTCTATCTCCCTGAATCTTGTTTGATCGAGTAGTATATAGGATCGGGTGTAACAATTTGGTATCAGAGCCTTACGGTTCTTGGAGGCGTTTGGATCTGGAGCTAGGATGGGTTGGGTTCTCCTATAAAATTCCCTTCCTTTCGCCCTTGATCCCGGCGGCGGAGCAAGAAGACGGAGGCGGCTTGGCGGCGGCGGCAATCATTCGGGTGCAGATTAGGTGACGGCGGTGGTTGTCTCGGAACAATTCCTTGACGATAAAATCCCACCTTCCCTCCCTTATCCGTGCATCATCGGAGGCGGGCGGCGCAGGCGACGGCAACGGCGACGGCAGGTTCCTCGACCCTGAAGAAAGGTACTATTATTTCTTCGAGTCGTTGATCAATTCGGCGGCGTGGTTTGGCCGGATTCTTCTTGCCTGTAAAATCCCACCGAGCTAGCATGGCCAAAGAGACAGCTTCACAAGATACATGCATGTTGCAATTAGAGTCTCTGCAGTTAGACATTCAGATGCTTCAGAAATATAGAGAAGAGGATAAAACCGAGTTCAATGACTTTGCCACTATGGTGCAGTCCAATTTTTAGAGCATTCAAAATAACTTTGCAAACATTCAAGCAAACTTTGAGAAACTCTTTGCAACTAGAAAAGCAAAAGAATTGGAGCAGATAGGACACACACAAGAAACACCTCCCAACCATGGAGTGAATTCAGCTCACTCAGTCTCTAACCCAGCTGTGGCAAACAAGGCAGTGGGCACCTACACTCTGCAAGATATGCAGGGCAAAGATCTCAATTTGGACGGCACACCAAAACAGCCATACCGGCACCCCAACTTTGGACAAGTCACCACTGTTCTACCTGAAGCACACCAGAAACAAGACAACGCACATCGTTTGGCTAATGCACTTACATACCAAGTTCTCTTGGTGATCTGCCAAATGAGGGTCATGCGGGTTTACAACGCCAGCGACCTCCCGCGACACAACAACAAGAGAACAGACAAGGCATCCCTACTGTAATACCTGCCAAAATGCACATCCCTGAATTTGATGGCAAGGATATCGACTCATGGATTCAAACGATTGAGATGTACTTTGACTCGGCTTGCACTCCCCTAGACCAGAGAACTGAAGTAGCAGTGTCCTATTTACAAGGTGAAGCGATGCAATGGTGGCGTGGCACAAACTACAGCGCTCACACCTTGCCTTGGCACAGATTCTGCCGACACATTGGGGACAGATTTGCTCTAACTTCTGTCTGTGATAACGTCCGAGCCTTTCACTCCCTCAAACAAACATCAACTGGTGCAGCCTACATACAACAGTTTGAGGCTGCAATGAATCTCCTCCGAAGAGACAATCCTAGCTTACCTAATGACTACTATGTTAGCAGCTTCATTTCTGGCCTTCATGAATATATTCAAGCACATTTGCAATGTCACAAGCCAGATGACTTACAACAAGCCATGTGGTTGGCTAGGCGCATGGAAGCAGCTGTCCCACAAAAGAAGACTTATAGCACACCTCAGTTTCCTGTAAGAAGGCAAGTTCAATTTGACCAGAAACCTGCCAACTCTACCCCTGCTGCTGTAATCCAAGAAGCTAAACTGCAAAATATTTGCTACAAATGTAAAGAGCCTTGGTTTCCAGGACATAAGAAGATTTGCACAATGGCAACCAAGAACCAAATTTTATCACTTCAAGCTATTCATGATGACAAAAAGAATGTGATATTCATCACTGAAAATTTTGACACTGAAGATGAACAAGATGAAGCACAACCTGAGTTGTAATTATCCATGCATGCTCTATGTGGAATGAAATCTACTGCTGACACCTTTACTGTCCCCATACAAGTAGGAAAGCATTATGCCACAGCCTTAGTGGACACAGGCAGTACAACTACCTTCATGACACCACAATTTGCAACTCTGACAGCTTGCCATACAATCCCTGCCAAGAGAATGGAAGTTGCAGTGGCCAATGGCCAGAGCTTATGGACAGACTTCACCTGTCCTAATTGTCCATATACAATACATGGGACTACTTTCACTTCTGACTTCAGACTCTTGCAGCTCAATGGCTATGATGTCATATTGGGATCTGACTGGGTCAAGCAATACAGTCCTGTTACTCTGGACTACAAGAAAATGACTTTTAGAATTACCCTGGCCAACAATACCACAGTCACATTCAGGGATGAAAGCTTGCCCTCTTCCTCTGTCATACAAGAGAGTGTTAATTTACACAAATTACTAGTGGAAGCAACTTGTGGAGCAGTTCTTTTTCTCAAACCCCTGTCAATGGGCAGCCCTATTGATAATTCTCCACATCCATAGATTGTGAAACTATTGGATGAGTACTCTGTTCTCTTCTCTGAACCACAATCCTTGCCACCAAAGAGGGACTGTGATCACACAATTCCCTTAATGCTAGAAGCAAAAATTGTAAACCAGAGACCTTACAGACTACCACATCACCAAAAGAATGTGCTAGAGGACATTGTCAAGGACATGTTACAAAAAGGCATTATCAAAGACAGTACTAGCCCTTATTCCTCTCTAGTGGTTTTGGTCAAAAAGAAAGATCACACTTGGAGGAAATGTACTGACTATAGAAAATTGAACTTGCAGACGGTGAAAAATAAATACCCAATACCTATCATAGAAGATCTGCTTGATGAGTTACATGGGGCATCTGTTTTCTCCAAAATTGACTTGAGGAGTGGATACCATCAGATCAGAATGAAGGAGGAAGATATCAGTAAAACTGCTTTCACCACACATCAAGGACATTATGAGTATGTGGTCATGCCATTTGGCCTGACAAATGTTCCTACTACCTTTCAGCAACTGATGAACTCAGTCCTAGCTCCTGTCCTGAGGAAATTTGTCTTAGTATTCTTTGATGATATTCTCATCTACAGCAAATCCTTGACAGAGCATATCTCTCACCTCACACAGGTTTTTCAACTGCTCAAAAACAACAACTTGTTTGCCAAGATCTCTAAGTGCACATTTGCCATAGAACAAGTGGATTACTTGGGCCACTTGATATCTTCCAAGGGAGTTGCAACTGACCCTAAGAAAATAGAAGCTATCATTAACTGGCCTCCACCTGAAAATGTTACACAGCTAAGGGGATTCTTGGGCCTTACTGGATACTACAGAAGATTTATCAAGCATTATGGCATCATTTGCAGACCCTTGTTCGATGCTCTCAAGAAAGAGCAGTTTGTTTGGACTGACAAACAAGAGCATGCTTTTGCTGATCTCAAGAAAATCATGACTGAGCCACCAGTGCTAGCTCTTCCCAACTTTTCCCTGCCATTTGTTCTGGAAGCTGATGCTTATGATTATGGTATTGGAGCTATTTTGATGCAACAAGGTAAGCCTATTTCCTTTATGAGCAAAGCTTTAGGGCCAAGATCTGCTGCTTGGTCTACCTATGACAAGGAAGCTTTAGCCATTTTGGAAGCTTTAAAAAAATGGAAGCATTACTTCTCAGCTTCTTCTCTTATAATCAGAACTGATCAACAAAGCTTGAGATATATCTAGGAACAGAAACTAACTGAAGGCATTCAACATAAACTCCTAGTGAAACTCTTGGGATATAATTATTCAGTGGAATATAAGAAAGGGAAAGAGAATAAAGTAGCAGATGCTCTCTCTAGAGTAAAGCACAGATTCTATGAACTATTTACTAGTGCTGCCATACCAGTTTGGATGACTGAAGTGGTCAAATCTTATGCTGAAGATCTGAAATGCAAGGAGCTCATACAACAACTTACAGTGACATCTACTGCTCTGCCAAATTTCACATTCTCCAAAGGACTCTTGCGTTTCAAAAACAAAATTTATGTGGGCAGTACTACCCCATTGAGAAGAAACATTATAGACTCTCTGCATAATTCTGAGCTAGGTGGACATTCTAGGGAAAAGGCAACTTATGAACGAATCAAGCTTCTTTTCCACTGGCCAGGCCTTAAACAACAAGTGGTGGACTTTATCAAACAATGCCCTACCTGCCAGCTCAATAAACCTGAACACTGTAAGTACCCAGGCCTCTTACAGCCCCTACCAGTCCCTGACTTTGCCTGGACACATATTAGCATGGATTTTGTGGAAGGATTACCTTTGTCTGACAATAAGGATATGATTTTGGTGGTTGTTGATTGGTTCACCAAGTATGCCCATTTCATATCTATGAAACATCCCATTACTGCCAAAACTGTGGCAAAAGCATTTAGTGAACATATTTTCAAACTCCATGGTCTACCCACAGTGATGGTCACTGACAGAGATAGAATATTCACCAGTGGCCTTTGGCAAGACCTCTTCAAATCCTTGGGAGTCAAATTACACTTCAGTACATCTTATCACCCTCAGACTGATGGCCAGACAGAGAGAGTAAATCAATGCTTGGAAAATTACCTCAGAAATATGGCATTCTTACAGCCCAAGAAATGGCATCACTGGCTAGCACTAGCTGAATGGTGGTATAATACATCATTCCATACATCTCTTAAGATGTCACCATATCAAGCATTGTATGGCAGAGCACCTCCCATGCTAGCTGAGCTCCTTATTCCAGCTGATGACAGTGACCATTCCCTGCTACCTAATGCCACTACAGAGGCTATTGCCATACAAATCAAAGCAAATTTGCAGAAGGCACAAGAAAGAATGAAAATGCAAGCTAACAGGAACAGATCTGAAAGACACCTGGAGATAGGAGACATGGTTTACCTAAAGCTATAGCCATACAGGCATACTTCTCTCAGCATCCACAGGTGCCTCAAGCTGCATTCCAAGTACTATGGGCCTTTCCGAGTTTTGGAGAAGATTGGTAACACTTCTTACAGGTTGCTGTTACCAGACGGCTGTAAATTACACCCCACATTCCATGTCAGCCAGTTAAAGAAACACATCGGCTCCAAAGCAGTACCCACCCCACACCTTCCATTACTGAATCCTGATGGCACTATTCTCATCGCACCTGAGGCCATCCTGGACAGAAAACTGATCCCATATGTTCAAGGCTCCATTTCTATTCCTGTGGCACAATAGTTGATCAAATGGGAGAATTTACCCGATGACCAAGCTACGTGGGAAGATGCCTCTTTCATACAAAAGGTTTTCCCTGCCTTTCATCCTTGAGGACAAGTCTGATTTCATTCGGGGGGAGTTGTCACACCCTGTCAACCTAAGACTGAATTGAAGCAACCTGAGGCGTCCATCTAGAAATCAATGGCTAAGAAGCAAGATACCGATTCGCGCCATTCTCTTCAAGCTGCACCATCGATCTCCGATCCGACGGCCCACCTTGATGATCACATCGCTGTTTAAACTTTATAGCTGCAGAAGCTTTCTACCTACTCGGTTGTTTGTCATTTTGTTTCCCTCTAGTTTATAAGGAGAGATGGGATCTAGCCTCTCTTCAGTTCATGTTTTTATTAGGGTTTATACCCAGCAGCCGCCACTATTTGTGGTCTGGCTTGTAAGCACTCTATAATCCCTCTGAATTCACAATCAAACTCGAGTGCAGTGATTTCTATCTCCCTGAATCTTGCTTGATCGAGTAGTATATAGGATCGGGTGTAACATAGCTGAGGTTGAGCTGTTGCAGTGATGCGTCCGCGGCACCGACTGCTCATCTATGTGGGGCATCGACGGCGTGAATGGCGCGGCCACGAGGCGCATGTCGGCGTTGGCGTCGAGCGTGTGTCGGCGACTTCGAGCAGAGAACGGCGACCTGTGTGGGATGGTGGAGGCGAAGTCGGCACCAGCGAAGCCCCCGCGGCTATGCTGGGCGGTCGGAGGCGGCAAAGCTCACGGCGTCGAAGCGCCCGCAGCTGCGCTGGGCATCAGAGGCGGCAAAGATCACGGCGTCGAAGCGCCCGCAGCTGCTCGTGGCGTCGGAGGTGTCAAATCTCATGGCATCGAAGCGCTGGTGGGCGGCGGGTGGGCGCGTGTCGTATGGGCGGCGAGCGCATGTCGGCGGCGAGCGTGTGTCCGCGGCAGCGTGCGTGGGATGACTCATCCGCCGTCGAGCTCTAGCGTGGGACGGCGGTCGAAGGCTCCGTGATTGGGACATCGGCGTCGAGCAGGGTCTAGAGTGCGGCGTGCGTCGTGTGTCACAGCTGTTGCCAGACGGTGGGATTTGATTTTTGGGATTTCTATTTTTGTGCCCTCGGGTCCTTAGTTGTACTCAGTTTTCCCCAGCTCCTTAGTTTTTCCTCAGTTTTGTCCAAGCCCTTGTCCGAAACCCTAACAAGTGCTGGAACGGCCGGTTGCCCGATGGGTCAACAACTTTGACCGTTATCTGCTGACTAGTGGGGACACGTAGAGCCCGCAAAGACACGTTATCCCTGACCAAAACGCAGACGAGTGGGGCTTCGGTATATCGAATGACAAGTGGGGCCATGACGCTGATACAAGGGGCAATACATGGGTAGGATTAGATTTTTAAACGGAGCTCTACAGTGATGGCACGGAGGAGATGGCCTACGGGGTGCCGAGATGAGATCGACGTCCACAAAGAACTGCATGAGGAGAGACCAGACGCATTAGATAGATATGAACTAGACGCGTTTAACCATGCAAAGACGAGAAGAAATGGTCGAGGACATCGACGACGACCTCAACACTTTGACTGACGGTGTCGGACACGAACGCGAGCAATGTACAGAAAACTAGTGTCTCTCCTTTCTGGCGTGTATAGATGGGTGCTAGGGGAGTGTGGTGGCGAAGGGAAAGACCTCGCGGTGGTCTGTGGTGTCCAGCATAGCGGGGCGGCGTGGCCGTGCCCACAGCGGCGTGCATGTTTGGCATTGGCATCAGCATGTATGTTCATCATTGGCCTCGGCGGTATCTCTGGTGTGTCAGTGATCGAATGAGGGGACGGGATTGAGGGTGCATCCCGACGGTGACCTAGCAGCGGCGGTGAGCATGGATAGCCATTCTGACCATGCCGATATCGGCATCGGCATCGTTTGGAGGCTGTGGTGCTCGAATCATGGTGGAAATTGCGATTCCCTATTATTTTTACATGCATAATATATAGAAAATAGCTAGATCTCTAAATCGATGCATATGAAGCTACATATATATTCTTGGTCATAATCCCCTTAGATGCATGGCTTCACGTCGTCATCGCTTTCATCGTCAGTATCTTCGTCGTCCGTGTAGTAGTACTTCCTGCACGTTGTTCCATCGAACACCTTCACTGTGAGCACATAATCGCCTTCATATTTGAAGTGTAGGAAGCAGCCGAAATCCACACCGTGCGCGATGGCGAAATTCTCCCAGCCCTTGTCGAGGTACATCCGGCCTTGTCCGTCAAATAGGACCTCCACGGTCCAGAGACGAGGACCGCAGTCAGCTGCTCGCAGATACACCTTTGCGGGCTGCTGGCCATCAAGATAGTCCGCAAACTTTTGTGGGAGTGCCTGCAAACAGATCGAGCGCCGATCGTTTGAAATTAAAGGTTTTTTAGAACATGCACATAATTAACCACATGCATCATATATGTGGGAACGCGTACATACCTTCTTGGCCAAAGGGTCTTCATGGATGGCGATGAAGAACTCCTCTATGATCAATGGCAGTGTTGACAGTGGTGGTGGCAATGATGATGATCCACCACCCCGGCCGCCCCTTCCCCTTCCCCTTCCCCTTCCGGTCGGCGTCCGAGACGTGGAAGCCATGGCAATGGATCAAGTGTTTGTGAACGAAGAAGAGAGAGGCAGAATGATAAGGATCACGCCGGTGATCCTTGGAGTTTTTGTCCCGATCTTTCACAGCGAGTCTACCCGGATAGCAATCTTCCAACAACGCAAAGAACGTCACCTGAAGACGAGGAACGAATCCAGCAAGCAACGTGATGAAGATCACCACGCCTCAAACCACAGCTCGATAATCCTTGATGACGCAAGAACCCTCGCAGCAATCTTTATTAGATATAACACAGCAGCACCGTTTCCCCGGAGGGATGATACACGGTGGAGCACACGATAGTTTTAGACTAAACAACTGAACTCCCAAAACCCTAGACTGCTGGCCTCCTCCGTCGTGCCCATATCATCCTCCCCCCCTTCAAAAAGCGTTGTCCCCAACGCGTGAGGGTCTGCTCGAAAGGGTGGCGGAATATCAAAAATAGCACCACTCATATTCGCCGTCTTCAAGTCTTGCTTGCCTTCCGCACCACATCCTCCCTCTTGGCCTACTCGACTTGATACAGCCCTAGGTGGTTGCACCTCTTTTCTTCGCCAAATAAACTTGTGCTTAGGCGCCTCCACCTTCGTCTTCTCAAACCTTGATTGAACCTTGCGTTGCTGAACATGAACCTGCTTAGCACGACCCTGCAAAGTAGTAATGCCTGGGCCACACAACTGACGAACACGTCCATCTTTGCCTGTATGCACATGCACTGCTGCTCCAACAAAACATCTCCGAGGTGTTCTAACAAAACTGTGGCTGACTACCCGCGGCACTGTATGCACCGGAACACGATCAGCACCACCGTCATCGGTCTGAACACCCATGTCAACACGAACTGGAAGTGGAACACATGGAACACATGCTGACATATCCTTCCCTTCATCAATAAGAGGCTTGACTTCAACCGGCATGTCACTAACAAGAACAACGGGCTTGTCATCTACAGGCTTGGCTGAAACATTATCACCATCGATGCTTTTCGCATCATGCTCCTCATGCTGCGGCATAGCTAGCCCAGATTTTGGCTTAGCCTTGCGCAACTTCGCCTTGTGTACCACCAGCTCAACATCAGACTTAATTTGATCATCCTGCATAGGTTTCAAAGTCCGTTGTTTGCCATCATGCACAAAAGAATAAGTATTTGCTCTCCCAGCTTGCATAGCATTGCGATCATACTGCCATGGACGGCCAAGTAATAGCCCACACACCTCCAATGGCAACACATCGCATTCCACCTCATCAACATAGTCATCAACTGTAAATGGCACACGCACCTTGTGAGTAATCTTCAGCATACCGCAGCTATTAACCCACTCAACATGCCTCGGTTCTGGAATACGCCATGTGGATAAACCCAAAGCCTCCACAACCGCCTTGCTAATGCCATTACAGTAACTACCACTGTCAATCATCAACTTGCATGCTTTGCCTTTGATTATGCACTGCGCCTGAAATAAATTCCATCGCTGGCCTCTATCCGCTGTCATGCAAGTCTCATCATGTACTCTTTTGAGTTGCATATTCAGCCCACTCAATGGTACAACCTCCTCCACGATATCCTTGACAACATCAGCCTTGACAACATCAACCGCTGACATTTCAGAATTCGTGGCTACCAGCTTGCTAACTGTCGGCAATGGAACAACTGTCAACTTCTCATGAGTAGTCACAGCTGTCGCGACCTTCTGTATAGGAGCTATGCTCTTGCCAACATCCTCTATCTGATGCACAACCTTGGGTGGCTGCTTAATTACTTCTACGGGTACCATGGGCTTTCGAGAAGGAACCACGTTGCTAGAAGGTATAAAGCACTCTCGCAGAAAGTTTCTGAAATTCGCCCAAGTTGCAGAGGTAATGCGCTTCTCCTGCAACGCTTTATGCCACCAACTGTATAGCCTGGCATCCACGCGTCGGTCTGCAAGAGCCAAACGGTTAGAATCATTCATGTTTTGATCATAGGTAGCACACCTGTAGAAACCCTGTAGCATATGACGTTCCCATGACTCATACTCTTCAGCTGTTGCATCATAGGTCAGTTGCCAATTGATCTCATATGCATCATAGGCTAAAACACCATCCAGCAGGTCCAGATAATCATTGAAAATATCGCTAGATTTCTTGCCACTGCGACACTTATAGCCGTAATAATCACCCGGAAAAGAATCCATGTTGTACTATTTTGTCCTAGCCTTCGCTGATTTATCAATACAAAATAATTTTACCTGTGCTTTTTCTTGCAGCTATTGGTATTGAGTAGTATCTGTCGAAATTGCAGTTAAAACCAGCGAAGGAAACTGACAAAACGAAGAGCTTCCGGGCGCCCGACCACAGAGATGGTCTGGGGTCAAGCGAGACCGCAGCAATCGCTAGCACTTGGGCGAAAAAGTGCTGCCAGACTTGAGGAACGCAGCAAGCGCTGCCAGACTTGCGGGGCGAGTGCTCGATTGCAGGTGGCCAGATGGGCCGGCCCACTAGTACTTGCCGGATGCGCTCAGAAGAATCCCGCGGTCACGCGATCGACGAGGCGCGCCTGTTACCAGCTATCGAGGAGACGAGCGCTGGCGAGGCTGTGGCTCACGTGGCGGCGGCGGACTCTGGTCCTTTTTTTTTATAACTCAAACCGATCGGATCTGGCCAGCGCTGGGAACTCAGGCAAATCGATGCAAATCAACTCGGTCCTGGCGGTGATCAAGCTTGCCAACGATCGGTTCGACGGCGGCCGAGCTGCACACGGAAAAAGGAGATCCAAAAACAACACCAACGTAAGGCTCCTCAATCTGCTCTCTGTCCCCACGATCTGAAGAACCACGCTAGGAAAAACAAACACAATCCGATTTGTGAGCGGAAAGCAATCTCCTATTCCCAATCTACAAACTGTCCGGATGAACAATCAGCATATCGATCTCGCCGTGAGCAATCCAGAAAACCAACGAAGAGATCTGATCTGAAAACTCTTCGAATAAAAACAATCCAGAGAACAATCAATCTGAAATACTCGCGGTGATAAATCCAGTAATCTGATACCACATGATAAAGATCATGCCGGTGATCCTTGGAGTTTTTGTCCCGATCTTTCACAGCGAGTCTACCCGGATAGCAATCTTCCAAGAACGCAAAGAACGTCACCTGAAGACGAGGAATGAATCCAGCAAGCAACGTGATGAAGATCACCACGCCTCAAACCACAGCTCGATAATCCTTGATGACGCAAGAACCCTCGCAGCAATCTTTATTAGATATAACACGGCAGCGCCGTTTCCCCGGAGGGATGATACACGGTGGAGCACACGATAGTTTTAGACTAAACAACTGAACTCCCAAAACCCTAGACTGCTGGCCTCCTCCGTCGTGCCCATATCACAGAAACGAAGAAGAGAGAGGCAGAACCTATTGACATGAGGGATGGCCGTAGTGGGGGTTTATAAGGGAGAGATGACCGTTGTGGGGTTTACACCATAAATTAAGGTAGAGATGACCATTGTGGGGTTTACACAATAAATTAAGGAGGAGATGACCATTGTGGGGGTGGTTTATATCTCAACAAAAAAGTAATGCCTAAAAGAAATGGAAATTCGTGATAGTTTATCATTTTACCATGAAAAGTAATGCCTAAAGGAAATTCGTGATAGTTTATCATTTTACCATGAAAAGTAATGCCTACAAGAAGTGGAAATTCGTGATAGTTTATCATTTTACCGTGAAAAGTAATACCTAAAAGAAATGGAAATTCATGATAGTTTATCATTTTACCGTGAAAAGTAATGCCTACAAGAAATTCGTGATTACCAAACTTGTTGAATCCGGTGGCAAGCTCGTTATTTAGCATATATAGAGGGGTAGTAGTTTGCCACCGACAGATAGAGAGAGGGTGGCACGATCCTGCCCGTTAGATCATAGGATCGACGGTAGGTGGGCACAATCCGTGTGACAACAGCTCGACCAATCAGGCCAAGTTTGGGCTTCTATGAGAAGGGAGAGGGTAAAACTGAGTAGTATCAAGGATACAAGGGCAAGTAAATAGTAAACAGGCTAAGGAATTCAAATAAAAGATTTAGAAAAAGAAAAACACATGTTTTGTACAATGAAACCCAGGTTGGCCTACCTCAAAGTATTAGCAATTCAAATATACATGAGTGTAAAAATTATGGCCTCATTCAGACAAACTATGTTTTGGGTATAGATATTTTGAGAAGGGGTTTGAGTAGAAAGCCATGAACCTTCATAGCTACTAGTGATTTGAGAAGTGGCCATTTGTGTTAAAACTTGATTTATATATGATTGTCTACGTGGCAGGTCGCGTAACAAAACTCCATGAGTAGGAGGCACTATGATTTTATTTTTTTGAATTTTTTTGCGCATGAAATGACTCAATTAGATAGCTTAATCCCATTTGTTGACTCTCTGTTGACCAGCCACTTGAGGGTAAAACTGAGTATATTGCACTAGCCAGTATTAGTACTCGAGGGGAAAACTGAGTACATATATTTTTCCAGTGTAAGACTCGAGGGTAGAACTGAGTACACGTAAGGGTGCAGACGTGCAGTACCACGGACGCGTGTTGAGACCAATTGTCTAGTTTTTTTGACAAACTGCTGAGACAAACCATCACTTTGCCAGTACAGAGCCCCTCTCTCCCTCCCTCTGCACAGTGTCTCATTCTCACTCACGCACGCAACCACGCCTCTCACGTCCCATCACCTTCGCGAAAAAACCCCAACCGCCGATGGAGAAGAAGAATGCGCCGGCGGCCATTGCCCCCGAGCCCGTTGCCTCCGAGCCCATCGCCTTCGAGCCCGTCGCATCAGAACCCGTCGCCGCCGAGCACATCGCATCCGAGGCCGTCACCGCCGAGCCCGTCGCCTCCGAGGGCGGCGCATCCAAGCACGGCGCCTCCGTGAACTGGACCTCTCTCAGGGCTAACGGACCACTTCACAAGATCGGCGCCTGCTTACTGGCGAATGAGGAGTACATGGACACCTACTCTGCTTTGAGGCAAGTTTGTACAAATTGGCGCTCAGATTTACCTGAGCCCGACGTGCACCTGCACGAATGGATCATGGTAGAACATGCCCTTCCATGCGCCACTGAGTTCTCCTTCCTCCACCTCCGCACATCCCTCTACGTCACCATCGATCTAACGGAAGTTCATGCAAGGTTCAAATTCCTCCATATCTATAGAGTTAATCTATTTTTATTTTCAATCGTAAACATCTTAGTGCTGAATGTTATCTTCATCAATATATTTTAGATACTACTTCATCGGCTTTTGCCGTGGCGTCATCGTGCTTGCCCAGAAGAACCAGCCGCACAAGATACGGCTTCTGAACCCACTCACAAAGACATCGAACACTATATTTGAGGCACAGATGCCATCTGTTATTCTGGAGTCAGTCGCTGTAATGAAGTCCCCGACTATGCTCTTCGTTTCCATATATTACCCGGCGAAAATTGCTTGGGTCGATGAGAGCACTCCAACTAAGGGTATAGATGAAGATTGGGGAGAAGGAAGATTTTCGATCGAGCACCATTCTATGCATTGCATTACCACGTTCAATGGTGAATTCTATGCACTAGCTATGAATAATTTGGAGTTCGGAACATTAGTGTGCACCAATAATGTCCAGTTGGAGCAGGGCGCGAGCAATGTCAACATGGAGACACTATTTTCATTTCCAAAACTTGGAAATGACAAGTTCTACCTTGTGAAGTCGGATGGTGATCTGCTGCTTGTGTTGTTGGGCGGTCGTTTGGAGGAAGGTCAAACATTGGTGTACCGTGTGGACACTGAGAGCCGCTCTCTCCATGCCGTCAGTAACATTGGTAGTCGTGCCTTCTTCATCCATCATGTCCGGTGTATCTCCATCGACACCAGAGTGCACCCGACACTTCGACCTGGCTGCATCTACTACGCGGATTTGGGTTATATCAGAGAGTACTTTGATGATATGAACGCCTGGGATGAGTGGCCACTATGTGTGGATAGATTAGGAAAGTACGGTCTGAAAGATGAACAAAGGCCATACCGTTTGGAGGATGTATTGGCTGCACACTGCAGACGGAAGGAGTTCAATGAATATTTCTTTCAGACCAGAAAATGGAGCGACGAAGATATATATGATGAATGAAGAACAGATTCATTCATCCTGGGGTATCCTAATCTTCATGTTGGGCATACATTGCGTCTTGTATTATTTTCAGCTTAGTTTGTCGTGAACATTAACATCGTTATTGGCTGCTTTTGGTTGCTGTATGCAGTTTATGTATTATACTATACTAGCTTCTAGATTTGCTACTAGATTTGTTACCATATTGGGCAAAAAACAAGGGTCAAAAGGCAACAATCATTGAAGAAAGACAGAAATAGAAGCTTCTCTAGATTTGATACTAATTTGGTGAAAAGAGAGAGAACTTTTACAGAGAGAGGGGAAAAAGGCGCTCTGAAAAGGCAATGCCAATTTGGCCCGAGAGAGACAGAACCGAGCTCTCACGTACAACCAAACACGGTCTCGTCCTGTCCCACGCGGTCCCTTTCTACCAGCCCCACGCGACGCGGCCCACACGACGCGGCCCCACACGTCAGCACAGAACGGTCAACTAAACGGGAATCCTCCCGTCCGAGCTCCTTCTGAGGGTTTCAGACAAGGGCTTGGGCAAAACTGAGGAAAAACTATCAAGCTGGGGAAAACTGAGTACAACTAACGACCTGAGGGCATGAAAATAGAAATCCCTTGATTTTTTCCTTTTGTTTGCAGGCGAGGATCATGGTTAAGGCTAATGGTTCGTCATACAACATTAGTCGCTGTTTAGCATTGGATTAGGTGGGGTGTGCGGTCCAGATCCTCCGGATCTAACACTTTCTGCCTTTTTATATTAGTGGATATTCTAGTTTTCTACCAAGCTTGATATAATTGTTGACTTCACTGGCAGCTCTGACATTGGTAGAGGTTTCATCTTCAGTGTCTCGAGGTTACCTCCTTGTGTTGCCTCCAATCTAAGCAAGGGCTAAGAGAGAGTGGGGTGAGTAACGAGCGTTACCCGACAAGTACATATAGGGGATAAAGTGTTTTATGCACTATCTACAGCCTTAGAGCCAAGAGTCGTTCGACAATGCAAGTTTTCATAAACATTTCTTCAAGAGGTTGCTTTTATTCTGAAAACTATGCCCGTCAGTCTTCATAGGTTGACCAGAGCTTCGATGGGCTCCTTTCCTGCCATGTTCGTAGCTCCTTCCCGAAACAGGGAGTATCCAGATACTTTCTTACACTCTGCAGAGGTGGTCACTTGTACCCATAAGAGATCAAAGCCTTGTTGCACTTCCGAGTAACTGGCTCGCCCAGTCGATGATCTAAGCCAATCACTGTTTTTCTCTGTGACCCCGTAGACCCACCCTTTTGTAAGTCCACCCGCACCTTTACCACATATGTAGACCGTTTGGCGCACCGGTCTGCACCTTTACACTATGGCTCCACCACATAGGCAGACCGTTCTGGACCCCGCCGTGCCCGCACCTATACATTATGGGTAGACCGTTCTGGGTGACCCTTACAATCCATCATAGACCACCATACCATGGAACATTTAGGGGTTCCACCTCACCTATTGCTCCCCCGGCTGACAACAACTATGACCTGGCTTGTCCTTTATGGACCCAGTATCGTGGAATCTTTACGGGGATTCCACCCTCACGTTGCCCCCGGCAGGATGTCAATAGCTACGGTAAGGCGCATCTGTTGATATGCGAGAGGAAAAAGATACAGCAGATTTCTCCGTGCCATTCCAGATCTTATGGTTGACCGTTATTTACGGCACTAGAATCACTGGCGACATTGGTTATTAATCCTAGGTGAACTTTCCAGTTGCAGTGGGACCTCCACCAATACTCATACCATGGTCCCACTGCCCACCATCCTAGGTCAACCACCACCGTGGTTGCTAACCACTAATCAAGTTGATTAAGAAAGCAGAACTTTTGCTTTAAATGCAGTAGTAATAACACAGGTATATATTTGCAAGTAATTTGATATAAATACTCAAGAGGTATGAGCAAGAGTGAATTTGCCTTTTTGACTGCAAAATTATGCAAGTCAAGGTCTTCGGTGCGAAAGAAATCCCAATGCTGAAATAGCAATCATCATTTGGTAAGGATTATGTTAGAAATCTGCAACATGATATGCATAATATATGCTATGCATTGCTCTAAGCGTATCCTAACCCCGATGGTTTGTTATTACTGAATTGTGATGAGTTCTTAGATATGTGTTGCAATTTTAGGGGTTATGCACTCAAGTATTGTTAAGGATTTTAGGTTAACTTGTTATTATAAGTAAAAGAATCAATCTTGAATATGAACTATTGTCTTGGTGGTTTAATATCATTCTTGGTTGTTCCTGCAAAAGACTAGTAATAAGGTGGGGACTTGAAAGTAACAATTTTAAGTTGCTTCTTATGAATAGCAAACAATTGGTTGATCGCGGACATGCAAGGTTGGAGTTGATTGTATTATCATAACAATACCCAATTAGTTATAGGGTTAACAACAATCTTGACCTATCTAGGCAATTGTTATTAGAAAGCATATGGTTTGGTGAAATGCTTATTTGAGATGTTCTTACAAGAATAACTTTTGAAGAACATATTTCATAATGGACATTTAGAACAAAATTACCTTTTAGTGGTCATTTACTTGATAGGAAGGTTGAACTGATTAATAAAACACAAGTTCCTTTATTATTAGCTAGTAGGGTTTGAATCACAATTTTAAATGATTCCTGAATTGATTTTAGACATTCTCATGATTAAAAGTAACTCTTAATAAGGCAATTTTCAATTACCAGATTATAGTGGAAAACAGATTTTAATACAAGCCAATAATTATTTAGGATTTTTCTTGATTTTAGTATTTTAAAAAATTAATTAGGGAAATAGTTTTTGGTTTTTAAAATACTAATAGTAAGTTTTGAAATGCTAAAATTAAATAATGAAATGTTGTTTCAATAAAGTAATTTGAGTTTATAAACATTTATTTCTCATTTAGAAAAGTTATTTGATTCCTAAATTTGTTTCAAATTCATATTCGAAATTCTTACTTAAGCATGTTTTAAAATTCAATTAAAAATTATTTCATACAAGTATGCAATATTATAAATAAACAAATAGAGTTTATTTTTGTGATCATTTTGATACATTACTTGTATTTTTATGAATTAAATTGAATTAGTTATGAATTTGTTAAGTTTCAACACTTTTTCTGAATTCTAAATATCAAAGAAAACCTATTTATACATACAGGTTTCTAACCAGAGTCACTGACTAGTGGGGTCAGGGCTAGGTCATGTGCCACATTGGCAACGACCAGTCAACTCGGTTGACTGGGCAAGGTTCATCGCCGGCGATCGCTGAAGACGGCGCTCCGGACACTTCCGCGATGCTCGCGTGTGAGTAATCGAAAGAGGAGACAATGCCGAACCAGAGGGTGCCAGCGCCGCCACAAAATTGTGGTCAGAGAAGCTCCGGCGACAAGCTTTTGCGGTGGTGCACTCCAATCGTCAAGCAATCTCGGTCTACACGGGGTCCCCGGAGGAGGTACTAGGCTCCAGAGATGCGGAGACTCACCGTGAAGCTGATGCGATGCTTAGTGGTGTCGATTGATGACGGAGGCGAGTGCATGTTCGCAGATTCTGGTGAACTGCTGCAGAAGAAATTGGTGAAATTCTCATGGCTCCGACTTTCCCTCGATGCTCCACTCCACCGACAGGATCCAGAAGATGAGGCGCTCCTCCTCGACCACTTGCGGAAGTTTGTGCTGGTCTCTACCATCGGCTTGACGGAGAAGCTCCGGTGAAGTCCTGCGGCTTGGTGCGGCGGACAGAGAGGTGTAGAGAGGAATTGAGAGGTGTGAGATGAGCTAGGGTTTTAAGATGGAGCTCTGGGTAGTTTTATGGGGCACCACAAGGTCGAGTTTGACATTGATTTGCTGGCGATGGTGCAGATGAGTCGGCATCGGGGACCTTGTCTTGGGCGCAGATCTTGGCGCTGCACTTGCCGGTAGACGCGAGCGGATCGGGACGGATATGTGGCGGCTAGCAAATATCGGCGAGGGGGGGTCACGAAGGCGGTGTCGACCTGGAGGTCGCCCGCGGCGTGTCGACCTCTTATACGTGGAAAGGAAGAAGATGGTCTTCTCCACCACATGGGTCCCGCCCGTCGGTCGGATACTGAAACGGTATCCAGGCTAGGCTCTTAACGGGCCGGCTAGCTGGGCCGCACTGGTGGGCTTCAGTCCAGGTAAGCTTTTCTCCCTTTTTTTCGGTGATATGTTTTTCTCCTTTTACTATTTTGCTATTTTAGATTTCTAATCTGATTTAAAATCTGTTTTGTAGGTTTTAAGTTTGGGGACTCCTTCTACGATTCCCTCTACATATTCTCTAGTTTATTCTATGCTACTTAGTAATATCTTTATGTGCATTAGCACATGTAACTACTTAGATGTTTGATAGGGTTTAAATTAAGTTATGGATGGAAATAACTTCACAAACATTGCCTTGAGGGTTCAAATTATTTTGTTAGGACTTAAATGATTCATAGTGATACCTATTAAACATTAACTTGTGCTTTATTGATAGTAAAGTGATTCCATGGGATTTTATAATTCCTAACTTCTTATTTAAGAATATGCTTCAATAACATGGCTTCTAAGCTTAACATATTTTATTAATGTCATGAAATGTCCTATGGGCAATACCAAGGTTATTAGTAGTTTCTTGATTCTTTAGTTTGATAATTTGAGGATATTGCATACCTCTCACAAGAAAGGATTATTTGGAATTAAGATTTGGATACACACTTGTGAATTGTTCATGAGTGCAATGAATTTAAGTTGACTTGTAAGAATAGTTGTTTTAGACACAATCCTAGGATTTAGAGTTAAGATATTAGCAAAGACATTGCTTATGATCATCAGTGATACATTAGTAGGAGTGGAAGTGACATTAATAGAATAGAGTTCCAAATGGCTAAATGGAAGGTAGAGGATGTGAAAAGAATGCATTCCTCTCATTAACAAGATGGTCACCCAAGATAGGATTAGTGTGGGATATACAAAGTCTAAGTTAAACCAGAGCTTTGGGTTTAGGCTTGTGATACCTCCTCCTATATCAAGTTTCTTTACTTAAGTAAAACACGTACTTATACAAGGGTCTCTATTGGATCTCCATAAGAATGTTTCCCTCCTAAACAACGATAGGTTTTCTTAACTCCTCTACCATCTCCTTATGATGGATGATATCTGCTTATCAAACTAGATTCCATAAATAGCATAATCACCCTCCTTAAATAAGTATAATCATATACTTGACATGATCATCTATTTCCTGCATATTTATTTCCTTCATCAACTTCTCCTCCTAAATCCATGTTCTGAGCTTGACACTAAAGCTCTTACATAACCTTATTAAGGATAACCTTTATATCATTTCTAATCCTAAGGTTATTCAACTCACTCCCTTTGAGTGCTTAACTAAACATCCTTCTTACTCCTTCTCAAGGTTGTATGATTAAGATCATCATCAATACTTGTCTTTGAGATCTAGTTTATCCAATCAATACATTACGCTAGATGTTGACTTCTAGGGCTAGGATACTATACTACTTACCTAATCCAAATTCCACCTTGTAGATGCTTATTCTACTCCCTTTGTTTTAGGTATTAATACTTGGTTATATCTACCATCAGAGATTAAGAATATAATCTCCACCATTGTGGTATTCCCATATAGGGTCTATCTCCCACCACATGAACATTACTCCTATTGTATCAATCTTATTGGTATCATAACTTGATTATCTTTGATCCACTTACTCCACATATGTCACTCTCCCACTTCATGTGACAAGATAATGATCATTTTGATCCATTGATCATATAGCTTAGGTTTCTGCTAGGTTAATCATGTATTTCACACTCCATAGATTATGGGAATGATCATTACAATCCTTTGATCATATGGCTTGGTTTCCATTTGGCTAATCAAGGTCCATGATTTACTTGTACCATCTACTCTCTTAGAATACCCATTTATGTAAGAGAACTAAACACTTCTTAACTCTAAGATACTACACATTTTATATCCTCCTAGCAAGGGTTCTAACCTTCTTGTGTATGCACTTCACCTATAGTTGAGATACCTCATCTACACAACTTGGTATTAGGGTAATCACCCCTACTTCTGAGTTTGTGGATTAGGTCCTAAAGTTTTATCTCAAGAGATAAGAATAACACTGGCATGACTGTGGACTCTCTTTCTTGTTTTGAAGATGAATTGATATAGAGGTGAAAGAATAAGATAGATTAGGATATGAGGATAGGATAGATCAAGACTCAAGGTTAAGACTTGTGTTGTCTTCCTTAATGCTAGATATGGTTTCAATGATTTAGGTTTATGAAATACCATGATAATCATGGTAGGATTGAATAGGAGGTCATAAAGTGATGTTAACATATTAATTCTACCTCACATTCATCTCTTTTAATTGTTGTTATTATCTCTACCCAAAACAAGGTTGTTAACAAAGATCATGTTGGAGTTTATCACACTTCAGTTGATGAGCTACTTCAGTTCCACCAACTTAAGAGAAACTTCAATCACTTTGACAAGTTTTATTGAAAAGCGCGAAAATTTTCCCATATTTTCTATGCATGAATGCAATGCACACAACTGTTTCCTCTCTATTTCTAGCCTCACATCCTGGGATGTTACAGACTCTCCCCCTTAAAATAAACTTTGTCCTCAAAGTTCGAACTCTCTTACGTTTGGGCTGAGGTTATCATTGATATCATCTAGCTTGCAACTCCATTTCCAAAGAATTTGGATATAGATGATATCACTTTCTTCAGGATGTCTCTTGACTCCTCCTTGGTCCAACTCTAAACAATTGTCACTCAAGTCAATCCTACGTTGTCTTCCAACATTCTTGAAGAATCTAATATTCTTTGGCACCTTAGTTTACTTAGTTGTACAAACTATTTTGGTTAGATCTCCATACTAGGATACCAACTTTCTATTTATAGCCGGGTTACTGTCTATAAAATAAGGTTTCACGGACCTCATAATGATATTAAGAGGTCCGTTCAGGCATAGGCATACCTAAAGTTCCAAGGAATGGATTAGACTCATTTAGCCTATCCAATATAGGGTTTTGGTTTACTTCATAAGGTTGATCTTGGTCCTCTATGCTTGAAAAGTTACCCACTGTGGTTTATACTAGGTGTGGTTCATGGTCAACATCTTCTAACTCCTTTTGGTCAAGTTAGGGCCTAGTTGTTACTCCCTTGAGGTACAAACCTCAACGTCCAATCTAGTTACCTTCTGAGACAACTATTCAAATAGTGTCTTAAGACAACCTTATGAAAATAAGGCTAATCTCAGAGTAGTTGCGGTCTTCTTCTTACTCTAACTAATTTGGTCTACTACTTCCAACTTGTGGCTTACTCTCCCCCTGAGGCTTTCCTAATGGCCTCTTGAAGAAATCTGTGGTGTACCCACACAATTGTGGATATCCGGTATGAATTCTTCGATTATGTGTTTAGGTAGGTCTTCTATTCCACTTCTGGAGGTATGAACTTACCCAAAAGTTCTAAAGGTTGATGATAATTAGGTTTTATCCTCACTATCAATCCTAATTCAGATGGTGGGGTATATACAAAGCCGCGGGAGAAATCCGGCAGAGTTTCTCTTGTACCAAAGGACATCCACGACAGGTACTTGTATATATAAGTTGAACAAAATACAAACTGACAGGGCTATAAATAAACCAATGGTTTCAACAGATCGTTATTAACACGAAAAACTCACAAGTCTTGGTCCATAGACACTTACAACTCTAAAATAAGAAAAGATGTTGTTAACGTCTTAACCACCAATCTAATTCAAGATTTTGGGACTAGGGATCAAAGTTATATAGAAATGTTATGTGTCTTAGTCATGCTAGCAACAAGGGATACTAGGGTTACCACTCCCAGGCTGAGTAAAGCAGCAGGCAATACCGGAATGGATCATTGGTACTACAACACCTCAATCGACCCATGATGTACTAAGCATAACCAAGTCTGCATAAGAACGAGCTCAAATACCTCAAACTCAACTATAGATAACCTAATTAGTGGTTCTACTAATCATATTTCTTTCTTCAAATCCTGATTGGCAAGAAATTTACCATCTACAAGTGTCTTCTCATGCATTCCCTTCTTATTTGGCTTCCTTCTTCTTGTGATTTCTTCATTTTTTGTCTTGACTGCCTTAGAAACTCGTCTCTCCCTCACACGAATCCCTTAACCCTCTAGATCAATACCATGAAGTAAGAACTTGATAGTGCAACATGCAGTTGCATACCAAAGTTAAACTTCATGTATGGATCTAGTCAATCAATAAAATCCAAGAAAAATCCATGTGTGTGTTGTCAACATACATCCTCATAAGCCCGTTGAGTAAGACATCTCTAGAGTTCGGGCTTAGATGTGTACTTTATAGCACCAAGTAGTATAGGTTTATATCATGCTATATCGCACATAGTGGTGGACTACTACTCTTTGTCTCAATATTTACTCCAATTGCTTAATTGCAATCGAATAAATTTGAGCAAAGGGGTTTGGGAGTTTTTATGGCTGATCTAAACGTGCCTCCATATTATACTATAACTTACCTTCCATTCTAATGAAGACTATCCTCACATGCTCTCTCAAACTTCTAGCATAGCTATTCTAAGCACCTACTTCGCTAAGCATGGTTCACACAACTCCATGGTGTTCATGGGGTTCTCTATTGTGCTTTGATAAATCTTCTCTGATTAGGACTATGGTCCTTTCATATTTAGCCTAGTTACCATGGTTTGGTACACTTCATTTGTCCTTCTTCTTGAGCATCTTCCTCCTTAGCATGGAATTGCTGGTTTACTATACAGTTCTACTCCATCACATAGAGATTCTCAAGTGAATCTAACATGATTAAAGTGTTTATACTATCGGTACATCTTACTTGTATGTGGTATTGATACGTCTCCAACGTATCCATAATTTTTGATGCTCCATGCTTGTTTTTACACCATTTGCTTAGTGTTTCGTTACACTTCATGGCACTTTTATGCGTTTTCTGGAACTAACCTATTAACAAGTCGCCATAGTGCCAGTTCCCTATTTTCTGCTATTTTTGAGTTTCAGAAAAGCTACACAGGAAATATTCTCGGAATTGGACAAAACCAAAGCCGGTCACCCAGAATTTTACCGAAGCTTTCAGAGAACCGAAGAGGAGATAGAGTGGGGCCACGAGGTGGCCTCACACCAGGGCGGCGCGGCCAGGGGCTGGGCCACGCCCCCTATGTGTGAGACCGCCTCGGTCCACTCCCGACGATGCCCCTTCGCCTATAAAGACCCCCCGACGGGAAAAACCTAAGGACCCGATTAGTTTTCCAGAACACATCGCGATCCGCCACCGCTGTCGACCCGAAGATCGGGAGGGTCCAGAAGCTCTTCCCGGCACCCTGCCGGAGAGGGGAATCGCCACCGGAGGTCTTCTTCATCGCCATGCTTGCCTCCGGAGCAATGAGTGAGTAGTCTACCTTGGAGTATGGGTCCATAGCAGTAGCTAGATGGTTGTCTTCTCCACCATGTGCTTCATGTTTAGATCTCATGAGCTGCCCTACATGATTGAGATCACCGTTATGTAATTCTACATGTTTGGTTTGTTGGGATCCGATGAATATTGGTGTTATGCTTGAGTTGATGTACTGAAATTTATCTTATGTTATCTCTATGTTGTTTATGATCTTGCATGCTCTCCGTTGTTAGTAGCTATCTTGGCCAAGTAGTTGCTAGTGACTCCAAGAGGGGGTATTTATGCTCGATAGTGGGTTCATGCCTCTATTTAATCCGGGGGAGTGACAGAAACCCCTAAGGTTGTAGATGTGCTGTTGCTACTAGGGGGAAAACAACATTCATATGCTCGAGGGCATATGCTTTGTTTACATTACACACTTTGCTTAATGCAGTTATCTGTTGTTCGCAACTTAATACTCATGGGGTGTTCGGATGATATCCCCGTGAGTGGATTATTAGTCATAGATGCAGTTGGATGGCGGTCTATGTATCTTGTTGTAATGCCCAGAGTAAATCTCATAGTGATCCTCTCATCATATGCACATTGTCTTTATTCTATCAATTGTCCAACTGTAATTTGTTTACCCAGCATGTATTATTTTATCTTATGGAGAGACACCGCTAGTGAACTGTGGACCCTGGTCCTATTTCCTTTATATTGCTATCACCTATTTACTTTACTCGTACTATTTACTTTACTCACATACTACTATTGTTTTCCACTCGATACGCTCATTCCTTTGTTTCAAGCAAATCGGTGAGATTGACAACCTCATCGTAAGTTGGGAGCAAAGTATTTGGTTGTGTTGTGTGCAGGTTCCGCGTTGCAGCTAGCAAAGCAAAGCTTGGACGAGGCGCCTTATAAATTGTCCTAAGCTGTCGCAAGCTAGCAAGCATCACCTTCAGTCGTATTGGCTCCTTCCTCTCCTGAACGATAAACCTTGGTTTCTTAACTGAGGGAAAAACCTTGCTGCTATATTCATCATACCTTCCTCTTGGGGTTCCCAACTGGACGGTGAAAAGATAACACCACCATACCGCATCAAGCTCTTTTTCTGGCGCTGTTGCCGGGGAGGAAGAAGAAGACTTCTGCGAGGGGAGTTTTCGCACGCACATCCTTTACTTTGTTTTAAGTTTTGCTTTATTTATTTTTACTTGCATTCATTTTATCAAAAACCCAAAAAAAAATAGAATCCTTGGTAGTTGTTATTTCTTTACTTCTAGTTCATTATGTTGTTCCCTAAGTACGTTCTGGAGGACCTCTCAGTAGGTAGTGGTTCAATTATTGGAAAAAGTAACATTGAGGAGTTCTTTAATCATATTAGTATGCATAAAGAAGTTGAGGAAAAGTCTTTGGCTGAGCTTGCTCCTAGTTATGAAGTTGCTTCTGCTTATTTAGTTCACATGTTAGAAGCTAGGTTTGCTAGCCTTAATCCTTTTATGCAATACATGTTTCTTAAGCTTCATGAAATTGAAGATCCTGAGAAGAAAGCTTTTATCTTGGAAACTTTGCGCATAGAATTTAGATATGTTGCAATTGAGGCCAGGAATCTTTAAGAAATTTAATAAGCTTGGCTCACCTGTAGCGGTTGTTGGTACACCCAATGAAGATTTTAGAGTGCCAATACCTTATAAACTTGTAGGAATTCATGATGCTTGGGAAAAGAATTTTAGTTGGATTTGTCCTGATTTTTTTTTGATGAAAGTAGTGTACCAAAGCATGATCATAAAGGATCTTGAAAAACTCATTTGGGCACAATTTCCTTGATAAGGATCACACCGGTGATCCTATGAGTTTTGTCCCGATCTTTCACAGCGAGTCTACACAGATAGAAATCTTCCAATAACGCGAAGAACGTCACCTGAAGAAGAGGAACGAATCCAGCAAGCAACGTGATGAAGATCACCACGCCTCAAACCTGAGCCTGATAATCCTTGATGAACACAAGAACCCTCACAGCAATCTTCATTAGACAACACGGCAGCGCCGTTTCCCTGGAGGGATGATACACGGTGGAGCACACGATGGTTTTTGACTAAACAACTGAACTCCCCTAAACCCTAGACTGCTGGCCTCCTTAAATAGATGGCCAGAAAACTGTTGGGCTTGGACAGGCCCAAACCCAAAACACACAATAAAACCTAGGTGGCCCACAACTAGACCTAGCTAGGAAATAACATAGGCATGAATATAAATTGCTGACACAACCTTAGACTAATTATTACATATCGTAGGTCGTCCTGGCGTGCCAATATGCAACGAGCTTCCCTCATCTTGGTGGAGTCCTGAAATTGGGCTTCACCTCCTCCGTCGTGCCCATATCATCCTCCCCCCCTTCAAAAAGCGTTGTCCCCAACGCGTGAGGGTCTGCTCGAAAGGGTGGCGGAATATCAACAATAGCACCACGCATATTCACCGTCTTCAAGTCTTGCTTGCCTACCGCACCACATCCTCCCTCTTGGCCTGCTCGACTTGATACAGCCCTGGGTGGCTGCACCTCTTTTCTTTGCCAAATGAACTTGTACTTAGGCGCCTCCACCTTCTTCTTCTTCTCAACTCTTGATGGAGCTTTGTGCTGCTGAACATGAACCTTCTGTGCACGACCCTGCAAAGTAGTAATGCCTGGGCCACACAACTGACGAACACGTCCATCCTTGCCTTTGTGCACACGTACTGCTGCTCCAACAAAACGTTTCTGAGATGTTCTCACAAAACTGTGGCTGACTACCCGCGGCACCATATGCACCGGAACACGATCAGCACCACTGTCATCGGTCTGAACACCCATGTCAACACGAACTGGAAGGGGAACACATGGAATACATGGTGACATATCCTTCCCTTCATCTATATGAGGCTGAACTTCAACCGTGATAGGGCAAAGGTGGCCGATCTTTCGATGAGATCTTGATAAGTCGATTTGGTGGGTGGAGTTCGTGCTTGACGATCCGACTACACGTGCGAAGCTCGTGCGCCAATGCAATCGCTAGGACAATCTCCGGGAGTTACTGATCTTGCGGGAGCACGATCAGCCTGACCAGCGAGGGTCTTAATTCCTACCTGAAATCGAGAACAAGTAAGAACTAATACTGCAATCAAGATATTGCGGATGAAAGATGTATGCTTTATTTCAAAGGTGGGATTCCGAATAGGCGGTCTTCTTCTGGGCGATTGGCCTCAAAAGTCGAGCTCGTAGTTGCAGCAATGGCTAACTTTTAATCTAATCAAAATCCGAGTTCTAATGACGGCTACGGGGGGTATTTGAGGAGGAAAAGGTAGGGGTGCGACCAGCCATGGGTTGGGTAGTCGAACGGACCCCTAACAGGCCTTTTCTCCTCAAATTCGGACTCCTAAAAGTGGCTGTCTTATTTGCTGCGAAATTTACATGGGCCTAGCCCAAAAATAGAAGTGACGCAGCACCATATGTATCTATGGACGAAATTATGAAGTAGCTCTTTGTATATTTCGTCCAAGTCTTCATCCTTCATTATGGTGGCTTCAAAGTTCTGAAATCTCCACTCGTGGCGTCTTCTTCAATCCTCAAACGCATGCTGCCATCTCCATGCACGATCATGCTCCAATGCTTGTCCCTCTCATCCATGCTAGGTCCATCATTCCTAAGAGTAACAAACATATCTGATTTAGGCAGCATCATATTCTCATGTATGTGAGAAAGAGTTCCAAGAAACGAAAGTACCTGATAGTTAAGTTGCTTGGCACGAGCTCGAGTGATGGGTCCTTGTATATGTTCCGCTGTAGGTACAGCGGGTGTATCAATAGATGGGATGTCCTCATCATGCTCCCCTTCTTGAATTGAAGTCGTCCTCGACGCAACCTCATCTTCTTCACCGAAGTAAGGTTTTAAATCTGCAATGTTAAATGTAGGACTTACCGTACCAAAATCTGCAGGAAGCTCCAGTTTATATGCATTATCATTGATTTTCTCTATCACCTTAAAAGGACCATCAGCACGTGGCATTAACTTAGACTTGCGCAAATCAGGAAAACGATCTTTGCGCAAATGCAACCAAACAAGATCACCAACCTCAAACACAACATGCTTTCGTCCTCTATCCCCAGCAACTTTATACTTAACATTCATGCGTTCTATGTTGTCTTTAGTAGTTGCATGCAATTTTAAAATCAATTCAGCACGCTGTGTAGCATCGAAATTATTTTGCACTGAAGATGGTAAAGGCAACAAATCAATAGGTGCACGTGGAACAAAACCATAGACAATCTGAAAAGGGCTCATCTTTGTGGTAGAATGCAGCGAACGATTATAAGCAAACTCAATATGAGGCAAACATTCCTCCCACAATTTTAAGTTCTTCTTTAAAACAGCCCGCAGCATGGTAGATAAAGTTCTATTAACTACTTCAGTTTGTCCATCAGTTTGGGGATGACATGTAGTACTAAACAGCAATTTAGTCCCCAACTTAGCCCATAAACATCTCCAAAAGTGGCTAAGAAATTTAGTATCACGATCAGAAACAATAGTATTTGGCACACCATGCAAACGAACGATATCACGAAAAAATAATTCAGCAATGTGCGCAGCATCATCGGTCTTGTGACAAGGAATAAAGTGTGCCATCTTAGAAAACCGATCCACAACAACAAAAATACTATCCCTCCCCTTCTGTGTACGAGGTAATCCCAAAACAAAGTCCATCGAAATATCCTCCCAAGGAACACTAGGAACAGGAAGAGGCATATATAAACCATGTGGATTAAGGCGAGACTTAGCTTTTTGACAAGTAGTGCAGCGTGCCACAAATCTCTCAACATCTCGCCGCATGCGTGGCCAAAAGAAGTGTGCAGCAAGAACATCCTCTGTCTTCTTGACACCAAAGTGTCCCATTAATCCTCCTCCATGCGCCTCCTGTAACAACAAAAGACGAACGGAACCATCTGGGATGCATAGTTTGTTAGCACGGAACACAAATCCATCATTAAGGACGAATTTGTTCCATGTTCTACCATCTTTACAATTCTGCAACACATCTTTAAATTCAGCATCATGCAAGTATTGTTCCTTGATAGTTTCTAACCCAAAAATTTTGAAGTCAAGCTGAGATAGCATAGTATAGCGGCGCGACAAAGCATCAGCAATAACATTATCTTTACCCTTTTTGTGTTTGATAACATAAGGAAAAGACTCAATAAATTCAACCCACTTTGCATGGCGACGATTCAGTTTTGCTTGACTACGAATATGCTTCAAAGATTCATGATCAGAATGTATAACAAATTCTTTAGGCCATAAATAATGTTGCCAAGTTTCTAATGTCCGAACCAGCGCATATAATTCTTTATCATAAGTAGAATAGTTCAGACTAGGCCCACTCAATTTTTCACTAAAATATGCTACAGGTTTGCCCTCTTGTAATAACACACCTCCCAAACCAATTCCACTAGCATCACATTCAAGTTCAAATGTCTTATTAAAATCAGGAAGTTGGAGTAATGGAGCATGTGTCAACTTATCTTTCAGTATCATGAAGGCCTCTTGTTGTGCATCGCCCCAAACAAAGGGCACATCCTTCTTTGTGAGCTCATTCAATGGCGCAGCAATAGAACCAAAATCTTTGACAAAGCGCCTATAAAACCCAGCAAGACCAAGAAAACTCCTTACTTGTGTGACCGTCTTGGGCTGTGGCCAATTATCAATAGCTTCAATCTTGGCTGGATCAACTTCAATTCCCTGTTCTGTAACAACATAACCAAGAAAAGCAACTCTATTTGTGCAGAAGGTGCACTTCTCAAGATTACCATACAAACGTGCATCACGTAAAGCATTGAAAACAGCACGTAAATGATCCAAATGGTCCTCTAAAGATTTGCTATAGATGGGAATGTCATCAAAATATACCACCACAAAACGACCAATAAAAGCACGTAAAACTTCGTTCATCAGTCTCATAAAGGTACTAGGTGCATTAGTTAAACCAAACGGCATTACTAACCACTCATATAAACCGAACTTAGTTTTAAAAGCTGTTTTCCATTCATCTCCTAATTGCATACGAATTTGGTGGTAACCACTACGCAAATCAACTTTAGAGAACATAATAGAACCACTCAACTCATCTAGCATGTCATCCAAACGAGGTATAGGGTGACGATATCGAATGGTAATATTATTAATAGCACGACAATCAGTACACATGCGCGAAGAACCATCTTTCTTAGGTACTAAAATAATAGGAACAACGCATGGACTAAGAGACTCACGAATATAACCTTTGTCCAATAAACTCTGGATTTGTCGTTGGATCTCTTTTGTTTCTTCAGGATTAGTGCGATATGGCGCACGGTTGGGCAGCGAGGCTCCTGGAATCAAATCAATTTGGTGTTCTATCCCACGAATAGGTGGAAATCCAGGTGGAACATCTTGTGGAAAAACGTCCATGTATTCCTGCAAAAGGTTAGCAACCGCAGGTGGCAAAGAAGGAGGCATATCCTCAAATGAAAAGAGAACTTCTTTGCAAACAATGGCATAACATGGAGTAATATTGACATCAATTTCAGCAAGATCAGATTTGCTAGCAAGTAAACAAGGATTCTTCAAACGAATTTCAGTAGCATGGTTAGAATCAGATTTAGAAGAATGCTTAGGGGGTACAAAATCTGCAGCAATAATCTGATTCTCACTCTTATGTTTGTCCTCATTTTTTAATCTACTAGCTCTAGCAAGATCATCTTTCAAAATTTGTTCCGGAGTCATGGGTTTAAGTCCAATTTTCTTGCCAGCATGTGTAAGAGAATACTGATTAGTTTTACCATTATGTACAGATTCTCTATCAAATTGCCATGGTCTACCAAGTAATAAAGAACAAGCTTGCATAGGTACAACATCACAATCAACAAAATCTGAATAAGTACCAATAGTAAAATGCACGCGTGCAGTTCTTGTTACCTTGAGCTTACGGGAGCTCTCAAACCATTGAATATAATATGGATGAGGTCGTTGTCGTGTGGGCAGAGCAAGCTTCTCCACCATGTCAATACTAGCCAGATTGTTACAACTCCCTCCATCAATGATGATCCGGATAGCTCTCTCCTTAACAACGCCTCTTGTTTGAAACAAGTTGTGGCGTTGATCATGCTCAGCCTTGCTCAATTGCACACTCAAGACACGTTGTGCAACTAAGCTCTTGTATTGATCAGCAGTTTCAGCTTCCATTACCTCCATCTCCTTGTCAGAATCAGAATTGGCACCATCACGTGCAGCAATAAGTGCCAATGTATCATCATCAAAATCACTTGCAGAGTCATATTCGCCATCTTCAAGTACCACCATCACACGTTTGGTTCTGCATTCTTTTTCAATGTGACCAAACCCAAAACACTTGCGACATTGAATATCGCGAGTCTTCCCCGTGGAGGCCATGGAAGAAGAACTCCGTGTCGGACCAGCAGATGGTGATGGAGCAGGAGCAGGAGCAGGTGGCGTTCTTGACGTCGGCGTGGTATACCTGGAGGTGGAAGGACCTGGTGCATCCCCACGAGAAGGTGGAGCTGATTGGCGCGCAGACCATGAAGAAGTACGACCTGCAGAATTATTAGCTCTTCTCCACGATGGTTGACGATCCTGCACTTCAAGTTCAGCTTTGCAAGCAAGGTGAAATAAACGAGTAATAGTGTTGTACTCCTTATAGTCTAAAATATGCTGAATCTCCTTATTTAAACCACCAAAGAAACGTGCAAGCATAGCTTCATTATCCTCTACAATACCACAACGAATCATGCCTGTTTGTAACTCTTGATAATACTCTTGTACCGAATTTTTGCCTTGTTCTAAACGAGTTAATTTCTTAAGCAAGTCCCGTTGATAATGTGGAGGTACAAAACGAGTACGCATGGCATGTTTTAGACCAAGCCAAGTAGCAGGAATATTAGCATGATTGACTCGACAATATTCAGACCACCAGATAGAAGCAAAATCAGTAAATTCACATGTAGCAGCACTAACACGCAAATGCTCAGGGTAGCGTAAACATGCAAAACGTTGCTCTACCTCTAATTCCCAAGTGAGATATGCATCAGGATTATATCGACCCTCAAATGGCGGAATATTTAATTTTAGCTTAGCCACATGGTCATCATCACGTACCGGACGCGGAGGTGGACGAGCGTTGCGGTTGTATTGCCGCGGACGGCCAGGTGCAGGTTGTTGGACCTCGTCCTCGTCGAGCTCGTTTTCATCTTCGAACTCGTTTTCCCCCTCGTCAGCAGCATATCCGTCCTGGGTGGCCGCCTCCGTAGCGGCCGCAGCAGCTGCCGCAGCTGTAAGAGGAACTCGGCGAGCACGTGGTACAGGAACGGCCGGCCGTGGCAGTGGTGGTAAACGGGCCAGGACTTCCTGGAACCGGGCGTCGAGCTTGGTGTTGAAGGATGCCTCAAGACCAGCCATCTTGTCCATCGCATCAGAAAGCTTGGAATCAACATCACCCAAGCGTGTGTCCACATCTTGTGCACGCCCCACCAACAGCCGTGTGAAGTGGGCATGCAACTCTGCACTAGTCATCTTCTCGGGATCAACATCATCCTTCGGGGTTCCTGTCATGGTTAGCGTGGAAGCAAGCACAAATATATATACCTATGCACTACGGAATATGGTGGGATCACGCGTAATCCGTCAAGCGGTATACAAAGCTCTTACAAGTTCTTACCAAACAGGAGGAAGGTGATATGCAACCAGCAAAGAACAGCGACTCCCAAAATTGCACAAGCGATTACCAGGTGTCGATACAAAGCACGTGCAGAAATATGTGGAGCTGTAGGATGGCTTATATGGTAGCAAAAACAACAGCAAGTATCAAAACAGCAATGCAAAGCTGAAAGAATGCTCAACCGCAGTACTGTGCTGGTCCTAGGCTATACCGAGCTAGAGACGCGAGCCGAGAACACTAAGGAAGTCACGGCGCTGCAAAACAAGCACAAAGGGACAGCTCAAAAGCGAAATATAAGTGAAGATCTGCAGGAATTGACAGGTCTGAAACTTCGGAGGGCAAAAACTCGGCCTTCCCGGCCTTTTTTGGGAGTTCTGAGTGGTTGTGGTCACGTAGATCTTTTCGCTACGAACATTTTGAGTACTCGCACGTCGAAAACGGAGTTCGTATGCAAAAGTTATGGCCAGTTGAAATTTGCTGTCGAAAACCGTCAAAAACTGACGAAACTGTCCAATTCGGACTGAAATCGGACTGCACTAGTAGGAACGGGTCAACCCGACTTGGATGCGGAGTTGACTTTTTTTTTTTTTTTTTTTTTTTGCTCTTCTTCCTCCTCTTGACTGGCGACCGAAACCTAACTCACGGACTCTGAAAAAGGTACGGATGAAATTGGGAAGAACGAACAAGAACTTATGTGAAGGCGGTGGCGGAAGTATATGGCGTGGTGGTGGAAGGATATGGCGGAGCAGTGGTGCAAGCGTGCGGCGGCGGCGGGACTAAGGTGAATCGAACTCGAAACTCTAAAGGAACAGACACTAAGACCAGCAACTCGACACGCGGATGCAGACACAAATTCAACGATGCAAACTGAAAAGACAATGCAAAGGCTCGGATGGTTTATGGGGCGAGATGATCTAAACCCTAACTGTATTTTTGGCTTTTTCGTGGTTTATAGGTATGAACACAGATGCAATCTAAACTACGAAAACAGTAAATCTCACCGAGCAACCTGAAATCTGATACCACTTGATAGGGCAAAGGTGGCCGATCTTTCGATGAGATCTTGATAAGTCGATTTGGTGGGTGGAGTTCGTGCTTGACGATCCGACTACACGTGCGAAGCTCGTGCGCCAATGCAATCGCTAGAACAATCTCCGGGAGTTACTGATCTTGCGGGAGCACGATCAGCCTGACCAGCGAGGGTCTTAATTCCTACCTGAAATCGAGAACAAGTAAGAACTAATACTGCAATCAAGATATTGCGGATGAAAGATGTATGCTTTATTTCAAAGGTGGGATTCCGAATAGGCGGTCTTCTTCTGGGCGATTGGCCTCAAAAGTCGAGCTCGTAGTTGCAGCAATGGCTAACTTTTAATCTAATCAAAATCCGAGTTCTAATGACGGCTACGGGGGGTATTTGAGGAGGAAAAGGTAGGGGTGCGACCAGCCATGGGTTGGGTGGTCGAACGGACCCCTAACAGGCCTTTTCTCCTCAAATTCGGACTCCTAAAAGTGGCTGTCTTATTTGCTGCGAAATTTACATGGGCCTGGCCCAAAAATAGAAGTGACGCAGCACCATATGTATCTATGGACGAAATTATGAAGTAGCTCTTTGTATATTTCGTCCAAGTCTTCATCCTTCATTATGGTGGCTTCAAAGTTCTGAAATCTCCACTCGTGGCGTCTTCTTCAATCCTCAAACGCATGCTGCCATCTCCATGCACGATCATGCTCCAATGCTTGTCCCTCTCATCCATGCTAGGTCCATCATTCCTAAGAGTAACAAACATATCTGATTTAGGCAGCATCATATTCTCATGTATGTGAGAAAGAGTTCCAAGAAACGAAAGTACCTGATAGTTAAGTTGCTTGGCACGAGCTCGAGTGATGGGTCCTTGTATATGTTCCGCTGTAGGTACAACGGGTGTATCAATAGATGGGATGTCCTCATCAAACCGGCTTGTCACTAACAAGAACAACTGGCTTGTCATCTACAGGCTGGGCTGAAACAATATCACCACTGACGCTCTTCGCATCATGCTCCTCAAGCTGCACCTGAGCTAGCCCTGGTTGTGGCTTAGCTTTATGCAACTTCTCCTTGCGAACCACCAACACGACATCGGACTTGATTTGATCATCTCTCATAAGCTTCAAAGTCCGCTGTTTGCCATCATGCACAAAAGAATATGTATTTGCTCTCCCAGCATGCATAGCATTGTGATCATACTGCCATGGATGTCCAAGTAATAGCCCACACACCTCCAATGGCAATACATCACATTCTACCTCATCAACATAGTCATCAACTGTAAATGGCACACGCACCTTGTGAGTAATTTTCAGCATACCGCAGCTATTAACCCACTCAACATGCCTCGGTTCTGGAATACGCCATGTGGATAAACCCAAAGCCTCCACAACCGCCTTGCTAATGCCATTACAGTAACTACCACTGTCAATCATCAACTTGCATGCTTTGCCTTTGATTATGCACTGCGTCCGAAATAAATTCCATCGTTGGCCTCTATCCGCTATCATACAAGTCTCATCATGTACTCTTTTGAGTTGCATATTCAGCCCACTCAATGGTACAACCTCCTCCACGATATCCTTGACGCCTTGACAACATCAACCGCTGACACTTCAGAAATCATGGCTGCCACCTTGCTAACTGTCGGCAATGGAACAACTGTCAACTTCTCATGAGTAGTCACAGCTGTCGTGACCTTCGGTATAGGAGCTATGCTCTTGCCAACATCCTCTATCCGATGCACAACCTTGGGTGGCTGCTGAATCACTTCTACCGTTACCATGGGCTTTCGAGAAGGAACCACGGTGCTAGAAGGGATAAAGCACTCTCGCAGAAATTTCCTGAAATTCGCCCAAGTTGCAGAGGTAATGCGCTTCTCCCACAATGCTTGTTGCCACCAATTGTTTAGCTTTATATCCACGCGTCGGTCTGCAAGAATCAAACGTGTAGAATCGGCCATGTTGTGACTATAGGTAGTACATCTATAAAGACCCTGTAGCATATGACGTTCCCATGACTCAAATTCTGCAGCTGTTGCATTGTGGTGCAGTTGCCAATTGAGATCATCTTCAGCACATGCTACGCCATCTAACAGATCAAGATAATCATTGAAAATGTCACCCGACTTCTTGCCACTACGAGACCGTTCGCCGTAATAATCACCAGGAAAAGAATCCATCTTCTGCCTCTTGGTCTGTCACACCAAAATCTGAAATAACGTGTGTACCAAACCCAGCCTTCACTGATTTCTCAATACAAAACAATTTCACCGGTGCTTTTCCTGGAAGCTATTGATATTAATTAGTATCTGTCGAAATTGGAGTGAAAACCAGCGAACTGAACTGACAAAAAGAACCAAAACTGAAGAGCAATCTGGGCGCCTGACCACAGAGACCGTCTGTGGTCGAGCGAGCACGCGAGCTGCCGCAAACCTGGCGAGCGCGAGCGGCCAGGGGCGATGCGATGCGAGGCCTGATCGTCCAAAGCACGGGCAGTTGGGCCGGCCCACGATGGCCAGCAAGCTGGCGAGCGCGAGCAACCGCGATCCAGGCGCAGGCGCGTGGCAAGCAAGCTGGCGAGCGCGAGTGGCGTCACAGGCGCGGGGCGGGGCCGGCGGTCGCCAGGGGGCAGACACGCTCCGTGCCCAGGCGCGTGAGATCGATACCTTTTTATATTTTTTTTACTCGGTAGCGATCGGTGGGACTCTGGCAGGAAGACGGTCTCGAGCGCCTACGAGCCTCGCTCGTTTTTCTTTTCTTTCTATTGCCTCGATGCTCCCGATCGGATCTGCTTCCCTGGACTCCTCTTTAGCGATCCAATCTGGAGACCGGACTGCATCTCTGAGATCGATCCCGATGCTTGCAATTCGTGATCACCGGAGACTCTGCGAGATCGATCCTGGGGATCGTTACCGAAATAGATTCCAGAAGACTAGGATCGATGGGTAGTCTGCGATCTCCACCGAAGCCTTCTTCAAATTGCTGCTTGGAAACGTGCCCCCTCACTTCAAAGCAATCCGATCTGAAAAACCTCTGATCTAAAAACCTTCGATCAAGATCAAGTTACAACCAATACGATCTATAAACTGTCCGAGAAGAACAATCCGCAAATCAGCAATCAACAGAAACACTCGCAGTGATAAACCCAGTAATCTGATACCACATGATAAGGATCACACCGGTGATCCTATGAGTTTTGTCCCGATCTTTCACAGCGAGTCTACACAGATAGAAATCTTCCAATAACGCGAAGAACGTCACCTGAAGAAGAGGAACGAATCTAGCAAGCAACGTGATGAAGATCACCACGCCTCAAACCTGAGCCTGATAATCCTTGATGAACACAAGAACCCTCACAGCAATCTTTATTAGACAACACGGCAGCGCCGTTTCCCTAGAGGGATGATACACGGTGGAGCACACGATGGTTTTTGACTAAACAACTGAACTCCCCTAAACCCTAGACAGCTGGCCTCCTTAAATAGATGGCCAGAAAACTATTGGGCTTGGATAGGCCCAAACCCAAAACACACAATAAAACCTGGGTGGCCCACAACTAGACCTAGCTACGAAATAACATAGGCATGAATATAAATTGCTGACACAACCTTAGACTAATTATTACATATCGTAGGTCGTCCTGGCGTGCCAATATGCAACGAGCTTCCCTCATCTTGGTGGAGTCCTGAAATTGGGCTTCACCTCCTCCGTCGTGCCCATATCATTCCTTCATTATTGAAAAGACTCCTATAGTGGATCCTAATGCTTCTTTCATTATTACTTGATTCGCAATTTTCTGCGCCTAGCTCAAAGGCATTAAAGAAAAGCACTCTTAGGAGATAACCCAATGTCTTTACATTCAGTTCTTTTTCTTTTATTTAAGTCTTGGAAGTTATTACTACTGTAATGACCTCTCCTTATCCTTTTTATTTCGTTTTTGTGCCAAGAGAAGCCTCTAATTTGAGTGAGGTAAGATTTGGGGATGTTGCTGTCCTGAAATAGTTTTCGGTGCTGCACCATAAAAATTTGTGAAAATTCTCTGTATATCTTTTGGACCTGATATTTCTTGTGCATATGCCCCAGGTTATATCCAAACTTTCATTAGTTGAACACTTTTTGATTTGAGTAACAGAAAACCCCTAAAAAATTCGACCTTTGTCAGCTGTTCTGTTTTGACAGATTTCTGCCAATATTTGTGTTTGCCGCCTTATCGCTTTCTTTTTTAGTTCTTTTGATCACAGAACTTTTGGGGAAGTTGCTACAGTAGAATATGCTTTATATGTGGTGGTTTTAGGTTGAAAACTGAAGCAAAAAGAGGTTGATTCCATGTTATGCTTACACTAATGTTGCTAATAGATTTGTGTTTAGTTTTTTATGTAGGAAGTTTTCAAGTGTAGGGATCGGAGAGTGATGAGATGAGTTGAAGAATGGATAAAAGCTCAAGCTTGGGGATGCCCACGCATCACCCCATGAAGTACAAGCGTCAAAGCTTGGGGATGCCCCCAAGGCACCCCTTCTTCATCGGCAAAAATCAGGTCACCTTTCAAGACACTATATTTTTATTGCTTCATGCATTATGCGTTTTTCTTGGAGCGTCAGTTGTTTTTAGTTTTCAGTTTAGTTTAGTTTTGTTTGCTGCAATAAATGGTTGGACCCCAACAAATTTCCTTTGGAGAAGTTGCCTTGCTTTTCATTTGCCAAGAACACTCATTGAACGATAGAGTGAAAAACGGACTTGATCGAGTGTTCTTCTTTTTCTAGAACTGCATTTAGTTTTCGATTTTTGCCTTGATTTGCATTCAGATCTTGTTATATCTTTTCATCAAGGTGTATTTTTGCCTCTGGTCTTTATTGGTTTTCATCAAAAGAGGTGTTTATAAAAAGTTTGAATGGTGTTGGAAAAGAGAAAAAGCTTTATGCAAAAAAGTGGTACAAGAAGGAGCTTGTGTAGACTACGGCTTAGGCTTTTGCATGTCGTGCTTGATGTCTTTTTGATAGTATGATTAGTGGTTTTGCTGTAGCATGACTTGTCTCAAATAACTGAGATTGCTTAATGAGCCTTTGAAAAAATCATGCGTTGTTTTTATCGTTTGGAAGCATTATTTTGGTTTTCTCCTTGATGGTTTATTTGGGTTGACTTGGTGCATGCTCACACTTGTTAGACTCTTACAAAGTTGCCAATAGCCTCTATGATCATTTAGTTTTTGACTTTTGATGCCATCTTATGCTTCTTTTAATGTCGCTTTGTCGCTTTGCATAATTATGGCTGTTATTGCTCTCTTAGTTGGTCGCTCCCAGTCTTTTGCTAGCCCTCGCCTTGTACTGAGTATGAGCTCTACTCGTGCATCCAACTCCTAAAAAAACAAGTTTGCCAAAGTGTCCACCATACATACCTATTAGCAATTTGCTATTCAAAAGTACATTTGACTTGTTTTTATCTACCCTTCAAATTAAACTCTTACTAGTGTTATGCGAAAATTGGTCAGTAAAGCTCTCACGAACCGGAAGGCACACTTTATTTTTCTCATTCTTAAAAATTTGACATTGTGGTCTCTTATGTTGAGTTGTTATGCTTGCAAGTTGTAAGTTCGAGATTAGCCCAACCATGCCATCATGGGGCAAGCTTTGAACATTGCACTTCTTATTTGAGTTGATATCGTGATCTTTTGTTTATGGATACTCGCAGTGTGAAATGAATTGGGAATCTTGCGGGATGATGGAGTTTGTATATGTGTTAGGTAAACGCCTGGGCCGCCAATCTAAGCCATGCATAATTCATGGTGGAAATTTGCAGCATGCCCATAGTGGACATTCGACGACGCATCTCAAAATAAAAAGCTATACAAATGGTAAATAAAAGAGATGCCGAGGTGTTCATTGTCTGCTTGTCCTATCATTTTGATGTGGGCTTGTTCCATGTCATCGGGCACGGAGGTACCCCGTTGGCGGTTCTCGATGATACGTATATACTTACAATGACAAGAGCCTTGCTTGGGACTCTAAGTAAAGTAGCATGAGGTTTGGGCACTCATATTCATGGGACACGAGGTTTTCAACTTATGATTTGTCAAGCATATGCAGCATGAGTGTTCTCGCATTAACCTTAACCATTCAAGATGCTTATGATGGGGGCAATGAGAGCTCAAAGCCGGTAAGTACCATAATTTTTGAAGGTCTATAAAACTTGCAATCACTGCTTCCCTCCGCGAAGGCCTCTCTTTTTACTTTTATGTTGAGTCACCACCTTCTATCTTTATGTACCATTAAGAGAGCATAGTTGTCATTCTTAGTATAATGTGCATTGTCCCAAAGTTTTCATTGATTGATTCATATTGTTGGTTTCACTTGTTCTGAAATTATTTGTATCTAGTCGCCCTCTTAAACTTGAAGGTGTCCTATGCATTTATGTTTTGCTCTCTCATGAAGGACAAGCTGAAAACCATTTGTATGTTTTTCCTTATGATTTGAACACACGTTTGACTTTCATTGTTTCATTTTCATGATCTTTTGTTTGTGTTCATTTTCATGTTATAACATGGTTGCTAAGTTTCTTCTATCAAGATCATATCTTTCATACCCATGTTTTAAGTTCTTTTGATCCCAGCGCACAACACTTACATACATGATCAAGATTGTGTAGGTGCATGTCACCTCAAAAATTATTTCTTTTGTTATCACTTACCTACTCGAGAAGAGCAGGAGTTAAGCTTGGGGATGCTGATACGTCTCCAATGTATCCATAATTTTTGATGCTCCATGCTTATTTTTACACCATTTGCTTAGTGTTTTGTTACACTTCATGGCACTTTTATGCGTTTTCCGGAACTAACCTATTAACAAGTCGCCACAGTGCCAGTTCCCTGTTTTCTGCTGTTTTTGAGTTTCTGGAAAAGCTACACATGAAATATTCTCGGAATTGGACGAAACCAAAGCTAGTCACCCAGAATTTTACCGAAGCTTCCAGAGAACCGAAGAGGAGATGGAGTGGGGCCATGAGGTGGCCTCACACCAGGGCAGCGCGGCCAGGGGCTGGGCCGCACCCCCTATGTGTGAGACTGCCTCGGTCCACTCCTGACGATGCCCCTTTGCCTATAAAGACCCCCCGATGGGAAAAACCTAAGGACCCGATCAGTTTTCCAGAACACATCGCGATCCGCCGCCGCCGTCGACCCGAAGATCGGGAGGGTCCAGAAGCTCTTCCCGGCACCCTGCCGGAGAGGGGAATCGCCACCGGAGGTCTTCTTCATCGCCATGCTTGCCTCCAGAGCGATGAGTGAGTAGTCTACCGTGGACTATGGGTCCATAGCAGTAGCTAGATAGTTGTCTTCTCCACCATGTGCTTCATGTTTAGATCTCATGAGCTGCCCTACATGATTGAGATCACCGTTATGTAATTCTACATGTTTGGTTTGTTGGGATCCGATGAATATTGGTGTTATGCTTGAGTTGATGTACTGAAATTTATCTTATGTTATCTCTATGTTGTTTATGATCTTGCATGCTCTCCGTTGTTAGTAGCTATCTTGGCCGAGTAGTTGCTGGTGACTCCAAGAGGGGGTATTTATGCTCGATAGTGGGTTCATGCCTCTATTTAATCTGGGGGAGTGACAGAAACCCCTAAGGTTGTAGATGTGCTGTTGCTACTAGGGGGAAAACAACATTCATATGCTCGAGGGCATATGCTTTGTTTACATTACACACTTTGCTTAATGCAGTTATCTGTTGTTCGCAACTTAATACTCATGGGGTGTTCGGATGATATCCCCGTGAGTAGATTATTAGTCATAGATGTAGTTGGATGGCGGTCTATGTATCTTGTTGTAATGCCCAGAGGAAATCTCATAGTGATCCTCTCATCATATGCATGTTGTCTTTATTCTATCAATTGCCCAACTGTAATTTGTTTACCCAGCATGTATTATTTTATCTTATGGAGAGACACCGCTAGTGAACTGTGGACCCCGGTCCTATTTCCTTTATATTGCTATCACCTGTTTTACTTTACTCATACTATTTACTTTACTCACATTCTACTATTGTTTTCCACTCGATACGCTCATTCCTTTGTTTCAAGCAAACCGGTGAGATTGACAACCTCATCGTAAGTTGGGAGCAAAGTATTTGGTTGTGGTGTGTGCAGGTTCCGCGTTGCAGCTAGCAAAGCAAAGCTTGGACGAGGCGCCTTATAAATTGTCCTGAGCTGTCGCAAGCTAGCAAGCATCACCTTCAGTCGTATTGGCTCCTTCCTCTCCTGAACGATAAACCTTGGTTTCTTAACTGAGGGAAAAACCTTGCTGCTATATTCATCATACCTTCCTCTTGGGGTTCCCAACTGGACGGTGAAAAGATAACACCACCGTACCGCATCAGGTATTCTTGAGTATCGACATACATGACTTAACATGGGGTTATGCTACCTCACGTAGCTTCGATCCATCACTTAATATCATCCTACTACAGTTTCAGATGATGCAAGTTTGACATAACAACCTTGGTATACTTCTCTCCAATAGGATTGTTCCCATTCCGGTTGTATCCTCTCTTGGGACTACCATGTATTGTATACCAATTATGATCAACTTCCATCCATTTTATAGGGCTCTAATGATGTCACAACTACTTGGTATGGTTCAAGATATCTACCTTCACTTACAAAAAACAAGTAAGAGAATTTGACTCAAGTGTGCAAGGAGTATTCTTTTGTTGAATGTCCATCCCAAGTAATAAGAAGAATTGGTTTAGATAAGATGGCTTCCTATAGTCACTACCAAACCTACACGTCTCCTATTAAAGGGTTTTAATCCTAGGGTCAAAGCGTTTGCTCTGATACCAACTATGGTGACCCAGCATACCACTGTATGCGTAGTATGCAAGTCGTTAACATAACACCAATGAAACACCGTCTCACTAGTATTACATCGATTAGAGTGGTACAACAGAAACATCATAGGTCCAAGGTATGTCTATAGGATTACAATTTTATCATACAGAATATCTTTAGAACCTCCTCAATAGGTAGAGGTTTAGTCCTGGCAACTAAAATCGAGAAAGAACAACTAGAAGGCTAACAGAAGACTAGAGCTACCTCTAGTGCATTGGCTTGCTACAGAAACTACAAAACTACCCTAACTACTTAGGTTCTAGGAGTAGGGAATTGAGTCCCTTCTATTCCTATTCTAGTTTTCCACCAAGCTTGATATAATTGTTGACTTCACTAGCAGCTCTGACATTGGTAGAGGCTTCATCTTCATCTTTAGTGTCTCGAGGTTGCCTCCTTGTGTTGCCACCAATCTAAGCAAGGGTTAAGAGGGAGTGGGGTGAGTAACGAGCATTACCCGGCAAGTTCATATAGGGGATAAAGTGTTTTATGCACTATCTACAGCCTTAGACCCAAGACTCGTTTGGCAATGCAAGTTTTCATAAACTTATCTTCAAGAGGTTGCTTTTATTCTGAAAACTAGGCCCGTCAGTCTTCACAGGTTGACCAGAGCTTCGATGGGCTCCTTTCCTGCCGCGTTCGTAGCTCCTTCCCGGAACAGGGAGTATCCAAATACTTTCTTGCACTAGTTGGTCAGTTGTACCCATAAGAGATCAAAGCCTTGTTGCACTTCCGAGTAGCTGGCTCGACCATACTTCCTTGGTATGGGGCCCAGTCATGATCCAAGCGAATCACTGTTCTTCTCCGCAACCCCGCAGACCCACCCTTTTGTAAGTCCACCCGCACCTTTACCATATATGTAGACCGTTTGGTGCACCGGTCTGCACCTTTACACTATGGCTCCACCACATAGGCAGACCGTTCTGGACCCCGCCGTGCCCGCACCTATACACTATGGGTAGACTGTTCTGGGTGACCCTTACAATCCATCATAGACCACCATACTGTGGAACATTTAGGGGTTCGACCTCACCTATTGCTCCCCCGGCTGACAACAGCTACGACCTGGCTTGTCCTTTGTGGAACCAGTATCGTGGAATCTTTATGGGGATTCCACCCTCATGTTGCCCCCGGTAGGATGTCAATAGCTACGGTAAGGTGCATACGTTGATATGCGAGAGGAAAAAGATACAGCTGACTTCTCCGTCCCATTCCAAATCTTATGGTTGACCATTATTTATGGCGCTAGAATCACTGGCGACATTGGTTATTAATCCTAGGTGAACTTTCCAGTTGTAGTGGGACCTCCACCAATACTCATACCATGGTCCCACTGCCCACCATCCTAGGTCAACAACCACCGTGGTTGCTAACAACTAATCAAGTTGATTAAGAAAGCAAAACTTTTGCTTTAAATGCTGTAGTAATACCACAGGTATATATTTTCAAGTAATTTGATAAAAATACTCAAGAGGTATGAGCAAGAGTGAACTTGCCTTTTTGATTGCAAGATTATGCAAGTCAAGGTCTTCGGTGCGAAAGAAATCCCAATGCTGAAATAGCAATCATTATCCGGTAAGGATGATTTTAGAAATCTGCAACATGATATGCATAATATATGCTATGCATCGCTCTAAGCGTATCCTAACCCTGATGGTTTGTTATTACTGAGTTGTGATGATTTCTTAGATATGTGTTGCACTTTTAGGGGTTATACACTCAAGTATTGTTAAGGATTTTAGTTTAACTTGTTATTCTAAGTAAAAGAATCAGTCCTGAATATGAACTATTGTCTTAGTGGTTTAATATCATGCTTGGTTGTTCCTGCAAAAGACTACTAATAAGGTGGGGACTTGAAAGTAACACTTTTAAGTTGCTTCTTATGAATAGCAAATGATTGGTTGATCACGGACATGCAAGGTTGGAGTAGATCGTATTATCATAACAATACCCAATTAGTTATAGGGTTAACAACAGTCCTAACCTATCTATTAGAAGGCATATGGTTTGGTGAAATGCTTATTTCAGATGTTCTTAAAAGAATAACTTTTGAAGAACATATTTCATAATGGACATTTAGTACAAAATTAAGGTTGAAGTGATTAATAAAACACAAGTTCCTTTATTATTAGCTAGTAGGGTTTGAATCACAATTTTAAATGATTCCTAAATTGATTTTAGACATTCTCATGATTAAAAGTAACTCTTAATAAGGCAATTTTCAATTACCAGATTATAGTGGTAAACAGATTTTAATACAAGCCAATAATTATTTAGGATTTTTCTTGATTTTAGTATTTAATAAATTATTTAGGGAAATAGTTTAAGGTTTTTAAAATACTAATAGTAAGTTTTAAAATGCTAAACTTAAATAATGAAATGTTGTTTTAATAAAGTAATTTGAGTTTATAAACATTTAATTCTCATTTAGAAAAGTTATTTGATTCCTAAATTTGTTTCAAATTCATATTCAAAATTCTTAATTAAGCATATTTTAAAATTCAGTTAAAAATTATTTCATACAAGTATGCAATATTATAAAGTAAATAGATAGAGTTTATTTTTGTCATCATTTTGATATATTACTTATATTTTTCCGATTTAAACTGAATTAGTTATGAATTTGCTAAGTTTCAACACTTTTTCTGAATTCTAAATAACAGAGAAAACCTATTTATACATACAGGTTTCTAACCACAGTCACTGACCAGTGGGGTCAGGGCCAGGTCATGTGCCATGTTGGCAACGACCAGTCAACTCAGTTGGCTGGGCAGGGTTCATCGCCGGCGATCACTAGAGACGGCGTTCCAGACACTTCCCCGACGCTCGCGTGTGAGTAATCGAAAGAGGAGACCATGCCAAACCAGAGGATGCTAGCGCCGCCACGAAATGGTCGTTGGAGAAGCTCCGGCGACAAGCTTCTGCGGCGGTGCACTCCGATCGTCAAGCTCTGGCTATAGGGGGTCCCCGGAGGAGGTACTAGGCTCTAGAGATGCGGAGACTCACCGTGAAGCTGATGCGATGCTCAGTGGTGTCGATTGACGACGGAGGCGAGCGTACATTTGTGGATTCCAGCGAATTGCTGTAGAAGAAATCGGTGAAATTCTCCCGGCTCCAACTTTCCCTCGATGCTCCACTCCACCGAGAGGATCCAGAAGATGAGGTGCTCCTCCTTGACCACTTGCGGAAGCTTGGGGTGGTCTCTACCATTGGCTTGACGAAGAAGCTCTGGTGAAGTCCTATGGCTTGGTGCGGCGGACAGAGAAGTGTAGAGAGGAATGGAGAGGTTTGAGACGAGCTAGGGTTTTAAGACGGAGCTCTAGGCAGTTTTATGGGGCACCACAAGGTCGAGTTTGACATTGATTTGCCGACGATGGTGCAGATGCATCGGTGTCGGGGACCTCCTCTTGGGCATGGATCTTGGCGCTGCACTTGCTAGTAGACGCGGGCGGATCGGGACAAATATCTGGAGGCCAACAAATATCGGCGAGGGGGGTCACAAAGGCCGTGTCGACCTGGAGGTTTCCGGCGGCGTGTCGACCTCTCGCAGGTGGAGAGGAAGAAGATGGTCTTCTCCACTGTGTGGGTCCCACCTGTCTGTCGGATACCAAAACGGTATCCAGGCCAGGCTCTTAACGGGCCGGCTAGCTGGGCCGCACTGGTGGGATTTAGTCTACGTAAGCTTTTCTCCTTTTTTTCTATGTTATGTTTTACTCTTTTTACTATTTTGCTGTTTTAGATTTCTAATCTGATTTTAAATCTGTTTTGCAGGTTTTAAGTTTGGGGACTCCTTCTACAATTCCCTCTACATATTCTCTAGTTTATTCTATGCTACTTAGTAATATCTTTATGTGCATTAGCACATGTAACTACTTAGATGTTTGATATGGTTTAAATTAAGTTATGGACGGAAATAACTTCACAAACATTGCCTTGAGGGTTCAAATTATTTTGTTAGGACTTAAATGATTCATAGTGATACCTATTAAACATTAACTTGAGCTTTATTGATAGTAAAGTGATTCCATGGGATTTTATAATTGGTAACTTCTTATTTAAGAGTATGCTTCAATAGCATGGCTTCTAAGCTTAACATATTTTGTTAAGGTCATGAAATGTCCTATGGGCAATTCCAAGGTTATTAGTAGTTTCTTGATTCTTTAGTTTGATAATTTGAGGATATTGCATACCTCTCACAAGAAAGGATTATTTGGAATTAAGATTTGGATACACACTTGTGAATTGTTCATGAGTGCAATGAATTTAAGTTGACTTGTAAGAATATTTGGTTTAGACACAATCCTAGGATTTAGAGTTAAGATATTAGCAAAGACATTGCTTATGATCATCAGTGATACATTAGTAGGAGTGGAAGTGAAATTAATAGAATAGAGTTCCAAATGGCTAAATGGAAAGTAGAGGATGTGAAAAGAATGCATTCCTCTCATTGAGAAGATGGTCACCCAAGATAGGATTAGTGTGGCATATACAAAGTCTAAGTTAAACGAGAGCTTAGGGTTTAGGCTTGTGATACCTCCTCCTATATCAAGTTTCTTTACTTAAGTAAAACATGTACTTATACAAGGGTCTCTATTGGATCTCCATAAGAATGTTGCCCTCCTAAACAAGGATAGGTTTTCTTAACTCCTCTACCATCTCTTTATGATGGATGATATCTGCTTATCAAACTAGGTTCCATAAATAGCATAATCACCCTCCTTAAATAAGTATAATCATATACTTGACATGATCATCTATTTCCTTCATCAACCCCCATAATGTATCTTCTTATTTCCTTCATCAACTCTCATAATGAATCTATTTTATTTCCTTCATCAACTTCTCCTCCTAAATCCATGTTCTGAGCTTGACACTAAAGCTCTTACATAATCTTATTAAGGATAACCTTTATATCATTTCTAATCCTAAGGTTATTCAACTCACTCCCTTTGAGTGCTTAACTAAACATCCTTCTTACTCCTTCTCAAGGTTTTATGATTAAGATCATCATCAATACTTGTCCTTGAGATCTAGCTTATCCAATCAATACATTACCCTCGATGTTGGCTTCTAGGGCTAGGATACTATACTACTTACCTAATCCAAATTCCACCTTGTAGATGCTTATTCTACTCCCTTTGTTTTAGGTATCAATCCTTGGTTATATCTACCTTCAGAGATTAAGAATATAATCTCCACCATTGTGGTATTCCCATATAGGGTCTATCTCCCACCACATGAACATTTGATGAGGACATCCCTACTACACAGCCATCTCCACCTACTATTGATGATCCTATTGTTGCTGATCAAGATAAGTCCAATGATGAGATTCGGATTGGACCAATTACTTGAGCCCGTGCTAAGTTGTTACAACAGCAGGTGAACTCACTCCTTGCTGAATCTGATATTTATTGTAACGAGAATTTTATACTGCCTAAGTCTTTGTTCATATGTATGATCAGGTTCATTGGAGAAGAAGGGGTTCGAGGGAGCGAGGAAATGCAACACATGGAGCACGACATGGTGATCAAGCAAGAGAGCGCGAGGGAGGAGAGGGAGGCCGGCGCCACAAGCATGGAGAACATCACCACATGAAGAAGATCAAGTCTGGATGAGCACGAGCACGTGATGGCGCACTAGGACTGCCTACGACACGATGTCTACACGTCTAAGGCGCGCTACACACATGGCCTGCGTGCTAAAATTAGGCCGAACCCATATATGGGTCGGTATGTACCTGTTTGAGTCGAACCAAGTCAGTTTGGGCCCAAACCAGACATGTTTTGGGCCAGGTCTTTGCTGAGGTCGCCCGGCCACCTATAAGTAGCCCTGGGAGCCCCCTCAATTAGGGTTAGACCACGTTTAGACTAAAGAATACTTCGTTGAACTGCTGTAAGCATTCATCTGAATTCCTCCGCACCAATTCATCTGGATTTGGTGTTATACTGCTACAAGTTTACTGTGATCTGTTGTTCCATTGGGAATTAGTAGATTGCAAACTACCGTTTCGTGGTCGATGGCTACGTGCGCAAGTGTGTGGAGTCGTGAATATCCTACAAGGTTTGAGAGCTGTTGCATTGGCATCAGGGTTCAAGCGAGGAGAGTTCATCGGTGACACCAAGTTATCCCCAACAATCATCCGCTGGCATCATCACCATCGCGTCGCTCAAAAGAAGATCGGGCCACTCCATATCATCTTGGTATAAGATTTCCACGGTTTACTCGGTGAGCATCCACAAATTCATCTCTGCAATTCGTTTATGTTTTCAGTCCTATCCAGAAAAAGCCAAAAAAAATTTAGGGTTCTTAGTTTCTGCCATAGCCTAGATTGCACCGTATTGAGTTTTAGTCGCTGATTGTCTTTTCGCGTATCTTTTCTTCCAATTCGTAGGAGTCTAGGGTAATCGATCTTTTCTGCATCTTAGTTTTGAGTTTAGATCTCTTTTGAAGTCTCGTTGATCGTTGCCTCTTTGCCTGGTTCTGCTGCGTGTTCCTGAAAGAAATCGATCAAAGATCCGATCGCTCTAATTTCTAGTAACAGATCCGATCGGTTTGAGTCAAAAAAAAAATCAAACAACGAGCATGGGCGTTGTGCCAGATCCGATTTGTACGATCGTTTTCTGTACAAGTCACACCTGATCCGATCGGTTCTCAGCCAAAAAAAAAGAGAAAACAAGCAGCGCTGCCACAAGCCAGATCCGATCGGCAAATTCACAAAAAAAAACAAAAGGACACGAGCGCCTCGCCCAGGGACGGAGCCCGTCTGGGGTACCGCGCGCCTCGCCCCGCTCCCGCTCGCCTCGGCGCGGAGCCTGTCTGGGGTCGAGCGCCCCAGCTCGCTCGCTCGGCGTCGTGCGCCTCGCGACAGGGCGGAGGTGGTCTGGGGGTCCAGCGCCCCGTTTCGGCCCAAGTAGTTTTAGGCCCAAATTTGAGTGAGTAAAAAAAAATAGAAAAAAGGGGACGTGTACTGCACACACGCCGCATCTATATTAAAAAAAGAAGACAAACTACTTTGTCCGTTTCGCGTCGCCGTCGCGCTGCCTTGTGTTTCCGGCGTCGTACATCTCTGCCGTTGACATATTTTTCGTCGGTTTCTCTGCCGCGACAGCGTGTTACCACTGTGTCCACATAGCGTCCTTTCTACACGATTTTGATCGCTTTAGCTACAGCCTATCTACAGCATCGTGTTAGGAGCTTACCCATACGAGACTAGCTCCTTTGTGCTCATCAGGCTGCTGCCGTGTGCGCAATCTTGTGCCTGTTCGTCGAGCCAGTGCTAGCGTCTCTCTTGTGCATTGCAACACGAGCTACTGTGCGCTGTCACTTATATCTCTTGAGCTCTTTTTCAGAGTTGCTTTGCCTCGCTTATCTCCACCATGTGTGTTTCGGGGGTCTTGACATACGATCAGCACTAGGACTTATTTGCGGTGTACTTAGGATACCATACCTACAGCTCCACCATATATTCCTGGTTTGTCGTGTGATCGCTCTTATACCCTCGGTATTCACTGCATCACATCCGTGCACGAGCTTGATACTTCGTTCTGGTACGCACTACTATTCACTTTGGAACGGTAAGATTACCTTTTCTTGTCAGTTTTTGAGTGAGTTGTGAGAGGCACCACACGTTTTTGATTTCGTGCACTAATCTACTAATCATGTCTACTAGTGGTTATGATGTGATGCAGGAAAAAGATGGGGATACACCTATGGTTTGGACAGATTTTGTTGGACTGCGCACTCATCTGGAGGGGATGTTGGATCGCTCTACTGCTGACGCTGTGACTGCACATCAGCAACTCCAGTTCAAAGTGCAAGGCACCGCAGATACTGTTCAAGCTATGCAAGCTCAGTTCACTACTTTCCAGCACCGCATTGATCAGTTGAACCAATCCCTAGCAGAGCTGCGTCGGCCCATTGTACCACCGGCTGTGCAGCCTGCTGCTGACTTTGCTGATGATGATAGTGTCCATGACAATGCCAATCTACTCGGCCCCAATGCTCGTGGGTGTGGTCTTGGACAACATGGTCGGCCACCACATGGCCTCGGTGCCCGACGTGTAATACCTGCTGAGGATGATTTTCTAGGGAAGCCAAAGTTCTCGATACCCAGATTTGATGGTGAAGGTGATGTGGAGGATTACCTCACTTGGGAGCTCAAGATCGACAACCTGTGGCGTTTGCATGCTTACACTGACGATAAGAAGATCAAACTTGCATCCTCAGAATTTGATGGTTATGCCCTGCGTTGGTGGGATAATATTCTGACACAACGATGATCAGCTCATGAGCTTCCTGTTTTGCGATGGACAGAGATGAAGGAAATCATGCAGGCTCGTTTTGTACCCACCAATTATTTGCGTTCAGTTTTTGATAGATTGACATAGCTGAAGCAAGGATTTTTGACAGTTGATGCTTATTACAAGGAGATGGAACTGTTGATGCAGCGATCGCGAGTTCAAGAGTCTAGTCAGATGACTATGCAACGGTTTTTGCATGGACTCAGACTTCCTATCAAGAACATCGTCCGGCATCATGCTTACAATGATATGAATCAGTTGCTTCACCATGCTATGGAGGCTGAGGCACAGCTTACTGAAGAGGCGCAACAAAAATCTCTCTTTTCACCTGCCAGTCGATACACTGCCAGGGTGCCTTCTAGCCCTGCCCCAGCGCCACTTGAGGGGACTCCTACTCGCCCCTCCTCGTCCACTAGGCCAGCGACCTCTGGAGCTCAGTCCAGACGTCCCGCTACCACACCAGCTGCTAGTTCTGGTTCGAGTGCCTCCGTGACTTGTGCTACTGAGAAACTATGTCATACATGTGGAGGCAAGGGACACTTTAAAAGAGATTGTCCCAACAACAAAGTGATAGTGGTTACTGAGAACGGATATGAGACCGGAGAAGATGCTGATCCGTTTGGTTCTGATGATGAAGGTGAAGATGCTTATGCTGACTCTTCTCCTATTATTGTTGTCTCTCCCCATACGTTGAGTGTGTAGCCCAATATTGATTCTCAATGCTGCAACCTGTTTCAAACCAAGGCACTAGTTGGTCCCAATAAAGCTTGCAAGGTGATCATTGATGGCGGAAGCTGTCGCAATCTCGCAAGTAAGGAGTTATGTGCCAAGCTGGGTTTGAAATATTTACCACATCCTAATCCATATTATATTCAGTGGTTAAGTGACAATGGTGAGATGAAGGTAAACTACATGGTACATGTGAACTTTGAGATAGGGCCATACAAGGATTCTATTGATTTTGATGTGGTTCCTATGACGGTTTGTCATCTCTTGTTGGGTCGGCCATGGCTCTATGATCGACATGTGCAACACAATGGTCGAGCCAATACTTATCACTTGGAGTTCAAGGGCACGAAAATCAACCTACTGCCTATGTCACCGCAACAAATTGTTAATGAATCTCGTCAGAAGACTGAAGTGAAACTCGAACAGCCACCTCCACGAGATAATGTAACAGCCGTGAGTGATATAACGAAAAGTGAGGGAGTGCCCAACTTGTTAGTTTTAGCCACCAAAGAAGACATGAGAGAATTTAGTGAGGATCCTACAGCCATGCCTCTTGTGCTCATGTACAAGGGCGAGGTCTTAGTTTCTAACGATATGCAACCTGTTTCTCTTGGTGTCTCAACTGTTTTGCAGGACTTTGATGATGTTTTTCCGGCGGAGGTACCTGCTGGGCTGCCACCATTACGAGGCATCGAGCACCAGATCGACTTGATCCCTGGTGCCTCCTTGCCCAACCGCGCCCCCTACAGGACCAACCCCGACGAAATAAAGGAGATACAAGCACAAGTGCAAGCTCTTCTGGATAAAGGGTACATTCGTGTCTCTCTTAGTCCTTGTGCTGTTCTTGTAATTTTGGTGCCTAAGAAAGATGGTACATGGCGCATGTGCGTAGATTGTAGAGCTATCAACAACATTACTATTCGATATCGTCACCCTATTCCCCGTCTCGAGGATATGTTAGATGAATTGAGTGGTGCTGCTATTTTCTCTAAAATTGATTTGCGTAGTGGTTACCATCAAATTCGCATGAAAGAAGGAGATGAATGGAAAACTGCTTTCAAAACTAAATTTGGTTTATATGAGTGGCTAGTCATGCCTTTTGGTCTTACTAATGCACCTAGTACATTCATGCGCTTAATGAATCATGTTTTGAGAGAGTTCATTGGTCGTTTTGTGGTTGTCTATTTTGATGACATACTTATTTACAGCCGCAATGAAACTGAACACTCTGTTCATATTAGACAAGTTTTGCAAGTGCTGCGTGATAATAAATTGTATGCTAATCTTGAGAAGTGCACATTTGCAAAAGATAAGGTCATATTTCTAGGTTATGTTGTTTCTCAGCATGGAGTAGAGGTTGATCAATCTAAAATTGCTGCTATTCAAGATTGGCCTACTCCCATGAATGTTAGTCAAGTACGAAGTTTTCATGGTCTTACTGGTTTTTATCGCCGTTTTGTGAAAGACTTTAGTACTATTGCTGCACCATTAAATGAGTTAACAAAGAAAGGTGTTCCTTTTGTGTGGGGCACAGCCCAAGATCATGCATTTGATGAATTAAAACGTTTGCTTACTTCTGCACCTTTACTTGCATTGCCTGATTTTTCAAAGCAATTTGAAGTTGAATGTGATGCTAGTGGTATAGGCATAGGTGGCGTTTTGATGCAAGAGGGTCGTCCTATAGCTTATTTTTCTGAGAAATTATCTGGTGCTAGACTGAATTATCCTGTTTATGATAAAGAATTGTATGCACTTGTTAGAGTTCTTGAGGGTTGGCAACATTATTTGTGGCCAAAAGGATTTATCATACATTCTGATCATGAAGCTTTGAAATATTTGAAAGCACAATCCAACCTGCATAGGTGTCTCGCTAAGTGGGTTGAGTTTATTGAATCTTTTCCATACATCATTAAACATAAGAAGGGAAAAGATAATGTGGTTGCTGATGCTCTCTCTAGGAAGAATATGTTATTGACACAACTTGATATTAATATTCCTGGTTTAGAGAGTATTTGTGAGCTTTATGCAACTGATCATGATTTCGCTGAACCATATCGTTTGTGTGCTTTGAAAAATGCTTGGGAGAAATATCACATAGATGATGGGTTTCTATTTCGAGCTAACAAACTATGTGTTCCGGAGTCGTCTTTGCGTTTGCTCTTATTGCAGGAATCACATGCGGGAGGTTTGATGGGTCACTTTGGGCGTGAGAAGACATTACTCATGCTAGCTGATCACTTCTTTTGGCCCAGGATGAGGTGTGATGTGGACAGGTATGTGCGGTGCTGCATTGTGTGCAACACATCCAAGTCCAAGCTGAAGCCTCACGGTTTGTATACACCACTACCTGCACCTATTACACCATGGGAAGATATTAGTATGGATTTTGTGCTAGGATTGCCAAAAACTAAACATGGTCATGATTCTATATTTGTGGTAGTGGATAGATTTTCTAAAATGGCACACTTTATTGCATGTCATAAGAGCGACGATGTGTCGCATGTGGCTAACCTGTTTTTCAGGGATATCGTACGCTTGCATGGAGTGCCCAAGACTATTGTTTCTGACAGGGACGTCAAGTTCATGAGCTACTTCTGGAAGACCTTATGGGGAAAGCTAGGAACGAAGCTGCTGTTCAGCACTACATGTCATCCCCAAACTGACGGCCAGACCGAGGTGGTGAATCAAACTTTGTCACAGTTGCTGAGGACAATGATCAAGAAAAATCTGCGGGAGTGGGAAGATTGTTTGCCACATGTGGAGTTTGCATACAACAGGGCGGTACATTCTACTACTCAGCTTTGTCCATTTGAGGTGGTGTATGGCTTCAAACCTGTTACACCACTAGATTTGTTGCCTCTTCCATTGCATGAGAGAGTTAATATGGAGGCATCAAAGAGAGCTGATTTTGTGAAGAAAATTCATGAGAAGACTCGAGAGGCTATTGAGAAGAAAGGGAAGAATACTGCTGCTGCTCGCAACAAGTCAAGAAAGCAGGTTCTTTTTCAGCCCGGTGATATGGTATGGGTGCACCTGCGCAAGGACAGATTTCCTTTGCTTAGGCGTTCCAAGTTGAGGCCCCGAGGTGCTGGTCCCTATAGAGTGCTTGCCAAGATCAATGATAATGCCTGCTCGATTGATATTCCTATTGCTGAGTTTGGTGGTGTTAGCAACAGTTTCAATGTTGCTGATTTATCACCATATGATGGAGATGACCTTGGAGCGTCGAGGTCGACGCCTTTTGAAGGGGGGGAGATGATGAGGACATCCCTACTACACAGCCATCTCCACCTACTGTTGATGATCCTATTGTTGCTGATCAAGATAAGTCCAATGATGAGATTCAGATTGGACCAATTACTCGAGCCCGTGCTAAGTTGTTACAACAGCAGGTGAACTCACTCCTTGCTGAATCTGATATTTATTGTAACGAGAATTTTATACTGCCTAAGTCTTTGTTCATAAGTATGATCAGGTTCATTGGAGAAGAAGGGCTTCGAGGGAGCGAGGAAATGCAACACATGGAGCACGACGTGGTGATCAAGCAATAAAGCGCGAGGGAGGAGAGGGAGGCCGGCGCCACAAGCATGGAGAACATCACCACGTGAAGAAGATCAAGTCTGGATGAGCACGAGCACGTGATGGCGCACTAGGACTGCCTACGACACGATGTCTACATGTCTAAGGCGCGCTACACACATGGCCTGCGTGCTAAAATTAGGCCGAACCCATATATGGGTCGGTATGTACCTGTTTGAGTCGAACCGAGTCAGTTTGGGCCCAAAACGGACATGTTTTGGGCCAGGTCTTTGCTGAGGTCGCCCGGCCACCTATAAGTAGCCCTGGGCGCCCCCTCAATTAGGGTTAGACCACGTTTAGACTAAAGAATACTTCATTGAACTGCTGTAAGCATTCATCTGAAATCCTCCGCACCAATTCATCTGGATTTGGTGTTATACTGCTGCAAGTTTAGTGTGATCTGTTGTTCCATTGGGAATCAGTAGATTGCAAACTACCGTTTCGTGGTCGGCGGCTACGTGCGCAAGTGTGTGGAGTCGTGAATATCCTACAGGGTTTGAGAGCTATTGCATTGGCATTAGGGTTCAAGCGAGGAGAGTTCATCGGTGACACCAAGTTATCCCCGACAATCATCCGCTGCCATCATCACCATCGCGTCGCTCACGAGAAGATCGGGCCACTCCATATCAACATTTCTCCTCTTGTATCAATCTTATTGGTATCGTAACTTGATTATCTTTGATCCACTTACTCCACATATGTCACTCTCCCACTTCACGTGACATGATAATGATCATTTTGATCCACTGATCATATAGCTTAGGTTTCTACTAGGTTAATCATGTATTTCACGCGCCATAGATTATGGGAATGATCATTACAATCCTTTGATCATATGGCTTGGTTTCCATTTGGCTAATCAAGGTCCATAATTTACTTGTACCATCTACTCTATTAGAATACCCATTTAGGTAAGAGAACTGAACACTTCTTAACTCCAAGATACTACACATTTTATATCCTCCTAGCAAGGGTTCTAACCTTCTTGTGTATGCACTTCACCTATAGTTGAGATAGATCCTCTACACAACTTGGTATTAGGGTAATCAGCCCTAATTCTGAGTTTGTGGATTAGGTCCTAAAGTTTTATCTCAAGAGATAAGAATAACACTGGCATGGCTGTGGACTCTCTTTTCTTATTTTGAAGATGAATTGATTTAGAGGTGAAATAATAAGATAGATCAAGATATGAGGATAGGATAGATCAAGATTCAAGGGTAAGACTTGTGTTGTCTTCTTTAATGCTAGATATGGTTTCAATGATTTAGGTTTATGAAATACCATGATAATCATGGTAGGATTGAATAGAAGGTCCTAAAGTGATGTGTTAACATATTAATTCTACCTCACATTCATCTCTTTTCATTGTTGTTATTATCTCTACCCAAAACAAGGTTGTTAACAAAGGTCATGGTTGATTTTATTGCACTTCAGTTGATGAGCTACTTCAGTTCCACAAACTTAAGAGAAACTTCAATCACTTTGACATGTTTTATTTAAAATCACAAAAAATTCCCAGATTTTCTATGCATGAATGCAATGCACACAACTGTTTCCTCTCTATTTCTAGCCTCACATCCTGGGATGTTACAAATCAGAGGTTAGTTAAGGAATTAGGACACCTTAATTTAACTGGGTTAATCAGAAGTTTGACGCTCACGTTACCATCATGGGCACACTATTAAGAAACAATAAATTTAGTTACACTATGCCAAGCGAAGAGTTGAGGAGGAGAAATTATGTTCGAAAGTCTAAACATGCAACCATGATTTAGAAAGAACAATGAACTTTAGCATACAATATATGGACTTGCAGCTAGAAACTAATAAATCTCTAGTGAAGCAACACTATTGGCTATGTACTTTCACTATACGATAAGCTCCAGTAGTAAAAACAGGACACTGAAGCCCTCACCTGAGTCAACCGAAGTAATCAAGATCTAGACCATGAAAAGACTGATAAAACCTTTTTTACCTCGACAAACCCAGTTCACTCGAAAGATAGTAAGACTGAAAAAGACAAATAATAGCAAAATATTGGCAATGGCATTAGCTAACTTGAATAGTTCAAAATAGAAAGATATTGAAAAATTCACGGGATCAACTAACTTGAGGTGTAAAAAAATGTGCCTCCCAGTGCATATATATGTAGGTAAGGTAAATGGTATCAACAAATTTAATACGTGGCATCAGTGAAATACTGGTCAAATTACTAAAACTAACCAGGGACCACAAGAGAGACAATGAATCTCGAGTGAACTCTTCGATCAGAACTTGGAAGAAAATAGAATTATTTTGTGTTCATCAGCACAGAACTACACATTATCTGCATGATCAAATACCATTTTTCTTACACTACAACACTGAACTACAAACTTAATCAAGAACTCGAGAAAGATCATGACAAGGACACCTCTTCCAAAGAAAACAATAACTAGTAGGAAAAAGGCTTTTGTTTGGAGCTGCCTAGAGCTTTAGCACCGGTTGTGCTACGAATCCACACTAAAGGGTGCATTAGCACCAGTTCGTATGGCCAGGACGTCGCAGAAAAACCACAAGACTTTGGCACCGGTTTGTAAGGGACCTTTAGCACCAGTCTAAGCCATGAATAGGTGCTAAAGGGGTTGCGTCAAGGCGCTAACCCATTAGCACCAGTTCGTAGCTCAAACTGGTGCTAAAGGTCCCCCCCTTTTGCACCGGTTCATGGCTCAAACCGGGACTAAAAGGTAGTGACCTTTAGCACCGGTTTGAGCCACGGACCGGTGCAAAAGGGGGACCTTTAGCACCGATCCACAAACCGGTGCTAAAGGGTCTACGCCCATTTTTTCCTCTCATGCCTACCCCCCCCCCCTTGCAGAAAAAACATCTAAAAAAATAAACAAAAATGATAAAAACTTCAAATAAAATCCTTTGACATGCATGTACCTCTCGTAACCAACTTTTAGGGAAAATTTGAATTTTGATATTTTTTGCAAGAAAAGGTTGTTCCAAATTAAAACGGCTATAACTTTTGCATCCGGACTAAAAAAAAGTGTAATATATGAAAAACTATCTACGGAAAATTCCAAAGGGAAATATGAAAGCACGAAGATTTTAGATTTTGACAAAAAATAGAAAAGTTGATTTTTTTATATATTTTTGAATTTCTTTTGGTATTTCTTCTACTTTTTAGTTATTTTGAAGTTTTTATATTATTTTAGAATTTTGGAATTTTTTAAGTTTCTGATTTTTTGAATATTTTGTGTTTAAAATTAATAATAAAATTATACATAAATATTATTTGGAATTTATTGATGCTTATTATTAATTAATCATTGTTGCTTATTTTTACAATTATTTGGAATTCAAAAAAGTAAAATCATATGTTATCAAAGTGTATGGGTTAATTGAATTCATAGCATAGTATTATCAAGAAGTCACGAGCGTAGTCTTGGAAGCAAGTAGGGAAGGAATAGAGAAGTTAAGCGTGCTAATGGTTGAGCAGTGTGAGGATGGGTGAATGACTGAGAAGTGGGACCATGAGTATATACTTTGACATGAGAATAGGGGTGATTAGAGATTAGAGTGGAAACTGTCAAACAATTCAAATATCTGAAAATTGAGAAATTCAAAAAATTCTGAAAAATAAATTCAATTTTTTTTCAAAATTTCTACCAAAAGTTATACTGGATCTTTAGCACCGGTTCGTGTCTAAAACCGGTGCTAAAGGGTCATCCAGCCACACGGGCCACGTGAAACCCCTTTAGCACCGGTTTGCAACACAATTTGTGCTAAAGGGGGAGGCTTTAGTGCCGATTGCTTTTCACCGGTTGCAAAACTAGTGCAAATAGGAGTTACAAACCAGTGCTAATGCCCCGATTTCTACTAGTGAATGGAAGCAGCCTCTTTTATGGAGAGGGAAGCTGCAGAGGGCATGCGTATCAGTAGACTGTTTTTCAAGCACAAGCAGATTCTCACCCCACTATAAAATTGGTTGCCTACCTTACTGCTGCATGCCTTCCACATGACGAAGTCATCCTACAATACGGGCTCATCCAGCACCTAGAAGCAACAACAAGAGAATTCCTGAAAGATTTGCAGTAGAGAGTCTTCAAAATTTGTCTCTTTGTGCAGGCAATAACAATACTCCAGGAACAAAGTACACGAAATTAAATCTTTGGCATTTAAAGGTGCAGCAAATGGTCAATGAACAAAGAAATGTCCTCCTCAGGAAAACAAATGAAGTACAATCAAATATGAAGGTTAACCTTGCAAGGGGACCACATGTAGGCATGGCACTCAGAACGAAAAAACTGCTGACTGGCGAGAAACTCATTGGAGGCAATATCGACAACTGGGGCTGGCTGGCTGTTGGATTCCGTTAGCGGCACTGCAGATAGGTGCAATCCAAGCTTTCTAACTTGAAACATGAAAATGTAGGTGGAAAAAATCTTATAGCAATGAATAGAATTTTGAACCAAGAAATATGAACTCCCTACAGATAATTTCAGAAACAAAGAATAACTACAAAAAAGAACCATAAAAAGTTATAAGTTATTAGCATAAAAAAAAACCATAAAAAACCACCGTAACTCATTTCCCATGTAACATACTGTTTGGTTATTTATCATATAGCACAAAAAATAACTGAACATCTGAATGTAAGACTACACACCGCTACTGCAATTCCAAAATCAACAACGATCTCAAGCAATGATTATATGTCAAGTGCTCCATGTGGTTCACACCAGGAAGAACACCATGTCGAACCCTGCAAGGCGTTCTGCTCCATAATGAGCTCACGGTCGCTTGCGATAGGGAACCTAGGTACTGTGCAACTCTTGCTTCGTGACTCCTATGCGGCAACTGCATGCGTCCAGGACAAGCGACTCACAACTTTCAATTTAGGCATCCGGGCACAACTTCATTAAAAGTATCTTGTACTTTGTCAATCTGTACACATATTGGGCAAGAAAACAATTTGTTATGGACATCATCTAAGAAAATAGGGGGGACTTGTTCTATGAATTCTTAAGAAACATTTTGCATGAACAGATGGAAACTCAATGAACGAACAACTCTAAGTAATTGCATCTAAACAAGCATCTCTGCAGGGCAACTGAATAACATCAATAACCCTGCACAATATGCACACAAACCACGAGCTCCATTTTGTCTTGGATCAACCAAAAGGGATATATGTGATAGATCAAAAGGCAAAAGAATCTAAGAATTTAATCATTCTTCCAGTGTTAAGCAGTAGTTATCCTAAACAAACATGTGGGACCGATCAAAAGGCAACTAAATAGAAACTAACTCTTTTTAGGAAAACGACAACAACACTGCACATTCACTGTATCACTAACAGAACTGAGCAAAGACTATCTGCATACAGAACATGCCATCAGTTTACCTTACAAGAGGGCATCACCACTTGATCCTCGGAGACGTCAGCCCAGCGCGCCCAACACCACCCAAATGACGCGATACCTTAGAGCGCCAAGCAAGAACAGCTAGCTCACCACAATTTCCACTGAGCTGTCCAGGTACATCTCGATCAATCTCATCCTTTTTGGTACAAAGCACAAGGGCTACGGCAGTATCAACATCAAATCCAAATGCAAGGTGGAACAAAAAAAACAAATGATGTGTGCTTTGTTTACTATAATGATCCAGGCTCCGGCTTGTCAGTGTGGAGCGGCCAGGTTTGTGAGTGCCCGCAATTTAGAACTTGCCATCGTGATTGTCTGAGTAAAACGTTTGCGGCGTGCCTCGTATTCGGATTGGGAACCCGACGGCAAGGCTATTGGACGATGGGCTAACGACGTGTATGGGACAGGGCTAGAGCTCCGCGTAAGCGAGGAGGCCTACAACAAGGAAGGAGTTCTCTATGGACGCATGTCTCACAGAGAAATTTGATCAAGCACCTAGCAAGCATGAAACAACCAAAGATTAGAAGGAGAGGATTACAGTTAGAATAACATGAGTCGAAGGACGTTTGTGCATTGGGCTAACTTGTGGGCACCTGATACTCGACTTAGGTCATGGGCGCGTCGCTTGGTCAGGCGAGCTTCTATCCTGTCCGAGCTCAGACGGAGGCAGAGCAGATAGAGAGGCGGTGGGCAAGGTCTTGTCCAGCGAGCTGGCGAGAGGCCGACTGGTGGGAGTCCACGTGGTCGAGTGGTGGTGTAGTCGGGAGGTGTATAGGCCCAGGGCAGAGATCACAGGTTGTTTGTCGAGATCATCGAGGAGGAAGAGGGTTCCATCCTCCGCATCGGGGAATCAGGCAAGGGAGGTGGCGCCCCCCTCAGGGATGCCGGATGACAACCTTTATGTTGAAGCTCCATGGCTGACGCATCAATGGCGACCTCAAGGCAGCTAGGGTTAGCCGCGCGCTGGGGCGGTATAGCAAGGTGAGGGTACTGGGCGGCGTCAATGGAGACAGAGGAAAGACAACGGTGTGATGGCTCCAATCGACGGCATAGGCGGCCGGTACTGGGTGGCGGCAACGATGGCGAAAGAGAGATGGGGGAGGGAGAGAGAGAGGTGAGCACATCCCCATTAGTTCTCTTTGCGTGATTGTCCTGAAAATTAATCACTTCAGGGGTAATCTCAGAAATCAAAATGATGTATAGCAAAATTGGCTTCACCACCAACTCAGAATCAATAGTAAAAATGAGTACCTCTGAAGGACTAAGCCGGTCGGTCTTGAGGTTGACAAAGTATCACATGCGCCTGGCTGATAACGAACACATCACCTACCAGTGAAAGAATAACACTAGATAATCTTGAAATAAACCCAAGTAAGTGCAAACGCCCGTACCAAATATATGACTTAAATCTAGATGGGCTGATTTCACCACAAGAAACCCAACCATCAAACCAAGCTCTATGTGCCAATAGAACATAATTATGACATCATGCTATCGAATTGCGAAGCTTGAAGCCTGGAACCACGGGATGACAAACAGTAATATGGACCCACTCGTCCTAAATTTGAATGTTGCACCAGTTATCATTACTGTTGCAAGGGTCCCCAAATGCTGTTATGTGAGAGCGGGACATGATAAACTTGCGACAATATTTATCTTAACATGAAACACAAAGCATGTTAATTATGTGAGCCTTGGAAGGGGAGTGATGTTTTAGCTCCTAGAAACATATGCTCTCTATATTTTGAAATATATATTTAATATATTTTAAAATGTTAAAAAATTGAAACAAAAACTATGCACATATATCTTTACGTGCTACATGCCCACAAAGTCATTGCACGACAAATCGATCATGTGCCGTGTGTAAAAAAGATAAAATTTGGTGCTAAAAATAAGACATTTTATATGACAATTTTTTTTGTCTTTTTAGACCACAAAACGTATCGGTTTTCGGTGAAACTTTATAAACGTGCTGAGATTGTAAATATATAAATGCAAAAAACTTGATCAAGTTTTTTTGACATTTCAAAATATATTTTTCAGGTAAAGAAAGCATATACATCCGAAAGCCCAGTTGAATTTCCGCCTTGGAACATAATAAAATGCTACATCAGTTGCTGCAACATACGAAATCTTAATAATGACTTCAGAAAACAACCACGCTGGTTCGCCTAGGCCAAAGCCAGTGCTCCAACTTCCAAGGTGGTTATTACCAAAGATAAGAGTTCGTCGGTTCAGTCGTATCAATTGCCCGGTGGGTAACTGATGAGGACATCCCTACTATTGTTCCATCTCCACTTCGTGATGTTGACAAGCAAGTTGCTGCAAAGAAGAAGTCCAATGATGAAATCAGAATTGGACCTATCACAAGAGCTCGTGCAAAGTTATTAGAACAACAGGTGAATTTGCTCCTAATAGAATCTGATTATTTTGTTAATGAGAATTGTTTACTGCCTAAGTCTTTGTGTGTTTGCATACTCAGGTTCATGGGAGAAGAAGGCATAGCACGAGGGAGCGAGGAGTTGAAGCAGCTTGAGCAAGACGTGATGATCATGCCCATGGACGCGAGGGAGGAGAGGGAGGCCGGCGACCAGCATGAGGAAGAGGAGGACATCACGCAGGAGTCTGCATATGGCGTACCACCAAGTGTTTGTGCGCCATACACCTAAGGCCTACGCGCCTAGTTGGCTGCACCCAACCATTGGGTCAGTTTGTATCACATAAGGTTGAGTCGAACCACGTTAGAGGACCAGGTCAGGTCGGCTGCCCTTTGGCCAGCCGCACCCCCCATATAATAAGTGCCTATGCGCCATAGAAGAGGTTAGACCACGTTTAAAACAAAACCCTAGTTCTTGAGACTGCTCTAAGCATTCATCTCGAATTCTTGTCTCCAATTCGTTTCGATCTGGAGATTACATACTGCAAGTTAAGTGTGATCTGCTGTTCCATTGGGAATTAGTGAATTGCAATTATACCGTTTTGTGGTCGACGGCTACGTTGCGCAAGTGTGTGAAGTCGTGAATATCCGAAGGGTAGAGAGCTGTTGCATTGGCATCAGGGATCTAGCGAGGAGAGATCATCGGCGACACCAAGTTATCTATCATCATCATCATCACTACCGCAAGCTTACTGAGAAGATCGGGCCACCCCATATCATCTTGGTATCAGATTTCTAGTGTTTCCTCGGTAAGCATCCACCAGATCATCCGTAGATTAGTTGTGTTTTTTTTCGTCCTATCCAGAAAAAGCCAAAAAAAAAAAATTAGGGTTCATAGTATTGCCATAGCCTAGATTGCATCATAGATTGGTTTTAGTTGCTGGTCGTTTTTCCTTCTTTGATCCAATCTGTTTCTTGTTCCGTAGGAGTCTAGGTTCTAGTCGTTTTTAGGTTTTGGGTCGGAGTTGTGTTTTTCCACCGAGTCCACTTTCATCTCGATTTGTTTCCGCCGCCTTTGTTCTGATCCGAGTCGGCAGATAAACCCTCATCCGAATTTCCTTGTGAATTGCTGCCGTGGTACGAGTTCACGTCGTTGTTAAGAGTCCAGCCGCGGCACGCTTTCTGTGTGTTCTCCTGCCGTGGTACAAATCCGAGTCCTTTTCGTTTGTTTTTCCAAACCGAGTCCACATAGTGTCCTTTTCCTTTTCCGTTTGACAAACATAGCCACAACCTTTCTACTATACCATTGTGTAGGAGCTTACCTATTTGAGACTAGCATATTTTTGTTGCTCCACGGGTTGCTCTGTTTAGGGTTTTCGAGTGCATTCTTTTTATGCCGTGCTGAAAAGTTTTTGCGGTGCGACGTACTGTGGCCGAACAAGAAAGAGGAGAGAGAAAAAAAATGAAATTTACTGTACTCCGTGAATTGGTTTTATAAAGAGAGTCAAAAAAAACAAAAAAAAAAGAGAAAAGAGAGAAGAATCAAAAACAGAAAAGTGAGAAGCGGAGTTTCACTTCATTCAGAGGCTGAAGCATATATCTAATTTTGTGCACTAGTAGATTGAGCAATCTTGTGCCTGTTTACATTGAGCATTGCTAGTGTCTCTCTTGCGCATTGCAACATATCCTATTTTATAGTTGCTTTGCCACGTTTATCTCCACGTGTGTGTTTCCCTGGGGTGTTTTGTTCACACGATCAGCACTAGGACTTGTCTTTGGTGTAGTTAGGATACCATACCTACAGCTCCACCATATACTCCTGCTTTGTCGTGTGATTGCTCTTATACCCTGGTATTCATTTCATCACATCCGTGCATTAGTCATCTATCCGAACGGGTACGCAATTGCTATTCACTTTGGAACGGTAAGATTTCCTTTTCTTGTCAGTTTTGAGTGAGTTGTGAGTGTGCCACCAAAAAGATTTTTGATTTAGTGCACTAACCTACTAATCATGTCTGTTAGTGGTGTTGATGTGATGCAGAAAAAGGCTGATGATGCTACTGTTACATGGAGGGAATATGAAGCTCTCCGTGATCATTTGCAAGGGGTTATTACTAGATCCACTGAAAACATTGACGCTGATATTCAAGCTGTGCAAATGAAAGTGGATGCAACTGAAACTACAGTCAATGCTATGCAAGCGCAAGTCACTGCTCTCCAGACAAGCATACAGCAATTGACAACTTCCGTCAATGGGCTGCGTGTAGCTGTTGAGCAACGCCAACATGAGGACCATGACGATGCTGATAGTGTCCATGGAGATAATGAAAACATGATGGGCAACAATGGCCGTGGGCATGGTTTTCCAGGACAGGGTCGGCCACCATCACCACTTGGTGCTCGGCGTGTGCCATTTCAGGAGGATGATGGCTTGGGCAAGCCCAAGTTCACGATTCCCAGATTTGAAGGCTCCACTGATGCGGAGGAGTACCTTACTTGGGAGCTCAAGATTGAAAAATTATGGCGTTTGCATGATTACACTGAAGATAGGAAGATCAAGCTTGCTTCTTCAGAATTTGATGGTTATGCCTTGCGTTGGTGGGATAGCATTGTGAGGGAAAGAAGAGATGACAACGAGCTTCCTGTTCTTACATGGCGCAATATGAAGGAGATCATGCGAGCTCGTTTTGTTCCCACTAATTACCTGCGTACTATTTATGATAAATTGACACAATTGAAGCAAGGAACCATGACCGTTGATGCTTATTACATGGAGATGGAGATGTTGCTGCAGCGTGCACGTGTTCGAGAGTCTATTGAGATGACAATGCAGCGATTTGTTCATGGGCTGAAGTACAACATAAAAGGTATTGTTAGGCATCATTCCTACAACAATATGAACGAGCTTTTGCATCATGCACGGGAGGCTGAATCGCAGCTAGCTGAAGAGGCTCAAATCAAGGCACGATATACTACTTCTAGGAGGTTCTCTGGCAGGGCGCCGCACCAATCTGCAGTGCCTATGGAGGGTGCCACCAGAGGCCCCTCTTCTTCCCACTCTAACCCAGCCTCCAATGCTTCTACTGCAAAGAAACCAGCAGCTCCTGCGCCTAGCTCTGGTTCCAACATGTCTACAGCTCGTAATAGAGATATGCAATGCCATACATGTGGTGGCAAGGGGCACTTCAAGCGAGAGTGTCCAAACAGAAAGGTGATGATTATTAATGATGATAATGAGTATGAGACTGGAGATGACGCTGATCCGTATGCTTCCAATGATGATGGATACACAAGTGAGGGCGGCATGGATGCCTTTGCTTCTCCAGCGCCTACCATTGTTGTCTCGCAGCGTGCATTGAGTGTCACGCCACATGCTGATTCCCAGCGCTGCAATCTGTTCCAAACAAAAGCACTAGTTGGCCCAAACAAAGCTTGCAAAGTAATCATTGATGGAGGTAGCTGCCACAATCTAGCAAGCAAGGAGCTGTGTGCCAAGCTAAATCTGAAATATTTACCTCATCCAAATCCCTACTACATCCAATGGTTGAGTGATAATGGAGAGATGAAGGTAAATCATATGGTGCGTGTGAATTTTGAGATAGGACCATACAAGGATTCCATTGAGTTTGATGTGGTTCCTATGACTGTTTGTCACCTACTACTGGGTCGGCCATGGCTGTATGATCGCCATGTGCAACACAATGGCCGAACCAATACCTATCACTTGGAGTTCAAGGGCAAGAAAATTAATCTACAGCCTATGTCACCGCAGCATATTGTCAATGAGTCTCGTCAGAAAACAGAAGTGAAGCTAGAACAGCCACCTACACGAGAAAATAATGTAATAGCCATGAGTGAAAATATAACGAAAAGTGAGAGACTACCTAGTTTGCTTATATTAGCCACCAAAGAAGACATGGTAGAATTTAGAGAGGATCCTACAGCCATGCCACTTGTGCTTATGTACAAAGGCGAGGTGTTAGTTTCTAATGATATGCAACCTGTTTCTCTTGGTGTTTCTAATGTATTGCAGGAGTATGACGATGTGTTTCCGGAGGAGGTGCCCGCAGGACTGCCACCATTGCGTGGAATTGAGCATCAAATTGATTTGATCCCTGGTGCCACTCTTCCAAACCGTGCGCCGTACAGGACCAACCCCGAAGAGACAAAGGAAATACAGCAACAAGTACAAGCGCTCCTGGATGATATGGGGTGGCCCGATCTTCTCAGTAAGCTTGCGGTAATGGTGATGATGGTGATAGATAACTTGGTGTCGCCGATGATCTCTCCTCGCTAGATCCCTGATGCCAATGCAACAGCTCTCTACCCTTCGGATATTCACGACTTCACACACTTGCGCAACGCAGCCGTCGACCACGAAACGGTATAATTGCAATTCACTAATTCCCAATGGAACAGCAGATCACACTTAACTTGCAGTATATAATCTCCAGATCGAAACGAATTGGAGACAAGAATTCCAGATGAATGCTTGCAGCAGTCTCAAGAACTAGGGTTTTTCTAAAACGTGGTCTAACCTCTCCTATGGCAATAGGCACTTATTATATGGGGGGTGCGGCTGGCCCAAAGGCAGCCGACCTGACCTGGTCCTCTAACTTGGTTCGACTCAACCGGACGTGATACAAACTGACCCAAAGGTTGGGTGCAGCCAACTAGGCGCGCAGGCCTTATGTGTATGGTGCACATACACTTGGTGGTGCGCCATATGCAGCCTCCTGCGTGATGTCCTCCTCCTCCTCATGCTGGTCGCCGGCCTCCCTCTCCTCCCTCGCGTCCATGTGCATGATCATCACGTCTTGCTCCAGCTCCTCGCTCCCTCGTGCTATGTCTTCTTCTCCCATGAACCTGAGTATGCAAACACACAAAGACTTAGGCAGTAAACAATTCTCATTAACAAAATAATCAGATTCTATTAGGAGCAAATTCACCTGTTGTTCTATTAACTTTGCACGAGCTCTTGTGATAGGTCCAATTCTGATTTCATCATTGGACTTCTTCTTTGCAGCAACTTGCTTGTCATCATTACGAAGTGGAGATGGAACAATAGTAGGGATGTCCTCATCATCTCCCCCCCCTTCAAAAGGCGTCGACCTCGACGCTCCAAGGTCTTCTCCATCATATGGTGACAAATCAGCAACGTTGAAGCTGTTGCTAACGCCACCAAACTCAGCAATAGGAATATCAATCGAGTAGGCATTGTCATTTATCTTGGCGAGCACCTTGTAAGGACCAGCACCACGCGGCCTCAACTTGGACCTGCGCAGCTGTGGGAACCTATCCTAGCGCAGATGCACCCAAACCATATCTCCAGGCTGAAACAAAACTTGCTTTCTTGATTGGTTTCGTGTAGCAGCAATGTTCTTGCCTTTCTTCTCAATGGCCTCTCGTGTCTTCTCATGAATTTTCTTCACATAATCTGCTCGTTTTGATGCCTCCATATTAACTCTCTCATGCAATGGAAGAGGCAGCAAATCTAGTGGTGTGATTGGTTTGAAACCATACACCACCTCGAAAGGACAAAGCTGAGTAGTAGTGTGCACCGCTCTGTTATATGCAAACTCAACATGTGGCAAACACTCCTCCCACTCACGCAGATTTTTCTTGATCATGGCTCGCAGCAATTGTGACAATGTTCTATTCACCACCTCCATTTGACCATCAGTTTGGGGATGACATGTAGTGCTGAACAGTAACTTCGTTCCCAGCTTGCCCCATAGTGTCTTCCAGAAGTAGCTCATAAACTTCACGTCCCTGTCAGAAACAATTGTCTTGGGCACTCCATGCAAGCGAACAATGTCCCTGAAAAACAGATTAGCTATGTGCGACGCATCGTCGCTTTTGTGGCATGCAATAAAATGTGCCATCTTAGAGAATCTATCCACTACCACAAATATACTATCATGACCACTTTTAGTGCGTGGCAAACCTAACACAAAATCCATACTTATATCTTCCCATGGTGTGGTAGGTGCAGGTAGTGGTGTATACAAACCATGAGGCTTCAGCTTGGACTTGGACGTGTTGCATACAATGCAGCGCCTAACAAATCTGTCCACGTCACGCCTCATCTTGGGCCAATAAAAATGATCAGCGAGCATGAGAAGCGTCTTCTCACGCCCAAAGTGACCCATCAATCCGCCAGCATGTGATTCCTGCAACAATAGCAAACGTACCGACGATTCTGGAACACATAGTTTGTTAGCACGAAACAAAAATCTATCATGTATGTGGTACTTGTCCCATGCAGTTCTAAGCATACACAAACGATATGGTTCAGCAAAATCATGATCAGTGGCATACAAATCACACAAGCTCTCTAAACCAGGAATTTTAACATCAAGATGCGTCAATAACATGTTCTTCCTAGATAGAGCATCAGCAACAACATTTTCTTTCCCTTTCTTATACTTGATGATGTAGGGAAATGACTCAATGAACTCAACCCACTTAGCTAGGCGCCTATGCAAGTTAGATTGAGCTTTCAGATATTTTAAAGCTTCATGATCAGAATGTATGATAAATTCTTTTGGCCACAAATAATGTTGCCAAACCTCAAGAACTCGAACAAGCGCATACAATTCTTTATCATAAACAGGATAATTCAGTCTAGCACCAGAAAGTTTCTCGCTGAAATAAGCAATAGGTCTACCTTCTTGCATCAACACACCACCAATGCCTATACCACTAGCATCACATTCAACTTCAAATTGCTTAGAAAAATCTGGTAGTGCAAGCAATGGTGCAGAAGTAAGCAAACGTTTCAGCTCATCAAATGCATGATCTTGGGCAGCGCCCCATACAAAAGGCACTCCTTTCTTAGTTAATTCATTCAATGGTGCAGCAATAGTACTAAAGTCTTTCACAAAACGCCGATAGAAACCAGCAAGACCGTGAAAACTTCGTACTTGACTAACATTCATGGGAGTAGGCCAATTTTGAATTGCTTCAATTTTAGATGAATCTACCTCTACCCCATGCATAGATACAACATATCCCAGAAATATCACTTTATCTTTTGCAAATGTGCACTTCTCAAGGTTAGCATACAATTTAGCATCACGCAACACTTGCAAAACTTGTCTAATATGCTCACAATGTTCAGATTCAGTGCGGCTGTAAATAAGTATATCATCAAAATATACAACCACAAAACGACCAATAAACTCTCGCAAAACATGATTCATTAAGCGCATGAATGTGCTAGGTGCATTAGTAAGACCAAAAGGCATAACTAGCCACTCATATAAACCAAATTTAGTTTTGAAAGCAGTTTTCCATTCATCCCCTTCTTTCATCCTAATTTGATGGTATCCACTACGCAAATCAATCTTAGAGAAAATAGCAGCACCACTCAATTCATCGAGCATATCCTCTAAGCGTGGAATAGGATGACGATATCGAATAGTGATGTTATTAATAGCTCTACAATCTACGCACATGCGCCATGTACCATCTTTCTTAGGCACCAAAATAACAGGAACAACACAAGGGCTAAGAGAAACATGAATATACCCCTTGTCCAGAAGTGCTTGTACTTGTTGCTATATTTCCTTTGTCTCTTCGGGGTTGGTCCTGTACGGCGCACGGTTTGGAAGAGTGGCACCAGGGATCAAATCAATTTGATGCTCAATTCCACGCAATGGTGGCAGTCCTGTGGGCACCTCCTCCGGAAACACATCGTCGTACTCCTGCAATACATTAGAAACACCAAGAGAAACAGGTTGCATATCATTAGAAACTAACACCTCGCCTTTGTACATAAGCACAAGTGGCATGGCTGTAGGATCCTCTCTAAATTCTACCATGTCTTCTTTGGTGGCTAATATAAGCAAACTAGGCAGTCTCTCACTGTTCGTTATATTTTCACTCACAGCTATTACATTATTTTCTCGTGTAGGTGGCTGTTCTAGCTTCACTTCTGTTTTCTGACGAGACTCATTGACAATTTGCTGCGGTGACATAGGCTGTAGATTAATTTTCTTGCCCTTGAACTCCAAGTGATAGGTATTGGCTCGGCCATTGTGTTGCACATGGCGATCATACAGCCATGGCCGACCCAGTAGTAGGTGACAAACAGTCATAGGAACCACATCAAACTCAATTGAATCCTTGTATGGTCCTATCTCAAAATTCACACGCACCATATGATTTACCTTCATCTCTCCATTATCACTCAACCATTGGATGTAGTAGGGATTTGGATGAGGTAAATATTTCAGATTTAGCTTGGCACATAACTCCTTGCTTGCTAGATTGCGGCAGCTACCTCCATCAATGATTACTTTGCAAGCTTTGTTTGGGCCAACTAGTGCTTTTGTTTGGAACAGATTGCAGCGCTGGGAATCAGCATGTGGCGTGACACTCAATGCACGCTGCGAGACAACAATGGTAGGCGCTGGAGAAGCAAAGGCATCCATGCCGCCCTCACTTGTGTAACCATCATCATTGGAATCATACGGATCAGCGTCATCTCCAGTCTCATACTCATTATCATCATTAACAATCATCACCTTTCTGTTTGGACACTCTCGCTTGAAGTGCCCCTTGCCACCACATGTATGGCATTGCATATCTCTATTACGAGCTGTAGACATGTTGGAACCAGAGCTAGGCGCAGGAGCTGCTGGTTTCTTTGCAGTAGAAACATTGGAGGCTGGGTGAGAATGTGAAGAAGAGGGGCCTCTGGTGGCACCCTCCATAGGCGCTGCAGATTGGTGTGGCGCCCTGCTAGAGAACCTCCCAGAAGGAGTATATCGTGCCTTGATTTGAGCTTCTTCAGCTAGCTGCGATTCAGCCTCCCTTGCATGATGCAAAAGCTCGTTCATATTGTTGTAGGAATGATGCCTAACAATACCTTTGATGTTGTACTTCAGCCCATGAAGAAATCGCTGCATGGTCATCTCAATAGACTCTCGAACACGTGCACGCTACAGCAACATCTCCATCTCCATGTAATAAGCATCAACGGTCATGGTTCCTTGCTTCAACTGTGTCAATTTATCATAAACAGTACGCAGGTAATTAGTGGGAACAAAACGAGCTCGCATGATCTCCTTCATATTGCGCCATGTAAGAACAGGAAGCTCGTTGTTATCTCTTCTTTCCGTCACAATGCTATCCCACCAACGCAAGGCATAACCATCAAATTCTGAAGAAGCAAGCTTAATCTTCCTATCTTCAGTGTAATCATGCAAACGCCACAATTTTTCAATCTTGAGCTCCCAAGTAAGGTACTCCTCCGCATCAGTGGAACCTTCAAATCTGGGAATCGTGAACTTGGGCTTGCCCAAGCCATCATCCTCCTGAAATGGCACACGCCGAGCACCAGGTGGTGGTGGTGGCCGACCCTGTCCTGGAAAACCACGCCCGCGGCCATTGTTGCCCATCATGTGTTCATTATCTCCATGGACACTATCAACATCGCCATGGTCCTCATGGTGGCGTTGCTCAACAGTTACACGCAGCCCATTGACGGAAGTTGTCAATTGCTGTATGCTTGTCTGGAGAGCAGTGACTTGCGCTTGCATAGCATTGACTGTAGTTTCAGTGGCATCTACTTTCATTTGCACAGCTTGAATATCAGCGTCAATGTTTTCAGTGGATCTAGTAATAACCCCTTGCAAATGATCACGGAGAGCTTCATATTCCCTCCATGTAACAGTAGCATCATCAGCCTTTTTCTGCATCACATCATCAACACCACTAACAGACATGATTAGTAGGTTAGTGCACTAAATCAAAAATCTTTTTGGTGGCACACTCACAACTCACTCAAAACTGACAAGAAAAGGAAATCTTACCGTTCCAAAGTGAATAGCAACTGCGTACCCGTTCGGATAGATGACTAATGCACGGATGTGATGAAGTGAATACCAGGGTATAAGAGCAATCACACGACAAAGCAGGAGTGTATGGTGGAGCTGTAGGTATGGTATCCTAACTACACCAAAGACAAGTCCTAGTGCTGATCGTGTGAACAAACACCCAAAGGAAACACACACGTGGAGATAAACGTGGCAAAGCAACTATAAAACAGGATATGTTGCAATGCACAAGAGAGACACTAGCAATGCTCAATGTAAACAGGCACAAGATTGCTCAATCTACTAGTGCAGCAAATTAGATAGATGCTTCGGCCTCTCACTTTTCTGTTTTTTGATTCTTCTCTCTTTGCTCTTTTTTTCACTTTTTTTTTTGACTTCTCTTTATAAAACCAATTCACGGAGTACAGTAAATTTCATTTTTTTTCTCTCTCCTCTCTCTTTTTCGGCCACAATACGTCGCACCGCGAAGATTTTTCAGCACGGCAGACAAAAATGCACTTGAAAACCCTAAACAGAGCAGCCCGTGGAGCAAAGATATGCTAGTCTCAAATAGGTAAGCTCCTACACAATTGTATAGTAGAAAGGCTGTGGCTATGTTTGTCACAAGATGCAGAAAGGTACGCTATGTGGACTCGGTTTTGAAGGAAAACGAGAAAAACTCGGATTTGTACCACGGCAGAAGAACGCACAGAACTCGTGCCGCGGCAGGACTCGGAGCAAGCTTGCCAACGCGCTGGACCAGACAAACGTCGCGCGGTGTCTGATCGGGAGCGTTCGCTTCCTACGCGCGAGACCAGACAGATCGCGTCTTTTGTCTGATGGCGAGCGATCGAAGTGTACTCGAAACCTAAAACCGACTAGAACCTAGACTCCTACGGAACAAGAAATAGATCGGATCAAAGAAGGAAAACGACCAGCAACTAAAACCAATCTACGATGCAATCTAGGCTATGGCAATACTATGAACCCTAATTTTTTTTTTGGCTTTTCTGGATAGGACGAAAATCAAAACTAAACTACGGATGATCTGGTGGATTGCTTACCGAGGAAACACTGGAAATCTGATACCAAGATGATATGGGGTGGCCCGATCTTCTCAGTAAGCTTGCGGTAATGGTGATGATGGTGATAGATAACTTGGTGTCGCCGATGATCTCTCCTCGCTAGATCCCTGATGCCAATGCAACAGCTCTCTACCCTTCGGATATTCACGACTTCACACACTTGCGCAACGCAGCCGTCGACCACGAAACGGTATAATTGCAATTCACTAATTCCCAATGGAACAGCAGATCACACTTAACTTGTAGTATATAATCTCCAGATCGAAACGAATTGGAGACAAGAATTCCAGATGAATGCTTGCAGCAGTCTCAAGAACTAGGGTTTTTCTAAAACGTGGTCTAACCTCTCCTATGGCAATAGGCACTTATTATATGGGGGGTGCGGCTGGCCCAAAGGCAGCCGACCTGACCTGGTCCTCTAACTTGGTTCGACTCAACCGGACGTGATACAAACTGACCCAAAGGTTGGGTGCAGCCAACTAGGCGCGCAGGCCTTATGTGTATGGTGCACATACACTTGGTGGTGCGCCATATGCAGCCTCCTGCGTGATGTCCTCCTCCTCCTCATGCTGGTCGCCGGCCTCCCTCTCCTCCCTCGCGTCCATGTGCATGATCATCACGTCTTGCTCCAGCTCCTCGCTCCCTCGTGCTATGTCTTCTTCTCCCATGAACCTGAGTATGCAAACACACAAAGACTTAGGCAGTAAACAATTCTCATTAACAAAATAATCAGATTCTATTAGGAGCAAATTCACCTGTTGTTCTATTAACTTTGCACGAGCTCTTGTGATAGGTCCAATTCTGATTTCATCATTGGACTTCTTCTTTGCAGCAACTTGCTTGTCATCATTACGAAGTGGAGATGGAACAATAGTAGGGATGTCCTCATCACTGGACAAGGGGTATATTCGTGTTTCTCTTAGCCCTTGTGCTGTTCCTGTTATTTTGGTGCCTAAGAAAGATGGTACATGGCGCATGTGCGTAGATTGTAGAGCTATTAATAACATCACTATTCGATATCGTCATCCTATTCCACGCTTAGAGGATATGCTAGATGAATTGAGTGGTGCTGCTATTTTCTCTAAGATTGATTTGCGTAGTGGATACCATCAAATTAGGATGAAAGAAGGGGAAGAATGGAAAACTGCTTTCAAAACTAAATTTGGTTTATATGAGTGGCTAGTTATGCCTTTTGGTCTTACTAATGCACCTAGCACATTCATGCGCTTAATGAATCATGTTTTGCGAGAGTTTATTGGTCGTTTTGTGGTTGTATATTTTGATGATATACTTATTTATAGCCGCACTGAATCTGAACATTGTGAGCATATTAGACAAGTTTTGCAAGTGTTGCGTGATGCTAAATTGTATGCTAACCTTGAGAAGTGCACATTTGCAAAAGATAAAGTGATATTTCTGGGATATGTTGTATCTACGCATGGGGTAGAGGTAGATTCATCTAAAATTGAAGCAATTCAAAATTGGCCTACTCCCATGAATGTTAGTCAAGTACGAAGTTTTCACGGTCTTGCTGGTTTCTATCAGCGTTTTGTGAAAGACTTTAGTACTATTGCTGCACCATTGAATGAATTAACTAAAAAAGGAGTGCCTTTTGTATGGGGCGCTGCCCAAGATCATGCATTTGATGAGCTGAAACGTTTGCTTACTTCTGCACCATTGCTTGCACCACCAGATTTTTCTAAGCAATTTGAAGTTGAATGTGATGCTAGTGGTATAGGAATTGGTGGTGTGTTGATGCAAGAAGGTAGACCTATTGCTTATTTCAGCGAGAAACTTTCTGGTGCTAGACTGAATTATCCTGTTTATGATAAAGAATTGTATGCGCTTGTTCGAGTTCTTGAGGTTTGGCAACATTATTTGTGGCCAAAAGAATTTATCATACATTCTGATCATGAAGCTTTAAAATATCTGAAAGCTCAATCTAACTTGCATAGGCGCCTAGCTAAGTGGGTTGAGTTCATTGAGTCGTTTCCCTACATAATCAAGTATAAGAAAGGGAAAGAAAATGTTGTTGCTGATGCTCTATCTAGGAAGAACATGCTATTGACGCATCTTGATGTTAAAATTCCTGGTTTAGAGAGCTTGTGTGATTTGTATGCCACTGATCATGATTTTGCTGAACCATATCGTTTGTGTATGCTTAGAAATGCATGGGACAAGTACCACATACATGATAGATTTTTGTTTTGTGCTAACAAACTATGTGTTCCAGAATCGTCGGTACGTTTGCTATTGTTGCAGGAATCACATGCTGGCGGATTGATGGGTCACTTTGGGTGTGAGAAGACGCTTCTCATGCTCGCTGATCATTTTTATTGGCCCAAGATGAGGCGTGACGTGGACAGATTTGTTAGGCGCTGCATTGTATGCAACACGTCCAAGTCCAAGCTGAAGCCTCACGGTTTGTATACGCCACTACCTGCGCCTACCACACCATGGGAAGATATAAGTATGGATTTTGTGTTAGGTTTGCCACGCACTAAAAGAGGTCATGATAGTATATTTGTGGTAGTGGATAGATTCTCTAAGATGGCACACTTTATTGCATGCCACAAAAGCGACGATGCGTCGCACATAGCTAATCTGTTTTTCAGGGACATTGTTCGCTTGCATGGAGTGCCCAAGACAATTATTTCTGATAGGGACGTGAAGTTTATGAGCTACTTCTGGAAGACACTATGGGGCAAGCTGGGAACGAAGTTACTGTTCAGCACTACATGTCATCCCCAAACTGATGGTCAAACGGAGGTGGTGAATAGAACATTGTCACAATTGCTGCGAGCCATGATCAAGAAAAATCTGCGTGAGTGGGAGGAGTGTTTGCCACATGTTGAGTTTGCATATAACAGAGCGGTGCACACTACTACTCAGCTTTGTCCTTTCGAGGTGGTGTATGGTTTCAAACCAATCACACCACTAGATTTGCTGCCTCTTCCATTGCATGAGAGAGTTAATATGGAGGCATCAAAAAGAGCAGATTATGTGAAGAAACTTCATGAGAAGACACGAGAGGCCATTGAGAAGAAAGGCAAGAACACTGTTGCTACACGAAACCAATCAAGAAAGCAAGTTTTGTTTCAGCCTGGAGATATGGTTTGGGTGCATCTGCGCAAGGATAGGTTCCCACAGCTGCGAAGTTCCAAGGCGTGGTGCTGGTCCTTACAAGGTGCTAGCCAAGATAAATGACAATGCCTACTCGATTGATATTCCTATTGCTGAGTTTGGTGGCATTAGCAACAGCTTCAACGTTGCCGATTTGTCACCATATGATGGAGAAGACCTTGGAGCGTCAAGGTCGACGCCTTTTGAAGGGGGGGGAGATAATGAGTAGCAAAAATCTGATCCATGCGCATCTCCCACTCCAAATAATCGTCAGGTCCGCGGTCACCGGAAAAAGGAGGTATGGACAATTTGATACGTCTAAGACCACCATCATCAAGTGGAACACGACCAGCATGGCCAACACGGTCACGATCATGTAGCTGTACACGATGAGCACCTGCAGGACGAGCAGCAAACTGACGTTGTTGTGGTACATAATCAGCGTCATCGGCGAGTTCTCCGTCATAAGCGGGTGCCACTTGTCGAGGATCATAATATTCAGCAGGGCGGCGTTGTACCACGGCACGAGGTTGTGCAGCAGGAGGGGGCTGCACGGGTGCACGGGCAGTAGCATCGCCCATTGCATCAATCCGGGTAGCTAGCTGTGCAATTTGTGCTGTCAATACGGCATGACTCCGCATAATAAAATCGCACGTACTATCAAAACCAGCCCGAACATTAGGAGCCAAATCTGCAGCAAAAACCGGTGGAACAAGATCCTCTTTCTTCTCTGCAGCAGCGACGGAATTCTCTCCGTCAACAGAGTTTACCATGGTGTGCAAACAACAGCTAAAACAATTTCACCGGTAATTTTCCTTGCAGCTATGAATATTGAGTAGTATCTGTCAAAATTGCAGTCAAACCAGCAAACGGAAACTGACCAGAAAAAACAACAACTGGAAAGTGTCCCCGCGCCTAACCACAGAGACCGTCTGTGGTCGAGCGAGCAGGCGAGCGGCTCGAGGCAGGGCTGGCGCGTCGATCTCGGCCTCGATCCCAGACATGGACGCGTGCGCCAAGCTGGGCCAGGCCAACCCACGAGGCGAGCGCGGGGTGCCGATAGGGCGCGGCCGTGGGCGATGCCCGCTCGACGCCGGGCTTCCACTCCCGTCACGCGCGGGTCGGGCGGCACGGCAGTTGCCTATTTTTTTTTTTTGATTCGATTCCTTGCGATCGGAATTCGCTGCAGGGCCCGTGGAGGCGGTGGACTCCAGGAAGATCGATCTGGGGCAATCCGATCTCGATCTGGGCCGATCTGATCTCAGCAGCTATCCAGGACGAAGTGCTCGATCTGATCTTGGAGAAATCGATCTGCCCGGCAGCTCCAGCAACACAGCAATACTTCTAGTCCTCCTCAGCACATAAATCTCAGCAGAACAAATCAATCTCAACAACAAATTGCACCGTGAGAAACCCGACGAATCTGATACCAAGATGATACGGATCAACGTGATCCGAAGGGGGTTTGGCCCAATCTTTCACGGCGATCAAACGAACAGCAAGATAGCGAAAGAGAACTCAATCTGAAATAGATCAAACTGATCTCTCTTCAATTCCTCGCGTTGAAACTGACCGGAATCAACTCCCACGCATGGCGTAATATCAGATCTCGAAGATCAGCAATCAAACACACCGATATGCGCCCCCAAACATTGGAACTTTTCTGGTCTCTTTCTTAGCTCGAAAATAACAAGTCCGACCGATACAAGGCGGCTGCCATAACCCTATATGGGTGACTCTGAACGCTACCTTGGCTGGGCTAGGCCCCAAACCAAACTAAAAGCCCAAATGGCCAAAACACACTTGATTTTGGACAGGCCCAAAACCATCACACACAAATAAAACCAAACTGAAATAAAAACATGACGCGAACTTAATTAAAATAGAACACCTAAATATTTTTCGCTGCAGCGCCTCGGCGAACATGAAACTCCATTGGAGGTGTACGAAAGTTGGGCTTCACATCATCTTGTGGAGGCACTTCAAAGCAGAATTGTCCAAGCTTCAGAACATAAGGAGGTGGTAAAATAGTAGGAGTAGTAGCTATGCTCCCCTTATCAATTACACACTCTTGTATGCAAGAGATCCAAATCAAGGTAGAATTCCCCAAATAGAAGAGATCCTAAACAAAGAGGGTGATTTCTAGATGGAAGATCTAGTAGGGTTCCCACAAGGGGTGAGGCATCATGCCAATTATTATCTCAATTCATCTCTCTCCTAGGGAGGGGGAGGGTGACCCATAGATATAGGCAGCCAAGAGCTAGGGGTAGTTTGGTCACTAAAGAGATAGAAGACATAGGTGGCTTCATGGCCAAAACGGAGTTGACTCGGGCAGACCGGCTATAGCCGGTGTTCAGTTCGGCTTTAGCCGGTGGGGCCGGCTTTAACCGGTATGGGACCGACTTTAGCCGGTCCAGCATTAGCTGCCGCCTCTTCTTGCGACGCTTCCAAGCTTCTTTCCGGTGGTTCTTCTTCCTTCTCTTCCATGCCTCAATGATGTCAAACTTGAGTGTGGATGTTGTTAACACACATGATGTGGTGGTGTTCAAAAGCCACCCCATATCAGCTTGGAGGTGGTCGGAACCAGAGCGAAGGAGGAGCTTGGCGAGAGCGAGGCGGAGCCATGCAGGAACGAGGGTCAAGCAGAGGAGGCGTGTGGCGGTGGCTGGCGTCGGTGCGTGCGCATGGTGAGGTGTGTAGGTGCGCCGAGGCGAGCTGGGGCGGGGCTAGCTGGGCGGGGGACACGCGGAGGAAGGCGCGTGCGGGCGTCTGAGCAGGCGAAACAAGTGGGGGTGGGCTGGAGCTGAGGGCGAGGCGCTGTGCGAGCTTGGAGGCGGGGGACGGGGGCGTTGACCGGCGAAAGAGGGCCGGCTTTAGCTGGTGGGCCGGCTTTTTCTGGCTCGGACTTTTTTGAGAAATTCTGCTCGTGAAGTTCTTCAATTTGGGCGGAAATTCTGAGAGAAAATCATTGATTCCGAGAGAAATACGAGTAATTGGGGCTAGAAAATTTGTGGCAATGTAGATGAACACCCAAGACATCAAATCTATGGATCAAAACCACAAAAAACTCAACAAATCTAGAGATCAAATTTCAAGGCAATTTTGGGGCTATTTTTTGGATTTTTGAAATTTATGATGAAAATAACAACACAAGAATAAATCCGTGGCAACCAAAAGCTGCTGATACCATATGATAGGGGTTGACCCCTTGGATGTGGCCCGATCTTCATGGATTCACGAGATTTGTGGCGGGAAAGGAGGATGAACATGAAGAACACGACAAACACGATGAACATGACACACAAATCGACGACAAACACACACACACAAGATACACACCGGTTGTCCTCGTTGGCCTGATTCACCAACTCAATAGAATCACAAGGAAGAGACTCCAAGAGTAGAATTCCTTGTGAGAGATTGACTTGCAAGGGATAGAATTCCAAGTGGGGAAGAGACCAATCAATTGGATAGAATTACAGACTCTTGTATGCAAGAGATCCAAATCAAGGTAGAATTCCCTAAATAGAAGAGATCCCAAACAAAGAGGGTGATTTCTAGATGGAAGATCTAGTAGGGTTCCCACAAAGGGTGAGGCATCATGCTAATTCTTATCTCAATTCATCTCTCTCCTAGGGAGGGGGAGGGTGACCCATATATATAGGCAGCCAGGAGCTAGGGGTAATTTGGTCACTAAAGAGATAGAAGACATAGGTGGCTTCATGGCCAAAACGGAGTTGACTCGGGCAGACCGGCTATAGCCGGTGTTCAGTACGGCTTTAGCCGGTGTGGGACCAGCTTTAGCTGGTCCAGCTTCACCGCCTCTTCTTGCGGTGCTTCCAAGCTTCTTTCCGGTAGTTCTTCTTCTTACTTCTCTTCCACGCCTCGATGATGTCGGACTTGATTATGGATGTTGTTGACGCACATGATGTGGTGGTGTCCGAAAGCCACCCCGTATAAGGCTGGTCAAGTCCCATTAGCGTAGCGCGCTAGACGGAGCGAAAGGACAACTCGGAGCCTAGCCCTGTAGGGCAACGCCACCGCACAGAGTCATGTGACATCTATCATGCTGATGCGTGTAGATAACCACCCAGTTGGAAACCCCAAGAGGAAGGTATGATGAGCACAGTAGCAAGTCTTCCCTCGATAAGAAACTGAGGTTGATCGAACCAGTAGGAGAAAGCCAAACTTCAGAAGGTGATGCTTGCTAGCTTCGTGAAACTTAGACAAGGGCGCCAGATAACTTCTTGTCGGCGTCTTCAACTAGCAGCAACGCGGAACCTGCACACAACACGACCAAGAACTTTGCTCCCAACTTACGATGAGGTTGTCAATCTCGCCGGTTTGCTGTAAACAAAGGATTGAGCGTATCGAGTAGAAAGCAATAGTAGTATGCAAGAAAGTAAACAGTGCGAGTAAAAGTAAATGGTAATAGCAATATAAAGGAAATTGGACTGGGGTCCACAGTTCACTAGTGGTGTCTCTCCATAAGATAAATAACGACATGCTGGGTAAACACATTACAGTTGGGCAATTGATAGAATAAAGATAACGTGCACATGTCATGAGGATCACTATGAGATTTACTCTGGGCATTACAACAAAATACATAGACCGCCATCCAACTGCATCTATGACTAATAATCCACTCACGGGGAATCATCCGAGGACCCCGAGAGTATTAAGTTGCGAACGATAGATAATTACATTAAGCAAAGTGTATAATGTAAACAAAGCAAATGTCCTTGGACACAAGATTGTTGTTTTCTCCCTAGTGGCAACAACACATCTACAACCTTAGGGGTTTCTGTCACTCCCCCAGATTAAATAGAGGCATGAACCCAATTATCGAGCATAAATACCCCCTCTTTGAGTCACTAGTATCTACTTGGCCAAGATAGCTACTAACAACGGAGACCATGCAAGATCATAAACAACATAGAGATAACATAAGATAAATTTCAGAACATCAACTTAACATAGCACCAATGTTCATTGGATCCCAACAAACACAACATGTAGAATTACATAAAGATGATCTCGATCATGTAGGGCAGCTCACAAGATCTAAACATGAAGCACATGGTGGAGAAGACAACCATCTAGCTACTGCTATGGACCCACAGTCCAAGGTAGACTACTCACTCATCGCGCCAGAGGCAAGCATGGCGATGAAGAAGACCTCCGGTGGCAATTCCCGTCTCCGGCAGGGTGCCGGGAAGAGCTTCTGGACCCTCCCGATCTCGGGTCGACGACGGCGGTGGATCGCGATGTGTTTCTGGAAAATTGATCGGGTGTTTAGGTTTTTCCCGTCGGGAGGAATATATAAGCGGAAGGGCGGCGTCAGGAGGTGGGCTAGGTGGCCTCACCACCAGGGGGCATGGGCTAGGGGCTGGCCGCGCCACCCTATGGTGTGGCTGGCCCATGGCCCCCCTTCGTCTCCTCTTTGGTCTTCTGGAAGCTTCGATAAATATTAGGAGGTTCAGCTTTTGTTTCGTCCAATTCCGAGAATATTTCCTGTGTAACTTTTCTGAAACACAAAAATAGTAGAAAACATGGAACTGGCACTGTGGCATCTCGTTAATAGGTTAGTTCCTGAAAATGCATAAAAGTGCCAAGAAATGTAACAAAACATAAGGCAAATGGTGTAAAAACAAGCATGGAGCATCAAAAATTATAGATACATTTGAGACGTATCAAGCATCCCCAAGCTTAACTCCTGTTCGTCCTCGAGTAGGTAAGTGATAACAAAAGAATAATTTTTTAGGTGACATGCACCATCACAATCTTGATCATCTAGGTAAAGCATTGAGTGCTGAGATCAAACTACTTAAAACATGGGCATGAAAGACATAATCTTGATAGAAGAAACTTAGCAACCATTTTATAACATGAAAAAGAACACAAACGAAAGATCATGAAACAATAAAATAACGAAAGTCAAACGTGGGTTCAAACCATATGGAAAAATATAGCAAATGGTTTTCAGCTTGTCCTTCATGGAATAGCAAAACATAGATGCATAGGACACATTCAAGTTTAAAAGGTTGACTAGGTACAAATAATTTAAGAACATGTGAAACCAAAATCATGAATCAATCAATAATAAATTTTGGGATTATGCACATTAAACTCAGAATGACAACTATGCTCTCTTAGACGGTGCATAAAGGTAGAAGGTGGAGACTCAACATAAAAGTAAAAGAAAGGCCCTTCGCAGAGGGAAGCAGTGATTGCAAGTTTTATAAACCTTCAAAAATTATGGTACTTACTAGCTTTGAGCTCTCATTGCCCCCATCATAGGCATCTTGAATGGTTAAAGTTAATGCGAGTACAATTATAAAGCATATGCTTGACAAATCATAAGTTGAAAACCTCGTGTCCCGTGAAGTACGAATACCCAAACCTCATGCTACTCGACTTAGGGTCCTAAGCAAGCTCTTGTCATTGTAAGTATATGCGTATCATCGAGAACCGCCAACGGGGTACCTCCGTGCCCGATGACATGGAACGAGCCCACATCAAAATGACAGGACAAACAGACAATGAACACCTCGATATCTCTTTTATTTACCATTGGTATAGCTTTTTATTTTGAGATGCGTCGTCGAATGTCCAGTATGGGCATGCTATAAATTTCCACCATGAATTATGCATGGCTTAGATTAGCAGCACAGGCGTTTCTCTAGCACATATACAAACTCCATGATCCCGCAAGATTCCCAACTTATTTCACATCGCGAGTATCCATAAACAAAAGATCACGATATCAATTCAAATAAAAGAAGTGCAATGTTGAAAGCTTACCCCATGACGGCATGGTTTGGCTCATTTCCAACTTACAACTTGCAAGCATAACAACTCAACATAAGAGAGCCACAATGTCAAATTTTTAAAAGCGAGAAAAGTAAAGTGTGCCATCAGGTTCGTGAGAGATTTACTGACTAATTTTCACATAACACCAAAAACAGTTTAATTTGAAGGATAGATAAAAGCAAGTCAAATGTACTTTGGAATAGCAAATTGCTAATAGGTATGTATGGTGGACTCATTGGCATAACTTGGTTATTAGGAGTTGGATGCACGAGTAGAGCTCATACTTAGTACAAAATGAGGGCTAGCAAAAGACTGGGAGCGACCAACTAAGAGAGCAATAACGGCCATAATCATGCATAGCGACAAAACATCATTGAAAGAAGCATAAAGCGGTATCACAAGTCAAAAACCAAATGATCATAGAGGCTATAGGCGACTTATTTTGTAGTCAACATCTGTAAGCATGTGCCAAGTCAACCCAAATAAAGCATCAAAGGAGAAAACCAAATAAATGCTTCCATATAATAAAAACAACGCATGATTTTTTCAAAGGCTCATTAAGCAAACTCAGTCATTTGAGACAAGTCATGCTACAACAAAAATCACTAACATACTATCAAAACGACATCAAGCATGGCATGCAAAAGTCTAAGCCGCAGTCTAAACAAGCTCCTTTTTGTACCACTTTTTTTCATGAAACTTTTTCTCTTTTCCAACACCATTCAAACCTTTTTGAGACAACTCTTTCGATGAAAACCAACATAGACCAGAGGTAAAATACACCTTGATGCAAAGATATAACAAGATCTGAAAAAAATCAAGGCGAAAAATGAAAGCTAAACATAGTAGTAGAAAAAGAGAACACTCGTTGAACGATAAGAGTGAAAACTAGAGTGTTCTTGGCAATGAAAAACGAAGTAAATCTTCTCCAAAAGAAATTTGTTGGGGTCCAACCATTTATTGCAGCAAACAAAAGAAAAGAAAACTGAAAACTAAAGTAAAGATGCTCCAAGAAAAACGCATAGTGCACGAAGCAATAAAAATATAGTGTCTTGAAAGGTGACCTGACTTTTGCCGATGAAGAAGGGGTGCCTCGGGGGTATCCCCAAGCTTTGACGCTTGTACCTCTTGGATATTTCTTGGGGGTTGCATGGGCATCCCCAAGCTTGAGCTTTTGTCCATTCTTCACCTCATCTCATCATTCTCCAATCCCTACACTTGAAAACTTCCTTCATACAAAACTCAACACAATTCTATTAGCAACATTAGTGTAAGCATAATAATGAATAAACCCCTTTTTGGTTCAGATTTCAACTCAAAACCACCACATATAAAGCATATACTACTGTAGCAACTTCCCCAAAAGTTCTGTGATCAAAAGAACTAAAAAAGAAAGCGATCGAGAGGCAAACACAAATAGTGGCAGAAATCTGTCAAAACAGAACAGCTGACAAAGATCGATTTTTTCGAAGGTTTTCTGTTGCTCAAATCGAAAAGTGTAAAACTAATGAAAGTTTGGAAATAACCTGGGGCATATGCAAAAGAAATCGCAGGTCAAAAAGATATTCTGAGAATTTTCACAAATTTTTACGGTGCAGCACCGAAATCTACTTTAGGACAGCAACTTCCCCAAATCTTACCTTAGTCAAATTAGAGGTTTCTCTTGGCACAAAAACGAAATAAAAATGATAAGGAGAGGTCATTACAGTAGTAATAACTTCCAAGACTCAAGTAAAATAAAAAGAACAAAAAGTAGAACATTTGGTTATCTCCCAAGAGTGCTTTTCTTTAACGCCTTTGAGCTAGGCGCAGAAAGGTGGAAATCAAGTAATATCAAATGAAGTATTAAGATCAATTGCAGAAGTCGTTTCAACAATGCATTGGATTGCATCCACATAAGTTTTAGAAGATCCCTTGTGATCACTCTTTGGTTCACTCATTTCATTAAAAGGGTTTTCAGGACAAATCCAATCAAAATTCTTTTCAAATGCTTCGTGCAATCCTAAGAGTTTGCAAGGTATTGGTACTTTGATTTCTTCCATGTTTGTACCAACAACCTCTACACGTGAGCCAAGCATATTACAACGCTCAAAAACTTTCCTAGCTTCTTTAACAACATCTCTAAATTCTCTACGCAAAGTCTCCAAAATAAAATCTCTCTTTTCGGAGTCTTCAATATCATGAAGCTTAAGAAACATTTGTTGCATAAAAGGATTAAGACTAACAAACCTAGCCTCTAACATGTAAACTAATTAAGCAGCAGCAACTTCATAACTAGGAGCAAGTTTAGCTAAAGATTTATCCTCAACATCTTTATGCATACTAATATGATTAAAGAACTCCTCAATGTTACTTTTCCCAATTATAGAACCACTACCTACTGAGAGGTCCTCCAAAGCATATTTAGGGAACAACATAATGAACTAAAAGTAAAGAAATAACAACTATGAAAGAAGCTAATTTTTTTTGTGTGTTTTTGATAAAAGATGCAAGCAAAAATAAGAGTGAATTCTATTTTTTACCCCCTAGTTATACATTTATGACACTAATTACCCTGTCGAATGAAAATTCATCTAGATTACCCCTTTTAAAAGCTTTGGACCCTCTCTTTTTTATATGTGTCTATTGAGCAAGTTGTAAAGTGATGACCAAAGTTCTAAAATATTAGAATGATGATAAAAAATGGAACAAATAGATATGAGAAGTCTGGAAAAGAATCATCAACGGCGAGCTTCGATCTTTACATATTTTGTCACGCAACATTGACCTAACGTGTCGGTCCTATCTAACAAAAACAAGCAAAAAGCAAAACTGGGTTGAAACCATGTTTAAGGTCTTCTAATTGAGACATTTCCATAAAAGTTCTACTAAATGGGGTAAAATGTGTCACAAATGTACAACTACAAGGTAAAAAGTGGAATTCACTCCAAAAATAAAGTAAAGCAAAACAAATAACAAAGTAAAAGATTGAGCGTGTGAGACTCCCCTTGCAGAAATCTTCTTTCTCCCCAGCAACGGCGCCAGAAAAAATGCTTGATCCGAGTAGATAACCACCCAGTTGGGAACCCCAAGAGGAAGGTATGATGAGCATGGTATAAAGTCTTCCCTCGATAAGAAACTGAGGTGGATCGAACCAGTAGGAGAAAGCCAAACTTCAGAAGGTGATGCTTGCTAGCTTCGTGACACTTAGACAAGGGCGCCAGATAACTGCTTGTCAGCGTCTTCACCTAGCAGCAGCGCGGAACCTGCACACAACACAACCAAGAACTTTGCTCCCAACTTACGATGAGGTTGTCAATCTCATCGGTTTGCTGTAAACAAAGGATTGAGCGTATCGAGTGGAAAGCAATAGTAGTATGCAAGAAAGTAAACAGTGCGAGTAAAAGTAAACGGTAATAGCAATATAAAGGAAATTGGACCGGGGTCCACAGTTCACTAGTTGTGTCTCTCCATAAGATAAATAACGACATGCTAGGTAAACAAATTACAGTTGGGCAATTGATAGAATAAAGATAACGTGCACATGTCATGAGGATCACTATGAGATTTACTCTGGGCATTACAACAAAATACATAGACCGCCATCCAACTGCATCTATGACTAATAATACACTCATGGGGAATCATCCGAGGACCCCGAGAGTATTAAGTTGCGAACAACAGATAATTGCATTAAGCAAAGTGTGTAATGTAAACAAAGCAAATATCCTTGGACACAAGATTGTTGTTTTCTCCCGAGTGGCAACAACACATCTACAACCTTAGGGGTTTCTGTCACTCCCCCAGATTAAATAGAGGCATGAACCCAACTATCGTGCATAAATACCCCCTCTTGGAGTCACTAGTATCTACTTGGCCAAGATAGCTACTAACAACGGAGAGCATGCAAGATCATAAACAACATAGAGATAACATAAGATAAATTTTAGAACATCAACTTAACATAGCACCAATATTCATCGGATCCCAACAAACACAACATCTAGAATTACATAAAGATGATCTCGATCATATAGGGCAGCTCACAAGATCTAAACATGAAGCACATGGTGGCGAAGACAACAATCTAGCTACTGCTATGGACCCATAGTCTAAGGTAGACTACTCACTCATTGCGCCGGAGGCAAGCATGGCGATGAAGAAGACCTCCGGTGGCGATTCCCCTCTTCAGCAGGGTGCCGAGAAGAGCTTCTAGACCCTCCCGATCTCGGGTCGACGACGACGGTGGATTGCGATGTGTTTCTGGAAAATTGATCAGGTGTTTAGGTTTTTCCCGTCGGGAGGAATATATAGGCGGAAGGGCAGCGTCAGGTTGTGGTCCAGGTGGCCTCACCACCAGGGGGCGTGAGCCAGGGGCTGGCCGCGCCACCCTATGGTGTGGCTGGCCCGTGGCCCCCCTCTGTCTCCTCTTCGGTCTTCTGGAAGCTTCGGTAAATATTAGGAGGTTCAGCTTTTGTTTTGACCAATTCCGAGAATATTTCCTGTGTAACTTTTCTGAAACATAAAAACAGCAGAAAACAGGGAACTGGCACTGTGGCATCTCGTTAATAGGTTAGTTCTGGAAAATGTATAAAAGTGCCACGAAGTGTAACAAAACATAAGGCAAATGGTGTAAAAACAAGCATGGAGCATCAAAAATTATAGATGCGTTTGAGACATATCACACGCATTCGGACTCGCCACTGTGATATCCCCTTGAGTATAAAAGGAGAGCCAGGCCACGGTAGAGAAAGGAAGAAGGGGACAAGGAAAGGAGGAGAAGAGAGAACAAAGGGGTTGGAGGACGACAAGTCCTAGGAGAGGAGATAGACAGTAGAACGGCAGTGAAGCTATTTTCCAGAGAGAAGAGCGTAGAGACCTACAAGATCTACATCTTGTGAGCCTCGTAGAGGGGATCTGGGAGGATTCATCTACCAGATCTAGAGATCAATCTCTCAGCTCTTGAGAGGTCGAGTAGCATAGGAGTAGAGAGCTTTCATCAGAGGGTGGATGCCTCCGGGCTTGGCCTCTGATCCCCCCTTTGTACACCCGTCAACGACATCTTCTTCAATAAGCTCAGACATGCTGGACGTAGGGTTTTACGCGAGATCCCCTCTTGCGGCCTGAACCAGGGTAAATTGCCGTGTGTTCTTGTGTTTGTTCTGTGGAAGGGACGAGGATGTCTTACCCGCGCACTTACCAAACAATCTAGGGGGTGTTACCCCTGGTGACCGTGAACGCACCCGCGACATCTGCTATATATGTTGATAATGTTCATGGACGCTGCAATCAGGTGGGTCCTCGATGTCAGCCTCTCTGAACAACAAACCTATGCTATGTTGATAATGTTCATGGACGCTCCTGTCGGGTGGGTCCTCGATGTCAGCCTCTCTGAACAACAAATTGTACTATATATATGTTGATAATGTTCATAGACGTTGCTATCGGGTGGGTCCTTGATGTTAGCCTCTCTGAACAACAAACATGTGCTATATATGTTGATAATGTTCATAGACGCTGTTGTCGGGTGGGTCCTCAATTTCAGCCTCTCTGAACAACAAACTTGTGCTATATATGTTGATAATGTTCATAGACGCTGCTGTCGGGTGGGTCCTTGATGTCAGCCTCTCTGAACAACAAACCTGATAATGTTCATGGACGCTGCTGTCGGGTGGGTCCTTGATGTTAGCCTCTCTGAACAACAAACCTGTGCTATATATGTTGATAATGTTCGTGGACGCTGCTGTCGAGTGGGTCCTCAATGTCTGAATAAGCAAAGTGTGTTATGTTGAGTTATGTTCTTCAGCATGATTGTTGGCTACTTGGCTATTATTTTTTTAACCCGCCCATGAAATTTGAATTTCTTAAGGGCGAGGACGCTGCTGATAGGTGGGTCCTTAACATCAGACTCTCAGGACAGTAAACATGTGCTATCTTGTGCCTACTGAATTTTATTTTGGAACCCGCCCCTAAAATTCAAAATTGATAAGGTTTATGGATGCTACTGATGGGTGGGTCCCATATGTCATAATCTCTAAACAATACGTGTGCTATTTGAATTTTATTTTTGTTCCCCATGAATGCTGGCTACTCGAATTTTATTTTTTAACCCGCTCGTGAAATTTGACTTGATAAGGTATGGTTGATGGACGCTGTTGACTAGTGGGTCCCAGATGTCAGAGTCTCTGAACAATATGTGAGATGCCGCTTACGGGTGGGTCCAGGATGTCAGACTATCTGATAAGGGGTGGCCCGATCTTCTCAGTGAATAGGTGATGATGGTGGCCACTTGGTGATGATGAGAATGGTGATGTGGCGATAACTTGTATGTAGCTGACGAACTAGTTGGCTTCTCCCCTATTGCCAGATGCAACAAATCTTCAGCCCTATGGATATTCGCAACACCACACGCTTCCACAACAGCCGTCGACTACGGTGGTTTGAGAGCTACCAATTCCCAATAAAACGACAATGTCACAATAATTTCAGTAGTAAACCTTCAGAGTGCAACACACAGGAAGGGGGTTGATAATCCTTAGCGAAACACAAGAGGAATATAAAAGTCCAGATGGATGCTTGAAGCAATTTGGCTGATCTTGGGTTTTAGTTTTCGCGTAGTCTAAACCTTCTATGGCGCATAGGCCAGCTAACGAGGGGTTAACTCGACAAATGTCCTAGATGAAGGACTTAGGATTGGGGAGATAGGGCGTCGAATGAACTCGAAGGTAAACTCAGTCAAATAAGGTGGCTATGAAAGTAAACGTGGGTGTAAAACCTGGTTTGCTTTCAATCTAGCCTACACCGTCCCCTCCTGGCCCCTATATATAGGTGGCCAGGTCTCGAGGATCGGGTAGGGTCCGATACAGATTACAATATCGACATACGGTAAGAACTCGTATTTCGACTAGTATTATAATTGGGCCTAGCTTAACGGGCCTCAGGGGTACTCAACTGACGGGCTCTATTATCTATACCCTTGTCAGTAGCCCCTGAGATTCTACCAGAATTGCAGATTTGGGTTGAATCTCTAATCTTTAAATCTTCGACTCGATCTTTTCTTTGACTTCTTCATATCTTCAAATCTTCGACTTGGTCTTTAGACTTATTTTCATTATGATATCTCGCAAGGGGTTTTGATGAACAAGCCTGACAACTCTGACGGATCAAGAGGCTAGTTAACTGCCGGAACAGATACTTGTCACCTGCTTCAAATTCAATCCCCTTGGACTTGAATTCGGGAAACCGGTCAAACCCATTCTTTTGCCGCATTTAGGACTTACAAAGAATGAATCCCAGTGGTTCTCAGGGTATCTAGTGCGTCCACCAGGATTTTTCTTTGCATCGTAGACACGGATACATACCAGCAGAGCGCATCCATGTACATATACCGGGCCACACAGGACGGATCCCGGGGTCTTACCTTCGTGATAAATCACGGCATTTGAGTTTTGTCGCAATGACGCAACTCAAGAATCATATGTCGCAGCCTTGTTTGACTGATCCAACGCACAAAATATTCGGGTTATATAACCATGATTTATAAAAACCTCGCTCCCGATGGGAGTAATGATATTCATTAATTCTCTCTTCACCTTCCTTGCTCCAATACTCATGAATAAACATCATCGGGTGCGCGCCCAGCACTCCCGATGGGAGTAGCCCCCGAGGCTATAGTCGAAAATTTATTTTTTCGAGTATAGGCTCAAATATAGTGTGCTCCATCTTCATACTTCAACTCAAAATAGTTTGATGATAATATCGTCAGGGGCGCGTTCAGCGCTCCCGATGGTAGTAGCCCCCAAGGCTATAGTTGAATGTTTTTGGGTATAGTCTCCAAAATTAATTCATGTTTTGTTGGCGCCAATCTTTTGTCACCGCCCTTTCATTCTTTACTCGCAAATTGCCATATTCAATATTTGTCGAGTACACGCATCTGTCGAGTTTATCTTTGGCTTTGTATCTTCTTCATGACGTCAGCGGCCAAATTTCTCTATACATCACTTTGAATGAGCGCAAACCATTTCGTGGGTAGCGCGGTAATTTTGTATTTTTCCCCGCCTGTTAGTAGGCTGCCGCTTCCTCTCCGTGTGCCATGTCTCAGCCCATGTTCCTTCTCCGGGAAGGTATATTAGGGGAGAGTGGAGATTTGTACTGTTTACCAGCTCATTATCTCCGCCGCTGCCATTATTTCAATCTCTGCGCCCTGCTATTCTCTTGCCTAGCCCCCGAGCACAGATCGTGGATGCGTGTGAAGCACTTGGCAAAGAAGAACAAGATGGCCAAGGGTAAAGAGACGAACTCCGCAAGCAGAAGGATCTGATCAAGGCCAAGGCAGACGGTCTCGTCTCCAACAATGACTCCATCATCTTTCCTAGCACCGAACGGATCCCCAAGCCCCCGAGCGGCTACCGGGTGATGTTCCTCGCTTTCCTTCTCCGTGGACTCTCTCTTCCGGCCCACGAGTTCCTTCGTGGGCTTCTTTATGTTTACGGTGTGCAGCTTCACCAACTCATACCTAACTCTATCCTCCACATCGCCTGTTTCGTGACACTTTGCAAGTCATTCCTAGGGATCGAACCCCATTTTCTTCTCTGGAGGTCCATCTTTTGGCTCTGCCCCAGCGTTTCTTTGTCAAATAAGCCTGAGCTGGGCGGAGCTAGCATCTCTGTGCGTGCTGAAGCCCAATATTTGGATTTTTCCATGTCTGCATCAGTCCAGGGATGGAGGACCAAATGGTTTTATATCAAAGACCGTAAGGCCTCCTCCAATGATGAATATGGCTTAGCCCTTTTCGATGCCTCCAAGGAATTGAAGAAGTTGTCATCGTGGGATTCAGCTCCCACAGATGCAGAGATGGAGGCGATTGCATCGCTGCTGACCCGCATCCAAGCCCTGAAAGGAGGTAAAGGAGGCGCTCTGTCGGGTATTCAACTCATGGCATTCTTTGTGCAACGTTGGTTTCAACCCCTGCAGCATCATCTTTCCAAGCTTTGGAACTATTCTGGCTTGGTAGATTCCTCTCAAGTCTCTGGAGATCTGATTGAGAAGCAAGATGTCGACAAGCGGGTCAGGGCTCTTACCAAGCTCACCAAGGATCATGCAGTTGCGGACTTGGCTGCCCCTTATTTCGACTCCGAGTACCCTTTGCCCGAGGTATGTTTTCTTTGCGTTATCGATTCTCATTTTTCCCATCATCTTCCTGCTATCATTTGGCATGTCTCGATGATTTTACTGACTTACTTCTTTTGCAAGATCATCAGTTCCTTGTTTCACGCCCTTCCCTTCTAGAGGAGGGGCCTCTTCCAGCGGATCTGGCCTCTGTTATTTCCGAAGCCCCCGAGGCTGAAGAAAATCAGGACAGAGATGATGCCGAAGTATTAGAAGATGATACAAGCTCGACGACATCGCCTCCTCCTGCACTTTCTAAAGATCTTGTTGTCGATAAGAAGAGGAAGCGTGTCGAAGAGCTTGCTTCTTCGAGTACCTCCGTCCAGAGAACTGCGGCCGATGAAGCCCTTGTTCAAGAAGATGATCTAGAATTGTTCGACTTCATGGCATCGTAAATGTTCTGTTTACTCTATGATTTTGTTGTGTTTGCTATTTTCCCTTTTTGGGTTGTATAAAACCTGTTTCCTTTTGCTTTTCTTTGCAGTGATGATGAGGACCCGAAGAGGGATGCTACCACTGCTCCTTCTGCTGAGGATATAACTGCTAATGAACCTCTCATGCCGGAAGTTGAGCCGGTCGTGAAATCTCCAAAGGCCCCCAGAGCTCCTATCAAGAAAATTCCCGTGTCCCGGAGCACCAAGCGGTCGAAAAAATCGAAGGAAGCTGATGCTTCCTTCGAAGCCCATGAATCTGCGGACTCCCCTGATGATGTAAGTGTTTATCCTCCCTTATGTTTCTTGCATTATCCGTATACTCACGTGTTCCCTCCTTGACAGGCATTGATGAAGAAATTTGTTGCCTTGGGCAATGAATGTGCTGAGTACTTGAAGGTTGCTAGAGCTTCCGAAGGTGAATTACTTTTCCTACCTTTGCTTATCTTGTATGCTTTTCTTTGCTTGTTGCTTGATCTTTTCTTTCCTCCTTGTTGTCCTGCAGCTGCCTTAGCGATAGCCAATGCTCGCATTTTGTCGATGGAGGCTGAACTCAGCGCTTCTCGGAAAGCTTTTGATGCCGCGACTGCTCCCAAGGTCAGTGTTGAGAAGTCGAATAAATCGGCATTGGCTAAGGCGAAGAAAGCGGAGAAAGCCTTGTCTGATGCTAACAAGGAGCACTTCCAGCGGGAGCAAGCTGTGGCTGAGCGGCTGAACACGATGTCTGCTGCTGCTGGAGGTACACACTGTACCTTTCTTCTTCTTCTACTTTTTGATTTACTTGTTTTCTTATATTTGCTTATATATTCTTCTTTTGCTGTTTTCTGTCTTCTTGGTTCTACAGAATACACTAGAGTGCCTGCGTCGACTTTGCAACCAGACAACGATCCTCTCATGGCTGCGGTTAGCTTGCTTGAAGCGAATTGGCAATCCGTCCGAGACATCTTCGAGTTAGTTAACCGTGTTCTTACGCGGATTTTTGCTGGGTTGTGGCCCAAGCAAAAGGCGGAAATGCCACACAATGATGTGAAGAAACTCACCCAGGTCTTTGACACCACTGACGACCCCCTCCTTCAGATGAAAGGCCTTTCTTTGAAGCGTGGTGCCGAGGGGGCCATTGCATTTTCATATGCACATGGTGCGGAGGTTGACTGGGAGAAGGTTGGCTCTTCCCATGGCTGCACCCGCTTAGAGCTAAAGGCTTTCTTTGAGAAGGCGAAGAAGTTTTCGCCCGCCATTGTGGTGATGATTTCTCCCTCTGCGGCTTCTGTGGCTTCTTCTATGCCAGCTTCTTCAACACCAGCAACGAATGAATCTGTGCCTCCTCCGACTGCTGGTGCTGCTTCTTCCATGCCTTCCTCTGCCACGGAGCATGACGCTGAGGTGGCGTAGACTTAGTCTTCCTATTGTTTTATTCATCTCTTTTGTTGTAATAAACTTCTAGTTATGCTTTGGCTGAGAACTGGTCAAAAGGCTTTGCACTTGCTTGTAGATATCTTTTCTAATATGAAATGCTTGAATGATGTTCCTGAGATGTGTCTTTTCTTCTGATTGACTTCAGCCTTTGCTTGCTGGTGAATCGTCGGGTTATGATCGAGCTCCATCCCCTGATGATATATTCGCTTCTGGGATTTCCTCACCTCCTCGACCTCCCTGTCGATGTGAGGAATATTCTTTCAGAGTTGCAGACCTTGAGAGCCGCCTATCCTTGATGAAACGCCAGGCACAAGTTGCTCTAGACAAAGCTAGTAAGTCCCATGGTTTCGTCAGACAAGTGTCCGATCTCGAAGACAAAGTGTCGGGTCTAGTAGCGAGGATCGCTCATTTTGAGGAGTGCGAGTCCTTTCTTCTTGGAATTGTCGAGTCTATTTGCGAGATGTTACTTTGTAAGTCTTTAGGGAGTCTCTCCTCTTTGTTTTTGCTCTAACTTTCTCCGTGCTAATTTTTGCTTGTACCGCAGGTACCTGCCTCGATCTTGTTGGCGAATCACGTCAGGTTACTGAGCGGATTACTGCTCTTCAAAGTGTTGCTCAAGGAACTGAAAGCTTATGGTCCAATCCTCGCCGTTGTCGTGCCATCGTGCTTCTTCAGGATCGTGCGCAGTATATTGGTGAAGCTATTTGATGAGGACATCCCTACTATTGTTCCATCTCCACTTCGTGATGATGACAAGCAAGTTGCTGCAAAGAAGAAGTCCAATGATGAAATCAGAATTGGACCTATCACAAGAGCTCGTGCAAAGTTAATAGAACAACAGGTGAATTTGCTCCTAATAGAATCTGATTATTTTGTTAATGAGAATTGTTTACTGCCTAAGTCTTTGTGTGTTTGCATACTCAGGTTCATGGGAGAAGAAGGCATAGCACGAGGGAGCGAGGAGTTGAAGCAGCTGGAGCAAGACGTGATGATCATGCCCATGGACGCGAGGGAGGAGAGGGAGGCCGGCGACCAGCATGAGGAGGAGGAGGACATCACGCAGGAGGCTGCATATGGCGCACCATCAAGTGCTTGTGCGCCATACACCAAAGGCCTGCGCGCCTAGTTGGCTGCACCCAACCATTGGGTCAGTTTGTATCAATTAAGTTTGAGTCGAACCACGTTAGAGGACCAGGTCAGGTCGGCTGCCTTTGGCCAGCCGCACCCCCCATATATTGAGTGCCTATGCGCCATAGAGAGGTTAGACCACGTTTTAGATAAAACCCTAGTTCTTGAGATTGCTCTAAGCATTCATCTAGAATCCTTGTCTCCAATTCATTTCGATCTGGAGATTATATACTGCAAGTTAAGTGTGATCTGCTTCTCCATTGGGAATTAGTGAATTGCAATTATACCGTTTCGTGGTCGACGGCTACGTTGCGCAAGTGTGTGAAGTCGTGAATATCTGAAGGGTAGAGAGCTGTTGCATTGGCATCAGGGTTCTAGCGAGGAGAGATCATCGGCGACACCAAGTTATCTATCATCATCATCCCTACCGCAAGCTTACTGAGAAGATCGGGCCACCCCATATCACTATTGATGGTTTTATAAAGAGAGTCAAAAACAGTGAAAAAAAAAGAGAAATGAGAAAAGAATCAAAAAACAGAAAAGTGAGAAGCCGGCCGAAGCATACATCTAAGTTGATGCACTAGTAGATTGAGCAATCTTGTGCCTGTTTACATTGAGCATTGCTAGTGTCTCTCTTGTGCATTGCAACATCTCCTGTTTTATAGTTGCTTTGCCACGTTTATCTCCACGTGTGTGTTTCCTTTGGGTGTTTTGTTCACACGATCAGCACTAGGACTTGTCTTTGGTGTAGTTAGGATACCATACCTACAGCTCCACCATACACTCCTGCTTTGTCGTGTGATTGCTCTTATACCCTGGTATTCACTTCATCACATCCGTGCATTAGTCATCTATCCGAACGGGTACGTAATTGCTATTCACTTTGGAACGGTAAGATTTCCTTTTCTTGTCAGTTTTGAGTGAGTTGTGAGTGTGCCACCAAAAAGATTTTTGATTTAGTGCACTAACCTACTAATCATGTCTGTTAGTGGTGTTGATGATGTGATGCAGAAAAAGGCTGATGATGCTACTGTTACATGGAGGGAATATAAAGCTCTCCGTGATCATTTGCAAGGGGTTATTACTAGATCCACTGAAAACATTGACGCTGATATTCAAGCTGTGCAAATGAAAGTAGATGCCACTGAAACTACAGTCAACGCTATGCAAGCGCAAGTCACTGCTCTCCAGACAAGCATACAACAATTGACAACTTCCGTCAATGGGCTGCGTGTAACTGTTGAGCAACGCCACCATGAGGACCATGGCGATGTCGATAGTGTCCATGGAGATAATGAAAACATGCTGGGCAACAATGGCCGTGGGCGTGGCTTTCCAGGACAGGGTCGACCACCACCACTTGGTGCTCGGCGTGTGCCATTTCAGGAGGATGATGGCTTGGGCAAGCCCAAGTTCACGATTCCCAGATTTGAAGGCTCCACTGATGCGGAGGAGTACCTTACTTGGGAGCTCAAGATTGAAAAATTATGGCGTTTGCATGATTACACTGAAGATAGGAAGATCAAGCTTGCTTCTTCAGAATTTGATGGTTATGCCTTGCGTTGGTGGGATAGCATTGTGACGGAAAGAAGAGATAACAACGAGCTTCCTGTTCTTACATGGCGCAATATGAAGGAGATCATGCGAGCTCGTTTTGTTCCCACTAATTACCTGCGTACTGTTTATGATAAATTGACACAGTTGAAGCAAGGAACCATGACCGTTGATGCTTATTACATGGAGATGGAGATGTTGCTGCAGCGTGCACGTGTTCGCGAGTCTATTGAGATGACCATGCAGCGATTTCTTCATGGGCTGAAGTACAACATCAAAGGTATTGTTCGGCATCATTCCTACAACAATATGAACGAGCTTTTGCATCATGCAAGGGAGGCTGAATCGCAGCTAGCTGAAGAGGCTCAAATCAAGGCACGATATACTCCTTCTGGGAGGTTCTCTAGCAGGGCGCGACACCAATCAGCAGCGCCTATGGAGGGTGCCACCAGAGGCCCCTCTTCTTCACATTCTCACCCAGCCTCCAATGTTTCTACTGCAAAGAAACCAGCAGCTCCTGCGCCTAGCTCTGGTTCCAACATGTCTACAGCTCGTAATAGAGATATGCAATGCCATACATGTGGTGGCAAGGGGCACTTCAAGCGAGAGTGTCCAAACAGAAAGGTGATGATTGTTAATGATGATAATGAGTATGAGACTGGAGATGACGCTGATCCGTATGATTCCAATGATGATGGTTACACAAGTGAGGGCGGCATGGATGCCTTTGCTTCTACAGCGCCTACCATTGTTGTCTCGCAGCGTGCATTGAGTGTCACGCCACATGCTGATTCCCAGCGCTGCAATCTGTTCCAAACTAAAGCACTAGTTGGCCCAAACAAAGCTTGCAAAGTAATCATTGATGGAGGTAGCTGCCGCAATCTAGCAAGCAAGGAGCTTTGTGCCAAGCTAAATCTAAAATATTTACCTCATCCAAATCCCTACTACATCCAATGGTTGAGTGATAATGGAGAGATGAAGGTAAATCATATGGTGCGTGTGAATTTTGAGATAGGACCATACAAGGATTCTATTGAGTTTGATGTGGTTCCTATGACTGTTTGTCACCTACTACTGGGTCGGCCATGGCTGTATGATCGCCATGTGCAACACAATGGCCGAGCCAATACCTATCACTTGGAGTTCAAGGGCAAGAAAATTAATCTACAACCGATGTCACCGCAGCAAATTGTCAATGAGTCTCGTCAGAAAACAGAAGTGAAGCTAGAACAGCCACCTACACGAGAAAATAATGTAATAGCTGTGAGTGAAAATATAACGAAAAGTGAGAGACTGCCTAGTTTGCTTATATTAGCCACCAAAGAAGACATGGTAGAATTTAGAGAGGATCCTACAGCCATGCCACTTGTGCTTATGTACAAAGGCGAGGTGTTAGTTTCTAATGATATGCAACCTGTTTCTCTTGGTGTTTCTAATGTATTGCAGGAGTACGACGATGTGTTTCCGGAGGAGGTGCCCGCAGGACTGCCACCATTGCGTGGAATTGAGCATCAAATTGATTTGATCCCTGGTGCCACTCTTCCAAACCGTGCGCCGTACAGGACCAACCCCGAAGAGACAAAGGAAATACAGCAACAAGTACAAGCGCTTGTGGACAAGGGGTATATTCGTGTTTCTCTTAGCCCTTGTGCTGTTCCTGTTATTTTTGTGCCTAAGAAAGATGGTACATGGCGCATGTGCGTAGGTTGTAGAGCTATTAATAACATCACTATTCGATATCGTCATCCTATTCCACGCTTAGAGGATATGCTAGATGAATTGAGTGGTGCTGCTATTTTCTCTAAGATTGATTTGCGTAGTGGATACCATCAAATTAGGATGAAAGAAGGGGATGAATGGAAAACTGCTTTCAAAACTAAATTTGGGTTATATGAGTGGCTAGTTATGCCTTTTGGTCTTACTAATGCACCTAGCACATTCATGCGCTTAATGAACCATGTTTTGCGAGAGTTTATTGGTCGTTTTGTGGTTGTATATTTTGATGATATACTTATTTATAGCCGCACTGAATCTGAACATTGTGAGCATATTAGACAAGTTTTGCAAGTGTTGCGTGATGCTAAATTATATGCTAACCTTGAGAAGTGCACATTTGCAAAAGATAAAGTGATATTTCTGGGATATGTTGTATCTACGCATGGGATAGAGGTAGATTCATCTAAAATTGAAGCAATTCAAAATTGGACTACTCCCATGAATGTTAGTCAAGTACGAAGTTTTCACGGTCTTGCTGGTTTCTATCGGCGTTTTGTGAAAGACTTTAGTACTATTGCTGCACCATTGAATGAATTAACTAAGAAAGGAGTGCCTTTTGTATGGGGCGCTGCCCAAGATCATGCATTTGATGAGCTGAAACGTTTGCTTACTTCTGCACCATTGCTTGCACTACCAGATTTTTCTAAGCAATTTGAAGTTGAATGTGATGCTAGTGGTATAGGAATTGGTGGTGTGTTGATGCAAGAAGGTAGACCTATTGCTTATTTCAGCGAGAAACTTTCTGGTGCTAGACTGAATTATCCTGTTTATGATAAAGAATTGTATGCGCTTGTTCGAGTTCTTGAGGTTTGGCAACATTATTTGTGGCCAAAAGAATTTATCATACATTCTGATCATGAAGCTTTAAAATATCTGAAAGCTCAATCTAACTTGCATAGGCGCCTAGCTAAGTGGGTTGAGTTCATTGAGTCGTTTCCCTACATAATCAAGTATAAGAAAGGGAAAGAAAATGTTGTTGCTGATGCTCTATCTAGGAAGAACATGTTATTGACGCATCTTGATGTTAAAATTCCTGGTTTAGAGACCTTGTGTGATTTATATGCCACTGATCATGATTTTGCTGAACCATATCGTTTGTGTATGCTTAGAACTGCATGGGACAAGTACCACATACATGATAGATTTTTGTTTCGTGCTAACAAACTATGTGTTCCAGAATCGTTGGTACGTTTGCTATTGTTGCAGGAATCACATGCTGGCGGATTGATGGGTCACTTTGGGCGTGAGAAGACGCTTCTCATGCTCGCTGATCATTTTTATTGGCCCAAGATGAGGCGTGACGTGGACAGATTTGTTAGGCGCTGCATTGTATGCAACACGTCCAAGTCCAAGCTGAAGCCTCACGGTTTGTATACTCCACTACCTGCACCTCTCACACCATGGGAAGATATAAGTATGGATTTTGTGTTAGGTTTGCCACGCACTAAAAGAGGTCATGATAGTATATTTGTGGTAGTGGATAGATTCTCTAAGATGGCACACTTTATTGCATGCAACAAAAGCGACGATGCGTCGCACATAGCTAATCTGTTTTTCAGGGACATTGTCCGCTTGCATGGAGTGCCCAAGACAATTGTTTCTGACAGGGACGTGAAGTTTATGAGCTACTTCTGGAAGACACTATGGGGCAAGCTGGGAACGAAGTTACTGTTCAGCACTACATGTCATCCCCAAACAGATGGTCAAACGGAGGTGGTGAATAGAACATTGTCACAATTGCTGCGAGCCATGATCAAGAAAAATCTGCGTGAGTGGTAGGAGTGTTTGCCACATGTTGAGTTTGCATATAACAGAGCGGTGCACACTACTACTCAGCTTTGCCCTTTCGAGGTGGTGTATGGTTTCAAACCAATCACACCACTAGATTTGCTGCCTCTTTGATATGGGCACGACGGAGGAGATGATATGGGCACGACGGAGGAGGTGAAGCCCAATTTCAGGACTCCACCAAGATGAGGGAAGCTCGTTGCATATTGGCACGCCAGGACGACCTACGATATGTAATAATTAGTCTAAGGTTGTGTCAGCAATTTATATTCATGCCTATGTTATTTTGTAGCTAGGTCTAGTTGTGGGCCACCTAGGTTTTATTGTGTGTTTTGGGTTTGGGCCTGTCCAAGCCCAATAGTTTTCTGGCCATCTATATAAGGAGGCCAGCAGTCTAGGGTTTAGGGAGTTCAGTTGTTTAGTTGAAAACTATCGTGTGCTCCACCGTGTATCATCCCTCCGGGGAAACGGTGCTGCCGTGTTTCTAATAAAGATTGCTGCGAGGGTTCTTGCGTCATCAAGGATTATCGAGCTGTGGTTCGAGGCGTGGTGATCTTCATCACGTTGCTTGCTGGATCCGTTCCTCTTCTTCAGGTGACGTTCATTGCGTTATTGGAAGATTGCTATCTGGTAGACTCGCTGTGAAAGATTGGGACAAAACTCCTAGGATCACCGGCGTGATCCCTATCATGTGGTATCAGATTACTGGGTTTATCACTGCGAGTATTTCAGATTGATTGTTCTCTGGATTGTTTTTGTTCGAAGAGTTTTCAGATCAGATCTCTTCGTTGGTTTTCTGGATTGCTCACGGCGAGATTGATCTGCTGATTGTTCATCCGGACAGTTTGTAGATTGGGAATAGGAGATTGCTTTCCGCTGCACAAATCGGATTGTGTTTGTTTTTCCTAGCGTGGTTCTTCAGATCGTGGGGACAGAGAGCAGATTGAGGAGCCTTACGTTCTTGTTTTTGGATCTCCTTTTTTTTCCGTGTGCAGCTCGGCCGCCGTCGGACCGATCATTCTTGATCACCGCCAGGACCGAGTTGATTTGCATGCTCGATTTGCCTGAGTTCCCAGCGCAGCCCGATCCAATCGGGAAATTAAAAAAAAAGGAGATCGCTACCGTGCGCTGCACCCCAGACGTTCTCCGTCCCCTGGCGCGTCTTCGATCCTGTCCTGCGCCCGCCCGGGATCCCGCATCGCCCCTAGTGGGCCGGCCCATTGGTCTGCACGCGCTGGATCCGGCTGCTTCTGCCCTCCCGATCGAGCGCCCCGAGTTGCTGGCCGATCGCTGGAGCACGGAGACTGTCTGCCCCCCAGCGCCTCGCGAGCCTGCATCTCCTTTGATATTTTGAATCAGTGCCGGCTGGGATAAAATAGTACTACAATGGACTCTTTTCCGGATGATTATTACGACTATAAGTGTCGCCGTGGCAAGAAATCTAGCGATATTTTTAATGATTATCTTGACCTACTGGATGGTGTTTTAGCATATGATGCATATGAGATCAATTGGCAACTGACCTATGATGCAACAGCTGAAGAGTATGAGTCATGGGAACGTCATATGCTACAGGGTTTCTACAGGTGTGCTACCTATGATCAAAACATGAATGATTCTAACCGTTTGGCTCTTGCGGACCGACGCGTGGATGCCAGGCTATACAGTTGGTGGCATAAAGCGTTGCAGGAGAAGAGCATTACCTCTGCAACTTGAACGAATTTCAGAAAATTTCTGCGAGAGTGCTTTATCCCTTCTAGCACCGTGGTTCCTTCTCGAAAGCCCATGGTAACCGTAGAAGTGATTCAGTAGCCACCCAAGGTTGTGCATTGGATAGAGGATGTTGGCAAGAGCATAGCTCCTATACCGAAGGTCGCGACAGCTGTGACTACTCATGAGAAGTTGACAGTTGTTCCATTGCCGACAGTTGGCAAGGTGGCAGCCACGACTTCTGAATTGTCAGCAGTTGATGTTGTCAAGGCTGATGTTGTCAAGGATGTCGTGGAGGAGGTTGTACCATTGAGTGGGCTGAATATGCAACTCAAAAGAGTACATGATGAGACTTGCATGACAGCGGATTGAGGCCAGCGATGGAATTTATTTCAGGCGCAGTGCATAATCAAAGGCAAAGCATGCAAGTTGATGATTGACAGTGGTAGTTACTGTAATGGCATTAGCAAGGCGGTTGTGGAGGCTTTGGGTTTATCCACATGGCGTATTCCAGAACCGAGGCATGTTGAGTGGGTTAATAGCTGCGGTATGCTGAAGATTACTCACAAGGTGCGTGTGCCATTTACAGTTGATGACTATGTTGATGAGGTGGAATGTGATGTGTTGCCATTGGAGGTGTGTGGACTGTTACTTGGACGTCCATGGCAGTATGATCACAATGCTATGCATGCTGGGAGAGCAAATACATATTCTTTCGTGCATGATGGCAAACAGCGAACTTTGAAGCCTATGAGAGATGATCAAATCAAGTCCGATGTTGTGTTGGTGGTTCGCAAGGAGAAGTTGCATAAAGCTAAGCCACAATCAGGGCTAGCTAAGGTGCAGCATGAGGAGCATGATGCGAAAATCATCGATGGTGATAATGTTTCAGCCAAGCCTGTAGATGACAAGCCAGTTGTTCTTATTAGTGACAAGCCGGTTGAAGTCAAGCCTCTTATTGATGAAGGGAAGGATATGTCAGCATGTGTTCCATGTGTTCCACTTCCAGTTCGTGTTGACATGGGTGTTCAGACCGATGACGGTGATGCTGATCGTGTTCCGGTGCATATGGTGCCGCGGGTAGTCAGCCACAGTTTTGTTAGAACACCTCGGAGACATCTTGTTGGAGCAGCAGTGCGTGTGCATACATGCAAAGATGGACGTGTTCGTCAGTTGTGTGGCCCGGGCATTACTACTTTGCAGGGTCATGCTAAGCAGGTTCATGTTCAGCAACGCAAGGTTCCAGCACAGAGAACAAAGAAGAAGGTGGAGGCACCTAAGTACAAGTTTATTTGGCGAAGAAAAGAGGTGCAACCACCTAGGGCTGTATCAAGTCGAGCAGGCCAAGAGGGAGGATGTGGTGAGGAAGGCAAGCAAGACTTGAAGACGGCGAATATGAGTGGTGCTATTCTTCATATGCCGCCACCCTTTCGAGCAGACCCTCACGCGTTGGGGACAACGCTTTTTGAAGGGGGGGAGGATGATATGGGCACGACGGAGGAGGTGAAGCCCAATTTCAGGACTCCACCAAGATGAGGGAAGCTCGTTGCATATTGGCACGCCAGGACGACCTACGATATGTAATAATTAGTCTAAGGTTGTGTCAGCAATTTATATTCATGCCTATGTTATTTCGTAGCTAGGTCTAGTTGTGGGTCACCTAGGTTTTATTGTGTGTTTTGGGTTTGGGCCTGTCCAAGCCCAATAGTTTTCTGGCCATCTATCTAAGGAGGCCAGAAGTCTAGGGTTTAGGGAGTTCAGTTGTTTAGTTGAAAACTATCGTGTGCTCCACCGTGTATCATCCCTCCGGGGAAACGGCGCTGCCGTGTTTCTAATAAAGATTGCTGCGAGGATTCTTGCGTCATCAAGGATTATCGAGCTGTGGTTCGAGGCATGGTGATCTTCATCACGTTGCTTGCTGGATCTGTTCCTCTTCTTCAGGTGACATTCATTGCGTTATTGGAAGATTGCTATCTGGTAGACTCGCTGTGAAAGATTGGGACAAAACTCCTAGGATCACCGGCGTGATCCTTATCACTCTTCCATTGCATGAGAGAGTTAATATGGAGGCATCAAAAAGAGCAGATTATGTGAAGAATATTCATGAGAAGACACGAGAGGCCATTGAGAAGAAAGGCAAGAACATTGCTGCTACACGAAACCAATCAAGAAAGCAAGTTTTGTTTCAGCCTGGAGATATGGTTTGGGTGCATCTGCGCAAGGATAGGTTCCCACAGCTGCGAAGTTCCAAGTTGAGGCCGCGTGGTGCTGGTCCTTACAAGGTGCTAGCCAAGATAAATGATAATGCCTACTCGATTGATATTCCTATTGCTGAGTTTGGTGGCGTTAGCAACAGCTTCAACGTTGCTGATTTGTCACCATATGATGGAGAAGACCTTGGAGCGTCGAGGTCGACGCCTTTTGAAGGGGGGGGAGATGATGAGGACATCCCTACTATTGTTCCATCTCCACTTCGTGATGATGACAAGCAAGTTGCTGCAAAGAAGAAGTCCAATGATGAAATCAGAATTGGACCTATCACAAGAGCTCGTGCAAAGTTAATAGAACAACAGGTGAATTTGCTCCTAATAGAATCTGATTATTTTGTTAATGAGAATTGTTTACTGCCTAAGTCTTTGTGTGTTTGCATACTCAGGTTCATGGGAGAAGAAGGCATAGCACGAGGGAGCGAGGAGTTGAAGCAGCTGGAGCAAGACGTGATGATCATGCCCATGGACGCGAGGGAGGAGAGGGAGGCCGGCGACCAGCATGAGGAGGAGGAGGACATCACGCAGGAGGCTGCATATGGCGCACCATCAAGTGCTTGTGCGCCATACACCAAAGGCCTGCGCGCCTAGTTGGCTGCACCCAACCATTGGGTCAGTTTGTATCAATTAAGTTTGAGTCGAACCACGTTAGAGGACCAGGTCAGGTCGGCTGCCTTTGGCCAGCCGCACCCCCATATATTGAGTGCCTATGCGCCATAGAGAGGTTAGACCACGTTTTAGATAAAACCCTAGTTCTTGAGATTGCTCTAAACATTCATCTGGAATCCTTGTCTCCAATTCGTTTCGATCTGGAGATTATATACTGCAAGTTAAGTGTGATCTGCTATTCCATTGGGAATTAGTGAATTGCAATTATACCGTTTCGTGGTCGACGGCTACGTTGCGCAAGTGTGTGAAGTCGTGAATATCTGAAGGGTAGAGAGCTGTTGCATTGGCATCAGGGTTCTAGCGAGGAGAGATCATCGGCGACACCAAGTTATCTATCATCATCATCCCTACCGCAAGCTTACTGAGAAGATCGGGCCACCCCATATCACTATTGATGGTTGTCGTAAGGCCCTGACAACCTTGTACTCTGTCATGCTGCCTCGTAATCCTATGCCGAGGGATTTTAGACAGCTACTCGAAACTTTCTGGATGAGCCAGCGAGTCCACATCCTTATAAAGCTGAACTTGATTGCTGGTGCTAATTTCGCTCTTGGATGGATGCGAAAGTGGAATCCAAGACTTAATTTCGACCGCATGTCCGAGAGTTTGCCTCCAGGACGAACTACGGTTAGAATTCACATGGATGCAACGCTGGAACCAGCGAGGAGGATTATCTCGAGGTTATTGCAAGAGGATGCCAGGTTTTTCCAGGAGTATCATTATTTGAATCCTTTTGATGTGGATGACTCAGAGCCACCTGCTCCGTTATTTGGATGTATATATTTATTGTATTCGCGAGAGTGCTTTTTCCTTGGGTCGTTTATCCGAGGAAATTTTAGTACTCAAGGCGTCTTATCCATTTTTTGGCATTTTTGCCACGTTTAGACATGTAAGCTTAGATATGATGAACTTGTCTTTATTATATTTTGTAATGTAAGATACATGGGGTGACCCAAGAGATCCGGCCTGTGACCTGTGTTCTGGATCTAGAGAGCATTGCCCTAGGATGACTTGTGGCTTTTATAGCCTTATTCTTCTACCCTACTCTGGTGTTCTCGATACTTATGCAGCCGTGGCCTTCTCTTCTTCCCTTATAGCTTTGTCTTCTGCTATCTCTTCTATTCGTGATTTCTTCATCTCTGGTTCTGCGGGACGCCCTTCGGGTAACTTGTCAACTTCTGTAGTCGTGATTTTTGCCTTTTCTTTGGGTTCTCCGTAGTTGGATATCATGCCAAAGTTTTGCGCCATCTTGTGGAACTCTTTGTCGCATAGGTCTGATACCTCAAAACTTCCTTTTACCATGATGATTCCCTTTGGACCTGGCATCTTGAGTACTAGATACGTTGATGAGGACATCCCTACTATTGTTCCATCTCCACTTCGTGATGATGACAAGCAAGTTGCTGCAAAGAAGAAGTCCAATGATGAAATCAGAATTGGACCTATCACAAGAGCTCGTGCAAAGTTAATAGAACAACAGGTGAATTTGCTCCTAATAGAATCTGATTATTTTGTTAATGAGAATTGTTTACTGCCTAAGTCTTTGTGTGTTTGCATACTCCGGTTCATGGGAGAAGAAGGCATAGCACGAGGGAGCGAGGAGTTGAAGCAGCTGGAGCAAGACGTGATGATCATGCCTATGGACGCGAGGGAGGAAAGGGAGGCCGGCGACCAGCATGAGGAGGAGGAGGACATCACGCAGGAGGCTGCATATGGCGCACCACCAAGTGTTTGTGTGCCATACACCTAAGGCCTGCGCGCCTAGTTGGCTGCACCCAACCATTGGGTCAGTTTGTATCACATAAGGTTGAGTCGAACCATGTTAGAGGACCAGGTCAGGTCGGCTGCCCTTTGGCCAGCCGCACCCCCCATATAATAAGTGCCTATGCGCCATAGAAGAGGTTAGACCACGTTTAAAACAAAACCCTAGTTCTTGAGACTGCTCTAGACATTCATCTTGAATTCTTGTCTCCAATTTGTTTCGATCTGGAGATTACATACTGCAAGTTAAGTGTGATCTGCTGTTCCATTGGGAATTAGTGAATTGCAATTATACCGTTTCGTGGTCGACGGCTACGTTGCACAAGTGTGTGAAGTCGTGAATATCCGAAGGGTAGAGAGCTGTTGCATTGGCATCAGGGATCTAGCGAGGAGAGATCATCGGTGACACCAAGTTATCTATCATCATCATCATCACTACCGCAAGCTTACTGAGAAGATCGGGCCACCCCATATCATCTTGGTATCAGATTTCTAGTGTTTCCTCGGTAAGCATCCACCAGATCATCCGTAGATTAGTTGTGTTTTTTTTTCGTCCTATCCAGAAAAAGCCAAAAAAAAATTAGGGTTCATAGTCTTGCCATAGCCTAGATTGCATCATAGATTGGTTTTAGTTGCTGGTCGTTTTTCCTTCTTTGATCCGATCTGTTTCTTGTTCCGTAGGAGTCTAGGTTCTAGTCAGTTTTAGGTTTTGGGTCGGAGTTGTGTTTTTCCACCGAGTCCACTTTCATCTCGAGTTGTTTCCGCCGCCTTTGTTCTGATCTGAGTCGGCAGATAAACCCTAATCCGAATTTCCTTGTGAATCTCTGCCGTGGTACGAGTTCACGTCATTGCTAAGAGTCCAGCCGCGGCACGCTTTCCGTGAGTTCTCCTGCCGTGGTACAAATCCGAGTCCTTTTCGTTTGTTTTTCCAAACCGAGTCCACATAGTGTCCTTTTCCTTTTCCGTTTGACAAACATAGCCACAGCCTTTCTACTATACCATTGTGTAGGAGCTTACCTATTTGTTTTATAAAGAGAGTCAAAAAAAAGAGAAAAGAGAGAAGAATCAAAAACAGAAAAGTGAGAAGCAGAGTTTCACTTCATTCAGAGGCCGAAGCATATATCTAATTTTGTGCACTAGTAGATTGAGCAATCTTGTGCCTGTTTACATTGAGTATTGCTAGTGTCTCTCTTGCACATTGCAACATATCCTGTTTTATAGTTGCTTTGCCACGTTTATCTCCACGTGTGTGTTTCCCTTGGGTGTTTTGTTCACACGATCAGCACTAGGACTTGTCTTTGGTGTAGTTAGGATACCATACCTATAGCTCCACCATATACTCCTGCTTTGTCGTGTGATTGCTCTTATACCCTGGTATTCACTTCATCACATCCGTGCATTAGTCATCTATCCGAACGGGTACGCAATTGCTATTCACTTTGGAATGGTAAGTTTCCTTTTCTTGTCAGTTTTGAGTGAGTTGTGAGTGTGCCACAAAAAGATTTTTGATTTAGTGCACTAACCTACTAATCATGTCTGTTAGTGGTGTTGATGTGATGCAGAAAAAGGCTGATGATGCTACTGTTACATGGAGGGAATATGAAGCTCTCCGTGATCATTTGCAAGGGGTTATTACTAGATCCACTGAAAACATTGATGCTGATATTCAAGCTGTGCAAATGAAAGTGGATGCAACTGAAACTACAGTCAATGCTATGCAAGCGCAAGTCACTGCTCTCCAGACAAGCATACAGCAATTGACAACTTCTGTCAATGGGCTGCGTGTAGCTGTTGAGCAACGCCAACATGAGGACCATGGCGATGTTGATAGTGTCCATGGAGATAATGAAAACATGATGGGCAACAATGGCCGCGGGCGTGGCTTTCCAGGACAGGGTCGGCCACCACCACCACTTGGTGCTCGGCGTGTGCCACTTCAGGAGGATGATGGCTTGGGCAAGCCCAAGATTGAAAAATTATGGCGTTTGCATGATTACGCTGAAGATAGGAAGATCAAGCTTGCTTCTTCAGAATTTGATGGTTATGCCTTGCGTTGGTGGGATAGCATTGTGAGGAAGAGAAGAGATGACAACGAGCTTCCTGTTCTTACATGGCGCAATATGAAGGAGATCATGCGAGCTCGTTTTGTTCCCACTAATTACCTGCGTACTGTTTATGATAAATTGACACAATTGAAGCAAGGAACCATGACCGTTGATGCTTATTACATGGAGATGGAGATGTTGCTGCAGCGTGCACGTGTTCGAGAGTCTATTGAGATGACAATGCAGCGATTTCTTCATGGGCTGAAGTACAACATAAAAGGTATTGTTAGGCATCATTCCTACAACAATATGAACGAGCTTTTGCATCATGCAAGGGAGGCTGAATCGCAGCTAGCTGAAGAGGCTCAAATCAAGGCACGATATACTACTTCTGGGAGGTTCTCTAGCAGGGCGCCGCACCAATCTGCAGCGCCTATGGAGGGTGCCACTAGAGGCCCCTCTTCTTCCCACTCTAACCCAGCCTCCAATGTTTCTACTGCAAAGAAACCAGCAGCTCCTGCGCCTAGCTCTGGTTCCAACATGTCTACAGGTCGTAATAGAGATATGCAATGCCATACATGTGGTGGCAAGGGGCACTTCAAGCGAGAGTGTCCAAACAGAAAGGTGATGTTTATTAATGATGATAATGAGTATGAGACTGGAGATGACGCTGATCCGTATGCTTCCAATGATGATGGATACACAAGTGAGGGCGGCATGGATGCCTTTGCTTCTCCAGCGCCTACCATTGTTGTCTCGCAGCGTGCATTGAGTGTCACGCCACATGCTGATTCCCAGCGCTGCAATCTGTTCCAAACAAAAGCACTAGTTGGCCCAAACAAAGCTTGCAAAGTAATCATTGATGGAGGTAGCTGCCGCAATCTAGCAAGCAAGGAGCTATGTGCCAAGCTAAATCTGAAATATTTACCTCATCCAAATCCCTACTACATCCAATGGTTGAGTGATAATGGAGAAATGAAGGTAAATCATATGGTGCGTGTGAATTTTGAGATAGGACCATACAAGGATTCCATTGAGTTTGATGTGGTCCCTATGACTGTTTGTCACCTACTACTGGGTCGGCCATGGCTGTATGATCGCCATGTGCAACACAATGGCCGAGCCAATACCTATCACTTGGAGTTCAAGGGCAAGAAAATTAATCTACAGCCTATGTCACCGCAGCAAATTGTCAATGAGTCTCGTCAGAAAACAGAAGTGAAGCTCGAACAGCCACCTACACGAGAAAATAATGTAATAGCCGTGAGTGAAAATATAACGAAAAGTGAGAGACTGCCTAGTTTGCTTATATTAGCCACCAAAGAAGACATGGTAGAATTTAGAGAGGATCCTACAGCCATGCCACTTGTGCTTATGTACAAAGGCGAGGTGTTAGTTTCTAATGATATGCAACATGTTTCTCTTGGTGTTTCTAATGTATTGCAGGAGTATGCCGATGTGTTTCCGGAGGAGGTGCCCGCAGGACTGCCACCATTGCGTGGAATTGAGCATCAAATTGATTTGATCCCTGGTGCCACTCTTCCAAACCATGCGCCGTACAGGACCAACCCCGAAGAGACAAAGGAAATACAGCAACAAGTACAAGCGCTTCTGGACAAGGGGTATATTCGTGTTTCTCTTAGCCCTTGTGCTGTTCCTGTTATTTTGGTGCCTAAGAAAGATGGTACATGGCGCATGTGCGTAGATTGTAGATCTATTAATAACATCACTATTCGATATCTTCATCCTATTCCACGCTTAGAGGATATGCTAGATGAATTGAGTGGTGCTGCTATTTTCTCGAAGATTGATTGGCGTAGTGGATACCATCAAATTAGGATGAAAGAAGGGGATGAATGGAAAACTGCTTTCAAAACTAAATTTGGTTTATATGAGTGGCTAGTTATGCCTTTTGGTCTTACTAATGCACCTAGCACATTCATGCGCTTAATGAATCATGTTTTGCGAGAGTTTATTGGTCGTTTTGTGGTTGTATATTTTGATGATACACTTATTTATAGCCGCACTGAATCTGAACATTGTGAGCATATTAGACAAGTTTTGCAAGTTTTGCGTGATGCTAAATTGTATGCTAACCTTGAGAAGTGCACATTTGCAAAAGATAAAGTGATATTTCTGGGATATGTTGTATCTACGCATGGGGTAGAGGTAGATTCATCTAAAATTGAAGCAATTCAAAATTGGCCTACTCCCATGAATGTTAGTCAAGTACGAAGTTTTCACGGTCTTGCTGGTTTCTATCGGCGTTTTGTGAAAGACTTTAGTACTATTGCTGCACCATTGAATGAATTAACTAAGAAAGGAGTACCTTTTGTATGGGGCGCTGCCCAAGATCATGCATTTGATGAGCTGAAACGTTTGCTTACTTCTGCACCATTGCTTGCACTACCAGATTTTTCTAAGCAATTTGAAGTTGAATATGATGCTAGTGGTATAGGTATTGGTGGTGTGTTGATGCAAGAAGGTAGACCTATTGCTTATTTCAGCGAGAAACTTTCTGGTGCTAGACTGAATTATCCTGTTTATGATAAAGAATTGTATGCGCTTGTTCGAGTTCTTGAGGTTTGGCAACATTATTTGTGGCCAAAAGAATTTATCATACATTCTGATCATGAAGCTTTATAATATCTGAAAGCTCAATCTAACTTGCATAGGCGCCTAGCTAAGTGGGTTGAGTTCATTGAGTCGTTTCCCTACATAATCAAGTATAAGAAAGGGAAAGAAAATGTTGTTGCTGATGCTCTATCTAGGAAGAACATGCTATTGACGCATCTTGATGTTAAAATTCCTGGTTTAGAGAGCTTGTGTGATTTGTATGCCACTGATCATGATTTTGCTAAACCATATCGTTTGTGTATGCTTAGAAATGCATGGGACAAGTACCACATACATGATAGATTTTTGTTTCGTGCTAACAAACTATGTGTTCCAGACTCATCGGTACGTTTGCTATTGTTGCAGGAATCACATGCTGGCGGATTAATGGGTCACTTTGGGCGTGAGAAGACGCTTCTCATGCTCGCTGATCATTTTTATTGGCCCAAGATGAGGCGTGACGTGGACAGATTTGTTAGGCGCTGCATTGTATGCAACACGTCCAAGTCCAAGCTGAAGCCTCACGGTTTGTATACGCCACTACCTGCGCCTACCACACCATGGGAAGATATAAGTATGGATTTTGTGTTAGGTTTGCCACGCACTAAAAGAGGTCATGATAGTATATTTGTGGTAGTGGATAGATTCTCTAAGATGGCACACTTTATTGCATGCCACAAAAGCGACGATGCGTCGCACGTAGCTAATCTGTTTTTCAGGGACATTGTCCGCTTGCATGGAGTGCCCAAGACAATTGTTTCTGACAGGGACGTGAAGTTTATGAGCTACTTCTGGAAGACACTATGGGGCAAGCTGGGAACAAAGTTACTGTTCAGCACTACATGTCATCCCCAAACTGATGGTCAAACGGAGGTGGTGAATAGAACATTGTCACAATTGCTGCGAGCCATGATCAAGAAAAATCTACGTGAGTGGGAGGAGTGTTTGCCACATGTTGAGTTTGCATATAACAGAGCGGTGCACACTACTACTCAGCTTTGTCCTTTCGAGGTGGTGTATGGTTTCAAACCAATCACACCACTAGATTTGCTGCCTCTTCCATTGCATGAGAGAGTTAATATGGAGGCATCAAAAAGAGCAGATTATGTGAAGAAAATTCATGGGAAGACACGAGAGGCCATTGAGAAGAAAGGCAAGAACATTGCTGCTACACGAAACCAATCAAGAAAGCAAGTTTTGTTTCAGCCTGGAGATATGGTTTGGGTGCATCTGCGCAAGGATAGGTTCCCACAGCTGCGATGTTCCAAGTTGAGGCCGCGTGGTGCTGGTCCTTACAAGGTGCTAGCCAAGATAAATGACAATGCCTACTCGATTGATATTCCTATTGCTGAGTTTGGTGGCATTAGCAACAGCTTCAACGTTGCAGATTTGTCACCATATGATGGAGAAGACCTTGGAGCGTCGAGGTCGATGCCTTTTGAAGGGGGGGAGATGATGAGGACATCCCTACTATTGTTCCATCTCCACTTCGTGATGATGACAAGCAAGTTGCTGCAAAGAAGAAGTCCAATGATGAAATCAGAATTGGACCTATCACAAGAGCTCGTGCAAAGTTAATAGAACAACAGGTGAATTTGCTCCTAATAGAATCTGATTATTTTGTTAATGAGAATTGTTTACTGCCTAAGTCTTTGTGTGTTTGCATACTCAGGTTCATGGGAGAAGAAGGCATAGCACGAGGGAGCGAGGAGTTGAAGCAGCTGGAGAAAGACGTGATGATCATGCCCATGGACGCGAGGGAGGAGAGGGAGGCCGGCGACCAGCATGAGGAGGAGGAGGACATCACGCAGGAGGCTGCATATGGCGCACCACCAAGTGTTTGTGCGCCATACACCTAAGGCCTGCGCGCCTAGTTGGCTGCACCCAACGATTGGGTCAGTTTGTATCACATAAGGTTGAGTCGAACCACGTTAGAGGACCAGGTCAGGTCGGCTGCCCTTTGGCCAGCCGCACCCCCCATATAGTAAGTGCCTATGCGCCATAGAAGAGGTTAGACCACGTTTAAAACAAAACCCTAGTTCTTGAGACTGCTCTAAGCATTCATCTTGAATTCTTGTCTCCAATTCGTTTCGATCTGGAGATTACATACTGCAAGTTAAGTGTGATCTGTTGTTCCATTGGGAATTAGTGAATTGCAATTATACCGTTTCGTGGTCGACGGCTACGTTGCGCAAGTGTGTGAAGTCGTGAATATCCGAAGGGTAGAGAGCTGTTGCATTGGCATCAGGGATCTAGCGAGGAGAGATCATCGACGACACCAAGTTATCTATCATCATCATCATCACTACCGCAAGCTTACTGAGAAGATCGGGCCACCCCATATCATACGTGTAGTGAGGTACTGCCATGAATCGCGAAAATGCGGGTTGCCCAAGGATCGCGTGATATTATGATGGCTAGTCCATGACTTCGAAGTCGAGTTTCTCCCTTCTATAGTTTTGTCGATTTCCGAAATAGACGTTGAGTGCTATTTGACCAAGTGGATAGTTAGCATTTCCTGGGACTATTCCATGAAAAGAGTAGTCAGTGGGTTTCAGGAACTCCAATGAAATGTGCATTGCCCGTAGGGTCTTTGCGTATATGAGATTTATCCCACTTCCTGATGAGGACATCCCATCTATTGATACAACCGCTGCACCTACAGCGGAACACATACAAGGACCCATCACTCGAGCTCGTGCCAAGCAACTTAACTATCAGGTACTTTCGTTTCTTGGAACTCTTTCTCGCATACATGAGAATATGATGCTACCTAAATCAGATATGTTTGTTACTCTTAGGAATGATGGACCTAGCATGGATGAGAGGGACAAGCATTGGAGCATGATCATGCATGGAGATGGCAGCAAGCGTTTGACGATTGAAGAAGATGCCACGAGTGGAGATTTCAGAACTTTGAAGCCACCGTAATGAAGGATGAAGACTTGGACGAAATATACAAAGAACTACTTCATAAATTCGTCCTTAGATAGATATGGTGCTGCATCACTTTTATTTTTGGGCCAGGCCCATGTAATTTTCGCAGCAAATAAGACAGCCACTTTTAGGAGTCCGAATTTGAGGAGAAAAGGCCTGTTAGGGTTCCGTTCGACCACCATACCCATGGCTGGTCGCACCCCTACCTTTTCCTCCTCAAATACCCCCCGTAGCCGTCATTAGAACTCGGATTTTGATTAGACTAAAGTTAGCCATTGCTGCAACTACGAGCTCGGCTTTTGAGGCCAATCGCCTAGAAGAAGACCGCCTATTCGGAATCCCACCTTTTTGAATAAAGCATACATCTTTCATCCGCAATATCTTGATTGATGTATTAGTTCTTGCTTCTTCTCGATTTCAGGTAGGAATTAAGACCCTCGCTGGTCAGGCTGATCGTGCATCCGCAAGATCAGTAACTCCCGGAGATTGTCCTAGCGATTGCATTGGCGCACGAGCTTCGCACGTGTAGTCGAATCGTCAAGCACGAACTCCACCCACCAAATCGATATATCAAGATCTCATCGAAAGATCGGACACCTTTGCCCTATCAAGTGGTATCAGATTTCAGGTTGCTCGGTGAGATTTACTGATTTCGTAGTTTAGATTGCATCTGTGTTCATACCTTTAAACCACGAAAAAGCCAAAAATACAGTTAGGGTTTAGATCATCTCGTCCCATAAACCATCCGAGACTTTGCATTGTCTTTTTAGTTAGCATCGTTGAATTTGTGTCTGCATCCGCGTGTCAAGTTGCTGGTCTTAGTGTCTGTTCCTTTAGAGTTTCGAGTTCGAATCACCATAGTCCCGCCGCAGCCGCACGCTTGCACCACTGCTCCACCATATCCTTCTGCCACCACGCCATATACTTCCACCACCGCCTTTACATAAGTTTTTGTTCGTTCCTCCCAATTTCATCCGTGCCTTTTTTTTCAGAGTCCGTGAGTTAGGTTTCGGTCGCCAGTCAAGAGGAAGAAGAAGAGCAAAAAAAAAAGTCAATTCCGCATCCAAGTCGGGTTGACCCATTCCTACTAGTCCAGTCCGATTTCAGTCCGAATTGGACAGTTTCTTCAGTTTTTGACGGTTTTCGACAGCAAATTTCAACTGGCCATAACTTTTGCATACGAACTCCGTTTTCGACGTGCGACCACTCAAAATGCTCAGCACGAAAAGATCTATGTAACCACAACGACTCAGAACTCCCAAAAATGGCCGGGAAGGCCGAGTTTTTGCCCTCTAAAGTTTCGGACCCAAAAATTCCTGCAGATCTTCACTTATATCTTGCTTTGGAGCTGTTTCTTTCTGCTTATTGTGCCACGCCGTGACTTTCTTAGTGTTCTCGGCTCGCGTCTCTAGCACGGTATAGCCTAGGACCAGCACAGTATAGTGGTTGAGCATTCTTTCAACGTTGCATTGCTGTTTTGACATTTGCTGTTTTTGCTACCATATAAGCCTTCCTACAGCTCCACATATTTCTGCACGTGCTTTGTATCGACACCTGGTAATCGCTTTGTGCAATCTTGGGAGTCGCTGCTTTTTGCTGGTTGCATATCACCTTCCTCCTATTTGGTAAGAACTTGTAAGAGCTTTGTATACCGCTTGACGGATTACGCGTGATTCCACCATATTCCGTAGTGCGTAGGTATATATATTTGTGCTTGCTTCTACGCTAACCATGACAAGAACCACGAAGGATGATGTTGATCCGGAGAAGATGACTAATGCAGAGTTGCATGCCCACTTCACTCGGCTGTTGGTGGGGCGTGCACAAGATGTGGACACACGCTTGGGTGATGTTGATTCCAAGCTTTCTGATGCGATGGACAAGATTGCTGGTCTTGAGGCATCCTTCAACACCAAGTTCGACACCCGGTTCCAGGAAGTCCTGGCCCGTTTACCACCACTGCCACAGCCGGGCATCCCTGTACCACGTGCTCGCCGCGTTCCTCTCATACCGCCATCTGCGGGTACCGTTGCAGCCGCGGCAGCTGCTGCGGCCGCTACGGAGGCGGCCACCCAGGACAGATATGATGCTGACGAGGGGGCAAACGAGTTCGAAGATGAAAACGAGCTCGACGAGGATGAGGTCCAACAACCTGCACCTGGCCGTCCGCGGCAATACAACCACAACGCTCGTCCACCTCCGCGTCCGGTACGTGATGATGAACATGTGGCCAAGCTGAAATTAAATATTCCGCCATTTGAGGGTAGATATAATCCTGATGCATATCTCACTTGGGAGTTAGAAGTAGAGCAACGTTTTGCATGTTTACGCTATCTGGTGGTCTGAACATTGTCGAGTCAATCATGCTAATATTCCTGCTACTTGGCTTGGTCTAAAACATGCCATGCGTACTCGTTTTGTACCTCCACATTATCAACGGGACTTGCTTAAAAAATTAACTCGTTTAGAACAAGGCAAAAATTCTGTACAAGAGTATTATCAAGAGTTATAAACATGCATGATTCGTTGTGGTATTGTAGAGGATAATGATGCTATGCTTGCACGTTTCTTTGGTGGGTTAAATAAGGAGATTCGGCATATTTTAGACTACAAGGAGTACAACACTATTACTCGTTTATTTCACCTTGCTTGCAAAGCTGAACTTGAAGTGCAGGATCGTCAACCATCATGGAGAAGAGCTAATAATTCTGCAGGTCGTACTCCTTCATGGTCTGCGCGCCAATCAGCTCCACCTTCTCGTGGGGATGCACCAGGTCCTTCCACCTCCAGGTATACCACGCCGACGTCAAGAACGCCACCTGCTCCTGCTCCATCACCATCTGCTGGTCCGACACGGAGTTCTTCTTCCATGGCCTGCACGGGGAAGACTCGCGACATTCAATGTCGCAAATGTTTTGGGTTTGGTCACATCGAAAAAGAATGCCGAACCAAACGTGTGATGGTGGTGCTAGAAGATGGCGAATATGACTCTGCGAGTGATTTTGATGATGATACATTGGCACTTATTGCTGCACGTGATGGTGCCAATTCAGATTCTGACAAGGAGATGGAGGTAATGGGAGCTGAGACTGCTGATCAATACAAGAGTTTAGTTGCACAACGTGTCTTGAGTGTGCAATTGAGCAAAGCCGAGCATGAACAACGCCACAATTTGTTTCAAACAAGAGGCGTTGTTAAGGAGAGAGCTATCCGGATCATCATTGATGGAGGGAGTTGTAACAATCTGGCTAGTATTGACATGGTGGAGAAGCTTGCTCTACCCACACGACAACGACCTCATCCTTATTACATTCAATGGTTTGAGAGCTCCCGTAAGCTCAAGGTAACAAGAACTGCATGCGTGCATTTTACTATTGGTACTTATTCAGATTTTGTTGATTGTGATATTGTACCTATGCAAGCTTGTTCTTTGTTATTGGTAGACCATGGCATTTTGATAGAGAATCTGTGCATAATGGTAAAACTAATCAGTATTCTCTTACACATGCTAGCAAGAAAATTGGACTTAAACCCATGACTCCGGAACAAATTTTGAAAGATGATCTTGCTATAGCTAGTAGATTAAAAAACGATGACAAACATAAGAGTGAGAATCAGATTGTTGCTGCAGATTTTGTACCCCCTAAGCATTCTTCTAAATCTGATTCTAACCATGCTACTGAAATTCGTTTGAAGAATCCTTGTTTACTTGCTAGCAAATCTGATCTTGCTGAAATTGATGTCAATATTACTCCATGTTATGCCATTGTTTGCAAAGAAGTTCTGTTTTCATTTGAGGATATGCCTCCTTCTTTGCCACCTGTGGTTGCTAACCTTTTGCAGGAATACATGGATGTTTTTCCACAAGATGTTCCACCTGGACTTCCACCTATTCGTGGGATAGAACACCAAATTGATTTGATTCCAGGAGCCTCGCTGCCCAACCGTGCGCCATATCGCACCAATCCTGAAGAAACAAAAGAGATCCAACGACAAATCCAGAGTTTATTGGACAAAGGTTATATTCATGAGTCTCTTAGTCCATGCACTATTCCTATTATTTGAGTACCTAAGAAAGATGGTTCTTCACGCATGTGTACTGATTGTCGAGCTATTAATAATATTACCATTCGATATCGTCACCCTATACCTCATTTGGATGACATGCTGGATGAGTTGAGTGGTTCTATTATGTTCTCTAAAGTTGATTTGCGTAGTGGTTACCACCAAATTCGTATGCAATTAGGAGATGAATGGAAAACAGATTTTAAAACTAAGTTCGGTTTATATGAGTGGTTAGTAATGCCGTTTGGTTTAACTAATGCACCTAGTACCTTTATGAGACTGATGAACGAAGTTTTACGTGCTTTTATTGGCCGTTTTGTGGTGGTATATTTTGATGACATTCTCATATATAGCAAATCTTTAGAGGACCATTTGGATCATTTACGTGTTGTTTTCAATGCTTTACGTGATGCACATCTGTATGGTAATCTTGAGAAGTGCACCTTTTGCACAAACAGAGTTGCTTTTCTTGGTTATGTTGTTACAGAACAGGGAATTGAAGTTGATCCAACCAAGATTGAAGCTATTGAGAATTGGGCGCATCCCAAGACGGTCACACAAGTGAGAAGTTTTCTTGGTCTCGCTGGGTTTTATAGGCGCTTTGTCAAAAAATTTGGTTCTATTGCTGCGCCATTGAATGAGCTCACAAAGAAGGATGTGCCCTTTATTTGGGGCGATGCACAACAAGAGGCCTTGATAGGGCAAAGGTGGCCGATCTTTCGATGAGATCTTGATATGTCGATTTGGTGGATGGAGTTCGTGCTTGACGATCCGACTACACGTGCGAAGCTCGTGCACCAATGCAATCGCTAGGACAATCTCCGGGAGTTACTGATCTTGCAGATGCACGATCAGCCTGACCAGCGAGGGTCTTAATTCCTACCTGAAATCGAGAACAAGTAAGAACTAATACTGCAATCAAGATATTGCGGATGAAAGATGTATGCTTTATTCAAAAGGTGGGATTCCGAATAGGCGGTCTTCTTCTGGGCGATTGGCCTCAAAAGTCGAGCTCGTAGTTGCAGCAATGGCTAACTTTTAGTCTAAACAAAATCCAAGTTCTAATGACGGCTACGGGGGGTATTTGAGGAGGAAAAGGTAGGGGTGCGACCAGCCATGGGTTGGGTGGTCGAACGGACCCCTAACAGGCCTTTTCTCCTCAAATTCGGACTCCTAAAAGTGGCTGTCTTATTTGCTGCGAAAATTACATGGGCCTGGCCCAAAAATAAAAGTGACGCAGCACCATATCTCTCTATGGACGAATTTATGAAGTAGTTCTTTGTATATTTCATCCAAATCTTCATCCTTCATTATGGTGGCTTCAAAGTTCTGAAATCTCCACTCGTGGCATCTTCTTCAATCCTCAAACGCTTGTTGCTATCTCCATGCACGATCATGCTCCAATGCTTGTCCCTCTCATCCATGCTAGGTCCATCATTCCTAAGAGTAACAAACATATCTGATTTAGGCAGCATCATATTCTCATGTATGTGAAAAAGAGTTCCAAGAAACGAAAGTACCTGATAGTTAAGTTGCTTGGCACGAGCTCGAGTGATGGGTCCTTTTATGTGTTCCGCTGTAGGTGCAGCGGTTGTATCAATAGATGGGATGTCCTCATCATGCTCCCCTTCTTGAATTGAAGTCGTCCTCGACGCAACCTCATCTTCTTCACCGAAGTAAGGTTTTAAATCTGCAATGTTAAATGTAGGACTTACCGTACCAAAATCTGCAGGAAGCTCAAGTTTATATGCATTATCATTGATTTTCTCAATCACCATAAAAGGACCATCAACACGTGGCATTAACTTAGACTTGCGCAAATCAGGAAAACGATCTTTGTGCAAATGCAACCAAACAAGATCACCAACCTCAAACACAACATGCTTTCGTCCCCTATCCCCAGCAACTTTATACTTAACATTCATGCGTTCTATGTTGTCTTTAGTAGTTGCATGCAATTTTAAAATCAATTCAGCACGTTGTGTAGCATCGAAATTATTTTGCACTGAAGATGGTAAAGGCAACAAATCAATAGGTGCACGTGGAACAAAACCATAGACAATCTGAAAAGGGCTCATCTTTGTGGTAGAATGCAGCGAACGATTATAAGCAAATTCAATATGAGGCAAACACTCTTCCCACAATTTTAAATTCTTCTTTAAAACAGCCCGCAACATGGTAGATAAAGTTCTATTAACTACTTCAGTTTGTCCATCAGTTTAAGGATGACATGTAGTACTAAACAGCAATTTAGTCCCCAACTTAGCCCATAAACATCTCCAAAAGTGGCTAAGAAATTTAGTATCACGGTCAGAAACAATAGTATTTGGCACACCATGCAAACGAACGATATCACGAAAAAACAATTCAGCAATGTGCGCAGCATCATCGGTCTTGTGACAAGGAATAAAGTGTGCCATCTTAGAAAACCGATCCACAACAACAAAAATACTATCCCTCCCCTTCTGTGTACGAGGTAATCCCAAAACAAAGTCCATCGAAATATCCTCCCAAGGAACACTAGGAACAGGAAGAGGCATATATAAACCATGTGGATTAAGGCGGGACTTAGCTTTTTGACAAGTAGTGCAGCGTGCCACGAATCTCTCAACATCTCGCCGCATGCGTGGCCAAAAGAAGTGTGCAGCAAGAACATCCTCCGTCTTCTTGACACCAAAGTGTCCCATTAATCCTCCTCCATGCGCCTCCTGTAACAACAAAAGACGAACGGAACCATCTGGGATGCATAGTTTGTTAGCACGGAACACAAATCCATCAGTAAGGACGAATTTGTTCCATGTTCTACCATCTCTACAATTTTGCAACACATCTTTAAATTCAGCATCATGCAAGTATTGTTCCTTTATAGTTTCCAACCCAAAAATTTTGAAGTCCAGCTGAGATAACATAGTATAACGGCGCGACAAAGCATCAGCAATAATATTATCTTTACCCTTTTTGTGTTTGATAACATAAGGAAAAGATTCAATAAATTCAACCCACTTTGCATGGCGACGATTCAGTTTTGCTTGACTACGAATATGCTTCAAAGATTCATGATCAGAATGTATAACAAATTCTTTAGGCCATAAATAATGTTGCCAAGTTTCTAATGTCCGAACCAGCGCATATAATTCTTTATCATAAGTAGAATAGTTCAGACTAGGCCCACTCAATTTTTCACTAAAATATGCTACAGGTTTGCCCTCTTGTAATAACACACCTCCCAAACCAATTCCACTAGCATCACATTCAAGTTCAAATGTCTTATTAAAATCAGGAAGTTGGAGTAATGGAGCATGTGTTAACTTATCTTTCAGTATCATGAAGGCCTCTTGTTGTGCATCGCCCCAAACAAAGGGCACATCCTTCTTTGTGAGCTCATTCAATGGCGCAGCAATAGAACCAAAATCTTTGACAAAGCGCCTATAAAACCCAGCGAGACCAAGAAAACTTCTCACTTGTGTGACCGTCTTGGGCTGTGGCCAATTCTCAATAGCTTCAATCTTGGCTGGATCAACTTCAATTCCCTGTTCTGTAACAACATAACCAAGAAAAGCAACTCTGTTTGTGCAAAAGGTGCACTTCTCAAGATTACCATACAGACGTGCATCACGTAAAGCATTGAAAACAGCACGTAAATGATCCAAATGGTCCTCTAAAGATTTGCTATATATGAGAATGTCATCAAAGTATACCACCACAAAACGACCAATAAAAGCACGTAAAACTTCGTTCATTAGTCTCATAAAGGTACTAGGTGCATTAGTTAAACCAAATGGCATTACTAACCACTCATATAAACCGAACTTAGTTTTAAAAGCTGTTTTCCATTCATCTCCTAATTGCATACGAATTTGGTGGTAACCACTACGCAAATCAACTTTAGAGAACATAATAGAACCACTCAACTCATCTAGCATGTCATCCAAACGAGGTATAGGGTGACGATATCGAATGGTAATATTATTAATTGCTCGACAATCAGTACACATGCGCGAAGAACCATCTTTCTTAGGCACTAAAATAATAGGAACAACGCATGGACTAAGAGACTCACGAATATAACCTTTGTCCAACAAACTCTGGATTTGTCGTTGGATCTCTTTTGTTTCTTCAGGATTTGTGCGATATGGTGCACGGTTGGGCAGCGAGGCTCCTGGAATCAAATCAATTTGGTGTTCTATCCCACGAATAGGTGGGAGGCCAGGTGGAACATCTTGTGGAAAAACATCCATGTATTCCTGCAAAAGGTTAGCAACCGCAGGTGGCAAAGAAGGAGGCATATCCTCAAATGAAAACAGAACTTCTTTGCAAACAATGGCATAACATGGAGTAATATTGACATCAATTTCAGCAAGATCAGATTTGCTAGCAAGTAAACAAGGATTCTTCAAATGAATTTCAGTAGCATGGTTAGAATCAGATTTAGAAGAATGCTTAGAGGGTACAAAATCTGCAGCAATAATCTGATTCTCACTCTTATGTTTGTCCTCGTTTTTTAATCTACTAGCTCTAGCAAGATCATCTTTCAAAATTTGTTCCGGAGTCATGGGTTTAAGTCCAATTTTCTTGCCAGCATGTGTAAGAGAATACTGATTTGTTTTACCATTATGTACAGATTCTCTATCAAATTGCCATGGTCTACCAAGTAACAAAGAACAAGCTTGCATAGGTACAACATCACAATCAACAAAATCTGAATAAGTACCAATAGTAAAATGCACGCGTGCAGTTCTTGTTACCTTGAGCTTACGGGAGCTCGCAAACCATTGAATGTAATAGGGATGAGGTCATTGTCGTGTGGGTAGAGCAAGCTTCTCCACCATGTCAATACTAGCCAGATTGTTACAACTCCCTCCATCAATGATGATCCGGATAGCTCTCTCCTTGACAACGCCTCTTGTTTGAAACAAATTGTGGCGTTGATCATGCTCAGCTTTGCTCAATTGCACACTCAAGACACGTTGTGCAACTAAACTCTTGTATTGATCAGCAGTTTCAGCTCCCATTACCTCCATCTCCTTGTCAGAATCAGAATTGACACCATCACGTGCAGCAATAAGTGCCAATGTATCATCATCAAAATCACTCGCAGAGTCATATTCGCCATCTTCAAGCACCACCATCACACGTTTGGTTCTGCATTCTTTTTCGATGTGACCAAACCCAAAACATTTGCGACATTGAATGTCGCGAGTCTTCCCCGTGGAGGCGATGGAAGAAGAACTCCGTGTCGGACCAGCAGATGGTGATGAAGCAGGAGCTGGTGGCGTTCTTGACGTCGGCGTGGTATACCTGGAGGTGGAAGGACCTGGAGCATCCCCACGAGAAGGTGGAACTGATGGGCACGCAGACCATGAAGGAGTACGACCTGCAGAATTATTAGCTCTTCTCCACGATGGTTGACGATCCTGCACTTCAAGTTCAGCTTTGCAAGCAAGGTGAAATAAACGAGTAATAGTGTTGTACTCCTTGTAGTCTAAAATATGCTGAATCTCCTTATTTAAACCACCAAAGAAACGTGCAAGCATAGCTTCATTATCCTCTACAATACCACAACGAATCATGCCTGTTTGTAACTCTTGATAATACTCTTGTACAGAATTTTTGCCTTGTTCTAAACGAGTTAATTTTTTAAGCAAGTCCCGTTGATAATGTGTAGGTACAAAACGAGTACGCATGGCATGTTTTAGACCAAGCCAAGTAGCAGGAATATTAGCATGATTGACTCGACAATATTCAGACCACCAGATAGAAGCAAAATCTATAAATTCACATGTAGCAGCACTAACACGCAAATGCTCAGGGTAGCGTAAACATGCAAAACGTTGCTCTACTTCTAACTCCCAAGTGAGATATGCATCAGGATTATATCTACCCTCAAATGGCGGAATATTTAATTTCAGTTTGGCCACATGTTCATCATCACGTACCGGACGCGGAGGTGGACGAGCGTTGCGGTTGTATTGCCGCGGACGGCCAGGTGCAGGTTGTTGGACCTCGTCCTCGTCGAGCTCATTTTCATCTTCGAACTCGTTTTCCCCCTCGTCAGCAGCATATCCATCCTGGGTGGCCGCCTCCATAGCGGCCGCAGCAGCTGCCGCGGCTGTAACGGTACCCGCAGATGGCGGTATAAGAGGAACGCGGCGAGCACGTGGTATAGGGATGCCCGGCTGTGGCAGTGGTGGTAAACGGGCCAGGACTTCCTGGAACCGGGCGTCGAGCTTGGTGTTGAAGGATGCCTCAAGACCAACCATCTTGTCCATCGCATCAGAAAGCTTGGAATCAACATCACCCAAGCGTGTGTCCACGTCTTGTGCACGCCCCACCAACAGCCGAGTGAAGTGGGCATGCAACTCTGCATTAGTCATCTTCGCCGGATCAACATCATCCTTCGTGGTTCCTGTCATGGTTAGCGTAGAAGCAAGCACAAATATATATACCTACGAACTACGGAATATGGTGGAATCACGCGTAATCCGTCAAGCGGTATACAAAGCTCTTACAAGTTCTTACCAAATAGGAGGAAGCTGATATGCAACCAGCAAGGATCAGCGACTCCCAAAATTGCACAGAGCGATTACCAGGTGTCGATACAAAGCACGTGCAGAAATATGTGGAGCTGTAGGAAGGCTTATATGGTAGCAAAAATAGCAAGTATCAAAACAGCAATGCAATGTTGAAAGAATGCTCAACCACGGTACTGTGCTGGTCCTAGGCTATACCGAGCTAGAGACGCGAGCCGAGAACACTAAGAAAGTCACGGCGTGGCACAACAAGCAGAAAGAAACAGCTCCCAAGCAAGAAATAAGTGAAGATCTGCAGGAATTTTCGGGTCTGAAACTTCGGAGGGCAAAAACTCGGCCTTCCCGGCCTTTTTTGGGAGTTCTGAGTGTCGCACAAACGTAGTGGTTGTGGTTACATAGATCTTTTCGTGCGGAACATTTTGAGTACTCGCACGTCGAAAACGAAGTTCGTATGCAAAAGTTATGGCCAGTTGAAATTTGCTGTCGAAAACCATCAAAAACTGACGAAACTGTCCAATTCGGACTGAATTCGGAATGGACTAGTAGGAACGGGTCAACCCGACTTGGATGCGGAGTTGACTTCTTTTTTTTTTTTTGCTCTTCTGCTTCCTCTTGACTGGCGACCGAAACCTAACTCACGGACTCTGAAAAAGGCACGGATGAAATTGGGAAGAACGAACAAAAACGTATGTGAAGGCGGTGGTGGAAGTATATGGCGTGGTGGTGGAAGGATATGGCGGAGCAGTGGTGCAAGCGTGCGGCGACGGCAGGACTAGGGTGATTCGAACTCAAAACTCTAAAGGAACAGACACTAAGACCAGCAACTGGACACGCAGATGCAGACACAAATTCAACGATGCAAACTGAAAAGACAATGCAAAGGCTCGGATGATTTATGGGACGAGATGATTTAAATCCTAACTGTATTTTTTTTTGGCTTTTTCGTGGTCTATAGGTATGAACACAGATGCAATCTAAACTACGAAAACAGTAAATCTCACCGAGCAACCTGAAATCATATACCACTTGATAGGGCAAAGGTGGCCGATCTTTCGATGAGATCTTGATATGTCGATTTGGTGGATGGAGTTCGTGCTTGACGATCCGACTACATGTGCGAAGCTCGTGCGCCAATGCAATCGCTAGGACAATCTCCGGGAGTTACTGATCTTGCGGATGCACGATCAGCCTAACCAGCGAGGGTCTTAATTCCTACCTGAAATCGAGAACAAGTAAGAACTAATACTGCAATTAAGATATTGCGGATGAAAGATGTATGCTTTATTCAAAAGGTGGGATTCCGAATAGGCGGTCTTCTTCTGGGCGATTGGCCTCAAAAGTCGAGCTCGTAGTTGCAGCAATGGCTAACTTTTAGTCTAAACAAAATCCAAGTTCTAATGATGGCTACGGGGGGTATTTGAGGAGGAAAAGGTAGGGGTGCGACCAGCCATGGGTTGGGTGATCGAACGGACCCCTAACAGGCCTTTTCTCCTCAAATTCGGACTCCTAAAAGTGGCTGTCTTATTTGCTACGAAAATTACATGGGCCTGGCCCAAAAATAAAAGTGACGCAGCACCATATCTCTCTATGGACGAATTTATAAAGTAGTTCTTTGTATATTTCATCCAAATCTTCATCCTTCATTATGGTGGCTTCAAAGTTCTGAAATCTCCACTCGTGGCATCTTCTTCAATCCTCAAACGCTTGCTGCCATCTCCATGCACGATCATGCTCCAATGCTTGTCCCTCTCATCCATGCTAGGTCCATCATTCCTAAGAGTAACAAACATATCTGATTTAGGCAGCATCATATTCTCATGTATGTGAAAAAGAGTTCCAAGAAACGAAAGTACCTAATAGTTAAGTTGCTTGGCACGAGCTCGAGTGATGGGTCCTTTTATGTGTTCCGCTGTAGGTGCAGCGGTTGTATCAATAGATTGGATGTCCTCATCAGGCCTTCATGATACTGAAAGATAAGTTAACACATGCTCCATTACTCCAACTTCCTGATTTTAATAAGACATTTGAACTTGAATGTGATGCTAGTGGAATTGGTTTGGGAGGTGTATTATTACAAGAGGGCAAACCTGTAGCATATTTTAGTGAAAAATTTAGTGGGCCTAGTCTGAACTATTCTACTTATGATAAATAATTATATGCGCTGGTTCGGACATTAGAAACTTGGCAAAATTATTTATGGCCTAAAGAATTTGTTATACATTCTGATCATGAATCTTTGAAGCATATTCGTAGTCAAGCAAAACTGAATCATCGCCATGCAAAGTGGGTTGAATTTATTGAATCTTTTCCTTATGTTATCAAACACAAAAAGGGTAAAGATAATATTATTGCTGATGCTTTGTCGCGCCGTTATACTATGTTATCTCAGTTTGACTTCAAAAATTTTGGGTTGGAAACTATCAAGGAACAATACTTGCATGATGCTGAATTTAAAGATGTGTTGCAGAATTGTAAAGATGGTAGAACAAGGAACAAATTCATCCTTAATGATGGATTTGTGTTCCGTGCTAACAAACTATGCATCCTAGATGGTTCCGTTCGTCTTTTGTTGTTACAGGAGGCGCATGGAGGAGGATTAATGGGACACTTTGGTGTCAAGAAGACGGAGGATGTTCTTGCTGCACACTTCTTTTGGCCACGCATGCGGCGAGATGTTGAGAGATTCGTGGCACGCTGCACTACTTGTCAAAAAGCTAAGTCTCGCCTTAATCCACATGGTTTATATATGCCTCTTCCTGTTCCTAGTGTTCCTTGGGAGGATATTTCGATGGACTTTGTTTTGGTATTACCTCGTACACAGAAGGTGAGGGATAGTATTTTTGTTGTTGTGGATCGGTTTTCTAAGATGGCACACTTTATTCCTTGTCACAAGACCGATGATGCTGCGCACATTGCTGATTTGTTTTTTCGTGATATCGTTCGTTTGCATGGTGTGCCAAATACTATTGTTTCTGACCGTGACACTAAATTTCTTAGCCACTTTTGGAGATGTTTATGGGCTAAGTTGGGGACTAAATTGCTGTTTACTACTACATGTCATCCCCAAACTGATGGACAAACTGAAGTAGTTAATAGAACTTTATCTACCATGTTGCGGGCTGTTTTAAAGAAGAACTTAAAATTGTGGGAAGTGTGTTTGCCTCATATTGAATTTGCTTATAATCGTTCGCTGCATTCTACCACAAAGATGAGCCATTTTCAGATTGTCTATGGTTTTGTTCCACGTGCACCTATTGATTTGTTGCCTTTACCATCTTCAGTGCAAAATAATTTCGATGCTACACAACGTGCTAAATTGATTTTAAAATTGCATGCAACTACTAAAGACAACATAGAACGCATGAATGTTAAGTATAAAGTTGCTGGGGATAGGGGATGAAAGCATGTTGTGTTTGAGGTTGGTGATCTTGTTTGGTTGCATTTGCACAAAGATCGTTTTCCTGATTTGCGCAAGTCTAAGTTAATGCCACGTGCTGATGGTCCTTTTAAGGTGATAGAGAAAATCAATGATAATGCATATAAACTTGAGCTTCCTGCAGATTTTGGTACGGTAAGTCCTATATTTAACACTGCAGATTTAAAGCCTTACTTCGGTGAAGAAGATGAGGTTGCGTCGAGGACGACTTCAATTCAAGAAGGGGAGCATGATGAGGACATCCCATCTATTGATACAACCGCTGCACCTACAGCGGAACACAAACAAGGACCCATCACTCGAGCTCGTGCCAAGCAACTTAACTATCAGGTACTTTCGTTTCTTGGAACTCTTTCTCGCATACATGAGAATATGATGCTACCTAAATCAGATATGTTTGTTACTCTTAGGAATGATGGACCTAGCATGGATGAGAGGGACAAGCATTGGAGCATGATCATGCATGGAGATGGCAGCAAGCGTTTGAGGATTGAAGAAGATGCCACGAGTGGAGATTTCAGAACTTTGAAACCACCGTAATGAAGGATGAAGACTTGGACGAAATATACAAAGAACTACTTTATAAATTCGTCCTTAGATAGATATGGTGCTGCGTCACTTTTATTTTTGGGCCAGGCCCATGTAACTTTCACAGCAAATAAGACAGCCACTTTTAGGAGTCCGAATTTGAGGAGAAAAGGCCTGTTAGGGTTCCGTTCGACCACCATACCCATGGCTGGTCGCACCCCTACCTTTTCCTCCTCAAATACCCCCCGTAGCCGTCATTAGAACTCAGATTTTGATTAGACTAAAGTTAGCCATTGCTGCAACTACGAGCTCGACTTTTGAGGCCAATCGCCCAGAAGAAGACCGCCTATTCAGAATCCCACCTTTTTGAATAAAGCATACATCTTTCATCCACAATATCTTGATTGCTGTATTAGTTCTTACTTGTTCTCGATTTCAGGTAGGAATTAAGACCCTCGCTGGTCAGGCTGATCGTGCATCCGCAAGATCAGTAACTCCCGGAGATTGTCCTAGCGATTGCATTGGCGCACGAGCTCCGCACGTGTAGTCGGATCGTCAAGCACGAACTCCACCCACCAAATCGACATATCAAGATCTCATCGAAAGATCGGACACCTTTGCCCTATCACTTCCTACATCCATGAATATTCTGTCGACATCATAGGTTCCGATTTGAGCTTTGAGTACCAAGGGCGCGTTTCCTGGCCGAGGTACTGTTATTCGGTGATAATCTCTGCTGAATTCAATTGGTTGCTCTGACCAATGCAGATACTCTGTTGTTGCAGGTGGTGAAGTTATTACGAGATTGACTTGTCGAGTTATACTTTTCTCCTCTTTGTTCGACATGGGCACTGGCTGTATCATTGATGTAATGTGCCCTTTAGATGGAACATATCCTTCATCGTCGTCGCGTCCCTGATTTGGTTGATCTTGGATCTTGGGAGCTCCACTGTTCCCTTGTTGGGTTGTTGGTGCGTTGCTTGTGTTTCCATCGTATCCCTGCCATTTTGCTTCGGCTTGTTTATTGAGTGCTGCTTCCTGCAGTTTCAAGAATGTAGTGCAATCTTTCATTACGTGTCTGGATACACGTTTCCCATCGACAAATGCAGGGTGAATATGACATGGTCCGTTGAGCATATCTTCTGGTGATGGGTTATACTCTCTAGGTTCCCTTGGTTGAAACTTTCTGTAGTCTTCTTTTCCGTAGCTACGGTATCCTGAGCTTTTACGGTCATTACTTTGGTAGCTGTTATCTTTGTATCCTGCGGCTACTTGGCTGTGAGAGCCATAGTTGTCGTAGTTGCTGCGTTGACCTCCATACCTGTTTCCTCTATCATCCTCCAGTGATCACGTGCGTTTATTGTTGTACGCATCTTCTCCATCTGCAAATCTGTTTGCTACATCCATTAGATCTGATACTGTTTTCGGCTTTATCCTGCCCATTTCTTCGACTAGGTCTCCTCGTCGTAACCCAATTATGAACGCATCTATTGCTCTCTCATCTGAGACTTCGACTGCCGAGTTTTTGATTATACTCCACCTTTGGATGTATGCCCTTAATGTTTCCCCACGTTGCTGCACGCAGGCTTTGACTTCTTCTATAGATGCTGGCTGCTTGTATGTCGACTTGAAGTTACTCGTGAATTGCTTTGTGAGTTCTTCCCAGCTTCCAATTGTTTCCTCTCCTAGTTTGCTTAACCATGACCTTGCTGCACTGGTGAGGTGTAACTGCAAACTTTGCATTGTTGTTTCCCTAGTTCCTCCTAATATTTTTACTGCTTGCAGGTAGTCTGAAAGCCATGACTGTGGCTCCTGAGATCCATCGTACTTTTGCTGGTCATGAGGTAATTTGAAGCCTTTGGGTACTGGCGTGATGCGAACCCTGCGGGTAAAGCATGGTGCCCCCATCTCCTTTTCATTGTCTTCATAGTCGCGTGTTTTATCTGGGGTTCTGGATCGTCGGGTTACTTTGTTTTTTGGACTACTATATCGTCCTGGTGACGGTGTCCTAGATCGTCGACTTCCACTTCTATGCTGAGGACTATTGTGATGGCGTGGTGACCTTGGTTTATGGGTTCCTTTGTTGCGATACACTTCCTCCTCTTTTGCTGATAATTTGTTGCCTACCATCTTCAATCCGTTTAGTGCTGCGCGATGCATATGTTCCCTCGGATCTCCTGGATTAGGTCATGTTGTATATAAGTATGCTTGAGCTGCCACCAGTGCTGCTTCAGGAGTTTTTGGTATAATGTTTCCTTGATCGTCGACCGATAGGAAGGACGAGTCGAGGTTTTTCGAGATACTTTGCCTTTCTGAATGCCCGAGATTCTCATATCTTGATCCATGCCGATGATGCCTTCTGTTTGTGTACGATGCATCGCTTTGTGCTCTGCGAGCAGCGTCGCTTGCTGCAATGGCTGAGTCCTTCCTTTTATGTATTTCAATCCTTTCTTTTGCTAATAACTTCGCGTGCTGCCTTAGGGCGTAATGTTATCCCAAAAGCATGTTTTGGCTGGGATTTGCTAGTATTGGTGTGCCGTGCTCCACGGCTGTATTGATTGTTCTCCACTCATCTTCTGATAGTCGAACTTTTACCCTTGTTGCGAGGGAGTCAGCGGTTTCTCCTTCCGCTAAGTGGTTTGCTCCTCTGTGTTTGCTGGATTGAGCACTGGATTGTTGTTGTCATTGAGTTCTTCTGAATTGTCTTCTGTGATGGCTAATATCTGGCATCGATTGTCGAGTTTGCCGTTGTAACTTGAGAAGATCGAATTATCATCTTCAGAAAGTTATAGTCCTGTTTTCCAAGTGTCCGTTGATTGATCTGAGATGTCGTCGTGGTAGATCATGAGATCTTCGAGTTGAACCTCTAGGTTGAAGTTTTCCATGGTTTCGTCGCCTTCTGCGATTTTTCTTTCTTCTTCTTCCTCCAAGCTGATCGGCGAGTTTACCTCGCTGGAAGAATCTTCTGATGATTCTGACATTGCTATAGTCTTGGGCTCACTTGCCGACGGATCTGGTTTCGTCAGATCTGAAAGGCAAATCGAACCTAGTGATCCGACGCGAAAGTTTAGACTTCCGATCATCAAATCCATATCCTGATCCATGCTTTCGAATACTTGTGTGAAACTTGACTAGTGAGGTTGAAAATCGACAGTTCCGAAGGGTATCTGAATTTCGTCGACTTGCGGATTGTTGTTGGCTGAAAACAAAAAAGCCGTCAAATTCATGATTCCAACGCCCAGAGTCACCATGGTCGGCGCTAATTGACGAGGGGTTAACTCGACAAATGTCCTAGATGAAGGACTTAGGATCGGGGAGATAGGGTGTCGGATGAACTCGAAGGTAAACTCAGTCAAACAACGTGGCTATGAAAGTAAACGTGGGTGTAAAACCTGGCTTGCTTTCAATCTGGCCTACACCATCCCCTCCTGGCCCCTATATATAGGTGGCCAGGTCTCGAGGATCGGGTAGGGTCCGATACAGATTACAATATCGACATACGGTAAGAACTCGTATTTCGACTCGTATTACAATTGGGCCTAGCTTAACGGGCCTCAGGGGTACTCAACTGACGGGCTCTATTATCTATACCCTTGTCACCAGCAATATAAGAGTGGGTAGGGGCTGGCGGCCAGGGGCTGGGCACCGGCCAAACCCTAGTCTCCCTCTTGGACTCAATTAACTAACGGTTTGACTCAACCTTGTCTAGATACAAGCTGACCCAACATGGGTGTAGCCTTATGTGGCTCACAGGCCTATATGGCGCCTACCTGGTGTCTCTAGGCACAGCAGCTAGGTGCTGGTGCGCCTCCCTCTCTTGGCGTGTTGGTTCTCTTCATGTAGACCACCTGCCTCCCTCTCCTCCCTCGCATCCAAGTGCATGAATTCATCTCTTGTCACCAAGTGCTACATCTCTTCTCCTCCTCGCACTATGCCTTCTTCAACAAACCTGAGTATGCACACATACAAAGACTTAGGTGGCATAAAGCTCTCATTAATAAATACGTCAGGTTCAACTAAGAATAAATTCACCTGATCTTGTAGTAGCTTAGCACGATCTCTAGTGATACGTCCAATCCTGATATCATCAGTGGGAACCTTCTTTGAAGCAATGGTTTGGTCATCATCAAGAGGTGAAGATGGAACAAGTGTAGGGACGTCCTCATCATCTCTCCCCCCTTCAAAAAGCGTCGACCTCGATGCGGCCAAGTCTTCTCCAATATATGGTGTCAAATCAGCAACATTGAAAGAATTACTCACACCAAACTCATCTGTCGGAAGGTCAATCGTGTACGCATTTTCATTTATCTTGGATAAAACTTTGTAAGGTTTGGCGCCGCGCGATAGTAGCTTGGAGCACCGCAGATGTGGAAAACGGTCCTTGCGGAAGTGGACCCACACCAAATCACCAGGATCCAATAGCACCTCCTTGCACCGCTAGTTCTTTTTGTCAGCAACAGTCTTGCCCATCTTCTTTATTGCCTAATTTGTCTTCTAATCAGCACACTTGGACGCCTCCATGTTGGCGCATTGATGCAATGGGAGTGGCAGCAAATCAAGCGGCGTAATGGGTTTAAAACCATACAACACCTCAAAAGGGCACAACTATGTTGTAGAATTCACCGCCCAGTTGTATGCGAACACAACAAGAGGCAAGCACTCCTCCCACTCGCGCAGATTCTTCTTAATCATCGATATCAATAGTACCAACAATGTCCTGTTCACCACCTCCGCCTTACCATCTGTTTGTGGATGACTTGTATTGCTAAATAAGAGCTTCGTCCCCAGCTTTCCCCACAACGTCTTCCAAAAGTAGCTCATGAACTTGATGTCTCGATCAGAAACAATCATCCTCGACACTCCATGTATGTGCACGATCTCCATGAAAAACAGATTAGCAATATGCGATGCATCGTCGATTTTGTGGCAGGCAATAAAGTGTGACATTTTAGAAAACCTATCAACTACCACAAATATCGAATCATGGACTCTCTTTGTTCTAGGAAATCCTAACACAAAATCCATACTAATATCCTCCCATGGTGTAGTAGGCGCAGGCAAAGGTGTATACAAACCGTGGGGCTTCAACTTAGATTTGGATGTGTTACATGTGATGCAGCACTTGACGTAACGGTCCACGTCCAGGCGCATGCTTGGCCAATAAAAATGATCAGCGAGAATGAGCAATGCCTTTTCACGTCCAAAGTGACCCGCTAATCTTCTTGCATGTGATTCCTGCAATAATAGCAAACGCACCGACGACTCTGGAACACATAATTTGTTAGCACGAAACAAATACCCATCATGAATGTGAAATTTATCCCATGCTTTCCCCAATGAACATAAACGATATGGTTCCGCAAAATCAACATCAGTGACATATAAATCACACAAACTCTCTAAACCAAGAACTTTAACATCAAGTTGTGTTAGTAGCATATGTTTCCTAGATAGAGCATCAACAACAACGTTATCGTTCCCTTTTTTATACTTTATAATGTAGGGAAACAACTCAATAAATTCAACCCACTTAGCTAGGCGCCTATGCAAGTTAGATAGTGCTTTCAAATATTTCAAAGCCTCATGATCAGAATGTATGATAAATTATTTTGGCCACAAATAAAGTTGCCAAACCTCAAGAACTCTAACAAGCGCATACTATTCTTTATCATAGACAGAGTAATTCAATCATGCACTAGAAAGTTTCTCAGAAAATATGCAATGGGTCGCCCCTCTTGCATCAGCACACCACCAATACCTATGCCACTAGCGTCACATTCAATCTCAAATTGTTTGGAAAAATTAGGTAGTGCAAGTAATGGTGCAATAACAGATTTTTCAAGCAATCAAATGCATCTTGTTGTGCTGCGCCCAACTCAAAAGGAACACCTTTGTTAGTCAAATCATTCATAGGCGCAGCAATAGTACTAAAATATTTCACAAAACAATGATAAAAACCAGCAAGTCCTAGGAAACTACGAACTTGACTAATATTAATCAGAACAGGCCAATTTTGCATAGATTCTATCTTAGAAACATCAACAGCAACTCCATCTTTGGAGACAACATAACCCAGAAATATCACCTTATCTTTTGCAAATATACACTTCTCAATATTACCATACAATTTAGCATCTCGTAATACTTGCAAATGTCTAAGATGATCACAATGTTCAGATTCAGTGTGGCTGCAAACTAATATATCATCAAAATACGCAACCATAAACTTACCAATAAAATCACGCAAAACATGGTTCATTAATTTCATAAAAGTGCTAGATGCATTAGTCAACCCAAATGGCATAACTAACCACTCATATAAACCAAATTTTGTTTTAAAGGAAATTTTCCATTCATCCCATTCCTTCATCCTAATCTGATGATAACCACTACGCAAATCAATTTTAGAGAAAATAGTAGCACCACTCAATTCATCTAGTATTTCTTCCAAACGTGGAATAGGATGACGGTATCGAATAGTGATGTTGGTAATTGCTCTACAATCTACACACATGCGCCATGTACCATATTTTTTAGGAACCAAAATAATAGGAACATCACAACGGCTCAAGCTTACGCGAATATAACCTTTGTCGAGTAGCACTTGTACTTGTTTCTGGATTTACTTTGTTTCCTTGGGATTCGTCCTATACGGTGCTCGGTTCGGCAACGTCGCGCCCGGAATGAGGTTAATCTGATGCTCAATACCACGCAATGGTGGTAGTCCTACTAGTACCTCCTCTGGAAAAACGTCAACGAACTCCTGCAAAACAGTGGAAACACCAAGAGAAAGTGGGGTATTATTGTTAGAAACCTTAATCTGTCCCTTGTACACAAGCACAAGAGGGATCGCCGTCGGATCATCGCCAAACTCTCGCAAATCCTCCTTGGTGGCTATCAATATGTAGGCTCCCGTATTAGTCATCATGGTCGCAGCATGGGCTGGACCATCGGCATCGCCAAGCTGTGGCAGAGAAGTGGCGCATGGCATAAATGATGCGCCAAAGGCAGCAGGCACGGCGCGCGGCTATCGCGGCAGGAGCAGCCTGTGCGGCAGACGCGACTGACGCGGGAAGGTCCGCCGGTGCGGCAGGAGCTGCCGGCACGGCAGGAGCAGCTGACATGGCAGGTACTGCAGGTGCGACAGGTGCAGGCATTACAGCCGATGTGAGCGCGGTCAGCGCGCACGGTGCGTCAGTAGGTGTGGCGCAAGATAGCACAAGCTCTGCGCAGCAGCAAAACAAGAAGTGAAGTCAGCTGCGGCAGACGCTGAAAAAGGGTCATACACCGCCAAGGATGGTTCCCGTCATTGGTCTCCCTACTCTATTCGGACCTCCATTTTTTGACGAGACTCATTAACAATAGCTTGCGGTGTCATTGGCCGAAGAATAATTGCCTTGCCGTTCCAACAAAGCTGATGTGTGTTGGCCTTCCCATTTTGACAGACGTCTCTATCATACTGCCATGGACGGCCCAACAATAAGTGACACACAATCATAGGAACCACATCGCACTCAACAGTGTCCGTGTACATACCAATTGAAAAATCCACACACACCGTGTTGGTGATCTTCATCTCACCTGTCGGTGGATTTCGTGTCACAAGAACACGGGGTACCACATGAAGGACCCAAAGGATTCGAACGCAGGGGGCTATACGCGCGAGATCTAGAGTGCGACAAAACACGGCTATGGAAGACTCGAGATGCCAGAGAGCTCAATGCACGACAGAGAGGGACGCCGATCTTTACCCAGGTTTAGGGCCCTCGTGGTGAGGTAAAACCCCTACTTCCTGCCTTCTTGTATTGCAACGCGAGACCTTGCGAGGAGTACAAGATCTTGGTTACAAAGCTCTAACTGGCCAGAGGTAGAAGAGCCAACTTAGCCTAGCTAGGAGCTCAGAATTGGGGATCCTTTCTAAGGGGCAGCCTCCCCTCTTTTTATAGCACTGAGGTCCTCATTCCCCTCATCAACTTGGGGAAGGGGATCCCACAATACGGCCAAGGATGGGACAGTTGTCGTCTTCAGTCTTCGGTGGTCTTGGTCTACGTAGAGCAGTGGCGCCGGTCCACGGGAGTGGGTGGAGGAAAGCTGACGTCCTCCTCTGGCGTCGTGCATCGTCCACCCTATTTTTAGGGGGGGGGAAACAACCACCGTGCAGCTTTATGCAGGCACGACAGAGGTTGGTCGCCCCCTTGTCGGGGTAGCATGGACATCACGCAATCTTTTTCTTTTTTTTTGAGAAAAAGCACGCAATCTTCTGGTCTTATCCTTTCACCACCGCATGATTGTGCTGAGCTGGCGTAGATCTGGTCCCTCCCCTCACGAGGAGCACCTCGCGAGGAGGTCTTCTGGTCCTTAGCGGTTTTATCGTCGTTCTCCTCATGAGGAGCCTCCTCATGAGGGGCTTCATTGCTGGGCTTCGATCTTCATTACGCTCCTAGGCCGAAGCTAGGCCGTTGAAGTGGCCCAAGAGCAGGTGGACCGGGATACCCCGGTATCCAGAACACCGACAGTAGCCCCCGGGAGCCTGGCCCGCAAACGCGCCCTCTCTAGGGAGCAAAGGGTCAGGGGCCCCCAGTAGCTGCTAGGCCCTCCAACGGCATGCGTCAACACATGTGGTCAGAGGACAATGTGAAGATGCAGAGACCGTGAACACGTGGTGCGGTCTTGGCTGGCGAGACGAAGCGGCGAGCGACGCGGCAGTCCCCGATGCGTCAAACTGTCATGATGACGCGTCACTTCACTGCAGGAGTACTACATCGACGCTCTGATTCACACGCTGGGACTTGACGTTCTGATGTCGGCCGCCCCCTTTCAATGTTGCTTCCTCGATGCCCTTTGCACTCCACTTGACCCCTCCCAGTACTACTCCAGCACCGATGAGAGCTTCCCTTGTGCCATGGATCCTTCTTCCTCCTCCGCCGCCGCTGGATCCTCCGACCTAGGGAAGAAACGCTAGGGTGCCCCTTGGGCAGCCAAAACAAGCCGAAGGTGCCCGACCCTCTATGCATCGGTGCGCCGACGCAGGGCATGGAGAACCGCGCCGCCTTGAGGGCCTCCTCGGCTCTGACCCTTCGGGGTCCGGCACCGGGAGGTTCCTTGGCTGCGCCGCCACCACGAGTGGCGGCAATGTCGGCTCCCCGCTCCATGGGAGCATTGATCGGGTGCTCCAGGAGGCAGAGGCAGTCCTCGGCCCCCTTCCTCCTGCCATTGAAGACCCGGTGCCATCGGAGGTGGCACCCTTCGTGATTGATGTGGTTGCGAATCCCCGCCGCCTGGCAGTGGCGGCCTTGGGACCCCTCATCGTGCCGGGGTCCCATTTCTTGGAGCTCCTCGTCGTCGTCTAGGACGGGAGCTTCGTCACCCTTCGGTTGCCCAATGCGATCTCCGCCCCCGGCTTTGGCGTCGGCGAGGTCGTGCTGGTGGACCAGAGCAGGCCAGAACTAATCTGGCCTGTGGACATCATGCTCGGCGTTAACGCCGTCTTCTCTGGGTGCTAGAGGGCTTTCGCCCTCGGCCACCACCTCCACGTCGGTGACAACCTCGCCTTCCGCTTCAGGTGGGGGGCGCTGGAGGCCTCGGTGCGGGTCTTCGATGCCAATGGCATCCGCCGCACCTACCCCCTCCCCGCGGCGATGGAGTGAAGAGGTGGCGTTGCCTCGACGGTCTTCTGGGGAGGAGAACTATTCTTCTCCCCTCTTTTGAGTAGTTGTTGTTGCCACCGTGCCGTGCTTTTGCATCTTCCCCTGTTGGGGCTTGTTAATGATGCCGCTGCTTCATTATTGTCGTTTCTTCTCCTTTCACTTTTTATTCCTTTGCTCTGTCTTGGTCGTCCGCTCGCTCGAGAGCCCTGGCGAGTTGCTTGCACTCGTGGGAAGCCTCCCAGCGCTTCAGAGCTCATGACAGGGTCGGCGTTGGCGACAAAGATTGCACGTCCTGAGACAAGTAGTTGAAGAAAGAGTTGGAAAACACAAAAAACCCCAAATCCCCAAAAATGAAAAAGTGAATCGATAAAACAAATGGAAAAAGAAAGGCGAATAAGATGCCCATGTGACCGGCACAGGGACCTTCCTCGTCGTGAGGGAGCACGACACTATCTGTGCCAGCAGCTAAGAGCAAATTGCTGCACGTGGCGATTCACATGGCCTTCCTCGGTGTGAGGGAAGCTGGACCCTCACGGACGCGAAAGCATCGACGCTTAAGAGGGCCCAGAGGCCGTCGACACCTCATTGAGGATTTCTCGTGAGGTGAAGGGCCTGGCGCGGACCTCCGGACCTGCGTCTCCTTCGCAAGATGATCGGAGCGGCATTAGTCTTCGATGATCCTGCCATGTTCAGCCTTCCTCGAGCGAGGGGAATCTTGGCTCCTGCGGATGCTAAGTGCATCGACGCGTCAGAACGCTCACGCGAGGGATGCTCATCTGTCCTTATTGGGTGCCTTAGGCACACCTTGGAATTTTCAAAGATTTCTTATTTTCCGGTGTACTATGCGAGGAACTAAGCACCACGGGCACGTGGAGGTGATCAATATTGGGGCCGTCGCCCCTGACCAAAGCTCAGTCCCTTTGGGTTTTTCAGGCTTGCTGTTTTTCTGGGCGAAGGCCCCAGCATAGACACGTGCCCAGCTTTTCAGCCCCCTTCCGCGTGAAGTACAACAGAAAAAATGGACTTCATGCCATTACAATATCATGCCGAAGCAGAGGAGCTATATGCACTTTAACTTAATCTTAGTGTTGAATAGTTGTTTAAGTTAATACAAAGTGCCATCGTGACGGTCTTTATCTCCTCGCGAGGAACCTATGGGTTGAACTTTCTCAGATGAGCTATGTTCCATTGGTTCCCCACTGGTACGCCTTCTATAGTTTCTAGCCGTGCTGAGCCTGGCCTGGTGATGTGCGTCACCTTGAAGGGTCCTCCCCGTATTGGCGATAGCTTGTGGAGGCCCTCGTGGGAGAGTATCCTCCTGAGCACCAGATCACCGACCTCCAGAGTCCTTGCTCGAACGTGGCAGCTATGGTAGTGGCGCAAGCCCTGCTGGTATCTTGCAGCACGAAGTGCTGCCTGACACCGGTCTTCTTCAAGCTGGAGGAGGCGATCGTTGATGAGGTCCTCTTGATGCAGCTCATTTAATGCGAGTACCCTTGGCGATCCGAACTTGACGTCGGTAGGAAGGACAACCTCCGCCCCATAGACCAAGAAGAATGGAGTCTCCCCGATTGGCTTGGTTGTGCTGGTACGAATGGACCACATGACGGATTGGAGGTTGTCTAACCATTTCCTGCTGCAGGCCTCGAGCTTGGAGTTGAAGCTTCTTGTCTTCAGGACCTTAAGGACTTCGGCGTCTACATGTTTGGCCTGCCCATTGCTCCTGGGATGAGCGACAGAGGCAAAGCAGATCTTGATGCCAACCGATGCGCAGTATTCCCGGAATAGTCTGCTGGTGAACTGGCTGCCGACCTGGCCGGGATGGTGTGCACTGGCTCCACCTCCGCCCAATTGGTAAACTTTTGGATGGTGACATAGAGGTAGCGATAGCCCCCTTGTGCTCTAGGAAATGGACCCAGGATGTCCAGCCCCCAAACGGTGAAGGGCCAGGTGAGCGGGATGGTCTGTAGCTCCTACGCTGGTTGATGAATTTGCTTGGCGTGGAATTGGCATGCCTCGCACCTCTTGACAATCTCGGCGGCGTTTGAGAGCACCGAAGGCCAGTAGAAGCCGCTGCGATACGCTTTCCCGGCGAGTGTGATAGCTGAGGAATGATGCCCACAATCACCAGCGTGGATGTCCCTGAGGAGTTCTTGGCCTTCGTGAGTCGAGATGCACTTCAGAGCGACACCGCTGGGGCAACGCCGGTACAAATTGCCATCTTTGATGCAGTATCCAGAGGCCTGACGCACAATTCTTTCAGCCTTCGACTCCTCCTCAGGAAGCTTGCCACTGACGAGGAAGGCCTTGAGCTCGAGGATCCAATCCACTCCCTCCTGCCTCACCAGTGCCAGGAGAACACGGTTGCCTGAGGATGGCCTGCAGTCCGGAGCCCCCTTGCTCCGGTGGCAGTGGCAAAGCGGGAGGAAGTTCTGATACCATTGATGGTGGAGAAGCCGACGGCTTGAAGAGGCACTCCTCGAAGACCCCGGCTGGCTGCGCCAGGCGATGAGAGGCACGCTTGGCAATTTCATCTGCCTCCACATTCTCCCCTCGAGGGATGTGCTTTCATTCCAGGCCTTGGAAGTGCTTCTCCATCTTCCGGTGCTTTTTGAGATAAGCCGCCATATGCTCATCCTTTGGCGTGTACCTCTTGTTGGAGAAGTTCATGACCAGTTGTGAATCTCCCTTGACGATGAGGCGCTTGATGCCCAAAGCACTTGATGCCCTTAGGCCAGCAAGGAGTCCTTCATATTCCGTGATGTTGTTGGAGACCTTGTGCTCTGGCTTAGCATAGTAGAGCTTGTCCCCGGATGGAGAGGTGAGAACGGCCCCAGCCCCCGCGCCGGGAAGGTTGAAGGCGCCATCGAAGTGCATGACCCAGAGACCTGGGGCCTCCTCTCCAGGAAGCGTAGATTCCGCCTCGGGGGGCTCATCGGCAAATGGATCAGCCCACTCGGCGGTGAACTCCGCTAAAGCTTTGCTCTTGATTACCTTGGTGGTTTCAAAGGAGATCTCGAATGGTTGGAGTTCCATGGCCCACTCTGCCACCCTCCTGGTGACATTTGGGTTCCTTCCCATCCGAGCCCCCAAGGCCTTAGGCATGAGCCTTTAGAAAGTCACCACTGTGTTCTCCAAGCCAAAGGGCATGCAGATGTAGCAGTACACCCCGCAAGGTGTGATGATGGCCGTTTTTTCCTCGTCCTCCTTTGCCATCTTGATTTGATGATAGCCGGAGAATGCATCCAAGAAGTAAAGGAGGTCACAGCCTGCGTGATATGGGCACGACGGAGGAGGTGAAGCCCAATTTCAGGACTCCACCAAGATGAGGGAAGCTCGTTGCATATTGGCACGCCAGGACGACCTACGATATGTAATAATTAGTCTAAGGTTGTGTCAGCAATTTATATTCATGCATATGTTATTTCGTAGCTAGGTCTAGTTGTGGGCCACCTAGGTTTTATTGTGTGTTTTGGGTTTGGGCCTGTCCAAGCCCAACAGTTTTCTGGCCATCTATATAAGGAGGCCAGCAGTCTAGGGTTTGGGGAGTTCAGAATTTTAGTTTACAAACTATCATGTTGTCTTTCTTGGTGAAGCATCCCTCCGGGGACGGCGATGCCGTTTATCGAATAAAGTTGCTGCGGAGGTTCTTGTGTTCATCAAGGATTGTCGTGCTTTGGTTTGAGGCGTGGTGTTCATCATCACGTTGCTTGCTGGATTCTTCCTCGTCTTTAGGTGACGTTCTTTGCGTTATTGGAAGATTGCTATCCGGGCAGACTCGCTGTGAAAGATCGGGACAAAACTCATAGGATCACCGGCGTGATCCTTATCATGATTATATGGGCACGACGGAGGAGGTGAAGCCCAATTTCAGGACTCCACCAAGATGAGGGAAGCTCGTTGCATATTGGCACGCCAGGACGACCTACGATATGTAATAATTAGTCTAAGGTTGTGTCAACAATTTATATTCATGCCTATGTTATTTCGTAGCTAGGTCTAGTTGTGGGCCACCTAGGTTTTATTGTGTGTTTTGGGTTTGGGCCTGTCCAAGCCCAACAGTTTTCTGGCCATCTATATAAGGAGGCCAGCAGTCTAGGGTTTGGGGAGTTCAGAATTTTAGTTTACAAACTATCGTGTTGTGTTTCTTGGTGAAGCATCCCACCAGGGACGGCGATGCCGTTTATTGAATAAAGTTGCTGCGGAGGTTCTTGTGTTCATCAAGGATTGTCGTGCTTTGGTTTGAGGCGTGGTGTTCATCATCACGTTGCTTGCTGGATTCTTCCTCGTCTTTAGGTGACGTTCTTTGCGTTATTGGAAGATTGCTATCCGGGCAGACTCGCTGTGAAAGATCGGGACAAAACTCATAGGATCACCGGCGTGACCCTTATCATGTGGTATCAGATTACTGGGTTTATCACGGCGAGTGTTTTCTGTTGATTGCTTGATCTACAGATTGTTCTTTGTCGACAGATTTCCGATCAGATTTGTTTCAGATTGTTCTTCTCTGCGCATATTTCCGATCAGATCTGTAAGGTGTTTCAGGATCTGGTGTTCATTTTTTTTTTCCGTCAGCAGCGAGGGATTTGGAATCAGTTACTTCGTTGCTTCCAATTTCGGATTGATCCAAGTCAAGAAAAAGCACGAGCATAGGAAACCGGGCGGCACACAGGAAGCTGATCATTGCCCCGTTCGCATCTACCAAAGTCCAGACCATCCACATCCACCAGATCCGATCGTGGCCAGTTGAAAGAAAAAAAAATTCATGTGGAATCGATAGCTGGTGCAGGCAGATCCGATCTGAGCGGTTTCAGTCAAAAAAAAAAGGGAAACTGCGCTGCCTCGATCGCTGGATAAGGACCACGCCGGTGATCCGATGAGTTTTGTCCCGATCTTTCACAGCGAGTCAAACCAATAGATAAATCTTCCAATCACGCGAACAACGTCACCTGAAGACGAGGACGAATCCAGCAAGCAACGTGATGATGAACACCATGCCTCAAACCAAAGCACGACAATCCTTGATGAACACAAGAACCTCCACAGCAACTTTATTCGATAAACGGCATCGCCGTCCCCGGAGGGATGCTTCACCAAGAAACACAACACGATAGTTTGTAAAACTAAACAACTGAACTCCCCAAACCCTAGACTGATGGCCTCCTTATATAGATGGCCAGAAAACTGTTGGGCTTGGACAGGCCCAAACCCAAAACACATAATAAAACCTAGGTGGCCCACAACTAGACCTAGCTACGAAATAACATAGGCATGAATATAAATTGCTGACACAACCTTAGACTAATTATTACATATCGTAGGTCGTCCTGGCGTGCCAATATGCAACGAGCTTCCCTCATCTTGGTGGAGTCCTGAAATTGGGTTTCACCTCCTCCGTCGTGCCCATATCACATGATAAGGATCACGCCGGTGATCCTATGAGTTTTGTCCCGATCTTTCACAGCGAGTCTGCCCGGATAGCAATCTTCCAATAACGCAAAGAACGTCACCTAATGACGAGGAAGAATCCAGCAAGCAACGTGATGATCAACACCACGCCTCAAACCAAAACATGACAATCCTTGATGAACACAAGAACCTCCGCAGCAACTTTATTCGATAAACGGCATCGCCGTCCCCGGAGGGATGCTTCACCAAGAAACACAACACGATAGTTTGTAAACTAAAATTCTGAACTCCCCAAACCCTAGACTGCTGGCCTCCTTATATAGATGGCCAGAAAACTGGTGGGCTTGGACAGGCCCAAACCCAAAACACACAATAAAACCTAGGTGGCCCACAACTAGACCTAGCTACGAAATAACATAGGCATGAATATAAATTGCTGACACAACCTTAGACTAATTATTACATATCGTAGGTCGTCCTGGCGTGCCAATATGCAACGAGCTTCCCTCATCTTGGTGGAGTCCTGAAATTGGGCTTCACCTCCTCCGTCGTGCCCATATCACTGCGGTGGAGTCGACGTTTGATCTATCCTCGGGAGCGGGTAAGGATCCTTAGGGCAGACCTTGTTGAGACTAATGAAGTCCACGCAGAGGCGCCCAATGCCGTTAGCATTTGGCACAACCACCGGATTGGCGATCCACATGGGGTGAGCCACCTCGCGTATCAACTTGGCCCGATTCAGCTTCTCGATCTCTTGGAAGATGAAGTCTTGTTTCTCTTGCGCTTGCTTCCTTGTCTTCTGCTTCACTGGGTGTGCCTGAGGGCACACGGCTAAGTGGTGCTCAATCACCTCCCTGGGAACGACGGGCATATTTGACGGTGTCCAAGCGAACATGTCAGAGTTTGCCTGCAGGAAGGTGACGAGCGTCCTTTCCTATTTGGGGGAAAGTCCTGCCCCGATGGTGACGAAATTCTCGCAGCCCCAACCTGCAATGGAACCTTCTTTGTAGTAGAGCGCTCTGGGGTAAACTGCGGCCTCCTCCCTAAGGGTACCGCAACTTCCCCGCTGCTCATGTCCAGCATTGGATGGACCAGGTCCTCTGACAAGGGTATAGATAATAGAGCCCGTCAGTTGCATACCCCTGAGGCCCGTTAAGCTAGGCCCAATTATAATACTAGTCGAAATACGAGTTCTTACCGTATGTCGATATTGTAATCTGTATCGGACCCTACCCGATCCTCGAGACTTGGCCACCTATATATAGGGCCCAGGAGGGGACGATGTAGGCCAGATTGAAAGCAAGCCAGGTTTTACACCCACGTTTACTTTGATAGTCACCTTGTTTGACTGAGTTTACCTTCGAGTTCATCCGACGCCCTATCTCCCCGATCCTAACTCCTTCATCTAGGACATTTGTCGAGTTAACCCCTCGTCAATTGGCGCCGACCGTGGGGACTCTGGGCGTTGGAATCATGAATTCGACGGTTTTTTTTTTTAGCCAACAGCAATCCGCAAGTCGACAAAATTCAGATACCCTTCGGAACTGTCGATTTTCAACCTCACCAGTCAAGTTTCACACAAGTATTCGAAAGCATGGATCAAGATATGGATCTAACGATCGGAAGTCTAAACTTTCGCGTCGGATCACTAGGTTCGATTCGCCTTTCAGATCCGACGAAATCGGATCCGTCGGCAAATGAGCCCAAGACAGTAGCAATGTCAGAATCATCAGAAGATTCTTTCAGCGAGGTAAACTTGCCGATCAGCTTGGAAGAAGAAGAAGAAAGAAAAATCACAGAAGGCGACGAAACCTTGGAAAACTTCGACCTAGAGGTTCAACTCGAAGATCTCATGATCTACCACGATGACATCTCAGATCAATCAACGGACACTTGGAAAACAGGGCTAAAACTTTCTGAAGATTATAATTCGATCTTCTCAAGTTACAACGGCAAACTCGACAATCGATGCCAGATATTAGCTATCACAGAAGACAATTCAGAAGAACTCGATGACAACAATAATCCAGTGCTCAATCCAGCAAACATAAACAGAGGAGCAAACCACTTACGGAAGGAGAAACCGCTGACTCCCTCGCAACAAGGGTAAAAGTTTGACTATCAGAAGATGAGTGGAGAACAATCAATATAGCCATGGAGCACGGCACACCAATACCAGCAAATTCCAGCCAAAACATGCTTTTGGGATACCATTACGCCCTAAGGCAGCAGGCGAAGTTATTAGCAAAAGAAAGGATTGAAATACAGAAAAGGAAGGACTCAGCCATTGCAGCAAGCGACGCTGCTTGCAGAGCACAAAGCGATGCATCATACACAAACAGAAGGCATCATTGGCATGGATCAAGATATGAGAATCTCGGGCATTCAGAAAGGCAAAGTATCTCGAAAAACCTTGACTCGTCCTTCCTATCGGTCGACGATCAAGGAAACATTATACCAAAAACTCCTGAAGCAGCACTAGTGGCAGCTCAAGCATACTTATATACAACACGACCTAATCCAGGAGATCTGAGGGAACATATGCATCGCGCGGCACTAAACGGATTGAAGATGGTAGGCAACAAACTATCAGCAAAAGAGGAGGAAGTGTGTCGCAACAAAGGAACCCATAAACCAAGGTCACCACGCCATCACAACAGTCCTCGGCATAGAAGTGGAAGTCGATGATCTAGGACACCGTCACCAGGACGATATAGTAGTCCAAAATACAAAGGAACCCAACGATCCAGAACCCCAGATAAAACACGCGACTATGAAGACGATGAAAAGGAAATGGGGGCACCATGCTTTACCCAGAGGGTTCGCATCACGCCAGTACCCAAAGGCTTCAAATTACCTCATGACCAGCAAAAGTACAATGGATCTCAGGAGCCACAGTCATGGCTTTCAGATTACCCGCAAGCAGTAAAAATATTAGGAGGAACCAGGGAAACAGCAATGCAAAGTTTGCAGTTACACCTCACCGGTGCAGCAAGGTCATGGTTAAGCAAACTAGGAGAGGAAATAATTGGAAGCTGGGAAGAACTCACAAAGCAATTCACGAGTAACTTCAAGTCGACATACAAGCGGCCAGCATCTATAGAAGAAGTCAAAGCCTGCATGCAGCAACACGGGGAAACAATAAGGGCATACATCCAAAGGTGGAGTATAATCAAAAACTCGGTAGTCGAAGTCTCAGATGAGAGAGCAATAGATGCATTCATAATTGGGTTACGACGAGGAGACCTAGTCGAAGAGATGGGCAGGATAAAGCCGAAAACAGTATCAGATCTAATGGATGTAGCAAACAGATTTGCAGATAGAGAGGATGCGTGCAACAATAAACGCACGCGATCACCGGAGGATGATAGAGGAAACAGGTATGGAGGTCAACGCAGAAGATCCCGCAACTACGACAACTATGGCTCTCACAGCCAAGTAGCCGCAGGATACAAAGATAACAGCTACCAAAGTAACGACCGTAAAAGTTCGAGATACCGTAGCTACAGAAAAGAAGACTACAGAAAGTTTCAACCAAGGGAACCTAGAGAGTATAACCCATCACCAGAAGATATGCTCAACGGACCATGTCATATTCACTCTGCATTCGTCGATGGGAAACGTGTATCTAGACACGCAATGAAAGATTGCACTACGTTCTTGAAACTGCAGGAAGCAGCACTCAATAAACAATCCGAAGCAAAATGGCAGGGATACGATGGAAACACAAGCAACGCACCAGCAACCCAACAAGGGAACAGTGGAGCTCCCAAGAACCAAGATCAACCAAATCAGGGACGCGACGATGACGACGGATATGTTCCATCTAAAGGGCACATTACAGCAATGATACAGCCAGTGCCCAGGTCGAACAAAGAGGAGAAAAGCATAACTCGACAAGTTAACCTCGCAATAACTTCACCACTAGCAACAACAGAATATCTACATTGGTCGGAGCAACCCATAGAATTTAGCAGAGACGATCACCCAATATCAGTACCTCGGCCAGGAAACGCGCCCTTGGTACTCAAAGCCCAGATAGGGGCGTACGACGTCGACAGAATATTCATGGACGCAGGAAGTGGAATAAACCTGATCTTCGCAAAAACTCTACGGGCAATGCATGTTTCATTAGAGTTCCTGAAGCCAACTGACTGCTCCTTCCACGGAATAGTCCTAGGGAGTGCTAACTATCCACTTGGTCGAATAGCACTCAACGTTTGCTTCGGAAATCGGCAAAACTACAGAAGGGAGAAACTCAACTTTGAAGTCATGGACTGGCCATCACAATATCACGCGATCCTCGGGCGACCCGCATTCTCACAATTCATGGTAGTGCCTCACTACACGTATCTGGTCCTAAAAATGCCAGGACCCAAAGGAATTATTACAGTCAAAGGAAGCTTTGAGTTATCGGACCTGTGCGATAAGGAATTTCACAAGATGGCCCAAAACTTCGGCATGATGGCAAGCTACGGGGAACCCAAGACAAAAAGCGCGACTACAGGAGTCACGCAGCAACTCGAAGGAAACCCCAAAGAACCAGAAGTAAAGAAACCTCGGTTACAGCCGCCAGAGCAAGAGAAGTCTACAGGAGAAGAAGAGAAGACTCAAGAGACATAGGCGAACAAATAGAGTAGGAAAATACAGCTATAAAAGTCACGAGGTATTCCAGGGCAATACCCTCTAGATCCAGAACACAGGTCATCGGCCGGATCTCTTGGGTTATCCCATGTATCTTACATTATACGCATAAATAAAAGACAAAAGTTCCTATTATTTGAGTTTACGTGTCTCCAAAAGCTGTGGCAAACGCACCAACATACAGACAGAAGTGCAATGCCCTGAGGATAAAACATTCTGACACAACAAAGTCAGAAAGAAAAATAGTAAACTCTCGCATTATACGCACACAAATATTACATCAACGGCTGATCAGAATCATCTACGCCCAAAGGATCTAAATAGTGATGCTCGCGGAAAAACGCGGCATCCTCTCGAAGCAACCTAGCTATGAGCCTCCTAGCTGGTTGAAGGGTAGCATCCATATGAACTCGTAACTGAGCTCCTCCCGCAGGCAAGCTTAGTGACATGGAAATAAAATTAAGCCTCGGATGCCACTTGCGTGTCCAGCCAAGTGTGAAATTGGCACCAGCCACTAAGTTAAGCTCTATCAGACGATGAATCTGCTGAGTAGACCTAAAAACAGCAAGCAGCTATGGAAAAGTTCTAGGAAGAGGATTACGAGGAAGCATCACGGAATGCATAGTAGTCAAAGCTTTTCGACAACCATCAACCGCTTCTCCAATATGTTGAGCACGATCTTGGAGAAGCACAATAGCATTGCGACGCTGGGGTTCAGACCAAAAAGTTTCGACTCCACCTGATGAGCTCTCAAGAGCCGCGATCCATTCAGAAACACGGCGAGCTTCATCGACGAAGTCCAGGCAAGTACCTACAATAGCAAAAGTCATGGGCCAGCAGCGTTACAGCAGAAAAAGAAAAAGGGGAAAGTTGCAGGAAAAACTTACATCGCAGCAACTCGCAAGCACACTCGATAATACCAACGAGAAAGGAGTCGCACTCTTCCAATTGTACAATTTTAGCGGTCAGACTCGACACCTTATCCTCGAGTATAGATATCTGCTTCATAAAGCCGCAAGATTTGCTGGCTTTATCAATAGCCATCTGCGCTTGGCATTTAGACAAAGTCAAACAGCTTTCGAGATCTGCAATCCTTGAGGAATACTCATCGCATCGGCAAACAGGACGAGGAGGCGATGATGTCTACGCACGCGCCTGTTCTTGTAGACAGTGTTGGGCCTCCAAGTGCAGAGGTTTGTAGAACAGCAGCAAGTTTCCCTTAAGTGGATGACCCAAGGTTTATCGAACTCAGGGAGGAAGAGGTCAAAGCTATCCCTCTCAAGCAACCCTGCAATTACAATACAGAAAGTCTCTTGTGTCCCCAACACACCCAACACACTTGTCAGATGTATAGGTGCACTAGTTCGGCGAAGAGATAGTGAAATAAAAGTGGTAGTGATGATTATAAGTAGCAAATGTAATCTGAAATAAATATCGCTGCGAGCAAACATGTAACAAAACAGGAAGTAAACGGTGTGCAATGCTTGGAAACAAGGCCTAGGGATCATACTTTCACTAGTGGACACACTCCCAACAAATATAACATAATTGAACCAATAGATACTATCATCAATATGCAACTCAAAACAATTCTCCAATGGAAAACATACACTAATCATGCATAGGGCTACGAAGCACTCCTCAAAGTCCGTATGTACCCAAACTAGATTGTCCCACACTATCACCGTGAACGCACTAGATGGTTCCAACAAACACCAACATTTCATAGAGACATTAACCAAAAAGATACACATGATGCACACACTAGTCACCTTTACACCATGATACGAGGTATCTCCGGAGAGTATAATAATAAAGCATAGGAGTAGCATAATATCTGAAGAATAACATCTACCAATTCAACTAGATACAAAGCTCACGATCACATAAAGATCACATCATGGGAGAGAGAGGTGAACCACATAGCTACCGGTAGAGCCCTCAGCCCCGGGGGTGAACTACTCCCTCCTCATCATAGGAGACAGCAAGGTTGATGGAGACGGCGGAGACGGCGATGGAGACCGATGGAGATGGCTCCGGGGGCACTTCCCTGTCCCGGCAGGGTGCCGGAACAGAGACTTCTTTCCCCCAAAATTTGTCTTCGACGGCGGTGGCGCTGCGGAACTCTTCTGGAAATTTTGCCGACTCCCCTAGGGTTTTCCGTCCTGAGGCTTTGTATAGGCGAAGGGGCATCGTCAGGGGGCTGCCAGGGCATCCTCACACATAGGGGGCGCGGCCAGGGGCTGGGCTGCGCCCCCTCATTGTGAGGCTGGCCCCTGGCCCCCCTCTGGCTCTCTTTCGGTCCTCGTCCTTCGTCCGGGAAAAATAGGAGTTCTGGAACTTGTTTCGTCCAATTCCAAGAATATTTCCTGTGTAGTTTTCTGAAACACAAAAATAGCAGAAAATAGGGAACTGGCACTGTGGCATCTTGTCAATAGGTCAGTTCCGGAAATCGCATAAAAACGCCACGAAGTGTAACGAAACACAAGGCAAATGGTGTAAAAACAAGCATGGAGCATCAAAATTATAGATACGTTTGAGACGTATCAGCATCCCCAAGCTTAACTCCTGCTCATCCTCGAGTAGGTAAGTGATAACAAAAGAAATAATTTTTGAGGTGACATGCACCATCACAATCTTGATCATATAGGTAAAGCATTGAGTGCTGAGATCAAAGAACTTAAAACATGGGCATGAAAGACATAATCTTGATAATAGAAACTTAGCAACCATGTTATAACATGAAAATGAACACAAACAAAAGATCATGAAAATGAAATAATGAATGTCAAATGTGTGTTCAAATCATAAGGAAAAACATACAAATGGTTTTCAGCTTGTCCTTCATGGAGAGCAAAACATAAATGCATAGGACACCTTCAAGTTTAAGAGGGCGACTAGATACAAATAATTTAAGAACAAGTGAAACCATAGTCATGAATCAATCAATGAAAACTTTGGGACAATGCACATTATACTCAGAATGACAACTATGCTCTCTTAATGGCGCATGAAGATAGAAGGTGGTGACTTAACATAAAAGTAAAAGAAAGGCCCTTCGCGGAGGGAAGCAGTGATTGCAAGTTTTATAAACCATCAAAAATTATGGTACTTACCAGCTTTGAGCTCTCATTGCCCCCATCATAAGCATCTTGAATGGTTAAAGTTAATGCGAGAACACTCATGCTGCATATGCCTCGTGTCCCGTGAATACGAGTACCCAAACCTCATGCTACTTTACTTAGAGTCCCAAGCAAGCTCTTGTCATTGTAAGTATATACGTATCATCAAGAACCGCCAACGGGGTACCTCCGTGCCCGATGACATGGAACAAGCCCACATCAAAATGACAGGACAAGCAGAGAATGAACACCTCGACATCTCTTTTATTTACCATTTGTATAGCTTTTTATTTCGAGATGCGTCCTCGAATGTCCACTATGGGCATGCTGCAAATTTCCACCATGAATTATGCATGGCTTAGATTGGCGGCCCAGGCGTTTCTCTAACACATATACAAACTCCATGATCCCGCAAGATTCCCAATTCATTTCACACTGCGAGTATCTGATATGGGGTGGCCCGATCTTCTCAGTAAGCTTGCGGTAGTGATGATGATGATGATGATAGATATCTTGGTGTCGTCGATGATCTCTCCTCGCTAGATCCCTGATGCCAATGCAACAGCTCTGTACCCTTCGGATATTCACGACTTCACACACTTGCGCAACGTAGCCGTCGACCACGAAATGGTATAATTGCAATTCACTAATTCCCAATGGAACAGCAGATCACACTTAACTTGCAGTATATAATCTCCAGATCGAAACGAATTGGAGACAAGAATTCCAGATGAATGCTTAGAGCAGTCTCAAGAACTAGGGTTTTGTTTTAAACATGGTCTCACCTCTCTACGGCCAAAGGGCAGCCGACCTGACCTGGTCCTCTAACGTGGTTCGACTCAACCTTATGTGATACAAACTGACCCAATGGTTGGGTGCAGCCAACTAGGCGCGCAGGCCTTAGGTGTATGGCGCACAAACACTTGGTGGTGCGCCATATGCAGCCTCCTGCGTGATGTCCTCCTCCTCCTCATGCTGGTCGCCGGCCTCCCTCTCCTCCCTCGCGTCCATGGGCATGATCATCACGTCTTGCTCCAGCTGCTTCAACTCCTCGCTCCCTCGTGCTATGCCTTCTTCTCCCATGAACCTAAGTATGCAAACACACAAAGACTTAGGCAGTAAACAATTCTCATTAACAAAATGATCAGATTCTATTAGGAGCAAATTCACCTGTTGTTCTATTAACTTTGCACGAGCTCTTGTGATAGGTCCAATTCTGATTTTATCATTGGACTTCTTCTTTGCAGCAACTTGCTTGTTATCATCACAAAGTGGAGATGGAACAATAGTAGGGATGTCCTCATCAGTATCCATAAACAAAAGATCACGATATCAACTCAAATAAGAAGTGCAATGTTGAAAGGTTGCCCCATGACGGCATGGCTGGGCTATTTCCCAACTTACAACTTGCAAGCATAACAACTCAACATAAGAGACCACAATGTCAAAAAATTTAAGAACAAGAAAAAATAAAGTGTGCCATCCGGTTTGTGAGAGCTTTACTGACCAATTTTCGCATAACACAGGTAAGAGTTTAATTTGAAGAGTAGATAAAAACAAGTCAGATGTACTTTGGAATAGCAAATTGCTAATAGGTATGTATGGTGGACACTTTGGCAAACTTGGTTTTTTAGGAGTTGGATGCACGAGTAGAGCTCATACTCAGTACAGAACGAAGGCTAGCAAAAGACTGGGAGCGACCAACTAAGAGAGCAATAACGGCCATAATCATGCAAAGCAACAAAGCAACATTAAAAGAAGCATAAGATGGCATCAAAAGTCAAAAACTAAATGATCATAGAGGCTATAGGCGTCTTATTTTTGTAGTCAACATGGTGTAAGCATGCGCCAAGTCAACCCAAATAAAGCACCAAAGGAGAAAACCAAATTAATGCTTCCAAATAATATAAACAACGCATGATTTTTTCAAAGGCTCATTAAGCAATCTCAGTCATTTGAGACAAGTCATGCTACAGCAAAACCACTAAGCATACTATCAAAAAGACATCAAGCACGACATGCAAAAGCCTAGGCCGCAGTCTACACAAGCTCCTTCTTGTACCACTTTTTTGCATGAAACTTTTTCTCTTTTCCAACACCATTAAAACCTTTTTGAGGGAACTCTTTTGAGGAAAACCAACATATACCCGAGGTCCAAATACACCTTGATGCAAAGATAAAACAAGATCTGAACAAAAAACTAAGGCGAAAAAAATGCAAGCTAAACGCAGTAGCAAAAAAAGAGAACACTCATTGAACGATAAGAGTGAAAACTAGAGTGTTCTTGGCAAATGAAAAGCGAGTTCATCTCCACCAAAAGAAACATGATGTGATCTAACCATTTATTGCAGCAAATAAAACAAAAGAAAACTGAAAGCAAAAGTAAAGACGCTCCAAGAAAAATGTATAGTGCATGAAGCAATAAAAATATAGTGTGTTGAAAGGTGACCTGATTTTTTCCGATGAAGAAGGGGGTGCCTCGGGGCATCCCCAAGCTTTGACGCTTGTACTTCTTGGATATTTCTTGGGGTGCATGGGCATCCCCAAGCTTGAGCTTTTGTCCATTCTTCATCTCATCTCATCATTCTCCAATCCCTACACTTGAAAACTTCCTTCATACAAAACTCAACACAATTCTATTAGCAACGTTAGCATAAACATAATAATGAATCAACCCTTTTCAATTCAGATTTCAACACAAAACCACCACAAATATAGCATATACTACTGTAGCAACTTCCCCAAAAGTTCCATGATCAAAAGAACTCAAAAAGAAAGCGATCGAGAGGCAAACACAATTAGTGGCAGAAATCTGTCAAAACAAAACAGCTGATAAATGTCGATTTTTTTAGGGGTTTTCTGTTGCTCAAATCAAAAAGTGTTCAACTAATGAAAGTTTGGATATAACCTAGGGCATATGCACAAGAAATCGCAGGTCCAAAAGATATACAGAGAATTTTCACGAATTTTTACGGTGCAGCACCGAAAACTATTTCAGGACAGCAACATCCCCAAATCTTACCTCACTCAAATTAGAGGCTTCTCTTGGCACAACAACGAAATAAAAAGGATGAGGAGCGGTTATTACAGTAGTAATAACTTCCAAGACTCAAATAAAAGAAAAAGTACTGAAAATAAACAATGGGTTATCTCCCAAGAGTGCTTTTCTTTAACGCCTTTGAGCTAGGCGCAGTAATTTGCAAAGATGCTCATGTGGGCGCCATATAAGAGCTTGAGGCGAAGGCGTCATATAGGAACTTAAAGCAATAGAGAGCATCAAAAAGCAAGTATGGAACACATTTAAATCTAAACCACTTCATATGAAAAATAGTCTTGTAAAGAGACAAGTCATAAAAGCGCAAAGCAAAAAGCATAGGAAGGCAAAACAAGTACAACATCAAGAATTGCAACATAAAGAGGGGAAACTCAATATTGTTGAGATCCATCAAACCATGTTTCCCTCTCTCATAATAACTTTCAGTAGCATCATGAATAGAACTAACAATATAACTATCACATAAAGCATCCCTATCATGAGCCACATGCATAAAAGAATTAATACTCCGCACATGAACAATCATAGTCGGAGCAGATTCAACAGAATAATTATTCTCATCACCATAATCATCAAAAACAGGAGGCATATTGTAATCATAAATAATTTTCTCCTCAAAAGTAGGTGAACTGAAAATATTATACTCATCATCATAACCATCATAAACTAGAGGTTTAGTATCATCACAAGCTAGAGAACAGCTATTTCGCAAAGCATATTCATCAAACATATCATCATAAGAAGGAACATGGATAGTACTAATGGTACAACAATTATTAACCTTAGAATTTGTACCAAAAAGATTTTCAATATCAAAAGTAGAGTGCTTTTCCCAATCATGATCACTAACATAGGTAACAGGCATGAGAACATCAACCCAATCAGAATTATCATAATCTATAGCAGGATCATAACGCTTAGGGGAAGATACCGTGTCCTCTCGCCTCTTACTCCTCTTCTTCTTACTCTTCTTACTCTCTCCTTTAGGAGGGAGAGACTTGAAGGGCATCTTCTTCACATATTCTTTAGGAGGGAAAGGCATCTTCTCCACATAATCTGGTTTGCTGACAGAAATAATAGAAGAAACTTTGGAGGATTCCTCCTCTCTATTAATAAGATCGAAACATCTATTAGTCCTATCATAGCTTGGCAAAACATCATATTTTATAAGATCTTGTAAGTAAGTATTTGCGAGGCAATCTTTAGCACAATAGAGACGACAACCATGAAGGATGCTATTAATATCAACATCTCTCATATCAACCAAAGAAATCTTTCTAGATATCTCTTCACAATTCAAAAAACAAAGTAAGCTCATCATACTGATTGAAAGTAATCTTATCATCACAATACAAATCTGCGGTACTCACTCGATTAATTGGGCATTGAAAATTAAAGTGACCCTTTTTACCGCAAAATTCACAAAGAAACGGGTAAAGTCCACAAACCTTTTCACCAAGCTCATCTAGATCCCTGAGCCATGTATTGGTTTCTTCATTCCCGTGGGTGATGCAATAATCTTCCTTGTTGTGACTCTGTTCACAAGGTCTATGTATTCCACAAAAATTAACATGCTTATAAGAAATAGGGCTTTTAGAAGTTTGAGCATGTTTATTGCAATCATCAATAACAATATCACTTTCTATGCAAGTGTCCTTAAAAGGTTCATGATACACGTCCCCATTTCCTTTAGGAACATTCATATGGGAAGCAAAGGCTTTAAAGCAATCAACCATAATTTGAGGATCAAGACCATATTTAGCACTAAGCTCTTGAAAATTAGCAGTTTCAACGAAAGACTTAATGCAATCAAACTCGTAATTCATACCTGATCCTTTACTTTTGTCGCTATCCCAACCTTCAATATTGTTTTGAATTGTTTCAAGCAGATCCCACTTGGTGTCAACATCCTTGCTTGTGAAAGACCCATCAAAGCATGCATCTAGATAGTCCTTGTAATATCCTGAAAGCCTTGCATAAAAATTATTAATAACAATATTACGGGGAAGATCATGAATAGGACATTTATGCATTAGTAACTTCAATCTTCCCCACGCTTGGGCAATGCTTTCTCCCTGATGCGGATGCAAATTATAAATGTAGTTTCTATCTTTATAAACCTGACTAGAAGGATAGAATTTAGAATAAAAGAGAGGTACAATTTCCTCCTAGTCAATAGATCGACCATCCTTCAGTGTTTTATACCATTCCTCAACTCTGCCTTTCAGTGATAAAGAGAATAGCTTCTTCTTAACTTGGTTCATTGAAATACCTGCACACTGGAACAACTCGCATAATTCATGTATAAAAAGCAAATGATCACCAGGATGGACAGTTCCATCTCCTAAATAGCAGTTATTCATAACGCGTTCAACAATCTTCATAGGTATTTCAAAAGGATGAGGAGCACAAGCATTATTAGAAACATCACATATGGGAGATAAAATATCATCAGAGCAAACTTTCTCCACTAAAGCTGGGGAACTAAAAATATCATGCTTAACAAAACCAGCTTCCCCAAGCTTAGACTTTTCTAAAACAGTGTTCAAAGCATTCATACTAACAAAACTATTAGCATGCGAATTAAGCTCCAAAGGTTTTTCAATTTTCTCTTCAAATCTAAACTCAGGAAAAAGACTAAAGAACTTTTATTTTCCATTAAGCCTAACTACTGAAAATAAAAACAAGAAACAAAAAGTTGTAATTGCAGAATCTAAAGGAAATAACTTTGAGCACTCACACAGGAGGATGCGAGTACCTTTTACCTAACCTCCCCGGCAACGGCGCCAGAAAAGAGCTTGATGTCTACGCACGCGTCTGTTCTTGTAGACAGTGTTGGGCCTCCAAGTGCAGAGGTTTGTAGAACAGCAGCAAGTTTCCCTTAAGTGGATCACCCAAGGTTTATCGAACTCATGGAGGACGAGGTCAAAGCTATCCCTCTCAAGCAACCCTGCAATTACGATATAGAAAGTCTCTTGTGTCCCCAACACACCCAATACACTTGTCAGATGTATAGGTGCACTAGTTCGGCGAAGAGATAGTGAAATAAAAGTGGTAGTGATGATTATAAGTAGCAAATGTAATCTGAAATAAATATCACTGTGAGCAAACATATAACAAAACAGGAAGTAAACGGTGTGCAATGCTTGGAAACAAGGCCTAGGGATCATACTTTCACTAGTGGACACACTCCCAACAAATATAACATAATTGAACCAATAGATACTATCATCAATATGCAACTCAAAACAATTCTCAAATGGAAAACATACACTAATCATGCGTAGGGCTACGAAGCACTCCTCAAAGTCTGTATGTACCCAAACTAGATTGTCCCACACTATCACCGTGAACGCACTAGATGGTTCCAACAAACACCAACATTTCATAGAGACATTAACCAAAAAGATACACATGATGCACACACTAGTCACCTTTACACCATGATACGAGGTATCTCCGGAGAGTATAATAATAAAGCATAGGAGTAGCATAATATCTGAATAATAATATCTACTAATTCAACTAGATACAAAGCTTACGATCACATAAAGATCACATCATGGGAGAGAGAGGTGAACCACATAGCTACCGGTAGAGCCCTCAGCCCCGGGGGTGAACTACTCCCTCCTCATCATAGGAGATAGCAAGGTTGATGGAGACAGCGGAGACGGCGATGGATACCGATGGAGATGGCTCCGGGGGCACTTCCCCGTCCCGGCAGGGTGCCGGAACAGAGCCTTCTATCCCCCGAAATTTGTCTTCGACGGCGGCGGCGCTGCGGAACTCTTCTGGAAATTTCACCAACTCCCCTAGGGTTTTCCGTCCCGAGGCTTTATATAGGCGAAGGGGCATCGTCAGGGGCTGCCAGGGCATCCTCACACGTAGGGGGCGCGGCCAGGGGCTGGGCCGCCCCCCTCATTGTGAGGCTAGCCCCTGGCCCCCCTCCGGCTCTCTTTCGGTCCTCGTCCTTCGTCCGAGAAAATAGGAGTTCTGGAACTTATTTCATCCAATTCCGAGAATATTTCCTGTGTAGCTTTTCTGAAACACAAAAACAGCAGAAAATAGGGAACTGGCACTGTGGCATCTTGTCAATAGGTCAGTTCCGGAAATCGCATAAAAACGCCACGAAGTGTAACGAAACACAAGGCAAATGGTGTAAAAACAAGCATGCAGCATCAAAAATTATAGATACGTTTGAGACGTATCAGGCGACGAAACTCCGGAGTCGAAAGCTTCGGCAGAAGATGAAGCTCGACCATGACCAGATAATTTACCAGCACGCGTAAGCTGGACGACAAAAGAAAAACAAGAGAACAGCATCTCAGAAGCCAAACCAAACATGACATTTCGCAAAAGATGATATATTTACAAAAGCATAAGCCCTCTGACCAAAGTTCTCGGGCCATATGCGAACCAAAAAGTTTGCTACATCAGAGTAAAACTAGAAATTACAAAGGAGGCCAAGTCTAAGCCACCTCGGCCTCACGATCCATAGCAGAAGTGGGCGTAGCAGAAGCAGCGCCAGCATCAGGCGGAGGCACAGATCCACTTGTGGCCGGAGTCGAAGAAATCGGCGTCGTACCGGTTGCGGAAGCCGCCAAAGGGGAAATCATCGACACGATGCCCGGCGCATACTTTTTCGCCTTCTCAAAGAAGGCCTTCAGCTCTGAACGAGGACGGCCAATGGAAGAACTCACCTTCTCCCAGTTCACCTCCTCACCATGGGCATATGCAAATGCAATAGCCCCCTCGGCACCTCTTTTCAAGGAAAGACCCTTCATAGTAAGTATGGGGTCATCATCGGTGTCGAAGGCTTTGGCAAGATTCTTCAAGTCCGGTACATCGGCTTTCTTCTTGGGCCATAACCCGACAAAAATCCATGCAAGAACGCGGTTAACCAACTCAAAGATTTCCCGGACAGATATCCAGTTTGCTTCCAGCAAGCTAACCGCTGCCAAGAGAGGATCGTTGTCTGGTTGCAACGTCGACCCAGACACTTCACTATATTCTGCAAAGCCAAGGAAACAGCAAACAGCAGAGAAGAAATACATCAGCAAGCAAAAGAAGGGCAAGGAAATTGGAAAAATGCAAGAAAGTTATAGTATGTACCTCCAGCAGCAGCAGACATCTGGTTCAGCCGCTCAGCCACGGCTTGTTCCCACTGAAGGTGCTCCTTGTTGGCATTAGACAGGTCCTTTTCTGCTTTTTTTTGCCTTAGCCAATGCTGACTTAGCAGACTTCTCAGCATTGACCTTGGCAGCAGTGGCGGCATCAAAAGCTGTCCTGGAAGCGTCGAGTTCAGCTTCCAGTGACAAAATGCAAGCATTGGCTGCCTTTAGAGCACCTGAGTTTGACAAAGAGGAACAGTCAAGCAAAGAAGCAAAGTCAGGGATGCAAAAGATGAGCAAGTATTGAAAATGAGACTTACCTTCAGAAGCCTTAGCAATTTTCTGATACTCGACACATTCATTGCCCAAGGCGACAAATCTCTTCATCAGATCCTGTTCAGCAAATAAGATGCGAGTATAAATGCGCGAAAGTCCAAGTAAATATAACAGTATGTGCACGCACGTCGTCGAAAGAGCCTGTGGATTGATGGGCCTCAAGGGTAGCAGCGGCGTCAGATGCTTTCTGCAAGCACCCAGAATGATGAACACTGACTACCTTCTTGGCAGGCTTCTTCGAAGCTTTTTGAGGTTTGGCCGCCGGATCAACCTCTTGTGGCGGTGGCTTGTCGATGACAATAGTGTCAGTGACAGGGGCAGCAGCAGCAAGTCTCTTCGGGTCCTCCTCATCACTAAGAAAAGGAGAAAAAGATAGAATCATCTATCAAGGACGACAATAAGAAGCTAAATATATGAAAGCAAACGGATGAACACTCATGAGTCCATGAAATCGAAGAGTTCTCCGCCGTCCTCTAGCACGGAGGATTCCCCAGCCACAGTCTTAGAGGCAGAGGCGCTGGAAGAAGCAAATACTTTGGCATGTTTCCTCTTCTTGTCAACGACAAGATCTTCAGACAGCGCAGGAGGAGGTGATGTCGTCGAACTGGTCCTTTCCAGTGAATCTTCGCCTTTGTCTCCATCTTGGCTGTCCTCAGTCTCAGGGGCTTCGGAGGCCACGGAAACAGGAACATGTGGAATGGCCCCTCCCTCTGGGAGAGGAGGGCGAGAAACAAGGAGTCGGTGATTCTGAAAAAAGAAACAACCCGAAAGTTACAACGCGAACAATAAAAAGAGAAAGACAAGGCAAGCAAAGATAGCAAAAGTTACCGCAGGCAGGGGATGATCGGAGTCCAAGTGGCTTGCGGCTAAATCCGCAACCTCATGGTCCTTCTTGAGAGTATTAAGAGCTCTCACACGCCTATCAAGATCCTTCTTCTCCATGAGATTTTCAGATACTCGAGAAGGATCCTCCAAGCTAGAAAAAGTCCACAACTTGGAGAGACGATGTTGCAGGGGCTGAACTCGACGTTGCAGGAAAAACGCCATGAGTTGTGTACCCGATAGCGCACCTCCTCTACCACTTTTTAGCTCTTGGATGCGGGCTAGTAGTGGCTTGATCTCCTCCATTTCAGCTTCTATGGGAGGCGAATCCCACGAGGCCAATTTCTTCAATTCTTGGGAGGCATCAAATGGAGCAATACCGTATTTATCGGAGGAGGAACTCTTTCGGTCCTTGATGTAGAACCATTTGGTCCTCCAACCTTGTACCGAGGTAGACATTGAAAATTCCAAATATTGCAATTCAGAATGAACAAAGATACAAGCTCCGCCCAGTTCGGGTTTTTTGGGCAATGAAACACTGGGGCGGAGCCGAAAGAGGGATCTCCAAAGAAAAAAGTGGGAATCAATCGCCAGAAATGACTTGCAAAGAGTTATGAAGCAAGCAATGTGCAAGATAGAATTTGGTGTGAGCTAGTGAGGCTGCACACCATAAACAAAAAGAATCCCATGAAGGAATTCATGGGCAGAAAGGGAAAGACCGTGTAAGAGAAAGGCGAGGAACATCACCCGAAAACCGTCCCTGGGCTTGGGGAACCATTCAGTGCTTGGGAAGATAACCTCGTCGTCATTAGAGACGAGACCCTCCGTTCGGGCCTTGTTCAGTTCCTTCTGCGTGAAGACAGAAGGCACCCAGTTTGTCGCGGCGTTCATCCCCTTGGTCATCTTGTGTTTCTGCACTTGGTGCTTCACGCGCATCTATGATCTGCGCACGGGGGCTAAACAGGAGAGCAATGGAGCGCAGAGATTGCAACAATGGTGGCGGCGGCGGAAGCAATGAACTGTTAAACAGTAAATCTCTCCACTCTCCCCTTATATAGCTTCCAGGTAATGGAATGTGGGCTGAGACGTGGCGCAAAGAGCGGAAACGGTAGCCCACTAACGGGCAGAGAAATTGTGAAATTACCACATTGCCCATGGGTAACGGTCAAAAATCTAGAGATAATTACGAACAGATTAATGACGTCACAAACGTACGAGTAACGAGAATTGCAGACTATGATAAATAGTGGACTAGTAGGATGAACGTTCTAAAGATGGTTCGAGTTAGTGAACCTGAATAAAGGAAGGATAAAGAAGCTGACAAAAATTGAGCCTGGTAAAGGAGGAATCATTCTTTGAGTCTATACCCGAAAATATTCGGCTATAGCCTCAGGGGCTACTACCATCGGGAGCACTGAGCGCACACCCGATGATATTATCATTAAAAAGAATCAATATGAAGATTGCAGGAGAGTACAATGTACTTAAGCCTATACTCGAAAAATAAATTTTCGACTATAGCCTCGGGGGCTACTCCCATCGGGAGCGCTGGGCGCGCACCCGATGATGTTTATTCATGAGTACTGGAGCAAGGAAGGTGAAGAGAGAATTAATGAATATCATTACTACCATCGGGAGCGATGTTTTTATAAATCATGGTTATATAACCCGAATATTTTGTGTGTTGGATCAGTCAAACAAGGCTGCGACATATGATTCTCGAGTTGCGTCATCACGACAAAACTCGAATGCCATGATTTATCACAAAGGTAAGACCCCGGGATCCGTCCTATGTGGCCCGGTATACGCACATAGATGCGCTCTGTTGGTATGTATCCGTGTCCACGACGCGAAGAAAAATCCTGGTGGATGCACTAGGTACCCTGAGAACCATTGGGATTCATTCTTTGTAAGTCCTAAATGCGGCAAAAGAATGGGTTTGACCGGTTTCCCGAATTCAAGTCCAAGGGGATTGAATTTGAAGTAGGTGACAAGTATATGTTCCGGCAGTTAACTGGCCTCTTGATCCGTCAGAGTTGTCAGGCTTGTTCATCAAAACCCCTTGCGAGATATCATAATAAGAATAAGTCAAAGGACCAAGTCAAAGATTTGAAGATATGAAGAAGTCGAAGAAATGATCAAGTCGAAGATTTTGAGATTAGAGATTCAACCTAAATCTGCAATTCTGGTAGAATCTCAGGGGCTACTGACAAGGGTATAGATAATAGAGCCCGTCAGTTGCATACCCTTGAGGCCCGTTAAGCTAGGCCCGATTGTAATACTAGTCGAAATACGAGTTCTTACCGTATGTCGATATTGTAATCTGTATCGGACCCTACCCGATCCTCGAGACCTGGCCACCTATATATAGGGGCCAGGAGGGGACGGTGTAGGCCAGATTGAAAGTAAGCCAGGTTTTACACCCACGTTTACTTTCATAGTCACCTTGTTTGACTGAGTTTACCTTCGAGTTCATCCGACACCCTATCTCCCCGATCCTAAGTCCTTCATCTAGGACATTTGTCGAGTTAACCCCTCGTCATCCTCGCTTGGCGCGGTCGACATATATGCAGAGGGCTTCTTCCCGGACAAGCCTGACATAAGGAGCTCGAGCGAAGCCTTCTTGGCAGCAGCTCGCTCTTGCAATACGATCTGCTTCTTCCTCGCGAGGTCACCTCAGTGTTCCAGCAGATCTTCATCAGCGGGGAACATGGTGGCAGCCTCGCGGTAGACATGCTCCACCGAGCGGAGAGCATCCTTCTCGTTGCTGCGCACGGTGATTGTGTCATTGGTGCTAGGAATCTTGAGGATGTTGAAGCCGTGGTGCGTTGCCGCCATGAACTTGGCCAGGGCTGGGTAGCTGAGGATGGCGTTGTAGGGCAACGCGATGTAGGCAGCGTCGATGTCGAGGCTTTCCGTCCTGTAGTTGTCCCTGGTACCGAAGGTGACGGGCAGGCGAACCTGGCCGATGGGCGTCGTAGAACCCTCTGTTACTCCGAAGAACGGTCGGGTTGGCATGAGCTAGTGATATGGCTCTTGCATCTTCTCGAAGACTTTGACAGAGATGATGTTGAGGCCCGCCCCTTCGTCGATGAGAGTGCTGTTGATGGCGATGTTGTTAATAGTGGGCATGCACAAGAGGGGAATTGTGCCGATGGCCCTAGTGGAGATAGGATGGTCTTCCTCATCGAAGCCGATCTTGTTGGAAGACCACCTCAGCCTGGGGCTGTTTACACTTGGTTGTGCTGCCGCGATCTCCCGCGACAGCTGCTTGAAGTGGCGATTTGATAGCGGAGCTTAATCTCCTCCCAGGAGGCAGGCGGCGAAGCCTCGTGGCTCTTGGTAGCCCCCTGGTTTTCTCCTCGGTGGTTGCTTCTCGGTGGAGGCAACGGTAGAGGCTCGGGATCTGTGCGCGACGGGCCGTTGCACCGGCGACCCTCGTCGTCGTCGTGGCGGTCACCTGGGATCCAATGAATATTGAGTACTATGTCAAGTTGATTTGTGATTTATCATCTCTATGTTGTTTATGATCTTGCATGCTCTCCGTTGCTAGTAGATATCTTGGCCGAGTAGATGCTAGTGACTCCAAGAGGGAGTATTTATGCTCGATAGTGGGTTCATGCCTCTAGTAATCTGGGAGAGTGATAATAACTTCTAAGGTTGTAGATGTGTTGTTGCTACTAGGGAGAAAACAAGAATCTTGTGTTCAAGGACATTTGTACTGTTTAACATTACACGCTTTGCTTAAGGCGATAATATGTTGCTTGCAACTTAATACCCAACGGTTGTTCGGATGATATTCGGCGGGTGGATTATTAGTCATAGACGCAGCTGGATTACGGTCTATGTATTATGTTGTAATGCCCAAGTGAATCTCATAGTGATCCTCATGACAATGTACATGCATTGCTTGCATTCTTTATTCTGTCAATTGCCCAATTGTAATTTGTTTACCCAGCATGTTATTTATCTTTATGGAGAGACACGTCTAGTGAACTGTGGACCCCGGTCCATTCTTTTACATTCATATTACCGTTTACTTTCTACAATCATTATTTACTTTCTTGCAAATAAATATCTTTTACCACACGATACATTTAATCCTTTGTTAACAGCAAACCGGTGAGATTGACAACCTCACTGCAAGTTGGGGCAAAGTACTTTGGTTGTGTTGTGTGCAGGTTCTACATTGCTGCTGGTGCCGAAGCTACGCCCAGATAGGCGCCATAAACAAATTGTCTGAGCCGTTGCCAAAGCCAGCTAGCATCAACCTTTGAAGTGGTTTCTTTCTCCTACTAGTTCGATTAAACCTTGGTTTCACAATCGAGGGAAACTTGCCGTTGTGCTCATCATACCTTCCTCTTGGGGTTCCCAACTGGGTGGCTAGCACCGCCAATCAGGTCCTCCTTCCCCTGATCAACTTGGGGAAGGGGTTACCACAATATGGCCAAGGAGCGGGACAACTGTCGTCTTCAGTCTTCGGTGGCTTGGTCTATGTAGAGTAGTGGCGCCGGTCCATAGGAGTGGGTGGACGAAAGCTGACGTCTTCCTCTGGCGCCCTGCACCGTCCACCCTATTTTTACGGGGGGGGGCAACAACCACCGCACAGCTTTATGAAGGCACGGCAGAGGTTGGTTGCCCCCTTGTCGGGGTAGCGTGGACAACATGCCATCTTCTGGTCTTATCCTTTCACCACCGCAGAATTGTGCTGAGCTGGTGTAGATCTGGTCCCTCCCCTCACGAGGAGCACCTCGCGAGGAGGTCTTCTGGTCCTTAGCGGTTTTATCTTCGTTCTCCTCATAAGGCGCCTCCTCATGAGGGGCTTCCTTGATGGGCTTCGGTCTTCATTACGCTCCTAGGCCGAAGCTGGGCCGTTGAAGTGGCCCAGGAGCAGGTGGACCGGGATACCCCGGTATCCAGAACACGGACATCACCGACATCACTAAACTAGGATATACAGTACGGATTAGGATGCAGGTAGTACTTCAATTTCAGTTTGGTGCATAGCTCTTTATTAGCCAAATTCCGACAACTTTCTCCATCAATAATAACCTTGCATGCCTTCCCATTGCCTACATCGGCCTTGGTATAAAACAAATTACATCGCTGCTCGTTAGGACTGGGAGCAACTTGTAATACTCATTGTGAACAAACAAGTGTTGGATTAGTTGACAGGTCACAAAAAAATGTATCATTCGGATCATCATCTTCCTCATCAAATGGATCAGCATCAACAACGGTCTCATACTCATTGGTCTCTTGTTTAAGTAACATAACTTTTGCATTTGGACAGTCATGCTTGAAGTGACCTTTCCTACCACAAGTGTGACAAACCATATCTCTATTCCGAGTGGTAGAATTAGTGGAACCAGAACCACTCATTACAAGCTGCGACACAGACTTGGCAACAGGTGCATCTAACTTGGCAGCTGTGGGCGCCTTGGAACCTCCCACACTCGCTGTATCTTGTCTACCAACAGTAAGCTGTCCAGCTGATGATGGCCATGAAGAAAAACATGATCTGGTCGTAGTAGGATGCGAAAATTTAGCCTCCTCGACCACTGAAGCTTCGGCCTCATGCACTTGGTGCAGCAACTGAGCCATGTCATTATACTAATAATGATGAACAATGCGGCAGGCCTCGAGCTTGGAGTTGAAGCTTCTTGTCTTCAGGCCCTTAAGGACTTCGGCATCTGCATGTTCGGCCTGCCCATTGCTCCTGGGATGAGCGACAGAGGCAAAGCAGATCTTGATGCCGACCGATGCGCAGTATTCCCAGAACAGTCCGCTGGTGAACTGGCTGCCGACCTGGCCGGGATGGTACGCACTGGCTCCACCTCCGCCCACTTGGTAAACTTTTCGATCGCGACATAGAGGTAGCGATAGCCCCCTTGCGCTCTAGGGAATCTCGGCAGCGTCCGAGAGCGCCGAAGACCAGTAGAAGCCGCTGTGACACGCTTTCCCGGTGAGTGTGATAGCTGAGGAATGATGCCCACAATCACCAGCGTGGATGTCCCTGAGGAGTTCTTGGCCTTCGTGAGTCGAGATGCACTTCAGAGCGACACCGCTGGGGCGACGCCGGTACAAATCGCCCTCTTTGATGCAGTATCCAGAGGCCTGACACACAATTCTTTCAGCCTCCGACTCCTCCTCAGGAAGCTTGCCGCTGACGAGGAAGGCCTTGAGCTCGAGGATCCAATCCACTCCCTCCTGCCTCACCAGTGCCCGGAGAACATGGTCGCCTGAGGATGGCCCACAGTCTGATGCTCCTAGTTGATGTGGGAGCTTGGCAGTCCTTGTGCGTGGTGAATGACCAGCCCGTTGGGAACCCCAAGAGGAAGGTGTGATGAGTATAGCAGCTGGTTTTCCCTCAGTTAAGAAACCAAGGTTTATCGTTCTTGGAGAGGAGAGACAAACGACTGAAGGTGATGCTTGCTAGCTTGCGACAGCTTCGGACAATTTATATATGGCGCCTCGTCCAAGCTTTGCTTGCTAACTGCAACGCGGAACCTGCACACAACACAACCAAGTACTTCGTTCCCAACTTGCGATGAGGTTATCAATCTCACCGGTTTGCTTGAAACAAAGATTATGAGCGTATCGAGTGGAAAACAGTAAAAGTATGCGATTAAAGTAAACAGTGCGAGTAAAGTAAACAGGTGATAGCAATATGATGGAAATAGGACCGGGATCCATAGTTCACTAGTGGTGTCTCTCCATAAGATAAATAACACATGCTGGGTAAACAAATTACAGTTGGGCAATTGATAGAATAAAGATAAACGTGATATGTCAAGAAGATCACTATGAGATTTACTCTGGGCATTACAACAAAATACATAGACCGCCATCCAACTGCATCTATGACTAATAATCCACTTGTGGCGAATCAATCCGAGAACTTCACAAGTATTAAGTTGCGAACAACAGATAATTGCATTAAGGAAAGTGTGTAATGTAAACAAAGCATATGCCCTTGAGCATATGAATGTTGTTTTCTCCCTAGTAGCAAGAGCACATCTACAACCTTAGAGGTTTCTGTCACTCCCCCAGGTTAAATAGAGGCATGAACCCACTATCGAGCATAAATACCCCCTCTTGGAGTCACTAGCAACTACTCGGCCAAGATAGCTACTAACTACGAAGAGCATGCAAGATCATAAACAACATAGAGATAACAAAAGATAATATTCAGTACAGCAACTTAATCATAAACATCAATATTCATCGGATCCCAACAAACCAAACATGTAGAATTACATAACGGTGATCTCAATCATGTAGGGCAGCTCATGAGATCTAAACATGAAGCACATGGTGGAGAAGACAACCATCTAGCTACTACTATGGACCCATAGTCCAAGGTAGACTACTCACTCATCGCTCCGGAGGCAAGCATGGCGATGAAGAAGACCTCCGGTGGTGATTCCCCTCTCCGGCAGGGTGCCGGGAAGAGCTTCTGGACCCTCCTGATCTTCGGGTTGACGGCGGCGGCATATCGCGATGTGTTCTGGAAAAGTGATCGGGTACTTAGGTTTTTTCCATCGGGGTGTCTTTATAGGCGAAGGGGCGATGTCAGAGGAGGGGCCAGGTGGCCTCACACCATGGTGGCGCGGGCCAGGGGCTGGCCGCGCCACCCCTGTGTGTGGGCCCCTGGTGGCCCCTCTCCTACTCTCCTTCGGATCTCTGGAAGCTTCCAGGTAAAATAAGACTTCAGGAACTTGTTTCGTCCAATTCCGAGAATATTTCCTGTGTATCACTTCTGAAACACAAAAACAGCAGAAAACAGGGAACTGGCACTGTGGCAACTCGTTAATAGGTTAGTTCCGGAAAATGCATAAAAGTGTCACGAAGTGTAACGAAACGGTAGGCAAATGGTGTAAAAACAAGCATGGAGCATCAAAAATTATAGATACGTTGGAGACGTATCAAGCATCCCCAAGCTTAACTCTTGCTTGTCCTCGAGTAGGTAAGTGATCACAAAAGAATAATTTTTGAGGTGACATGCACCTACACAATCTTGATCATATATGTAAGCATTTGTGAGCTGGGATCATAAGAACTTTAAACATGGGCATGAAAGATATAATCTTGACAATAAGAACTTAGCAACCATGTTGTAAACATGCAAATGAACACAAACAAAAGATCATGAAAATGAAACAATGAAAGTCAAACGTGTGTTCAAATCATAAGGAAAAACATACAAATGGTTTTCAGCTTGTCCTTCAAAGAGAGCAAAACATAAATGCATAGGACACCTTCAAGTTTAAAAGGGCGACTAGATACAAATAATTTGAGAACAAGTGAAACCAACAATATGAATCAATCAATGAACTTTGGGACAATGCATATTACACTAAGAATGACAACTATTGATGAGGACATCCCTACTATTGTTCCATCTCCACTTCGTGATGATGACAAGCAAGTTGCTGCAAAGAAGAAGTCCAATGATGAAATCAGAATTGGACCTATCACAAGAGCTCGTGCAAAGTTAATAGAACAACAGGTGAATTTGCTCCTAATAGAATCTGAGTATTTCGTTAATGAGAATTGTTTACTGCCTAAGTCTTTGTGTGTTTGCATACTCAGGTTCACGGGAGAAGAAGACATAGCACGAGGGAGCGAGGAGCTGGAGCAAGACGTGATGATCATGCACATGGACGCGAGGGAGGAGAGGGAGGCCGGCGACCAGCATGAGGAGGAGTAGGACATCACGCAGGAGGTTGCATATGGCGCACCACCAAGTGTATGTGCGCCATACACATAAGGCCTGCGTGCCTAGTTGGCTGCACCCAACCTTTGGGTCAGTTTGTATCACGTCAGGTTGAGTCGAACCATGTTAGAGGACCAGGTCAGGTCGGTTGCCCTTGGGCCAGCCGCACCCCCCATATAATAAGTGCCTATGCGCCATAGAGAGGTTAGACCACGTTTTAGATAAAACCCTAGTTCTTGAGACTGCTCTAAGCATTCATCTGGAATTCTTGTCTCCAATTCGTTTCGATCTGGAGATTACATACTGCAAGTTAAGTGTGATCTGCTGTTCCATTGGGAATTAGTGAATTGCAATTATACCGTTTCGTGGTCGACGGCTGCGTTGCGCAAGTGTGTGAAGTCGTGAATATCCGAAGGGTAGAGAGCTGTTGCATTGGCATCAGGGATCTAGCGAGGAGAGATCATCGGCGACACCAAGTTATCTATCATCATCATTACCGCAAGCTTACTGAGAAGATCGGGCCACCCCATATCATCTTGGTATCAGATTTCCAGTGTTTCCTCGGTAAGCATCCACCAGATCATCCGTAGTTTAGTTTTGATTTTCGTCCTATCCAGAAAAGCCAAAAAAAAAATTAGGGTTCATAGTATTGCCATAGCCTAGATTGCATCGTAGATTGGTTTTAGTTGCTGGTCATTTTCCTTCTTTGATCCGATCTGTTTCTTGTTCCGTAGGAGTCTAGGTTCTAGTCGGTTTTAGGTTTTGATCTGAGTTGTGTTTTCCACCGAGTCCACTTTCATCTCGAGTCCACTTCGATCGCTCGCCATCAGACAAAAGACGCCGATCTGTCTGGTATCGAGCGTGGGCAGCGCACGCTCTCGACCAGACACCGCGGCCACGCTTGTCTGATCCAGCGCGTTGGCGTGCTCAGAGTTCTGCCGCGACACGATTTCCGTGCGTTTTCCTGCCGTGGTACAAATCCGAGTCTTTCTCGTTTTCTTTCAAAACCGAGTCCATATAGCGTACCTATCTGCATCGTTTGACAAACATAGCCACAGCCTTTCTACTATATAATTGTGTAGGAGCTTACCTATTTGAGACTAGCATATCTTTGCTCCATGGGCTGCTCTGTTTAGGGTTTTCGAGTGCATATTGTTCTGCCGTGCTGAAAAATTTTCGCGGTGCGACGTATTGTGGCCGAAAAAGAGAGAGGAGAGAGAATTGGTTTTATAAAGAGAGTCAAAAAAAAAGAGACAAAAAAAGGAGAAAAGAGAAAAGAATCAAAAACAGAAAAGTGAGAAGCGGAGTTTCACTTCTTTCAGAGGCCAAAGCATATATCTAATTTGCTGCACTAGTAGATTGAGCAATCTTGTGCCTGTTTACATTGAGCATTGCTAGTGTCTCTCTTGTGCATTGCAACATATCCTGTTTTATAGTTGCTTTGCCACGTTTATCTCCACGTGTGTGTTTCCCTTGGGTGTTTTGTTCACACGATCAGCACTAGGACTTGTCTTTGGTGTAGTTAGGATACCATACCTACAGCTCCACCATACACTCCTGCTTTGTCGTGTGATTGCTCTTATACCCTGGTATTCACTTCATCACATCCGTGCATTAGTCATCTATCCGAACGGGTACGCAGTTGCTATTCACTTTGGAACGGTAAGATTTCCTTTTCTTGTCAGTTTTGAGTGAGTTGTGAGTGTGCCACCAAAAAGATTTTTGCTTTAGTGCACTAACCTACTAATCATGTCTGTTAGTGGTGTTGATGATGTGATGCAGAAAAAGGCTGATGATGCTACTGTTACATGGAGGGAATATGAAGCTCTCCGTGATCATTTGCAAGGGGTTATTACTAGATCCACTGAAAACATTGATGCTGATATTCAAGCTGTGCAAATGAAAGTAGATGCCACTGAAACTACAGTCAACGCTATGCAAGCGCAAGTCACTGCTCTCCAGACAAGCATACAGCAATTGACAACTTCCGTCAATGGGCTGCGTGTAACTGTTGAGCAACACCACCATGAGGACCATGGCGATGTTGATAGTGTCCATGGAGATAATGAAAACATGATGGGCAACAATGGCCGTGGGCGTGGCTTTCCAGGACAGGGTCGACCACCACCACTTGGTGCTCGGCGTGTGCCATTTCAGGAGGATGATGGCTTGGGCAAGCCCAAGTTCACGATTCCCAGATTTGAAGGCTCCACTGATGCGGAGGAGTACCTTACTTGGGAGCTCAAGATTGAAAAATTACGGCGTTTGCATGATTACACTGAAGATAGGAAGATCAAGCTTGCTTCTTCAGAATTTGATGGTTATGCCTTGCGTTGGTGGGATAGCATTGTGACGGAAAGAAGAGATAACAACGAGCTTCCTGTTCTTACATGGCGCAATATGAAGGAGATCATGCGAGCTCGTTTTGTTCCCACTAATTACCTGCGTACTGTTTATGATAAATTGACACAGTTGAAGCAAGGAACCATGACCGTTGATGCTTATTACATGGAGATGGAGATGTTGCTGCAGCGTGCACGTGTTCGAGAGTCTATTGAGATGACCATGCAGCGATTTCTTCATGGGATGAAGTACAACATCAAAGGTATTGTTAGGCATCATTCCTACAACAATATGAACGAGCTTTTGGATCATGCAAGGGAGGCTGAATCGCAGCTAGCTGAAGAGGCTCAAATCAAGGCACGATATACTACTTCTGGGAGGTTCTCTAGCAGGGCGCCACACCAATCTGCAGCGCCTATGGAGGGTGCCACCAGAGGCCCCTCTTCTTCACATTCTCACCCAGCCTCCAATGCTTCTACTGCCAAGAAACCAGCAGCTCCTGCGCCTAGCTCTGGTTCCAACATGTCTACAGCTCGTAATAGAGATATGCAATGCCATACATGTGGTGGCAAGGGGCACTTCAAGCGAGAGTGTCCAAACAGAAAGGTGATGATTGTTAATGATGATAATGAGTATGAGACTGGAGATGACGCTGATCCGTATGATTCCCATGATGATGGTTACACAAGTGAGGGCGGCATGGATGCCTTTGCTTCTCCAGCGCCTACCATTGTTGTCTCGCAGCGTGCATTGAGTGTCACACCACATGCTGATTCCCAGCGCTGCAATCTGTTCCAAACAAAAGCACTAGTTGACCCAAACAAAGCTTGCAAAGTAATCATTGATGGAGGTAGCTGCCGCAATCTAGCAAGCAAGGAACTTTGTGCCAAGCTAAATCTGAAATATTTACCTCATCCAAATCCCTACTACATCCAATGGTTGAGTGATAATGGAGAGATGAAGGTAAATCATATGGTGCGTGTGAATTTTGAGATAGGACCATACAAGGATTCCATTGAGTTTGATGTGGTTCCTATGACTGTTTGTCACCTACTACTGGGTCGGCCATGGCTGTATGATCGCCATGTGCAACACAATGGCTGAGCCAATACCTATCACTTGGAGTTCAAGGGCAAGAAAATTAATCTACAGCCTATGTCACCGCAGCAAATTGTCAATGAGTCTCGTCAGAAAACAGAAGTGAAGCTCGAACAGCCACCTACACGAGAAAATAATGTAATAGCTGTGAGTGAAAATATAACGAAAAGTGAGAGAGTGCCTAGTTTGCTTATATTAGCCACCAAAGAAGACATGGTAGAATTTAGAGAGGATCCTACAGCCATGCCACTTGTACTTATGTACAAAGGCGAGGTGTTAGTTTCTAATGATATGCAACCTGTTTCTCTTGGTGTTTCTAATGTATTGCAGGAGTACGACGATGTGTTTCCGGAGGAGGTGCCCGCAGGACTGCCACCATTGCGTGGAATTGAGCATCAAATTGATTTGATCCCTGGTGCCACTCTTCCAAACCGTGCGCCGTACAGGACCAACACCGAAGAGACAAAGGAAATACAGCAACAAGTACAAGCGCTTCTGGACAAGGGGTATATTCGTGTTTCTCTTAGCCCTTGTGTTGTTCCTGTTATTTTGGTGCCTAAGAAAGATGGTACATGGCGCATGTGCGTAGATTGTAGAGCTATTAATAACATCACTATTCAATATCGTCATCCTATTCCACGCTTAGGGGATATGCTAGATGAATTGAGTGGTGTTGCTATTTTCTCTAAGATTGATTTGCGTAGTGGATACCATCAAATTAGGATGAAAGAAGGGGATGAATGGAAAACTGCTTTCAAAACTAAGTTTGGTTTATATGAGTGGCTAGTTATGCCTTTTGGTCTTACTAATGCACCTAGCACATTCATGCGCTTAATGAATCATGTTTTGCGAGAGTTTATTGGTCGTTTTGTGGTTGTATATTTTGATGATATACTTATTTATAGCCGCACTGAATCTGAACATTGTGAGCATATTAGACAAGTTTTGCAAGTGTTGCGTGATGCTAAATTGTATGCTAACCTTGAGAAGTGCACATTTGCAAAAGATAAAGTGATATTTCTGGGATATGTTGTATCTATGCATGGGGTAGAGGTAGATTCATCTAAAATTGAAGCAATTCAAAATTGGCCTACTCCCATGAATGTTAGTCAAGTACGCAGTTTTCACGGTCTTGCTGGTTTCTATCGGCGTTTTGTGAAAGACTTTAGTACTATTGCTGCACCATTGAATGAATTAACTAAGAAAGGAGTGCCTTTTGTATGGGGCGCTGCCCAAGATCATGCATTTGATGAGCTGAAATGTTTGCTTACGTCTGCACCATTGCTTGCACTACCAGATTTTTCTAAGCAATTTGAAGTTGAATGTGATGCTAGTGGTACAGGAATTGGTGGTGTGTTGATGCAAGAAGGTAGACCTATTGCTTATTTCAGCGAGAAACTTTCTGGTGCTAGACTGAATTATCCTGTTTATGATAAAGAATTGTATGCGCTTGTTCGAGTTCTTGAGGTTTGGCAACATTATTTGTGGCCAAAAGAATTTATCATACATTCTGATCATGAAGCTTTAAAATATCTGAAAGCTCAATCTAACTTGCATAGGCGCCTAGCTAAGTGGGTTGAGTTCATTGAGTCGTTTCCCTACATAATCAAGTATAAGAAAGGGAAAGAAAATGTTGTTGCTGATGCTCTATCTAGGAAGAACATGTTATTGACGCATCTTGATGTTAAAATTCCTGGTTTAGAGAGCTTGTGTGAATTATATGCCACTGATCATGATTTTGCTGAACCATATCGTTTGTGTATGCTTCGAACTGCATGGGACAAGTACCACATACATGATAGATTTTTGTTTCGTGCTAACAAACTATGTGTTCCAGAATCGTTGGTACGTTTGCTATTGTTGCAGGAATCACATGCTGGCGGATTGATGGGTCACTTTGGGCGTGAGAAGACGCTTCTCATGCTCGCTGATCATTTTTATTGGCCCAAGATGAGGCGTGACGTGGACAGATTTGTTAAGCGCTGCATTGTATGCAACACGTCCAAGTCCAAGCTGAAGCCTCACGGTTTGTATACACCACTACCTGCACCTACCACACCATGGGAAGATATAAGTATGGATTTTGTGTTAGGTTTGCCACGCACTAAAAGAGGTCATGATAGTATATTTGTGGTAGTGGATAGATTCTCTAAGATGGCACACTTTATTGCATGCAACAAAAGCGACGATGCGTCGCACATAGCTAATCTGTTTTTCAGGGACATTGTCCGCTTGCATGGAGTGCCCAAGACAATTGTTTCTGACAGGGACGTGAAGTTTATGAGCTACTTCTGGAAGACACTATGGGGCAAGCTGGGAACAAAGTTACTGTTCAGCACTACATGTCATCCCCAAACTGATGGTCAAACGGAGGTGGTGAATAGAACATTGTCACAATTGCTGTGAGCCATGATCAAGAAAAATCTGCGTGAGTGGGAGGAGTGTTTGCCACATGTTGAGTTTGCATATAACAGAGCGGTGCACACTACTACTCAGCTTTGTCCTTTCGAGGTGGTGTATGGTTTCAAACCAATCACACCACTAGATTTGCTACCTCTTCCATTGCATGAGAGAGTTAATATGGAGGCATCAAAAAGAGCAGATTATGTGAAGAAAATTCATGAGAAGACACGAGAGGCCATTGAGAAGAAAGGCAAGAACATTGCTGCTACACGAAACCAATCAAGAAAGCAAGTTTTGTTTCAGCCTGGCGATATGGTTTGGGTGCATCTGCGCAAGGATAGGTTCCCACAGCTGCGAAGTTCCAAGTTGAGGCCGCGTGGTGCTGGTCCTTACAAGGTGCTAGCCAAGATAAATGACAATGCCTACTCGATTGATATTCCTATTGCTGAGTTTGGTGGCGTTAGCAACAGCTTCAACGTTGCTGATTTGTCACCATATGATGGAGAAGACCTTGGAGCGTCGAGGTCGACGCCTTTTGAAGGGGGGGGAGATGATGAGGACATCCCTACTATTGTTCCATCTCCACTTCGTGATGATGACAAGCAAGTTGCTGCAAAGAAGAAGTCCAATGATGAAATCAGAATTGGACCTATCACAAGAGCTCATGCAAAGTTAATAGAACAACAGGTGAATTTGCTCCTAATAGAATCTGAGTATTTCATTAATGAGAATTGTTTACTGCCTAAGTCTTTGTGTGTTTGCATACTCAGGTTCACGGGAGAAGAAGACATAGCACGAGGGAGCGAGGAGCTGGAGCAAGACATGATGATCATGCACATGGATGCGAGGGAGGAGAGGGAGGCCGGCGACCAGCATGAGGAGGAGTAGGACATCACGCAGGAGGTTGCATATGGCGCACCACCAAGTGTATGTGCGCCATACACATAAGGCCTGCGCGCCTAGTTGGCTGCACCCAACCTTTGGGTCAGTTTGTATCACGTCAGGTTGAGTCGAACCATGTTAGAGGACCAGGTCAGGTCGGTTGCCCTTGGGCCAGCCGCACCCCCCATATAATAAGTGCCTATGCGCCATAGAGAGGTTAGACCACGTTTTAGATAAAACCCTAGTTCTTGAGACTGCTCTAAGCATTCATCTGGAATTCTTGTCTCCAATTCGTTTCGATCTGGAGATTACATACTGCAAGTTAAGTGTGATCTGCTGTTCCATTGGGAATTAGTGAATTGCAATTATACCGTTTCGTGGTCGACGGCTGCGTTGCGCAAGTGTGTGAAGTCGTGAATATCCGAAGGGTAGAGAGCTGTTGCATTGGCATCAGGGATCTAGCGAGGAGAGATCATCGGCGACACCAAGTTATCTATCTATCATCATCATCATTACCGCAAGCTTACTGAGAAGATCGGGCCACCCCATATCAACTATGCTCTCTTAATGGTGCATAAAGAAAGAAGGTGGTGACTCAACATAAAAGTAGAAGAAAGGCCCTTCGCAGAGGGAAGCAGTGATTGCAAGTTTTATAACCTTCAAAAATTATGGTACTTACCGGCTTTGAGCTCTCATTGCCCCCATCATAAGCATCTTGAATGGTTAAAGTTAATGCGAGAACAATTATGATGCATATGCTTGACAAATCATAAGTTGAAAACCTCGTGCCCCGTGAATACGAGTACCCAAACCTCATGCTACTTTACTTAGAGTCCCAAGCAAGGCTCTTGTCATTGTAAATATATGCATATCATTGAGAACCGCCAATGGGGTACCTCCGTGCCCGATGACATGGAACAAGCCCACACCAAAATGACAGGACAAGCAGACAATGAACACCTCGACATCTCTTTTATTTGCCATTTGTTTAGCTTTTTATTGTGAGATGCGTCGTCGAATGTTCACCATGGGTATGCTGCAAATTTCCACCATGAATTATGCATGGCTTAGATTAGCGGCCCGGCGTTTCTCTAACACATATACAAACTCCATGATCCCCACAAGATTCCCAATTCATTTCACACCGCGGGCATCCATAAACAAAAGATCACGATATCAACTTAAATAAGAAGTGCAATGTTGAAAGCTTGCCCATGACTGCATGGCTGGGCTAGTCTCCAACTTACAACTTGCAAGCATAACAACTCAACATAAGAGACCACAATGTCAAATTTTTAAGAACAGGAAAAAGTAAAGTGTGCCTTCCGATTCGTGAGAGCTTTACTGACCGAATTTCGCATAACACTGGTAAGAGTTTAATTTGAAGAGAAAATAAAAGCAAGTCAAATTTACTTGGAATAACAAATTGCTAGTAGGTATGTATGGTGGACACTTTGGAAAACTTTGGCTTTTAGGAGTTGGATGCACGAGTAGAGCTCATACTCAGTACAAGGCGAGGGCTAGCAAAAGACTGGGAGCGACCAACTAAGAGAGCAATAATGGCCATAATCATGCAAAGCGACAAAGCGACATTAAAAGAAGCATAAGATGGCATCAAAAGTCAAAAACTAAATGATCATGAAGGCTATTGGCGACTTTGTAAGAGTCTAACATGTGTGAGCATGCGCCAAGTCAACCCAAATAAAGCATCAAGGAGAAAACCAAAATAATGCTTCCATACAATTAAAAACAACGCATGATTTTTTCAAAGGCTCATTAAGCAATCTCAGTTATTTGAGACAAGTCATGCTACAGCAAAACTACTAAGCATACTATCAAAAAGACATCAAGCATGACATGAAAAAGCCAACGCCGCAGTCTACACAAGCTCCTTCTTGTACCACTATTTTGCACAAAGCTTTTTCTCTTTTCCAACACCATTTGAAATTTTTAAAGACACCTCTTTTGATGAAAACCAATAAAGATCAGAGGCAAAAATACACCTTGATGAAAAGATATAACAAGGTCTGAACGCAAATCAAGGCGAAAACGAAAACCAAAAGCAGTAGCAAAAAAAGAAGAACACTCGATGAAATTGTAAGAATGAAAAACAAAGTGTTCTTGGCAAATGAAAACGAGTACATCTCTTCCAAAAGAAATTTGTTGGGGTCCAACCATTTATTGCAGCAAACAAAACAAACTAAACTAACTAAGAAAACTAAAACAACTGACGCTCCAAGAAAAACACATAGTGCATGAAGCAATAAAAATATAGTGTTTTGAAAGGTGACCTAATTTTTGCCGATGAAGAAGGGGTGCCTCGGGGGCATCCCCAAGCTTTGATGCTTGTACTTCTTGGATATTTCTTGGGGTGATGCATGGGCATCCCCAAGCTTGAGCTTTTGTCCATTCTTCAACTCATCTCATCATTCTCCAATCCCTACACTTGAAAACTTCCTTCATACAAAACTAAACACAATTCTATTAGCAATATTAGTGCAAGCATAACATATAATCAACCTCTTTTTGCTTTAGGTTTCAACTCAAAACCACCACATATATAGCAAATACTACTGTAGCAACTTCTCCAAAAGTTCCGTGATAAAAAAAACTCAAAAGAAGGCGATAAAGTGGCAAACACAAATATTGGCAGAAATCTGTTAAAACTGAATAGCTGACAAAGGTCGAATTTTTTAGGGGTTTTCTGTTGCTCAAATCAAAAAGTGATCAACTAACAAAAGTTTGGATATAACCTGGGGCATATGCACAAGAAATCGCAGGTCCAAAAGATATACAGAGAATTTATACAAATTTTTACGGTGCAGCACCGAAAACAGCTTTAGGACAACAACATCCCCAAATCTTTACCTCACTCGAATTAGAGGCTTCTCTTGGCACAAAAACAAAATAAACAAGATAAGGAGCGGTCATTACAGTAGTAATGACTTCCAAGACTCAAATAAAAGAAAAAGTACTGAAAATAAAAACATTGGGTTATCTCCCAAGAGTGCTTTTCTTTAACGCCTTTGAGCTAGGTGCAGAAAATTACGAATCAAGTAATAATAAAAGGGGGATCAGGATCCGCTATAGGAATACAGAAATGAATACTATCCAATTGAGGTTTTGAGTATCCCTTGTAATCACGCTTTGGTACACTATTTTCATCAAAAAGATTTTTAGGACAAATCCAACTAGTATTAGCTACCAAGGCATTATGAATTCCTACAAGCTTACATGGTATTGGCAATCTAGATTCTTCGTTGGGTGTACCAACAATTTTAACAGGCGAGCCAAGCTTATCAAACTTCTTAAAAACTTTCCTAGCCTCAATTGCAACATCTCTAAATTCTACGCGCATAGTTTTCAAGATAAAAGCTTTCTTTTCGGGATCCTCAATTTCATGAAGCTTAAGGAACATGTATTGCATGAAAGGATTAAGACTAGCAAACCTAGTTTCCAACATGTGAATCAAATAAGCAGAAGCAACTTCATAACTAGGAGCTAGCTCAACCAAAGATTTCTCCTCGACTTCCTCATGCATACTAATGTGATTAAAGAACTCCTCAATGTTACTTTTGCCAATAATTGAACCACTACCTAATGAGAGGTCCTCCAGAACGTACTTAGGGATCAACATGATAAACTAAAAGTAAAGAAATAACAACTACCAAGGATTCTAATTTTTTTGGGTTTTTGATATAAAACAATACAGGTAAAATAAATAAAGTAAAGCAAAACAATAACAAACTAAAGGATGTGCGTGCGAAAACTCCCCTCGCAGAAGTCTTCTACTTCCTCCCCGGCAACGGCGCCAGAAAAACAGCTGATGCTCCTAGTTGATGTGGGAGCTTGGCAGTCCTTGTGCGTGGTGAATGACCAGCCCGTTGGGAACCCCAAGAGGAAGGTGTGATGAGTATAGCAGCTGGTTTTCCCTCAGTTAAGAAACCAAGGTTTATCGTTCTTGGAGAGGAGAGACAAACGACTGAAGGTGATGCTTGCTAGCTTGCGACAGCTTCGGACAATTTATATATGGCGCCTCGTCCAAGCTTTGCTTGCTAACTGCAACGCGGAACCTGCACACAACACAACCAAGTACTTCGTTCCCAACTTGCGATGAGGTTGTCAATCTCACCGGTTTGCTTGAAACAAAGATTATGAGCGTATCGAGTGGAAAACAGTAAAAGTATGCGATTAAAGTAAACAGTGCGAGTAAAGTAAACAGGTGATAGCAATATGATGGAAATAGGACCGGGATCCACAGTTCACTAGTGGTGTCTCTCCATAAGATAAATAACACATGCTGGGTAAACAAATTACAGTTGGGCAATTGATAGAATAAAGATAAACGTGATATGTCAAGAAGATCACTATGAGATTTACTCTGGGCATTACAACAAAATACATAGACCGCCATCCAACTGCATCTATGACTAATAATCCACTTGTGGCGAATCAATCCGAGAACTCCACAAGTATTAAGTTGCGAACAACAGATAATTGCATTAAGCAAAGTGTGTAATATAAACAAAGCATATGCCCTTGAGCATATGAATGTTGTTTTCTCCCTAATAGCAACAGCACATCTACAACCTTAGAGGTTTCTGTCACTCCCCCAGGTTAAATAGAGGCATGAACCCACTATCGAGCATAAATACCCCCTCTTGGAGTCACTAGCAACTACTCGGCCAAGATAGCTACTAACAACGGAGAGCATGCAAGATCATAAACAACATAGAGATAACAAAAGATAATATTCAGTACAGCAACTTAATCATAAACACCAATATTCATCGGATCCCAACAAATCAAACATGTAGAATTACATAACGGTGATCTCAATCATGTAGGGCAGCTCATGAGATCTAAACATGAAGCACATGGTGGAGAAGACAACCATCTAGCTACTGCTATGGACCCATAGTCCAAGGTAGACTACTCACTCATCGCTCCGGAGGCAAGCATGGCGATGAAGAAGACCTCCGGTGGCGATTCCCCTCTCCGGCAGGGTGCCAGAAGAGCTTCTGGACCCTCCCGATCTTCGGGTCGACGGCGGCGGCGGATCGCGATGTGTTCTGGAAAAGTGATCGGGTACATAGGTTTTTTCCGTCGGGGGGTCTTTATAGGCGAAGGGGCGATGTCAGAGGAGGGGCCAGGTGGCCTCACACCATGGTGGCGCGGGACAGGGGCTGGCCGCGCCACCCCTGTGTGTGGGCCCCTGGTGGCCCCTCTCCTACTCTCCTTCGGATCTCTGGAAGCTTCCGGGTAAAATAAGACTTCAGGAACTTGTTTCGTCCAATTCCGAGAATATTTCCTGTGTATCACTTCTGAAACACAAAAACAGCAGAAAACAGGGAACTGGCACTGTGGCAACTCGTTAATAGGTTAGTTCCGGAAAATGCATAAAAGTGCCACGAAGTGTAACGAAACAGTAGGCAAATGGTGTAAAAACAAGCATGGAGCATAAAAAATTATAGATACGTTGGAGACGTATCACAGTCCAGAGCCCCCTTGCTCCGGTGGTAGTGGCAAAGCGGGAGGAAGTTTTGATCCCGTTGATGGTGGAGAAGCCGACGGCTTGAAGAGGCGCTCCTCGAAGACCCCCGCTGGCTGCGCCAGGCGATGAGAGGCACGCTTGGCAATTTCATCTGCCTCCACATTCTCCCCTCGAGGGATGTGCTTTCATTCCAGGCCTTGGAAGCGCTTCGCCATCTTTCGATGCTTTTCGAGATAAGGCGCCATATGCTTATCCTTTGGCGTGTAGCTCTTGTTGGAGAAGTTCACGACCAGTTGTGAATCTCCCTTGACGATGAGGCGCTTGATGCCCAAAGCACTTGCTGCCCTTAGGCCAGCAAGGAGTCCTTCATATTCCGTGATGTTGTTGGAGACCCTGTGCTCTGGCTTGAAGCAGAGCTGGATAGCATAGTAGAGCTTGTCCCCAGATGGAGAGGTGAGAACGACCCCAGCCCCCGCGCCGGGAAGGTTGAAGGCGCCATCGAAGTGCATGACCCAGAGACCTGGGGCCTCCTCTCCAGGAAGCGTAGATTCTGCCTCGGGGGGCTCATCGGGAAATGGATCAGTCCACTCGGCGGTGAACTCCGCTAAAGCTTTGCTCTTGATTACCTTGGTGGTTTCGAAGGAGATCTCAAATGGTTGGAGTTCCACGGCCCACTCTGCCACCCTCCCGGTGACATTTGGGTTCCTTCCCATCCGAGCCCCCAAGGCCTTACGCATGAGCCTTTGGAAAGTCACCACTGCGTTCTCCAAGCCAAAGGGCATGCAGATGTAGCAGTACACCCCGCAAGGTGTGATGAAGGCCATTTTTTCCTCGTCCTCCTTTGCCATCTTGATTTCATGATAGCCGGAGAATGCATCCAAGAAGCAAAGGAGGTCACAGCCTGCGGTGGGGTCGACGTTTGATCTATCCTCGGGAGCGGGTAAGGATCCTTAGGGCAGGCCTTGTTGAGACTAGTGAAGTCCACGCAGAGGCGCCCACTGCCGTTAGCATTTGGCACGACCACCGGATTGGCGATCCACATGGGGTGAGCCACCTCGCGTATCAACTTGGCCCGATTCAGCTTCTCGATCTCTTGGAACATGAAATCTTGTTTCTCTTGCACTTGCTTCCTTGTCTTCTGCTTCACTGGGTGTGCCTGAGGGCACACGGCTAAGTGGTGCTCAATCACCCCCCTGGGAACGACGGACATATTTGACGGTGTCCAAGCGAACATGTCAGAGTTTGCCCGCATGAAGGTGACTGTAATATCTCGATTTTTTGTACAAGTTAAATCAGACAAAGCCGGGTACATTGACCAAAGTTCGACATTTTGTTTGGTTAGGCTGAATAAAAAAAAAAAATTAAGTTCAAGCAAAACGAAGTTCAGTTGTTTATTTAGTAATCCATTTATTTATTTATTTCTTTCTACAAATCTGAACCGGTAACTGATTTGGTTTAGAAAAAAATAAATAAAATAACCAGACCCCAAACCTAACCAGAGTCGTTTTCCCCTACCCTCACAAGTCACGGATCAGACCCTCGCCCGAACAAAACCAGAGCAGCCGCCGCCGCCCTCACCAAGCGTTAGAGCGTAGCGCCACCGCCGGAGCTAACGCTGGTCGCTGCTCCGCCTCCGCCGACGGAGGTCTGCCAGAGTTATTATTGAAGCAACGAACCTCTGGTTTGTTTCCTGTTCCTTTCCTTTTCTAAGTCTGGTAGTTGCGTAGGGATTACTGCTGCAGAAATTAAAGATTGTTTGCGGCTTGTAGTGGTTCTGTAATCCATCCTAGAATTATCTGGCCTGGGAAGATTGGAGTTTCTCGCAATCGCTTTTACCAAATCGAGTCACATATTGGAGATTGGTTTTAGTAGTAGCGCCCTGATGTTGTAGCTCGTGGGGAGTCCAAACCTAATTCATTCTAAAAGAAGTACAGATTACGTTTGAGATATCATTACTAATCCTGGGTTGAGGCCAAGTCACGTTTTATTCCAGCAATACTGAAATTTATGTCGGAAGTTACTTTAGAAGCTGATGTTTGGTTTCGGGTGCAGTACTAGAGGAGTAGCCTGTGCAGATTTCTTAGTTGCGTTTTACTATATTAAATTATCTAGAAAAGCTGCTTCTGTGGTTAACAATTAACCTGTAAAATCTAGAACTAGCAATTACGAATGAGCATCTTAATTTGCCTGTATTGTACCTATTAGCAAGTTTTGAGACGTCGATGGTTTGTTCAGGAGTTGGTGCACCTTGGTCCCGGTTTGAGACGACGACGCATCACTGTGTTCCATTGAGTTAGAGGCAAGTGCATGCTGACTTTTTATATGGTTCGCCCGTTGTTGGGTTGTTTTCAATTGCTTGTTGTATTTGATGTGGCTCGATTCCGGTGTCGTTGGATTTTGGTGTTTTGGGATATATATAGCCTGGTGCGGTGAGAACTGTTCCACATGTGCTACTCCGTGTCGGTCGGTGAATTTCTGTTACATGTGGGCTACTCCGTTGTGCTAGAGCCAGGTCGGTGAATTTCGGTTCCACGTGCGCTACTCCATTTCGGTCGGTGAATTCTGTTGCACGTGGGCTACTCCGGAGTGCTCATTGGAAATCATGTTTATCTTGTTGGACTCACTAGAAGTTATGATCTGAATATTTCTCTTATTGTCGTATTGTTGTGATTATGTTTCTTCAAGTCTGTGTAATGTATTTGGCTGTGTATTGTTTACTCACACTTGTTTTTTCTTATTGTTGGTTTTTATTTCGTTTTCAGGTACTAACGGCATGCATGGGCGGGAGTAGCACACCTTCTATTTACACGTCACACCACACATTATTTAGAGGATTCACATTCCTAGTTACCTCCTAGAGATTTAATGGATTGCCGGTTTAACTAGCTTGAGCCTTTGGTCGCTCGTTTATTGTTTGTATATTTGTGGATGGTTTGAGAACTATAGCCTGAGTTGGTGAACCTTCTAGTATTGCTAGCTGCGGAACTTTTTATAAATTTCCTGTCATGGATATCCCCATAAACAAAGAGGTGTTGTCCGACTTTAGAGGATTTTCCTACACTTTGCGTTGTTTAGTTAGCGGGGTAGCATCGTCAGGTAGGTTGATACTTGGGGTGTTACAGTTGGTATCAGAGCCTAGTTTTTAGATCTCTGGTGTTGGGTTAAGGACTTAAATAAATTTTGCATGATGTTGCATAAATAATTAAAACTTGACATAGCTTTTGAGATACTAAAATTTGACACGCTGGCACAATAGGATGGGTTTTGGGCATTCATTGCATTTACGCCTCTGGCATATTTGGTTGCTTATTTCTTTCTTGGTGATGTCAGTGTACTTGTTGGTAGACTATTGCCCTTAGAGGCTAGCTTACAGTGCCTCGTTTTAGGTAGTAAGTTACTCATTGTTTGTTTGGCTTTTATCGTTCTTTGGTTATTTGACATGCTCATATCAATCTTGGTTTGTTGGAGATTCTCCAAAATACTTTTGTAGATAGTGGCGGGAGAGAAATTTATGTTTCGAATTATACATGAGATCTCATGAGTGGCTGGTTGACATCATTTGGGTTGATAGTTTAGTTAATGATGCTATTTTTTTTATTGGACTAAGGATAAAATAATGATTGGATTTGATGACAAAGCATAGCGTGTTGTGCTATAAAGAAAAGGTAGATGGTAATGAAAAATGTTTGGTTTTTGTTGTCTTAAGATGTGTTGAGATTGTGTAGTGATTTTTGGAGTAACCTTGACCACAAAGAGGAGTTTTTTTAGCTTTATTAGTAAGCAAGCGAGAGATGGTCATCTAGTTATTTGATGCTAGTTGGCTCGAACAATATTTAGTTTTGCATCATCTTCACGAGTAATAGATTAATTTGATTAATATAAGGGCATCACATGTCAATGGTTCCTGTACTTGGATAAGGGGCAATTTGGAAGCTTTTTGTATTAAGTTCGATGGAATAAAAAACAAATATTCGTGTTTCGAGGATCAGTGGTGTTCATTATTTATATTTTCTCATGGATATTTAGACTCTTGGCAAATGGTCAATGAATTGGGTTAATTTTTTACCAACGGTTTCTTGAACAATGGTTTGAGGATTTATGTATTCTGAGTCAACTCAGATTGATCTGGTAGGTTGGGATGTTGAAGGAAAAATGTTATAGTTCCCATTCGAGATTTTGACATATAAGGATTTGATTATGGTGTTGCTAGTAGGACGAGTACGTTGATACATGAAACTTAGTGGTCATTATTATATTTGGATTATTAGACATTAATAAGATGGTCAAGGAAGTAGGATGATAATTAGATTCATGATCTTTGAACTTATTAGTTGGGTTTGTGGAGTGTGGTAGAATGCGTGAATTTGGAAGGTGGGTCCAACTAAAAAGGTAAATGTTGATTTATCAGTTGTTGTTGGGTACATGAATAAAGAAGATGAATTTTCAAGCCACCTTGGTTGAATGATTTTGACTACTGTCATGGCCATGTGCTAGAGTTTTCTCTTCATAGTTTCTGGGGGAAGTTACCACAGTATTATCTTGAGACATTTCATAGATTTAATTTTTTATGACTATTGGCATGTTGTTAAATATCCTGAATAGTGTCTTGTAGTGGCATACCCAACTTGCTTGGAAAAAATTGATGTTGTTGTAGAGAATCTAGTGGTGGGGGTGCATTCAAGAAGATATTTGCTTGTTCGGTCTAGTAATTTGCTAATATTGAAAAAAGGACGACTGTCTAGTCAGTGCCTGGTTAGATTCTAGGAGTTCTTTGTTGATTTTCTTGGACTAGTTCCTCTTTTCCTTATCGTGGTCGTTTTAGTTTCCAGAAGCCCTCCATTTTCTCTAATAGTGTGGATCTAATCTTTCAGAGTGTGCTTTCACCACACTTTGGTTGAGTTTACTAGATAGACCCTTGGACAATAAGCACCTAAGACTGTGTCTCTTTACTCTTGCCGTGGTTTTGGTGACCATGATTTTTGTCGGTCAGCATTCTCTGGAGTATAAGTAGTTTGGTAGTTGCTAGATGTTATCACTGACAAAAGTGTATTTTTTTGTGGGGAGATAGAAGTGGTTTTGGGCTGATCAGTTTTTCAGCTCTCATGTTGTCAACCCCATAGGTTAGTGTTATTACTATTTATAGCGAATATACGACCAATAGAAGTCCCATGAGTTGAGTTTATTACTGAAGGTTGACAAAATTAATTAATTTCTTCTAAGTTAAGGGCTGAATTAAACCAATGGAATAAAGTGATGAGACGTAGTTCAAGATTATGCCAAAGAGAACTGGACCATTGGATTGTTAACCATGAGATTGTATGTCTGCCCAAATTTCCATAATCGGTTTTTTTTTTCCTTTGTCGTCCAAGTTCCTTCTGAATTTGGTTGTGAATTTACCATGAGCTTTTTTTTAAAAAAAAAATAGCATTTAGTCACCCAGTAGATAGAATTCTTGTAATATATTATTTCTTGCCCAATGTCAATGAGGTCAATTCAACCATGTACTAGTCAAATCCTCATTGCCAATTAGCATTCAGGTATCAGCCTTGCAATTTTAATTGTAGCACTCATTCTTGTGTACCTTCTTTTAATTAATGTGTATGAAGTGAGACAAACCTTTCAATGATCGCTGAAGTTACTTCCGCATTTGGCTCATTTTTGTTTTTGGCTTAGGATACAAAGACCCCATTAAAATCTTGTGAGTCTACAGTAAGTCTTTGTTGTTCCACTATAAGCGATCAGCTTATATATATGTATTTATTCTAAAAAAATCTTTTTGTTTCAAACTGCCATTCCACTATTTGCTATTCTGCTGATAGAAGCTTTTCCTTATCCTGTAAAAGTTCCAGTTTTGTAGTTTTTAGTCTGTCTTGATCCATAGGGTGAATCTTTGGTTCTCTTTTGTCAACTATGTTACGTCGGGATATTCACAATCTTGTGGTGTTCTTGCAAAATGATTGATTAAGTCTTCTAGTGGCTTTACAAAAAAAGCCTTGGATCGTGCCATGAAATATTTTTTTTGCAATGCGAGGGAGGACACATGCTCGATTCAGATATTCACATATGAAGATAATAGTTTGGGTGCGGGATGGATTGGCCCCCATACCACTTACTCTTACTATTCTCCTTTTTACGTTGGATTGGTGAATCTGTTTGTGCCTGAATTAGTGACCCTTTATTAGAATATCACATGGTTGCCAAGCGTATAAATTAAGGTGAGAATAAGCCTAACTTGTGATCTTTGTATATCGATTTTGAAGATTTGTGCTTATATTATCCCACCATGGGTTTTCTTGGCCTATGTACGTACTGCATTCTAGTATCAAGCTAGTTAATGGTTGAGAAGTTGCTAGCATTTAGTACCCAAGTCGCACCTATAGACAGTGATGATTACTATGTTTTGACTAATATACAAAATTCTTTGAGTAATGTGGAGTTGATTGAGGGCCAAAGGTGCAACACTGAATGTTAGCACACAACTTAATCATTGAGGATATGGATAACCGACTACACCCTGTGAAAATTAGCAGGTATGATAGGATCTTATAAATTTCATGGGAGAGCGGGTCACTTGATGGTTCGTTGGGTTGACCACTGGAAGATTATTTTGCATCAAAAAAGTATGGATCTCAGACTTGTTCTAATTTCTAGGAGACATTCTTTTGACTGAATTTTGTTGAACGAACTACAGAAAGATTGGTGGAGATTAGTCAACATACTCGGTCAAAAAAAAAAGATTAATCAACATACACTAGCAGCAGATTAGGAAAAGAGAAGATATGCCCATTCTAAGATGCTAAATGTCAAACTTCCAATGGTCAGTAAGGCGATTTTAGGAGGGCCGTCTACTAAGGTGCTGTGAGATTCAATATCGAACAGAACCTTAGTACACCATATAGTGATCACACAGAAGCTTAGTTCACGATATAGTCCTTTCAAGATAGTCGCACGCATTAAGAATTTAGCATTTTTGTCTCGAGTCACCTTAGTCACAATTGTGGAAGTACTTTCAAGGCCGCCGTTAATCATTACAATCGAGCAACATTTAACTTTTGAGACTAGCAAGGTAAAAAATATTGGAAGAGGACGATAGAGTAATGAGGCATCTGGACAAATGAACGGAGGGGGAGGCAACCTGGGATCTTGAATGAAGGATATTAGAGACGTATCTTGTGCTATTACACCTTGTGTGTAACTAGGATTTGTTTAAACTTAAGTTATTTTGTGTCGATTAGTGAGTGAGAATTCGAGGGCGAATTTTGTCCAAACAGGTGGAGAATATAATACCCTAAAGGCTATTTTCCGGATAGGTCTAAGATGCGATTCGTGTTGAGTTGTCCATATCTTGTGAGTAATTTGCTTTGTTTAAGATCAGTTGTTCATTGGTGAGTAGCAATATTAAAGAATTCGAGGACGAATTCAGTTGAAGTGGGAAAGAATGTAATATCTCAATTTTTTATACAAGTTAAATCAGACAAAGCCCGGTACATTGACCAAAGTTTGACATTTTGTTTGGTTAGGCTGAATAAAAAAAGATATTTAAGTTCAAGCAAAACGGAGTTCAGTTGTTTACTTAGTAATCCATTTATTTATTTATTTCTTTCTACAAATCTGAACCGGTAACTGATTTGGTTTAGAAAAAATAAATAAAATAACCAGACCCCAAACCTAACCAGAGTCGTTTTCCCCTACCCTCACAAGTCACGGATCAGACCCTCGCCCGAACAAAACCAGAGCAGCCGCCGCCGCCCTCACCGCGTTAGAGCGTAGCGCCACCGCCGGAGCTAACGCTGGTCGCTGCTCCGCCTCCGCCGACGGAGGTCTGCCAGAGTTATTATTGAAGCAACGAACCTCTGGTTTGTTTCCTGTTCCTTTCCTTTTCTAAGTCTGGTAGTTGCGTAGGGATTACTGCTGCAGAAATTAAAGATTGTTTGCGGCTAGTAGTGGTTCTGTAATCCATCCTAGAATTATCTGGCCTGGGAAGATTGGAGTTTCTCGCAATCGCTTTTACCAAATCGAGTCACAGATTGGAGATTGGTTTTAGTAGTAGCGCCCTGATGTTGTAGCTCGTGGGGAGTCCAAGCCTAATTCATTCTAAAAGAAGTACAGATTACGTTTGAGATATCATTACTAATCCTGGGTTGAGGCCAAGTCACGTTTTATTCCAGCAATACTGAAATCCATGTCGGAAGTTACTTTAGAAGCTGATGTTTGGTTTCGGGTGCAGTACTAGAGGAGTAGCCTGTGCAGATTTCTTAGTTGCGTTTTACTATATTAAATTATCTAGAAAATCTAGAACTAGCAATTACGAATGAGCATCTTAATTTGCCTGTACTGTACCTATTAGCAAGTTTTGAGACGTCGATGAGTTGGTGCACCTTGGTCCCGGTTTGAGACGACGACGCATCACTCTGTTCCATTGAGTTAGAGGCAAGTGCATGCTGACTTTTATATGGTTCGCCCGTTGTTGGGTTGTTTTCAATTGCTTGTTGTATTTGATGTGGCTCGATTCCGATGTCGTTGGATTTTGGTGTTTTGGGATATGTATAGCCTGGTGCGGTGAGAACTGTTCCACACGTGCTACTCCGTGTCGGTCGGTGAATTTCTGTTACATGTGGGCTACTCCGTTGTGCTAGAGCCAGGTCGGTGAATTTCGGTTCCACGTGCGCTACTCCGTTTCGGGCGGTGAATTCTGTTGCACGTGGGCTACTCCGGAGTGCTCATTGGGAATCATGTTTATCTTGTTGGACTCACTAGAAGTTATGATCTGAATATTTCTCTTATTGTCGTATTGTTGTGATTATGTTTCTTCAAGTCTGTGTAATGTATTTGGCTGAGTATTGTTTACTCACACTTGTTTTTTCTTATTGTTGGTTTTTATTTCGTTTTCAGGTACTAACGGCATGCATGGGCGGGAGTAGCACACCTTTTATTTACACGTCACACCACACATTATTTAGAGGATTCACATTCCTAGTTACCTTCTAGAGATTTAATAGATTGCCGGTTTAACTAGCTTGAGCCTTTGGTCGCTCGTTTATTGTTTGTATATTTGTGGATGGTTTGAGAACTATAGCCTGAGTTGGTGAACCTTTTAGTACTGCTAGCTGTGGAACTTTTTATAAATTTCCTGTCATGGATATCCCCATAAACAAAGAGGAGTTGTCCGACTTTAGAGGATTTTCCTACACTTTGCGTTGTTTAGTTAGCGGGGTAGCATCGTCAGGTAGGTTGATACTTGGGGTGTTACAGTGACGAGCGTGCTTTCCTATTTGGGGGAAAGTCCTGCCTCGATGGTGACGAAATTCTCGTAGCCCCAATCTGCAATGGAACCTTCTTTGTAGCAGAGCGCTCTTGGGTAAACTACGGCCTCCTCCCTGAGGGTACTGCAGCTTCTCCAATGCTCATGTCCAGTATTGGATGGACAAGGTCCTCGCTTGGCGTGGTCGACGTAGATGCGGAGGGCTTCTTCCCGGACAAGCCTGGCATAAGGAGCTCGAGCGAAGCCTTCTTGGTAGTAGCTCGCTCTTGCGATACGAGCTGCTTCTTCCTCGCGAGGTTGCCTGAGTGTTCCAGCAGATCTTCATCAGCGGGGAACATGGTGGCAGCCTCACGGTAGACATGCTCCACCGAGCGGAGAGCATCCTTCTCGTTGTTGCGCATGGTGATCGTGCCGTTGGTGCTAGGAATCTTGAGGATGTTGAAGCTGTGGTGCGTTGCCGCCATGAACTTGGCCAGGGCTGGGTAGCTGAGGATGGCGTTGTAGGGCAACGCAATGTAGGCGACGTCGATATCGAGGCTTTCCGTCCTGTAGTTGTCCCTGGTGCCGAAGGTGACGGGCAGGCGAACCTGGCCGATGGGCATCGTAGAACCCTCTGTTACTCCGAAGAACGGTCGGGTTGGCATGAGCCGGTGATATGGCACTTGCATCTTCTCGAAGACTTTGACAGAGATGATGTTGAGGCCCGCCCCTCCGTCGATGAGAGTGCGGTTGATGGCGATGTTGTTAATAGTGGGCGTGCACAAGAGGGGAATTGTCCCGACGGCCCTAGTAGAGATAGGATGGTCCTCCTCGTCGAAGCCGATCTTGTTGGAAGAGCACCTCAGCCTGGGGCTGTTTACGCTTGGTTGTGCTGCCGCGATCTCCCGCGACAGCTGCTTGAATTGGCGATTTGATAGCGGAGCTTGATCTCCTCCCAGGAGGCAGGCGGCGAAGCCTCGTGGCTCTTGGTAGCCCCCTGGTTTTCTTCTCGGTGGTTGCTTCTCGGTGGAGGCAACGGTAGAGGCTCGGGATCTATGCGCGATAGACCGTTGCACCGGCGACCCTCGTCGTCGTCGCGGCGGTCACCTCGGGAACCGCCCTTGCCATAGCTACGGCTACTCCCATGGCGCTTGGTGACTCCATTCTCTTCATGGAATTTCCGGACTACCCAACAATCATCAGTATTGTGGGTGTCCTTGTGGAGGATGCAGTAGCGGCATCGTCCACCCTTATCACGCTCAGAGCGGTCCCCGCGACGTTGCTTGTGGTCAGGCTCCGTCGCAAGGACAACAACCTCCTTGCGCTTGGGGTCTTTTGTCTTGGACTTTGGGGGAGCCGCCTCCGACAGCTTGTGCACGAAGAGCCTCCCCTCCTCGGCCTTGGCGCATCTATCGGCGATCTCGAAGAGCCTGACTACGGAGGTTAGCTCATTGTTCGCGGACAGTTTTTCCTTCATCTTGATGTCAGCGACGCCCGTGGAGAACACGGAGATCACCTCCTCATTGGAGATCCGTGGGATCTTGAACCTCATCTGGCTGAAGCGCTGGATGTACTAACGAAGCGTTTCGCCCTTGTACTCACGCACCGCCTTAAGATTGTTCTTCGTGGTGGGACGCTCGTACGTGGCCATGAAGTTAGCGATGAACTGCCAGCACAGATCCTTCCATGAGGTAACAGACTCGTGGGGAAGGTTCATGAACCAAGTTCGCGCCGCATCCTTGAGGGCCATGGGAAACCAATTGGCCATCACACGCCGATCTCCACGCGCGGCCTGAACGGCGACGATGTATAGCTGGAGGAACTCGACGGGGTTGGAGGTCCCATCATAACGCGCGCCAATGTTCGGCCTAAACTTGACAGGCCAGACCACGTAGCGCTGCTGGCGAGCACCCGGGGTTGTAGACGAGCTCCCCGGTGACCTTGACGTTCTTGCCAGCTTCGCCGATATCGTCGAGGGTGCGGTCATGATTTTATCGGCGGCGCTCGAGGGAGACGCGTGCGTCTTCTGGAGTGCGTTGGACGATTTGGCAGCTGGGCTCTCCACGCGGCAAAGATGCCGCGTGGGAAGCTGCCTTCTTGGCCTGAGCGGCTTTACCATCTCCGGCGCCCGGGGTGCGATGCCCCGCCGCCGGATCTGGCTCCCCCGCACCCTGGGTGGCTCCCAAGACCGGGTCTTCGTTGGCGATGGCGATGAGCTCGGCGATTTGAGCGCGCCACCCCTCACGCCCGTCCGCAGTGGGTTGATAGCACAGCAACTCCTGCGCCATGGCAAGAGCCTACATAGGAGTCAACTGACTCCCAGAACGAGCACGAGAAGTAGCAGTGGCGGTGAAGGAGAGCAAAGGCTCTGTACGCCTGGATGGGATGTAGGAGGACTCAAGATCTTCCTCCTCTTCCTCCTCGGCCGAGATGTGTTGGCAACGGATGATGGGCTCGGTGTTTCCTCGAATAGCATTGCAGCGGCGAAGACGCTCAAGCCTTGTGTTGGCGTCGGCCATGGCGAAGCAGATCTAGAAAACACACCACAACCCCCTACCTGGCGCGCCAAATATCGGTGGATTTCATGTCGCAAGAACACGAGGTACCACGCAAAGGACCCAAAGGATTCGAACGCAGGGGGCTGTATGCGCGAGATCTAGAGTGTGACGAAACACGGCGACGGAAGACTCGAGACGCCGGAGAGCTCAACGCACGACAGAGAGGGATGCCGATCTTTACCCAGGTTCAGGGCCCTCATGGTGAGGTAAAACCCCCACTTCCTGCCTTCTTGTATTACGACGCGATACCTCGCGAGGGGTACAAGGTCTTGATTACAAAGCTCTAACTGGCTGGAGGTAGAAGAACCAACTTAGCCTAGCTAGGAGCTCAGAATTAGGGATCCTTTCTAAGGGGCAGCCTCCCCTCCTTTTATAGCGCCGAGGTCTTGATACATCTCAAACATATCTATAATTTTTGATGCTCCATGCTTGTTTATGCACCATTTGCTTTGTGTTTTGTTTACACTTCGTGGCATTTTTATGCATTTTCCAGAACTAAACTATTAACAAGATGCCACAGTGCCAGTTCCCTTATTTCTGCTGTTTTTGTTTTTCAGAAGAGTTGCACATGAAATATTTTTAGAATTGGATGAAACAAAAGCTGAAGTCCCTAATTACCTAACACGAAGACGAAGTCCAAAGGAGAGCAGGAGACAAACCAGGGGCCGACCACACCTGTTGGTGGGCGGGCCACCCCTAGGCCGCGCCACCAGGGGGTGTGACCGCCTGGTCCACTCCCTGACATCGCCCTTCTGCCTATTTAATCCCCTCGATGGGAAAACCCTAGGGGTCCGAACTCTTTTCTAGAAAACATACTGCAAGCCGCCGTCATCATCGACGCGAGATCGGGAGGGTCCAGAAGCTCTTCCCGGCACCCTGCCGGAGAGGGGAATCAGCACCGGAGGCCTTCTTTATCACCATGCCTACCTCTGGAGTGATGTGTGAGTAGTCTACCTTGGACTATGGGTCCATAGCAGTAGCTAGATGGATGTCTTCTCCTCCATGTGCTTCATGTTTAGATCTTGTGAGCTGCCTATCATGATCAAGATCATCGTTATGTAATTCTACATGTTGTGTTTGTTGGGATCCGATGAATATTGAGTACTATGTCAAGTTGATTTGTGATTTATCATCTCTATGTTTTTTATGATCTTGCATGCTCTCCGTTGCTAGTAGATATCTTGGCCGAGTAGATACTACTGACTCCAAGAGGGAGTATTTATGCTCGATAGTGGGTTCATGCCTCTAGTAATTTGGGAGAATGACAATAACTTCTAAGGTTGTAGATGTGTTGTTGCTACTAGGGAGAAAATAACAATCTTGTGTTCAAGGACATTTGTATTGTTTACATTACACGCTTTGCTTAAGGCGATAATCTATTGCTTGCAACTTAATACCCAATGGTTGTTCAGATGATACTCGGTGGGTGGATTATTAGTCATAGACGCAGTTGGATTACGGTCTATGTATTATGTTGTAATGCCCAAGTGAATCTCATAGTGATCCCCATGACATGTACATGCGTTGCTTGTATTCTTTATTCTGTCAATTGCCCAATTGTAATTTGTTTACTTAGCATGTTATTTATCTTTATAGTGAGACACCTCTAGTGAACTATGGACCCCGGTCCATTCTTTTACATTCATATTACCGTTTACTTTCTACAAGCATTATTTACTTTCTTGCAAACAAATATCTTTTACCACACGATACGTTTAATCCTTTATTTACAGCAAACCGGTGAGATTGACAACCTCACTGCAAGTTGGGGCAAAGTACTTTGGTTGTGTTGTGTGCAGGTTCCACGTTGCTGCTGGTGCCAAAGCTACGCCCAAATAGGCGCCATAAACAAATTGTCTGAGCCGTCGCCAAAGCCAGCTAGCATCAACCTTCAGAAGTGGTTTCTTTCTCCTACTGGTTCGATTAAACCTTGATTTCACAATCGAGGGAAACTTGCCGCTGTGCTCATCATTCCTTCCTCTTGGGGTTCCCAACTGGGTGGCTAGCACCGCCAATCAAGCATTTTTCTGGCGCCGTTGCCGGGGAGAACGAGGATTTTTGCAAGGGGAGTCTCTCGCTTCCAATCTTTTACTTTGTTATTATTTTGCTTATTTTCTTTACTTTATTTTTGCTTGCATCTTTTTACCAAAAATACAAAAAAAATTAGTTCCTTTTATAGTTGGTATTTCATTACTTTTACTTTTAGTTTATTATGTTGTTTCCAAAGTACGTTCTGGAAGACCTATCAATAGGTAGTGGTTCTATAATTGGGAAAGATAACATTGAGGAGTTCTTTAATCATATTAGTAAGCACAAAGATGTTGAGGATAGATGTTTAGTCAAACTTGCTCCTAGTTATGAAGTTGTTGCTGCTTACTTAGTTCACATGTTGGAGGCTAGGTTTGTTAATCTTAATCCCTTTATGCAGCAAATATTTCTTAAGCTTCATGATATCGAAGACTCTCAAAAGAGAGATTTTATTTTGGAGACTTTGCGTAAAGAATTTAGAGATGTTGTCATAAAAGCTAGGAAAGTTTTTGAGCATTTTAATATGCTTGGCTCACGTGTAGATGTTGTTGGTACAAACAAGGAGGAAATCAAAGTACTAATACCTTTCAAACTCGTAGGAATGCATGAAGCTTCGAAAAAGAATTTTGATTGGATTGTTCCTGAAAACCCTTTTGATGAAAGTAGTGAGCCCAAGAGTGTTCATAAAGGATCTTCTAAAACTCATTTGGATAAAATACAATTCCTTGTTGAAAAGACTTCTGCTAGTGATGCTCCTTCTTTTGAAAATACTTGATTTCTACTTTTTGCGCCTAGCTCAAAGGCGTTAAAGAAAAGCACTCTTGGGAGATAACCCAATGTTTTATTTTCAGTACTTTTCTTTTTGTTGAGTCTTGGAAGTTATTACTACTGTAATAACCTCTCCTTATCATTTTTATTTCGTTTTTGTGCCAAGAAGAACCTCTAATTGGACGAAGGTAAGATTTGGGGAAGTTGCTGTCCTGAAACAGATTTCTTCGTTGTACCGTAAAAATTTGTGAAAATTCTCAGAACGTCTTTTTGATCTGCGATTTCTTGTGCACATGCCCCAGGTTATTGTCTAACTTTCATTATCGTTCAATGAGTGTTCTCTTTTTCTAGTAGTACGTTTAGCTTGCGTTTTTTGCCTTGATTTTTGTTCAGAACTTGTTAGTTCTTTGTAGCTAGGTGTGTTTAGACCTCTGGTCTATGTTGATTTTCATCTTTAAGAGTCATTTTAAAAAGGTTGATTGGTGTTGAAAAAGAGAAAAAAGTTTCATGCCTATAGTGGTACAAATGAGAGCTTGTTTAGACTGTGGCTTAGACTTTTGCATGTCATGCTTGGTGTTATTTTGATTATATGCTTAGTAGTTTTTGCTGTAGCATGACTTGTCTCAAATGACGGAGATTGCTTAATGTGCCTTTGAAAGAATCATGCGTTGTTTTTATTATATGGGAGCATATTATTGTGGTATTCTCCTTTGATGCTTTATTTGGGTTGACTTGGCGCATGCTTACACCATGTTTGACTACAAACCAGTCGCCTCAAGCCTCTATGATCATTTGGTTTTTGACTTGTGATACCACTTTATGCTTTGGTTAATAATTTTTTGTCGCTATGCATGATTATGGCCGTTATTACTCTCTTAGTTGGTCACTCCCAGTCTTTTCCTAGCCTTCATCTGTACTGAGAGGGAATACTTCTCGTGCATCCAACCACCAAAAACCAGGTTATTTCAAAGAGTCCACTATAAATTCCTATGCATGGTATTTGCAAGCCATTCCAAGTAAATTTTCATGTGCTACCTTTCAAAAAACCTTCAAAATACTTCTCATTTTGTGACACTGTTTTCAGCTCATGGGGACGTCGTGGTCGGATTTGCTATCTTCCATATTGTAACCTTTCAAAAAAAAGAAAAAAAAAGGAAAAAAGAAAAAAGGCACTCCTCAATGGTATGTGAAAGTTGGTGGGCACCCGAAGGATTCGGTTAGCCATGGTTTGTGAAAAGAAAAGTGGGGAGGAGTGCCAAGCTTTATAAAAGAGCACAAATGTGCCAAATTCTCTCAACTTGTTTAGTATGGAAGAAAGTAAGAACCCCATTGCCAGTCATTGACAAGAACAACCACCTCTCAAAACAATTTTTATCTCTGCTTTACAAATGAAAAGTGCTAGCACATGCTAAATCACTGCTTCCCTTTGCGAAGGGCCTTTTTTTACTTTTATCTTAAGTCTTCACCTTCTACCTTTATGCACCATCTAAGAGAGCATAGTTGTCATTCTGAGTATAATGTGCATGGTCCCAAAATTTATTATTGATTGATTCATGATTATGGTTTTGCTTGTTCTCAAATTATTTGTATCTAGTCACCCTCTTAAACTTGAAGGTGTCCTATGCATTTATGTTTTGCTACTCCATGAGGGACAACCTGAATACCACTTTGCTATGTTTTTCTATATGCTTGAAACAAACAATTGACTTTCATTGCATTATTACTCATGATCTTTTGTTTGTGTTACTTTTCATGTTATAACATGGTTGCTAAGTTCTATTGTCAAGATTATATCTTTTATGCCCATGTTTAGAGTACTTTGATCTCAGCACTCAATGCTTTACATCGTTTTGATCAAGATTGTGTTGGTGCATGTCACCTAAAAAATTATTGTTTTGTTATCACATACCTACTCGAGGACGAGCAGGAGTTAAGCTTGGGGATGCTTGATACGTCTCAAATGTATCTATAATTTTTGATGCTCCATGCTTGTTTATGCACAATTTGCTTTGTGTTTTGTTTACACTTCGTGGTGTTTTTATACATTTTCCGGAACTAACCTATTAACAAGATGCCACAGTGCCAGTTCCCTATTTTCTGCTGTTTTGTGTTTCAGAAAAGTTACATAGAAAATATTTTCGGAATTGGACGAAGCAAAAGCTGAAGTCCCTAATTACCTGACACGAAGACGGAGTCCAAAGGAGAGTAGGAGATGGACCATGGGCCGGCCACACCTGTTGGTGGCGCGGGCCACCCCTAGGCCGCGCCACCAGTGGGTGTGACCGCCTGGTCCACCCCCTGACATCGCCCTTCTGCCTATTTAATCCCCTCCACAGGAAAACCCTAGGGGCCCGAACTCTTTTCCAGAAAACATACTGCAAGCCGCCGGCGTCGTCGACGCGAGATCGGGAGGGTCCAGAAGCTCTTCCCGGCACCCTGCCGGAGAGGGGAATCACCACCGGAGGCCTTCTTCATCACCATGCCTGCCTCCGGAGTGATGTGTGAGTAGTCTACCTTCGACTATGGGTCCATAGCAGTACCTAGATGGATGTCTTCTCCTCCATGTGCTTCATGTTTAGATCGTTATGTAATTCTACATGTTGTGTTTGTTGGGATCCGATGAATATTGAATACTATGTCAAGTTGATTTGTGATTTATCATCTCTATGTTGTTTACGATCTTGCATGCTCTCCGTTGCTAGTAGATATCTTGGCCGAGTAGATGCTAGTGACTCCAAGAGGGAGTATTTATGCTCGATAGTGGGTTCATGCCTCTAGTAATCTGGGAGAGTGATAATAACTTCTAAGGTTGTAGATGTGTTGTTGCTACTAGGGAGAAAACAACAATCTTGTGTTCAAGGACATTTGTACTATTTACATTACACGCTTTGCTTAAGGCGATAATCTGTTGCTTGCAACTTAATACCCAACGGTTGTTCGGATGATATCCGGTGGGTGGATTATTAGTCATAGACGCAGTTGGATTACGGTCTATGTATTATGTTGTAATGCCCAAGTGAATCTCATAGTGATCCTCATGACATGTACATGCATTGCTTGCATTCTTTATTCTGTCAGTTGCCCAATTGTAATTTGTTTACCCAGCATGTTATTTATCTTTATGGAGAGACACGCCTGGTGAACTATGGACCCCAGTCCATTCTTTTACATTCATATTACCGTTTACTTTTTACAAGCATTATTTACTTTCTTGCAAACAAATATCTTTTACCACACGATACTCCTTTGTTAACAGCAAACCGGTGAGATTGACAACCTCACTGCAAGTTGGTGCAAAATACTTTGGTTGTGTTGTGTGCAGGTTCCACGTTGCTGCTGGTGCCAAAGCTACGCCCAGATAGGCGCCATAAACAAATAGTCTGAGCCGTCGCCAAAGCCAGCTAGCATCAACCTTTGGAAGTGGTTTCTTTCTCCTACTAGTTCGATTAAACCTTGGTTTCACAATCGAGGGAAACTTGCCGCTGTGCTCATCATACCTTCCTCTTGGGGTTCCCAACTGGGTGGCTAGCACAACCAATCAGGTCCTCCTTCCCCTCATCTACTTGGGGAAGGGGTTACCACAATATGGCCAAGGAGCGGGACAACTGTCGTCTTCAGTCTTCGGTGGTCTTGGTCTATGTAGAGCAGTGGCGCCGGTCCATAGGAGTGGGTGGAGGAAAGCTGACGTCTTCCTCTGGCGCCCTGCACCGTCAACCCTATTTTCAGGGGGGGGGGACAACAACCACCGCGCAGCTTTATGCAGGCACGGCAGAGGTTGGTCGCCCCCTTGTCGGGGTAGCGTGGACAACACGCCATCTTCTGGTCTTATCCTTTCACCACCGCAGAATTGTGCTGAGCTGGTGTAGATCTGGTCCCTCCCCTCACGAGGAGCACCTCGCGAGGAGGTCTTCTGGTCCTTAGCGGTTTTATCTTCGTTCTCCTCATAAGGCGCCTCCTCATGAGGGGCTTCCTTGCTGGGCTTCGGTCTTCATTACGCTCCTAGGCCGAAGCTGGGCCGTTGAAGTGGCCCAGGAGCAGGTGGACCGGGATACCCCGGTATCCAGAACACGGGCATCACCGACATCACTAAACCAGGCTATACAGTACGGATTAGGATGCGAGTAGTACTTCAATTTCAGTTTGGTGCATAGCTCTTTATTAGCCAAATTCCGACAACTTCCTCCATCAATAATAACCTTGCATGCCTTCCCATTGCCTACATCGGCCTTGGTATAAAACAAATTACATCGCTGCTCGTTAGGACTGGGAGCAACTTGTAATACTCATTGTGAACAAACAAGTGTTGGATTAGTTGACAGGTCACAAAAAATGTATCATTCGGATCATCATCTTCCTCATCAAATGGATCAGCATCAATCCCAGTCTCATACTCATTGGTCTCTTGTTTAAGTAACATAACTTTTGCATTTGGACAGTCACGCTTGAAGTGACCTTTCCTACCACAAGTGTGACAAACCATATCTCTATTCCGAGTGGTAGAATTAGTGGAACCAGAACCACTCATTACAAGCTGCGACACAGACTTGGCAGCAGGTGCATCTAACTTGGCAGCTGTGGGCGCCTTGGAACCTCCCACGCTCGCTGTATCTTGTCTACCAACAGTAAGCTGTCCAGCTGATGATGGCCATGAAGAAAAACATGATCTGGTCGTAGTAGGATACGAAAATTTAGCCTCCTCAGGCACTGAAGCTTCGGCCTCATGCGCTTGGTGCAGCAACTGAGCCATGTCATTATACTAATAATGATGAAAAATGCGGCGAATCTGATATGTATGTCTAGAAAGAAATCATTGCATAGTCTGCTCTGCTGGTTCACGCACCCGCGCACACTGCATAATCAGCTCCATCTCCTGATAGTACTCATTAACAGGCTTAATCACTTGTTTCAGATTTGTCAACTTATCATAAAGGGACCGTGTATAATTGGTCGGCACAAAACAATGTCGCATCTCTTCCTTCATATCACGCCAAGTGAGGATAGGCACCATGTTTGTGTCACGGTGTAGACTGACAGCATTATCCCACTATGACATAGCTTACTCATCAAATTCCGAGATGACAAAATGATTTCTTCTGTCATCCGTGCACTCATGCAAACGCCATAAAGACTCAATGCGCATCTCCCAGTTGAGGTACTCCTCTGCGTCTTTGCCAAGAAATTTCAGAATTGTGAACTCGGGTCTGCCAAAAACATCATCCTCCTGGGGCGCCCCTGGCGAGGTCTCGATCCGCCCACCGGATGGAAACCACGGCCACGGTTAGCAAAACTGATATAGGGTGGCCCGATCTTCTCAGTGTACAGGTGATGATGACGGTGGCGGCTTGATGAAGATGAAGTTGGCAACGTGGAGATAACTCGTATGTAGGTGACGAACTCGTGGCTGCTCCCCTATCACCAGATGCAACAGATCTTCAGCCCTATGGATATTCACAACACGACATGCTTGCACAACATCCGTTCGACTATGATGGTTTGAGAGCTACCATTTCCCAATGGGATGATAGATCTCACAACAATTTCAGTAGTAGACCTTCAGAGTGCAACACACATGAAGGGGGTTGATCATCCTTAGCGAAACACAAGAGGAATATCGGAAGTTCAGATGAATGCTTGCAGCAATTCGGCTTAGCTAGGGTGTTAGGGTTTAACATAGTCTGCCCTCTAATGTACGGGCTGCCTCTACTTAAGAGAGGAGGGGGGGCGGCCAGACCTAGGGCGGCCAGGGCTAGGTGCCGGTGGGCCTGGACCCTCTCCGACTTAACACTCGTTTGACTCAAACAATTCGTTACAAACTGACCCATATTGGGTTCAGCCTTAGATGGCTCGCATGCCTATTGGTGTGCCTGCCTGGGTGGTTCTTGTCACAGTAGCGGGGTGCTGATGCGCCTCCTCATTCTTGATTAGTCTCTTGCCTCCCTCTCCTCCCTCGAGGCCTCTTGCATGAACTCCTCTTCGGTCACCAAATGCTGCAACTCCTCTCCTCCTCGCACTATGCCTTCTTCTTCAAACCTAAGTATACATATACACAAAGACTTAGGCAATATAAAGTTCTCATTAATAAATACTGTCGGTGTTATGGATACCGGGGTATCCCGGTCCACCTGCTCCTGGGCCACGTCATCGGCCCATCTTCAGAATCAACGACCCAACCTGCAGAGAAGACCCTCACGAGGAGGCGCCTCGTGAGGAGAACGACGACACAAACGGCTAAGGACCAGAAGACCTCCTCACGAGCCCCCGCTGGTGAGGAGAGGAAGTACGCCCATGTCAGCTCGGCACGTTTGCGTGCAGAGCAAGAAGATAACGGGCAGAAGACCGCGTGCCGCCCACGCTACCCCCGACAGGGAGGAGACCAACTTTCGCCGTGCCTGCCCAAAGCGGCACAGTGGTTGTTGGCCACCCCCCTAAAAATAGCGTGAACGGTGCAGGGCGCCAGAGGAGGACGTCAGCTTCCTCCACCCACTCCTGTGGACCGGCGCCACTACTCTACGAAGACCATGTCTATAGAAGAGCATAGTCTATAGCTGTCCACCCTTCCTTGGCCATATGTGTGGCAACCCCTTCCCCAAGAAGATAAGGGGAAGGAGGACCTTGGCGCTATAAAAGGAAGGGAGGCCACCCCTTAGAGGGGATCGGATCTTCTCCAAGTTGCTAGCTAGGCACGCAGGTTCTTCAACCTCTGGCCAGCTAGAGCTTTGTAACCAAGACCTTGTACTCCTCGCGAGGTGTCGCGTTGCAATACAAGAAGGCAGGAAGTAGGGGTTTTACCTCACCACGAGGGCCCTGAACCTGGGTAAAGCTCGGTCTCTCTCTCTGCAGTGCGTAGCGTGGTCGACACTCGAGGCTTCCGTCACCGTGTTTCATTGCGATCCAAGATCTCACACGTTCAGCCCTCTGCGTTTGAATCCTTGGGTCCGTCGCGTGGTACCCCGTGTTCTTGCGACACGAAATCCATCGACATTTGGCGCGCCAGGTAGGGGGCTGTGGTGTGTTTTCTCCTAGATCTGCTTCGACATGGCCGACGCCAACGCAAGGCTCGAGCGTCTTTGCCGTTGCAACGCTGCTCGGGGGCAAACCGAGCCCATCTTCCGTCGTCGTGAAGCTTCGGCCGAGGAGGAAGAGGAGGAAGATCTGGAGTCCTCCTACCTCCCGTCCGGGCGTACAGAGCCTTCGCTCTCCTTCACCGCCACCGCCACTTCTCGCGCTCGTTCTGGGAGTCAGCTGTCTCCTGCGCAGGCTCTCGCCATGGCACAGGAGCTGCTGCGCTATCAACCCACCGATGACGGGCGTGAGGGGTGGCGCGCTCGAATCGCCGAGCTCATCGCCATCGCCAACGAAGACCCGGCCCAGGGAGGAGCCCAGGGCGCGGGAGATCTAGATCCGGCGGCGGGGCGTCGCCCCGGAGATGGGAAGGCCAACAAGGCCAAGAAGGTGGTTTCCCGCGCCGCATCTTCGCCGCGCGGGGAGCCCAGCTGTCAAATCGTCCAACGCGCTCCGGAAGACGCACGCGTCTCCCTCGAGCGCCACCGCGAAAATCATGACCGCGCCATCGATGACATCGGTGAAGCTGGCAAGAACGTCAGGACCCCCGGCGAACCAATCTACAACCCCGGGTGTCTCGCCCTCACTCGCCAGCAGCGCTACGTGGTCTGGCCTGACAAGTTCAAGTCGGACATTGCCATGCGCTATGACGGGACCACAAACCCTGTCGAATTCCTCCAACTCTACGTCGTCGCCGTCCAGGCTGCGCGTGGAGATCAGCGCGCCATGGCCAATTGGTTCCCCGTGGCCCTCAAGGACGCTCCGCGAACTTGGCTCATGAATCTTCCTCACGAATCCGTGACTTCGTGGAAGGATTTGTGTCGTCAGTTCGTTGCCAACTTCATGCCCACGTACGAGCGCCCCGCTACCAAGAACGATCTTAAGGCGGTGCGTCAGTATAAGGGCGAGACGCTTCGTCAGTACATCCAGCGCTTCAGTCAGATGAGGAACAAGATCCCTAGGATCTCCAACGAGGAGGTCATCTCCGCGTTCTCCACGGGCGTCTCCGACGTCAAGATGCGGGAGAAGCTGTCCGTGAATGATGAGCTGACTTCCGTCGTCAGGCTCTTCGAGATCGCCGACCGCTGTGCCAAGGCTGAGGAGGGGAGGCTCTTCGTGCACAATCTACCGGAGGCGCCTCCCCCAAAGCCGAAGTCCAAGGACCCCAAGCGAAAGGAGGCTGCTGTCCTCGCGGCGGAGCCAGATCATAAGCAACGCCGTGGGGACCGCTCCGATCGTGATAAAGATCGACGTCGCCGCTACTGCATCATCCACAAGAAGGACACCCACAATACCGAAGATTTTTGGATTGTCCGGAAGTTTCACGAGGAAAACGGCGTCGCCAAGCGTCGCAGGGGCGGCCGCAGCCACGGCAAGAGTGGATCCCGGGGCGATCGCCGCGACGACGACCACGAGGAAGGTCGCCACCGCGGGGGTCTATCTCGAGCCGATCCCGAGCCGCTGCCGCTGCCCCCACCAGCAAACAATCATCGGGAGGAGGACCAGGGGGGCTATCAAGAGCCGCGAGACTTCGCCGCTTGCCTCCTGGGTGGAGCTCAGGCTCCTCTGTCAAATCGACACTTCAAGCAGCTGTCGCGAGAAATCGCGGTGGCGCAGCCCAACATCGGTAATCGCCTAATGAAGTGGTCGACGTGCAAGATTGGCTTCGACGAGGAGGATCAGCCGGCTTCCACAAGGGGCGTGGGCACAATTCCCCTCTTGTGCACGCCAACCATCAACAACGTCGCCGTCAATCGCACTCTCATCGACGGAGGGGCGGGCCTCAACATCATCTCGGTCGAGATCTTCGAAAAGATGCAGGTGCCGTACCACCGGCTCATGCCAACTCGACCATTCTTCGGGGTAACCGAGGGGTCTACAACGCCAATTGGGCAGGTAAGCCTGCCCGTCACCTTCGGCACCCGGGACAAATACAGGACGGAAAGCCTCGACTTCGATGTCGCCTACATTGCCCTGCCGTACAATGCCATCCTCGGCTACCCAGCCTTGGCAAGGTTTATGGCAGCGACGCACCATGGCTTCAACGTCCTCAAGATTCCGGGCGCCAACGGCACCATCACCGTGCGCTGCAATGAGAAGGACGCTCTCCGGTCCGTGGAGCATGTTTACCGTGAGGCCGCCACCATGTTCCCCGCTGACGAAGATCTACTGGAACACTCTGGCGACCTCGCGAGGAAGAAGCAGCTCGTATCCCAAGAACGGGCTGCAGCGAAGAAGGCCTCTCTCGAGTCTTATCCGTTGGGTTCGACAGGGAAGAAGTTCGCCGCCTCGGCATCGCCTTCTCCAAGCGGGGACCAGGACCATCCAATGCTGGACATGAGCGTTGGGGAAGCTGCGGTACCCTCGGGAAGGAGGCCCCAGTTCACCCAAGAGCGCTCTGCAACTAAGAAGGTCCCGCTTCAGGCCGGGGGCTGCGACAACTTCGTCACCATCGGGACAGGGCTTTCCCCCAAATAGGAAAGCGCGCTCGTCACCTTCCTGCGGGCAAACTCTGACATGTTCGCTTGGACTCCGTCAGATATGCCCGGCGTTCCCAGGAAGGTGATTGAGCACCACTTAGCCGTGTGCCCTCAGGCACACCCCGTGAAGCAGAAGACTAGAAAGCAAGCGCAAGAGAAGCAGGATTTCATTGTCAAGGAGATAGAGAAGCTGAAGAAGGCCAAGCTGATACGCGAGGTAGCCCACCCCACCTGGATTGCAAACCCGGTAGTTGTCCCGAAGGCTAACGGCAGTGGGCGCCTCTGCGTGGACTTCACAAGTCTCAACAAGGCCTGCCCCAAGGACCCTTATCCGCTCCCGAGGATAGATCAAATCGTCGACTCCACCGCCGGCTGCGACCTCCTTTGCTTCTTGGATGCTTTCTCCAGCTATCATCAGATCAAGATGGCAAAGGAGGACGAGGAGAAGACCGCCTTCATCACGCCTTGTGGCGTGTACTGCTATGTCTGCATGCCCTTCGGTCTGAAGAACGCAGGAGCCACCTTCCAAAGGCTCATGCGCAAGGCCTTGGGGGCTCAGATGGGAAGGAACGCGGAGGCCTACGTCGACGACATCGTCGTCAAAACTCGCGAGGGTCACACCTTCATCGAGGATCTAGAGGAAACATTCGTCAACCTGAGAAAGGTAAACATCAAGCTCAACCCCGCCAAGTGCGCCTTCGGCGTACCATCGGGAAAACTGTTAGGATTCCTCGTGTCCCATCACGGGATAGAGGCGAACCCTGACAAGGTCAAGGCCATCGAAGAAATGCGTCCACCGCGCAATCTCAAGGAGATGCAACGCCTCGCGGGGTGCATGGCGGCCCTGGGGCGCTTCATCGCAAGGAGTGGGGAAAAAGCCTTGCCCTTCTTCAAGCTCATGAAGCGCGCTGGGAAGTTCGAGTGGACTCCGGAAGCCGACAAGGCCTTCGCTGAATTGAAAAAGTACCTCACGAGTCCACCGATCATGGTTGCCCCAACCACCCGCGAGCCCTTGCTACTCTACATCGCGGCAACTCCAAGGACTGCAAGTGCCGTCCTCGTCGCGGAGCGAGACGCCAAGATGATCGCCAAAGGGAAGGTCAACTCTCTAAGCTTGGGGGCTCCTCGCGAGGAAGAGGCCACTCCATGTCCCGACCCTCGAGAGGAACCGCCCGCGGCATCTTCGCCTACCAAGCCGCTCTCTCAGAGCAACGCTCAAAAGCCCCCCGAGGAGGAGCCCTCCGGGGGTGTCGTCAAGGTGCAAAAGCCTGTGTACTTCATCAGCACGGTACTGCGCGACGCGCGAGAGCGCTACACCATGCAGCAAAAGCTGCTCTACGCCCTGCTCATCGCTTCGCGGAAGCTGCGTCACTACTTCCAGGGTCACCCGATCAAGGTGGTAACCGATCGTCCTCTGGAGACCATCCTGCGCAATCCCAACGTCACCGGGCGGGTGGCAGAATGGGCCGTAGAGCTTCAACCCTTCGAGATCTCCTTCGAAACTACAAAGGTAATCAAGAGCAAGGCTCTGGCCGAGTTCACTGCGGAGTGGACCGATCCGTTTGCCGACGAGCCTCCGGAGGAGGAGTCAACTCTCCCAGGAGAGGAGGCCCCAGGCCTCTGGGTCATGCACTTCGACGGCGCCTTCAACCTCCCCGGCGCGGGAGCTGGTGCTGTCCTAACATCTCCCTCTGGAGACAAGCTCTTCTATGCTGTGCAGCTCTGCTTCAAGCCTGAGAACAAGGTCTCCAACAACATCGCGGAATACGAAGGACTACTCGCCGGCTTAAGGGCGGCGAACGCGTTGGGCATCAAGCGCCTCATCGTCAGGGGAGATTCACAGCTGGTTGTGAACTTCTCGAACAAGAGCTACACTCCAAGGGACGAGCACATGGCGGCCTATCTCGAGGAGCATCGAAAGATGGAGAAGCGTTTCCAAGGCCTGGAGCTGAGGCACATCCCGAGAGGAGAAAATGTGGAAGCCGACGAGATCGCCAAGCGCGCCTCTCACCGCCTGTCACAACCGGCCGGCATCTTCGAGGAGCGTCTCTTCAAGCCGTCCGCTTCTCCGCCGTCATCAGGATCAGACCCTCCGCCTGCCTTGCCGCCACCACCGGAGCAGGGGGCTCCAGACTGCGGGCCTCCTTCGGGTGACCGCGTCCTTCTGGCATTGGCACGGCAGGAGGGAGTAGACTGGATCCTCGAGCTCAAGGCCTTCCTCACCAGCAGCAGGCTCCCTGAGGATGAAGAGGAGGCCAAAAGGATCGTACGCCAAGCTTCGGGCTACTGCGTCAAGGATGGTGACTTGTTCCGGCGTCGCCCAAACGGCGTCGCTCTGAAGTGCATTTCTACTCACCAAGGCCAAGAGCTTCTCAAGGACATCCATGCCGGCGAATGCGGGCATCATGCTTCTGCGGCAACTCTAGCCGCAAAGGCATACCGAAGCGGGTTCTACTGGCCTTCGGCGCTCGGAGACGCGGTGGAGATGGTCAAGAGGTGCGAGGCGTGCCAATTCCACGCCAAGCAGATACACCAGCCGCCGCAAGAGCTGCAAACCATCCCACTCACTTGGCCCTTTGCAGTTTGGGGGCTGGACATCCTAGGTCCATTCCCCAGAGCGCAAGGGGGCTATCGCTACCTCTACGTCGCCATCGACAAGTTCACCAAGTGGGTGGAGGTGGAACCGGTGAGCACAATCCCGGCGAGGTCCGCAGTCAAGTTCATCCGTGGACTGGTCTGTTGTTTTGGTGTGCCTAACCTCATAATCACCGACAACGGCAGCCAGTTCACCAGGGGACTGTTCTGGGAGTACTGCGCATCGGTCGGCATCAAGATTTGCTTCGCCTCCGTCGCCTACCCCTGGAGCAATGGCCAAGCTGAGCGTGCTAACGCTGAGGTCCTCAAAGGACTCAAGACAAAAAGCTTCAACGCCAAGCTCGAAGCCTGCGGCAAAAAATGGTTAGACAACCTCCAATCCATCTTGTGGTCCATCAGGACTACCGCCACCAAACCCACTGGAGAAACCCCTTTCTTCCTGGTCTATGGGGCGGAGGCTGTTCTTCCCACCGACGTCAAGTTCGGATCGCCAAGAGTGCTTGCCTTCGACGAAATTCGCCAAGAGGACCTCATCAAGGATCGCCTCCTCCTGCTCGAAGAAGCTCGGTGCCAAGCCGCGCTCCGCGCCGCTAGGTACCAGCAAGGACTACGCCGCTACCATAGCCGCCATGTTCGAGCAAGGACTCTGGAGGTCGGCGACCTGGTGCTGAGGAGAATACTCTCTCGCGAGGGCCTGCACAAGCTATCTCCAATGTGGGAAGGACCCTTCAAGGTGACGCACATCGCCAGGCCAGGCTCGGCGCGGCTGGAAACCGCAGAAGGTGTGCCGGTGGGGAACCCGTGGAACATAGCTCATCTGCGAAAGTTCTACCCTTAGGTTCCTCACGAGGAAAAAGACCGTTTTCACGGCACTTGTATCAGCTCAACCTGCTCTTAAGCACTGATATTAAGTTAAAGCGCAATATAGCGCCTCTGCTTCGGCATGACATCAAAATGGCATGAAGTCCATTTATTTTCTGTTGTACTCCACGCGGAAGGGGGCTAGGCACGGTGTCTATGCTGGGGCCTTCGCCTGGAAAACAGCAAGCCCGAAAAACCCGAAGGGAATGAGCTCTGGTCGGGGGCGACGGCCCTGTTATCGATCACCTCCAAGTACCCATGGTGCTTAGTTCCTCGCAAAGTACATCGGAAAATAAAAAATCTTTGAGGAAAAGTCCAAGGTGTGCCACAAGGCACCCGCTAAGGACCTACCCCTCGTGAGCAACCCTCACGAGGGAGCAAGGACGCGTCGATGCACCAGCATCCGCAGGAAGATTCCCTCTGCCGAGGAAGGCCTAACATGGCAGGATTATTGAAGACCAAGGCCGCTCCGATCATCTTGCGAAGGAGACGCAGATCCGGAGGTCCGTGCCAGGCCCTTCACCTCATAAGCAACCCTTGTGAGGTGTCGACGGTCTCTGGGCTCTCTTAAGCGTCGACGTTTTCACGTCCGTGAGGGTCCAGCTTCCCTCAACGACGAGGAAGGCCCCGTGAATCGCCACGCGCGGCAATTTGCTCTTAGCTGCTGGCACAGATAGTGCCGCGCTCCTCCATGACGGAGAAGGTCCCTGTGCCGGTCACAGGGGCATCTTATTCGCCTTCTTTTTTTGTTTGTTTTGTCGATTTGTTTTTCCGTTTTCGGGGATTTGGGGTTTTTTGTTTTCCAACTCTTTCTCCAACTTCTTGTCTCAGGAATCGTCCAATGTGTCGTCGACGCCGACCCCATCTCGAGCTCTGAGGCGAAGGGAGGCTTCCCGCCAATGCCAACAGCTCACTAGGGCTCTCGAGCGAGCAAACGACCAGGACAATGAAGAACAGCAAGGTGATTAACAAGCGGATTTCATTAAAATGCCCCCAGTGGGGGAAGGAGCAAAAGCATGGCGGGGCATACCCCGCCGGCGAGGACTACACGACAAGGAAGGGAGGAGACTAGATCCCCTCCCCAGAGGACTACCGCGCCAGGGCCTCCTCTTCACTGCGCCGCGGGCTGGGGGTAGGTGCGGCGGACGCCGCCGGCGGTGAAGATCCGCACCGTAGCCTCTAGCCTCCCCAGCTTAAAGCGGAAGACGAGGTGGTCGCCGATGCGGAGGCGATGGCCGAGGGCGAATGCCCTCCAGCGGCCGGAGAGGACGGCGTTGCCGCCGTCCCTAAGGAGGATGTCCACAGGCCAGAAGAGGTCTGGCCTGCTCTGTTCCCCCAGGGCAATCTCCCCGGCGGCCGCGCCGGGGGCGTAAACCACCCTCTGGACGGCGTCGGGCAGCCGGAGGGAGTTGAAGCCCGGGGCGTCGATGACGACGAGAAGCTCCAGGAAGCGGGACCCCGGGCCGAGGAGGGGTCCCAGCATAGCCGCCGCCAGGGGCCGCGGAGTGGCAACCACTCCATTCGCCGGTGGGGCCGGAGGATCTGCTTTAGGGGGAGGCGGGCCCAGGGCGGCCAACACCTCCTGGAGGGCCCGATTGACGCTCCCCGAGGCGCGGGGAGCAGGCGCCGCCGCCAGCGGCGACGGTGAATTCAGGGCGCCCCATCACACGGGACCCCTGAGGGCCAGGGCGCCGGAGGCCCCCGAGGCAGCGCAGTTCGCCTCGCCCTGCCTCGGCGCGCCAATGCGGAGGGCGCCGCCGGCGCCGGGCGTCCACCGGGCGGGGACCTTCGCCTTGTTCCCGCTGCCCGGGGGCCGTCCGCGGCGCTTCGCCCCAGAACTTGATCCGGCGGCGACAGAGGAGGTGGAGGGATCCATGAGCTCAGGGGCGCAGGAGTAGAAGTGGCACTGGAGGAAGGAGGTGAAGTGCCGGATGATAAGGGGTGTCCCGATCTTCTCAGCGAGCGCGATGTAGATGGCGATGATGGTGATGAAGATAACTCGAGTGTCGCAGAGAACTCTCCGGCTAATCCCTGCTGCCAGCGCAACAGCTCTCAACCCTTTGGATATTCGCAACGTCACACGCTTGCGCACGTAGCCGCCGACCACGAAGCGGTGATGCAATGTACTAATTCCCAATGGAACAGCAGATTACACTCAGACTTTCAGAAGAACAAACACCAGATCGATACGAATTGGTGCGAATAATTTCAGAGGAACACTTGGTTCTGTCTAGAAACTAGGGTTTTGTTTAAACGTGGTCTAAGGGACTTGAGGGGGCGCCCCTGGCTACTTAAGGGAGGCTGGGGCGTCCTCAACATGGACCTGGCCCAAAACCAACCTGGTTTGGGCCCAAACTGACTCGGTTCGACTCAAACGGGTACATACCGACCCATACATGGGTTCGGCCTATTTCTGGCACGCAGGCCATGAGTGTGGCACGCCTTAGACGTGTAGACATCGTGTCGTAGGCTGTCCTAGTGCGCCATCACGGTCTCTCTCATGTCGACTTGACGTTCCGGTGATCTCCTGGTGCGCCTGCCTCCCTCTCCTCCCTCGCGCACTTGATCATCAAGTCTTGCTCTTCTTGCTGCGACTCATCTCCTCCTCGTGCAACGCTCATGTTATCAACAAACCTGATCATACATAGATGCATAGACTTAGGCAGTATAAAGTTCTCATTAAATAAAAGATCAGGTTCAATTAAGAGTGAGTTCACCTGTTGTTCCAATAGCTTTGCACGTGATCTTGTAATTGGTCCAATCCTAATCTCATTGGACTTCTTCGCAGCAACATCTTCATCAAAAGGAGTAGGAGATAATGGTGGTGTAATAGGGATGTCCTCATCATCCTCCCCCCCTTCGAAAGGCGTCGACCTCGACGCTGCAAGGTCTTCACCTTCATACGGTGTCAAATCAGCAACGTTGAAACTATTGCTGACGCCATACTCAGCGGTAGGAAGATCTATCTTGTAGGCATTATCATTGATCTTGGCAAGAACCTTGTAAGGACCAGCACCACGGGGCAGCAACTTGGACTTACGTAGCTGTGGAAATCTATCCTTGCGAAAGTGAACCCAAACCATATCACCGGGCTGAAACAATACCTCCTTCCGCTTCTTGTTTGCACGATCTGCAGTATACTTGCCTTTCTTCTCAATAGCCTCTTTAGTCTTCACATGTATCTTCCTCACAAAATCTGCTCTCTTTGATGCCTCCATATTGACTCGCTCTTGAATAGGAAGAGGCAACAAATCAAGTGGTGTAATGGGTTTGAAACCATAAACCACCTCAAAAGGACATAGCTGCGTGGTAGAGTGAACCGCCCTGTTATATGCAAACTCCACATGCGGCAAACAATCTTCCCACTCACGCAGGTTCTTCTTGATCATGCATCGCAGCACTGTTGAAAGTGTGCGATTTACCACCTCCGTTTGACCATCAGTTTGGGGATGACATGTAGTGCTGAAAAGTAACTTTGTGCCCAGCTTTCCCCAAAGTGTCTTCCAGAAGTAGCTCATAAACTTCACATCACGATCAGAGACAATTGTCTTGGGTACTCCATGCAAACGTACAATGTCCCTGAAAAACAGGTTAGCAATATGCGACGCATCGTCGCTTTTGTGGCAGGAAATAAAATGAGCCATTTTAGAAAATCTGTCCACTACCACAAATATAGAATCATGGCCTCTTTTAGTCCTAGGCAAACCTAATACAAAATCCATGCTAATGTCCTCCCATGGTGTAGTAGGTGCAGGTAATGGAGTATACAAACCGTGAGGCTTCAGCTTGGACTTCGACTTGTTGCATGTAATGCAGCGCTTGACGAACCTGTCCACATCACGCCTCATCCTAGGCCAATAAAAGTGATCAGCGAGCATGAGTAGCGTCTTCTCACGCCCAAAGTGACCCATCAAACCGCCGGCATGTGATTCCTGCAACAATAGCAAACGCACGGACGATTCTGGAACACATAGTTTGTTAGCACGAAACAAAAACCCATCATGGATGTGATATTTATCCCATGCTTGCCCACCAGTACACATACTATATGGCGCTGAAAAATCATGATCAGTAGCATATAAATCACACAAGCTCTCTAAACCAGGAACCTTAATGTCTAATTGCGTCAACAACATGTTCTTCCTAGATAGAGCATCAGCAACCACATTGTCTTTACCCTTTTTATGTGTAATTATGTAAGGAAAAGACTCAATAAACTCAACCCACTTAGCAAGACGCCTATGCAAATTAGATTGAGCTTTCAGATATTTCAAAGCTTCATGATCAGAATGTATGATAAATTCTTTTGGCCACAAATAATGTTGCCAAACCTCAAGAACTCTAACAAGCGCATACAATTCTTTGTCATAAACAGGATAGTTCAACCTCGCACCACAAAGTTTTTCAGAAAAGTAGGCAATAGGCCGACCCTCTTGCATCAACACACCACCAATACCAATGCCACTAGCATCACATTCAATCTCAAATTGCTTATTAAAATCTGGTAGTGCAAGCAATGGTGCAGAAGTTAATAAACGTTTCAGTTCATCAAAAGCATGATCTTGGGCTGCGCCCCATACAAATTCAACACCTTTTTTAGTTAACTCATTTAAAGGTGCAGCAACAGTACTAAAGTCTTTCACAAAACAGCGATAAAAACCAGCAAGACCATGAAAACTTCGTACTTGACTAACATTCATGGGAGTAGGCCAATTTTGAATAGCTTCAATTTTAGATGCATCAACTTCTACTCCATTTTTAGAAACAACATATCCAAGGAAGATGACCTTATCTTTGCAAAATGTGCACTTTTCAAGATTACCATAAAGCTGAGAATCACGCAACACTTGCAAAACTTGTCTAATATGATCACTATGGTCAGATTCATTGCGGCTGTAGATTAATATATCATCAAAGTACACAACCACAAACTTGCCAATAAAATTTCGCAAAACATGGTTCATTAATCTCATGAAGGTACTAGGTGCATTAGTTAAACCAAATGGCATGACTAACCACTCATATAAACCAAATTTTGTTTTAAAGGCAGTTTTCCACTCATCCCCCTCTTTCATCCTAATCTGATGGTAACCACTACGCAAATCAATCTTAGAGAAAACAGCAGCACCACTCAACTCATCAAGCATATCATCCAAGCGCGGAATAGGGTGACGATAGCGAATAGTGATGTTATTAATAGCTCTACAATCTACACACATGCGCCAAGTACCATCTTTCTTAGGAACGAGAATAACAGGAACAGCACAAGGGCTTAAGCTCACACGAATATAACCTTTGTTGAGTAGCGCTTGCACTTGTTTCTGAATCTCCTTAGTTTCTTCGGGGTTGGTGCGGTAAGGAGCACGGTTTGGCAAGGTGGCACCAGGGATGAAGTCAATCTGGTGCTCAATGCCGCGCAAAGGAGGCAAACCAGCGGGGACCTCCTCTGGAAACACATCATCAAATTCCTGCAAGACACTAGAAACACCAAAAGGAAGAGGAGTCATGTCGTTAGAAACCAAAATCTCACCCTTGTACATAAGCACAAGTGGCATGGCTGTAGGATCCTCTCTAAATGCTCTCATATCTTCTTTGGTGGCTAGCAGGACTAGAGAATTCACTCGCTCACTGTGGTGTGGCTCTCTCGATGTGGCTGGGTGGCTCTCACTCACCGAGGTAATAGTCTCTCGTCTAGCTACTCTCTCATTCTCATGTTCTAAGTTCACTTCAGTTTTCTGACGAGATTCATTTACAATATGCTGTGGAGACATAGGCTGCAAGTTAATTTTTCTGCCCTTGAACTCCAAATGATATGTGTTGGTGCGGCCATTGTGTAACACATTGCGATCAAACTGCCATGGACGGCCCAACAAGAGGTGACAAACCGTCATAGGAACCACATCAAACTCAATGGAGTCCTTGTATGGTCCAATCTCGAAATCAACTCGCACCATGTGGCTGACCTTCATCTCTCCATTGTCGCTGAGCCACTGGATATAATATGGATGCGGGTGCGGGATGTATTTCAGTTTCAGCTTTGCACACAACTCTTTGCTAGCAAGGTTGCGGCAACTACCACCATCGATGATGAGTTTGCAAGCTTTGTCCGGTCCTACAAGTGCTTTAGTCTGGAACAAATTGCACCGCTGACTTTCAGATGTAGGAGACACATTGAGCACACGCTGCGAGCAAACTATGTTATTGGCGGTGGAAGGATAGGCATCAACACCGTCATGACCAAAGTCATCATCATCGGAACCATCCGGATCAGCATCATCACCTGTCTCGTACTCATTGGTGTCCTCATTGACAATCATCACTTTTTGGTTGGGGCAATCCCGTTTAAAATGACCCTTGCCACCACAAGTATGACACTCCATATCACGATTACGTGCTGTAGACATGTTCGAACCTGTACCACTAGCAGCAGGTGCGGATTTCTTTTCATTGGCATCAGATCGCGACGACGAAGGAGCACGAAAATCTGAACGAGAACTTGGTGTGGGTGCAGCAGGCCTGGGTGTGAAACGGCTGCTTGAAGTAGTACGAGATTTAAACTGAGCTTCTTCGGCAAACTGTGCTTCAGCTTCACGTGCATGATGTAGCAGCTCATTCATATCACGATACCGATGATGCCGAACAATGCTCTTGATATTATACTTCAAACCATGGAGAAAACGCTGCAAGGTTTGCTCAAGAGGCTCACGAACGCGAGCTCGTTGCAGAAGCATCTCCATCTCCATATAATACTCATTAACGGACAGCGAGCCTTGCTTCAATTGCTGTAACTTATCAAAAACTGAGCGGAGGTAGTTATGCGGAACAAAACGAGCTCGCATCACTTCCTTCATATGGCGCCAAGTTATAATGGGCAGCTCGTTGTTTTCTTGACGTGTTTGCACAACGCTGTCCCACCATCGCAAAGCATAGCCATCAAACTCTGAAGAAGCAAGCTTGATTTTCTTGTCCTCCGTATAATCATGAAGACGCCACAACTTCTCTATCTTCAACTCCCATGTGAGGTACTCTTCAACATCAGTACCACCCTCAAATTTGGGAATAAAAAACTTTGGTTTACCCAAGCCATCATCCTGCTGAAAAGGAACGCGCTGGGCACCAACGGGAACAAAACCACGGCCACGAAAAGGAGGACCATTGCCGCGACCATTACCACGACCGGCTGCAGCAAAATCCTCATTGTCGCCATGAGCACTCTCATCATCAGCATCAGCATGTGGTAGGGGTCGCTGCTCAACAGTAAGACGCAGCGCATTGACAGATTGTGTCAACGCCTGGATGCTAGTTTGGAGATCATTGACTTGCACTTGCATATTATTAACAGTAGCATCAGTGGCTTCTACTTTCATTTGGACAGCTTGAACATCAGAATCAATAGCGTCAGTTGTTCGTGTTATTATTCTTTCCAAATGATCACGAAGAGCTTCATACTCCCTCCATATGACAGGAGTATCATCAGGTTTTTTCTGCATCACATCAACATCACTAGCAGACATGATTAGTAGGTTAGTGCACAAACAATAAACGGGTGGTGGTTACGCTCACAACTCACTCAAAACTGAAAGAAAGAGGTATCTTACCGTTCCAAAGTGAATAATAAATGCTTACCACTCGTAGAGACTGAAACGTGCACGGATGTGATGAAGCGAATACCGAGGGTATAAGAAACTATCACACGACAAACTAGGGTATATGGTGGGGCTTGGTATGGATACCTAACTACACCAAAATACAAGTCCTAGTGCTGATCGTATGACAAAGACCCACGGAAACACACACGGTGGAGATAAACGGGGCAAAGCAACTCTGAAAAGTGAGCTCAAAAAGATATAAGTGACGACGCACAGTAGCTCGTGTTGCAATGCACAAGAGAGACGCTAGCACTGGCTCGACGAACAGGCACAAGATTGCGCACACGGCAGCAGCCTGATGAGCACGAAGTAGCTAGTCTCGTATGGGTAAGCTCCTAACACGATGCTGTAGATAGGCTGTAGCTAAAATGATCAAAATCGTGTAGAAAGGGTGCTATATGGACACAGTGGTAACACGCAGTCGCGGATGAGAAACCGACGAAAAATATGTCAACGGCAGAGATGTACGACGCCGGAAACACACGGCAGCGCGACGGCGACGCGAAACGGGCAAAAAAGTTTGTCTTGCGGCGAGCTGGGCGCTTGACCACAGACAGCCTCCGCGCGCTGGCGCGAGCAGGCGCGGAATGCGCGAGCGCTGCGGCACTGGAGCCCAGACAGGCTCCGTCCCTGTGCGCGTGGCGCGCAGCTTTTTTTTTTTTCCTTTTTTTTTACTGAATTCTAATTGGGCCAACAACTTGGGCCGCCTGGGAGCAACGCTGGGCGAGTGGACCTGCGGACGTGCTCGAGGCTGGGGATCGAAGACCGATCCTGGCGCTGCGCTCGCTCCACCACAGACCGCCTCTGTGGTTCGGCGCACGGGGCAAGGCACTTGTTTTTTTTTTGTGTGTGCCTGTATTCCGATCGGATCTGCCAAGGTATACGAACAAGTGCACAGCCGCCGGCGGAGGGAAGAAGATGAAGACCAACGACTCTTCAAACGAGATCCAAACACGAAACTAAGATGCAGAAAAGAACGGGGATCCTAGACTCCTACAAATTTGATGAAAAGATACGCGAAAAGATGATCAGCTACTAAAACCAGTACCTTGATGCAATCTAGGCTATGGCAAAACTAAGAACCCTAATTTTTTTTGTAGGCTTTTTCTGGATAGGACAATAACAAAAACGAATTTACGGGATGAATTTGTGGATGCTCACCGAGGAAACGCTGGAATCTGATACCAAGATGATAAGGGGTGTCCCGATCTTCTCGGCGAGCGCGATGTAGATGGCGATGATGGTGATGAAGATAACTCGAGTGTCGTAGAGAACTCTCCGGCTAATCCCTGCTGCCAGCGCAACAGCTCTCAACCCTTTGGATATTCGCAACGTCACACGCTTGCGCACGTAGCCGCCGACCACGAAGCGGTGATGCAATGTACTAATTCCCAATGGAACAGCAGATTACACTCAGACTTTCAGAAGAACAAACACCAGATCGATACGAATTGGTGCGAATAATTTCAGAGGAACACTTGGTTCTGTCTAGAAACTAGGGTTTTGTATAAACGTGGTCTAAGGGACTTGAGGGGGCGCCCCTGGCTACTTAAGGGAGGCTGGGGCGTCCTCAACATGGACCTGGCCCAAAACCAACCTGGTTTGGGCCCAAACTGACTCGGTTCGACTCAAACGGGTACATACCGACCCATACATGGGTTCGGCCTATTTCTGGCACGCAGGCCATGAGTGTGGCGCGCCTTAGACGTGTAGACATCGTGTCGTAGGCTGTCCTAGTGCGCCATCACGGTCTCTCTCATGTCGACTTGACATTCCGGTGATCTCCTGGTGCGCCTGCCTCCCTCTCCTCCCTCGCGCACTTGATCATCAAGTTTTGCTCTTCTTGCTGCGACTCATCTCCTCCTCGTGCAACGCTCATGTTATCAACAAACCTGATCATACATAGATGCATAGACTTAGGCAGTATAAAGTTCTCATTAAATAAAAGATCAGGTTCAATTAAGAGTGAGTTCACCTGTTGTTCCAATAGCTTTGCACGTGCTCTTGTAATTGGTCCAATCCTAATCTCATTGGACTTCTTCGCAGCAACATCTTCATCAAAAGGAGTAGGAGATAATGGTGGTGTAATAGGGCTGTCCTCATCACCGGAGGTCTCGAGGAGGATCTATTTAAGGGGGGCATCCGGCGTCGATGCGTCAAATCCCTACGCGGGAATCGAAGCGTTGGCGCAGTGCTCCGCAGTCAAGCGACGTGTCATTATGACGGTTTGATGCCTCGGAGACTGTAACGTCACCCGCCGTTTCGTCTCGCCAGTTGCGGCCGCGCCACGCGTCCGCAGCGTCTGCCTCTTCACATGGTCCTCTGACCGCACGGTTGACGCGTGCCGTTGGAGGGCCCAGCAGCTTCTGGGGCCCCCGTCCCTTCGCTCCCTCGAGAGGGCGCGTTCGCGGGCCGGGCTCCCGGGGGCTACTGTCGGTGTTATGGATACCGGGGTATCCCGGTCCACCTGCTCCTGGGCCACGTCATCGGCCCATCTTCAGAATCAACGACCCAAGCTGCAGAGAAGACCCTCACGAGGAGGCGCCTCGTGAGGAGAACGACGACACAAACGGCTAAGGACCAGAAGACCTCCTCATGAGCCCTCGCTGGTGAGGAGAGGAATTACGCCCACGTCAGCTCGGCACGTTTGCGTGCAGAGCAAGAAGATAACGGGCAGAAGACCGCATACCGCCCACGCTACCCCCGACAGGGAGGAGACCAACTTTCGCCGTGCCTGCCCAAAGCGGCACAGTGGTTGTTGGCCATCCCCCTAAAAATAGCGTGGACGGTGCAGGGCGCCAGAGGAGGACGTCAGCTTCCTCCACCCACTCCTGTGGACCGGCGCCACTACTCTACGAAGACCATGTCTACAGAAGAGCATAGTCTACAGCTGTCCACCCTTCCTTGGCCATATGTGTGGCAACCCCTTCCCCAAGAAGATAAGGGGAGGGAGGACCTTGGCGCTATAAAAGGAAGGGAGGCCACCCCTTAGAGGGGATCGGATCTTCTCCAAGTTGCTAGCTGGGCACGCAGGTTCTTCAACCTCTGGCCAGCTAGAGCTTTGTAACCAAGACCTTGTACTCCTCGCGAGGTGTCGCGTTGCAATACAAGAAGGCAGTAAGTAGGGGTTTTACCTCACCACGAGGGCCCTGAACCTGGGTAAAGCTCGGTCTCTCTCTCTCTGCAGTGCGTAGCGCGGTCGACACTCGAGGCTTCCGTCACCGTGTTTCGTTGCGATCCAAGATCTCACACGTTCAGCCCCCTGCGTTCGAATCCTTGGGTCCGTCGCGTGGTACCCCGTGTTCTTGTGACATAAAATCCATCGACAAATACATCAGGTTCAACTAGGAATAAATTCACCTGTTGTTCTAGTAGCTTAGCACAAGCTAGCTCTCGTGACAGGTCCAATCCAGATGTCATCAGTGGGAACCTTCTTTGCAGGAATTATTTGATCATCATTAAGAGGTGAAGATGGAGCAAGTGTAGGGATGTCCTCATCAAAAACCACGCCCTCAGCCCTGATTAGCCTCATTAACAACTTCTTCATTGTCACCAGTGGAATCTGCATCTGCATATTGTTGATTTTCTTGCTCATACAGACCAGTCAAACGAGTTACCATTGCCTCCAATCTAGCCATGGAAGCCTGAATATTAGTAACTTGTGTCTGGGTGGTGTTGACTGTTGTATCAGTGTTACCCAATTGTGTCTTCACAGTCTCAATATCTCCATCAAGCATATCCGCTAAATGACCGATTGCTCGCTCAAATGATCCCGAAGCACCTCATACTGATAGGGCAAAGGTGTCCGATCTTTCGATGAGATCTTGATACGTCGATTTTGGTGGGTGGAGTTTGTGCTTGACGATCCGACTACACGTGCGAAGCTCATGCGCCAATGCAATCGCTAGGACAATCTCCGGGAGTTACTGATCTTGCGGATGCACGATCAGCCTGACCAGCGAGGGTCTTAATTCCTACCTGAAATCGAGAACAAGTAAGAACTAATACAGCAATCAAGATATTGCGGATGAAAGATGTATGCTTTATTCAAAAGGTGGGATTCCGAATAGGCGGTCTTCTTCTGGGCGATTGGCCTCAAAAGTCGAGCTCGTAGTTGCAGCAATGGCTAACTTTTAGTCTAATCAAAATCCGAGTTCTAATGACGGCTACGGGGGGTATTTGAGGAGGAAAAGGTAGGGGTGCGACCAGCCATGGGTTGGGTGGTCGAACGGACCCCTAACAGGCCTTTTCTCCTCAAATTCAGACTCCCAAAAGTGGCTGTCTTATTTGCTGCGAAATTTACATGGGCCTGGCCCAAAAATAGAAGTGACGCAGCACCATATGTATTTATGGACGAAATTATGAAGTAGCTCTTTGTATATTTCGTCCAAGTCTTCATCCTTCATTATGGTGGCTTCAAAGTTCTAAAATCTCCACTCGTGGCGTCTTCTTCAATCCTCAAACGCATGCTGCCATCTCCATGCACGATCATGCTCCAATGCTTGTCCCTCTCATCCATGCTAGGTCCATCATTCCTAAGAGTAACAAACATATCTGATTTAGGCAGCATCATATTCTCATGTATGTGAGAAAGAGTTCCAAGAAACGAAAGTACCTGATAGTTAAGTTGCTTGGCACGAGCTCGAGTGATGGGTCCTTGTATGTGTTCCGCTGTAGGTACAGCGGGTGTATCAATAGATGGGATGTCCTCATCACATACTCGCTCCAAGTGATCATAGTCTCCCCATCCTTTTTCTACAAAATAGTTTCTTCACTAGAAGACATGATTAGTGCACTAGTGCAAAAAACAAAATAGGTGGTGGTATCCTCTCACAACTCTCTCCAAACCGAAAAAGACAATGAATCTTACCATTCCAAAGTGAATTAGAGCAACTTACCACTCGCAGCAAACAACCGCGTGCACGTGTGTGATCAAGCGAATACCAAGGGAAAGGAAATATCACACGGCAAAAGGGATATATGTTGGAGCTGTAGGTATGGAATCCTATTTACACCGCAAAAAAAATCCTAGTGCTGATCCTATTACAAGAACCATCGAAACACACACGGTGGAGATAAACAGGGCAAAGCAACTTTGAACAAGAGCTCAATAGATATAAATGAAAATGCACCAAAGCTCGTGTTGCAATGCACAAGAGAGATGCTAGCAAGGCTCAATGAACAGGCACAAGATTGCGCACACGCACGGTAGTAGCCTGATAAGCACGAAATAGCTAGTCTCGTATGGGTAAGCTCCTAACACAATGCTGTAGAAAGGCTATAGCTATAGTTCGCAAAGTAAGCAGGAGTTACACTATATGGACACCGTGGCAGAGAAACTGACCAAAACTGAAAGGGTTTCGCAGCATAGAAAATAAATTTTTTCCTACGAAGACGAGCAAGAACAGCCAAGATCTGATCTACGAGATGCAAAACAACGAGCGGGAGAGAATAGATCTACATACCCTTGTAGATTGCACAGCGGAAATGTTCAGATGAACATGGTCAGCGTAGTCGTACTAGCGTCTCCTCCTCGCAATCCGATCCGATCCAAGCGCCACAACGGGCGGCGCCTCCGAGCGTTGCACACGTACAACGCAACGCCGTCTCCCTCTCCTTGGTCCAGCAAGGTGCGGTGGAGTGGTAGATGGGATCAGCAGGACGACATCGTGGTGCTTATGGTGGAGAGTATCTGCGGACAGGGCTTTGCCTACGCACGCGAGGTGGAAGAAGATTAGACAAAACATCTAGTCAAACTAGGGAAAAAGAGAGATACATATGAGATAACAGACGACGGCGAAGGCTGATCTAAAATCAGTTTGTAGCGTGCCCTGTCCTCCACTTTATATAGCTACGCCTACGGCTTTCTTGGAGCGTGCGCTAGGTATCCAGACCTAACCACCTCTACAAGCAATCCTGGCGGTGCTCTTCGATCATATCGATATACCAGGATGAGGAGCCTCCACCAGCGATTACGCTAGCGAGCGGCCTACTCCTGCCAGGCGTACGCAGGCGATTGGCCTGGTGCCCCGTGCGGGGCTGGCCCAGCATGCTTCCGCTGCGGCCTTTGATCCAGCGGACCGGCCTCCTCTGGCACGCAGCCCAGCTGGCCTAGCGAGCGGCAGCTAGTGAGCGCCGCATGGGGGCGGGGCTGCGCGGCCGGCTGGCCCAGCCGGCCCAACTGCGCCCTCTTTTTTTTTGCCTTTTCTTTTTACAGCTTTTAGCAGTTTGTCTAGATGGGCTACTAAACTAGTCCATTAGCCAAACTTTCTATGGACTACTTTTTAGTCCTTATTTATTTCCAATAAATAAATATATGTATGCACATTTATTAATTCTATTAATTAATAAATCATTAATCTTCGTCCCGGAACAATTCTGTAACTCTCTGAAACAATTTCCATAAATCCCAAAACTACCCTAGCGTCGATGAGCGTTAAGTGTGTGGCCCTATAGGTTCGAGAATGTGCGGACATGATCACCATCAATAATCAATAGTGGGATCTAGAAATCCTTATTGACTCACACATATTCAACGAAGATCATTATCGGTGAACCATAATGTTAGGATTCATTAATCCCGTATACGAATTTCTTTGTCTCACGATATTTTACTTGCCCAAGATTCGATCGTCGGCATCGCCATACCTAGTTCAGTATCGTTTGTAGCAAGTACTCTTTACTCGTTCCGCAATCCAATATTGCCCTATGATTAAACTCATTAATCACGTATTTGCAAATGATGTATGATATTGATTAGTGAGTGGGCCCGGAGTATATCTCTCCATCACGGGAGGGACAAATCCCAATCTCGATAAATGCAACCCAACAAGTACTTTTGGTATTAGGGAGTGGCATTATCTGATGATCTAAGGAATAGGATACTGACATAGGAAAAGCTGCACAATTGTGAACACAATGACACGATCTAATTGATGTTCTTAATTTGGGTCTGTCCATCACATCATTCTCCTAATGATATGACCTCATTATTAATCGACAACTCATATCTTTGGTTAGGAAACCTTAACCATCATTAATCAATGAGCTAGTTTAGTAGAGGCATACTAGGGACATGGTGTCGTTCATAAACCACACAGGTATTAATGTTTTCGCTAAATACAATTCTAGCATGGAATATAAACATTATCATGAACAAGAAATATGATAATAACAATATTATTATTGCCTCTAGGGCATATTTCCTTCAGTCTCCCACTTGCACTAGGGTCAATAATCTAGTCATACTTGCGCTTTTAACACCTATGGCATTCCGGTGTTATTCGTACGCGTCGCATGTGGTAAACCTTATCAACGGGTCTAACATTTTTAGGTCCGTTTGTATTTGGATATCTTTTGCGTCAGCACGCATTACTCATCTTCTATGAGATGGCATCATATAAACTTGGTCTTCTGGTGAGACCTTTGCTTCTTTGCCGAGACTAAGTTGCCACTATTTTCATACAATAGAACTACATAGTACTAGCACACTTGGAACCACACCTAGTTCTCTCGCTGTTTCTAGAACATTTACATAGTGAGCCTTCGTTGCAGTATCCATCACAATGTTCAACATTGGAACTCATCCAAGTCATCATGGAACTTTCTTCCATCTTATTGTGCCACCTTATAACTCAAAACAAATAGCCTAAATTTGAGATAAAATTTTACCTGTATATGTGACAAAGTCAATGTAACACATTGCAATGCACCATTTGTCACTTCTGTATACAGAACATATTCTTAGTTCTTTGAAAGTACATAAGAATATTCTTACTATTGTCCAACAATCATCATATGAATGCTCGTAACCTTTTAGAGCATCGGACATATCTGGATATCCATATCATGGTCTAAAAGATTGATAAAATCATTCTTGCGGTTTTAGTGATCAAGTGTCAAAACAGTTGATTCTTGCTTCAACCTCTTCCATGCAACAAGAACCATTCTTATTGTTTCTATATTGAACAACTTCAATATTTCATCTATGTACTCTAGCAAAACTATATTAGTGCCTCAATCTATCTGCATAGACATTGATGCTTAATATTCTGGTTTAACCTAAGTCTTTCATCAAAAATATAATTTTAATGAAAACTTAACAATATCAAGAAAAACACATAATTTCCAATGACCGATATGTCGTCTACATAAACTATTGCAAATATGTCTCAGCGCTCCCACTTACTTTCTTGTAAATACAAGCATCTTCAAATATCTTGATGAAATTAACACTTTAACATTTTCATCATAATGAAGATTCCAACTCCGTTATGCTTACTTCTACCATTGAAGTTTGCATACATATCTAGCAACCTTTGAATCAATAAAACCCATTGGGTCGTGTCAGGTACACGTCCTTGGTGTGCATTCCGGTAGAGGAACGTTGTTTCATTTATTCAACTATCATATCTCAATATGTAATTGTTGCTAGAATAATCCATATGACAAAGTTAGGGCCCATCATTGCTTCTTTGTGTATTGTCGGTTACTATTATCCAATAATATCTCGTCCTCAAATCTTGCTATTTGATTACGACCAACTTGGTTATATAGGAACTTTGATGTCCGGGACTACAACACATTGTAGGTACGGGAGCCATGAATGCAGTTACTGCTTCCAGAACATTTTCTAGTGCCGCGCTACTTTGCTCATCTTGCTCAGGTTCAATAACCTTGTCAAGTTCAATTTTCCTCCCACTTAAACCTTTCGCGAAAAACTCCTTCATAAGAAATTCACTTCTTTAGCGACAATCACTATGTGTTTGGGTTCATAGTAGAAGGAATGCCCATCGATATTCTTTGGATAACCTACAAAGACTTACTAATCCGACTCTGGTTGTAAACATTTTACATATGCCTTGCATACCAAAATTAAAGAAAAGACAACTATAACTTGTACGGTACCATTTCAGCAGATTGTGATGGCACTCTATTCAGTGAAAAGCGGTAGTCTCTAAAGCTTAATCTACAAATTATATTGGCAGTTTTATTTCATCATTGATCTAACCATGTCAAACAAGGTTTGATTACATCCATAAAAAACTCCATACTCATATGGTGTTTATCACGATTCAAGTTTGTGGAACAATTCCCTTAACTCTTAGATGTGTGCTAAACTTGTAACTCAAACATTCTTCTTTATGATCTAATCATAAAACTTGAACTTTATTGTTACAGTAATTTCCACTTCATAAATTGAACAATTTCAATCATTTCATACTTCTTTCTCATCGAGTAGATATACCATATATCATTTGATGAAATTGAAAATACACTGCGCTCGACTTCACACTATGGACTACATACATCAACATAAACGATCTCCATTTAGTTAGTCGCTTGTTCTGTCCATGGCCCATGAACGGAGTTTAATCATGTTTAGGAAAAATCTTACAAGCGTCAATCAATTCAAAATGAAATGACTCAACAATCCATCAATATAGAATTTCTTTCATGTTTTGTTTCCAATATAAATTAAACAGCGGTGTCATATATAAGTGAAATTCATTTTTGTCTTGCAACCTTTAGCATCAGTGTTATAAATGTCTATGTTTACCAAAAAGATTTATAATAATCTATCCATCGATTATGGAAGATGGTCATAATATGAACAACAATTGTTTTCATTATACCAGAACAATATAACAATTATTAAGTTCATAACAAATCTTGAAGGCTAGGTTTGATGCTGATGAGAAGCACAATAACATTTTTATTTGTTTCTTGACGCGCATTATTACCATATTCTTTTGCTGGTTATATAGGCCATTGTAGTTCTTGTATTGTGTTGCTTTGTATGACATTTCATTCCAACAAATTAGTATCCAATACCCAAGAATTACATTATTAAGGAGCAAAGAATACATCTATAACATATATATCATTTATATACCCGAGCTGGACATTTCCAGTCTTTTCCTTTTCTACCAAATATTTTGCAGATCCTATTTAGTAGTTCCTCTCCATTTGAAGAATCTATCAACATCAATAGTGGCATCAATCATTTGACACATAGTCCAAAGCGCATTTAGTCAAATACTAGTAGCCTTGGATTTTGCACTTTGAAGTGGATCATCATCATCATATAATTGGTGTTCTTCTAGATTCTATTCTTTAGTATTCTTTTGATATAGCAAAACAATTTAGCCGATACCTTATCATTCATCCTGTCATGACAACTTTCATGATGAAACTACTATAGCTCGTAAGGACGAATGCAAGTATAATATTAGTTCCCAAACTTTTGGGTGATCGGGATGCCCATCGTCTTCAATCTTTGCATATAGTCATACAATATGAGCACATGTTTTTTAATAAATTATACCTAATCATTTTGCAAATAATCAAAGTTTTAGATATCAAATATCTTTTACCTCTTGTTTGTTTCTGAAACAATTCTTTCAGATTCAAGATCACTTTGATTCTCAAACGGTTGCCAAAGACTATAATGACTGATGCATATACACTAAGATTTAGTTCATGATAATTAGTTCAAGTTAATCAAATTACTAATAAACTCCCACTAAATTCAACATCCCTCAAAGTTGCTTAGTGAAGCATGATCCAAATTCACTACACCAAGACCGATCATCACGTGAGATGATTTAGTTTTAATGGTGAACATCAACATGTTGATCATATCATCCATATAACTCATGCTTGACCTTTCGGTCTGTGTGTTCCGAGGCCATGTCTGTACATGCTAGGCTTGTCAAGTTTAACCCACGTATTTTTGCATGTGTAAATCTGGCTTACACCCATTGTATGTGAACGTAGAGTTTATAGCACTCGATCATCATGTGATGCTTCAAAACGATGATCTTTTGCAACGGCGCATACGAGGGGATAACACATTTTATCTTGAAATTAAGTGTGAGGGATCATCTTATAATGCTACCATCGCAATCAAAGCAAAATAAGATGCATAAAGGATAAACATCACATGCATATACAATATGTGACATGGTATAGCCAATCTTCACGCATTGATCTCCATCTCGTGCGCGCCGGCATGATCTCCATCACTCCATCATGATTGCCTCCACCATGAATAGCAACTACGACTATTGCTAACTAAGCGATAAAGTAAAGCTATTACATGGCGTATAAGAAGTTGACACGTAGGTCATACAAATTTATAAAGACAACCATATGGTTCCTGCCAGTTGTGAACTCATCGACATGAAAGTCGTGAAACATTACAAAACATGAACCATATCAATCACAATCACATCTTGTGGCCATACCATATACCCTGCAAAAACAAGTTAGATGCCTCTAATTTGTTGATTGCATGTTTTACATGGCTTATGGGAGCTACTCTTAAGAACAGTTCTTACCTACGCAAAGCCACAACGTTGATATTAGAGTTGCCAAAGTCTTGTTGTAAATCTGATGATAACTATAGTGGAAGATACCGACACCCACCAGCCGCATGTGTGGACCATGCCACTCCGGAGACGGTCTCGTGAACATGGTCATGTAAAGTTAGCCTGGGCCGCTTCAATCCCACTGCCACGACATCAAGAAGTACACGAAAGGAAGCTTGCACTAAAAATATCAACGCCCGCAATAACATGGTTGCGTTTTACTCGTGTAAAACATCTACGCATAGATCTCGCTCTGATACCACTGAAAGGGTTTCACAACATAGAAAACTAATTTTTTCCTATGAAGATGAACAAAAAAATCCAAGATCTGATCTACGAGATGCAAAACAACGAGCGGGAGAGAATATATTTACATATCCTTGTAGATCTCACAACGGAAACGTTCAGCTGAACATGGTCGGCGTAGTCGTACCAGCGTCTCCTCCTCGTGATCCGATCCAATCCAAGCGCCACAACGGGCGGCGCCTCTGAGCGTTTCACACGTATAGCGCAATGACATCTCCCCCTCCTCGGTCCAGCAAGGTGCGGTGGAGTGGTAGATGGGATCAGCAGCACGACGATGTGGTGCTTATGGTGGAGAGTATCTGCGGATAGGGCTTTGCCTACGGACGTGAGGAGGAAGAAGATTAGACAAAACATCTAGTCAAACTAGGGCAAAAGAGAGCTACATATGAGATAACAGACGACGGTGAAGGCTGATCTAAAATCAGTCTGCGGCGTGCCCTGTCCTCCACTTTATATAGTTGCGCCTACGGCTTTCTTGGAGCGTGCGCTAGGTATCCAGACCTAACCACCTCTACAAGCAATCTTGGCGGTGCTCTTTGATCATATCGATATACCAGGACGAGGAGCCTCCACCAGCGATTACGCTTGCGACCGGCCTGCTCCTGCCAGGTGTACGTGAGCGATCAGCCTGGTGCCCTGTGCCGGGCCGGCCCAGCATGCTTCCGCTGCGGCCTCTGATCCAGTGGACTAGCGGCCTCCTCTGTCACGCAGCCCAGCCGGCCTGGCGAGCGGCAGCTAGTGAGCGCCGCATGGGGGTGGGGCTACGCGACCGGCCGGTTGTTTAGATGGGCTACTAAACTAGTCCATTAGCAAAGCTTTCTTTTTACATCTTTTAGCAGTTTGTTTAGATGGGCTACTAAACTAGTCCAATAGCAAAACTTTCTATGGACTACTTTTTAGTCCTTATTTATTTCCAGTAAATAAATATATGTATTAACATTTACTCAATTAATTAATAAATCATTAATCTTCCTCCCGAAACAATTCCGTAACTCTCTGAAACAATTTTCATAAATTCCGAAACTACCCTAGCATCGATGAGCGTTAAGTGTGTGACCCTACGGGTTCGAGAATGTGCGGACATGATCACCATCAATAATCAATAGCAGGATATGGAAATTCATATTGACTTCCACATATTCAACGAAGATCATTATCGGTGAACCACGATGTCAGGATTCATTAATCTCGTATATGAATTCCTTTGTCTCGTGATATTTTACTTGCCCGAGATTCGATCGTCGACATCGCCATATCTAGTTCAATCTCATTCATAGAAAGTACTCTTAACTCTGTTACCGAGTGGGCCCAGAGTATATCTATCCATCATGGGAGGGACAAATCCCAATCTCGATACATCCAACCCAACAAATACTTTCCGATTACCTATGAGACACCTTTATGATCACCCTTTCATAGTGTTACGTTTGATGACCTCAAAGCTCTCTTTCGGTACCAGGGAGTGGCATTATCTTATGGTCTAAGGAATAGGATACTAACATAGGAAAAGCTACACAATTGTGAACACAATGACACGATCTAATTGCTATGCTTAATTTGGGTGTGTCCATCACATCATTCTCCTAATGACATGACCTCATTGTTAATCGACAACTCATGTCTATGGTTAGCAAACCTTAACCATCATTAATCAATGAGCTAGTTTAGTAGAGGCATACTAGGGACACCGTGTCATTCATAAACCACAAAAGTATTAATGTTTCCGCTTAATACAATTCTAGCATGGAATATAAACATTATCATAAACAAGAAATATGATAATAACAATATTATTATTGCCTCTAGGGCATATTTCCTTAAAAAACCATGTCGCAGCAGAAGTTTACGACGATGAAAAACGGCCGGCTGCGAATCAGCGGAAAGACGCTGTCGTGGTGGAAAGTGTGTCACGGCAGGGATATACGGCGTTGGAAACACGCACGGCAGCGGCTAATCGGAAAACACACTGTCACGGCACATACTTCATCAGAAAATTGTGTCGCTGCAGGAGCTTGGCATTGGAAAAGTGTCAGAAACCTAATTTTTTTGATTTAGGTGCGGCATGTACTGTTCACGCCCCTCTTTGTTTTTTGACTCTTTTCTTAAATCTATCCGACTGAATTAGGCTTGGGCCGATCTTGGCACCAGAGCACAGAGGGCGTCGGGGGTCGGGCGAGATCGAGTGGGCAAGGCGCTCGAGCAGGGCGCCAGGGGCCAGACAGCCTCCGCCCTTGGGCGATCGCTCCTGATCGCTAGCGATGCGATCCCCGTGCTCGAGCATGGAGGATATCTAGGGTCGGGCGAGTGGGGCGAGTTTTATTTATTTTTTTATTGGATCTAGCAGGACATGCTCGATCAATGGACTATGGCTGGAAAAGATCGAGCAGGCAGATCTGGCAAAATTAAGAACTCAACAGCAACAAGAACGACACGAAAATAAGAACGACCAAGACTATGGCTAAAACCCTAGTTGACTCAGATAAGAATTAGAACCTAGACTCAACTATGACTCAGACTGGAAGTAGGAACGCAAAAACGGAAAACGATAAGCACTAAACCTCAAGAATGATGCAATCTAGGGTATGGTGAAACTATGAACCCTATTTTTTTGGCTTTTTATGGATAGGAAATAAAACACAACTAAACTACAGGGCTGGATGTATGGATTGCTCAGCGAGGGAATCGTGAAATCTGATACCAAGATGATAAGTGGTGGCCGGATCTTTTCAGTAAATAGGTGATGATGATGGTGGAGACTTGGTGATGATCAGAATGGCGACGTGAAGATAACTCGTATGTTGCTGACGAACACATTGGCTGCTCCCATTGTCGCCAGATGCAACAGATCTTCAGCCCTATGGATATTCTCAATACCACACGCTTGCACAACAGGCGTTCGACTACGGTGGTTTGAGAGCTACCAATTCCCAATGGAACGACAGATCTCACAACAATTTCGGGTAAACCTTTAGAGTGCAACACACATGAAGGGGGTTGATAATCCTTAGCGAAACACAAGAGGAATATCGAAGTTCTGATGAATGCTTGAAGCAATTCGGCTGATCTAGGGTTTTAGTTTTAATATACTCTAAACCTTCTATGGCGCATAGGCCATCAATATAAGAGGGGCTAGGGGCTGGCGGCCAGGGGCTAGGCGCTGGCCAAACCCTAGTCTCCCTCTTGGACTCAATTAACTAATGGTTCGACTAAACTTTATCTGCATACAAGTTGACCCAACATGGTTGCAGCCTTATGTGTCTCGCAGGCCTATATGGCGCCTGCCTCGTGTCTCTAGGCGTAGCAACTAGGTGCTGGTGCGCCTGCCTCTCTTGGCGTGTTGGTTCTCTTCATGCTGGCCGCCTGCCTCCGTCTCTTCCCTCCCATCCAAGTGCATGAATTCATCTCCTATCACCAAGTGCTGCATCTCTTCTCCTCCTTGCACTATGCCTTCTTCAACAAACCTGAGTATGCAAACATAAAAAGACTTAGGTAGTATAAATATCTCATAAATAAATACATCAGGTTCAACTAAGAATAAATTCACATGAACTTGTAGTAGCTTAGCACGAGCTCTTGTGATAGGTCCAATCCTGATGTCATCAGTGGGAACCTTGTTTGCAGCAATGGTTTCATCATCATCAAGAGGTGAAGATGGAACAAGTGTAGGGATGTCCTCATCACTATCTAAAAAAAACATGTGCTCCGTTGGATTTATTTTATTCCCCGTGATTGCTGCATACTTGACTTTATTTTCAAACCCGCCCATGAAATATGATAAGGCCAAGGAAGCTTCTGGCGGGTGGGTCCCTAATGTTAGCACGTATCACTTTTTTGCAGAAAAAACATGTATCGCCTGGGCCACCCTTGCGAACCCGCCTACTCGGGATGCTATGGCGAGCTGAGCCCTCAATAAATTTGGCCCAGTAAGGATGCGTTCGTGGGGTGCGCTTCCTTTTTTGCTATTATTATAGAAAAAATGTATCTTCGTCCCAAAGAGAAAATCTAAAGAAGGTGCGCATATACAACATGTACTACTCAGTAATATATAGTTGCTGCTAAAAGGAAGGTCCAGGAGGTTTCCTGTTTGCGCCTTGCAAGTGTTTTTGAACATAATATATGTTTGCCACTACATTTTGACTTCACCAAACCAAAGAACAGTGTGTTCATCACAGTACAGCCAATAGAAGAACATAATAATAATATAACTTGACCATGATCTGCAGTTCTAGGTTAACATAATATAATAGCCTCTCATGGAGACATATGGTACCATCATCTTCAGCACAATGCATCATTGAAGAAAGGGATATTATGATAGACCACTCTCAGAAACAACTTGTATATCTAGGAGAATGAAACAACAAGCCACCACCTTTAATATAACTAGGAGAATGGAACATACATAGTTACAGAACGCAAGCTTAGGTAATTAACATACTTTACATCACAAGGTATACAGGTCCCCTAACACAAAAGCCAAGTTCTTAAACATCTTCTTGATTATTTGCAGGGTTCTACCCCGATCCAAAGCACCATCTAGTTAAAGTTGCAAGCGGCACAGACACGGATATCCCATCCCCTTTCTACTCGGCCCGCGGTCCTGAACGGGATTATTGGGAGTTTAGGGGAAGGGACACATGGGTCCCGTGGGACCCATCGGTTAACCGGTCGATGCTTTCCTGGTTGCGTGTCCTTGATTCCACTAGCGGCAGGAATACACCTTCGTCCACAGGAGCTTTGTCTTCCGTTCATGTTTCTGCATGCCAGCGAGATTAGAGGGATGTTAGATGTAATCCCACCGAAGCTGAATAGAATTCCAGGAACATAATAATCCTGATCTACTGGCGGGATTTGGTTGCACGTCCATCCAAGCTACATCATTATATCTAGTTAATTTATTAAGATATTTAGGTTCCTGATCCCTCATCGTAAATGCACAGCAGATCATGCAGGCAAGATGCAACTAAGGGTGATCAGCATTAAAGTTCACCCTCTGGGTGGACCTGTTACTCTCGTAGATATCCACCTTCATTGAGGAATCATCTATCACCTTGAAGACTAGGATGTCATCAAGCTCCCATTTATGCTCTAGTGTAAAATCGTACCAACCTTCTTTCAAGACCAGCTCACCACTAATGTCCTCGATGTGCACAAACCAGGCGCACCCTAGCCTGCACTTAATTTGGAGAGGCCTGGGAAGCCCCCTTCAGCTGCTGCCTGAACTCTCTAGGGATGACCAAGGAATACTGGTCAATCTCGGCGAGTTGCACATAAAAGCGCGATGGCTGCGGAGGGTCCATGGTGTGGCCAACCTTTTTAGAGTGGCCTGGCACTTGTTGTCTCAGTATTGGCCCATGAGGTATGCCGAGCACCATTGACTTTCTAACCAGAGTGTTCCTCTAAATTCTAAACTCGGGGTGAGCCAAAGGACATCCCAAATCGAGAGCAAGAGGTAGTTGCTCCTCGTCCTACATCAAGTTAAGAACCACGGTACATATATATTGATAAGGATCTCGCTGGCGATCCTTGAAGTTTTGTCCCGATCTTTCACAGCGAGTCAACCAGATAGATAATCTTCCAATCGCGCGATGAACACAACCTGAAGAAGAGGAACGAATCCAGCAAGCAACGTGAAGAGAATCAACACGCCTCAAACCTGAGCCTGATAATCCTTGATGAACACAAGAACCTTCACAGCAATATATTTGATAAGATAGATGACGGCAGCGCCGTCCCCGGAGGGATGCTACACGCAGCACACAACTCAATGTTTTGTCTAAAATTCTAAACTCCCTAAACCCTAGACTGCTGGCCTCCTTATATAGATGGCCAGAAAACTGTTGGGCTTGGACAGGCCCAAACCCAAAACCCAAATAAAACTAAGTGGCCCATAACATGACCTAACACACAGAATAACATAAGCAGATATGTAAATTGCTGACACAACCTTAGACTAAATTATTTCATATCGTAGGTCGTCCTGGCGTGCCAATCAGCAACGAGCTTCCCTCATCTTGGTGGAGTCCTGAAATTGGGCTTCACCTCCTCCTTCGTGCCCATATCATCCTTCCCCCCTTCAAAAAGCGTTGTCCCCAACGCGTGAGGGTCTGCTCGAAAGGGTGGCGGAATATCAACAATAGCACCACGCATATTCGCCGTCTTCAAGTCTTGCTTGCCTTCCTCACCACATCCTCCCTCTTGGCCTGCTCGACTTGATACAGCCCTGGGTGGCTGCACCTCTTTTCTTCGCCAAATGAACTTGTACTTAGGCGCCTCCACCTTCTTCTTCTTCTCAACTCTTGATGGAGCTTTGTGCTGCTGAACATGAACCTTCTGTGCACGACCCTGCAAAGTAGTAATGCCTGGGCCACACAACTGACGAACACGGCCATCCTTGCCTTTGTGCACACGTACTGCTGCTCCAACAAAATGTTTCCGAGGTGTTCTCACAAAACTGTGGCTGACTACCCGCGGCACCATATGCACCGGAACACGATCAGCATCACCGTCATCGGTCTGAACACCCATGTCAACACGAACTGGAAGTGGAACAGATGGAACACATGCTGACATATCCTTCCCTTCATCAATAAGAGGCTTGACATCAACCGGCTTGTCACTAACAAGAACAACTGGCTTGTCATCTACAGGCTTGGCTGAAACAATATCACCATTGATGCTCTTCGCATCATGCTCCTCAGGTTGCGGCGTAGCTAGCCCAGATTTTGGCTTAGCCTTGCGCAACTTCTCCTTGTGTACCACCAGCTCAACATTAGACTTTATGTGATCATCCTGCATAGGTTTCAAAGTCCGCTGTTTGCCATCATGCACAAAAGAATATGTATTTGCTCTCCCAGCATGCATAGCATTACGATCATACTGCCATGGACGCCCAAGTAACAATCCACACACCTCCAATGGCAACACATCGCACTCGACCTCATCAACATAATCACCAACTGTAAATGGCACACGTACCTTATGAGTAACTTTCAGCATACCGCAGCTATTTAACCATGCAACATGCTTAGGTTCAGGAATATGCCATGTCGACAACCCCAATGATGCCACCACAGCCCTACTGATGCCATTACAGTAACTACCGCTGTCAACAATCAGTTTGCATGCCTTCTCCTTGATGGTGCACTGTGTTTGAAAAAGGCTGCATCGCTGATTCCGTACCACCGCCTTATCACCAGTAGCCAATTTGTGAAGCTGAATACTCATACCTCTCAATGGTGTGTCATCTTCAGCAACCTTGGCTTGTACCTCTGGAACAACCGCCTTGTCTGAGTCCACGGCCTTGTCCAAAAATCGAGTACGCAGAAATTGCTTAAAAACCTCCCAACGAGATGTTTCAAGTGTGATGCCCTTTGCGCGCTGTTCTTCACGCCACCAACCAGCCACCTGCGTATCCACACGCCGATGGGCAAGGACAAATTCAGTAAAACCGCCAAACTTGCTATCACGGGCACGACATTGTGCAAAACCACGCTCCATGTGAGATTCCCAAGACTCATACTCTGCAAACTTTGCAGCACTTTTCAAACTCCACGTGATTTTAGTTGCATCATACCGAAAACCAGCCAAGATCTCTAAATAGTCACTGTAGATATCGTCCGCTTTGTCAGTCAACCGGATAGGTCTTGAACCCATACCGAAATATTGCTAGTATGCACAAAATACAGCAGTACAAGTATTGTTCCTGTTCTTCCGAGCGTAGAACTGAGAAAAAGAAGCCAACAGTGAGCGGGGCAGGGCGCTCGACCACGGAGTATGTCTGTATGATGGCAAGCGATCAATTCCAGCTGCTTTCACGATCTTCTATCCACAGTACGGTATAACTTTGGGATGCAAAAGGAAAATAAAATAAAATGGAGCAGGGCGAGCGATCCAGCTCGCTGGAGCGCAGAGATGGTCTGTGGTGGAGCGACGCAGAGCTCGCTCCAGGCGCACGCGAAGCGAGCGACCCGCTCAAGGCCGGCTGGGCCGAGCGAGGTGCCTGGCCGATTGCCTCCAGCAAGTTGGGCCGGCCCAATTGAATAAGGCGAGCGAGGCGCGATCAGGCTCGGGCGTGGGCGACTCGAACTCGGGCGCCTCGATCCGGATGTGGCGACGATCCTCGCCCAGGGGCAGACGGTCTCTATGCCTAGACGCAAGGGATCGATCCCTGTGGCGAAGATCGATCCGTGGCCAGCGATCCCAAGGGCTACCAAAAACGAATCTCCTTTCTTCCACCCAAATCGGATCTGATTGCACCTTGCCTATCGTGGACTGCTTGGCTCAGAACAGATCGAAATCTAGGAAAACGATCGAGACCTCGGTAGCCTGCTATGTGACACGATCAGCCTTGCAACTCTGACGAAACCAACTTCAATTCTGACGAAACAATCAGTAGAATATCGGAGAAGTGCTATGCCAATCAACAACGAATCTGATCTGAAAACTTTCAGTGAAGAACAATCTGCACAGATCAATCAGCCAAAACTCCACTTCCGATCTGAAAACTGCGTCAGGGAAAAGAACAATCCGTAGAACAGTCAATCTACAATACTCGCAGTGATAAACCCAGTAATCTGATACCACATGATAAGGATCTCGCCGGCGATCCTTGAAGTTTTGTCCCGATCTTTCACAGCGAGTCAACCAGATAGGTAATCTTCCAATCACGCGATGAACGCAACCTGAAGAAGAGGAAAGAATCCAGCAAGCAACGTGAAGAGAATCAACACGCCTCAAACCTGAGCCTGATAATCCTTGATGAACACAAGAACCTTCACAGCAATATATTTGATAAGATAGATGACGGCAGCGCCGTCCCCGGAGGGATGCTACACGCAGCACACAACTCAATGTTTTGTCTAAAATTCTGAACTCCCTAAACCCTAGACTGCTGGCCTCCTTATATAGATGGCCAGAAAACTGTTGGGCTTGGACAGGCCCAAACCCAAAACACAAATAAAACTAAGTGGCCCATAACATGACCTAGCACACAGAATAACATAAGCATATATGTAAATTGCTGACACAACCTTAGACTAAATTATTTCATATCGTAGGTCATCCTGGCGTGCCAATCAGCAACGAGCTTCCCTCATCTTGGTGGAGTCCTGAAATTGGGCTTCACCTCCTCCTTCGTGCCCATATCATATATGAAAATCAGTAGCATACAAATCAAAATGTAGCATACATAAAAAATAAGTTGATGATTAACCCCTCCCCCTATTTAATTTCTTTGCAATTTTGTAACTTCACCGCCCTGTGTCACTAACATGTAAACTCATACCCCTTACCAAATCTAGCATCAACAGTAGAAATTAGATTTTACAGATGCAGTGCATTTCTTTCAGGAATAAGTAACATGGATAATTTTAGAGTTTAGAGGCGCTGCTCTATTTGACAGATTCAAAGCACTTCCTAAGACTACTACATATAACATGGATAACTTAGTGTCAGATTCTTAGTTAAGCTCTTTCATCTTTGGAAGAATCCTCATATACAATTGTAAGAAAAAGCTAAACTAGTACTAGTATAACATATATTCAGAAGAAATGCTACTCTTTCCCATCCATATATACAAGGGAAAATACGTAGCGTTAAAAATCCCACCTCTCCTTAAGTAAGTACACCAGCATCCTAGTGAGGTTATTGCGACTTACAACCTTTTTTTTATGGTGCTGCCACCAGAAAAGACAGTGGCGCGGGAGGTCGAGTCGGGGCTGCCTGAGATGGGCCCATTGCTGCCATACATGGGCCCGGGGGTCAGAGAAGACAGTGCCTAGACCTCGGGGGAAGATGGTGCCTCTTGGCTCCGGCTAAGAACACCGTGCCACAGGAGATGGAGCGGCTTCTGCTGGAGAAGATGGGGCCACCAAAGGGTCTGAAACAGATGTAGATCCTATCGGCTTCAAGATTTTGATAGCATAGACCAGACGCCCGTCAAGGTACACTATAGGCCCAATCGGCTGTTTCCATGAAATTCTGGTAACGGTGATGTTCAGCTGCATTGGCGGCCGCTAGGTGGCTGCGGTCCATGGGAGTGTAGGAGAAGAGCAGGGTGGAGAGAAAGAAAGAGGATGGAATCTGGGTCTAGAGTTTGAGGACCTCACTGATTTGCTTGTTTGCTCTGGCTATTCAGGTTCTTCGGTGATCCAGAGCCTAGTTAAAAACACGCGTTCGCGCGGTGGCCTACTTCCAGGCCCGCGGGGATGTACTGTATGTACACATACAAAGAAAACAAAAAAAATTAGTAGCTCATGTGTTACTAAACAGAACACAAAATGCAAATGTGAGTCACTGTTCACTGAACCGATTCATCAAGGTAGCAACCAAAAACAACTCAGATGCTGAGTACTAGCTGAACTATTCAAACATATTGCAAAATAGATAATATGTGCACCACAAAGATTCATGGCTCTGCTTAAGGATCAATCAAAATGCGGATATTATCTAAACTAGGCTTACACCACATCGCCCCTTATCGGGGGAATCCCCAACCATCTCTTGGGAAGCTGACAACTCCCATGAGCTCACCTTGCCCTGGTTGGAGGTTCTAGCAACGAATGTAATGAACTGATGTTCCACGTAATGCACCGTATGATATGTACACACTGTTTGTCCTTATAAATGGAGTCATGGTGCCATCAGGAGCATGGACATTGTTTATCTTTAGGTTCATCAGATAGTTCAGTCCAAGGAAAAGAGAGTCTGTGCCAAGGCAGTCAACTCGCCTCCAAGGCAAGACGCCTAGTGCCAAGCTCGTATCCATCCCAAAACCATGTATGATAGAGCCACGATACCCACACAGGTTAATCCCATTCCTATGGTGGGAAATATCTTGAAGCTCGTTGCTACTTGGACAAAAGTAACTAGAGATGTTCTCTTCATTGATGACCATCAAGCGTTTGCCATTGGCTGATCGAGCCAACAACCAATTGCCTCCCAACGGTTCCTCCAATGGTGATGGGATTACAAATGGCAGCGTTGTGTTTGCTGCAACATTGCAATTGGAGAAAAAACAAAGGCATTACTGTCATTCTAACAACAGCTTTTCTTCACTGCACGTGTGTTAGCGCTTTGTGCCAGGGGGGTCCCAACATCGGCCGCATCGCCCATGTCGACCAAGAGGAAGCCAAAGTGCTACCTCCCTGCAAGGGGATGTGGCGCATCATGGAACGGCTCGGCAGGGCGTTGCCGGGCTCCACTCAAGGCCCCTCCCCTTGCCGGGAGGGATGCGTAGCTGAGAAGGCTCTCTCCCCGGGTGAAGGGGAGAAAGCATGTAGGAGAAAGCTACTTCCCCGAGTGGGAAGGAAGGAGCAGTCAAGTGAGCACGGAGTCACACCCCTGAGTCATCAGAGATTAGTGCATGGCATGCACCCCCTACGGCATAAGACCCATGTCCCGCCCTGGGAACATGCATGGTGAGCACGCGTCGGAAACCCATTGCAGTGGGCAAGTAGAAGACATCATTACTTGTGCCAGGCGACATAAAGACTAACGAGACCGGCTGGTCTCGTCTGATTAGCACGGCGTGCCAGTCGGCATGGAGGACAGCGAGGCTTGCGGTGCCACCCAGCACGGCCACCGCATAAAGCCGCTTGACACTTGTCTAGCATGCATCTTAGCCACTGTGGTATCCCCTTGAAGTTTAAAAGGAGGACCTGGCCACAGTCCTAGAGGAGGACACAAAAAAGAGAGCTAAGTCCGAGAGAGAGAGAGAGATAGAGATCTCTGTCTCGGTAAGAAACCAAATCAGGTGGCTTAGGGAGATAGTCTTTGGGCAGCTTGCGATCTGTACTCGCTCCACCGTACACCTCCATCATTAAGAAATCAGACAGGCTGGACGTAGGGTTTTACGCGAGATCCTCTCTCGTGGCCTGAACAAGGGTAAAATCGCTGTGTGTTCTACGTGTACTTTCTACCGTGACGAAGGCATATCATCCACGCCACTTGCCATACAACCTAGGGGGAGTGTCCTCCGGTGTCCGTGGACGCACCCACGACATCTGGCGCGCCAGGTAGGGGGCGCGATATTCATCTTCATCATCTTCACCGACCGCCCTTCTTCCACTGAGGGCCCTGCCTAGGGGCCGAGGTGCGGTGGGTGGGACGTCTGCCACCCCTGCTGCGGTGCAGTAGATGACTCGTTCGACTGTCGCTGCCAAGTGGCACACTCAGGCAAAGGCAACGCGTGCCTCCGCTCAGTCTTCGGTGACTGGAGAAGGCGCACCATCTACTGAGCTGGTGGGCACCGCGCAACAACAAGAGGCCGGCGCAGGAGGCGCCGCCGTCCCCAATCCCATCCCTCAGGGCAGCGTAGGAGGTGCTGCCCCAGGTCTGCATCCTAGCAGAGGCACAAGAAGTGCCCTCGCCGGGCCTCATCCAAGTGGCGCAGGCGGTGCCGCTGCAGAGGAGTCTCAGGCCAATGGCGCAGAGGAGGGCAGAGAAGGCGCTCCACCAGGTGATGGTCACCAGGGGATGCCTCCTCCCCCGCCCCCTTAGCGAGTTCCTTGAGCCGAGGGACCTCGCAGCCTCGTGAGAGGCGGGTAGTGGGATGAATGGTGGCTTGCCAGTGACTCACCGCTCTGCCTAGGCTCCCTAGGGTATTCACAAACTGGAAGAGGCCCTGACCGCGATTTGTACCCTTACCTCCTTCCTCCTAGCACTGGGAACGCCCATGTATGCAGCGTGGGATGCTTGAATCAAGGAGCTGACCGTGTATGTGCAGCGCCGCATCGACACGGTGCACTCTCGCCCGTGTTCCATCGCCGAGGGGCCGGGCGCAATGACTGTGCACCCGGGAGGCGCAGCGGTTGCAACCGCGCATCCTGGTGTGGAAGAGCTACGGCGGCCGGGCGCGTGCAGCCTCGGGCTATCGCGCCTGGGCCAGAAGTCGCAGCTCAAGCGCAGGTGGTCAGAATCTATTCCCAGCCCCTCTCGGTTGGATCGTCGTCTTCTCAGCACCACTGTGAGGAGCACCGTGGGGCCGAGATCCAGCGCCAGGTGGGCGCTCCAGCAACATTGCGTCAGATGCGCGTGGGGGCTGACCCGGCGCGCCTGGCGTATGCCTTTGGCAAGAACTGCTTGGCCTTCACCGATGATCTTTGCCGTGTGACTTGGCCTTGCAAGTTTCGCCCTGGCATCACCTTCAAGTACGACAGAACTACCGACCCTCGAGAGTTCATGCAAGTCTATACAACTGCTATGGAGATCGCTGAGGGAGGGAACCCCTATGTGCTAGCAAACTGGTTCCCGCTAGCGCTGAAAGCGCCGGCTAGCGACTGGCTGCTTTGTCTCCCTCGGGGTTCCGTACGATCATGGGAAGACATGTGTGAGCAGTTCATTAATGCGTTCCAGGGGGTACCAGCACCCGGGAACCCTTAATGACCTTTTGGCGCTGTCTCAGCGCCCGAAAAAGACGTTTGCTCAGCTTTATGCAGCTTTACACTCGTGACGACAAGATAATTGCGGCGTTCATCGCTGGAGTGCACGACAATCGATGTCGCGAGGAGCTTGGGATCTGCAAGCCGTCTACCGTTAGCGAGCTTTACACACTCGTCGATGAGTGCACGCAAGCGGAGGAAGGACGGTTGGCCCCGGAATGCGCGGCGCAAGCTGCTAACGACCCGGTGCCCACCGATAAGAAGAAGGAGACATGAAAGCGATTATCCAAGCAAGTCCTGGCAGCCGAGCCAGGACCGTCGACAGCAACCGACAAGAAGGTCAAAGCCGATGCTCCAGTGGTTGCCGCGGTGGCGCCAACCCAGAGAGCATGGTGCCCGATTCATGAGAACAACTCTCATGATCTGAAGACATGCCGTACCGTCTATGGCTTGACGAAAACCCGCAAGAAGCGCATCGGGGAGCGCGGGACCATGTGCAACATTGGCAACTGCTATAGTTGTGGCCAGCCCGGCCACCTATTGTGGGACTTCCCTGGGAGGTTTCCCAGGGGAGGCAGCACGGGTGGCCGAGGAGGAGGGCATGTGGGTTCCCGGGGAGGACACGGCGGCGGCCGTGGCAATCTACCCCGGGAACCTGATCGTCGCCCTGCTGTGGTCGACGGTGGAGTAGGCGTTGCTGGAGAATACCAGGAAGAAGCTGCAGTCGTCTGCATCCATGGTGGGACGGCATCATTCCCCAGCCTGGGTGCGATCAAGCGCTTCTCTAGGGAAATCCTGGCAGCAGTGCTCGGAGCAGATCAGACTCTTTGGTGGTCACACGTTCCCATTACCTTTGACGTGGTGGATCATCCTGATCGCCACGCGGGTGTAGGTGCTCTACCACTGGTGATAAGGGGTTGCCCGATCTTCTCAGTGAGCCGATGTAGATGGATGATAACTTGGTGGATAATCTATGAGACGCACACGAACTCTCCGGCTGTTCCCCCGTTGCCAATGCAACAGATCTTCAACCCTATGGATATTCGAGACACCACACACTTGCGCACGTAGCCACCGACCACGAAGCGGTTCTGCAATCTCCTAATTCCCAATGGAACAGCAGATCACACTTGAATTCTCAGTAGCAAAACTCCAGATTGAAACAAACTTGGAGTTTTGGTAGATATTCTGAGCGAAACACAGAGGAATATATGATTTCAGAGGAAAGCTTACAAGCAATTTCGTCTGGAAGTTTGGGGGTAATCTAAATGTAGTCTCAACGACACAAGGGGGCGCCCCAGGGGTACTTTGATAAGGATCACGCTGGTGATCCTTGGAGTTTTGTCCCGATCTTTCACAGTGAGTCAAACCAGATAGAAATCTTCCAATAACGCGAAGAACGTCACCTGAAGAAGAGGAACGAATCCAGCAAGCAACGTGATGAAGATCACCACGCCTCAAACCTGAGCCTGATAATCCTTGATGAACACAAGAACCTTCACAGCAATGTATTTGATAAACACGGCAGCGCCGTTTCCCCGGAGGGATGATACACGGTGGAGCACACGATAGTTTTAGACTAAACAACTGAACTCCCCTAAACCCTAGACTGCTGGCCTCCTTATATAGATGGCCAGAAAACTATTGGGCTAGGACAGGCCCAAGCCCAAAACACACAATAAAACCTAGGTGGCCCACAACTAGACCTAGCTACGAAATAACATAAGCATGAATATAAATTGCTGACACAACCTTAGACTAATTATTACATATCGTAGGTCGTCCTGGCGTGCCAATATGCAACGAGCTTCCCTCATCTTGGTGGAGTCCTGAAATTGGGCTTCACCTCCTCTGTCGTGCCCATATCATCCCCCCCTTCAAAAAGCGTTGTCCCCAACGCGTGAGGGTCTGCTCGAAAGGGTGGCGGAATATAAACAATAGCACCACGCACATTCGCCGTCTTCAAGTCTTGCTTGCCTTCCTCACCACATCCTCCCTCTTGGCCTGCTTGACTTGATACAGCCCTGGGTGGTTGCACCTCTTTTCTTCGCCAAATGAACTTGTACTTAGGCGCCTCCACCTTCTTCTCAATCCTTGCTGGAACCATGCGTTGCTGAACATGAACCTTCTTAGCACGACCCTGCAAAGTAGTAATGCCTGGGCCACACAACTGACGAACACGTCCATCTTTGCCTGTATGCATACGCACTGCTGCTCCAACAAAACATCTCCGAGGTGTTCTAACAAAACTGTGGCTGACTACCTGCGGCACCATATGCACCGGAACATGATCAGCACCACCGTCATCGGTCTGAACACCCATGTCAACACGAACTGGAAGTGGAACACATGGAATACATGGTGACATATCCTTCCCTTCAGCTATATGAGGCTTGACTTCAACCGGCTTGTCACTAACAAGAACAACTGGCTTGTCATCTACAGGCTTGGTTAAAACAATATCAGCACCGACGCTTTTCGCATCATGCTCCTCATGCTGCACCTTAGCTAGCCCTGGTTGTGGCTTAGCTTTATGCAACTTCTCCTTGCGAACCAACAACACAACATCGGACTTGATTTGATCATCACGCATGGGCTTCAAAGTCCGCTGTTTGCCATCATGCATAAAGGAATATGTATTTGCTCTCCCAGCATGCATAGCATTGCGGTCATACTGCCATGGACATCCAAGTAACAGCCCACATACCTCTAATGGCAACACATCGCATTCCACCTCATCAACATAGTCATCAACTGTAAATGGCACACGCACCTTGTGAGTAATCTTCAGCATACCGCAGCTATTAACCCACTCAACATGCCTCGGTTCTGGAATACGCCATGTGGATAAACCCAAAGCCTCCACAACCGCCTTGCTAATGCCATTACAGTAACTACCACTGTCAATCATCAACTTGCATGCTTTGCCTTTAATTATGCACTGCGCCTGAAATAAATTCCATCGCTGGCCTCTATCCGCTGTCATACAAGTCTCATCATGTACCCTTTTGAGTTGCATATTCAGCCCACTCAATGGTACAACCTCCTCCACGACATCCTTGACAAAATCAGTCTTGACAACATCAACCGCTGACAATTCAGAATTCGTGGCTGCCACCTTGCTAACTGTCGGCAATGGAACAACTATCAACTTCTCATGAGTAGTCACAGCTGTCGCGAGCTTCGATATAGGAGCTATGCTCTTGCCAACATCCTCTATCCCATGCACAACCTTGGGTGGCTGCTTAATTACTTCTACGGGTACCATGGGCTTTGGAGAAGGAACCACGGTACGATAAGGTATAAAGCACTCTCATAGAAATTTTCTAAAATTCGCCCAAGTTGCAGAGGTAATGCTCTTCTCGCACAATGCTTTATGCCACCAACTGTATAGCCTGTCATCCACGTGATAAGGGGTGTCCCGATCTTCTCAGCGAGCGATGGCGATGATGATGATGGTAGATAGATAAACACCGTGTAGCGATGAACTCTCCCGCTCGAACCCTGATGCCAATGCAACAGCTCTCGAACCTTGTAGGATATTCACAACACCACGATCTTGCGCACGTAGCCGTCGACCACGAACGGTAGTTTGCAATCCACTAATTCCCAATGGAACAACAGATCACACTCAATTGTAGCTTGATAAACTCGATCACAAGTAATTTCAGAGGTTCTAAAGAGAAACAACTCCAAAATAGTTTTAACATGGTCTAACCCTAACTATGGGGTCGTCCCAGGGCTTATATGGGCGGCTGGGGCGGCCAGGACTCGAGATAAAACGTATTCGACTCGAACTAGGATACATCTGTTCGGATCTGATCCGAGACGGGCCGGACTGTCCGGTTATTTAGGGCCGGACTGTCCTGGGGTGACGCGCGCTACACCACAGAGGGTGTCTGCCCTCGGGCGCACCTGAGGCCGGACTGTCCTGTCTTGGAGTGCAGGACTGTCCTGGGGTGACGCGCGCTACACCACAGAGGGTGTCTGCCCTCGGGCGCACCTGAGGCCGGACTGTCCTGTCTTGGAGGGCAGGACTGTCCTGTGTGGGCAGGACTGTCCTGTGTTGGAGGGCCGGACTGTCCTGTCTTCTGGAACTGAAACTTGCCCTTCTTGATGATCTCCTTCTCTTCTATCGCGCCTTCCTCCCGCTCCTCCCTCGCGCAGATATTGGCGATCATCTTCTGGTGTTCCTCTTGCTGTGGCTCCTCGCTCCGTGCTACGCAATCCTCTCCAATGTACCTGATCATACAATAAGACAATGACTTAGGCAGTATACAGTTCTCATTAAGTAACACATCAGGCTCATTAAGAAACAAGTTCACCTGTTGTTCTAGTAACTTAGCACGAGCTCTTGTAATGGGTCCAATTCTAATCTCATTGGACTGAACAGCTGGAACATCTTGTGTAGTAGTTGGTGGAGAAGGTGCAAGTATAGGGATGTCCTCATCACCACGCATCGGTCTGCAAGAGCCAAACGTGTAGAATCATTCATGTCGGAATCATAGGTAGCACATCTATAAAAACCCTGTAGCATATGACGTTCCCATGACTCAAACTCTTCAACAGTTGCTTCATAGGTCAGGTACCAATTGATCTTATATTCATCATATGCTAAAACACCATCCAGCAGGTCAAGATAATCATTGAAAATATTGCTAGATTTCTTGCCACTGCGACACTTATAGCCGTAATAATCACCCGGAAAAGAATCCATGTTGTTACTATTTTGTCCTAGCCTTCACTGATTTCTCAATACAAAACAATTTTACCTGTGAAATTGCAGTCAAAACCAGCAAACGAAACTGACAAAATGAAGAGCTTCCGGGCGCCCGACCACAGAGATGGTCTGGGGTCGAGCGAGACCCTGGACGGTCGCTCCCAGGCGCGGTGATCGAGCAGGCTCAGCGATTGGCGTTCCCAGCTCTTGGGCCGGCCCGCTAGAGGAACGAGTGCCAAGGCGTGGACGTCAAACGCTTGTTCGCTGGAAGCGACGTGGGCGATTCCCTCGATCGCTGCCAGGCGCGCGGTGGGACTCGGTGGTGCACGCGATGCAAGGCACGACCGGAGATCGATCCGAGCTGGTAACCTGTCACGCAGCGATGGAGATGGGCCGGCCCACTAGGCAGACCCGCGATCCAGGCGTGGGCGTTGTGCGCGAGAGCGCCACGCTCGTGGGCGAGTCCCGACGGGACGCGGGCGTGGGCGAGCCTCGCTCGACCCCAGACGGCCTCTCCCGTCAGGCGCGATGGTACGCCCCGGAGCGATGGACTCCTCTTTAGCGATCTGATCTGGAGACTGGCCTGCGTCTCTGAGATTGATTCCGACGCTTGCAATCGATCTGAAAACAGCCGCCTTGAAGAATACACACAAACCAATCTGAGCTGGATACTGCTAGGGGAAAACAATCCAGAGAATCCAGAGATCAATCAATCTGAAATACTCGCGGTGATCAACCCAGTAATCTGATACCACATGATAAGGATCACGCTGGTGATCCTTGGAGTTTTGTCCCGATCTTTCACAGCGAGTCAAACCAGATAGAAATCTTCCAATAACGCGAAGAACGTCACCTGAAGAAGAGGAACGAATCTAGCAAGCAACGTGATGAAGATCACCACGCCTCAAACCTGAGCCTGATAATCCTTGATGAACACAAGAACCTTCACAACAATGTATTTGATAAACACGGCAGCGCCGTTTCCCCGGAGGGTTGATACACGGTGGAGCACACGATAGTTTTAGACTAAACAACTGAACTCCCCTAAACCCTAGACTGCTGGCCTCCTTATATAGATGGCCAGAAAACTGTTGGGCTAGGACAGGCCCAAGCCCAAAACACACAATAAAACCTAGGTGGCCCACAACTAGACCTAGCTACGAAATAACATAAGCATGAATATAAATTGCTGACACAACCTTAGACTAATTATTACATATCGTAGGTCGTCCTGGCGTGCCAATATGCAACGAGCTTCCCTCATCTTGGTGGAGTCCTGAAATTGGGCTTCACCTCCTCTGTCGTGCCCATATCATACTTAAAGGGGTTGGGGCGTCCTGGGCAAAGACCTGGCCCAAAACCAACCTGTTTTGGGCCCAAACAGACTCAGTTCGACTCAAACTGGTACATACCGACCCATACATGGGTTCAGCCTATTTTGGCACGCAGGCCATGAGTGTGGCATGCCTTAGACTCATATACATCGCATCGAAGGCTGTCCTAGCGCGCCATCTTGTGCTCTTTTATGTAGACTTGATGTTCTGGTGATCTCCGGGTGCGCCTGCCTCCCTCTCCTCCCTCGCGCACTTGATCATCAAGTCTTGCTCATCTTGCTGCGATGCGTCTCCTCCTTGTGCAATGCTTGTGTTATCAACAAACCTAATCATACATAGATGCATAGACTTAGGTAGTATAAAGCTCAAATTAAATAAAACATCAGGTTCAGTTAAGAGTGAGTTCACCTGTTGTTCCAATAGCTTTGCACGTGCTCTTATAATTGGTCCAATCCTAATCTCGTTGGACTTCTTCGCAGCAACATCTTCATCATCAATAGGAGCAGGAGATAATGGTGATGTAATAGGGATTCCCTCATCATCCTCCCCCCCCTTCAAAAGGCGTCGACCTCGACGCTGCAATGTCTTCACCCTCATAGAGTGTCAAATCAGCAACGTTGAAACTATTGCTCACTCCATATTCAGATATAGGAAGATCTATCTTGTAGGCATTATCATTAATCTTGGCAAGAACCTTGTAAGGACCAGCACCACGGGGCAGCAACTTGGACTTACGGAGCTGTGGAAATCTGTCCTTGCGAAAGTGTACCCAAACCATATCACCGGGCTGGAACAAGACCTCCTTTCGCTTCTTGTTTGCACGATCTGCTGTATACTTGCCTTTCTTCTCAATAGCCTCTTTAGTCTTCACATGAATCTTCCTCACAAAATCTGCCCTCTTTGATGCCTCCGTATTGACTCGCTCTTGGATAGGAAGAGGCAACAAATCAAGAGGCCTAATGGTTTGAAACCATAGACCACCTCGAAAGGACATATCTGCGTGGTAGAGTGAACCGCCCTGTTATATGCAAACTCCACATGCGGCAAACAATCTTCCCACTCACGCAGGTTCTTCTTGATCATGCATCGCAGCACTGTTGAAAGTGTGCGATTTACCACCTCTGTTTGACCATCAGTTTGGGGATGACATGTAGTGCTGAATAATAACTTTGTGCCCAGCTTTCCCCAAAGTGTCTTCCAGAAGTAGCTCATAAACTTCACATCACGATTAGAGACAATTGTCTTGGGTACTCCATGCAAGCGTACAATGTCCCTGAAAACAGGTTAGCAATATGCGACGCATCATCGCTTTTGTGGCAGGCAATAAAATGAGCCATCTTAGAAAATCTGTCCACTACCACAAATATAGAATCATGGCCTCTTTTAGTCCTAGGCAAACCTAATACAAAATCCATGCTAATGTCCTCCCATGGTGTAGTAGGTGCAGGTAATGGAGTATACAAACCGTGAGGCTTCAGCTTGGACTTCAACTTGTTGCATGTAATGCAACGCTTGACAAACCTGTCCACATCATGCCTCATCCTAGGCCAATAAAAGTGATCAGCGAGCATGAGTAGCGTCTTCTCACGCCCAAAGTGACCCATCAAACCGCCGGCATGTGATTCCTGCAACAATAGCAAACGCACGGATGATTCTGGAACACATAGTTTGTTAGCACAAAACAAAAACCCATCATGGATGCGATATTTATCCCATGCTTTCCCACTAGTACACATGCTATATGGCGCTGAAAAATCATGATCAGTAGCATATAAATCACACAAACTCTCTAAACCAGGAACCTTAATGTCTAATTGTGTCAACAACATGTTCTTCCTAGAGAGAGCATCAGCAACCACATTGTCTTTACCCTTTTTATGTTTAATTATGTATGGAAAAGACTCAATGAACTCAACCCACTTAGCAAGACGCCTATGCAAATTAGATTGAGCTTTCAGATATTTCAAAGCTTTATGATCAAAATGTATGATAAATTCTTTTGGCCACAAATAATGTTGCCAAACCTCAAGAACTCTAACAAGTGCATACAATTCTTTATCATAAACTGGATAGTTCAACCTCACACCACAAAGTTTTTCAGAAAAATAGGCAATAGGCCTACCCTCTTGCATCAACACACCACTAATACCAATGCCACTAGCATCACATTCAATCTCAAATTGCTTAGTAAAATCTGGTAGTGCGAGCAAACGTGCAGAAGTTAACAAACGTTTCAGCTCATCAAAGGCATTATCTTGGGCTGCGCCCAAACAAATTCTACACCTTTCTTAGTTAACTCATTCAAAGGTGCAACAATAGTACTAAAGTCTTTCACAAAACGGTGATAAAAACCAGCAAGACCGTGAAAACTTCGTACTTAACTAACATTCATGGGAGTAGGCCAATTTTGAATAGCTTCAATTTAGACGCATCTACCTCTACTCCATGCTTAGAAACAACAAATCCCAAAAATATGACCTTATCTTTGCAAAATGTGCACTTTTCAAGGTTACCATATAACTTAGCATCACGCAACACTTGCAAAACTTGTCGAATATGATCACTATGTTCAAATTTAGTGCGGCTGTAGATTAATATATCATCAAAATACACAACCACAAACTTGCCAATAAAATTACGCAAAACATGGTTCATTAATCTCATGAAGGTACTAGGTGCATTAGTTAACCCAAATGGCATGACTAACCACTCATGTAAACCAAATTTTGTTTTAAAGGCTGTTTTCCACTCATCCCCCTCTTTCATCCTAATTTGATGATAACCACTACGCAAATCAATTTTAGAGAAAACAACAGCACCAGTCAATTCATCAAGCATATCTTCCAAGCGTGGAATAGGGTGACGATATCGATTAGTGATGTTATTTATTGCTCTACAATCTACGCACATGCGCCAGGTACCATCTTTCTTAGGAACTAAAATAACAGGAACATCACAAGGGCTTAAGCTCACATGAATATAACCTTTGTCGAGAAGTGCTTGTACTTGTTTCTGAATTTCTTTTGTCTCCTTGGGGTTGGTGCGGTATGGTGCTCGGTTGGGCAGCGATGCTCCTGGAATCAAGTCTATTTGATGCTCAATGCCTCGCAAGGGTGGCAGACCTGCGGGCACCTCTTTCAGAAACACGTCACTGAATTCCTGTAACACATTAGAAACACCAATAGATAGAGGGGTCATGTCGTTAGAAACCAAAATGTTACCCTTGTACATAAGAACAAGAGGAACAACTGTAGGATCCTCACGAAACTCTCTCAGATCAAATTTGGTGGCTAACATTACTAAGGAATGCGCTCCCTCACTCATATTTTTACCACTCAGATTTGGCTTGTGGCTCTCCCTCATCGGAAGTGTGGGCTCTCGTCTATCTACTCTCTCACTCTCTTTCTCAAGATTGACTTCAATTTTTTGACGAGATTCATTTACAATAGCTTGCGGTGTCATAGGTCTCAAAGTAACATCCTTGCCACGCCAATGTAACTGATATGTGTTGGATTTCCCATTGTGATGGATATCACGATCATATTGCTATGGGCGGCCCAACAACAAATGACATACTATCATAGGAACCACATCACACTCGACGGTGTCTTTATATGGTCCAATCTGAAACTCAACACGCACCATGTGGCTGATCTTCATCTCTCCGCTATCACTTAGCCACTGAATAAAATATGGATTGGGGTGCGAGATATATTTGAGCTTCAGTTTTGTACAGAGCTCTTTACTAGCCAAATTGCGACAACTCCCACCATCAATAATAACCTTGCACGCCTTGCCAGGACCAACAGCAGCTTTTGTTTGAAACAAATTACACCGCTGTTCCATAGAATCTGGGCTCACACTCAGCACCTTAGGCGAACAAAAAATGGTAGGCAGTGACGATGCATCACAATAGAGCATATCATCATCTTCCTCATCTGAATTTGGATCAACATCATCACCTGTCTCATACTCTTCAGTTTCCTCATTTATCAATATAACCTTTTTATTGGGACAGTCTCGCCTGAAGTGACCCTTGCCACCACATGTATGACAGTTCATATCCCTATTTCTTGCTGTAGAATTGGAGGAAGCAGTACCACTAGCAGCAGGTTGTGATGTTTTCTTGGCATTGGAAATAACCGAATCAGGTTTTGATGAAGCATTACCATGGAATCCAGAAGTACCACTAGAGGTAGGCACACTAGGGTCTGTCCGTGGGGAAAAACAACCTCTACTTGCTGTAGAGCGAGATCCAAATTTAGCATCTTCAGCCAATGTCAATTCTGCCTCACGTGCTTGATGAAGCAAATCTGTCATATCAAAGTATTGGTGATGCCGAACAATGCGTCGAATGTTGTAAGTTAAACCAGCAAGAAAATGTTGCATTGTTTGTTCCTCTGGTTCAAGCACCCTAGCACACTGCATAATCAACTCCATCTCTTGATGATAGTCATCAACAGACTTAAGACCTTGCTTCAAATTCATCAATCTATCATAGAGAGAACGAATATAATTGTGGGGAATAAAATGAGCACGCATCACTTCTTTCATACCCCTCCATGTAATAATAGGTGGCTCTCGAGCTTTAAGCCTAGACTGAACAATATTATCCCACCAAAGCAATGCATATCCATCAAATTCCGATGATGCAAGTTTTATTTTTCTATCCTCGGTGTACTCATGCATGCGCCATAGTTTTTCCACCTTCAGCTCCCAATTGAGGTACTCTTCCACATCAGTAGAACCAACAAACTTGGGTACAGTGAATTTTGGTTTGCCCAGCCCATCATCATCACGGTTGGCTGGTTGGGCAAAATCATTATCAAAGCGACGACGTGCGCCGAGAGGAGCAAAAGCACGACAAGGCGGAATACCAGCACCGCGGCCTCTATTCCCACGACCACCGTGACCACCAAGAAGCAATCCTTCACGACGACCAGCAGCAGCTGCAGCATTAGCGTCATCATGTGCGTGATTGTCATCCTGGACACTCGGAGCAGCCTCATGATCAAGTGGTTGCTGGTGAGGTGGACGATCAAAAGAAGCTTGCAACGTATGCACAGCTTGTGTCAAATCTGTAATAGAATGCTGAATTGTGGTCACAGTTTCTTATGTCGTAGTGGCTATATCATGCATTGCATTCAGCTTATTATCAACAGCAAGCACATCGTCATGTAAACTATCACAAACAACATTGAACCTCTTCGTCAAAGTATCACGAAGAGCTTTGTATTCATTCCAACGCACGACCTCATTTGGATCCTTTTTCTGCTGCACATCATTAGCCTCAGACATGATTAGTAGGTTAGTGCAAACAAAAATAGGTGTATGGTGGAACTCTCACAACTCACTCGAAACTGAGAGAAACGAGGTATCTTACCGTTCCAAAGTGAATAGAAGAGCTTACCAACTTGTATAGGCAAAAACGTGCACGGATATGATGTAACGAATACCGAGGGAAAGATTATCACATGACAACCAGGGTATATGGTGGGGCTTGGTATGGATACCTAACTACACCAAATTACAAGTCCTAGTGCTGATCGTATGACAAAGAACCCACAGAAACGCACACGGTGGAGATAAATGGGGCAATGCAACTCTGAAAATGAGCTCAAAAAGTTGAGGTATGTCGGAGGAACGCTCGGTGTTGCAAAGCACAAGAGAGACGCTTGCAATGGTTCAACGAAAATGGGCACAAGATTACAGAACAGAGCAGCCCATAGAGCACTAAGCACGCTAGTCTCGTAGGATGGTTCTAGACACCAAGAAAGGTTTACTAAAGGCTGACAAAGAAAAATGATAATATGTGGACTGAGAAAATGGAAATACCAAAGAGAATAGGAAAAATAAATTTTTTTTTGATATAACGCTCACGCTAGAGCATAGAAAGGTTCTGAGGTTCAGCGTCAAACCAAGGCCAGCGATCCAATATTTTTTTTATTCCTTTTTTTGGATCAAATTAGCCTAAACAGGCTTGGGTCTGCTAGCGCTGAGACGCGCTCGAGGACACGCGATGGGGCGATCGCTCTGCGCGAGCGAACAGCACGCTTGAGCGCAGAAGTGCTCTGAGGTTGAGCGACCTTCCCCCCTGGGAGATCGGGCGCTGCGATGCTAGCTCGCGCTTGACCACAGAATCGATCTGAGGCCGGGCGAGCAGGCGAGGCTTTTTTATTTTATTTTTGTGAATTACTATCGATCGGATCTGCCAAGGTACTTCATGACGAACACAAGTGCACAGCCGCCGGCTCCGACGAGATCAAACAGCGACCAAACAAAGATGAAAACCAAAATGAAGATACAGAAAAGAACGAGGATCCTAGACTCCAATAGATTTGATGAAAAGATACGCGAAAAGATGATCAGCGACTAAAACCAGTACCTCGATGCAATCTAGGCTATGGCGAAACTAAGAACCCTAATTTTTTGTGGCTTTTTCTGTATAGGACGAGAAACAAAAACGAATCTATGGGGATGAATTTGTGGATGCTCACCGAGTAAATGCTGGAATCTGATACCAAGATGATAAGGGGTTGCCCGATCTTCTCAGTGAGCCGATGTAGATGGATGATAACTTGGTGGATAATCTGTGAGACGCACACGAACTCTCCGGCTGTTTCCCCATTGCCAATGCAACAGATCTTCAACCCTATGGATATTCGAGACACCACACACTTGCGCACGTAGCTGCCAACCACGAAGCGGTTCTGCAATCTCCTAATTCCCAATGGAACAACAGATCACACTTGAATTCTCAGTAGCAAAACTCCAGATCAAAACAATCTTGGAGTGGGGTAGATATTCTGAGTGAAACACAGAGGAACATATGATTTCAGAGGAAAGCTTACAAGCAATTTCGTTCTGATGTTTGGGGGTAATCTAAACGTAGTCTCAACGACACAAGGGGGCGCTCCAGGGGTACTTAAAGGGGTTGGGGCATCCTGGGCAAACACTTGGCCCAAAACCAACCTGTTTTGGGCCCAAACGGACTCGGTTCGACTCAAACTGGTACATACCGACCCATACATGGGTTCGGCCTATTTTGGCATGCAAGCCATGAGTGTGGCACGCCTTAGACTCATATACATCGCGTCAAAGGCTGTCCTAGTGCGCCATCTTGTGCTCTCTCATGTAGACTTGATGTTCTGGTGATCTCCGGGTGCGCCTGCCTCCCTCTCCTCCCTCACGCACTTGATCATCAAGTCTTGCTCATCTTGCTGCGACGCGTCTCCTCCTCATGCAATGCTTGTGTTATCAACAAACCTAATCATACATAGATGCATAGACTTAGGTAGTATAAAGCTCTCATTAAATAAAACATCAGGTTCAGTTAAGAGTGAGTTCACCTATTGTTCTAATAGCTTTGCATGTGCTCTTGTAATTGGTCAAATCCTAATCTCATTGGACTTCTTCGCAGCAACATCTTCATCATCAATAGGAGCAGGAGATAATGGTGGTGTAATAGGGATGTCCTCATCATCTGGTAGTGTCCCCGGTGATCCGCAATGTGCGGGTGACAAAGATGCTGGTTGACGGTGGAGCTGGCCTCAACCTCATCTCAGTCAAGCTGATGGATGTGCTACAGATCTCCGAAAAGGAGCTCACTCCGACCGGCGCCTTTCGGTGTGCCATACCAGGTGCAACCCAACCCTTGGGAAAGGTGGTACTCCTTGTCACCTTCGAAACACGCGAAAACTTCCGGACGGAGAACATTATGTTCTATGTTGCCGAGATCCCGTTAGCATACAACGGCCTCTCGTCCGGCTGGCCTTTGCCAAGTTCATGGTGGCCACTCACTATGCCTACAATATGATAAAGATACCTGCCACCTGGGGTGCCTTGACCATCCGAGCGGACATCAGGGATGCAGTTTACTGTGTCACGGAAATGGACAAGGCGGCTGCGGCAGGAGAACGCGGCAACCTCGGTGAAGCAATGCTGGAGGATGCCGGCCTAGGTCCAAGCGCGGTGAGAAAGCGATATTCCCCCAAGCCGATCGCCATGGTGTGTGAGGGCAAGCTCGTGGGAGAGGCTGAGTTGACCAAGAAGGTGCCCCTGGGTGACGGTACATCTCATACTTTCACCATCGGTGCTTCTCTCACTCCCAAATAGGAAAGTGCGATCGTTGCTTTCCTTCTGGAGAACTCTGATGTGTTCACGTGGGAACCTTTAGACCTCTTCAGGGTTCCAAGGGAAGTGATCGAGCACCACTTAGCGGTGTGCCCTGAGTCACGCCCATCAAGCAGAAGGTTCAGCGCCAAGCCCAAGATCGGTAGGATTTCATCTTCAAGGAAGTGCGGAAGCTCAAAAAGGCTAAGGTGATCTGGGAAGTGATGCACCCCACGTGGGAGGCAAACCCCGTGGTGGTCCTAAAACCAAATGGGGCTATGCGGATGTGCATCGACTTCATGGATCTCAACAAAGCCTACCCGAAGGATCCTTTCCCGCTGGCACCGTAACATCCCAAGTTTTTAAAATTCAAATTTAGCATGCATGAATTTCATCATGGCATTTGAAATAAATTTTGAAACAAAATTCAAAACTAGAAGGTTACCTGACAAGGGTATAGTTAATAGAGCCCGTTAGTTGAGTACCCCTGAGGCCCGTTAAGCTAGGCCCAATTGTAATGATAGTCGAATACGAGTTATTACCATATGTCGATATTGTAATCTGTATCGTACCCTACCCGATCCTCGAGACCTGGCCACCTATATATAGGGGCCAGGAGGGGACGGTGTAGGGCAGATTGAAAGCAAGCCAGGTTGAACACCCAAGTTTACTTTCAATATACACCTATTTCGACTAACTTTACCTTCGAGTTCATCCGACGCCCTATCTCCCCGATCCTAAGTCCTTCATCTAGGACATTTGTCGAATTAACCCTCATCAATTGGCGCCGACCGTGGGGACTTTGGGCATTGGAACCATGAATTCGACGGCTTTTTCGCTTTTAGCCAACAGCAGTTCAGAAGTCGACGGAAGTCAAGAGGTAGAACTAACAATTGGAAGTATGAGCATCCTCATCGGGCCATCGGGTTCATCCCGCCTCTCGGATTCGACGAAGCCAGATTCGTCGGCAAGCAAGCCCGAAACAAAGGAAGCATTGGAGTCATCAGAAGGCTCTTCCAGCGAGGTAAACACGCCGGTCAGCTTAGAAAAAGCATCAATCGCAGAAAGCGACGAAATTCAGGAAAATTTCGACTCAGAAGAAAAAGCGTGTCAGACGCACAACAACGCAAAGGACTTCGCCGTAGGAAGCAGCGGCGTCTCCAAAGTACATCAGTTATGCGTTATTATCACTAAAGCAGAAGAAGGAAATAACAGCGAAGGAAGTAAAAAGGTCGACAGGCAAGTCGACAAAGTGAAAGATCACAACAAAAAGGAAAAAGAGAAAGTCCACGTCTCGGCTGGTGAATGGAGAATGATTACGTCAGCCATTAATCATGGTACAGAAGTACCCAAGGGATCGCGAAGAGAAGTTCTAATGGGATATCAGTATGCACTATACCAACACAAGAAGAAACTAAGGGAGGAAAGAGACATGATGTTCCAAGACAACAACAGCATATCAAGGGAAGAATACTGGGAAGACTATAGTGAAGATTCAGAATATAGCAGAGAGAGGCGCGGAGATCCAAAACACAACATGGGGGCGACAGCATACGGCAGAGAAGAAGGGTACTCAAGGAGCCCCACCCCGCAGCTAGAAGAGGAGGAAGATTACTTGGTACAAAGAACGCCAGAGGCAGCATTGGCAGCAGCACAAGCATATTTACTAGCCACAAGACCAGAGCATGGAGACCCGCGAGCAGATATGCACCGAGCCGCGATACGAAGCCTCGGAATAGTAGAAGGTAAGATCAGGGAACAAGGCCCAGAGACGAAGTCGACAAATCACAAGGAGAAGTTCGGATACAATCGCGCAGACAACGACTATAGCGAGTTATCAGAAGAGAAAAAGCAGCAGAAAAAGAAGGAGGATGCAAGAAGTATAATAGCACAAGCTCGAGTAAACAAATCGCGACATGCTTGGAGGGAAGAAAATTACGAAGACGATGATAAAGATATGGGTGCGTTATGCTTTACCCGCAGGGTTCGCAAAACGCGGGTACCCAAAGGGTTCAAACTACCACACGACCAGAATAAGTACGATGGGTCACAAGAACCTACCTTATGGCTATCAGATTATCTACAAGCAGTACAGATACTAGGAGGAACAAAGGCGACTGCAATGCAAAGTTTGCAGCTACATCTCACCGGCGCCGCACGGTCCTGGTTGAACACCCTACCTGATGAATCCATTGGAAGCTGGGGGGAACTCGAAAGTCAGTTCACAAGAAATTTTCGCTCCACTTACAAGCGCCCAGCATCACTGGAAGAAGTCAAAGCATGTGTGCAGAAGAAAGGCGAAACGCTACGCTCTTATATACAACGATGGAGTATAATCAAAAACTCAGCAGAAGACGTCTCCGACGAACGAGCAATAGACGCTTTTTCGGAAGGACTTCGTCGCTCAGATCTTGTGGAAGAAATAGGAAGAACAAGACCTACGACAGTAGCAGAGCTAATGGAACAAGCTAATAAATTCGCTGATGGAGAGGACGCGTATAACAACAAAAGAGGACGATCGCTAGAAGTTGACAGAACAAGTCAACAAAGGAGGCGACACCGCAGCAGGGATAATCAAGGAAGGCGAAGTCAGGTAGCCACGGGTTACAGGCTAGAAGAAGAGGAAGGGTATGAAAGTCGGAAGTTCCAGGCAAAAGGAGTAGAAAAATCAAGATACTCCGGCCCCTCAGCCAAGGATATGCTATACGGACCTTGTCGAATCCATTATGCGTATCTCGACGGAAAAAGGGTTTCAAATCACCAGATGAAGGATTGCAGAACATTCTTAAGGTTGCAAAGCGCCATGGGCTCAAGCCAAGAAGGGAGGCAAGGAGAAAGACATAGAAGTCAAGGATATCAAATGCAAAGGCTAGTAAAACACTTAGAGTCGAAAGTATACATGTCAGCCATGATTCAACTGGTGCCCAAGTCAAAGAAAGAGCGAAAGAGCATATCCAGGCAAGTAAACCTAGCAATATCGTCACCACCAGCTACCACAGAGTACCTACGATGGTCAGAGCAACCAGTCAAGTTCACTAGAGCAGACCACCCAAGGAAAGTTCTCAGGCCGGGCCACTCCCCTATGGTTCTAAAAGCGCAAATATGAGGGTACGACATCGGAAGAGTGTTCATGGATGCAGGGAGCGGCATAAATCTAATATATGCTAGAACACTAAAGGCAATGTGCATCTCGCTGACGAGTCTGAAGCCAATAGATTGCTCTTTCCACGGAATAGTACCAGAAGCAGCGAACTACCCTTTGGGAAGAATAGAACTCGATGTCTGCTTTGGCAGCAGCGAAAATTATAAAAGAGAGAAACTGGAGTTCGAAGTTATGGATTGGCCGTCACAATATCATGCAATCCTGGGGCGCCCAGCATTTGCAAAATTCATGGCAGTACCACACTACGCATATCTCACGTTAAAAATTCCAGGGCCCAAAGGAACAATTACAGTACAAGGGAGCTTTGAAGTAGCCAACACATGCGACAGGGAATTCAACAAGATGGCACAAACTTTCGGCATGACAGCAGAATATGAGAGGCTAAAAGGAGAAACAGATCATAATGTGCTACCCGACGTTGGACGATCCCTGCCAGATAAGGCTTTCGACACAACGCAGGACTCAAAGAAAATTCAGGTACACCCCACTGATCCAAACAAGACAACATCAATTGCGGTGAACTTGGATCCCGCATAGGAAGGCGCGCTCGTTGAGTTCCTCTGTGAGTGCTGGGAAATCTTCGCCTGGTGTCCATCGGACATGCCAGGGGTTCCCAGGGAACTCGTCGAGCACGCACTAAATGTAGATCCCAAGGCAAAACCAGTCAAGCAACCACTGCGACGATTCGATGAAACTAAGAGGAAGGCAATAGCGTCAGAATTACATAGATTAGAAAATGCTGGATTCATCAGAGAAATCAAAACTTCGAGTTGGGTGTCGAACCCAGTCATAGTACCCAAGAAGAACACAGACGTACAAAGAGTGTGTGTCGACTACACATCTCTCAATAAGCATTGTCCAAAGGATCCCTTCCCTTTACCCCGCATCGATCAAATAATCGATTCAACAGCGGGTAGGGTACGACTACACAGCCTCACTTTTTCTAAAATAAGCTTCAAAGCTTATGTGAGCCAAATTGAATTTTCAAAAAATAAGTTTAATTTTTTTACACCAAAACACTACTGTTTTAATTACCCCTTTTATACAAAATTTTGAAACAAAAGATTTCAGAAAGTTTATAAATTAAATAGCCCCATGTAATATATGGGAACTATTTATATTTGAAAATATCTTTGTTTTCAAACTTTACCAAATAGGGTTTTGAAATTTATCTTTTCAAACAAGTTTATTTTTTCAAATGATACAAAACATAAAACAGAAATTGAAAAAGAAATCAGAAAAAAGGAAAAGGGCAGCCACTGGGCCGACCTATATATGGCAGGACCAGCCCAACAACCCCTCTCCTCTCTCCCTCTCTCTTACAGGCAGGACCCACCTGCCAGGTTCGTGTCCAACCTCCCCTCCTATATCTCTGGGACGAAACACCCCCCACGACCCCCACTCCCCACTCCCTCCCGTTCCTCAACGGCCTCAGAGAGCCGGCCACTATAAAGCCCCGACCTCCCCCGTCCATCCCCTCCCTTTTCCCCATGCAAAGACGCCGCCAGGCCGCTCGAATTGACCATCGAAGCTCCACAGTGCTGCCATCGAAAATCGCCGAATCCGGCGCGGTACAACACCGTCGCGCCCTTCCTCGAGTTCTCATCTTCCTCCTTGTCTCTGGCGCGTTCCCTAACATGCTCACCCGGTGTTTATTTGCAGAGAATCGAGCTCGCCGTCGATGCTCGACGTAACTAATGCCCTACATCATCTCCAGTCGCCTTCCCCCCTCCTCTGCTGGACGCAATCGACCACCTCGACGCAATCCCCGAGTTTGCTGTCCTCTTCTACATGTCATCTGCATCCTCCTCGCCACCGTCGACCGTCGGAGACTCGCCGTCGTCAACATTACTAGGCGCCCTCACTAGAGATTTCCCTCGCCGATGAGCCCCTTTTCTCCCCCATCTGTTCTGGCCGTTGGATGCAGATCAAGGGCCCAGATTAGAAGGACTTAACCGAATCGGTACTAGCCAATGGCGTGACGCCATGTAGCCCGCCCAGTCAGCCCCTAGTCAAACCCCCGGTCAATTGAATTCAAATTTGAAATTCAAATCCCTATTTCAGCACTGATCTTGTAAAATCAATAGAAAATAATCTACACATCCAATTTTTGCAAACATTATATCCCTAGAATCCCTGAAAAGTGTAGAACCCAATTATGCAGTAATATCACAGTGTTACTGACGAGGGGTTAACTCGACAAATGTCCAAGATGAAGGACTTAGGATCGGTGATGCCCAAGTCAAACAAGGTGGCTATGAAAGTAAACGTGGGTGTAGAACCTGGCTTGCTTTCAATCTGGGCTACACCGTCCCCTCCTGGCCCCTATATAAAGGTAGCCAGGTATCGAGGATCGGGTAGGGTCCGATACAGATTACAATATCGACATACGGTAAGAACTCGTATTTCGACTAGTATTACAATTGGGCCTAGCTTAACGGGCCTCAGGGGTACTCAACTAACGGGCTCTATTATCTATACCCTTGTCAGTAGCCCCCGAGATTCTACCAGAATTGCAGATTCGGGTTGAATCTCTAATTTTTTAATCTTTGACTTGATCAATTCTTTGACTTCTTCATCTCTTCAGATCTTCGACTTGGTCTTGGCGACTTATTTTCGTTATAATACCTCGCAAGGGGTTTTGATGAATAAGCCTGACAACTCTGATGGATCAAGAGGCCAGTTAACTGCCGGAACAGAAACTTGTCACCTACTTCAAATTCAATCCCCATGGATTTGAATTTGGGAAACCGGTCAAATCCAATCTTTTGCCGCATTTAGGACTTACAAAGAATGAATCCTAGTGGTTCTCAAGGTACCCAGTGCGTCCACCAGGATTTTCTTCGCGTCGTAGATACGGATACATACCAGCAGAGCGCATCCATGTGCGTATACCGGGCCACACAGGATGGATCCCGGGGTCTTACCTTTGTGATAAACCATGGCATTCAACTTTTAGTCACGATGATGCAACTCGAGAATCATATGTTGCAGCCTTGTTTGACTGTTTCAGAATATAAAATATTCGAGTTATTCAATTTGATAAAAAAGGTCGCTCCCGATGGGAGTAACAGAACTTTCTGATCACTTATTTTGCTTCAGTACTCATGAATAAATATCATCGGGTGTGCGCCCAGCGCTCCCGATGGGAGTAGCCCCCGAGGCTATAGCCAAAAAATTTCGGGTATAGGCTCAAAAAAATTGTTGAATATATTTTTTGTACTTCTTCGTGCGTCAATTGTCGACTTCTTTTACACAATGTATTCCTTTTCTTCGAATCTCATAAGCCCCCGAGTCGTAAATGGGGTAAACTTATGCTCCTTTATTTTCTTCTCTTCCTTCATATTCTTTTTTTTCTCTTCCTCTTCTCTTTTTTTTATGCCTTCTTGTCCTCAATACGTTGACCTGTCTGTTATCGTCTGCTCTGGGCAGCATATAAGAGCCTGCGATTATATTTTGGCCTCTGTTAAGGCCCATTATATGTGTGATGAGGATATTGGCACGCCAGGACGACCTACGATATGTGATAATTAAGTCTAAGGCTGTGTCATTAATTTGTATCTGTTCATGTTATTTCTTAGGCTGGTCACGTTGTGGGCCAATTAGGGTTTTCTTTTATGTTTTGGGTTTGGGCCTGTCCAAGCCCAATAGTTTTCTGGCCGCCTATATAAGGAGGCTGGACGGCTAGGGTTTAGGAGGCTGAAAATTATGTAGAACTTTTAGTTCCCACGTGTGTGTTCCATCCCTCCGGGGTTGGCGTATTGAGACGGCGTCTCCGATGTTCGTCTAGTTATCCACTATATTGTATTATGCGTGAAGGTGCTTGTTATTCAAGTATTGTCGTGCTTCGGCGTGAGGCTCGCTGTTCATCATCGAGTTGCTCGTTGGATTTATCTGTTCGGCGTGAGGTTCGTCTACATCGACGAGTTGCTCGCAGGATTGACGTTCCCCCATCTTCAGGTTGCGTGTATCGCTCACGTGATTGGAAGATCTATTAGATCCATTGGATCAGGAGGTGCATCATGAAAGATCGGGCCAAACAGTTCGTATCATCTTGGTATCAGAGCCAGGTTGATCACGGTGCAGAGTTGTATTCGACGGGCGGATCGCTTGATCTGTTAGTCGGCGAGATTTATTGGTGGCAAGGTTGACTGCAGGTTGTAGATCGGCGAGATCAGTAAAATTCTAGTTGGCGGCAACCATGCAGGGAGGAGGCGCAGCAGGGGCGAGGGCAGCACGTGGGCGTGCTCGGCGTGAACGTTCGGCCGCTGCCAGGCCGCTCGATCGAGGCAGAGCAGCCGCACGTGGACGGGCACAAGGCAACGACGTGATCCGATCAGCAGTTGGGATCGCGCTGCTCGCGCCTAGAGCGACTCCGAGACAACTCCAGATCCGATCGCTTCAGAAAAAAGAAAAAAAATTATCGACGCTCCACGCGCTGAACCCCAGATGATGTCTGTGGTCGAGCGAGTCCTCGGGATCGCATCTCGTTCGCCCTGTGTTGGATCGCACTGCCTTAGATCGTGTCACCCTGCAGGGCCCGGCCCATTAGCATGTTCTCGCTCGCCCGTCCTGGAATCGAGCGCGACCCTCGTGATACAAAATGAAGAGCGATCGGCCGCGCGTGCCTGCTCGCCCGAGGACAGACATCCTCTGTCCCCGAGCGCTCGCTTGTCCTGTGCGGCTGGGATTGATGGATCTGTCTCGCGCACCCGCCTGGCGATTAGGCTCACAAATCCAGAGAGAGAGATGTTCCAGTGGGCCAGCGCATTGTCTGCGCCCTGTGATCGTTCGCCCGAGACTAGGAGATTGCCTGCCCAGCGATGAGATAGCTTCGTCCGTGATTGTCAGGATCTACATCGCGTGAAGTATAAAAAAAGAAAAGGTTGACACAGATTGGCGCATGGATCGGTAGAAGTTTGCATCGGTTTGCATAAAACAAATTGGAGAAGATTGCATTGTATTGGAACAAAGAAAAGCATAGAGTAGTGCTGCACTCCGGTTTAGTTTTTGTGCAGTTTTAGCATATGGACGGAAGGAGAAAAAAAGGGACACTGGTTTTCAATGGATCGCAGATGCGGGTGAATTTAGCTTATTTGGACTCTTGGCGTGCAGGAATTTGTCTTGTTCGTTTTGGGTGATATGCTAGATGTGCTTCCAGACTGCATTCCGATGATCGTTTGTGTCTCAATCAGGTTTGTTGGTGGATGGCACCGAAGACTAAAAGGTGCCAAGAGCAAGTCAAGCTAGCCGAGAGGGAGGATGTGGTGTGGCAGGCTGGCAAGGCTTAAAGACGGAGAGTGGCGATATTGCTAATTTGACGCCACGTGCAAGACAAGACCCTCCGGCGTTGAGGACAACGCCTTTCCAAGAAGGGGAGGATGATGAGGATATTGGCACGCCAGGACGACCTATGATATGTGATAATTAAGTCTAAGGCTGTGTCATTAATTTGTATCTGTTCATGTTATTTCTTAGGCTGGTCACGTTGTGGGCCAATTAGGGTTTTCTTTTATGTTTTGGGTTTGGGCCTGTCCAAGCCCAATAGTTTTCTGGCCGCCTATATAAGGAGGCTGGACGGCTAGGGTTTAGGAGGCTGAAAATTATGTAGAACTTTTAGTTCCCACGTGTGTGTTCCATCCCTCCGGGGTTGGCGTATTGAGACGGCGTCTCCGACGTTCGTCTAGTTATCCACTATATTGTATTATGCGTGAAGGTGCTTGTTATTCAAGTATTGTCATGCTTCGGCGTGAGGCTCGCTGTTCATCATCGAGTTGCTCGTTGGATTTATCTGTTCGGCGTGAGGTTCGTCTACATCGATGAGTTGCTCGCAGGATTGACGTTCCCCCATCTTCAGGTTGCGTGTATCGCTCACGTGATTGGAAGATCTATTAGATCCATTGGATCAGGAGGTGCATCGTGAAAGATCGGGCCAAACAGTTCGTATCAATGTGCTTATAAATAAAGCACGTCTGGCGATAGGTAAAAACCCTAATCCAGTATTTAGCTTCTCCGCCGCTCCATCTTTCTCCTCTCAAACTCATCTAGGGTTTCTCTTCCCAACTCCTAACTCCATGGCTGATGCCAGTGGGTCCCGCTTGAACCTTGGTGCCCTGGTGGAGAAGCGGGGCCGTGGCCGCCCTCGCGGCAGCAAGAACAAGGCTTTGATTGATGATTTGGCGGCTTCATCATCCGCTCTGGTGAAACGGCGCCCTGGCCATCCGGCTGGGAGCAAAAACAAACCCAAAGTGCCCTCTGCACGTGGTCCAAGTACTGCATCTGCTAGTGCAGCTCCTGCTCCGCCCAGACTCTTCTCGTTCTTCTGCATCGCCGGCCCGCAATGCCATGAGATTCAACGTCTGCCATCAAAATTCATGAATTTCATGGATGGGCAGGAACTGCGCGAAGCAGTTCTCTGCGAACATTCTGGTGGAGGAACTCCATATGAAGTGGAGGTGTGGTACGACGGCGCCGGTGAACAATTCTTCAAGGGCGGCTGGCCGCGATTTGCGGAGGATCATGACCTTCATCAGGGGTTCTTCATGACTTTTTACTATCATGTTGGCATGTCGAAGTTCGATGTGAGAATCTTCGACTGCACCCAGTGCCAGAAGGAGTACGAAGCCGAAGCGTAGTTTCACTACACTTCTTTGCTATGTGATCCAGCTGTCGTGCTTACTTTTAATGAACCATCATATCTGAATTATTTGTTTTACCATGGGAACAAATCATGTTTCCGAGGTGTGATTTTATATTTTATCGGGTTCCTTTGAACCATTCATTGCAATGTCGAAAATATCGGGTTGTGATCAACCGTACAGTATATCATAGATAATTGCAAGTACTTGTTAATGATATTATTTCATACAACTTGAGGGTCTTAGCCCCCGAGTGTAAAGTAAAATGTTTTACACATGTTGTCGATTTGACCCAATGAACTCGACCAATGGACTCATGTTCTGGATCCAGAGGGTCATAACTCGAAAAAACTCCTTAGTCTCCGTATTTCGCCTATGCGTAGAATCGTTGTAGGTGCTCTGCATTCCACAGGTTACTCTCATGTTGCCCCGTTTTCTTGTCTTGCAGTCGATAAGCTCCTCCTGGTATCACTTCTGTCACGATGTAAGGTCCCACCCATGGGGACTCGAGTTTTCCATAGCTATCTTGCTTGAGTCGTAGAACTAGATCTCCTACCACGAAAGATCGTGGACGAACTCGACTGCTGAGGTAATTTTGCAAGTTTTGTTGATACTGAGTAGCTCTGGTGAGCGCTACGTCTCTTGCCTCATCGAGTGCATCGACATCATCCTGCAGTTCTTTTGTGGAGGTTGCTTCATTGTATGTTGCGATCCTTGGAGCTTCATGAGTTATTTCAGCTGGAAGCACAGCTTCTGCGCCATTGACCAGGAAAAAGGGTGTTTCTTGAGTAGCTGCGTTAGGTGTAGTTCGTAGACTCCAGAGTACGGAGGGTAACTCATCTACCCAAGCGTGCTTGGCCTTTTCGAGTGGTGCTAATAGCCGCTTCTTTATGCCATTGCATATTAAGCCATTGGCTTTTTCGACTTGTCCGTTTGTCTTCAGATGTGCTACAGATGCAAACTTCAATTTGATTCCCAGTCCTTCGCAATAGTCCTTGAACTCTTTCGACGTGAAGTTCGTACCATTGTCTGTGATTATGCTGTGTGGTACTCCAAAGCGAAAGACTATAGACTTGATGAAATTTATTGCAGCTTTAGAATCTTGGGTTGTCACTGGGGCTGCTTCTATCCACTTGGTGAATTTGTTGACTGTCACCAACATATAGACGTGCCCTCCTGGCCAAGACTTGTGCAATTTTCCCACCATGTCGAGACCCCACTGCGCAAAGGGCCATGATAATGGTATTGGTTGTAATTCTGCTACTGGCGCGTGTGGCCGAGATGCGAACCTTTGGCATGCTTCGCACTTTCGAACTATATCTTTTCCGTCTTCGATGGCTGTTAACCAATAGAATCCTGCTCGAAAGGCCTTGGCTGCAATAGCTCTGCTACTCGCATGATGTCCGCATACTCTTGCATGAATATCCTTTAAGATTTCTTGTCCTTTTTGAGGAGTGACGCATCATTGTAGGACGCCCGATATACTTTTCTTATATAATTTTCCCTGTAACATGACAAAAGCCTTGGATCGTCGTATTATCCTTTTGGCTTCTACTGTGTCTTCTGGTAATGTTTTGTTTATCATATATGCTAGATATGGCTGCATCCAAGTTTCTTCTATCATCATGACTTCTTCTGGTTCTGCTACACTTGCTTTTCCAGCCCCCGAGCCTGTCGGTTGTCCCTCCATAGTCGAGGTTTTGCTGCTCTTTATTGATCATTCCATGATTTCCTCCCAGAAGACTCCTTGTGGTACGGGTAAGCATTGGGACCCAATGTTTGCTAAATTGTCGGCTTCCTCATTGTTGGCTCTGCTGACATGCAAAACTTCGCATCCATCGAATGTTCCTTCGAGATAGTAGTATAAGTTTCTGTATGATTGATAGGGCAAAGGTGTCCGATCTTTCGATGAGATCTTGATATGTCGATTTGGTGGGTGGAGTTCGTGCTTGACGATCCGACTACACATGCGAAGCTCGTGCGCCAATGCAATCGCTAGGACAATCTCCGGGAGTTACTGATCTTGCGGGTGCACGATCAGCCTGACCAGCGAGGGTCTTAATTCCTACCTGAAATCGAGAACAAGTAAGAACTAATACTGCAATCAAGATATTGCGGATGAAAGACGTATGCTTTATTCAAAAGGTGGGATTCCGAATAGGCGGTCTTCTTCTGGGCGATTGGCCTCAAAAGTCGAGCTCGTAGTTGCAGCAATGGCTAACTTTTAGTCTAATCAAAATCCGAGTTCTAATGACGGCTACGGGGGGTATTTGAGGAGGAAAAGGTAGGGGTGCGACCAGCCATGGGTTGGGTGGTCGAACGGACCCCTAACAGGCCTTTTCTCCTCAAATTCGGACTCCTAAAAGTGGCTGTCTTATTTGCTGCGAAATTTACATGGGCCTGGCCCAAAAATAGAAGTGACGCAGCACCATATGTATCTATGGACGAAATTATGAAGTAGCTCTTTGTATATTTCGTCCAAGTCTTCATCCTTCATTATGGTGGCTTCAAAGTTCTGAAATCTCCACTCGTGGCGTCTTCTTCAATCCTCAAACGCATGCTGCCATCTCCATGCACGATCATGCTCCAATGCTTGTCCCTCTCATCCATGCTAGGTCCATCATTCCTAAGGGTAACAAACATATCTGATTTAGGCAGCATCATATTCTCATGTATGTGAGAAAGAGTTCCAAGAAACGAAAGTACCTGATAGTTAAGTTGCTTGGCACGAGCTCGAGTGATGGGTCCTTGTATGTGTTCCGCTGTAGGTACAGCGGGTGTATCAATAGATGGGATGTCCTCATCATGCTCCCCTTCTTGAATTGAAGTCGTCCTCGACGCAACCTCATCTTCTTCACCGAAGTAAGGTTTTAAATCTGCAATGTTAAATGTAGGACTTACCGTACCAAAATCTGCAGGAAGCTCCAGTTTATATGCATTATCATTGATTTTCTCTATCACCTTAAAAGGACCATCAGCACGTGGCATTAACTTAGACTTGCGCAAATCAGGAAAACGATCTTTGCGCAAATGCAACCAAACAAGATCACCAACCTCAAACACAACATGCTTTCGTCCTCTATCCCCAGCAACTTTATACTTAACATTCATGCGTTCTATGTTGTCTTTAGTAGTTGCATGCAATTTTAAAATCAATTCAGCACGCTGTGTAGCATCGAAATTATTTTGCACTGAAGATGGTAAAGGCAACAAATCAATAGGTGCACGTGGAACAAAACCATAGACAATCTGAAAAGGGCTCATCTTTGTGGTAGAATGCAGCGAACGATTATAAGCAAACTCAATATGAGGCAAACATTCCTCCCACAATTTTAAGTTCTTCTTTAAAACAGCCCGCAGCATGGTAGATAAAGTTCTATTAACTACTTCAGTTTGTCCATCAGTTTGGGGATGACATGTAGTACTAAACAGCAATTTAGTCCCCAACTTAGCCCATAAACATCTCCAAAAGTGGCTAAGAAATTTAGTATCACGATCAGAAACAATAGTATTTGGCACACCATGCAAACGAACGATATCACGAAAAAATAATTCAGCAATGTGCGCAGCATTATCGGTCTTGTGACAAGGAATAAAGTGTGCCATCTTAGAAAACCGATCCACAACAACAAAAATACTATCCCTCCCCTTCTGTGTACGAGGTAATCCCAAAACAAAGTCCATCGAAATATCCTCCCAAGGAACACTAGGAACAGGAAGAGGCATATATAAACCATGTGGATTAAGGCGAGACTTAGCTTTTTGACAAGTAGTGCAGCGTGCCACGAATCTCTCAACATCTCGCCGCATGCGTGGCCAAAAGAAGTGTGCAGCAAGAACATCCTCCGTCTTCTTGACACCAAAGTGTCCCATTAATCCTCCTCCATGCGCCTCCTGTAACAACAAAAGACGAACGGAACCATCTGGGATGCATAGTTTGTTAGCACGGAACACAAATCCATCATTAAGGATGAATTTGTTCCATGTCCTACCATCTTTACAATTTTGCAACACATCTTTAAATTCAGCATCATGCAAGTATTGTTCCTTTATAGTTTCCAACCCAAAAATTTTGAAGTCAAGCTGAGATAACATAGTATAACGGCGCGACAAAGCATCAGCAATAATATTATCTTTACCCTTTTTGTGTTTGATAACATAAGGAAAAGATTCAATAAATTCAACCCACTTGGCATGGCGACGATTCAGTTTTGCTTGACTACGAATATGCTTCAAAGATTCATGATCAGAATGTATAACAAATTCTTTAGGCCATAAATAATGTTGCCAAGTTTCTAATGTCCGAACCAGCGCATATAATTCTTTATCATAAGTAGAATAGTTCAGACTAGGCCCACTCAATTTTTCACTAAAATATGCTACAGGTTTGCCCTCTTGTAATAACACACCTCCCAAACCAATGCCACTAGCATCACATTCAAGTTCAAACGTCTTATTAAAATCAGGAAGTTGGAGTAATGGAGCATGTGTTAACTTATCTTTCAGTATCATGAAGGCCTCTTGTTGTGCATCGCCCCAAACAAAGGGCACATCCTTCTTTGTGAGCTCATTCAATGGCGCAGCAATAGAACCAAAATCTTTGACAAAGCGCCTATAAAACCCAGCAAGACCAAGAAAACTCCTTACTTGTGTGACCGTCTTGGGCTGTGGCCAATTATCAATAGCTTCAATCTTGGCTGGATCAACTTCAATTCCCTGTTCTGTAACAACATAACCAAGAAAAGCAACTCTATTTGTGCAGAAGGTGCACTTCTCAAGATTACCATACAAACGTGCATCACGTAAAGCATTGAAAACAGCACGTAAATGATCCAAATGGTCCTCTAAAGATTTGCTATATATGAGAATGTCATCAAAATATACCACCACAAAACGACCAATAAAAGCACGTAAAACTTCGTTCATCAGTCTCATAAAGGTACTAGGTGCATTAGTTAAACCAAACGGCATTACTAACCACTCATATAAACCGAACTTAGTTTTAAAAGCTGTTTTCCATTCATCTCCTAATTGCATACGAATTTGGTGGTAACCACTACGCAAATCAACTTTAGAGAACATAATAGAACCACTCAACTCATCTAGCATGTCATCCAAACGAGGTATAGGGTGACGATATCGAATGGTAATATTATTAATAGCACGACAATCAGTACACATGCGCGAAGAACCATCTTTCTTAGGTACTAAAATAATAGGAACAGCGCATGGACTAAGAGACTCACGAATATAACCTTTGTCCAATAAACTCTGGATCTGTCGTTGTATCTCTTTTGTTTCTTCAGGATTGGTGCGATATGGCGCACGGTTGGGCAGCGAAGCTCCTGGAATCAAATCAATTTGGTGTTCTATTCCACGAATAGGTGGAAGTCCAGGTGGAACATCTTGTGGAAAAACATCCATGTATTCCTGCAAAAGGTTAGCAACTGCAGGTGGCAAAGAAGGAGGCATATCCTCAAATGAAAACAGTACTTCTTTGCAAATAATAGCATAGCATGGAGTAATATTGACATCAATTTCAGCAAGATCAGATTTGCTAGCAAGTAAACAAGGATTCTTCAAACGAATTTCAGTAGCATGGTTAGAATCAGATTTAGAAGAATGCTTAGGTGGTACAAAATCTGCAGCAATAATCTGATTCTCACTCTTATGTTTGTCCTCATTTTTTAATCTACTAGCTCTAGCAAGATCATCTTTCAAAATTTGTTCCGGAGTCATGGGTTTAAGTCCAATTTTCTTGCCAGCATGTGTAAGAGAATACTGATTTGTTTTACCATTATGTACAGATTCTCTATCAAATTGCCATGGTCTACCAAGTAACAAAGAACAAGCTTGCATAGGTACAACATCACAATCAACAAAATCTGAATAAGTACCAATAGTAAAATGCACGCGTGCAGTTCTTGTTACCTTGAGCTTACGGGAGCTCTCAAACCATTGAATGTAATATGGATGAGGTCGTTGTCGTGTGGGCAGAGCAAGCTTCTCCACCATGTCAATACTAGCCAGATTGTTACAACTCCCTCCATCAATGATGATCCGGATAGCTCTCTCCTTAACAACGCCTCTTGTTTGAAACAAGTTGTGGCGTTGATCATGCTCAGCCTTGCTCAATTGCACACTCAAGACACGTTGTGCAACTAAGCTCTTGTATTGATCAGCAGTTTCAGCTCCCATTACCTCCATCTCCTTGTCAGAATCAGAATTGGCACCATCACGTGCAGCAATAAGTGCCAATGTATCATCATCAAAATCACTTGCAGAGTCATATTCGCCATCTTCAAGTACCACCATCACACGTTTGGTTTTGCATTCTTTTTCAATGTGACCAAACCCAAAACACTTGCGACATTGAATATCGCGAGTCTTCCCCGTGGAGGCCATGGAAGAAGAACTCCGTGTCGGACCAGCAGATGGTGATGGAGCAGGAGCAGGAGCAGGTGGCGTTCTTGACGTCGGCGTGGTATACCTGGAGGTGGAAGGACCTAGTGCATCCCCACGAGAAGGTGGAGCTGATTGGCGTGCAGACCATGAAGAAGTACGACCTGCAGAATTATTAGCTCTTCTCCACGATGGTTGACGATCCTGCACTTCAAGTTCAGCTTTGCAAGCAAGGTGAAATAAACGAGTAATAGTGTTGTACTCCTTATAGTCTAAAATATGCTGAATCTCCTTATTTAAACCACCAAAGAAACGTGCAAGCATAGCTTCATTATCCTCTACAATACCACAACGAATCATGCCTGTTTGTAACTCTTGATAATACTCTTGTACAGAATTTTTGCCTTGTTCTAAACGAGTTAATTTTTTAAGCAAGTCTCGTTGATAATGTGGAGGTACAAAACGAGTACGCATGGCATGTTTGAGACCAGTCCAAGTAGCAGGAACATTAGCATGATTGACTCTACAATATTCAGACCACCAGATAGAAGCAAAATTTGTAAATTCACATGTAGCAGCACTAACACGCAAATGCTCAGGGTAGCGTAAACATGCAAAACGTTGCTCTACCTCTAATTCCCAAGTGAGATATGCATCAGGATTATATCTACCCTCAAAAGGCGGAATGTTTAATTTCAATTTGGCCACATGGTCATCATCACGTACCGGACGTGGAGGTGGACGAGCGTTGCGGTTGTATTGTCGCGGACGGCCAGGTGCAGGTTGTAGGACCTCGTCCTCCTCGAGCTCATTTTCATCTACGAACTCGTTCTCTCCTTCGTCAGCAATGTATCCATCCTGGGTGGTCACCTCTGTAGCGGCCGCAGCAGCTGCCGCAGCTGTAAGAGGAACGCGGCGAGCACGTGGTACAGGGACGGCCGGCCGTGGCAGTGGTGGTAAACGGGCCAGGACTTCCTGGAACCGGGCGTCGAGCTTGGTGTTGAAGGATGCCTCAAGACCAGCCATCTTGTCCATCGCATCAGAAAGCTTGGAATCAACATCACCCAAGCGTGTGTCCACATCTTGTGCACGCCCCACCAACAGCCGTGTGAAGTGGGCATGCAACTCTGCACTAGTCATCTTCTCTGGATCAACATCATCCTTCGGGGTTCCTGTCATGGTTAGCGTGGAAGCAAGCACAAATATATATACCTATGCACTACGGAATATGGTGGGATCACGCGTAATCCGTCAAGCGGTATACAAAGCTCTTACAAGTTCTTACCCAACAGGAGGAAGGTGATATGCAACCAGCAAAGAACAGCGACTCCCAAAATTGCACAAGCGATTACCAGGTGTCGATACAAAGCACGTGCAGAAATATGTGGAGCTGTAGGAAGGCTTATATGGTAGCAAAAATACAGCAAATGTCAAAACAGCAATGCAATGTTGAAAGAATGCTCAACCACGGTACTGTGCTGGTCCTAGGCTATACCAAGCTAGAGACGCGAGCCGAGAACACTAAGGAAGTCACGGCGCTGCAAAACAAGCACAAAGGGACAGCTCAAAAGCAAAATAGAAGTGAAGATCTGCAGGAATTTTCAGGTCTGAAACTTCGGAGGGCAAAAACTCGGCCTTCCCGGCCTTTTTTGGGAGTTCTGAGTGTCGCACAACAACATAGTGGTTGTGGTCACGTAGATCTTTTCGCTGCGAACATTTTGAGTACTCGCACGTCGAAAACGGAGTTCGTATGCAAAAGTTATGGCCAATTGAAATTTGCTGTCGGAAACCGTCAAAAACTGACGAAACTGTCCAATTCGGACTGAATTCGGAATGGACTAGTAGGAACGGGTCAACCCGACTTGGATGCGGAGTTGACTTTTTTTTTTTTTTTTGCTCTTCTTCTTCCTCTTGACTGGCGACCGAAACCTAACTCACGGACTCTGAAAAGGCACGGATGAAATTGGGAGAAGGAACGAACAAAGGCTTATGTGAAGGCGGTGGCGGAAGTATCTGGCGTGGTGGTGGCAGGATATGGTGGAGCGTGGATGCAAGCGTGCGGCGGCGGCGGGACTATGGTGATTCGAACTCGAAACTCTAAAGGAATAGACACTAAAACCAGCAACTCGACACGCGGATGCAGACACAAAATCAACGATCCAAACTGAAAAGACAATGCAAAGGCTCGGATGGTTTATGGGACGAGATGATCTAAACCCTAATTGTATTTTTGGCTTTTTCGTGGTTTATAGGTATGAACACAGATGCAATCTAAACTATGAAAACAGTAAATCTCACCGAGCAACCTGAAATCTGATACCACTTGATAGGGCAAAGGTGTCCGATCTTTCGATGAGATCTTGATATGTCGATTTGGTGGGTGGAGTTCGTGCTTGACGATCCGACTACACGTGCGAAGCTCGTGCGCCAATGCAATCGCTAGGACAATCTCCGGGAGTTACTGATCTTGCGGGTGCACGATCAGCCTGACCAGCGAGGGTCTTAATTCCTACCTGAAATCGAGAACAAGTAAGAACTAATACTGCAATCAAGATATTGCGGATGAAAGACGTATGCTTTATTCAAAAGGTGGGATTCCGAATAGGCGGTCTTCTTCTGGGCGATTGGCCTCAAAAGTCGAGCTCGTAGTTGCAGCAATGGCTAACTTTTAGTCTAATCAAAATCCGAGTTCTAATGACGGCTACGGGGGGTATTTGAGGAGGAAAAGGTAGGGGTGCGACCAGCCATGGGTTGGGTGGTCGAACGGACCCCTAACAGGCCTTTTCTCCTCAAATTCGGACTCCTAAAAGTGGCTGTCTTATTTGCTGCGAAATTTACATGGGCCTGGCCCAAAAATAGAAGTGACGCAGCACCATATGTATCTATGGACGAAATTATGAAGTAGCTCTTTGTATATTTCGTCCAAGTCTTCATCCTTCATTATGGTGGCTTCAAAGTTCTGAAATCTCCACTCGTGGCGTCTTCTTCAATCCTCAAACGCATGCTGCCATCTCCATGCACGATCATGCTCCAATGCTTGTCCCTCTCATCCATGCTAGGTCCATCATTCCTAAGGGTAACAAACATATCTGATTTAGGCAGCATCATATTCTCATGTATGTGAGAAAGAGTTCCAAGAAACGAAAGTACCTGATAGTTAAGTTGCTTGGCACGAGCTCGAGTGATGGGTCCTTGTATGTGTTCCGCTGTAGGTACAGCGGGTGTATCAATAGATGGAATGTCCTCATCAATGATGTTATGTTGTTGCTGATGGCGTCGCATTTGTTCATTACTTGTTGAACGACGAGGTTCGAGTCTCCGAATATTTTAAGTCGAGTTGCTCTGCAAGCTTTTGCCATTTTCATTCCGTGGAGCAATGCCTCGTATTCAGCTTCATTGTTGGAAGCTTGGGGAAAACTCATCCGCAACACATATTTCAGTTTGTCGCCTTGTGGTGAAATTAGGACTACACCTGCTCCTGTGCCTTGGATTCTTTTGGAGCCATCAAAATACATCATCCACACACTCAATAAATCTGGAGGACCTGTGCTTTGTAACTCCAGCCACTCTGCTATAAAATCTGGCAAAATTTGCGACTTGATTACCTTTCGCTTTTCGTACGTGATGTCCAGTGGTGATAGTTCGATTCCCCATAAAGAGACACGTCCTGTTGCCGAAGGATTGTTCAATATATTGGAGAGTGTTGCTTCATTGACCACTTTGATTGGATGCACCGTGAAGTATTGTCGTAATTTCCAGGCTGTTGTGAAAACACTGTATGTGAGCTTTTGGTAGTGCGGGTACCTTTGCTTTGTTGGAGAGAGTACTTCACTGATGAAATACACTGGTCTCTGAACGCCGTGAGCTTTTCCCTCTTCACTTCTTTTGACTACTAGTACTGTGCTTACCACTTGATGTGTTGCTGCAATGTATAGTAGTAGTGGTTCTTTTTTCCTTTGGTGCGACCAACACCAGAGGTGTGGAGAGCACTTTTTTCAATTGTGCGAAGGCCATGTCCACTTCTTCCGTCCACTCGAATTTATCATCTGATTTTTTCATGAGCGCGTAGAAAGGTAGTGCTTTCTCTCCTAGTCGAGCCACAAATCGACTTAGCGCTGCAACGCGGCCCGCGAGCTTCTGTACGTCGTGTAGCTTCGTTGGCTTTCCCATTGTTAATATTGCTTGTATCTTTTCTGGGTTTGCCTCTATTCCTCTTGCTAATACTAGGAACCCCAAAAGTTGCCCTGCTGACACGCTGAAGGAGCATTTTGTCGGGTTGAGCTTGAGCTTATACTTGTTCAGGTTGTCGAAGGTTTCTGCCAGGTCGTTGATAAGAGATTCTTCCTTTCTCGTGGTGATGACCACGTCATCAATATAAAATTGGATGTTTCACCCTATTTGACTTCCAAGGCAGTTTTGCATCATTCTCTGATAAGTTGCTCCTGCATTTTTTAGGCCGAAAGGCATGACTTGGTAGCAGAACACGCCATAAGGTGTTATGAAAGCTGTTTTTTCCTCATCTTCTTTCTTCAACTTGATCTAGTTGTAGCTAGAATATGCGTCCAGGAAGGAAAGCCTTTCGCATCCTGCTGTTGAGTCGATTATTTGGTCGATGCGAGGCAGGGGGAAGGGATCCTTTGGACAGTGCTTGTTGAGAGATGTGTAGTCGACACATACTCTTTGTACGTCTGTATTCTTCTTGGGGACTATTACTAGATTAGATACCCAAGTCGATGTTTTCATTTCTCGGATGAACCCTGCGTTTTCCAGCCTATGTAACTCTGATGCTATTGCTTTCCTCTTGGGTTCATCAAACCGTCGTAGTGGTTGCTTGACCGGCTTTGCTTTAGGATCCACGTTTAGTGCGTGCTCGACGAGTTCCCTGGGAACACCTGGCATATCTGAGGGACACCAGGCAAAGATTTCCCAGCGCTCATGGAGGAACTCGATGAGCGCGCTTTCCTATGCGGGGTCCTAGTTTACTGCTATGGAAGTGGTCTTGTTTGGGTCTGTCGGGTGGACCTGTATTTTCTTCGAGTCTTGAGTTGCATCGATAGCCTGATCTGGCAGGGATCGCCCGACGTTGGGTAGCACGTTGTGGTCAGTTTCGCCTTTTAGTCTTTCGTACTCTGCTGTCATGCCGAAGGTTTGTGCCAACCTGTTAAATTCTTTGTCACAGGTGTTGGATACTTCGAAACTTCCTTGTACCGTGATCGTTCCTTTAGGTCCTGGTATCTTGAGTGTGAGATATGCATAATGGGGTACTGCCATGAATTTTGCAAATGCTGGGCGTCCTAGGATTGCATGATATTGTGAGGGCCAGTCCATGACTTCAAATTCCAGCTTTTCTCTGCGATAATTGCTGCTGTCGCCGAAACAGACGTCGAGTTCTATTTTGCCCAAAGGATAATTTGCGGCTCCGGGTACTATTCCGTGGAAAGAACAACCTGTTGGCTTTAGATTGTCCAATGATATGCACATTGCTCTCAATGTTTTGGCGTATATTAGGTTTATACCGCTTCCTGCGTCCATGAATACTCTTCCGACATCATATCCTCCTATCTGGGCTTTGAGCACCATTGGCGAGTGGCCTGGTCTGGGGACTTTCCTCGGATGGTCTGCTCTGCTGAACCTAACTGGCTGATCGGACCACTTTAGATACTCCATTGTAGCTGGTGGTGATGTTATTGCTAGGTTGACCTGTCTTGATATGCTCTTCCTTTCTTTCTTCGACTTTGGTACTGGTTGGATCATTGCTGATATATATACTTTTGACTCCAGCTATTTTGCGAGTTGTTGCATTTGATATCCTTGATTTATGCTTTTTCCTCCCTGTCGTGCCCCTTGGCTTGAATCCATGGCATTTTGCAACCTTAGGAAGGTTCTGCAATCCTTCATCTGGTGGTTGGATACTCTCTTCCCGTCTAGGTAAGCATAATGGATGCGACAAGGACCATATAACATATCTTCTACCGAAGGACCCGAGTACCTTGGCTTCTCCTTTCTCCTGGCGTCTTTCGTAAGAAACTCAATGTTTTCATAGCCTTCTTCGTTCCTTTCGTCATATCCTGCGGCTATTTGATTTCTCCTTCCGTGGTTGTCGCCGTTGCGGTATATTCGTCTTTGCTTGCTTGCTCTGTCGACTTCCGGTGATCGACCCCTTTTGTTATTGTATGCGTCTTCTCCATCGGCGAATCTGTTGGCTGTTTCCATTAACTCTGATACCATTTTTGGCCTTGCTCTTCCTATCTCTTCCACTAGATCTGTACGACGAAGGCCGCTCAAAAAAGCATCTATTGCTCTTTCGTCGGAGACGTCTTCTGCTGAATTTTTGATTACACTCCAGTGTTGTATATAAGAACGTAGTGTTTCGCCTTTCTGCTACACGCATGACTTGATTTCTTCTAGCGATGCTGGGCGCTTATATGTTGAGCAAAAGTTTCTCGCGAATTGACTCTCTAATTCTCCCCAACTTCCAATGGAATCGTTGGGTAGGGTATTTAACCAGGACCGTGTTGCGCCTGTGAGGTGTAACTGTAGGCTTTGCATGGCTGTTGCTCTTGTTCCTCCTAGTATCTGTACTGCTTGTAGGTAATCTGACAACCATAAGGTTGGCTCCTGCGATCCGTCGTACTTCTCTTGGTCATGTGGCAACTTGAAGCCTTTGGGTACCCATGTTTTGCGAACCCTTCGGGTAAAGCATAGCGTGCCCTCTCTTTTTCATCATCCTTGTAATTTTCTTCCCTCCATGCGTAACGCGAGTTATTTACCCTTGCTTGTACGATTATGTTCCTTGCATCCTCCTTCCTTTTTTGACGATTCTCGTCTTCTGAGGATTCGCTGGTTTCATTTCATGAGAGTTTGCGCTTGACTTCTTCTTTTTCCCTTGCACTCCGGTGAGTCGACTTTTTCTCTGGAATACTTCCTTTTAGCTTCTCTTCTACTAACCCGAGGCTCCGTATTGCGGCTTGATGCATTTGTTCCCGTGGGTCACCAGGTTTTGGCTGCGTAGTTAGTAGGTACGCTTGTGCTGCTATCAATGCTGCCTCTGGTGTTTCTTGTACGAATTCTTCCTCCTCTTCCAGTTGGTTTGGGCTTGTACTTCTTGTATAGCTTTCTTCAACTACACGTGTTGTTGTCCTCCTACTGTGCTTTGGGTCTCTGTGCTTCTCCATGCTGGATTCTGATGAGTTGGTATACTCACTCCAATATCCTTCACTTGGTGTGCTGTTGTAATATAGACTTCTCATAACCATCTCTCTTTCCTGCCTGAGCTTTTTCCTACGCTAGTGCAATGCGTATTGGTACCCCATTAAAACTTCTCTTCCTGAATCTGCGGGTACATCAGTCCCATGGTTGACAGCTGTCATGATCATTCTCCATTCTCCAGCCGAAACATGTACTTTCTCCTTCTCTTTCTTGCTATTGCTCCTTATTTTGTCGACTTCCATGTCGATCTCTTTATTGCCGAGGTGATTGTTTTCTTCTTCTGCTGCTTCAGTGATGATTACGCATAACTGGTGCACGCTCCTGGAGGCGCTGCTGCTTCTGCTGGCTGTATCTCTTGGTTTGTCCACTGTTTCTTCAACAATGGTTTCTTGCTCGATTTTTTCGGGTTCCTCTAATTTTCCCAGCAGATTTTCTGTTGCCGCTAAGCTGACTAGCGAGTTTACCTCGCTAGAAGAGCCTAAAGATGATCCCGATGCTGTCGTCCTCTCTGCTTGGCCCGCCGACGGAATTGGTTTCATCGGATCCAAAAGGCGAGTTGAACCTGAAGGTCCGATGTAGAAGCTTAGACTTCCGAACGTCAATTCCTTTTCTTGACTTTTGTCAACTTCTTGGTTGCTATTGGCTAAAAGTGAAAAAGCCGCCGAATTCATGATTCCAACGCCCAGAGTCCCCACGGTCGGCACCAATTGACGAGGGGTTAACTCGACAAATGTCCAAGATGAAGGACTTAGGATCAGGGAGATAGGGCGTCGGATGAACTCGAAGGTAAAATCAGTCAAACAAGGTGGCTATGAAAGTAAACGTGGGTGTAGAACCTGGCTTGCTTTCAATCTGGGCTACACCGTCCCCTCCTGGCCCCTATATAAAGGTGGCCAGGTCTCGAGGATCGGGTAGGGTTCGATACAGATTACAATATTGACATACGGTAAGAACTCATATTTTGACTAGTATTACAATTGGGCCTAGCTTAACGGGCCTCAGGGGTACTCAACTAACGGGCTCTATTATCTATACCCTTGTCAGTTACTGTATAAAGTTTTGAAATGAAATTCAAATGGCAATAATTGCCTATTTGCACCAAATAATTCATAGTTTTTGTTCTGCAAATCCATTTTCAACAAATATGTAGTCTCTGGATTCCTCAGAACATGCAGAACACCTTAGAACTAGTTATTTTCAAAATTGAAACGTGCACACACTTTTTACCTTCAAATTTAACCAAATCACTGTTTTGATCACCATTTGATTTCTAAAAATGATTTTGGAATGAAACCATTTGCAGTAGCTTTGTATTACTGTCCTCTATCCAGTAGGTTCATAACCAAATTTTCTCAAAGCATTTCTAAACCAGGACCAATTTTGGGAGGCATTAGCCCTATTTCAAATACCCCAAAATTGCCCCAATGCTATTTAAATATCTAAAAGCTTTTATAACCTCACACTTGTTTTCTAAAAATCATGGTTTACTAAATACAACATTTTCTCACAAAAACTTAGTGTGTGAAATTAATTTGTCATTTGCATACATGCATACATGTCTATGGTTGCCATGATAGAACTAGTGTGTTTATGTGTGTGTATCTGTGCTTGTTTAGATTGTGAAGAGGAGCTGAACAACTATTGTGACTGCTGTGAGTGTGCTGGTTGTTATCAAGGCAAGTGACACACATACCTTCGACCTATTTTTTGCTATTGCATTAGTGTTTTCAGTAGTATGCATGATAGGTGGAATATTCAACTGTTTTATAAAATGTTTAGATCCTAGTAGGGTGTAGCTATCCTTTAAACCCCACCTGTAAGGATGCTAAATACTTTGAAAAATATTGATGCCATGCTATGATCGCTTGTTAAAGTTGTTTTATGAACAAATTAAGAACTTCAACTAAAATGAATCACCAGGGTGGATTGGTTTGATAAGAGGAGGCGATGTAGGTGACTTCTGGGGCACAGGCCTCATCGAGAGGATGTGTACTCAGGATGCCACTTAGGATGGCCACTAAGGATTAAAGAGATTACCATGTCTTCCATGCTTTAGAGTACTTCCAGTGCAGCCTTATGACAATATGGGCTCTATCTTGACTGATTAAGATGTGAGAGTTCAACTTGTGTGCAAGATATTGGCTGGTAGCAGAATTATAGGTGGGAACGGATCTTGCTAGTATGGTTGCTCTCTCCTTCTAAAGGTCTTGTCTCATTCTTCTCTTTGGGTAGAATGGGTCTTAAGGTGAAAGTGCACAACCCTTGCAGGGTGTCAAACTAATCGATTAGCCGTGTCCCCGGTTATGGACAATTTGAGTCTCTACACATGGAATGTATGGAAGAATCTCATCACCGTTTCAAAATGATTAAAATTTTGACTAGAAACCCCTAGGTTAGGGGCTCAGGGCCATTCACTCCGAGGGGTGGTGGTTTCTGTTGTTCTGACTTGATGAGTTTCACCTAGTGCTACGTGCCTAACTAGTATGTAGTATTTGGGGGTTATTTTGACCCTTTAAAAATATAAAATTTTGATAGAAAGTTTTGAGAAGGAATTATAGGATAAAATTGTGATAAGGGGAGCATAGCTACTACTCCTACTATTTTACCACCTCCTTATGTTCTGAAGCTTGGACAATTCTGCTTTGAAGTGCCTCCACAAGATGATGTGAAGCCCAACTTTCGTACACCGCCAATGGAGTTTCATGTTCGCCGAGGCGTTGCAGCGAAAGATATTTAGTTGTTCTATTTTAATTAAGTTCGTGTCATGTTTTTATTTCAGTTTGGTTTTATTTGTGTGTGATGGTTTTGGGCCTGTCCAAAATCAAGTGTGTTTTGGCCATTTGGGCTTTTAGTTTGGTATGGGGCCTAGCCCAGCCAAGGTAGCGTTGAGAGTCACCCATATAGGGTTATGGCAGCCGCCTTGTATCGATCAGACTTGTTATTTTCGAGCTAAGAAAGAGACCAGAAAAGTCCCAATGTTTGGGGGCGCATATCGGTGTGTTTGATTGCTGATCTTCGAGATCTGAAGTTATGCCATGCATGGGAATTGATTCCGGTCAGTTTCATCGCGAGGAATTGAAGAGAGATTAGTTTGATCTATTTCAGATTGAGTTCTCTTTTGTATCTTGCTGTTCGTTTGATCGCCGTGAAAGATTGGGCCAAACCCCCTTCGGATCACGTTGATCTGTATCATCTTGGTATCAGATTCGTCGGGTTTATCACGGCGGAATTTGCTGTTGAGATCGATTTGTTCTGCTGAGTTTTTATCTGCTGAGGTTGTCGATCTGTTGGTTTTTGTTCAAAGATTGAAGATCGACGAGTTCCATCTATCGTTGGTTGGCAGCCACGTCGAGATTGGAGTCCAAGCAGTACACAGTTTGATTACAGGCGTGAGCGTGGTGCTAAAGATTTCTTTGTTGCTTTCACGTTGGACCTGAGTTCTATCCTGATTGAATTCCAATCTCAGATCCGATCGGGAGAGTCCAGCCAGTAGAGGAGTTCCACAATCGGATCGATCAAAGACCAAAAAAAAAGGAGAGCTAGCGATCCGCTCGCCCCAGGACGGAGACCGTCTGGGGTCGGGCGTCGCTCGCCTCGCCCACGCGCCTCGCTCGCCCGCGTGTTCCCAGCACCTGCTCTCTTTGCCTGTTGGGCCGGCCCATCTGCCAACCACCTGGCCGCCAACGCTCGATCCGGCCGCCAGCGCTCGGTCGTGGACGAAGACAACCGCCCGCCCTCGCCTGGGCGCAGAGCCTGTCTGGGGTAAGGCGCCAGGCGTCACTAGTCTGGCTTCCAGCTCAATTCAGTCCCCGTTTCAGCTCAATTTTCTGCCACTCGCCAGTTTTCTCTGAATTTGTTTCTGCTATTTTTGTTTCCACACCATGGTGAACTCTATTGACGGAGAGAATTCCGTCGCTGCTGGAGAGAAGAAAGAGGAACTTGTTCCACCGGTTTTTGCTGCAGATTTGGCTCCTAATATTCGGGCTGGTTTCGATAGCACGTGCGACTTTATTCTTCGGAGTCATGCCGCATTGGCAACACAAATTGCACAGCTAGCTACCCGGATTCATGCAATGGGCGATGCTACCGCCCGTGCACCCGTGCAGCCCCCTCTTGCTGCACAACCTCGCGACGTGGTTCCACGCCATCCTGCTGAAATTCATGATCATCGACACGTGGCACCCGCTTATGAAGGAGATCTTGCCGATGACGCTGATTATGCATCACAACAACGACAGTTTGCTGCTCGTCCTGCAGGTGCTCATCGTGTACAGCCACATGATCGTGACCGTATTGGCCATGCTGGTCGTGTTCCACTTGATGATGGTGGTCTTGGACGCATCAAATTGTCCATACCTCCTTTTTCCGGTGACCGTGGACCTGATGATTATTTGGAGTGGGAGATGCGCATGGATCAGATTTTTGCTACTCATTATTACACCGAGGAGAAGAGACTTCAACTTGCTACTGTTGAATTCACCGGTTATGTGCTGATTTGGTGGAATCAAATTCTGCGTATGCATACTCGCGCAACATCATGGACCAGTATGAAAGATCTTATGCGACATCGCTTTGTTCCTGAACACTACAAGAGAGACATGTATAATAAGTTGCAGCAGCTCACTCAAGGTACTAAATCTGTGGATGAGTATTATAAAGAGATGGAGTTGTTGATGATACGTACAGGGACAAGGGAGGATATAGAGGCCACGATGTCTCGGTTCTTGAATGGACTGAATTTTGAGGTGCGTGATCGTGTGGAGATGGTTTACTATAATGATCTTCAGGATCTTGTGCACCAAGCTGAGTGTGCGGAGCAACAAATCAAACGACGCCAAGCTGCAACACCTACAAAATCATGGCATCATTCTCATACCGAGGCTGCTGGTCCTAGTGTTCCGACTACACCTTCTACACGTTCTCATAGTGTTTCTCATAGCGAGGCACCGAAATCTGGGGTGTCCAAAACTGCATCTACGCAGTCCACAGCAAACATCGAGTGTTTTACTTGTGGAGGACGAGGACACATGAAGCGTGATTGCCCTAATAGAAAAAGGGTGATGCTCACACATGATGGCTATGTTTCTGCTAGTGATGATGAGAAAGCTGATGCGTCATCAAGTGAGGAATCTGAGGAAAATTCTGAAGTGATCGTGGATGGGTATGCACTTGCTGCAAATTTAAAAAATCTAATGGTGCAACGCGTACCAGAAGATCGCATTCACGACCAAGGGCAGCACTGGAATATATTTCAGACCCAATGCATCGTCAAAGACACCACTTGCAAACTGATTATTGATGGTGGCAGCTACACAAATGTTGTTAGCAAGAGTTTGGTGGATTCTCTATCATTGCCTACATGGAAGCACCCGCAGCCACATTGTGTTGAGTGGTTGTATAATTCAGGGAAGCTGAAAGTCACACATAAGGTGCGCCTGAAATTTTCAGTAGGTAATTATGAGGACACAGTGGTCTGTGATGTTTTGCCTATGGATGCATGTCATGTGCTGCTAGGAAGACCATGGCAATTTGATAGGCGTTCCACTCATGAAGGCAGGTCCAATGTTTATTCCTTGTGGCATAAGGGGAAGCGTCATGTGTTGCAGCCTATGCTCGATAAGGATATCAAAGTGGATGTGCTTGCTGCTCAGAAAAAGGTCCAACACATTCAGGCGAAACCGAGGACGGTTTCCTTTCAAGTTGGGGGGGATGATAAGGGGAGCATAGCTACTACTCCTACTATTTTACCACCTCCTTATGTTCTGAAGCTTGGACAATTCTGCTTTGAAGTGCCTCCACAAGATGATGTGAAGCCCAACTTTCATACACCGCCAATGGAGTTTCATGTTCGCCGAGGCGTTGCAGCGAAAGATATTTAGTTGTTCTATTTTAATTAAGTTCGTGTCATGTTTTTATTTCAGTTTGGTTTTATTTGTGTGTGATGGTTTTGGGCCTGTCCAAAATCAAGTGTGTTTTGGCCATTTGGGCTTTTAGTTTGGTATGGGGCCTAGCCCAGCCAAGGTAGCGTTGAGAGTCTCCCATACAGGGTTATGGCAGCCGCCTTGTATCGATCAGACTTGTTATTTTCGAGCTAAGAAAGAGACCAGAAAAGTCCCAATGTTTGGGGGCGCATATCGGTGTGTTTGATTGCTGATCTTCGAGATCTGAAGTTATGCCATGCGTGGGAATTGATTCCGGTCAGTTTCATCGCGAGGAATTGAAGAGAGATTAGTTTGATCTATTTCAGATTGAGTTCTCTTTTGTATCTTGCTGTTCGTTTGATCGCCGTGAAAGATTGGGCCAAACCCCCTTTGGATCACGTTGATCTGTATCAAATTGGCTTTATGCAAATTAGCCCAGGAGATCCACCAGCCAAATATCATGTAGTTAGTGCTTTTCACAACAGCCACCAAATATGTGTCATTTGCCAGTACATCATTGTACTGACCCCCATTCATGGGCCTGCATATTCAAATGTGTAGGATATTCTGAGGAGGAGTAAGTTGATAGGATCTCGAGTCTACATTCCAACATGACTGCCTGTGGCGCATGGTGAAGATGGAGGCTCACTGCTACCTTAGTTTCTGTTGTGTTTATGTTGTGTTGAACTCTGTCATTTGGGATAGTCCATGAGGCTAAGCTAGTTTGTAAGATTTTAGAGACTTATGTATCTGGATCTGTGTTGTAATCTTTGATACTTTGTAATGAATACTATATTTTGTTCTGGGATGCTATCAGTGATCCAGGGAATAGCACATAACACAGGTGTTCCACCTTAGTCTAAAGGTGGGGCGTTACAAAATGGTATCAGAGCATAGTGTTGCTTGTAGGATCGAGACCCTATGATTGGAATATCATAGGAATCAAAATTTTCTTTGAAAATGCTTGTGAAATTTTTTATGTTCCGAACTTGCCTTAATCATTTCATTCCATACTTGTACTTCTTACCTTGTTTCAAATCTTGCCCTATTTCTTTTCAAAAATTTAGATGGACTCCTACGAACAAAGGCATTAGTCGTCCACCATTAGTTCATTTGTATTGGTTTTCGATACGCATTTGTATTGTCCTACCTTTGTCGGTATGACAGTACCATTTACCTTATTTGTTTTCTGAACCCTTAGTGGATGTTTTCAAAATTTTCAAAGAATTTTTGAAATTTGTTGTTTTGCCTGTTTGTTGTGTGACTTGTTGTAATGTGGTGCATGGGTAGGAAAATTTTCTTCCTTAGTCCTATCTGTCTATTACTCATCTATGCTAAAACTACCCCAGATGCCGCCTCGACATGCACCCAACAACAACAACAATGGCAACAACAACAACAATGACAACGTGATTCAGCAGTTAGTGGCAGCACATGCCCAGCTGATGCAGATGATGGCTCAGTTCATTCAAGCTAACAACAACAACAATAACAACAATCATCCACCGCAGCCACCACCTCAAGTGGATAGGTTGGCCAGCTTTCTGAGGCTTAGGCCTAACAAGTTCTCATCTACCATTAAGCAAATAGTGGCTGATGACTGGCTACGTTCAGTCAATAAGGACCTAGTCACATGTGAGTGCCTCGATGCTGAGAAGGTGCGATTTGCTGCCCATTTGCTTGAAGTGCCAGCAGCTATGTGGTGGGAGACATATCAGATCACTCATCCAATAGATGATCTAGACTGGGATACCTTCAGATAAGGCTTTCGTAATACCCACATATCTTCGGGCATTATGAATGTGAAGAAGGATGAATTCCGCAGTTTGAAGCAGGGTGGAAGGACGCTGGAAGAGTATATGGATGATTTCTGTGCTCTGTCAAGGTATGCACCCGATGACATTGATACCGATGCAAAGAGGAAGGAGAAATTCCTCAATGGACTCAAAGGAAAACTGAAGATACCTTTGTCAGTGGCTTATGCTCCAAACTATCAGTCTTTGCTTGATCAGGCTATCACTCTGGATAACAACATCATGAATGAAGAGAATCGCAAGAGAAAGTTCAGCAAAGGCAAGACTTACATTGAGCACTTCCACAAAAGACACCACTTCTCCGAAGGTAATGGAAATGGTAGTAACTCCAATGGCCATAAGCACAATGGCGGAAACAAGGGAAACTACTCCAATGGACATCACAATGGAGGCAACGGTCACCAAAATGGAGGAAATGGACATCACAATGGAGACAATGGTCACCAGAATGGAGGAAATGGAAATCACAATGGTCATCACAATGTAAACAGTGGTCAGCACCACCACAACCTAGAAGCTAAGAAGGATCTCTCGCATATCACATGCTTCAAGTGCAAGAAGAAGGGAAACTACTCCACAAGCTGCCCAGAGAATAAGTCCGATGAACCTGCCAAGCCCAATCCATTCAAGAAGGGACATGTGAACCACATCAATGTGGAAGAAGTGATGGGTATGTTTCCATTCAACTCTTTTACAGCATTGGATTTTATTTGATACTGGAGCATCACATTTATTCATATCAAGAGCATTTGTGAGCAAACATGCATTTTCCCACTGAAGCCATAAGAAGAGAAATTACACTAACCATCCCAGACGGAAAGAGGATTAGATACAAATTATGTTTGGAATTTAAAGATATTAGGCTAAACAATCTTAAGGGGGTTAGCCCAGAAGGTATGGTCATAGTAAGAAAATCATTTGGCTTACAAAGAGAAACAAATCAAGATATTGGAAGCAATAGAAAGGGATACTCACACCAAAACCATCAAGTTCTGTAAAGTAAAGTGGAGCCACCACACTGAGGAAGAAGCCACTTGCGAGCGTAGAGAAAATCTTTTAGATTATCACCCATACCTATTTGCAATCCTTTTCGAAGCTCGAGGGGGAGCTTCAGCTTAAGGGGGTTAGTCTGTAACATCCCAAGTTTTTAAAATTCAAATTCCGCATGCATGCATTTCAACATGGCATTTGAAATAAATTTTGAAACAAAATTCAAAACTAGAAGGTTGCCTTTTTCTAAAATAAGCTTCCAAGCTTATAAGAGCCAAATTGAATTTTCAAAAAATAAGTTTAAATGTTTTTACACCAAAACACTACTATTTTAATGACCCCATTTATACAAAATTTTGAAACAAAAAGATTTTAGAAAGTTTATAAATTAAATAGCCCCATGTAATATATGGGAACTATTTATATTTGAAAATATCTTTGTTTTCAAACTTTACGAAATAGGGTTTTTTGTGTGGCTAAACACATCAGGACCTTATTTAAAAGTTGATAGAATTTGAAATTTATCTTTTCAAACAAGTTTGCTTTTTCAAATGACACAAAACATAAAAAAAAAATTGAAAAAGAAATCAGAACAAAAAAGGAAAAGGGCAGCCACTGGGCCGACCCGGGGCAGGACCAGCCCAGCAACCCCTCGCCTCTCTCCCTCTCTCTTACAGGCAGGACCCACCTGCCAGATTCATCTCCAACGTCCCCTCCTATCTCTCTGGGATGACCCCCCCACGACCCCCACTCCTCGCTCCCTCCCGTGCCTCAACGGCCTCAGAGAGCCGGCCGCTATAAAGCCCCGACCTCCCCCTTCCATCCCCTCCCTTTTCCCCACGCAAAGACACCGCCAGGCCGCTCGAATTGACAGCCGGAGCTCTGCAGTGCTACCGTACAAAATCGCCGAATCCGGCGCGGTAGAACACCGTCGCGCCCTCCCTCGAGTTCCCCTCTTCCTCCTTGTCTCTGGCGCGTTCCCTAACATGCTCGCCCGGTGTTTATTCGCAGAGAATCGAGCTTGTCGTCGATGCCCGACGTAACCGACGCCCTACATCATATCCAACCACCTTCCTCCTCCTCAGCTGGACGCAATCGACCACCTCGACGCCATCCCCAAGTTCGCTGTCCTCTTCTGCATGTCGTCCGCATCCTCCTCGCCGCCGTCGACCGCCGGAGACTCGCCGTCATCAACATTACTGGGCGCCCTCGCCGAAGATTTCCCTCGCCAGTGAGCCCCTTTTCTTCCCCATCTGTTCTGGCCGTTGGATGCAGATCAAGGGCCCATTTTAGAAAGACTTAACCGAATCGATACCAGCCAATGGCGTGACGCCACATAGCCTGCCCAGTCAGCCCCCAGTCAAACCCTTGGTCAATTGAATTCAAATTTGAAATTCAAATCCCTATTTCAGCACTGATCTTGTAAAATCAATAGAAAATAATCTACATGTCCAATTTTTGCAAACTTTGAATCCCTAGAATCCTTCAAAACTATAGAACCCAATTATGCAGTAATATCATAGTGTTACTGTATAAAGTTTTGAAATGAAATTCAAATGGCAATAATTGCCGATTTGCACCAAATAATTCATAATTTTTTTTCTGCGCATCCATTTTCTACAAATTTGTAGTCTCTGGATTCCTCAGAACATGTAGAACACTTTAGAACCAGTTATTTTCAAAATTGAAACGTGCACACACTTTCTACCTTCAAATTTAACCAAATAACTGTTTTTATCACCATTTGATTTCTAAAAATGATTTTGGAATGAAACCACTTGTAGTTGCTTTGTATTACTGTCCTCTATCCAGTAGGTTCATAAACAAAATTTCTCAAAGCATTTCTAAACCAAGACCAATTTTGGGAAGCATTAGCCCTATTTCAAATACCCCAAAATTGCCCCAATGCTATTTAAATATCTAAAAATCTTTTATAACATCACACTTGTTTTCTAAACATCATGGTTTACTACATAGAACATTTTCTCACAAAAACTTAGTGTGTAAACTTAATTTGTCATTTGCATACATGCATACATGTCTATGGTTGCCATGATTGAACTAGTGTGTTTATGTGTGTGTATCTGTGCTTGTTTAGATTGTGAAGAGGAGCTGAACAACTATTGTGACTACTGTGAGTGTGCTGGTTGTTATCAAGGCAAGTGACACACATACCTTCTACCTATTTTTTACTATTGCATTAGTGTTTTCAGTAGTATGCATGATAGGTGGAATATTCAACTATTTTTGTAGAATGCTTAGATCCTAGTAGTGTGTAGCTATCCTTTAAACCCCACCTATTAGGATGCTAAATACTTTGAAAAATATTGATGCCATGCTATGGTCACTTGTTAAAGTTGTTTTATGAACAAATTAAGAACTTCAACTAAAATGAATCACCTGGGTGGATTGGTTTGATAAGAGGAGGCGATGTAGGTTACTTCTGGGGCACAGGCCTTATCAAGAGGATGTGTACTCAGGATGCCACTCGGGATGGCCACTCAAGATTAAAGAGATTACCATGTCTTCCATGCTTTAGAGTACTTCCAATGCAGCCTTATGAAAATATGGGCTCTGTATTGACTGATTAAGATGTGGGAGTTCAACTTGTGTGCAAGATATTGGCTGGTAGCAGAATTATAGGTGGGAACGGATCTTGCCAGTATGGTTGCTCTCTCCTTCTGAAAGGTCTTGTCTCATTCTTCTATCTGGGTAGAGTGGGTCTTAAGGTGAAAGTGCACAACCCCTGCAGGGTGTCAAACTAATTGATTAGCCGTGTTCCCGGTTATGGTCAATTTGAGTCTCTAGACATGGAATGTATGGAAGAATCTCATCACCGTTTCAGAATGATTAAAATTTTGACTAGAAACCCCTAGGTTAGGGGCTCAAGGCCATTCACTCCGAGGGGTGATGGTTTCTGTTGTTTTGACTTGTTGAGTTTTGCACAGTGCTACATGCCTAGCTAGTATGTAGTATTTGGGGGTTATTTCGACCCTTTGAAAATATAAAATTTTGAAAGAAAGTTTTGAGAAGGAATTATAGGATAAAATTGGCTTTATGAAAATTAGCCCAAGAGATCCACTAGCCAAATATCATGTAGTTAGTTCTTTTCACAACAGTCACCAAATATGTGTCATTTGCCAGTACATTGTTGTACTGACCCCCATTCATGGGGCTGCATATTCAAATATGCAGGATATTCTGAGGAGGAGTAAGTTGATAGGATCTCGAGTCTACATTCCAACATGACTTCTTGTGGCGCATGTTGAAGATGGAGGCTCACTGCTACCTTAGTTTTTGTTGTGTTTATGTTGTGCTGAACTCTGTCATTCGGGCTAGTCCATGAGGCAAAGCTAGTTTGTAAGATTTTAAAGACTTATGTATCTGGATCTGCGTTGTAATCTTTGATACTTTGTAATGAATACTATATTTTGTTCTGTGGTGCTATCAGTGATCCAGGGAATAGCACATAACATAGGTGTTCCACCTTAGTCCAAAGGTGGGGCGTTACAGCCGCACATCGATCAGATCATGGACTCCACGGCAGGGTGTGACCTGTTGTGCTTCCTCGACGCCTTCTTTGGTTATCAACATATCAAGATGGTGGTCGAGGATGAAGGGAAGACGTCATTTATCACACCGATAGGGTGCTTCTATTATACTTGCATGCCCTTTGGGCTCAAAAATGTAGGAGCTACCTTTTAGCAGGCTATGCGAAAATGCCTTGGCTCGCAGATCAGGCATGACGTCGAGGCGTACATCGACGACTTTGTCGTGAAGAGTCAGAGCAAGGAGACGCTCATCGACGACCTTCGCAAAACCTTTGCCAACCTGCGCAAAGTTCAATTGAAGCTCAACCCCGAGAAGTGCACCTTTGGTGTACCATCAGGAAAATTGCTCGGGTACCTGGTGTCACACCGGGGAATCGAGGCCAACCCAGACAAAATCAAGGCAATCGACAAGATCCAGGCTCCTTGGCGGACCAAGGATATCCAGCGCCTCAACGGCTGCATCACCGCACTGGGACGCTTCATCTCGAGGCTGGGCGAGTGTGCCCTACCCTTCTTCAAGTTGTTGAAGAAGCCGGGGCCCGTGGAGTGGACCCCGGAAGCCGAGGCCGCCCTTCAGGATCTCAAGGAGTATCTTGCTTCGCCACCTATCTTGGTCGCACCCAAACCAAACGAGCCACTTCTGCTTTGCATGGCGGCCACGTCGCAGGTGGTAAGTGCACTACTGGTGGCCGAACGAGAAGAAGACCTGAAGGTGGCCGAGCCGGGGGCTGCCCAGTAATCGGGCCCGGTCATGCCACCTCCGAGGGAAGCAGATCAGAGCCCAACGCAAGGACAGGGCACTGCACCGGTGAAGCGATGCATGGTGCAGCGCCCTTTCTATTTCATCAGCATAGTGCTCAAGGACACCAGGCTGCGATACTCCCAATTGCAAAAGCTGCTCCAGGGCATCTTGCTTGGTTCGCGCAAGCGGAGGCATTACTTCGAGTCACACCGCATTATAGTGGTGAACTCGTATTCCTTGGGCCGAGTGCTCCACAACCACACGCCACCGGGCGCATCACCGAGTGGGCAATGGAGTTGTTACATTTCGACCTGCACTTCGCTGCGGCTACCATAATCAAGAGCCAGGCGATGAAAGATTTTGTCGCCGAGTGGACCGAAGTGCCAATCCAGGAGGATGAGCCCCTTCCTCCCTTCCTGGGAAGGAGGACCTAGAGTCTTAGGTCATGTACTTCGATGGGGCCTTCTCCATCGAGGGAGCAGGAGCTGGCGTGCTTCTGGTGTCGCCTATGGGAGATCACCTCAACTACATGCTCCAGCTGGTCTTTTCCCGTGAAGACGCCACCAACAACACAATGGAATACGAAGGCCTGCTTGCCGATCTCAGGATAGCAGCAGGGCTGGGCATTTCCCATCTGCTGGTTTAGGGTGACTCCTAGTTGGTGGTCAACCAAGTCAACAAGGCGTACGACCACCCACAAATGTGGGAATACGTGGATGTGGTGTGAAAACTTGAGCGCCGTTTCGATGGCCTCAAGTTAGAGGACATCCCCCATGGGAAGAATGTCACAGCAGATGACCTATCCCAAATAGCAGCTAAGCGGCTGCCTGTTCCTACGGGAATCTTTGTCGAGCAACTCACCAAGCCTTCGGTCACTCCGAGGGTGACGGTCCGGACCCCAAAAACACCTTCACCAGGGGCTGTCCTGGCAACTGCCGCCCATCAAGACTTGGCTGCACTGGCAAAAGGGAAGGATCTCGAACCTGTTTCCGTTGCCACCCTGGCTAAAAGAGCGACTTCCCCATGGGCAGAGGAGATAATGTAGTATCTCAAGTTGTAGAAGCTGCCAGAAGACGACGTTCAAGCGGAAAGGATTGCCCGCCAAGCCAAGATGTAAGTGTTGATTGATGGCGAGCTTTATTGTCGCTGTGACGGGGGAGTCAAGCTCCGGTGCATCCCTGGGAACAAGGCCATGCCCTTTTGGCCGACATTCATGGAGGGATCTGCTCCCACCACATGGCGTCGAGGGCTCTCGCCGGGAAGGCATTCTGGCAAGGATTCTATTGGACCACGGCCCTGGCTGCACATAGGCCTTGGTTCAGTCCTGCGAGGCGTGTCAGTTTCATTCCAAGAATATCCACCAGCCAGCTCAAGCACTGCAGACCACCCCGATCTCCAGGCCATTCGCGGTCTGGGGGCTGGATGCTGTTGTAAAATTCCCTCGGTCAGGGGAGGGTATGAATGCTTATTGGTCGCCATCGACAAATTCACCAAGTGGGTGGAGGTTGAACCAGTTAGGGCCCTCACTGCTCAGGCTGCAGTTAAGTTCATCCGAGGAATTGTGTGCCATTTTGGTGTGCCTAACCGCATAATCACCGACCTCAGCTTATTGCAACCAGCTGGGGACCCTGATAGGGTAAAGGTGCCCGATCTTTCGATGAGACGATATCTATCGATTATGGTGGAGGTCGACGTTGACGATCCGACTACAAACGTGCGAGACGTTGCGCCTTAGCAATCGATACACCAACTTCCGAGGCTATTGATCACGCCGGAGCTAGATCAACCTGATCACGAGGATCAATTCCTGCAAGCAATCGAAGAACAAGCAAGAATTATAGTTGCAATCAAGATATTGCGAATAAAGATGAAGGCTTTATTGAAGAGGTGGGATTCTGTCTGTGCGTAGTACAAAAGGTCGATTTGACACTTGTGCCTATGGCGAAGAGTAGCTCGTGGCTAAGTCTTTAACTAAACAAAATCCAAGTTCTAATGACGGCTAGGAGGAGGTATATATGAGGGAAAGGGCAGGGATTTTCGTATAGCCCTAACGGGCCATCCGAAAATAACCCTAGATGGGCCAATTTCCACTCAAACAGCCTCCAGAAAATCCCTAAAGTACCTATGACGAAAATACATGGGTTTAACCCATAAAATAAGGTGACACAGCACCATATAAAGCCTTGGACGAATTTTATGATTGAGTAACTTGTGAATTTCGTCCAAGCATCCTTGCAGCATTATGGTGGCTTCAAAGTTCTGAAATCCTCACTTGTAGCGTCATCCTGAATCCTCACACGATTGCTGCCATCCTCTCCATGCATGATCATGCTCCAATGCTTGTCCCTCTCATCCGTGCTAGGCCCATCATTCCTAAGTAATATAAACACATCTGATTTAGGCAGCATCATATTCTCATGAATATTAGAAATAGTTCCTAGAAACAAAAGTACCTGATAATTTAGTTGGCGTGCACGAGCTCTTGTGAGAGGTCCTTGGAATTGTGGAATGTGAGGAAGTGTGGCTGTAGGTGCAACGGTTGTATCAACCGTAGGGATGTCCTCATCATCCCCCCCTTCTTGAATTGAAGTCGTCCTCGACGCAATCTCATCTTCTTCTCCAAAGTATGGCTTCAAATCTGCAATGTTAAATGAAGGACTTACCGTGCCCATCTCTGTAGGAAGCTCAAGTTTATATGCATTATCATTCATTTTCTCTAACACTTTAAAAGGACCAGTAGCACGTGGCATTAATTTAGACTTGCGCAAATCAGGAAAACGATCTTTGCGCAAATGCAACCAAACTAGATCTCCCACATCAAACACAATATGCTTTCGTCCTTTATCACCAGCAACTTTATATTTAGCATTCATACGTTCTATATTTTCCTTAGTAATCCTATGCAACGTAAGAATCTGTTCAGCACGTTGTGTAGCATCAAAATTATGTTGCACCGAAGATGGAATAGGTAATAAATCAATAGGTGCACGAGGAACAAAACCATACACAATCTCAAAAGGACATAACTTAGTTGTAGAATGCACGGAACGATTGTAAGCAAATTCAATATGAGGTAAACAATCTTCCCACATTTTTAAGTTCTTCTTTAAAACAGCCCTTAACATGGTAGATAAAGTTCTATTTACTACTTCAGTTTGTCCATCAGTTTGGGGATGACATGTAGTACTAAACAGCAATTTAGTCCCCAACCTAGCCCATAAACATCTCCAAAAATGACTCAGAAATTTAGTATCACGATCTGAAACAATAGTATTAGGCACACCATGCAAGCGAACAACATCGCGAAAGAATAATTCAGCAACATGAGCAGCATCATCACTCTTATGACAAGGAATAAAGTGTGCCATCTTAGAAAATCTATCCACAACCACAAAAATACTATCCCTCCCCTTCTGTGTTCGAGGTAATCCTAACACAAAGTCCATAGAAATATCCTCCCAAGGTACACTAGGAACAGGAAGAGGCATATATAAACCATGTGGATTAAGGCGGGACTTAGCTTTTTGACATGTTGTGCAGCGAGCAACAAACCTCTCAACATCCCTTCTCATGCGTGGCCAAAAGAAGTGTGTAGCAAGTACGTCTTCTGTCTTCTTTACTCCAAAGTGACCCATTAATCCTCCTCCATGCGCCTCCTGCAACAACAAAAGACGAACGGAACCTTCTGGAATGCATAGTTTGTTAGCACGGAACACAAACCCATCATTGAGGACGAATTTGTTCCAAGTTCTACCCTCTAAACAATGCTGCAAAACATCTTTAAAATCTGCATCGTTCACATATTGTTCTTTGATAGTTTCCAATCCAAAGATTTTGAAGTCAAGTTGAGATAACATGGCATAACGACGTGACAAAGCATCAGCAATAATATTATCTTTACCCTTTTTGTGTTTAATAATATAAGGAAAAGATTCAATGAATTCAACCCACTTTGCATGACGTTTATTCAACTTAGCTTGACTACGTATATGCTTCAAAGATTCATGATCAGAATGTATAACAAATTCTTTAGGCCATAAATAATGTTGCCAAGTTTCTAATGTTCGAACAAGAGCATATAATTCCTTATCATAAGTAGAATAGTTCAAACTAGCTCCACTCAATTTCTCACTAAAATATGCAACAGGTTTACCCTCTTGTAACAACACTCCTCCTAAACCAATTCCACTAGCATCACATTCCAACTCAAAAGTCTTATTAAAATCAGGAAGTTGGAGTAAAGGAGCATGTGTAAGCTTATCTTTGAGTAACATGAAGGCGTCTTGTTGTGCATTGCCCCAAACAAAGGGCACATCTTTCTTAGTAAGCTCGTTCAGCGGCGCTGCAATGGAACCAAAATCTTTCACAAAGCGCCTATAAAATCCAGCAAGGCCAAGGAAGCTCCTGACTTGTGTGACTGTTTTGAGTTGTGGCCAACTCGAAATTGCTTCAATCTTGGCGGGATCAACTTCAATACCCTGTGCTGTAACAACATAGCCAAGAAAAGCAACTCTATTCGTGCAAAAGGTGCACTTTGCAATGTTACCAAATAAACGTGCAGCACGTAAAGCATCAAAAACATCACGTAAATGTTCCAAATGTTCTTCTACAGATTTGCTATATATCAATATATCATCAAAATATACCACCACAAAATGTCCAATAAAAGCACGTAAAACTTCATTCATTAATCTCATGAAAGTGCTGGGCGCATTAGTTAAACCAAAAGGCATCACTAACCACTCATATAGGCCAAATTTAGTTTTAAATGCAGTTTTCCATTCATCTCCTAACTTCATACGAATTTGGTGGTAACCACTACGCAAATCAACCTTAGAAAACATGGTAGAGCCACTCAATTCATCAAGCATGTCATCTAAACGAGGAATAGGATGACGATAGCGAATAGTAATATTATTGATTGCTCTACAATCAGTACACATGCGCGAAGAACCATCTTTCTTTGGTACCAAAATAATAGGAACAGCACAAGGACTAAGAGACTCACGAATATGACCCTTGTCAAGAAGTTCTTGAATTTGTCGCTGAATCTCTTTCGTCTCCTCCGGATTGGTACGATATGGCGCACGGTTGGGCAAAGATGCTCTAGGAATCAAATCAATTTGGTGCTCAATTCCACGAATAGGTGGCAGTCCTGGAGGTACATCTTGTGGAAAAACGTCCGCATACTCCTGCAAAATGTTAGCAACAGCAGGTGGCAAAGAAGAAGGTATCCCCTCAGCTGAAAACAACACTTCTTTGCAAATGATAGCATAACAGGCAGTAGTACTCACATCAATTTCAGAAATATCAGATTTGCTAGCTATCAAACAAGTACTTTTCAAACGAATTTCATTAGCATGTTTGGGAGCAGATTTAGAAGTACTTGTAGAAGGCATAAGTTCCTTAGCAACAATCTGATTTTCGCTCAGCTTTTTCCCCTCATTATGTGCTCTACTAGCTCTAGCAAGATCATCTTTTAAAATACTTTCAGGAGACATGGGAAGTAACACAATTTTCTTATCATTATGAACAAGAAAATACTGATTTGTGCTACCATAGTGTATAGAATTTGTATCAAATTGCCATGGTCTACCAAGTAAAAGAGCACATGCTTGCATAGGGACAACATCACACTCAACATAATCAGCATATGCAGCAATAGTAAAATGCACACGAACTGTACGTGTTACCTTAACCTTGCCGCTGTTATTAAACCATTGAATGTGATATGGACGAGGATGGGGTCGTGTCGTAAGAGCAAGCTTATCAACCATCTCCATGCTCGCCAAGTTGTTGCAGCTTCCACCATCAATAATAATGCGAATACAGCGATCTTTAACCACGCCCTTGGTATGGAACAGATTATGGCGCTGGTCAGGCTCAGCCTTGGTAATTTGTGCACTCAAGACGCGCTGTGCAACTAAACTCGGGTATTTCTCCGCATGTTCTGCAGCCATATATTCAGAATCTTGCTCCGTGGATGCAGCAGCACATTTTTCATCAGATGCAATAAGAGCCAAAGTATCTTCATCATAATCACTGGCGGAGTCGTATCCACCATCCTCAAGAGCAATCATCACGCGGGAGGAGGCACAATCGCGTGCAAAGTGACCAAGTCCACCACATTTGCGGCACTGAATTTGGCTGGACTTGCCTGTAGATGCCATGGGGGACGCAGCGCTCGGGGCTGGTCCCGTAGTAGTCTTCCGTGCAGCAAACGGAGGTGGTGCAGATGCTGCAGATCGCGTGGATGTGGTCGCTGGAGGTGTAGGTGCAGCAGGTCGTGACGCCGAATTCTGTGATCTCCAAGAAGAACGCCCTGCAGAAAAATTAGTTCGCATCGCCTCGCGTCGATCCTGCACTTCACATTCAGCATTGCAAGCAAGATGGAACAAACGAGTAATAGTGTGATAAGATTTATATCGAAGAATGGTCTGAATTTCCTTATTTAACCCGCCTACAAAACGTGCCATTAATGCTTCATTATCCTCCTCTATACCACAACGTAGCATGCCAGTTTGCAACTCCTGGTAGTAATCCTCTACAGAATTTTTGCCTTGATCTAGACGTGCTAATTTGGTAAGCATGGAACGCTGATAATATGGTGGAACAAAACGAATACGCATAGCCTGTTTTAAAGCATCCCATGTAGTGATTGGATTAGCATGATTAGCACGACAATATTCAGACCACCATATGGAAGCAAAGCTAGTGAACTCACAAGTAGCAGCACTAACACGTCTATCCTCGGGATAATGTAAGCATGCAAAACGCTGGTCTAATTCTAATTCCCAAGAAAGGTATGCATCAGGGTTATAGCGACCATCAAATGTAGGAACATGTAATTTCAGCTTAGCAACATGGTCATCATCACGTACCAGCGGACGAGGAGGTGGACGGCAAATGTAGGGCCGAGGACGACCAGGTGGCTGATCAACTGTGAAGTCGTCCGCGTACTCGGCCTCGTACTCATCTTCCCCGTAGTAATCATCCTGCTGTGCATCGCGGGCCTATGTAACACCCGTAGCTCCTGCAGCAGCACCCGCAGCCGAAGTTTGGGCCGAGTGATGTAGAACACATTGTGCACGTCCCCCAACGGCCGGTGTAGGAGCCACGCGAGTCGGTTGTGGCGGAGGCGCGCGAGCCGGTGGTGGAGGTGGTAAGCGTGCGAGCACCTCCTGGAATTTAGCGTCGAGTTTGGCGGTGAAGGCGGTCTCGAGTCCCTCGAGTTGCTCCATCGTGTCACTAAAACGCTTGTCCACATCCTGCATATGATCAGATAAAAGTTTGGTGACGTGAGCCTGCAAGGCTTCACCCTCCAGTGGCTGTGGCGCGGTGTTGTCTGATGGCATGATTAGTACTCAAAAGCACAGTTGTAGGGTATGGATAAAACAGGAACAGGGGTGGAAAACGCTTAATCTGTCAAGCAAACCAACACTCTTACCCGTTCTTACCCTGCAGCAGGTGGCGATCAGCAACCGTCGTGACCAAACTTCAGGAAGATTGAATATAGCGATTGCCAGGTGGTGTCAACGCACGGTGTAGGAATATGTGGAGCTCTGGGTGGCTGCAATATCTGGAGCAACAATTTCAAAACAGCAATGCAAGGTTGAATAACAGCTCAACGACGGTACTGTACTGGTCCTAGACTAGCCCAAGCTAGAGACGCGAGCCAAGAACACTAAGGAAGTCACAGCGTGGCACCACAAGCAGGAAAAGATAAGTGAAAATCTGCAGGAATTTTCGGATCCGGAACTTCAGAGGGCAAAAACTCGGCCTTCCCGGCCTTTTTTGGGAGTTCTGAGTGTCGCACAACTACATAGTTGTTGTGGTCACATAGATCTTTTCGCTGCGAGCATTTTGAGTGGTCGCACGTCGAAAACGGAGTTCGTATGCAAAAGTTATGGCCAGTTGAAATTTGCTGTCGAAAACCGTCAAAAACTGACGAAACTGTCCAATTCGGACTGAAATCGGACTGGACTAGTAGGAACGGGTCAACCCGACTTGGATGCGGAGTTGACTTTTTTTTTTTTTTTTTTTGCTCTCCTCTCCTCTTTCCTTCTGGCCGAAACTTTCTGGAACTCTGATCAAGTCACAACTCGGATCGGATCTGCAAAGATGGGAAACAAGAGTAGGAAAACGAAAGGGTGTATGACGGTGGGGATAGCGGAATCGGTGGTCGCGGTGGTGATGGCGGAATCGGTGGTGGCGGTGGTGATGGTTGTGACCTGAACTCGAAACTCTAAAGAACTAGACGTAAAACCAGCACTAGACACGACGATGCAGACTAGAATTCAACAATGCAAATACTGAAAAGAAAAGATGCAAAGGCTCGAACTGTTTCTGGGAAAAGATCTAGTCCTAATATTTTTGGCTTTTTCGTGGATTCTAGGTATAAAGATGCAATCTAGACTACGAAAATAGTAAAACTCACCGATCAACCTGAAATCTGATACCACTTGATAGGGTAAAGGTGCCCGATCTTTCGATGAGACGATATCTATCGATTATGGTGGAGGTCGACGTTGATGATCCGACTACAAACGTGCGAGACGTTGCGCCTTAGCAATCGATACACCAACTTCCGAGGCTATTGATCACGCCGGAGCTAGATCAACCTGATCACGAGGATCAATTCCTGCAAGCAATCGAAGAACAAGCAAGAATTATAGTTGCAATCAAGATATTGCGAATAAAGATGAAGGCTTTATTGAAGAGGTGGGATTCTGTCTGTGCGTAGTACAAAAGGTCGATTTGACACTTGTGCCTATGGCGAAGAGTAGCTCGTGGCTAAGTCTTTAACTAAACAAAATCCAAGTTCTAATGACGGCTAGGAGGAGGTATATATGAGGGAAAGGGCAGGGATTTCCGTATAGCCCTAGATGGGCCAATTTCCACTCAAACAGCCTCCAGAAAATCCCTAAAATACCTATGACAAAAATACATGGGTTTAACCCATAAAATAAGGTGACTCAGCACCATATAAAGCCTTGGACAAATTTTATGATTGAGTAACTTGTGAATTTCGTCCAAGCATCCTTGCAGCATTATGGTGGCTTCAAAGTTCTGAAATCCTCACTTGTAGCGTCATCCTGAATCCTCACACGATTGCTGCCATCCTCTCCATGCATGATCATGCTCCAATGCTTGTCCCTCTCATCCGTGCTAGACCCATCATTCCTAAGTAATATAAACACATCTGATTTAGGCAGCATCATATTCTCATGAATATTAGGAATAGTTCCTAGAAACGAAAGTACCTGATAATTTAGTTGGCGTGCACGAGCTCTTGTGAGAGGTCCTTGGAATTGTGGAATGTGAGGAAGTGTGGCTGTAGGTGCAACGGTTGTATCAACCGTAGGGATGTCCTCATCAGACCCGGATATGTTATGCATCCATTGCTCACCCAAAGAGCAACGACAAAGTGGAGCATGCCAATGCAGAGGTACTACAAGGTCTTCGGACCACAACCTTCAACAGGTTCGAGGGTTGTGGCAAAAACTAGGTGGACCAAGTGCCCTCAGTACTGTCATCCTTACGGACCATGGCCACGAGATCAACCGGTGAGACCCCGTTTTCACTTGTGTACGGGGTCGAAGCCATGTTGCCCATAGAGCTTAAATATGGTTCTCCTTGGATATGTGCCTATGATGATCACAAGTATGCGAAAGAACATCTTGATGATGTCAACTTCCTTGAGGAGATTCGTAGTCGGGCAATAGTGAGGTCTGCCCGCTATTTGCAAGGGTTGTGCCGGTATCACAGCCGACGCGTCCATTCCTGGGAGCTCCACACGGGAGACCTTATGCTCCGGAGGAAGCAAAACTCCTCTGGTCATAAGCTCTCCCCAAAGTGGGAGGGACCTTACAGAGTGACGCATGTCTTCTGACCAGGATGTGTGAGCCTGGAAGATAAGGATGAAAAACCTGAGCAGAACTCGTGGAACATCGAGCGTCTCCAAAAATTCTATCCTTGAAGTGCCAACTCTTGTAGTGTCCCATGTTACTGCGAACTACAGAAATGCGAACATAGAATAAATGTAGAAGAAACAATGTGTCCACGAGGACGCCCGCATGGAAATCACTATAAAGACGGGGGGACGACAGAGTGCCTACCCCTCGCAATTTGTACCCCGGTAGCAGATGTTCATGCTCGCCAAAAAAGTCGGGGGTAAATCTCATTTACCCACGCACCATCAATAAAGCCTAAGTTCACTAAACACCTTGGCATTGCCGTTAGTCTTTACAAGCAGTCTTGAGACTTCTTGACATTTTTCTCTTAGCTGCAAGCAGGGGGCTATATGCCTCTATATGTTGTTGCCATGCCAGAAGAGCAGCGGTGTGTATGGACCGAGATGATGCTCAGGTAAGCGCTACCGGGCACTGCTTGCACATAAGTTACAAAATATCCTTAAGTCTGGGGAGGAATGCGGTGATACTGGATTTCATGCTTCTATGGATTTCTGTGGATTTTAGATTGGATTTCGGACTTCTGTGGATTTCTTATTTTTGGCTATGATGAAAAACCAAGTACTCGGAAATTCTCCCTGGGAAGTGTGATCTTGGATGAAGGGGCTATCTGGATGAATTAATGGATGCCTATCTTACTAAATTCCAGTGCTCCCGGAAACTCTCCCTAGGAACCTGAAGCAAGGCAGCTAAGTTTTTCATTCTTGGCATTGTTTCAACCAATGTCGCTTCGTCCATGTTCATTGTCAAAATGCACGGACAGGTACAAGGAGTGAAAAAAAGAAAATACAAGGAAAAAGGCATAATGTCTCAAGACTTGGGCAGGGCCCGGGACACTCGCCTTTTCAAGTCAGTGATAACATGAGCCACAGCTGCCCTAGCGGCATCCCAAGCATCCTTCCCCTCCTGGGTGTCATCGAAGCCCTCGAAGAGGCATGGAAACAGGAAGCTGGGGGCGAGATGGTAGACACGAGGGAGAATGGTGGTACCGACGATTTCAATGAGTGCTCCCCCTTTGCCGCCAGGCTCTGCTTCAGCATCCCGGGGAGGGCTCCAAGCAGCCTCAGCGCGTCCGCATACCAAAGAGCAATCTCTGATATCGGACCAGCCGGGACAGGGCTGGGGAGGAGCCGTAACTCTGCTAGAGCTTGGGACATCCTCTCCGCGGTCTTGCGCAAGCTTGCGGCGTCGGACTCAGCCTGTGCTTCAAGCTTGAGCTGAGCCTCGGAGGCATGTTTCCCCTCTGTGCGTGCGTCTTCTAGAACCTTCTGTGTGTTTCCTAGGGCAACCTCCAGCGCCGGTATCCTCACTCCTGAGGCCTCTAGCGACACAGTGGCTGCCCGGAGATCGCCCTCCAATGCATTGGCATGGGTAGTTGAGGCTGGCAGACGCTCGTTCACCGCTGCAAGTCGCTTCTGAGCATCTTCCTACGCCTTCGCCTGGGTCTCGAGGACGGCAACGGAAGTGTGCAGGTGTGCCACCTCTTCAGGGGCAATACACAGCTGAGCCCATAGGCTAAGGAGTTCCTACTGCTCACGCGACAAAGACAAGTGCTCCACATCGATATCCCGCCGGATACTGTAGTAGTGCGCCCTCAGGCCTGCGGCCCAGTTCTCCAGATCCTCCATGGCCTGCACCAACCGATGCTCACGCTCCTCCATGCTGGTAAGGAGGGTGCACGCCGAAGCATATGGTGTAGGGCCCATGAAGGGCGGCAGGTGTGCTGGAGGTGCTAGCCGGGGCACCAAAGGGCCACTTCCCATATGAGCGGCGGTTTGGCAGACCCGCAATCGAGGCTTGCAGAGCCTGCGGGTTCCGAAGAAAGATCGCTCGGCCTCACCAGGTTGTCGACCCGCTCGCCCTTGATGGCGGGCTCCACCTGCTCCTCCTCCAAGAAGAACTGGGCACTTGAAGGAGTCAAGAATAAGGAGAAGATATTCACCCTGCTTACCCTGTCAACATGCTTAGTCGAAACAGGAAAGAATGGGCAAAGAGGAACAGTACCTGCCACGGGAGAGGGGAGCTGCTCGGGACCAACCTCCGTTGAGTCCCCGGTGGCTGTGCTTGCCCCGGGAGCAGTAGCAAGAAGATTAAAGTCGAGAAGACATGGGAAGGAATCCCTGGCAAGGCCAACTGAAGAGCAATTCGAAAGATTAAGGAGTTACTTGTTGGTGGTGGAGGCGCTTCCTTGCCGGGGGCTGCCCCATCCATGTCTCCTGGGTGGTCCCGGGAAGTTGAGGCCTCCCCTCGAGCTTTCTTGGCTAGGGGCTCTAGCTTAGCCTCCCTACAGCGGAAAAGCAGACCTGGTGAGAAGCAAAGTTCTGAAGCTAAGGTTCAACAAGCAGGAGGGAGTTCTAGAAGGCTCACAGGTGATCGTCAAGGTTGACGCCCGAGAGGCCTGCATCCCAAGGTGGAGAGGAAGTTGGTGGAGCTTCAGGTGCCGCATCAATGTCCACCACAGTAGCGGAAGCCCCTGTTCTTGTAGTAGGAACAGACTGCAGCGCGGGGAATGGTGCAGCGCCGGTGGAGCTTGGCGTATCCTCTCCGCCAGGGGAACCCGATCCTGGGCCTCGTCCTCACTCTCAGACGGGAGCACGAGCTGACGGCGGTGCCTCAGGCCATCCAAATCTGTCTGATCTGGCTGGCCTGGGCTAGCTGCTAGAGCCCCGCGGGCATCTCACGATGCCATCTCCCCCAGGAACTGGGCGCGGATGTGATCGCTGCGCTCGTGGAGGAGTTGAAGGTCTTCCGTCAACCATAAAGCCCCCTGGGTTCCCCCAAGAAGCTGTTGACACGCCGATCTAGCTCTGCCACGCTCAGACGACCCTTCTAGAGCCGGGTTGATATAGATCAACGTGATCCAAAGGGGTTTTAGGCCCAATCTTTCACGGCAATCGATAGAACAGCAAGATAGAAAAAAAGAAATCAATCTGAAATAGATCAAACTGATCTCTCTTCAATTCCTCGCGTTAAAACTGACCAGAATCAATTCCCACGCATAGTACAATATCAGATCTACAAGATCAGCAAGCAAACATGATGATATGCGCCCCCAATCATTGGGACTTTTCTGGTGTCTTCTTTAGCTCGAAAATAACAAGTCTGAACGATACAAGGCGGCTGCCATAACCCTATATGGGGTGACTCTCCACGCTACTTTGGCTGGGCTAGGCCCCATACCAAACTAAAAGCCCAAATGGCTAAAACACACTTGATTTTGGACAGGCCCAAAACCTTCACACACAAATAAAACCAAACTGAAATAAAAACATGATGCGAACTTAATTAAAATAGAACACCTAAATATCTTTGGCTGTAGCGCCTCGGCGAACATGAAACTCCATTGGAGGTGTACGAAAGTTGGGCTTCACATCATCTTCTGGAGGCACTTCAAAGCAGAATTGTCCAAGCTTCAGAACATAAGGAGGTGGTAAAATATTAGGAGTAGTAGCTATGCTCCCCTTATCACCCCCCCCAACTTGAAAGGAAACCGTCCTCGGTTTTGCCTTAATGTGTTGGACCTTGTTCTGTGTAGCAAACACGTCCACTTTGATATCCTTATCGAGCATAGGCTGCAACACATGACGCTTCCCCTTATGCCACAAGGAATAAACATTGGACCTGCCTTCATGAGTGGAACGCCTATCAAATTGCCACGGTCGTCCTAGCAGCACATGACATGCATCCATAGGCAAAACATCACAGACCACTGTGTCCTCATAATTATCTACTGAAAATTTCATGCGCACCTTATGTCTGACTTTCAGCTTCCCTGAATTATACAACCACTCAACACGATGTGGCTGTGGGTGCTTCCATGTGATAGAGAATCCACCAAACTCTTGCTAACAACATTTGTGTAGCTGCCACCATCAATAATCAGTTTGCAAGTGGTGTCCTTGACGATGCTTTGGGTCTGAAATATATTCCAGCGCTGCCCTTGGTCGTGTATGCGATCTTCTAGTACACGTTGCACCATTAGATTTTTTAAATTTGCAGCAAGTTCATACCCATCCACGATCACTTCAGGATTTTCCTCAGATTCCTCACTTGATGACGTATCAGCTTTCTCATCATCACTAGTAGAAACATAGCCATCATGTGTGAGCATCACCCTTTTTCTATTAGGGAAATCACGCTTCATGTGTCCTCGTCCTCCACAAGTAAAACACTCGATGTTTGCTATGGACTGCATAGATGCAGTTTTGGACACTCCAGATTTGGGTGCCTCGCTATGAGAAACACTATTAGAGCGTGGAGAAGGTGTCGTCTTAACACTAGGACCAGCAGCCTCAGTATGGGATCGATGCCATGAATTTGCAGGGGCTACAGCTTGGCGTCGTTTGAGTTGTTGCTCGGCACGCTCAGCCTGGTGCACAAGGTCTTCAGTATTATAGTAGACCACCATCTCCACACGATCTTGCACCTCAACATTCAGACCATTGAAGAACCTCGAAATTGTGGCCTCGGGGTCCTCTGTAGTTCCTGTATGTATCATTAGCAACTCCATCTCCTTGTAGTATGCATCAACAGACATATTCGCTTGAGTGAGCCGCTACAGTTTATGGTACACCTCTCGCTTGTAATGTTCAGGAACAAAATGACGCCGCATGAGTTCTTTCATACCTCTCCACGATGTTGGGCGATTGGGCATACGCAATATTTGGCTCCACCAAATCAGTACATAACCAGAGAACTCAATAGCAGCAAGTTGAATCTTCTTCTCCTCTGTATAATGGTGGGCTGCAAAAATATGATTCACGTGCATCTCCCACTCCAAGTAATCCTCAGGACTGCCTGTGCCAGAGAATGGTGGTATCAAAATTTCAACACGCCCAATACCATCATCCAATGGTACACAAGCAGCATGACCAACACGACCTCGATCAACAGGAAAAGCACGAACAGGAGCTGCAAGACGAGCATCAAAGTGAGGCTGTCGTGGTGCATAACCAAAATCATCCTCAAAATCAGCAGCAACACCTCCATGTATCGGTGAACCGGGACGGCGAGCAAAAACATCAACATGTCCATCTCGTTGTGGTGGCACATCTCGTAATGGAGCAGCATGATGGGGCTCTTCTCGCGCCAACGGATTAATAAGATTATCCGTCAAGGCATCGAGCCTACTAGTGATGGCCTCTAATTTGCTATTTAACCTCTCCTCCAAAGCATCTGTGCAGTCTTTGATGTACACACAGGTGTTGCCAAAACCAGCACGAACATTGTCGGCGAGATCATCTGCATACACCGGGAGGGTAACCTCCTTTGCCTTTGAGGCCGCACCAGCAGAATTTTCAGCAATAATAGAACCAGACATTTTCAGAGAAAACAGCAGTCGAATGCAGCTATCCGCCCGCACAAATCAATTAATTCACGTATCAAATCTGTCCTTTACTTTGCCAGCAGATCAATCTGACTGGATCGCCTAAAGTAAAATGTGTAATAGCGATTGATCCCAGGCTCAGATAGAAACCACAGTCGCCGGGGGCCAGACAATCTCCGTGGTCAGGCGAGCGACCCGCTCGGTCTCGATCGCCAGGCGTATCCTGGCGCCCCCGCGTCGCTAGCTAGCGGATGGGCCGGCCCACATTGGCTGGCACGAGCACCACGCCAGCGAGCGATCCCACAGCGGTGCGAGCGATCGCGGGAGGCCAAACGACCACCGGGCCTAGGCGCCCTGGAGCGATCCGGTGTCCAGCGCACGGACGTCTTGTCTATTTTTTTGTCTCGATCGGCTCGGGCAATGAATCATGGATCGGACTCTAGTGATACGGGAATTCGCGATCGGTCGCCTTGCTCCTCGATCGGCCGGCGGAAGCAACACACGATGTCGATAGCAGATATTGGTGGTGCAGGTGCAGCTACTCCATGTAACATCCCCAGTAACAAACCTTCAGAATATCCGCAACGAACAACAGATTCAGTGTCTTGGCAAATAGCTTCTGGCAGCAAAACTCTTCAGTGGAATAGGAGATAAATCTCAGCAATAAAATTGATCTTAACAAGAAATTTCGCCGTGAGAAACCCGATGAATCTGATACCAAGATGATACGGATCAACAAGATCCGAAGGGGTTTTAGGCCCAATCATTCACGGCGATCGATAGAACAGCAAGATAGCAAAAGAGAACTCGATCTGAAATAGATCAAACTGATATCTCTTCAATTCCTCGCATTAAAATTGACCGAAATCAATTCCCATGCATAGTACAATATCAGATCTACAAGATCAGCAAGCAAACACGATGATATGCGCCCCCAATCATTGGGACTTTTCTGGTGTCTTCTTTAGCTCGAAAATAACCAGTCTGAACGATACAAGGCGGCTGCCATAACCCTATATGGGGTGACTCTCCACGCTACTTTGGCTGGGCTAGGCCCCATACCAAACTAAAAGCTCAAATGGCTAAAACACACTTGATTTTGGACAGGCCCAAAACCATCACACACAAATAAAACCAAACTGAAATAAAAACATGATGCGAACTTAATTAAAATAGAACACCTAAATATCTATGGCTGCAGCGCCTCGGCGAACATGAAACTCCATTGGGGGTGTACGAAAGTTGGGCTTCACATCATCTTCTGGAGGCACTTCAAAGCATAATTGTCCAAGCTTCAGAACATAAGGAGGTGGTAAAATATTAGGAGTAGTAGCTATGCTCCCCTTATCACGGGTAGAGTCCCTGACCCCCGTGAACGCCCACATTGGATGGCCATGGTGCTGAAGGGGCGCCACCTTCTCCTAGAGGAAGGAGGTAACAAAGTGGCGGGCCATGAGGCCCTGACCACTCAGCTCTAGGATGCGCTCCATGGTGGCGTCCAGTTCACTATCACGTGGGTCAGCCTCCTGCCACTCGGCCTTGCTGGCCAGTAGGGCGCTAGGCTCGGCGTAGAGGGGGTCTGCCTTCGGCAGCCGCACCCAGCACTAGTCTGCGCGCCAGGGGTCCCACTTCTTTTGGGACATATCAATGGAGTCCCGCCCCCGGCCGTCGTGGAGGCGGAAGGTGAACCCACCGGACATGGCTCCCCCAGACTCCAACCTTACATTGTAGTAATGGTGGAAGAGCGCGATCGATGGGTGAACCCCCACGAAGGCTTCGCAGAGAAACTGGAAGATCGCCAGGGCCAGGAGGGAGTTTGGTGGAGCTGCGACAGCAGCAGCCCATACTCCCCCAGGATGGCATAGGGGAATGACAACAATGGCAGAACCACGCCCGCCATCAAGAAGCAGGCGAAGATGCGCACGTCAAGGCACACGCGGGGCCCGGCCTCCTTGGCGTCCATAAGGAGTGTGGCCCCGTGCTCATTGGTCTCATCAGTGACCCACCCCATGAGCTCTTTGGAGGGGATCTTGGAGCCACGGGGCAGGTAGAACTGCATTGTTCGCTGGATCTGGTCCGCCTCCTGCTCCTAGGTCGGCCTAACGTGCTTGGGGCCCATGGTGTTGCTGATGGTGAGGGACGCACGCGGAAGGATCTAGAAGGTGACGGACAGGAGGAAGGAGGCGGGGCGCGGTGGAAAGAGGAAGCGTGGGAAAAAATTGGGACTCCATTCGCCCCCTTTTGTAGAGGATGGGCGGGATCCCCCAATCCCTCCTGCTTCTGCATTAATCCCCACGCACAGTTCCCACGACTCCAATGCGTGGCAACCATTTCACTGCCCAATGCTATTTCCGTATCTTGCGGAATTCAAAGCACCAGGGGGAGCGCCAGGGTCACTGCGTGACCCGTTGGGCCTGCAGCGCACTCAAATGCTTTTCCACTGGCGTGTCAGGGCTAGGCGTGCCAGGCTTGCGCAGCATGGCTCGTCGCATCCAATGTGACTGGTCATGCCATTGATCCCACATGCCTGGATATCTTTTGGCCACACCTCAGCAACCAAGGAGCAACGTTGCTGGGGCACGGCCGGGGGCTACTATCAGCGCTTTGGGCCAGGAGGTCCCAACATTGGCCGCGTGGCCCATGTCGACCAAGAGGAAGCCAAAGTGCTGCCTCCCTTCAAAGGGACGTGTCGCGTCGTGGAACGGCTCGGCAGGGCGTTACCAGGCACCACTCAAGGCCCCTCCCCTTCCCAAGAGGGATGCGTAGCTGAGAAGGCTCTCTCCCCGGGTGAAGGAGAGAAAGTGTGTAGGAGAAGGCTTCTTCCCTTAGCGGGAAGGAAGGAGCAGTCAAGTGTGCATGGAGTCACACCCCTAAGTCATCAGAGATCAGTGTGTGGCATGCACCCCCTATGGCGGAAGACCCGTGTCCTGCCCCGGGAACATGCATGGTGAGCACGCGTCGAAAACCCACTACAATGGGCAAGCAGAAGAAATCATTACTTTTGCCAGGCAAGGTAAAGACTAACGAGACCGGCTGATCTCGTCCCAGCACGGCGTGCCAATCGGCATGGAGGACAGCAGGGCTCGCGGTGGCACTCGGCATGGCCACCGCATAAAGCCGCTTGACACTTTTCTAGCGTGCATCTCGGCCACTATGGTATCCCCTTGAAGTATACAAGGAGGACCATGCCACGGTCCTAGAGGAAACAAAAAAGAGAGCTAAGGCCGAGAGAGAGAGATATAGAGATCTCTGTCTTGGTAAGAAACCAAGTCCGGTGGCTTAGGGAGATAGTCTTTGAACCGCCGGCGATCTATACTCGCTCCACCGTACAACTCCATCATCAAGAAATTAGACAGGCTAGACGTAGGGTTTTATGCGAGATCCTCTCTCGCGGTCTGAACCAGGGTAAAAACGCCGTGTGTTCTGTGTGTACTTTCTGCCATGACGAAGGCGTATCATCCGTGCCACTTGCCATACAACCTAGGGGGGAGTCCCCCAGTGTCCGTGGATGCACCCACGACTGTGTGATCACACTATGAATATGAGAAAGCCGACAATAATACCACTCTATATACAACTGTACTTTCATATGTTCAAATCAAGGTTGCGGTCATTCACATATTGATAAGGGGTGGCCCGATCTTCTCAGTGAATAGGTGATGATGGTGGTGGCGGCTTGATGAAGATGGCGATGGCGACGTGGAGATAACTCATATGTAGCTGACGAACTCGTTGGTTGTTCCCCTGTCGCCAGAGGCTACCGAGGGAAAGAAATATCACACGACAACATGGATATATAGGGTGGAGCTATAGGTATGGAATCCTAAGTATACCGCCAATGAGTCCTAGTGCTGATCGTGTAAAGAAACACCCAAGGAAACACACACGTGGAGATGAATGTGGCAAAGAAACTATAAGAACAGGAGATGTTGCAATGCACTCGAGAGATGCTAGCACAGGCTCAACGAACAGCCACAAGATTGCGCACACGCACGGCAGCAGCCTGCTAAGCACGAAAAAGCTAGTCTCGAATGGGTAAGCTCCAAACACAATGCTATAGAAAGCTGTAGCTATGTCTTGCAAAGTGTGCAGACGGTATGCTATGTGGACACAGCGGCAGAGAAACTAACAAAAACCGTGTCGCGACAGAAGGTTTACGACGATGAAAATGGACGGCTGCAAAACGGCAGTGAGACGGTGTCGCGGCAGGGATAGACGACCTCCGCTCTGGTGCGAGCGAGGTGTTCCTGTTTTTTTAGGAAACCAATCAGATCTACTAGCCTACCATGCTGACTTATTATTCTTCCTCGATGGAAAGCACGAACACACACAGCTGCTGACCCAGGGAAGAACATGAAGATCAAACAGACCACATACAAAATCCTAAACGACAAAACTACCAAGTAGAATTGAACAAGGACTCTAGACTCCTACGATTGGAAGAAAGGAAACGGAGAAAAAGACGACCAACAACTAAAAGTCAACAACGGTGCAATCTAGGCTATGGCAAACTAAGAACCCTATTTTTTTGGCTTTTTCTGGATAGGAAATAAAACACAAACTAGACTACGAGATGGATTAATGGATTGCTCACCGAGGGAACCGTGGAATCTGATACCAAGATGATAAGGGGTGGCCCGATCTTCTCAGCGAACAGGTGATGATGGTGGCGGCTTGATGTAGATGACAATGGCGACGTGGAGATAACTCATATGTAGCTGACGAACTCATTGGTTGTTCCCCTGTCGCTAGATGCTACTGATCTTCAGCCCTATGGATATTCACAACACCACATGCTTGCACAACAGCCGTTCGACTATGGTGGTTTGAGAGCTACCAATTCCCAATGGAACGATAGATCTCATAGCAAGTTCAGTAGTAAACCTTCAGAGTGCAACACACATGAAGGGGGTTGATAATCCTTAGCAAAACACAAGAGGAATATCTAAGTTCAGATGAATACTTGCAGTAATTCAGCTGAGCTAGAGGTTTTTCGGTTTAATGTAGTCTAAGACCTAATCTAGGTGCTGCCCTCTATTTAAGAGAGGGGGCCAGGCCTAGGGCTGCAGCCAAGGCTGGGCGCCGACTAGTCCTTGTCCCTTTCCAACTCCGGTTCGACTCGATCACTCCATACGAACTGACCCAAAGTGGGTTCAGCCTTAGATGGCTCGCAGGCCTATTGGTGCGCCTGCCTTTGTGGCTGTTGATGCAGCAGCAAGGTGCTGGTGCACCTCCACCTTCATGCATGGCTGCCTGCCTCCCTCTCCTCCATCGTGGCCTCTTGCATGAACTCCTCTTCGGTCACCAAAAGTTGCAGCTCTTCTCCTACTCGCACTATTCCTTCTTCTTCAAACCTCAGTATGCATACACCCCAAGACTTAGGCAGTATAAAGTTCTCATTAATAAGTACATCAGGTTCAACTAGGAATAAATTCACCTGTTGTTCTAGTAGCTTAGCATGAGCTCTAGTGATAGGTCCAATTCTAATGTCATCAGTGGGAACCTTCTTTGCAGTAATGGTTTGATCATCATTAAGAGGTGAAGATGGAACAAGTGTAGGGATGTCCTCATCAGTTATATTAAAAAATATATAAAAGAATAAAGAAATGCAACTTAGTTGAGATTTGTTCACATTTGAGACCCAGTCAATTCCATTCAGACAAGTGCGCCAAATTACTAATTCAGGAATACATTCACATACTAGTTTTGTTTTCAACACATGCCCCCTGTTTTTGGTACAATTGAGTAGTCATATGAAAGATAAAACAAAATAAAAAGAAAAATTCACAAATGTAGTTATAAAGGTGTCATGAATGGGAGCGAGATTAAAAGGTGTTGTAAGGCATGGACTGAAAACTTACTGTCTTGTGTGGGATCCCAGCAGTGCATGGAACTGTCCCATTGGTCCACCGGATATATGATGCCACCATGTTTCATGGCATCACTATAATGTACATGCATCCTCAACATGTGGGGATGGTCGAGAAATTTCCACTCTTGGCTAACACCTTCCAGGTAGGCGAGTCCAGTTTCGAACAGCACGATGAGCGTATAATCCGCGTAATGTCTAGCTTTTGTAGGCACTTTGCAGATTACCATCTTCATAAAAAATAGGGTACGAGCCCATCAGGTATCTATCAGGAGGTATGATACCCAATCGATAACTTTCATCGCGCCGAATGTTGCAAGTACTCAACGATGGAAGGTTGATTTGTCGGCGGGTGTACAAGTTCGCCAATGGCCGCTCAGGTCGATGGCGATGATCCAGTGTCCATTCATGCTAACCTAGAATCTGTTGTCCATGAACGGAAGGATGGCCATGCATTGGGGATGGTCGAGGGGAACGACGTCGAAGACCGTGTCATGCGCAGTATTGGCATCATCATAGTGCCAACGGGTAGGATTAGGCATCAGCAGGCAGGGTCCATCCTAGTGGTGTAGATCCATACTGGAGGCAACCTGGCGGCATAGCTCCTTGGAGCATGCGGCCAGCCGAACGATGTTGCTAATGTCTAGACGCTCAGTGATGAGGTCAAACATTTCGCCGGTGAGCTTCCCCCAGCTGTCGTCATACCAGTTGTTGCTCGATGCCGCCATCGCGTGCAGTTGGATGTAGGAGGAGGGTGGATGCAAGGGTGATTGGGGTTTTGGAAGAGAGGGCGCTGCGGTGTGACGAGAGAAAGCTGTGAAAATGGGGGATCTAGAGGCTGGCGAGTGGAGAACGATGATGGAGGTCAAAAAGATGGGGAGGCAACAAACAAGATGACGGGATTTTACACTGGCTCGTATGTGTTCTCCGGTGTTGGCACGCAAAACTGCCACTTTCGTGACGATAAATAGATGCTTTCCGACCAAAGCAACAAAGATCCTCTCGTTTTCATGGAGGAGAAATGACCGTTTTTCAGGACAAAATGGCAAAGATTCGACCAAACCCTAAGACTGCTAGGGCCGGCAGAGAGGAACAACAAAGAAACAGAAATGTAAAAAAGATAGATGCATATTTGTGAATATCGATTGGCTGGGTTCTCCAATCGGCCGTATGCCCACAATATATTGGCAGCCTGGTCTATAGCAGTCACAAAGTCGTATACGGGAATTGTTTCCTTGGCGTGCAAGCCAAATATATATTCCTAATTTCTAATCAATCTGGCCTAGCTTAATTCTAGTACGAGCACGTACGACCACCAAATATGGAAATCTTGATGCACTTCCTGTACCTGACATGGATATTTTGCACAGATTTCAGTCTCATGTCCGAAAGAGGCCAACTGGTCCTATCCACGAGGACTTGTCCTCCCTCAGTTCGGTCACCATGTATAAATCGATCTCCTAATCTAGCCAGAACGTTCATAGCAGCTCCAAGGTTAAGTACAAGTACGATTCTGCTCGAAGGAAACAATAAAATATTCCAGCAAGGACGCTAATGGCATGAGATAATTAACATCAACTATGCATATGATTTTCCTTGTTGGCTTTTCCATAGCGACTTGTACCTTCAACATGGCATCTGATATTTACTCGCATTTGTCCTTGGTAGCATCGTTGTAGCTCAAAACACCCCCAAGTTTAGCTAAGAGTTGTTTAAGGTCCATGCAAAAATCCTGTTACAATTCTTAAACAATACATCAGCTTGATTATTGACTATATTAATTTGGCTCATTATACTAACTGAGTAGCCAAATTATGTCATCAACACATGCCCCCTGTTTTTGGTACAATTGAATTCACCAAAAACACTATAGTGATACTCGTGGATGAGGTTGATCATTCCACCAGCCATATCGTGGCTTGGTCGATGTCCAGTGAACACATCGGCCAAAATTTTCTAATTAAAGTGATATCCAAATAACTCATCAGCCAATTTTTTGCTTAGGGCGATATTTCAGATAGTTTATTGGCCATTGTGTCATCAAGCTTCCTGATATGGGCATGAAGGAGGAGGTGAAGCCCAATTTTAGGACTCCACCAAGATGAGGGAAGCTCGCTGCAGATTGGCACGCCAGGACGACCTACGATATGAAATAATTTAGTCTAAGGTTGTGTCAGTAATTTACATATCTGTTTATGTTATTTCGTAGCCAGGTCATGTTATGGGCCACTTAGGGTTTTGTGTGTGTTGGGTTTGGGCCTGTCCAAGCCCAATAGTTTTCTGGCCGTCTATATAAGGAGGCCAGCAGTCTAGGGTTTAGGGGAGTTCAGTTGTTTAGTCTAAAACTATCGTGTGCTCCACAGTGTATCATCCCTCCGGGGAAACGGCGCTGCCGTGTTATCTAATAAAGTTGCTGCGGAGGTTCTTGTGTTCATCAAGGATTGTCGTGCTTTGGTTTGAGGCGTGGTGTTCATCATCACGTTGCTTGCTGGATTCTTCCTCGTCTTCAGGTGACGTTCTTCACGTTGTTGGAAGATTTCTATCCGGGTAGACTCGCTGTGAAAGATCGGGACAAAACTCATAGGATCACCGGCGTGATCCTTATCACTTCCTGCCACATGCTAAGATAGTACCTTTTCAAATACTTTTCATTGAGAGCTTTGGATAACTTTTCTTCTTGCAAAGATTGTACAAAATATGAATTTTAAGGAAGAATCTCTACAACTCTATATAGGCCTTCCCAACTCGGCCACCATTTTGCCAATTTTTTAAATATTTAGTTCCTATAGCTCAGACTCCTTTCAATGCCAGAAGCAATCTTATAACAAAGTCGGCCAATACAAATTTGCTCTTTTCAATGGCATCATATTTCATGAGCCGACTGATGTGTCCCGCATAGCTATTGTAGACTGATCAGAATCCAAGCACTTTAAAAATAAATTGTCTATTGTTCGGCGATACAACTCGTCATTCAACAATGTATAATTCAAAGCTTGTCGCCGAATTTTTCTATCTCTCGTCTGACTTGGATCTTTTAAATGAATAACTAAAGAAACTTTCCAATTACCTGGCTCTAAACTATTTTCTAATTCGGTAGTTTGTGACTCATATACCGAATTTTGATTGTCCTATACTACTAGCTGCTGCACTTTACTAGGACTAGCTGCAGCGTGTACTGCACCTTCTTTGTAGCATAATGCTAATAGCCGAACTGAACCAGAAATAGCTGCAGGCTGTACAAGTTTAATATCTAACAAATTTTCATAACAGCTAGCATCGGTCTTTGTACTATGATTTTTTCCTTTGCTAATGTAGTAACCAGATTCTTACTGGGCTAGGCAATTAGCTCTAGAATTTTCTACCTGTAGGTATAAGGTTGCTCGTAAAAGTATGTAGATACTTAATCATGTCCAAACATCGGTCCAAGTAGCTATTTAGTTATCTGTCAAAACACTGAAATTCGCTTTTAATTTATTGCACTACCTGAAGCGAATCCCTGAAAAACATATGTATCCTTAACACACATGTCTACTTGTATAAAGATATTCTAAGCAGACCGATGTTTTATAAACAAGATTGTTGAGTGAAATTAAAACAATAAAATCGGCAATGCATCACATAGCATCCAACGATTCATATGCAAGTGATATTCTATTTTCATATAATCCTATCACTAAGAATTAGTTGTTGTACACATATACTAGAAAGTTGATAATGCTGAAATATTATACATGTATTACTGTTTAATAAACATATACCGTTTTTTGGCTTCGAGCAAGTGATGGCTTAGACATGAATGATGTACTCCTTCTCGTCGTCTTCTTATGCCAAAGACCCGGTGATAACTCTATATTTGTTGTTCTGATCGGCTTGTTACCAATCAACCGATGTGTCTATAAACGTGATGCAGGATGGATTATCTGCCTAGATCAACACCTATATCAGCAACTTTATCATCAATAGGTTCATCATTTTTATTTCTGAATTTCCATTGGCGACTATGTCATCTGCATCTTTCCTTTCTTCCACGGAAATACGCTTCTTCTTCAAAGTCATCTTTGGAGGCACCATTGGTCTATCTCGATTGAACCACTTGTTACGCTTCTTCTCGGCGATCTCTTCTATACTTTCTGATGCTCGTAGTCGTTGTACTTGCCGATTCTGTGTGTGCCTGAGCCCCGTCGGGCACCATTGAGGTCATGATTTTGTTTTTGGTGTGACTAACTTAATTCTGCTGCCCCCAAGTTTCTCGGCCTATACTGTAGTTTTTGGGGCAAATATTTTGTCCGTGGCCCGAAGGAACTCTCTGTTGATTAAATACGTGACCAGCTTTAACTCCATGGGTGTCTCTATTGCTTAAGTCTCCACGTTGTGCATATATATTAGTACTAGTACCAGACCTAACAACCATTGGAGATAAACTTGCCGAAACGGCATGCATGCTAGCCAATTCAAATTTCGTACTTGTACGTGTACTAGAGGTTCCAACAAGTGTATTATCTGTTCTGTACCGGTAACTATTCCTTGAACAGAACCATAACCAAGTACATAAACATGAATTGTTTTTGGTTTAGGAACATCACCTTCAGCTGACTGGTGTTCCCGAAACTTCAGATCATGACCAACATCTAAATTCTATGATCTTTATACGGGCTGTGGTTCTGAACACTTCACCGGCACCCACACACGCTTGCGTTCAAAGTTATAATTCTTGCCATCAGCAATATGTACCGGTGATCTGCTTGCTTGGACAGCAATTGTATCATGCGACCTAGCTCTCTGATTGAAACGAGGCCTTTTCTCATGCATACCTGGTCTGAACAAATGCATCGATGGGATCCATCCCGGCTGGAAATAATCTGCTGGTCATATATGATCTGGAGTCGATGGACTGAAGCCCCATGGAGGATACTGATGATACATAGGCGGACAACCTCAATATGTCGACAGCACTGGAAAATAAGGTTGTTGGTTACATGAATTTTCTCGCCAACGCTCATGCCCCCATGTCGAGAAAGAGACCTAAGACGCTTATTACCTCCAAGCCGACTAAACACGTTGTTGGCCTTACACTAAGTATATTTGTCCAACAATTGTTTAACATTCCGCTTTAGCTTTGGAGCAATTTTTCTCTTTGTTTCATGGACTTTCTGCACACCTACTTCGAATTTTTTTGATTTGATCATCCTCATTGCATCATTAATATTAATGAAAACATATTTCCCTTTGGTAGATTCGGCCTGATCTGATCGAATAAGTATTTTCTTGTTGTCAAAATCTATCACGTTGGGAGAATACGATTGTTGGATGACCTGAACAATATCTTGCCTTGCCTCTTGATGATTTTCCATCTTCTTGTCTTCCTTCTTTTCTAGATCTTCTGATTCTTCACTTTGATGCTCATTTTCAATCGAGGATGGTTTGGCTATATTTTCATTTTGTAGATGCTTATCAATTTCTTTGGCACGGAATTCATAGGGCACATGTAAGCTCCCTTACATCCAGAAAAATCAAGCACCTTTGTTTCACATTCACCATATTCTTGCTCAACAAAGCTTGTATCTATCGGGTTGACAAATTCAGCGTGTGTGTCCGACTTAACTTTACCCAACTTTAATTCAGCTTTAACTAAGTCGGTCATGATAGATGAGTCAATCATCTTTTGTTGATTCAACTCGACACATGTATTGTCCAACCCGGCTTTCAGAACCTTTTCTACAAGATCTTTAGCCCACTCCTTTGATGATCGCTCCTCGGATCTCTCAATATTTTTCGGCAATGACACTTGGGTGTTACTAAAATTCTGCATTTGTTTAGGGGGTGTATCATTGCATGTAATATATTATCTTAATTAACTATAGTCTTTGTGTACGCTATTATGCAGATTTAAGATGCTCTAATGCAACAAAAAAGGAATCTATGACATTGGGTTTGTTGACCCATATATCGTTAATGAAAAGATGTTACAAGCTCACCCCAAAGATGTGGAGCATGACATGTTCACATTTTTTACCAAGCAAAGTCTTAAAAGGAAAATTTTATTTCCTTACAACTTCAAGTGAGTATTTCTATCTTGTACACATTCTTTTTTGCTTACTCGATGTTAAGTGTAACTGATGAGTTATGAATGCGTGTCTACAGTTTCCACTGGATTCTGCTAAAGATTCAATTTGACAAATCCAGAGTTCAAATCATGGACTCATTGGATAAGCCCGAAGCCCTGTGGAGAGACATGAAAGAAATGCTGCAGAAGTAATTTCAATCATTACCGCACTATATTGGACCCTTTCATTAATTTCCTGATATCAAATATTTAATAACTCATTTGTTCATTTTCTTTGCACTACAGGGTTTGGACACGTTGCAGAAGGAAGATAGTAGGTCAATTCGAAGAACAGCTAACTTTTAGAAAGATAAAGGGTTTGGAGCAGCCACCGGGGACCAATCTCTGTGGATTCTATGTCTGCGAGTACATCCGGTGGTACACTAGTGAGCGGAGAGCATGTTCCTCAGACTTTGATGTACGCAAACAATATTCACAGTTTTCTTTTATTATCATTAATTGTGTTGATTTTCATCCAACTTATATATATCCATATTGATCTTCTTAAAGTTGTTAGTAATGCGGGAGAAGCTCCTACCAACCCAGTGCATAAAAGCAATTCAAGAGGAGCTGGCGGGATTCCTGATGAGGGAGGTCATCGATGAAAAAGGAGAAAACTATGTGGAGGACGAGGAACACTACATGTAATTTAGTGATCTCCATGTAATTATATGGTTCTACAGAAATTTAGCTTGTTTGAAACTTGTTTGAAAAATAGTTGTACAGAGACTTGTTTGAAATTGCAGTATATACAGTCGCAAGACATCGTATAATATTATATATGCATCAACGTGTAATATGTATGTACTAGTCGTAGAATATGGGTATGGAAACTTGCTTGAAATTAAAGTGAACCGTAACCATAAACCCTAAACCTATAATCTGAAACCGAAATGAAAAAAAACACTTTAGTCCCAGTTCGTGTTACAAACATGCCGATGACAGGTTGCCTCGGGCCTTGGATGAGCACTGGCATCATAATGAACTTCCGCTTCATGCACAACCAAGGAGGAATGTTATAGATGCATAGAGTAATGGGCCAAGTGCTATGACTAGAGCTCTGCTCCCCAAAAGGACTGAAGCCATCTGTACTTAGACCAAACCGTATGTTCCTTGCGTCACCTGCAAAGTATTTAAACTTTATGTCGATCTTTCTCCATTGAGACCCATCAGCGGGGTGTCTCAACATCCCGTCTGATAAATGGTCATCTTTGTGCCATCGCAATAACTTGGCATGCTCTTTGCCTCGAAACAAACATTTCAACCGTGGTATTATAGGAGCATACCACATCACCTTGGCAGGAACCCTCTTCCTGGGGGGCTCGCCCTCAACATCACCAAGGTCATCTCCTCTGATCTTATACCGCAATGCAATGCATATCGGGCATTCAGTCAAATTCTCGTAGTTACCGAGGTAGAGGATGCAGTCATTAGGACATGCATGTATCTTCTGAACCTCTAAACCTAGAGGGCCTTCTTTGCTTCGTACGTACTGGTGGGCAATTCGTTATCCTTTGGAAGCATATTCCTCATCATTTTCAGCAACTTTTCAAATCCCGAGTCAGATAGACCTTTCTCTGCATTCCATTTCAGCAATTCCAGTGTGCTACCCAGTTCTTTCAGACCATTTTAGCAGTTTGGGTATAAGGACTTTTTGTGATCCTCTAACATGTGATCCAACTTCTCCTATCCTTATTAGTTTCACATTCTCTCCGTGCATCAGCAATGGTCCGACCAAGATCATCAGGGGGCTCATCATGTGCCTCTCCTTCAGCTTCCCCTTTAGATCCCCCTTCAGCTTGCCCTTCATCTTCTCCCATCAAAGTATCACCGTATTCAGGGAACTCAGGATAGTTGTCATCATCCTCTTTTTCTTCATTTTCTTCCATTGTAACCCCTCTTCTTTGTGCTTAGTCCAACAATTGTAGCTGGGCATGAATATGTGTTGAAGCAGGTGCACGTGAAGAGTTTTTGAGGAAGAGTAATTCTTCTGATTCTCACACACACTACATGGACAGACAGCAAAACCATTCTGCTTGTTCGCATCAGCCACACGGAGGAAACCCTGCAAGCCCCTAATGAACTCGCTTGATACTCGACTACCGTACATCCATTGCCGGTTCATCGGCATTATTATGTAAGTATATAATAAACCAAATTAATACAAGAAATGAACTCACATTGCATATAAATCACATATACTCCCACATTACTCTATAACATTACTCCATAAATCCCTCTATTTTCTTGAGCATAAAAAGAACTATGTGCATGAAAAATGAATCTATAAAATGCCTCATACTTACAAGTTATTATTGCAAAAAATTCTACTCAAAAGTTATTATTGTAAATCACATAAGCTCACAATTACTCCCACATTACTCTCTAACATTACTCCCCAAATCCCTCTATTTTCTTGAGCATAAAAAAAGCTATGTGCATGAAAAATTTGTACTCCATACTCATTTTGGTCAACACATAAGTATACCACCTCTACACATATGCAAACTAAGGAATTAATTTAAGCTCAAATCAAATAAACTCCCATAATTACTCCCAAATTAAAGCCACAAATCTCACCACATCTAGAGCATTATATGAGCTATATTAGCAATTAAAGATGAGAGAGTGAAGTTGCTAACCTTTTGAAGCACTTGGATAGATGAAATAACTCAAAATCTTTGATAATTTTTATAAAAAAATTGGGCATGACCTCCCCACTCAAGCAGAAGTGTCGGCCACCATTACTGTACTGGCAGGCTCGGGGGAAGAGAAGCCATTTTGTAGGCAAAGGCCTTTAGTCCCGGGCCGTGTTAGAGCCCGGGATTAAAGGTTAACCTTTAGTCCGGGTCGTTAACACGGCCCGAGACTAAAGGCCGTCGCGCGTGGGGCTCCCGCCCGCCACCCCTTCAGTCTCGGTCCGTGTTAACGACCAGGACTAAAGGTCCATTACAACTCAGGACTGGGTGCTGGCCATACCCCAGCGGCACGAACCGGGACTAACGCCCCCTTTAGTCCTGGGCCAAACTGTTTGGGGACTAAAGGGGGCGGATGGAAGCCCTTTTTTCCACTAGTGTGGCGACTTGTACCTTCAACATGGCGTCTGATATTTACTCGCATTTGTCCTTGGTAGCATCGTTGATGAGGACATCCCTATTACACCACCATTATCTCCTGCTCCTATTGTTGATGAAGATGTTGCTGCGAAGAAGTCCAACGAGATTAGGATTGGACCAATTACAAGAGCACGTGCAAAGCTATTGGAACAACAGGTGAACTCACTCTTAATTGAACCTGATGTTTTATTTAATGAGAGCTTTATACTACCTAAGTCTATGCATCTTTGTATTATTAGGTTTGTTGATAACACAAGCATTGCACGAGGAGGAGACGCGTCGCAGCGAGATGAGCAAGACTTGAAGATCAAGTGCGCGAGGGAGGAGAGGGAGGCAGGCGCACCCGGAGATCACCAGAGCATCAAGTCTACATGAGAGAGAGCATGAGATGGCGCGCTAGGACAGCCTTCGACGCAATGTCTATGAGTCTAAGGCGCGCTACACTCATGGCCTGCGTGCCAAAATGAGCCGAACCCATGTATGGGTCGGTATGTACCAGTTTGAGTCGAACTGAGTCCGTTTGGGCCCAAAACAGGTTGGTTTTGGGCCAGGTCTTTGCCCAGGTCGCCCCGACCCCTTTAAGTACCCCTGGGGCGCCCCCTTGTGTCGTTTAGACTACGTTTAGATTACCCCCAAACATCAGAACGAAATTGCTTGTAAGCTTTCCTCTGAAATCATATATTCCTCTGTGTTTCGCTCGGAATATCTACCCCACTCCAAGTTTGTTTCGATCTGGAGTTTTGCTACTGAGAATTCAAGTGTGATCTGCTGTTCCATTGGGAATTAGGAGATTGCAGAACCGCTTCGTGGTCGGCGGCTACGTGCGCAGGTGTGTGGTGTCTCGAATATCCATAGGGTTGAAGATCTGTTGCATTGGCAACGGGGGAACAGCCGGAGAGTTCGTGTGCGTCTCACAGATTATCTACCAAGTTATCATCCATCTACATCGGCTCACTGAGAAGATCGGGCAACCCCTTATCATCTTGGTATCAGATTCCAGCGTTTACTCGGTGAGCATCCACAAATTCATCCCCGTAAATTCGTTTTTGTTTTTGTCCTATCCAGAAAAAGCCTACACAAAAAAATTAGGGTTCTTAGTTTTGCCATAGCCTAGATTGCATCGAGTTACTTGTTTTAGTCGCTGATCGTCTTTTCGCGTATCTTTTCTTCCAATTTGTAGGAGTCTAGGTTCACCGATCTTTTCTGCATCTTCGTTTCAGTTTTCGTCGTCGTTTGGTCAATCTTTGATCTCCTTCTTCTTCCATATACTGCTGGCTGTATACGTGTTCTTCACGATCAGCAATTGCCAGATCCGATCGGATTAGAATTCAGTCAAAAAAATAATATCTGGATCGCTGGCCGTTTGGCGCTTGACCTCAGAAACATTCTGTGCTCTGGCGTGAGAGCAAAAAAAAAAAAAAATCCGGATCGCTGTCCTTGGCGCTGGACCTCAGACTCATTCTGTGGTCTGGCGTGAGCACTACCTCAAAAAAAAATATTTTTTTTCTTTCTTTTTCCTCTTTGCTTTTTTTCTCTTTTCTGAGTCCACATATTGTCACTTTTCTTTGTCAGCCTTTAGTAAACCTTTCTTGGTGTCTAGAACCATCCTACGAGACTAGCGTGCTTAGTGCTCTACGGGCTGCTCTGTTCCGCAACCTTGTGCCCATTTTTGTTGAGCCATTGCTAGCGTCTCTCTTGAGCTTTGCAACACCGAGCGTTTTTCCGTCATACCTCAACTTTTTGAGCTCATTTTCAGAGTTGCATTGCCCCATTTATCTCCACCGTGTGCGTTTCCGTGGGTTCTTTGTCATACGATCAGCACTAGGACTTGTACTTTGGTGTAGTTAGGTATCCATACCAAGCCCCACCATATACCCTGGTTGTTGTGTGATAGTCTTTCCCTCGGTATTCGTTACATCACATCCGTGCACGTTTTTGCCTATACAAGTTGGTAAGCTCTTCTATTCACTTTGGAATGGTAAGATACCTCGCTTCTCTCAGTTTTGAGTGAGTTGTGAGAGTTCCACCATACACCTATTTTTGTTTGCACTAACCTACTAATCATGTCTGAGTCTGATGCTGTGCAGCAAAAAAAGGATCCAAATGAGGTCGTGCGTTGGAATGAATACGAAGCTCTTCGTGATACTTTGTCGAAGAGGTTCAATGCTGTTTGTGATAGTTTACATGACGATGTGCTTGCTGTTGACAATAAGCTGAATGCAACACATGATATAGCCACTGCAACACAAGAAACTGTGACCACAATTCAGCGTTCTATTGCAGATTTGACACAAGCTGTGCATACCTTGCAAGCTTCGTTTGATCGTCCACCTCACCAGCAACCACATGATCCTGAGGCTGCTGCGAGTGTCCAGGATGACAATCACGCACATGATGACACTACTGCTGCAGCTGCTGCTGGTCGTCGTGACGGTTTGCTTCTTGGTGGTCACGGTGGTCATGGGAATGGAGGCCGAGGTGCTGGTATTCCGCCTGGTCGTGGTTTTGCTCCTCTCGGCGCCCGTCGTCGCTTTGATGATGATTTTGGCCAACCAGCCAACCGTGATGATGATGGGCTGGGCAAACCAAAGTTCAATGTACCCAAGTTTGTTGGTTCTACTGATGTGGAAGAGTATCTCAATTGGGAGCTGAAGATGGAAAAACTATGTCGCATGCATGAGTACACCGAGGATAGAAAAATAAAGCTTGCATCTTCAGAATTTGATGGATATGCATTGCTTTGGTGGGATAATATTGTTCAGTCCAGGCTTGAAGCTCGAGAGCTACCTATTTCTACATGGAGGGGTATGAAAGAAGCGATGCGTGCTCGTTTTGTTCCCCGCAATTATATTCGTTCTCTCTATGATAGATTGACGAATTTGAAGCAAGGCCTTAAGTCTGTTAATGACTATCATCAGGAGATGGAGTTGATTATGCAGCGTGCTAGGGTGCGTGAACCAGAGGAACAAACAATGCAGCGTTTTCTTGCTGGTTTAACTTACAACATTCGACGCATTGTTCGGCATCACCAATACTTTGATATGACAGATTTGCTTCATCAGGCACGTGAGGCAGAATTGACATTGGCTGAAGATGCTAAATTTGGACCTCGCTCTACAGCAAGTAGAGGTCGTTTTTCCCCACGGACAGACCCTAGTGTGCCTACCTCTAGTGGTACTTCTGGATTCTGTGGTAATGCTTCCTCAAAACCTGATTCAGTTATTTCCAATGCCAAGAGAACATCACAACCTGCTGCAAGTGGTACTGGTTCCTCCAACTCTACAGCTAGAAATAGGGATATGAACTGTCATACATGTGGTGGCAAGGGTCACTTCCGGCGAGACTGTCCCAATAAAAAGGTTATGTTGATCAATGAGGAAACTGAAGAGTATGAGACAGGTGATGATGCTGATCCAAATTCGGATGAGGAGGATGATGATATGCTCTATGGTGATGCGTCATCACTGCCTACCATTGTTTGTTCGCCTAAGGTGCTGAGTGTGAGCCCAGATTCTGCGGAACAGCGGTGTAATTTGTTTCAAACAAAAGCTGTTGTTGGTCCTGGCAAGGCGTGCAAGGTTATTATTGATGGTGGGAGTTGTCGCAATTTGGCTAGTAAAGAGCTCTGTACAAAACTGAAGCTCAAATATATCCCGCACCCCAATCCATATTTTATTCAGTGGCTAAGTGATAGCGGAGAGATGAAGATCAGCCACATGGTGCGTGTTGAGTTTCAGATTGGACCATACAGAGACACCGTCGAGTGTGATGTGGTTCCTATGACAGTATGTCATTTGTTGTTGGGCCGCCCATGGCAATATGATCGTGATGTCCGTCACAATGGGAAAGCCAACACATATCAGTTACATTGGCGTGGCAAGGATGTTACCTTGAGACCTATGACACCGCAAGCTATTGTAAATGAATCTCGTCAAAAAATTGAAGTAAATCTTGAAAAAGAGAGTGAAAGAGTAGATAGACGAGAGCCTACACTTCCGGTGAGGGAGAGCCACAAGCCAAATCTGAGTGTTAAAAGTATGAGTGAGGGAGCGCATTCTTTAGTCATGTTAGCCACCAAATCTGATCTGAGAGAGTTTCGTGAGGATCCTACAGCTGTTCCTCTTGTGCTTATGTACAAGGGTAACATTTTGGTTTCTAACGATATGACCCCTCTATCTATTGGTGTTTCTAATGTGTTACAGGAATTCAGCGACGTGTTTCCGGATGAGGTGCCTGCAGGTTTGCCACCTTTGCGAGGCATTGAGCATCAAATAGACTTGATTCTAGGAGCATCGCTGCCCAACCGAGCACCATACCGCACCAACCCCGAGGAGACAAAAGAAATTCAGAAACAAGTACAAGCGCTTCTCGACAAAGGTTATATTCGTGTGAGCTTAAGCCCTTGTGCTGTTCCTATTATTCTAGTTCCTAAGAAAGATGGTACCTGGCGCATGTGCGTAGATTGTAGAGCAATAAATAACATCACTATTCGATATCGTCACCCTATTCCACGCTTGGAAGATATGCTTGATGAATTGAGTGGTGCTGCTATTTTTTCTAAGATTGATTTGTGTAGTGGTTATCATCAAATTAGGATGAAAGAGGGGGATGAGTGGACAACAGCCTTTAAAACAAAATTTGGTTTATATGAGTGGTTAGTCATGCCATTTGGGTTAACTAATGCACCTAGTACCTTCATGAGATTAATGAACCATGTTTTGCGTAATTTTATTGGCAAGTTTGTGGTTGTGTATTTTGATGATATATTAATTTACAGCCGCAATGAATCTGAACATAGTGATCATATTCGACAAGTTTTGCAAGTGTTGCGTGATGCTAAGTTATATGGTAACCTTGAGAAGTGCACATTTTGCAAAGATAAGGTCATATTTCTGGGTTTTGTTGTTTCTAAGCATGGAGTAGAGGTAGATACATCTAAAATTGAAGCTATTCAAAATTGGCCTACTCCCATGAATGTTAGTCAAGTACGAAGTTTTCACGGTCTTGCTGGTTTTTATCGCCGTTTTGTGAAAGACTTTAGTACTATTGCTGCACCTTTAAATGAGTTAACTAAGAAAGGTGTCGAATTTGTATGGGGCGCAGCCCAAGATAATGCCTTTGATGAGCTGAAACGTTTGTTAACTTCTGCACCTTTGCTTGCACTACCAGATTTTACTAAGCAATTTGAGATTGAATGTGATGCTAGTGGCATTGGTATTGGTGGTGTGTTGATCCAAGAGGGTAGGCCTATTGCCTATTTTTCTGAAAAACTTTGTGGTGTGAGGTTGAACTATCCAGTTTATGATAAAGAATTGTATGCACTTGTTAGAGTTCTTGAGGTTTGGCAACATTATTTGTGGCCAAAAGAATTTCTCATACATTCTGATCATGAAGCTTTGAAATATCTGAAAGCTCAATCTAATTTGCATAGGCGTCTTGCTAAGTGGGTTGAGTTCATTGAGTCTTTTCCATACATAATTAAACATAAAAAGGGTAAAGACAATGTGGTTGCTGATGCTCTCTCTAGGAACATGTTGTTGACACAATTAGACATTAAGGTTCCTGGTTTAGAGAGTTTGTGTGATTTATATGCTACTGATCATGATTTTTCAGTGCCATATAGCATGTGTACTGGTGGGAAAGCATGGGATAAATATCACATCCATGATGGATTTTTGTTTCGTGCTAACAAACTATGTGTTCCAGAATCGTCCGTGCATTTGCTATTGTTGCAGGAATCACATGCCGGCGGTTTGATGGGTCACTTTGGGCGTGAGAAGACGCTACTCATGCCCGCTGATCACTTTTATTGGCCTAGGATGAGGCGTGATGTGGACAGGTTTGTCAAGCGTTGCATTACGTGCAACAAGTCAAAGTCCAACCTGAAGCCTCACGGTTTGTATACTCCATTACCTGCACCTACTACACCATGGGAGGACATTAGCATAGATTTTGTATTAGGTTTGCCTAGGACTAAAAGAGGCCATGATTCTATATTTGTGGTAGTGGACAGATTTTCTAAGATGGCTCATTTTATTGCCTGCCACAAAAGCGACGATGCGTCGCATATTGCTAACCTGTTTTTCAGGGACATTGTACGCTTGCATGGAGTTCCCAAGACAATTGTCTCTGATCGTGATGTGAAGTTTATGAGCTACTTCTGGAAGACACTTTGGGGAAAGCTGGGCACAAAGTTATTATTCAGCACTACATGTCATCCCCAAACTGATGGTCAAACGGAGGTGGTAAATCGCACACTTTCAACAGTGCTGCGATGCATGATCAAGAAGAACCTGCGTGAGTGGGAAGATTGTTTGCCGCATGTGGAGTTTGCATATAACAGGGCGGTTCACTCTACCACGCAGCTATGTCCTTTCGAGGTGGTCTATGGTTTCAAACCCATTACTCCTCTTGATTTGTTGCCTCTTCCTATCCAAGAGCGGGTCAATATGGAGGCATCAAAGAGGGCAGATTTTGTGAGGAAGATTCATGTGAAGACTAAAGAGGCTATTGAGAAGAAAGGCAAGTACACTGCAGATCGTGCAAACAAGAAGCGAAAGGAGGTCTTGTTCCAGCCCGGTGATATGGTTTGGGTACACATTCGCAAGGACAGATTTCCACAGCTCCATAAGTCCAAGTTGCTGCCCCGTGGTGCTGGTCCTTACAAGGTTCTTGCCAAGATTAATGATAATGCCTACAAGATAGATCTTCCTATAGCTGAGTATGGCGTGAGCAATAGTTTCAACGTTGCTGATTTGACACCTTATGAGGGTGAAGACATTGCAGCGTCGAGGTCGACGCCTTTTGAAGGGGGGGAGGATGATGAGGACATCCCTATTACACCACCATTATCTCCTGCTCCTATTGTTGATGAAGATGTTGCTGCGAAGAAGTCCAACGAGATTAGGATTGGACCAATTACAAGAGCACGTGCAAAGCTATTGGAACAACAGGTGAACTCACTCTTAATTGAACCTGATGTTTTATTTAATGAGAGCTTTATACTACCTAAGTCTATGCATCTATGTATGATTAGGTTTGTTGATAACACAAGCATTGCACGAGGAGGAGACGCGTCGCAGCGAGATGAGCAAGACTTGAAGATCAAGTGCGCGAGGGAGGAGAGGGAGGCAGGCGCACCCGGAGATCACCAGAGCATCAAGTCTACATGAGAGAGAGCATGAGATGGCGCGCTAGGACAGCCTTCGACGCGATGTCTATGAGTCTAAGGCGCGCTACACTCATGGCCTGCGTGCCAAAATGAGCCGAACCCATGTATGGGTCGGTATGTACCAGTTTGAGTCGAACCAAGTCCGTTTGGGCCCAAAACAGGTTGGTTTTGGGCCAGGTCTTTGCCCAGGTCGCCCCGACCCCTTTAAGTACCCCTGGGGCGCCCCCTTGTGTCGTTTAGACTATGTTTAGATTACCCCCAAACATCAGAACGAAATTGCTTGTAAGCTTTCCTCTGAAATCATATATTCCTCTGTGTTTCGCTCGGAATATTTACCCCACTACAAGTTTGTTTCGATCTGGAGTTTTGCTACTGAGAATTCAAGTGTGATCTGCTGTTCCATTGGGAATTAGGAGATTGCAGAACCGCTTCATGGTCGGCGGCTACGTGCGCAGGTGTGTGGTGTCTCGAATATCCATAGGGTTGAAGATCTGTTGCATTGGCAACGGGGGAACAGCCGGAGAGTTCGTGTGCGTCTCACAGATTATCTAACAAGTTATCATCCATCTACATCGGCTCACTGAGAAGATCGGGCAACCCCTTATCAAGCAAGCACAAATATATATACCTATGCACTACGGAATATGGTGGAATCACGCGTAATCCGTCAAGCGGTATACAAAGCTCTTACAAGTTCTTACCAAACAGGAGGAAGGTGATATGCAACCAGCAAGGATCAGCAACTCCCAAAATTGCACAAAGCGATTACCAGGTGTCGATACAAAGCACGTGCAGAAATATGTGGAGCTGTAGGAAGGCTTATATGGTAGCAAAAACAGCAAATATCAAAACAGCAATGCAATGTTGAAAGAATGCTCAACCATGGTACTGTGCTAGTCCTAGGCTATACCGTGCTAGAGACGTGAGCCGAGAACACTAAGAAAGTCACGGCGTGGCACAACAAGCAGAAAGAAACAGCTCCAAAGCAAGATATAAGTGAAGATCTGCAGGGATTTTTGGGTCTGAAACTTCAGAGGGCAAAAACTCGACCTTCCCGGCCTTTTTTGGGAGTTCTGAGTGTCGCACAACGTCGTAGTGGTTGTGGTTACATAGATCTTTTCGTACTGAGCATTTTGAGTGGTCGCACGTCGAAAACGGAGTTCGTATGCAAAAGTTATGGCCAGTTGAAGTTTGCTGTCGAAAACCGTCAAAAACTGACGAAACTGTCCAAATCGGACTAAATTCGGACTGGACTAGTAGGCACGGGTCAACCCGACTTGGATGCGGATTTGACTTTTTTTTTTGCTCTTCTTCTTCCTCTTGACTGCCGACCGAAACCTAACTCACGGACTCTGAAAAAGGCACGGATGAAATTGGGAGGAACGAACAAAATCTTATGTGAAGGCGGTGGCGGAAGTATATGGCGTGGTGGCAGAAAGATATGGTGGAGCAGTGGTGCAAGCGTGCGTTGGCGGCGGGACTATGGTGATTCAAACTTGAAACTCTAAAGGAATAGACACTAAGACCAGCAACTTGACACACGGATGCAGACACAAATTCAATGATGCAAACTGAAAAGACAATGCAAAGGCTCGGACGGTTTATGGGACGAGATGATCTAAACCCTTACTATATTTTTTGGCTTTTTCGTGGTTTATAGGTATGAACACAGATGCAATCTAAACTACGGAAACAGTAAATCTCACCGAGCAACCTGAAATCTGATACCACTTGATAGGGCGAAGGTGTCCGATCTTTCGATGAGATCTTGATATGTCGATTTGGTGGGTGGAGTTCGTGCTTGACGATCCGACTACATGTGCGAAGCTCGTGCGCCAATGCAATCGCTAGGACAATCTCCGGGAGTTACTGATCTTGCGGATGCACGATCAGCCTGACCAGCGAGGGCCTTAATTCCTACCTGAAATCGAGAACAAGTAAGAACTAATACTGCAATCAAGATATTGCGGATGAAAGATGTATGCTTTATTCAAAAGGTGGGATTCCGAATAGGCGGTCTTCTTCTGGTCAATTGGCCTCAAAAGTCGAGCTCGTAGTTGCAGCAATGGCTAACTTTAGTCTAAACAAAATCCAAGTTCTAATGACGGTACAGGGGGTATTTGAGGAGGAAAAGGTAGGGGTGCGACCAGCCATGGGTATGGTGGTCGAACGGAACCCTAACAGGCCTTTTCTCCTCAAATTCGGACTCCTAAAAGTGGCTGTCTTATTTGCTGCGAAAATTACATGGGCCTGGCCCAAAAATAAAAGTGACGCAGCACCATATTTATCTAAGGACGAATTTATGATGTAGTTCTTTGTATATTTCGTCCAAGTCTTCATCCTTCATTATGGCGGCTTCAAAGTTCTGAAATCTCCACTTGTGGCATCTTCTTCAATCCTCAAATGCTTGCTGCCATCTCCATGCACGATCATGCTCCAATGCTTGTCCCTCTCATCCATGCTAGGTCCATCATTCCTGAGAGTAACAAACATAGCTGATTTAGGCAGCATCATATTCTCATGTATGTGAGAAAGAGTTCCAAGAAATGAAAGTACCTGATAGTTAAGTTGCTTGGCACGAGCTCGAGTGATGGGTCCTTGTATGTGTTCCGCTGTAGGTGCAGCGGTTGTATCAATAGATGGGATGTCCTCATCAGTAATCAGGGATATCCTAAATAGGAGATAGCAAGCCTAACAATCTACACATGCATATTATTAAAACAAGAGAAACACTACATGCATAGTAAAACATCATTGGGAATTTTATGAACAAGAGTGACACTTGCCTTAGAAATTTCTGAAGATTGTACTTCTCTTAATCAACACACGTGGCTCTCCGTACAACTATAAGATAGAAAGTAACACAACATAAACACACCAATCAAGCAATATAATCAAACAAGACAACCAAAAGTGTTTATTTGTTTTAGCTTAGTCTTGATTTGTCTTAGTGATAATTGGACAAAAGATTCGGCATGAAGTTGACTTGATATGGATGGAGAGAATGGCTAAGTCAAAGACTTCAAAGGATTGATGGGGGTTTTCTAGATTGTTAAGAGGTGTCAAACACTTAGTAAAAATAGCATCAAGGGAAACTTAGGCTTAGGTTGAGAAGTTGGATAAATTCTAAGTCATGAGGTCTAACACTTTCATCTTCTTGACTTGGTCTCTCTTCTCTTGATCTTCTTGTCTTTCCTTCATCTCTTGTCTTCTCTTCAACTTCTTCTTTTTCCTTCATCTCCTTGTCTTCTCTTTCAACTTCTTGTTTTGCCTTCAACTCCTTGTCTTCTCTTCAACTTCTTCTCCATGGTATTGATATGGGAAAACTTCTATGTCATATTTGTTGGATGGGGTAGTCAAAATACTTAGAAGAATTTTGGGTAAGATGGGATTGATAGTTTTGCACTTGGGCAAGGGTAGAGAGTAGATTTTTCACTAAGTCATGGTAGAGTTGAGTGATCATTAGGACTTAGGACAATTCACACCATTTGCATAGTGGAACAAAAATCAAATAGCACAAATTGCATGATAGGAAATTGGGACTTGATATTTGCAAGGTGCTCATATAACACCACTATATTTTGCAAAAAGATGAACTAATGGAGTTGACTCTTGGAAAAGTGTGAAAATGTGTGTGAAGTATTCTGGTGGTTTTCTATTATCAAGATAATCAATTTTGCAAAAGGAAATGTGCCTAAAATATTTCTAGAATTAAATCTACAGGAAAAATACTCAAATCCTCATTTGAATTTGAATACTTGATAAAATTTGTCCAAATAATTTTTGCAGTAGTTCTACTAGACATAGGACAACAATATGATCCTATTTCAAAAAGAATCAACTTAAAAGGATTTATAGATTTTGAACTATATCAAAAACACTCAAACTCTCATATTTAAATTTGAATGTTTTCGAATAGTTGGAAAGTGAGATTTTATTTCAGAATTGTGTTCTACACATTTTTAGGAGTTCAGGGACATATTATTTGCAATTTTGGGATCTACAGAACAAAAGATATGGATTTAACAGAGTAATAGATAGATTTGATTCAATTTGAAAATGAATTCAATTTTAATACTGAAACTATAAGATTTTATTGCACTAAAAGATTCTACACTTCCTAAGCTTTCCATTGACATATTATTTGTCCAAATCCGAGTTGTAGAACTTTTTCTATGAATTAAACAAGATTCAGCAAATTTGAAACAATTTAAAACAAATTTGAATCAGGGGCACTCCTGGGCGTGACGCGTGGCGTGATACGATTCGCCCGTACCGATTCGGGCGGATCAGGCTTGACGGCCGTTGGATCTAAGTGTGATCGGGCAGACCAGAAACACCCGTACCTCTTCGGGTTAAGGTTTAAACCGGACCGTGCAATGAAGATCTGACGGTCAAAAGAAAAGAGGGAGGGGATTGCTCACCGGAGTTAGGGTTCCGGCGAGGCTGCGGCTCTGAGGTGGTCAACGGCAGGCTTTTGGAGGGCTCCAGAGGTTACAGAGGGGTGGACGGCGCGTGGCTCAGCGAGGCGAAGATGGAGGCGTGGTCGAGGAGCTCGATCGCATCCAGTAGCGAGGAGGAGGCGCGGCCGGAGTGGCTCTGGGCGGCGGTGAGCTTCGGAAAACGACGTTGGCGGCGTTCTTCTGTTAAATAAAGAGGACGGAGGGGATCAACGGGTGCATCTGGCTACTGGGAAGGGAGGGAGAGCAATAGGAGGTGGCAGGTGTACCAGATGTCGTCGGAATCGAGCAGAGTCGGCGGCGGATACTGAGGATCCGGTGAGGGATTTCATCGGTTTGGAGAGGAATTTCGCGAGAGAAAAGAAAGGGGAAAGAAGAGGGGGTCGAGGGGCTTTTATAGCCGGCCTGTCTTGGGGAGGGGGTTAGGGTTTAGGCGAGGGAATCAGCGATCAACGGCTCGGGAGCATGCCGTGCTCCTCGGGGTCTCTGGCCGGAGGTAGGTGGCGACCCTGACATGTGGGTCCCACATGTCAGTGGGGGTGAGAGGGGACAGGGTAACGATTCGGGGCTTTCCCCGGGCAGTCCGTGGGCTGAAAGGGTGCCTGGGCCGAAAGGGAGCCCCTGGCCTTTCTTTCTCTTTTTTTTTGTTCCTTTTCTTTTTTCCTTTTTCTATTTTCTTTATAACTTTTGCAAAATAGATTCAAATTCACTCAAACCACTTCTGAAAATTTTCTAAAAATTCACACAGCATTTTTAAAACAGAATAGACAAGTTTTGAAAATAAAAACAAGATTTTTAAATAAAACCTTCTAAATTTGAACTAAAGCATTTTACTTGCATATTGCAAAATAGAATTAGGGTTTTGAAATACTCCTTTGGAATAAGAGAAAAATGCTTTTAAGAAATAATATTTGAAATTCATTTTCAAACATGGTTTTTGAAATGCAAACTTTATTCCACATAACCCATTTGGCAAATGATTTCTTTGCAAGAATACTTGCATAGGTTTTGAATAAAAACAAGATAGCACTTTGAAATCCTATTTTCTCAAATGAGTTTTTCAAGAATAATAGAAAGCTTTAAATTAGGTTTTTTAAACAAAGCTTTTAAATAAACTCAAAAAGTTTTAAATCCTTGTGAAATTTCAATCAATACATACAAAACAAACGCAAAAATTTCCCCAAAATTTAATAAAATCCTAGGATGTTACAGACTACCACCCTTAAAAGAAATCTCATCCCCGATATTTGGAGAGGCTAGAAAGAATGTAGGGTTTGGGTTACTTAGGTGGCTACCACCCTTAAAAGAAACTTTTGTGGGTAGTCTAGGTATTGGGTTCATGGTATGCACATCTTGGATATGACTCGACACTGGGTCATTGTTTGTACCATATGCAGCTTCTACCTAAATTTCCAATAGGTGGGTGTCTATTCACAAACTTGGACACCAACCTTCTTCAAGGGTTGCTTGGGGATAACCTTGCTCCATTGTAGGGCTTCTATCCGGCAGGGTAGTTGTTGAACTACTTTGGATACTGAAGAGTCACTCTTTGGGTCAATCAGAAGACCAAGTTGGGATGTTCTCATAGCCTCATTTCACACCCTTTATTTGATTCTTCTTGGACTTTCATCTTAGGATTGAAACTTCTTATACACCACTATCTTCCATTGCAAGTCATCTTCAATGGTAAGCTTGTGGTTCATCCTCACTGTATCCCTACGTTTGGCATCACTTGCCTATTATGAGGGTATAGTATCCTATCCTCCTAAGGTTCAGGTTAAACAACGTCGTCTCTCCTATAGGTATGTCTCTCTAGATTTACCATTCCTCATATCAAGAGTGAACAATTTGAGTAATCATCATGGGGGCCAATCCATGTAGCACTCAATCGTTACCTCGTATTTGGTTTGGTGCATCTCGCATTCTAACTCTTGGTCATCCTCACTAGTTTTGACAAAACATTCTATGGATATGGAATCCATGTTTCAATTCCTGTTAAGAATTTTAGAAAACAAATCTATCGATCCTTAGCTAGTGGTTTGCGTAAACTCTCTTATGGCAAAATCCCTTAGCTTGCAGATCCTTCGGTTTTTCCATCTCTTGTTCCATGCTTCTTCTTCTTGATGCTGAGCATGTTTAGCTGGAGCTGATAATGTTGTTGTCTTCATGGAGTCTTGTCAAGAAAACACTTGTTTGGGTTGGAATAAAGACAAGAATAGATAGAAAGAGTCTAAAGAGGAACCATACCCATACTCAAAAGTTTGAAGGAAAATTACCCTACAATCAAGACCTAACAAGCATTCTTCACATCAAGCAACCTGGTTCAACCACAAATAAACTAGTATGGTCATACCACAATTTGATATGATCATAACGTATTACGTTGTCGTTCTTACATAGATTTTAAATGGGGGTCCAACTAGAGCTTCTTGGATGTCTTCCAGGTAGTAGTCTACTCTTTTCATCTTTGGGGTCCTTCTAGGTGTTGTGCAGTCTATACTTGAGTCTTCCTCCAAGGTCTTTGATAGCTTCCATGTAGTGCTTCTTGTAGAGTCGAGGAATAATATGTGGAGCATCAGTCTCTTCTTGATACTCTTCATGGGATAAGATCTCTAGAGAATGAGAAAGCATTTTTAAATGTGAAGTAGATGAGAATAGAAGAAGTTAAAATTGCAAACACCCCTTTAATAAAAAATAAATTAGTTAGATTTTTCATCCTAGGGTCTTTCATCTCTCTCATCTTCTTGTGCTTCTCTTGAACATGAACTTATCTTCTTGCTCCTAGAATGTCGTATCCTTCAGTTGGGCAAGTAGCTCATCATTTGCTAAATAGTTCGTTGGTCCTATTGCTATCATGATCCTTCATAAGAATTTCTAAGTCCTAGAACTATTGATGCTTTAGACTTCTTCTTCTAGACTTCTTCAATTTGCTTCCTTTGATGATAGAGGTGGGTGGATCTTGAAGTCCTTTGAGTTGTTGAAGTTGAAGCTCTTCGTCTTTGAGTTGGAATGAAGAGAAGTAGAGACAAAAATGACTAAGGGAAGAGTTTACGAGGTAATGAGTGTGTAAATTTTTAACTTAGAAATAAAAGCAACTCCTATATTTCTAAGGGGTCATTGTCCAATCCTAGGGTCATGAACCTAAGGGCAACACTTTGCTCTGATACCATCTGTAGTGACCTCACCTTTTAAAGATGATGATCCCTGTGCTTTTCAGTGCTAGTCCCTAGATCAAACGCTAGCACACACAGTTTAAGATGTAATAAAATGACCTTTGTTTCTTGATATTACATCTTAAACTGTGTGTGCTAGCGTTTGATCCAGGGACTAGCACTGAAAAGCACAGGGATCATCATCTTTAAAAGGTGAGGTCACTACAATTGGCTCAACCATTGTGCTACACATGTCTGTCAAAGAGCCATGGCCGACCCAACAAAAGATGACAAACCATCATAGGAACCATATTAAAATCAATAGAATCCCTGTATGGCCCTATCTCAAAGTTCACATGTATCATGTGATTTACCTTCATCTCACCATTGTCACTTAACCACTGAATATAATATGGGTTAGGATGAGGTAAATATTTCAAACCCATATTAGCACATAACTCCTTACTTGCAAGGTTGCGGCAACTTCCTCCATCAATGATTATCTTGCAAGCTTTATTGGGACCAACCAGTGCATTGGTTTGAAACAAGTTGTAGTGCTGAGAATCAACATTGGCTGCACACTCAACGTATGTGGAGAGACAACAATAATGAGAGAAGCGTCGGCATAATCATCGACACCTTCATCATCAGCACCAAACGGAACAACTTCATCTCTGGTCTCATATTCACCATTCTCTTCATTAACCAGTATCACTTTGTTGTTTGGACACATTCTTTTAAAGTGCCCCTTGCCTCTACATTATGACATACTTTCTCACTTTCACGAACCAGAACTAGTGGCTGGTGTGGCAGCAGGATGCCTGGACTGAGCTCTAGAGGGCGCTGGCCTAGTGGATGAGGAGGGGCGACTAGGATTCCCCTCAAGGGACGCTGGGTCAGGGCTAGAAGTGGCCCTGGCAGTGTATCGGCTAGCAGGTGAAAAGCAAGATTTTTGTTGCACCTCTTCAGCGAGCTGTGCCTCATCCTCCATAGCATGGTGACGCAACTAAATTATATCATTGTAAGTATGATGCCTCACGATGTTCTTGATAGGAAGTCTGAGTTAGTGCAAAAACCGTTGCATAGTCATCTGAATAGACTCTTGAACTCGTGATCTCTCCATCAACAGTTCCATCTCCTTGTAATAAGCATCAACGGTCAAAAATCCTTGCTTCAGTTATGTTAATCTATCAAAAACTGAACGCGAATAATTGGTGGGCAAAAAACAAGCCTACATGATTTCCTTCATCTCTCTTGAGTACTGAACAAGAACCTCACGAGCTGCTCATTGCTGTCGTATAAGATTAACCCACCAACGCAGTGCATAGCCATCAAATTATGAGGACGCAAGTTTGACCTTCTTATGTTCAGTGTAAGCATGCAAACGCTACAGTGTCTCGATCTTGAGCTCCCAAGTAAGGTAATCCTTCACATCACCTTCACCATCAAATCGTGGTATCGAGAACTTTGGCTTCCCCAAATAATCATCCTTAGCAGGGAGTACACGACGGGCACCAAGGACTGGTGGTGGCCGACCTGTTGTCCAAGACCACGCCCACGGGCATTGGGGCCTATCAAATTGGCATTGTCATGGCGGTGCAATTGGAGTACGCTCAGCGCCCCAATTGATTGGGTCAATTAATCAATGCTTTGCTGGAAAGTAGTGAACTAAGCCTGCATAGCTATTATAGTTTCAGTAGTATCTTGCACGTTCAACTGAAGTGCCTGATGTGCATTCACAACTTCCTGAGTAGAACTCTCCAACACACCCTCTAGATGAGTACGCAATCCCTCAAAGTCTTTCCAAACCATAGGTGTATCAGCATCCTTTTTCTACATCACATCATAATTCCTAGCAGACATAATTAGTAGGTTAGTGCACGAAATCAAAAACTTGTGGTGCCTCTCACAACTCACTCAAAATCTGACAAGAAAAGGTAATCTTACCGTTCCAAAGTGAATAGTAGTGCATACCAGAAAGGAGTATCAAGCCCGTGCACGGATGTGATGAAGTGAATACCGAGGGTATAAGAGCGATCACATGACAAACTGGGAATATATGGTGGAGCTGTAGGTATGGTATCCTAAGTATACCACAAATAAGTCCAGTGTTGATCGTATGAAAAGACCCCAATGCACACACAGTGGAGAAAATGGGGCAAAGCAACTCTGAACAAGAGCTCAAAAGATACAAGTGACAACACACAATAGCTCATGTTGCAATGCACAAGAGAGACGCTAGCTGGCTCAAAGTAAAACAGGCACAAGACTGCGCACACACACAGCAGCAGCCTGATCAGCACGAAAAAGCTAGTCTCGTATGGGTAAGCTTCTAACACGATGTTGTAGAAAGGCTATAGCTAAAGCTCACAAAATATGCAGGAGGTACACTATGTGGACACCACGGCAGAGAACTGACCAAAAACTGTGTCGCGACACAGAAGACACAATGATAGAACATGTACGGTAGCAAGACGGTGTCACGACAGAGAAACATCGGAAACGGGTGTCGTGGTAGGAACGTGGCGAGGCAGAAGTTTTATTTTTTTATTTGGGTACGGCGTAACCTGTTCATGTCCTCCCTGTTTTTTGACTCTTTTTTACTAATCAATCCGGCCTAAATAGGCTTGGGTCGGTCCTAGCACTGGAGGCCAGACAATCTCCGCACTCAGGCGCTACCGAGCCAATCGGGGTGCTCGATGCCTGGCGCCCGATGCCAAACAGCCTCCGCACCCAGGCGAGCGAGAGCGTGCGGGGCGAGAGATCGGGACACTCGAGGCCAGACAGTCTTCATCCCTGTGCGATCATAGGTGTTGTTGTTTCCTTTTTTGTGAATTTCATCGATCGGATCTAGTCAGGGAAATGTGGAGCTGGTGGACTCCTTCCAAAATATCGGATTTGGAAAACATGGAAAGGCTGATCGAAGGAATAATGGAACGAAACCGAGCAAAAAAATGTTCAATAATGAGGACACGCCGACAAAGAATAGAAGACTCAAAACAACAAAGAACTGAACAGGAACAAAACCTAGACTCAACTACGACTCAGGAAAAGAAAAGGTACACAAAGGAAACAAACGACCAGCAACTATGACTCAAAAAACGATGCAATCTAGGCTATGGCAAAACTATGAACCTTAACTTTTTGTGGCTTTTTCTGGATAGGACTGAAAACAAAAATGAATCTAACGGATGGATTGTGGATACTCACCGAGTAAACCGTGGAAATCTGACACCAAGATGATATGGGGTGGCCCGATATTCTCATGAGCAACGCGATGATGATGATGGTAGCGGAGGATTGTCGGGGATAACTTGGTGTCACCGATGAACTCTCCTCACTTGAACTCTAATGCCAATGCAACATCTCTCAAACCCTGTAAGATATTCACGACTTCATACACTTGCACATGTAGCAGTCGACCAGGAAACGGTAGTTTGTAATCTACTAATTCTTGGTGGAACAACAGATCACACTGAACTTGCAGTAGTATAATTCTCCCAATCAATGAATTGGTGAGAGGAATTCAAGATGAATGCTTACAGTAGTTCAACAGAATAATCTTTAGCTAAAACATGGTCTAACCCTAATCGAGGGGGCGCCCAGGGGTACTTACAGGTGGCTGGGCATCCTAAGAATAGACCTGGCCCAAAACCAGCCTGGTTTGGGCCCAAACTAACTTGATTCGACTCAAACGGGTACATACCGACGCATTCATGGGTTTGGCCTAATTTGGCACGCAGGCCATGAGTGTGGCGTGCCTTAGACGTGATGAGGATACAATCATGGATCATGTTGATTTTGAGTGTTTGAGCTGGAAGGAAATATTGAGTCTAATTGATGATTATTATAAGGTAAATTATTTCCTAGTTGAAAAGAATGTTTTGATATCTCCGAATTATATACTACCTAAAGCAATGTACTATGTTGTATTTAGGTATGTCATCTGTCAAGATATCGCCAGCGGGAGGAGAGGGAGGACGGCGATCGAGAGACAAGTGGAGATCAAGTCTGGATGAGGACAAGCACGTGATGGCGCACTAGGACTTCCTTCGATGCGATATCTACACATCTAAGGCACGCTATACACATGGCCTGCGTGCTAAAATTAGGCCGAACCCATATATGGGTCGGTAT